>JAWDJE010000006.1:131156078-133556078 GCA_035047345.1 Bradypodion ventrale | reverse complement strand
GAGGGGCATCTCCCTCCCATTGAAGGAGAGGGTGCATAATCGGTGGAGTGCAATTTGACCTGAGGCTTTCTATGGAACATTGACTCAGCATCCTGTTCTGCTCACAAAATGCGTACCTGGGCCACTTCCCTGCAGCAGTGGGAGCCCTGAGAAGATGCTCTCTCAAACCCAGTGCTGGATCACAACCACCGCAACAGGGCGCAACCGAGCGCGTTTGATGAGAAAAGCTTTGGCCAGCCCAAGCATGCCTTCATCTCCACAGGGTGTCTGTTCAGCCAGCCTCACAACTTCCTTCTGCTTGTAGCAACCAGACGGAGCAAATGAGGCATAAAGTTTGTTTTCACAAAATCCCGAAGCAAATGTCACTGTGGAGGGGAAAGAAGGTTTTCTTCTCTCCTTTTTGCATCATAAATAAAAGTATTTTTATAGTACTCTTTATTCTTTTATTGAGGGACTGCAGTGGCTTAGTGGTTAAAGTGCTGAACTTGACGACTGGAAGGGTGGCAGGTCAGCAGTTCAAGACCCGAGTGCAGCCCGATGGAGTGAGCTTCTGTCTCCATCCCAGCTCCTGCCAACCTAGCAGTTCAAAAGCAAGAAATTGCAAGTAGATAAATAGGGACCACTTTGGTGGGAAGGTAAACAGTATTCCGTACACTCCGGTGTCTAGTCACTCCTGCCACATGTCTATGGAAATGTGTGCAGACACAGAAAGTACTGGCTCTTTGGCTATAAACAGAGATGAGCACTGAACCCTAGAGTCGGATGTGACTGGCTTTCAAGCAAGGGAGGCCTTGACCTTATTAATTTATCTATTGTGTTTGCCATTGTTGCATTTAATTTCTACCACCATTTTTTCTATTATTTATTGCAGTTGCAGTTCTTCTATTTAATTTCCTTTCACAATTTACAGGCTGCCCTACAACTAAGTATTCCACATGGGTTAAATTTGACTAATCCCTCATCCATGCGTTTTACATATTCAATGATCAACAGCCTACTACCAACTGGAACTTTTTTAAAATGTGGGGAATCTTGATGACAAATACCAGTATGATCAATGGATTGTTTGGGGGGAAATTATTTTTAAACTCTGGATTTTATCTGCAAGTGAAATATAGCATCCACAGTTCAAGTTGGCAGCGGTGGAAAGGTATAAAGATATTCACATTGCAGCAAATCTCAGACAGGTTTTGGAAACGGGATATCTTTTAAATTGCTACCCCTAGTGCCTATGGTGGTTAAGAAATGTCGGAAGCCAGAATCCAAAACATAACACCGATCTCTCAACGCCGATTTCAACTACCGTATTTTCCGGCGTATAAGACGACTGGGCGTATAAGACGACCCCCAACTTTTCCAGTTAAAATATAGAGTTTGGAATATACTTGTCAGCTGCAGTTAAGTACCTGTCCTATAAGACGACCCCCGACTTTGGCACAGATTTTTCGGGGTTAAAAAGTAGTCTTATACGCCAGAAAATACAGTAGTTGTTGGATTTGTTGCCCTCTAAGTCACTCAGAAAATACACACATTGAAAAAGTAAGATACAGAGCAGCTTTGCTGGGAAAATTTCTTCAGGCAATTGGTGTCACAGTTGACCACACACACACACACACACACACACACACACACACACACACACACACACACACCTGTAACTAGGGTGAAGCTTTACTCCAGGGCACCAAAATTTAAGGTAAAGGTAAAGGTCACCCTTGCTCAAAAGCCAGTCATATCCAACTCTAGGGTTCAGTGCTCATCTCTGTTTCATAACCAAAGAGCCAGCACTGTCTGCTTCTGCAGACATTTCTGTGGTCACGTGGCAGGCATTACTAGACACCGGAGTTCACAGAACACTGTTTACCTTCCCACCAAAGTGGTCCCTATTTATCTACTTGCAATTTCCTGCTTTCGAACTGCTAGGCATCAAAGCCAAGAGTTGGGTTTACTGACAAAATACATGGCCGTCTCTCCCGGACCCTCTCACCTTCCATTTTGTTTAAAGCACGACATTTCTGTTTCTCTGGAGTTTGAACAATGTGTATTCCCCTCTTATATGATCTTGAGGGAACAGGTTGTACCCATTGGGGTGGGTGGGAGTTAGAAGGTGCCAATATTCGCAATTTCTCTTCCTTGCTTGGAAGGATGAGACCAGCAGAGGTTTGCATCTCTTCTCGACTTTCTGGGAACTGATTGCCAATCCCAGGAGAGCATCTGGCAGAAGATTAAGGTCTGTTCTCTTAAGGCTTCCTACTTGTTGGGCACTGGAGGAACTTAGAAAGAACTGTTATAGTGAGCCAGGTGGCAACTGGGTTGCTGGCATCCTCAGCGTTAAGGGGACTGACTCCACGAAAGCTGTCCTTGGTGCTGAAGTATCTGCTTCTTCACTGGCTCTTCAGACTGGCCTGGTCAAGGCAGTTGCTCAGATCACCAATTAAAGGTTTCCCTTGCTCGAAAGCCTGTTGTATCTGACTCTAGAGTGCAGTGCTCATCTCTGTTTCTAAGCCGAAGAGCCAGCGTTGTCTGCTTCTGCAGACGTTTCCGTGGTCATGTGGCAGGCATGACTAGACCCCGGAGCGCACGGAACACTGTTAGGTAAGTCTTATACCCAGGCATCCAAATTGCACCACACACACACCGGGATGGATTCCTAGGTTGTTGTCCCCCACCCCACCCCATCCTTCATTTCTCCACTCATAGGAAGGACCTTTTCCCTAGGGATTCAGAAGTACACAATTTCTTTTTTCGTATCCAGGTCGAACTTTAAACTGCCAAAATGAAGCCACTTTCTTGGCTTTGTCACGGGCCAAACTTAAATCTTCATTGGTACATATTTCCAGTAGTAACCAGCAAATCAGCCAGATTCTGAATCTCTCCGTATTCACGCAGCGTGTTGTTGTCCACCACCAGCCCCCACTTCAGCATGTTGATCTTGCATTTGGTAACACCAACCCATAGGCTTTTCAGGGGTCTCCAAGGGATGTACGGGAGGTTGAGTTCCTCAGCCATATCCTCCTTTAATGTAATTATTTTCTCCATAAGCTCCTTCATCACATATTCATTTGGTTTTTCTCTTGCGCGTGTTTGTTCTTGCCATAAAGCTCTTTCTGAATCTGAGTCAGTGCACTTGAGGCATGTATCCATTCATGAAGATGTCAAGGATCATTCTCTTGCTTAGTTCTCTCTGCATCGGCTGCTACTTCTCTCATGATCTTAGGTGGAGCAATACCAACAAGAGGATAGTTTTTCTCAGCTCGTGTAGATTTAAGGCATCTTGTCACTATGCACATGGCTTCATTAACTGTGAGGTCGACATGTTTTGTGTGTTTAGATGTGACCCATACTGGAGCAGCATACTCTGCTGCAGAGATTCTCAGGGCCAAAGCTGATGTATGCAACATGGATGCACCAGCACCCAAGTGCCAGCATTTAAGTGAGCATGGACAATAATTGGGTCACAGTATGTTCAATCTCTTAATTGGACACACAGATGGAAATGGTGGGAGTCACCATACAGCTCCAGTTCATACCTACTGTCTACAAATGTTGGTGGACTTCTCCTCACTAGAGATGTTTAAGTAGAAGCTGGACAATCACCTCTTAAGAGCACTCTAGAAGTGGACCTCCTACCACCAAGAGAGATTGAGATGGGTTGCGCAGAAGCCTCTTTTCGATTCTATGACTCAGGAGAAATTAAAACTAAGTTTAAATTCACATAATACCTCAAGATTCTTCTTACTGAACTCCCTAAACAGGGATGGGCAAAGTGTAACTCATTGGTTACATTATGGGGCTGCGGTGGCTCAGTGGTTAAGAAGCTCGCCTTGTTAGCTGGAAGGCTGGCAAGTCGGAAGCTCAAGACCTGGGTAATGCATGATGGATTGAGTGCCCATCTCTGTCCCAGCTCTTGGGGACATGAAATGAGCCTCATTTGGGTGTTCCTTGAGTGGAGTTTCATCCACAAAAATCCTTTCAACCCAGAATAATTTCAAAGTTATTATTATTATTGGTTACATTCACCCCTCCAGAAATCACCAAAACTTATAGATAGCATGGTTTCCCATTTAAAGATTATTTTTAACTTGTGATTTTTATTTTTTGGATGGGCAGAAGCAACTTGATTACCTCAGGCAGTGGTGGCGAACCTATGGCACGCGTGCCAGAGGTAGCACTCGGAGCCCTCTCTGAGGGCACCTATGCAGTCACCCTAGCACAGAGTTCACCCCACCTCTCTGCCCAGCAGCCCAATGGGAGCATTCCCTTCCTTCCCTGTTGCTGTGTTGGCACTTTGCGATAAATAAGTGGGTTTTGGATTGCATTTTGTGCACTCAACCTCTAAAAGGTTCACCATCACTGGTGTATAAGATTAGGCCTTTTGGATAGCAATTTGCCCTTTATTTTTGCTATTCTGGAGGCTTTCTCCTTTTTCTCCTTCCCACAGCCAGAGGTGGACAAAAACCACCCATGGCCCACAGATGAATGTTGGCCATTTGTGTTCCAAACATTTCAGTTCCCTTGACTATGATTTAGCACTGCTGAGCTTTTAATTCCTAATTCATTATTCAGCTCTCTGACATGTTGGTTGAGAGAAAAGCAATACTTTCATTTTCTTCCTGACATTGACAAGTTGTTTCATGCAGAAGTGCTGGTTGCCAAGTGAACCCCAGAGCACTTGTTTGGAAGCTCCAAAACATTTAGAGTTGTGGGGTGGAGGTAGGGACACAAATTCCCTTAGCCAAAAATTGCACTAACAAAATATGACTGCACGTCTTTTTCCTTGTTCTTATTAAAATGCAATTTTATAGCATTTCCAATTATAGTTCTTATTGAACCAGGTTGTTGAAAAGGGGTGTTGTTTTTAAAGAAAGAGAACAGCTTTGTTTCAGAAGTACAGTGATACCTCATACAACATCCAAACTTGGTTCCACAAGTTGGACTTTATACGGATTTGGACTTTGTATGAGGCATGCAAAATCCTAGCCGCGATGCCTCATACAACGTCCAAATCCTTGCCGCGATGCCTCATACAACGTCGTTTCCATAGAGATACATTGTACTGTAACAGCACATACTTCAGGGCAAAGTCAAGGAAACAGACAGGAAACTGACAGAACTTTTAGAAATCATTCTTTAAAGGCTAAATACATTACAAAAACATGTCAAACAACCCTGATTGTCCAAGAACCTGAAGAATGCTGCAAAAATCCCAGGAATGCTTCTAAAAATTCTGACGAAAAAAATCCAAAAAATCCAAAATCATGCTCAAAACACTCTTTGCCTCGTGCAAAACCCACAAGAGCAATGCACGCATGTGTCCTGCCTTTTATACTGCCCAGGCACAATGCAACCTGGAAAAAAAACCAATGCCTCATACAAAGTCGCTGCGACTTTGTATGAGGCAACTTTTTTCAAGGAATTAGGCGATGTTGTATGAATTCGATGTTGTATGAAGCAGACTTTGTATGAGGTATTACTGTACACCATCAATATCCTGGCTGGCTAACACTTATCAGCAATATAAGTTGCATTTACTCTTCTCCACAAGAATTAGTGTGTCACCTCCAGATCAAATCCAAAATCAGAATTGGACAATATTCTCAAAATAAGGAAAACATTAATGAGTTTCTAGGGGTTATCGCTTTAAAATGTGTGGTAAAAAATGAATTTCAGCAGACAATCCAAGGGAAACATCTCTAGCCTTTTTGAAACACTTTTGCCTAACCTCAGAATCATTTCCTGATTTCACCTTGGAAGGAATTTCCAAAGACATTTCCAGTTTGGCTGTATACAAAATGCAAAAAAAGCCCCAGCCCCACAGACTATTAAGAATAGCCTTGCCAGGTGAGAACCTGGGGCCACCATTTGCCACCTATGGAGGTTCAAGTATTTCTTTAGGTCTGCATTTCAAAATGAATTGACATTACCTGGAAATCTTCTTTTTAAAAAAGCAATTACTGTACAGTAAAACCCCTACTTACATAAAAAGTCTATTCCATAGGCTGTTATGTAAATCGGTTTTTTACTTAACTTGAAGCAAACACATAGGAAAAATGAATTTTTACATAACTCAATGCAAATCATAGGGAAAATGAATTTTTTACCTAACTCGAAGCAAACCCATAGGAAAATTATATTTATGTACATCGAAGCAACCCCATAGGAAAAACATTTTTTACATAACTTGAAGCAAACCCATAGGAAATTGTGTTATGTAAAACAGGAAATTTATGCAAATTAGGACATGATTTTAGTGCAAAAATCATTATGTAAGTCTAATTTTATGTAACTCGAGGCATATGCAAGTTGGGGTTTTACTGTACTTTGTTATTATTTCCAATATGTCAGTTAGCTTCTCTTAAATAATTTATTCTTCACCTTCCAGGTGTGGTGAAGAGGAGGAGGAGGAAGAGGAAGAAGAAAATTGTCCTCCAATTCTCCCCCAACAAATTTCATCAGCATTATTATTTTTTTCATCTTCTCCTTCTCCCAGTTGGTCTAATGTTTAACCTCACAACTCAGTTGGAGCAGAGCCACCATGATACATGCAAAGGAGAATGAGTGAACATGGGGGGGTTATAAGCACCAACCTTTCTTGCTCATACTTTCCTTCCTAAAAATATTACACACACATACACACCCCACTGTTTATCCCTACCACCTCCCCAAAACCCTGAAAAGAGGCTATGGCTAAGGCAACCAGGGTATTCCACCATACTTCAATATGAAGTCCATTTCACCCAACTTCTAGTATGTGGCTCAACTACGCCCTTTAAATTCTTCTTGGCATGGCTTCATCGAACATTTTGATTAAAAGACATGGCCTTGATGCATGCTAAAATTAAACATCTCATGTGCCTCTTCTTAATTAATTTCATCCCGGAAACTCTAAGTATAGATGCCTATCAACAAGCATCACCCACCCCGAGAAACAGCTGCAAACAAAGGCTGAAATCCTCTTTCTGCATCTATGCCATTCAAGGCTGAACATGTCCTTGGCTGCATTGATTTTTTGACATAATAATAATATTAATAATAAATCCCATCACACAGACACACACTCCAAGCCCAAGACTCCAGTTTCTTTTTCATCAGAAGCTGTTACAAGCTGCTGGGTAAAGTCTTTAATTCTAGAAAATTGGTAGTAAATTCATCCCTTATAAGTCTTGTTCATCTCAGTGGGTCTACGTGAGTGTGACTAACACATATGTGTGCTTTTTGTGTGTGTGTGTGGAAGTTTCCTCAAGAAATAACACCGTTTAGTGGTAATTAAAAGACTAAGTCATTTCCTTTGGCAAAAACCTGTGTGTGGCTCATAGGCCACTTCTCAGGGGATAAAGAAGATAATGATGCATATGAAGAAATGGGCTCTGGTCCAGAAAAGCTCTGAATAAATACAACCCAATAGTTTTCTCTGTATTACAAGAGTCTCCATTGCTTTTGCCACAACTGACTAACCTGGTTATGCCTTGAAAACCTCCTCTCCTCATAATTTCTTGGACAAACAAGCCGGGCGCGGAAATTCTGACTAGTTCAAGATGTTGATGCTCTCCAACCATTCTAGTAAGCGGCCACTTCCTCTCAGACAAAATCACCCATTGCAGCAATTCTTCACCGTCACAACGGGACTGAACACAGCTTCCAACAACAACAAATGCAAATGTACAGAGCCTGGGGGTCCTTTGTCAACTGTGACGAAGCTCACAACGTTAGTCATTACCAGCTTGTGGCTTCACCTCGGCGCAGATAAAACACTGATGGTATTTTTCTTTCTCTCTCTCTCTCTCCCATTCTCACTTGCAGAGTGCAAGTCTGAGAAAAGAAAAGGATATTGAACACGAGGATCTCCCACCTCCACCCTGTCTTGCAAGAAGAGGAAATGAGTAACTTTCACCAACCAACTGGAATTTGAGTTCCCCCAAATTAACCTCTTGAGAGAGTAATTCAGAATGGTTTTTTTAAAATTATTGGATATATGCATTAATATCTGTCCATATCTTTCCATAATTCAATTGTTGGTACATAGATGAGATGATGATGGTGATGATGGTGGCGGATCCAGTGATCATGATGATGCCATGCTAGAAAATCTACTCGTGAGCAAGTGTGTCACAAAAACGCATGGGGAAAAAAGTGTCTTAGTTTGAAAGTTGCCCCATCTCTTGGCTATTTTGCTGCCATGGTTAACCATACTTAGTGGTTATGGTGCTAGGCTTGGAGACTGGAAATACAGGTTTGATTCCCAAGAGCTGTACGATGGGGGACATGAAAGGAGCATCATTTGGGCATCCCCGACAAAAAACCTTTTAACTTAAAGTAATCTGTGACACAAAAACGACGATATATTGAAATTAGAGATACTTCTGTAATTCTCCCCAGACTATAAAGTATTTGGGTTTATTTATAGAAGAAAACCAGCATCCAATTAATCTTTAACTCTCTACTACTACTACTACTACTACTACTACTACTACTACTACTACTACTACTACTACTACTACTACTACTACTACTACTACACTTCTTCTTCTATTACTACTACTACTATACTTCTTCTTCTTCTTCTACTACTACTACTACTACTGCTGCTGCTGCTGCTGCTGCCGCCGCCGCCGCCGCCACCACCACCACCACTACCACTACTACTACTACTACTACTACCCAAAGAAAAACATACCTTATAGACATTGGAGTTCCATCAACAAGCAGCCTTCAAAGTACAGAAAGTACAGAAATGGCTAAGTACAAACATTACGAAAAGGAATTAAAAGTATACGGAAGCAAAGCCAGGTCGTCCTGCTTCCCATACTAATTTCAGCAGCTGGAGCTGTTCCAAAATCTTTGGTTGCCATTTTAAAACAATTGCCAACAGCCATTCATTGGCTCCCAGAAATCCAAAAAAATCTGTGGTTTTGCAAGCACATCATCTCACCTGCACATTCCTTAGGACTTGATTCCTAATTTTTAAGCTTCACCATTCGGTCTGCCCACAAACTACAGCGATGCTTAGAAATAAGAAGTGCAACAACAGCAACAAACATACAAATTGCCACTTAATTTCCCAAGCATGTTAAGCTTAATAGGTCACCTTTGCTCGAAAGGCAGTCGTGTCCAACTCTAGGGTTCAGTGCTCGTCTCTGTTTATAGCCAAAGAGCCAGCGGTGTCTTCATCTGCAGATGTTTCCGTTAACACATGGCAGGCATGATTAGACACCAGATTGCACGGAACACTGTTTACCTTCCCACCGAAGTGGTCCCTATTTATCTACTTGAAATGTCTTGCTTTTGAACTGCTAGGTTGGCAGGAGTTGGGATAGAGGCAGGAGCAAAATCCATCATGCAACACTCAGGTCTCTAACTGCTGACCTGCCGACCTTCCAGTCATCAAGATCAGTGTCTTAACCATTAAGCCACCGCAACCACTGTTAAGCTAAATAGCTGGTTATAATAATCATGAAACACAGAAAACTGACTTATACTGTACCATACATCCACCTCAACTGGTGCTGTGTATATATCTCCATCTGCCTATTCTCTACTTTTCTTGCAGAGTTTTGAACCTCTGGTAAAAACCCTTTGGCTGCGTAGTAGGGAAACAAAGACCCCCAGAGAAGAATAGCTACAAGTCTTCCAGTGTCCACCCCTTTCTCATTAACTAGCACTCAAAGTCTCAATCACTCACTCGGAGTCATTTGTAGCAGAAAGTATAAAAATGTTTACCTATGCTTACTTGGAATTACAGACATGTGCATGCTGCTTTCTTCACTGCATGCATGCTAGCAATCATCTGAACGGATCCACAGCAAAAAAACAACAGACAGTAACTTGACAAAAGAGAGGGCAAGAACACAGGACACAGAGAGAGGCGGGCCTTTCTTTGAATTCAGATGCAAGAAGGAATGATTGGTTAGTGCATGGTAGACAGGCTGTCACTCCAGCCCAGATCAATCTTTCCCTGTCACTCCAACTATGAACAGCATGTGAAGCATACCTGTCAAGTTTTGGGTTTGGAAATAAGGGAAATTTCCCAGCAAATACGGGATACTTGACAGCTATGCTTATCCTTTGCTGCCCTCCAATGGTGGCAATGGGCATTGCAGTCTAATTAATACGGGATGATGGCGGGAAAGAGGGTAAAATAAGGGGTTTTCCCGGCAAATAAGGGATACTTGACAGCTATGATGTGAAGCTGTAATTTTTTAAAAAAACAAACTCCAAAAGCTTTTAGCACTTTGGGACTACAGTTTCCATCATCCTTGACTGTGAGCCATGCACGGAGAAAACTCTGCACCAAAAGTCCCAAGCGGAAAACAGTCTTTGTTGGTCAATTAAACCTTTGCCCCAAACATGACCCAGCTTAACTCAGGTATAAAGTTAAGAAAAAAAACCTCTAATTTTCTGCAGAACAGACAAAATGATTCCTGGCAAGATAATCCTGGGATCCACTTCTCTAGGCAACAGAAAGAGCACTAAGGCATCATACTGTGTTATCGATATTCCAAGGTCCTCCCTGAAAGACAGATCAGGAAACCATTTAAGGATATCAAGCTGAGGATTTCCTCTTGCCGTTCAAAACGAGACTGACAAACCTAAATCCTACAGACCTCTATCAGATCTGCTTTGATTCAGATTCCTGCATTGAGCAGGGGGCTGGACTCGGTGGCCTAAAAGACCCCTTCCAAATCAATTATTCTGTGATTCTCTGATTCCATGCATCATATTTCTCAATAAGTGTAAGAGGTTAGGGTTTTCTGCGGGGCTCTCTCGCCTAGCTAATGGATCAATCGATTGAATTCATTTCCATCAGAGGTCAACCTAACATTGCAGAATCATTTCAACCATATTGTTATTTTAGCTTAGATCCACCTTTCCTCTCAGTGAGGTCAAGAAAACACCCATGGCTCTTCACTGATTTATTACTGCAATAACCCTCTTAGGTAGGTCAGGATGAGAGATGGTATATGGCCTTAACTCTGTGGAGACTAGAGCCTAAATTGGCCACATCTTAATCCAGCTCCCTAAACACTACAGAATCATCATGTCCTACACCTTAGCATCTTTTAGTTTATCAATCTGACTCTCAAAGAACTGGAGTCCCACCAGAGGTTAAATTTTTAGAATTATATATTAAAACACATACACACAGAGAGAGAGAGAGAGAGAGAGATCCAATCCGCTGCATCTTGACCCCAAATTGTTTCCAAGTGTGATCAGAAACATGCTAAAAGAAGGAAACTAGTAGAAGTCCAACTGCGTACACCAGCCTTTGTTACCTTTCCAAAACAATGCCCATAATCAGAATACAACATCCATAATTCCCAGGTCGGAGGACTATCATCTAACACACTATGTGCAATTGGAAAGGCTAGACCAACCAATGCTCCAATGTATGGATTGTTACATGACACTCTGTAGAGATGAACCATTGACTACAATGTCATCCAGCTCTTGCGCGATAACATTGTGTCAAGTAACTTTAATGACTCAAGATAAAATTTCAGATCATGGAATGACCCACCTGTCTTACCACTTGTCTTGGAGGTCTGTCTGACCTTGCAGTAGTGATGCATCAACGTCCGAGACCTCAACTCAACAAAAGCTACAACAATCAACTGACAACCTTCAGGAGAAGCCGTGCCTCTTTCCAGGGTTCACCATCAGAAGAAGAAACTGGATTTCATTTCTGAAACTTCACCCACGTGTGTGTGTGTGTGTGTGTGTGTGTGTGTGTGTGTGTGTGTGTGTGTGTGTGTGTGTGTGTGTGTGTGTGTGTGTGTGAGACATGCCAAAAATCACCCCTTGCTAATGTCAAGCAAGCACAGCTAAGGAACTACAGCAACACCTTACGCCCATGAACCAAGAATAAAAGATAAATAATGAGAGTCAATGAAGAGAAAACGGTGGTAATGGCAATTGGAAGGAAATAGCATGCTCTAAATATCAAAATAGTGGGGGATAAGTATAAAACAAGTGGCAGAGTCCCAATACCTAGGCACAACATGTACTGAAGATTGCCAAATGGACGAAGAGATGAACATATGGCGCAGTAAGGCAAACCAAACATTGGGACAATTTAGCTCCACTCTTACAACACAAGGCAATACTGACCAGCACAAAGAAACAACTCCTACAAAGCCTATTCATTCCCACCTTATGTTACCCACGTCAAACATGGACACTTAAAACAAAACATACATGAAAGTAGGTCACCATGGATATGAGGTGCCTGAGGAAAGCTGCTGGAGTGACTAGAAGGGATGAAATCAGGAATGATATAAGGGTAAGAACTGAAGCAGAACCAATCTTAAACTACACCCAGAGACAACGAATAAAGTGGTGTTTCCATTTGGAGAGAATGTTTTGGGATTCCACACCATACAACGCATATGTGGAAAAAGGAGCAGGACAAAGACCATGAGGCAGACCCAGAGGAAAGTGGAGAGATATTAAAGGTAAAGGTTTCCCTTGCTCGAAAGCCAGTCGTATCCAACTCTAGGGTGCAGTGCTCATCTCTGTTTCTAAGCCGAAGAGCCAGCGCTGTCTGCTTCTGCAGACGTTTCCGTGGTCATGTGGCAGGCATGACTAGACACCGGAGCGGACACAAGAACACAAAATAATGCTGGTGGAGGCTGTTAGAAGTGCCAGAACAAGAACCTTGGATCTCCCTTGACAGAAAAAATAATGTTTATGCCTTGTTTTTAAAACATCCACTTCTTAACAAATGCTAGAATTTACTTTTCAGGGCGGGCAGGGTATATAATATTTTATTTTTATGTGCAGTGGCTCAAGTGGTTTAGACGCTGACAGGGCGGCGGAAGGTCAGAAGTTTGAGTCCCGAGTACCGCAGGACGGAATGAGCTCCCGTCTTTGTCCCAACTCCGGCCAACCTAGCAGTTCAAAAGCAAAAAATTCCAAGTAGATAAATAGGTACCATATCGGTGGGAAGGTAACAGAGTTCTATGTGCTCCAATGTCTAGTCATGCCTGCCACATGACCATGGAAACATCTGCAGAAGCAGACAGCGCTGGCTCTTCGGTTTTGAAACAGATGAGCACTGAACCCTAGAGTTGGATACGACTGGCTTTCGAGCAAGGGAAACCTTTATCTTTACTATGTGTAATTTGTTTCATTTTATTTCATTTGTTAGATTGTAAAGCACATCTGCATAAAACTAAGAAACACAGACACTAAAAATGCAAAGCAACACACAGAGAGAAACGGAGAAAACTGCATAAAATAAGACCCACATTTGAACAGAAATTTAAAAGGGAGGTTTATGTGGCACTGGCTTTTATTTTCCAAAGAGCTTTTATTCATCCCCTGACTTTGAAATATTATTTCTTTTAAAGCCCTTGAAAGATCTTAATTGGGTGTTTTGCATATGTTTGAAAGCATTACAGCGGAATCTCCGAATCTAGAGAATGACAACAGAGATCAAAATGCAAAACCTCTCAAGTCACAATGGCCAAAAAACATCCTAAACGAGTGACAGGTTCAAGATCATTATTATCACGTCCATGAAAAGAAATGTGAGGTTTGCGATATTGTCCAATTAAGCCACTGTGTGGGATTAAATCTACAGTATATGTGCTGTGTAACAATAATTTGGCTTTGAAACAGAGATGAGCACTGCTCCCTAGAGTTGGATACGACTGGTTTTTGAGCAAGGGAAACCTTTACCTTTACCTTTAACAATAACTTGGGCTTCTGTTGACACCTTAAGAGAGACCCTCTCTGCTTTCTGAATGGGGGAAGAGTACACAAATTAAGTCAGATTTGGATAGAGTTGCCATAATTCTCTCCCACAAAACCAGGACAGAAGTATACGTGACAAAAATGGCCAGGTTATCTACAAAAAAGCATTTTTTTAAACAAACATATTATTATATAATGACAGCTATAAAAAAAGTTTCACGTTAAATTTATCAATATATAAATGAATTTATTTACAACCGTTAATTCTTACTGCAAGATGATCTATTGTAGTTCTGAGAAGTCGTGTCGCGGTCAACTCTTAACGTCCTCAGTTCCAGAAAACACACTGGTCACACTTATCGGAAAGTGGTGTGAGGCGAGGACGTTAAGATTTGTCTCCAGGTATACTCCAACGCCAATGTGGCAGGAAATTGCTCGTTTGATGACGAGAGTTTGAATTGATTTTAATGGTGTGTTATAATACACAATTAGTAAGTTTTAAAAATCCGGGACTTTAACATGATTTTTATTGAACTGGCTGGGATAATTTTTCCGACCTTGAATCCGGGACAATACCAGTTTTCCGGGATGTATGGCAACCCTAGATTTGGATATAAGCAATGCAGAATGATGATCTGGGATCTCCTTTGTTAATACATACATCTTTGGAGGAGAACATAATTCCAAATGCACAGTGGCAGCTTTCAGCAAAGCAGAATTAAAAGGACAGACATCACGGTCTAAAACGCTTAAGACTATAAT
This sequence comes from Bradypodion ventrale, assembly GCA_035047345.1. Lineage (NCBI taxonomy): Eukaryota > Metazoa > Chordata > Lepidosauria > Squamata > Chamaeleonidae > Bradypodion > Bradypodion ventrale. The sequence continues at coordinate 133,541,624 of JAWDJE010000006.1, read as the reverse complement.
GGTTGATTGGTTGTTAGCAAAACACCCATTATCCTGTCAATTCTATTCTGGTAGATTCCCTATGACAATCAAACTATACATTATAGATAACTCATCATTCTGGCTGAAATCAATTTGGGTGTTTGAGAGACGCAGTTCCAGAAGAGTTTTATGTTTGAGAATTCAGACTGACAAAGCCCATGTTTACAGCCAGACGATGTATCACAAAGCAAAGGGAATTGTGGCCCTTCTGCTTTGTGAAGAGTTCCCACTGTAGTAATCAGATGCTTTCAGTATCTAAGGAACTCTGGCTTCTAATGACCATGGTGGCTGAGTGATTAAGACACTGAAATTGATGCCTGGAAAATTCGCAGGTCCCCAGTTTGAAACCCAAGTGCTACGCAACGGAGTGAGCTCTAGTCATCTGTCTCAGCTCCTGCCAACCTAGCAGTCCAAAAGCAAGAAATTCCAAGTAGATAAATAGGTACTGCTTTGTTGGGAAAGCCAATGGTGTTGCATGTGTTCTAGCACCTAGTCATGCCTGCCTCACGACCATGGAAATGTCTGCAGACACAGACAGCACTGGGTTTTTGGCTGTAAACAAAGGTGGGCACCAAACCCTAGAGTCGGACTCTCTCTCTCTCTCTCTCTCCTGATCAATTTTGGGCTTCTTTCCATTTTTGAGCCTCAATTTGCTGCCTATAAAATCAACAATGGCCAAAAAAAATCCTTCATTCTCTTTTTCGTGAACGAAATCTACCTTTTCAGACACTCTAATCTGTTGTTTTAAAAGCCATTCATGACAGCAACCTTTATTGATGCTTTCCCCCACCCACTATCATCTTCTCAGTGCTCTGTCTTGGATTGGAATTTAAACTCTTGAAACAGCTGTCTCATCTTAAATTGTTTCATTAGATTTACACAGCTCGGCAAAGTGCAGCAGGTTTGTGGGATTGGGAAACATCAACTATGTTGGCAAGCCATTTCCATGGTAAGTCCCCAGTGCTTAGGAGGGTTTTAAAAAGCTGTACACATAATTATTTGTTTTTCCAAAAGAAGCCTGATGTTTTGCATGCATCCCATAAACCAGGATTTCCCAACCTTGGGCCCACAGATATTCCTGGACTTCAGTTCCCAGTAGCCCTGATCGGCAGATGTGCTGACTTCTGGTAATTGAAGTCCAAGAACATCTGGGGGTCCAAGGTTGGGAAACCCTCCCTTAAGCAATGCCAACAGGGGAATGTGTTTGTTTTTTGCACCACTTGGGAGTTTAGCAGGGAGAAGCTGCTAAATCAATCCAATGTCTTCTCTTGCAGTCTGGCCAGGTTCTCTTGCTATGGTAATAGAGTAGACCCTACTGCCAGTGACTCAACCCTGAGTATCAGGTGGTGGTTAACTAACCTGACAACACTAAGGACTAATGGCTTGGGTGTCAAAGTCAACAGGGAAGGGTGATGATCCCCAAGTGGATTAAATCCCACTTGAATCCCTCTTGATGGAGGGCAGCAGCTTCATCCATCCTGGTCTGGTGCTGAGGAGGACTTTGCATGCCAAAGGGGCTCAGGACTAGAAAGTGACACATGGAACTGGATCAGTGGTACTATAGGTGTCATACTGCAATGTGGAAGGCAGATGAAAAGCCATTGCATTATAGTCTCATGCCAGTTTTCATGGCTGATCGTCATGAGGATTGCCAATATTCTAATTCTGATATGGCAGAATAAGAAGATGTCTTCTCTACCTAGAAAACCCTAGAGAGGGTTGGGGGTAAATCAGATTTGACTTGATGGCACACAATTGTTGTTATGTGCTACCAAGTGGCTTCCCACTTCTTCTTCTGTGTGTTTCGGCCAGATGTGAAACTGCCAAAATGAAGCCACCTTTTGATGAGTTCATTCTGGTGATCCTATGAATGGGAGATCTTCAAAACGTCCTGTCCTCAACAGCCCTCCTCAGCTCTGTTGTTAAGGATAAAGGGACCTATTTCAAACAGTGAGAGCCAATGTTTTTCTAACCCCCTGTAATACAAGATCATTATTTTTAAAGCTTTAGGGTAAAATCTTTCTGGGGTGGGAGCATCATCATAGGAATAGCCCTAAGGCCATGATGGCAAACCTTGGCACTCCAGATGTTCTTGGAATTCAATTCCCAGAAGCCCAAGCACCTTGTGAATCCACACGAATGGGTTTACTGCAATTCATCCAACCTGCGCTGCCCTCGTCGCTCTCAGAAGCGGAAGTAAAATGCGCCCATACGGTGGAAGGATTAACCCGGAAGAGCATTTAACCATACGGGCGCGTATGGAGAAGACCCTAATGATTGTAACAACCAGTCAAAACCACAGTTACTACAGAGAATGGACATTAAATTGCATTTGAAGGAAAAGCAGGCAGATGAATTCTTCCACAGACGAGAAGGATAAGGTAGGAATATTAAAGGAAACCCAATGGAAATCACATAAGCCTCAATTAATTGCTCTGCACAGAGATCATGGCTACTCAAAGGAAAATTCCCACCAATGTCTTATGTGAATTAGGATGCTCATACATGAGAATGGATCGCCAGTGGCTTAGCGGTTAAGATGCTGAACTTGATGACTGGAAGGTGGGTAGGTCAGCAGTTCGAGACCCGCTCCTGTCATCTGTCCCAGCTCCTGTCAACCTAGCAGTTCGAAAGCAAGAAGTTGCAAGTGGATAAATAGATACAACTTCGGTGAGAAGGCAAATGGTATTCCGTGCACTCCCGTGTTGAGGCATGCCTGCCACATGTCCACGGAAATGTCCGCAAATGCAGACAGCATTGGCTCTTTGGCTATGAGCCAAAGATGAGCACTGAACCCTAGAGTCAGATACGACTGGCTTTCGAGCAGGGGCGACCTTTACCTTTACTTTACATGAGAAGACAAACCTTAACGTTCCCCTTGTTTTCAGGATTTTTACGAGATCTCATGAAAATAAAGCTCTCTGGTCCACAACCAGTTTCACAAAGGAGCAAAGCGGCTCTAGAAATGATTGGATTCCTGCTACTAATTTAATATTGATGCTTAAAGGGGCATATTAGAGTTCATGCATGCTTCCATGATTCACCTGCAGATTTACAGCTTCAAAAGATGCTGCCAATTTTTTTACCAGCTGCCCCGGTGGCTTTAGTGGTTAAGACGCTGAGCTGGAGACTGGAAGGTTGGGGTTTGATACCCAAGGGCTGCACTTGGGGACATGAAAGGAGCCTCGTTCGGGCATTCCCTAAAAATCCTTTCAACCCAGAGTAATCTCTGACATGAAATTATATTATTTATTACCATAAATATATGCATAGGCTGCTGCTGTCAACAAAACATCCTCACGTCTTTCCTACCTGGGAACAGACCTGTAGCCCCAAAGTGCAAGATGGGGACATCTAGCAATATCATACTGATTTGTGTAAGAATCACAAGTGATGTCAGAGGAAATATGGGGAGAAATTCTAGATTGTGTATTAGGGAAAGGGCAAGATCTTTTATCTTTTTGGAATGCAAGGATAAATATGAACATTAAATGTAATGACATAGAGAATAGTTAAATGAAGGTTTATAATGTCCCACTGGTGATGGATGGGTGGGTGCACATCGTAGTTTTATATAAGTTTGTAAAAATATTTGAGTATTTTTTTTTCATGTACAGTATTTGTATGATGTTTGTGTGTCTTTATTTTCAATAAAAGTGATTTTAAAAAAGAGAATCGCAAGTGTAGGAAGAATCAGCTTTATCAGACCACTAAAAATCCATTTAGCAGCAAACGTTCATGGTTGGAAAACCCCGTTCTTCAAGCTATGGACCAATACCTGGTGTACGGTGCGGAAAAACTGTACATGAATGTCACTAATATTCATGGCAAATGTTGGCGAGGCTTGTTTCTTAAACTGGGCTCAATAGTGTAAGAAATCAATATATCATACCCTTCCACTGCGGTATTTCCAAGGTGGCTTGCAGGGGACGATTAAAACAAAGCAAGGACACTCATATATGCCTGTCTAGCTTTCCATCTCTCTGATGGGGTTTTTATCCTTTCTCCTCCATCTCCTCTTTATTTACCTTCTTCTGGTGTCGTATCCGATTCCAAATATTGGCAATCCTCATGGCGATCAGGCATGAAGACTGTCCTGAGAATATAATGCAGTGGCCTTTCATCTGCCTTCTGTGTCACAGCATGACACCTGCACCACTGATCAACTCCGCAAGTCACTTTCTGGTCCTGAGCCCTTTTGGCACACAAAGTCCTCATCATCATCCCCAGGCCAGTATTGAGGAAGCTGCTGCCCTCCATCAAGAGGGATTCAAGTGAAATTTAATCCACTTGGGGACCATTACCCTTCCCTGAAGACTTTGGCACCCAAGGCTGTTAGTCCTCTGGGTGGTAAGGTTAGGTAACTGTCAGCTGATGCTCAGAGTTGAGTCACTGACTGCATGGTCTATTCCTGTGATGGTGAACCTTGGCACTCCAGATGTTCTTGGACTTCAGTTCCCAGAAGCCCAAGGCCCCATGAATCTGCACAAATGGGTTTACTGCGATTCATCCGGCCCACGCCACCCTCGTCGTTCCTGGAAGCGGAAGTAAAACATGCCCGTACAGTTAAGGCTCTTCTGGGTTAACACTTCCTCCATACAGGCACATTTTACTTCCACTTCCAGGAGCGACGAGGACGGCATGGGCCGGATGAATCACACTAAACACATTCATGTGGATTCATGGGGGATTGGGCTTCTGGGAATTGAAGTCCAAGAACATCTGGAGTGCCAAGGTTCACCATCACGGGGCTACTCTATTACCATAGCAGGATAATCTAGCCAGACTTGGCCAGTTTATTATTTACTGTAATAAACTTAAATGAAGGAGAAATCAGCTCTAAGACATGCATCTACAGGGCAGTTAAAGGTGATCAAGGCACTAAAGCAGGAGTTTCCTTCCACTTTCTGCTACCTAGATGTACCAGATTACACAGCTGGGTCAGTGGCTGATGGAGACTGCAGTCCTGTACATCTGGAGAACACCTGGTTAAAAAAGGCTGTTTAGGTTTTCTTGGAACTGACCCCACCCCACCCTCCATAAAAACTGTCATACTACCTAAATAATACATCCTACGTCTTCTGTAAATGGTCTTAAAATATCAGGAGAACGTTGGTGTTAATGTGGGAATTCTGTTTATATTTGAAAGCTCAAAAAGCACCACCGGATGTTAGCACTGACTACGTTAATTGGGATAAGTGTAATTCTCAGTACAGGTGTTAAACTAGCAGAGAACAGCTGGAAATCCTCACTGTAAATGTGGGCTTCGAGAAATGTCACGGGTGGTTTCCATCTGATAAACAACAGAGTTGTGATCATGAGAAAAGAAGAACCTCTGTTAGAAAAACAACCAACTGCAGAGCGATGCATTAAAAAACGAAAGGTGACAGTGACAGTGTTAAAGGGTATAAAAGAAGGAGGAACATGGGATTTTTCTCAGTCCCTGTGTTTGCTTTCCCCTCTCTTTATTATTAAGGTATTAGACTCTGTAGATTGTATTCTGAATTTTGCATATATTTTTTTACTTTTGTATACAATAAAATCTATTCTATCGCCTTTTAAAGTTTTTCCTAGCGTCTTTTGTTGTTGGTAGCAGCTAAGAACAATTGACACTAAATTTTCCTGACATTGCTAATGACAGTTAATGGGAAACTGCATTCTTGCACTGTATAAATTTGAGACCCACAACAAGATGCCCCAAACTCATTATGATCCCTTACATTTCATATAGACCTGTACACACAGTATACCCATCCGTGTGGATTCACAGAGACTTGGGCTTCTGGGAATTGAAGCCCAAGAACAGCTGGAGTGCCAAGATTTTCCATCACTGTCCTAGAGCTGTGATGGCCAACCTTGGCACTCCAGGTGTTCTTGGACTTCAATTCTCAGAAGCCCAACTCAGCATTCCTGCTGATCAGGGCTTTTGGAAATTGAAGTCCAAGAACAGCTGGAGTGCCAAGGTTGGCCATCACTGATATAGACCATGGCCCCTCTGTTTAGATTCTCTCCCCTCCCTTCAGTACCTGACTATGTATGTGTGTCTGCCAAATAACAGGTGATAAAGTACTGTAGACTGTAGGTCAGACGCTTTGGCTGTACCAAATCAGTTACATCTTTAATAGGAAACAAGGCTAACTCTTGCTTTGACATGGGAATCTTGACATCCAAGAGATTCATGTTTTTCATGGTCACATTTTACAACCCCAATAAATGGCAAGCCACAAATTGTGTTTCCTTGCACAAAAGCAAAAATCCCAGCAGAAGTCCAGCTTTTGCTAATCCTTTCTGTTCCAGCCAGGTTTATTTTCCACTTTCACCGAAAGATGTTTTCCATGTTGCCCTTGGAAGGCCGACCATGCTGTTAAACTCCAATCTATGTTAATATTGTCAACCACAACCATGCTCTCCAGTGAGTAAAACGACTACCATTATGTTGATCATCAGAACCAAGCCAACGTTGCTGGACCATCTCCAGACCAAGCTGTGGGAATGGAAACACTAGAAGTCTTACACGGTTGCATCATGCACCATACATATATTTCAGAAGAGATTCAGGAGCGGTTCCTGTAGATCCTTTCTTGGTTTCTACCCACAAATGCCCCAGCCAAGAGCAATGTTAAAATGTTCAGCCTTCTGACTTCTCTGTCCAAAAAAAGAAAGGGATGAATCCTATATGGTCAAAATAAAGCAAAACAAGGACTGCCTTCAGAGAACATATATGACATGGAATGCCACTAGTCTCTTTAAGATCTACAAGCCATCTAAGATGGCGCATAGACCATTTTCGGAACAAAAAATAATGCATCCCTGTCAAAACAGGTTCACACAGGTACCTGCAGCTTCCAATTAATTTGCACTAAATTAGCCACAGCATAGAGGTACACAGAAAGTGCCTCCTCAACGATTGTGGTATTTTTGAACCACAATCCGGCATACCCGGGGCAATGGCAATCTTGTTGTGCCAGCTATTCTTTCTCACATTAGGTCAGGCGAAAGGAATGAGGGAATGAATTCACCCAATGGTGGCTTTGTTTTGTCAGTTTAAAGTCTGGTCTAGACACAAAAGAAGAGGAAGCCACAGCATAAAACCGAGTTTGGTTTCAACAGCCACTTAAATTCTAGTCATCACCTTTGCCTGCAATAACAGCGCACCTGCTGGCATACAGCACATGAAAGAAGTTGCAATGCACTTTTTCCCATCAGTGTTTGGACCTCAATCCTAAATATCCTATATGAAAATAAACTTCATCAGTTTTGGGCCAAGTATACTAACAATAGGTTGGGTTAAGATCCCGGCTGCAACTATCTCTTTTGAAGCTGTGATCCTATCCAAAGATCTAATGCAGGAGTGAACCCATACTGAGTGGTGTGGGATATGCGGCTGGACAACCTTGAGCAGAGTGTGTGGATTTTGGCACATCCCCATCTGCACCCTTTGACTGTACCAAACAAGGCTTGTCTGAAAAGAGGAGAAGGATAAAGAGTACAAGGCAGACCCAGAGGAAGATGGAGAGACAACATGAAGGACACATTACAATAACACCAAATCACTCTGGTGAAGGATGCTAGAAGTGCCAGAGCAAGGACCTTGTATCTCCCTTGACATCCAAACGGTTAGAGGAGGAGGAGATGGAGAAGGAAAAGAAGAAGGAGGAAGAGGAGGAAGAGGCTAAGTGGATAACAGATCAATGTAACAGATAGAACTTGTTGGCTATGGAAATTCACTGATGGAGTAGCAATAAGAAACCTTTTTTAAACATCTTAAATAAACAGTCCCCATAAGTCTGATCAAGAGACTGCGGTGTCTCAAGTGGTTAAGATGCTGAACTCACTAGCTGGAAGGTCGGAGTTCGATTCCCAGGTACTGCATGATGGAGTTAGCGCCCGTCACTGTCCCAGCTGCTGCCAACCTAGCAATTCAAAAGCAAGAAATTGCAAGTAGATACAGTAAATAGGGACCACTTCAGTGGGAAGGAAAACAGCATTCCACATTGAGGCATGCCTGCCACATGCCCACAGAAATGTCTGCAGTAGCTGGCTCTTTGGCTATAAACAGAGATGAGCACTGAACCCTAGAGTCGGATATGACTGGCTTTCGAGCAAGGGCGACCTTTACCATATAAGCCTGATCTGACTTGATGACACATGACAAACAAAACATGAGTAATGCTGGTTCTATTTGAAGCATAGTGAGCTTCTGAGGAGGTCACCGTGGCAGAGGACTTGTTGACTTTGCAAAGGCATTTCTGACTTAGATGGATTTCTTGTCTAGAAAGTCAACTCTTAAGGTCGTGATCTCACTCCAAAATATAGAAAAAGATACTCCTGATGCTGTGGGAAAACAAGCGGCTGGTGCTGCCAAAGCTACCCTGGGAATTTTGTTTTCCCACTGAAGGGCAGGATGCAAAGTCAGGAAACAAAATCCCAGAAAACGACAGGCATTTTAATGCCACTGTAAACCCATGCTCCCAAATCCAGTCCAACTCTCCCTCCCGCTGCCCTCCAATAAACGCTCTGGGCAAACCGCCTTAGCATAGCACATAAAAGCCAGCCTACACATGTTGAGGCTCCAAAGACATGCTTCCAATGTACAGGCACTGAATGTATATTTCTGCTGCATAGAAGAGGACAACGCTCTGTGGCCATGTATCGCACAACAAACATTGAAATCCATCTTCTTAAGCAATCGGCTATGAACTTTTGAGCAGGTCATTTCCACCCACCCCCACTCGTTATTAATTCAGAGATATAGGAATCCAGTTCCCCGGGTTTCCTTTGCTCGAAAGCCAGTCGTATCCGACTCTAGGGTTCAGTGCTCATCTCTGTTTCAAAGCCGAAGAGCCAGCGCTGGCTGCTTCTGCAGACATTTCCGTGGTCATGTGGCAGGCATGACTAGACACCGGAGCGCACGGAACGCTGTTACCTTCCCACTGAAGTGGTCCCTATTTATCTACTTGCAATTTCTTGCTTTCGAACTGCTAGGTTGGCAGGAGCTGGGGACAAAGACGGGAGCTCATTCCGTCCTGCAGTACTCGGGAATCGAACTGCTGACCTTCTGCCTCCCAGTCAGCATCTTAGCCACTTGAGCCACTGTAGTCCCAGCTCCCCAGCAGGGAGAGAAATGGGCATCCTCAAACCCTGGGATAGATTGAAAAGGACACATAACCCTTTCCAGGAATTAAACAGGTACAGGTGCCTTTCTTTTACAAATGCATAGGATTCTCTTTCAAATTGTGTGTATAGAAATCCAACCAGCCAGCACAAGGAAATGAATAAAATGGAATTGCCTAGATTCCTGGAAGATGATCCAGAATGATGGGTTTGCAATGTGCTCCAGCAAATGCAGGAACAGGTACAGGTGAAACTCGGAAAATTAGAATATCGTGCAAATGTTCATTCAGTTCAATAATGCAACTTAAAAGGTGAAACAAATATATGAGATAGACTCATTACACGCAAAGCGAGATAGTTCAAGCCTTACTTTGTTATAATATTGATACTTATGGCTTACAGTTTATGAAAACCCCAAAAAACCCCAATCTCATGTACCCCGTAACCATCACATAATCTCATGTATGCTGTACGCCATGATCATCACAATTATAACGAATTAAGGCATGATGACATTTCTCACTTTGCATGTAGTGAGTCTATCTCATATATTTGGTTCATTTTTAAGTGAAATGAATGAACATTTGCACCATAGTCTAATTTCCGAGTTTCACCTCTAATTGGATGAGAAGGAAAGGTGTCAAAAAGTCAGCATGCCATGGGTTGGCCGCTGTTTCAGCACACAAACCAGCGGCTCAGCTCTCTTCGCCGTTGCCTACTATCACGGCATCTCCCATGTTGCGCTACAATGCCGCCTATCCACATGGGATGCGCATAGATCCCGCCGCTCCGGCGCAACGCCTTGAGGGATCGCCTTCTCTGCAAACCAGGCGCTAACGGTGGGGGAGGGGGGGAGAGCCGTTGTCAATTCACCAGCCATGTTCTGGCGGCGGTACCCAAACCCACCCCCTCCCCAATCTCATTTTAGACACGCGTGCAGACATACACACGTGCACAGAATCAAAGAGAGAGTACTCATCTCCTTTCTCCTTGCGCATGCAACGCATTCCTGGGCAAGAACCGGGCCGATCCCACCCCCACCCACCCCTCCGCGGTTGATCTACCTGCAGTCGCATCTCTCCCCATTTTTTGTAGGGGGGGGTCAGTTTGCAAACCTTTTCTGCCCCTGCCAAAATAAAGCATGGCTTATTTGCACCCTCCCTATCTTTATCTACCCTATTCCCACGAAACCCCCCCCCTTTTAATTCTCCATCACTCTCCCCCTCCCCAATTCGCCTCCTGCAGAGAAGATGCTGAAGCCTCTGCGGAGGAAGAAGGGAAAGAGGGAAGGGAGAAAAGGAGAGAAAGAGGGGGGGGTGGATGGATGGATGGATGGATGGAGCCAAAATCCCCCCTCCCAATTTTGAAGTCGCTTTACCGTGCCTGGCCTCCCCCCCCCCCGCCCGCCCCACCTCTGATCCAGGGCAGCCGGACGTCCTCTTCCACCTTCCAGCTTCTCCGCAGTCAGTCTGGAGAAATCCAAAAAAAAAGAGGGGGAGAGGAGTCCTTTTGCTCCACCCCAAAAAAAAATTGGGGGGGGGAGGGAGGGGGGCTTTTCTTGCAGCCCAACCAGAAGCTGTAACGCGGTCTCAGAGACGAGGCTTCAAAAAGAAAAAGAAACGGGTCTTGACTTGGACCTCTAATGGAATTCGGATCGACTCCGGCTCCTCAGCGATGCCTAGCGCCTTGGGGAGGGGGGTTGAGCCCCGTCGCCCCTCCATGGCCCAAGGAGGCTGCCATGGCCAAACCAAGCGCAGGGCAACGTCTTATTTGGAGAAAGTTGGAGGGCGAGAGAGAGAGAGAGAGAGAGAGCCCGGACGGAGGCGAGAAGCGATCGCTTCACTTTTTAAGCTGCCTGGATCCAGCAGAAGCGGAGTGACTCCGGTTCCAAAAATTGCATCGTGAAAGGTTTCCCCCGTTCACCACCACCACCACCCTCTCTCTCTCTCCTCCCCCCCCCCCCGCCTCAATCCTTCGCTGCTTAATCCGGAGTGCCAACCACCTCCCTTCTGCACCCCCTGCAGGTTGGATCCGAATCTAAGCTTGCTTCGCACAGGATGAAAAAAAGAGCCCCAATTTTTCGGGCGGGGGGCGGGGGCAGAGAAAGAGGGCGGGGCCGGAGAGAGAGGTGAGCCAATGGGGAGGAAAGGGGCGTGGCCCATTCAGATCCAAACCCCGCCCACTTCGCGAGTGTGTCTGAAGTCTTGGGATGGAAATGCGATAACAGCACTGCAAGCGTCTCAATCCAAAGAGTGAGGACTAGCGCCTTTGTTAGCATCAACAGCTGTGCGTGTTTATTGACGGGGCTTTGGGTGGGTGGGGGAGATGTTTCCTCACTGGGGGATGTTTGTAGATCATGCCAAGGAGTAAGCAACCCAAGGATTTGTCGAAATGAAAGGACTATATATATATATATATATATATATATATATATATATATATATATATATATATATATATATATATATATATATATATATATATATATATATATATATATATTGGCTCAGAAACCACTTATTCTCTTTATTTTATTTTTTTAGGATATTGTTTATTGCTTACTGTCTCTAATTCATTTTGTTTGGTTTCTTGTTTGTGTTTTTGTGTATATCGCGTTTCATTTTGTACGATGTTTTAAAATGTCTTAATGTGTTGCCATTTGTTGTACGCCGCCCAGAGTGGGAGAATATCCCAGATGGGTGGGAGATAAATGTAATGCATAAATACATTTTATTTATACATATTTCATGGTGTGTACTCTATAAATATATAGTTAGCTGCCCTGAGTTGGTTCTTGCATCAAAAAGGTGGGGTATAAATGTGAAATGAATGAATGAATGAATGCACAAGATAGGAAGAAAGCAAAAATGGACTTTATTTTTTAGGTTGGCTCTTTCAGATATGAAGATCAGCCAGAATCACATTTGCTAAATATTGCTAGGCTTTCCTCTGGAAGCTCATGTTGCCTATATAATATAGTTCTGGAGTTTGCAACATACAGACTGCGGGCCGGATACAGCCTGCAGCACCATTCCATGTGGCCTGCACTGCCGCCGCCACACCCAGAAGTGGAACCAGACGCGTTTACATCAGACATAAAATGCACCCATGCATGCATAAATGCACCACACGACTGTTGTAAACATGGAAGTGGCCGCATTTACAACAGCTGTAAATGCATCTGCTTCTACTTCCAGTGGCGTGGTCTGGCCCGCTCAACTGTCTGGTGGGGTGGGTGTAGTCAGGCCCACTCAGCTGTCCGGGGGGCACCAGAACTTGGAAATAACTAGTTACATGCACATATTTTCTTGTAACTGGTTACATTTTGGCGTAATGAAAAACAGAACTAAGTTCCATTGCAAAGTCGATGCAAAAGAACAGTTGCAAAGTTGCTTTTTGTTACAACAGGCAATGTTTTATTGTTCTTTTCAAACTAGCTTTAAATAGAGGTTCTCAGAAATTCACATAAGATAAAGACTATAAATGAATAGCCTGAAATATTGTAGTTTCCCCCACTCATTTTCTCAATCTCTAGCTATCATACAGTTGATTAAATGTTGCTGCTGAATGTTACATAACATGTTGACATCAATGAAGATACATGTACTAAAAAAAATAGTTTCTAACATGGGTGGAAATGAAAAGAAATTTCAACAGCTTTATTTGTGCCAAATAAACCAGGGAGGGAAACTGTGTTGCAAATGAAAGTATCAAAACATTCAGAGTTTTGGAGTTGTCATAAGAACATAAGAACTTAAGAACAGCCTCGCTGGATTACAGGCCACAGAAGCCCATCCAGTCCAGGCTTCTGTCTCACACAGTGGCTCACCATTTCCTTCAGGGTATTATTCCCAAGCAGATGCCTTCACCTGTTTAGGATTCCCTGGAAATGGCATTGAGAGATATCCTGCCTATCTCTCCAACCCGGAGGTTATCCTTAAGTATCCATATAGTTATAGCCATTGATCCCCTTGTCCTCCATGAACTTGTCTAATCCTTTCTTAAAGCTGTCAAGACTGACAGCTGTCACCACTTCTTCTGGCAGGGAGTTCCATAGACCAGTAATCCTCTGGGTGAAAAAGTACTTTCTCTTATTTGTTTGAGAACGAGTACCCAAAAGTTTCATGGAGTGTCCCCTAGTTCTAGTGTTATGCGATAGGGAAAACAGTTTTTCCTTATCTACTTTGTCCACACCGTGCATGATTTTATAAACTTCAATCAGGTCACCTCTTAGACGTCGTCGTTCAAGAGTGAAAAGGCCCAACCGTTGCAGCCTCAGATGGTAAGGAAGGTGTTCCAGTCCCCTAATCATTCTGGTTGCCCTCCTCTGCACTTTCTCCAGCTCCATAATATCCTTCTGGAGGTATGGCGACCAGAACTGTACACAGTATTCCAGGTGGGGCCTCACCATAGATTTATAAAGAGGCAAAATGACACTTGCTGACTTATTTTCTATACCCTTCCTAATGATCCCTAGCATTGAGTTTGCTTTTTTCACTGCTGAGGCACACTGGGTTGACACCTTCATTGAGCTCTCATCCAACAGGACACCAAGGTCCCTTTCCTGGTTTGTCGCAGAGAGTTCAGACCCCATCAGTTTATAAATGTAATTGGGTTTTTTTGCCCCAACATGCATCACTCTGCACTTACTAATGTTGAAGCTCATTTGCCACTGTTTTGCCCACTCCCCCAGTGTCAAGAGATCCCTCTGGAGCTCCTCACAATCGCTCACAGTTTTCACTACCCTGTATAATTTAGTGTCAACAGCAAATTTGGCTACCTTGCTATTTACGTTTTATGGATTACAACTCCTATGTCCTTTATAATGGACGGGGGAATTCTGGAAGATGTCATCCAAAACCAGAGCATTTCTTAATGTTTGAGAATGCCACTGTATTTGGCTACCATCTAAAAGCTGCTTTCCAACCCAATTTTACCCGCCACTATGTGCATGCAATTATGCCCACATTTGAAAAAGCAGGGGGCTAAAGGTTCCTACCTCTCTTTAAAACTGTCACGGCAAACAATTTTTGCTGCCAAATTTGTCAGCGAGTGGCTGAAAGAGCAGCTACAATGTTGTGACAGGTTTCAGCAAGCTAGTCCTGAGCATTTGGGCTCCTATGTATATTTCACTGGTTTATGCTGACGCTCCTTAAAATCCTGCCATTCCACCAGCATTAAGATAGGCACTGAAGGATTTTTCAGACATGCATAACTAGCTACAAATCCAGAGAGAGAAAGAGAGACTGTACAGACAGTATGAGGTGGAGCTAATTGACGTATCAAATGGTAGGGTCAAATTACACAAGTCTGCCAGTTTCATGGTTAGAAGCTGATGTTTTCCCACTGGAGATGTCATTTCTTCAAAGCTCTGTGTATGAACTGTAGACTGGTAAATGAAGGCCATATTTGTCTCTCAGTGAGCAAAACAGAAGAATGCTAACCTGAAACATGGGTTGATGAGGAAACATGTAGAAGAGGAAACTTACATCTTCTTAAGGGAATGCTGCTTTTAATGGCTCATTTGTGTTAATGTCTAGTTGGACTCCTTGAACCAGATGGAACCGAAGAAAGACTGTTTGAGCAAGTGGTAGAGAAGGGAAGGGTGATGGTCTCCAAGTGGATTAAATCCATCTTGACGTAGGGTAGCAGCTTAACCAATCCTGGCCTGGGGCTGAGGAGGACATTGTGTGCCAAAAGGGCTTAGGACCAGAAAGTGACTCATGGAAGTGAACCAGTGGTACTATGGGTGTCATGCTGTGATGCAGAAGTCAGATTAAAGGTCACTGCATTATATTCTCAGGACAATCTTCATGGCTGATCGCCATGAGGATTGCCAATATTCAGATTCGGATACAGCAGCAGCAGAAAAAGAAAACTGAAATCTTTCTGTTATTGATTTTATTTCTCCCTGTACTTCCTTCCAAAATTGGACTTATTGGAGTGGAGAGGGAGAGAGGCAAGGAGGGTAAATCTTAGACCCTCCTTGAGGAAACCTATTAAAATAAATTCCATGTTTGCATGGACCTGCTATTAAGACCGCCTTCAGTTAGCAGTAAGGTAAAGGTTTCCCTTGCTTGAAAGCCAGTCGTATCTGACTCTAGGGTGCGGTGCTCATCTCTGTTTCTAAGCCAAAGAGCCAGCGCTGTCTGCTTCTGCAGACATTTCCATGGCCATGTGGCAGGCATGACTAAACACCGGAGCGCACAGAGTGCTGTTACCTTCCCACCAAAGTGGTCCCTATTTATCTACTTGCAATTTCTTGCTTTCGAACTGCTAGGTTGGCAGGAGCTGGGACGAAGACGGGAGCTCATTTCCGTCCTGCAGTACTCGGGAATCGAACTGCTGACCTTCCGCTTCCCAGTCAGCGTCTTAGCCACTTGAGCCACCGCAGTCCCCAGTTAGCAGTAGCCAATCAGTAATGGTAATCAAAATACAAAGACCAGCATTCTCAAATGAACAAAGCCTTTGAGGCCATCAAAAACATCATGGAATGATTCTAGACTTTAAAGCCTTCTCATTTGCACAATGTCTCATTGCTGTGGTTGCGACAGAATGATCTGTGGATTATGCTCCAGATCCGAAGCTACAAAATACGGAACCAGACCAGGTTTACCTGCTGTGAATGATTAGTTTTTGAAGGGCTTGGCAATCCTGACAACCATAATAATTGCCAACTGCAAAAGGGTACGGGGAAAATAGACAAGCTGTGCTTATAGTGTATTGGAGAGCTTTTCCTGCTTCACCACAATAAAATTAAATTGTTCGAAGGCACTTGCCAGTGAATACTTGATATTTGCATAGTAGATTGCCATGCTATATCCTCCAGAACAAACTCTTTCCTCCTGTTATCACAGGAGTTACCATCTTTGATTCTGGATGGGGCTCTTTTGCCACAGACAGAACTGGTGTATAATCTGGGGGTCCTCCTGGACTCACGACTCCTGCTCAATGAGCAGGTGGCAGTCGTGGCTAGGAGGGCTTTTGCACAACTTTGTGTGATCCACCAGTTACGCCCACTCCTTGCTCATGGTCACACATGCTCTGGTCACCTCCAGACTTGACTATTGTAATGCACTCTTCATGGGGCTGCCCTTGGTGACCATTCGGAGGCTGCAACTGGTCCAGAATGCGGCTGTTCGGGTGGTGGTGGGATGTGGGTGTTATGCCCATGCTTCACCACACGCTTCGGGAGCTGCACTGGTTGCCGGTGTGCCTCCAGGTGCAATTCAAGGTGCTGGTGATTACCTTTAAAGTTATACATGGTAGTGGACCAGGGTACATAAGAGACCACATCACCCCAAGCACATCTGCCCACCCCACTATAGCAGACCAGAGGGGCTCTCTGATATTCCCATCTCTGTCTGCTTTGGCCCTGTGGAACCTCCTGCTAGCTGAACTTTGTCTCCAGGCAGAGCTTTTATCCTTCCGCAAGAGCCTTAAGACCTGGCTTGCACAGTGGGTGTGTGCGGCGGCTGGGGAGATAGCCATCCTGGGCTGGCTTGTTTAATTATTGCCCAGGCTGTCAGCTTTGAAAAATCTTGTGATGCAGCATTGGAGGGCACTTTAATTTTTTTCAAAAGAATTTTTTATTTTAAACAAACTAATTTTTAATGCTTTTAAAATCTTTTTTGTAAAGTTTCTGTTTGTTTTGTGTGCAAGCCGCCCGGAGTCGCCTTGGCAAGGGGGTGGTGGTAGAAATGTAAGTAATAAATAAATAAATAAATAAATAAATAAATAAATAAATCAGCAGGCCGCCTTGTAGGCCACCTTGGGTCATCCAGGGATGAGGAAGGCGGGGTATAAATGTTGTAAATAAATAAATAAATAAATTTCCCTTGACCTTACTCTTCAGTAACTTCTTCTTCTTTCGTGACCAGATCAAACATTGGACTACCAAAATGAAGCGACCTTCTTCGCATTGTTGTTGGCCAGAATTAAAGCTCCTTTGGTACATGTTTCTGGTAGTAATTGACAGACTAGTAAATAAGCTGGATTCTGCTGGATTCACACTTGAACAACTGCTGGTATTCATAGCTGTCAAGTATCCCTTATTGGCCGGGAAAACCCCTTATTTTACCCTCTTTCCCGCCGTCATCCCTTATTAATTAGACTGCAATGCCCTATTGCCGCCATTGGAGGGCAGCACAGGATAAGCATAACTGTCAAGTATCCCTTATTTGCCGGGAAATTTCCCTTATTTCCAAATCCAAAACTTGACAGGTATGCTGGTATTCCCCACTTGAGCATGTTGGTCTTACGTTTAGGCACACTGACCATCAGCCTGTTCAGTATCCCCTAAATGACATAGGGGAAGTTGAGTTCCTCAACCATATCCTCCTTTAATGTTGTTCCTGGTCCAGTAAACTCCTTCCTCCATCTTTCAATTTGATTTTGCTCTTGTGTACCCTCAAGAATGTTTTTTGGTGTAAAGCTCTTCCTGGATCAGAGCTGGTGGACTTGAGGCTCATCTCCGTTCAGAATATGTTGAGGGTCCTTCTCTTGCTTACTTCTCTTGGTGTCCACTGCTATTCCTCTCCTTATCTTAGGTGGAGTGATACTAACACGGGAATATATTTTTATATCAGTAACTGAAGTTGCAGATATAGAAAAAGATGTGATATGAGATTAAATCAAATCAGTCATGTGCTGTCAATTAAATTCTGATTTACGGTAATCCTTTCCAGGGTTTTCCAGGACAGAATACACAAAAGTAATTTATCATTCTCTTCCTCTAAGGCAGCATTTCCCAAACTTTGGTGTTTGGACTTCGATTCCCAGAAGCCGAAGTCAATTCCCCAAAGCACTGATCATCCAATGTACTGACTGGGGCTTCTGGGAATTGAAGTCCCCCTGTGGGGCAGAGGCCCCACCTTGGGAACCACTGCTCTGAATTCTTAGAACAACTGTGCAGTTTGCCTAGGGTTACACAGGCTGGCTTTTCTCCTAGAAGAAAGTGAGGAATCGAATCCCATCCTCTGGCTCCACAGCCTGGTATCCAGCCAGCATAAACTGGGATCGGGAGTGCTATAATAAACTAATCTGAGGCAAAGCAGCTTGCTTGCTTGCAGGCAAATACTGTATCAAGCGCAGTTATTAAATCACACGAGGCTTTAACCAATTAGAAGTATATGATCGTATAATCATTTTAAACCGTCAGCCCCCTGCCAGCTTGCTCAGTTTTCATTGTCCAGCAAGACAGAGAAGCACAATGCAGTCCAAACCTCATTAAAAAGAGATGCATCACAGAAGCCGAATCAAACGCCTGCAAACGCATGGCGATTGCACAACCCATGTGCTGGCCATTTCCCCCGACATATGCTTTGCAGGCTTGCTTGCCTCCTGGAGGGTGTGTTATTTTCCTTGAAAACGCAACATGGCTGCAGTTTCCAGTGAGGAAAAGCTGCAATGTGTTTTGTTCTGTGTCACTGAAAGAACAGCCACATCAGGTCAGGGAGCGAGCAACGGTGCACCGGAGAGCCAAACACAAATCTCTCGAAAGACATTCTCTTTTTTTCACTTTGACAATCTTGGAGATATTTCCTTTTCCTCACCACTTGAGGGGGGATCATTTTGCAGAATTTTCTAGCTATATACTCTATAACAGCGATGGCCAGCCTTGGCACTCCAGGTGTTCTTGAATTTCAATTCTCAGAAGCCCTGATCAGCAGGTGTATTGACTTGGGCTTCTGGGAATTGAAGTCCAAGAACACCTGGAGTGCCAAGGTTGGCCATCACTGCTCTATAACCTATAACTCTATAAGTGTGTGTCTGGCCAGGTTATCCTGCTATGGTAATAGAGTATACCCTGCTGTCAGCGACTCAACACGGATCATCATGTGGAGGTTAACTAACCTGACAACTTTGAGAACTAATGGCCTTGCGTGGCAAAGTCCGCAGGGACGGGCAATGGTCCCTTAGTGGTTTAAATTGCATTTGTGCACAAGGTTCTTGTGCAAAAATGTTATTCTTTCCCTTTGAGAAGCAAAGCGTTCACACACACACACCCAGGCACAGAAGGACAGAGTGATTGTTCAGACAGATGCAAGCAACCCATCCAATGCCTCTGGTTTTTGAAGGAGGTAATAAGCAGCATCTAATATAGCTTTGAAAACATACAGGCTATGAGTGTACATTCTTGACGCTGGGTTTCTTTGCCATTTTGAAAACACACGTTCCGGTTGCCCAACATCTAGGTTCCCCTTGCTTGATGAGAAAAGCACTGTTGCTTAACCTCATACAAGAGAACAAAATAAGGAATTGTGCTTCTCATGTTGCAAAATATATTGGGCTGGACATCCAGCAGAGATCCTCCAGTGGGTTTGATTTAGTATAACTCATCAAGGCAACGGGCTTCTTAATACCCTCTTTCCCTGCCTTAGAGGAAGCGAGTTTTCTCATATTGGATAAACCTTCCCATTTTTATTCCTCAATGGGGTCATAGGAGAGTTTGGGAACCCCACCTTTTTGATATAAGGGCATGGGGGAAGATCTTTCTAAAACACACACCAACACAATATGCACAACGGAGCCACAATTAGAGAGATCAAGCTTAGGAGTCTGAGGTTCAATTCCCGCCTCGTTCGTGAAACTTGCTGTGTGGTCTTTGCAAGGCAAGTGGGAAGACAAAAGTGCAGAGGAGGAAACACAATGGGAAGGAAACATAACAAATACAAATAACAGCAGTGGAAATTTGGGTGGATTGATGAGCAGGGAAAAGACATCTGCCTCTTGCTGCCTTGACCCCACCGTCCCACCCCATGCCATTCAGAGCCACAGGCGAAGGGATTCATGTGGCATTTTCTGGGCACACATGACTTAAACGATCTTTCTGGCTGTTCACCAGGGAAAGGTCCAGATGATGTCGGCCGTTTGCAAGTTCCAATGCCTGTGCCCAACAACATGGCAGGAAATCTTGGTTCCCAAACCACCCCCACCGCACCCCCTCTCCTTAAGCAGATGTCTTCTCCTGTGATGTCCTTTGTCATTGTTGCTTAGGAAGCTGGGTGGGCCTGCAAACTGCATACTAATAAAACCTATTAACATGCATACCAAGCCATCCTTTTAATCCCTTGTTGGCGACTGGCAGGACTGCGCCGGAGTGAGAAAGAACCGATGCCAGGCCAAAAAAGAAAAAAAAAGTGGGGGAGAGACTGAGACATTATGTTCCAAGATGGATGAAGATCTGTTTGGGTTTATCCAATGACTTTAGGGCGGGGGGGGGGGGGGATTACAATCAACACAGCTTGGGGGAAAGAGCATGAGAAAGAGCACCGAGCAAGGGAGGGATGAAAGATAGATACTTTCTGTAAAAGGGAGATCACAGGATTTCAACAAAGGCTAGGTCATAAGGCTGCTTTCCAGATGTCAGGAGGACTGGCCTGGCTTAGGATGTAGAGAGTAACAAAGCATAACAAGTGTGGTGACATCAATCCATAGCTTTTATGTGACCAGCACAACAACACTCACAGCAACTCCTCCTGGTGGCACAGTGGTTAAACTGTACTGCAACCAAAAGATTGTGAGCATAGCTGTCAAGTATCCCTTATTGGCGGGGAAAACCCCTTATTTTACCCTCTTTCCCACTGTCACCCCTTATTAATTAGACTGCAATGCCCTATTCCCACCATTGGAGGGCAGCACAGGATAAGCATAGCTGTCAAGTATCCCTTATTGGCCAGGAAAACCCCTTATTTTACCCTCTTTCCCGCCGTCATCCCTTATTAATTAGACTGCAATGCCCTATTGCCGCCATTGGAGGGCAGCATAGGATAAGCATAGCTGTCAAGTATCCCTTATTGGCCAGGAAAACCCCTTATTTTACCCTCTTTCCCGCCGTCATCCCTTATTAATTAGACTGCAATGCCCTATTCCCACCATTGGAGGGCAGCACAGGATAAGCATAGCTGTCAAGTATCCCTTATTGGCCAGGAAACCCCTTATTTTACCCTCTTTCCCACCGTCATCCCTTATTAATTAGGCTGCAATGCCCTATTGCTGCCATTGGAGGGCAGCACAGGATAAGCATAGCTGTCAAGTATCCCTTATTGGCCAGGAAAACCCCTTATTTCACCCTCTTTCCCTCCGTCATCCCTTATTTATTAGACTGCAATGCCCTATTGCCGCCATTGGAGGGCAGCATAGGATAAGCATAGCTGTCAAGTATCCCTTATTTGCCAGGAATTTTCCCTTACTTCCAAATCCAAAACTTGACAGGTATGGTTGTGAGTACGCTCCAGGCCAGCCCAGGGCCCAAAACTGAGTCAGCCTTCCATCCTTCCAAGGTTGGTAAAATGAGTACGCAGCTGGTCACGTGGTTCAATGGGCCAGTCACTATGGCCCATGAGTCGGATCCAGCCCCCGATGCCAATTCATCCAGCCCACAAAGCCCTCATCGCTCCCAGAAGTGGAAGTAAAATGTGCCCATACAGGGAGATCATAGGATTTGAGTGAAGGCTGGGTCACTCACAAGGCTGCTTTCCAGATGTCAGGAGGACTAGCTTGGCTTAGGAGGTAATCAAAGTATAACAAGTGTGATGACATCAATTCATAGCTTTTTACACATTTTCCTTCTGCTTCCGGGAGCAACAAGGGCTTTGTGGGCTGGATGAATTGGCGTCGGGGGCTGGATCCAGCCCACAGGCCATAGTTTGGGCACCCCTGGCCAAGAGAGTGCACTAAGTGCTATGGGGTGGTATATAAGTTTTGCTTTGCTTCTAACTTAGGGAGTGTCTTGATTTGCAAAAAGTTCTATGTTTGGGTCAATTTTGACAGATTTGGAAATGGTTTAAATACCAAGGAATATAGGATGCTCAACTGGGGAGGGCATTATCTTGCCGAAAAGCAATTTATTTTGAATTACCCAATTGGGGTTGTTTATTTTGCACTGATTCCTAAACCTCTGTATCCTTCTGTCTGCATTTGTGTGTTGTCACATATTGTCTGTTGGGACTCTTGCTCCATAAACGTTGAGGATTCACTGCAGGCGGAAAATGCCCTGAACTTTTATAGCACTACGGTGGTTCCGTGATCAATTCTAACGTCAAAGAATCCAAATATGTGCCTCAAGTATACTGATTCGTATCCAGGAAGAGCTTTATGTCAAGAAGTAGCACTCTTGAGGGTACACAAGAGCAAAACAAAATTAGAAGAAGGAGCTCACTGGACAAGAAACAACATTAAAGGAGGATATGGCTGAGGAACTCAACCTCCCCAACATCACTTGGAGGACTCTGAATAGGCTGAGGGTTGGAGTCCCTAAATGCAAGACCAACATGCTCAAGTGGGGGCTGCTGGTGGACAACAACATGCTGTATGAATGGAGAGATATACAGAATCCGGCTCATTTGCTGGTCCACTGATCACTACCGGAAACAGGATTTAAGTTTGGCCAATGACAAAGCCAAGAAAGTGGATACAAAATACACGGATCCTAGAGCGATTCAAGATTGAACTTTCTCTAGAAGCAAAAGGAATTAAACTGGCATGATCTGGGCCTATCATGAGAAGATTCCATCATTATGGGCCCAAGGGCAAAATGAGCGGAGGAGGAACTCTGATTACCAATGGTAATGTTGGTGGAAGAGGCCATGCCAGTTGGACTGGCTGTGAAGGTGCACCTTGTCCATATTCTCAAGGCTGTGGCAGTCCATTGCAGTCCCGGTGTGTCTCATTTCATGTGTGCCACAGGAGGTGGCTCTGTGATCATAGTGTGTGGGTCACTTCATGGCAAGCTAGGATCCACCCAGTGTTGGGATTCAGCAGGTTCACCCCAGTTTGCCAGAACCAGTAGCAGACATTCCTTCTGCCCCCCCCCCCCCATCCAAGTTTTGAAATAAAGTAGTCCTAACTCAGGTGCAACACAGGGCGTTACATTCCACGCCCACAGAGTAGGTCCGTGATGGTGAACCTTGGCACTCCAGATGTTCTTGGACTTCAATTCCCAGAAGCCCAAGCCCCCTGTGAATCCACACAATTGGGTTTACTGAGATTCATCCGGCCCGTGCTGCCCTCGTTGCTCCCAGAAGCGGAAGTAAGGGTTAACCAGGAAGAGCCTTAGACGTACAGGCGCATTTTACTTCTGCTTCTGGGAGTTTTAGTGTATGGGACCAGAGACACCAGGACAGCCGAAGAGCTGGCTTAACACAACTTTATTACATGCTGGTCAGAGGGAACATGAGGTAATGGCGGACGAACAGCTCAATATATACAGTGGCTATACATTTGAATGTGGCTCCTTGACAGTCTATTGGCTACTGTCCGCGTGACGTCATTTCAGGTCACGCCCTTCTTGTCCAGGTGAAGGTGATGGCGGGAATCTTCCCGCGCTATTGCTCTTAGGTGAGTCTTGGACCAATGAGCTTGGACGCTCGCTATTGCCATCTAGTGGTCACTAGCTCGCGTCCTATTAGGGTTACAGAGATGCAGCTGAGGTTACAATATTACACAAGGAAAAGGTGACATTGGATACACATGGATAGGTACATTGTTTAAAGGCACATGCTTTAGGACACAACAGGAGTGACGAGGGCAGTGCGGGCCGGATGAATTACAGTAAACCCATTCATGTGGATTCACAGGGGGCTTGGGCTTCTGGGAATTGAAGTCCAAGAACATCTGGAGTGCCAAGGTTCACCATCACGGGAGTAGGTAGTAAAAAATAATTGGATCCCACCACTGGATCCACCTTAAACAAACTCACACCAGTGGCATTTTTCAGGAAAAGATGCATTCTCGGATACGAGTTGCAGCCGACGATATATTTAGATCCGGTCATGTCAACCTGACAGCTTGTTCTTCCTGAACTGTTGCATGCTTGATCTTGTCAACTGCCTCCCATTGTTGTGAGGTTATTCTTCAATGGAGCAGAATATTGTGTCACCTTCGTTATTTTCTTCGTTATTGTCTCCCAGCCAAAGGAGCCCTTTCCCCTTTCTTCAAATGTGTCACTTGCTTTTTAAAGCAGGATCATAAGTCAAGAATCCATCCCATTTCCCCCAGCTGTTCAGCCCATTCCCAGTGCAGCTAATAAAACAGAGCCGTCAATCCAGCCCTCTATTAGTGGGCCAGTTTCCAAGACAAGCCGCCGCCTCTCAACGAGGCTTTATTTAATTGCAAGGTCTCTGTTGCCAGGTCAGAGATGTACCAGACAGCCGGGGTCCAAGATTAACTGTTCCTGGCAAAGAGTTGATCCATATCTCTTTCCCCACTTGCCTCCTCTATTGTCCTCATGCTCACATGTGCACAGCAGTGCACCTAAGGTCATCCAAATGAATCCCTCCTCACTCGCTTAGAAGGACCAGGCGGCTTTGATGTTGCAGGCCAAGTCTTTTGGTTGCTGCCAAGGTCATAACTCTCAAAAGTGGAATGGATCCGCTGACCCTGGAAGGTAGGTAGAGAACGGATCTACTCGAAAGAGGAGGACACAGCTCACAAGAATCAAGACTGTGAGCAATGGATCAGAGGTTGAGGTTCACGAGGTTCTCAAGAAGTTCCTGGACTCCATCTCCTGTTGGCTCTCACCTTTGCTTGTGCTATTGAGGATGTTAATTTAGTAACATCCAGTGGTGGGCATCAGCAGGTTCGCAACCGTTCGCCAGAACCGGTAGCAGAAATGCTGGCTGGCCCTGCCCATCCAAGTTTTGAAATATTATTATTATTATTATTATTATTATTATTATTATTATTATTATTATTATTATTATTATTATTATTATTATTATTATTATTAATATTATTATTATTATTATTATTATTATTATTATTATTATTATTATTATTATTATTATTATTATTATTATTATTATTATTATTATTATTTATAAAGTAGTCCTAATTCAGGGGCAATGCAGGGCTTCCCCCCTGGCCACACCCACCATACCACGGCCACAGTGTGGCAGTACATTTTTTTAGAGCCCACCACTGGTAACATCTGTAGGGCCATGCTTTCTAAAGAGAGTATGAGACATCTCTAAAGATAATATGAGACATCAATTATGTTTGGTAATTTTTTTCTGTTCCCATCCTACCCTGAGATCGATATACATAGCACGTAATCTAAATCAAGGAAAGAAGTGGACCATAGGCAGGTATGTTTTCCCAGGATCTCTTCTAGATCGATGTTTAGAATGCTACTCTTAGTGAGCCTTTTCTTCGTTCCTCTGAGGTTCTTTCCTACTTCTATATAATTACATTTAGTTATCTATTTGTCCCGTCGGGGCTGCAGTGGCTCAAGTGGCTAAGACGCTGACTGGGAGGCAGAAGGTCAGCAGTTCGATTCCCGAGTACTGCAGGATGGAATGAGCTCCCGTCTTTTGTCCCAGCTCCTGCCAACCTAGCAGTTCGAAAGCAAGAAATTGCAAGTAGATAAATAGGGGACCACTTTGGTGGGAAGGTAACAGCGTTCCGTGCGCTCCGGTGTCTAGTCATGCCTGCCACATGACCACGGAAACGTCTGCAGAAGCAGACAGCACTGGCTCTTCGGCTTTGAAACAGAGATGAGCACTGCACCCTAGAGTTGGATACGACTAACTTTCGAGCAAGGGAAATCTTTACCTTTACTATTTATCCCTTCATTCAAAAAGATAATACATCTTGCTCTGGCTTTACTGCTTTCCCTTTCACTAATACATAATCTAAAAATTATCCCCATATTTCTCTAAAGTTCAGGGTGTTATTTTTACTAACTCCTTTTTAGCTTTAATTCACATGTTAGTTTATCATTTATTGCTATATTCCATATCTCCTTATACAAATCATCCAATTCAAATTCACAATCTACTTTCAATTTTGTTGTTCCTGCAATAATCAATCAAAAAGCTGTTATTGATAGATGGAACAACTGTCTTGTGAGATGCTGGGCGCGGTTAAGACGCTGAACTTGATGGCTGGAAGGTTGGCAGGTCATCAGTTCGAAACCCCAGTACTGCACGATGGAATGAGCTTCCATCTCTGTCCCAGTTCCTACCAACCTAGCAGTTTGGAAGCAAGAAATTGCAAGTAGATAAATAAGTACCACTTCGGTAGGAAGATAAACAGAATTCTGTGCAGAATTCTGTCTAGTCAGGCCTGCCCCATATCCATATCTGTCAAGTTTTGGATTTGGAAATAAGGGAAATTTCCCAGCAAATACAGGATACTTGACAGCTATGCTTATCCTGTGCTGCCCTCCAATGGTGGCAATAGGGCATTACAGTCTAATTAATAAGGGATGATGGCAGGGAAGAGGGTAAAATAAGGGGTTTTCCTGGCCAATACAGGATACTTGACAGCTATGCTCATATCCACAGAAATCTGCATACACAGCACTGGCTCTTTGGATGTAAACAGAGATAAGCACTGACCCCTAGAGTCAGATACGACTGGCTTTTGAGCAAGGGCAACCTTTATCTTTACCTATCAGATGCTGGCCAAGCATTTCTTGATATCCTCCACTGGGCAGGCAGTGGACTAGATGACCTCCCAGATATCCCCCAACTTTTTGATTATCTTAAAGTTTGTAAATTTTGCCATAGGAGACAGAGAGGGGAAGCAAAGCATTCGGAGAGTATTCTGTACACATTTGGAGTGACATCAACGAACTTGCACAAATATCATCGCTTGTGAGAACATGAGTTGTTTTGCCTCAGAGCTTGGCTTTGCAGAAAGACTATGAATAGCATTGCCTCTCAGGCTGTACAGTATTCTGAAAGGACTCGGAAGTCATTCCGGTGCTTTGGCTTGATGAGGTGAAGAGCAAGTAAACAGGTGCATATGCTTCCCGAGATGCATACGGGATTGGTGCCGAGTCCCTTGGGCATTCATGCCTTCAAGTGTGAATGCTGACATCTGTTGCATATTAAATGGTACCACAAATGTGCCAAAATAAATATTGTCACTGCAAAACCGTGATGTTCTGCAGTGTCGGCATGCATCTAGGAATCTAGCTGATTCAAACCTAAGTCTCTGCTTTTCTGGTTTCAAATGGAATGCATTGAATCTTAGCAACATGCTCCAAAATCCAGTTCTCCAGTCACCAAGTGACTTGTTGCAGAGAACATGTCATTGGGAGAGGAAATTCCTTAACTGTGGAGAGATTCTGGTTGCCACATCCAACACATTTATTTCCTTCACAGAGTTTACAGATTTAGCTTGATTTGTTCTGCAACTGGCCTTTGGGAGATAAGTGCCTGCTCCCTTAGCAAGTTTGATTTTGCAGACATGAACATTAATGCGATTTCACATCTGACTTCTTTTGTTATTGGTATATATTGAGTAGTACAGCGGCTCAAGTGGCTAAGACGCTGACTGGGAGGCGGAAGGTCAACGGTTCGATTCCAGAGTACTGCAGGACGGAATGAGCTCCCGTCTTTCTCCCAGCTCCTGCCAACCTAGCAGTTCAAAAGCAAGAAATTGCAAGTAGATAAATAGGAAGCACTTCGGTGGGAAGGTAACAGCATTCCGTGTGTTCCAGTGTCTAGTCATGCCTGCCACATGACCATAGCATACCTGTCAACCTTCCCGATTTGGCCGGGATTACCCCGTAAATTGACGTCGATTGACTTCATAACCCAGCCCCCACTGCCAAAACCTCGTAATTTGGCAGTGGGGGAAACGCTTTACGGGCATGCGCAGAAGGGTTTTACCCCTTCCACGCATGCGCGGAAGCACTACATCGCTTGCGTAAGGGCTGCGCCTGCGGCGTAGCGCTTCCGCACATGTGTGGAAGGGGTAAAACCTTTCCACGCATGCATGGAATGCAACCTGCGCACAAGCGATGTGCGCAGGTCCCGTTTTTCCAGAGCCGCGGGTTGACAGGTATGGACCATAGCTGTCAAGTATTCCTTATTGGCCAGGAAAAACCCTTATTTTACCCTCTTTCCTGCCATCATCCCTTATTAATTAGACTGCAGTGCCCTATTTCCACCATTGGAGGGCAGCACAGGATAAGCATAGCTTTCAAGTATCCCGTATTTGCCGGGAAATTTCCCTTATTTCCAAATTCAAAACTTGACAGGTATGCACATGACCACAGAAACGTCTGCAGAAGCAGACTGTGCTGGCTCTTTGGCTTTGAAACAGAGATGAGCACTGAACCCTAGAGTCAGATATGACTGGCTTATTAGCAAGGGAAACCTTTACCTTTACACATTTAATGCAGATTTTTCCTCTTAAAAATGTGTATACATTTTTGGCACCCTCTGCATTAATGTGGCCCATTACCAGACCTGTCCACTAGAGGCCACTGTCTGCACTGTAAAATTTTGAATTCATTATCCATGGTTTCAGGTATCTACAGTAGTTCTCAGAACATATCCCCACCACAGATGTGAGGTTTGATCTGTAATTAGCACTGCCCTGTGGAAATTTATTGCATGGACCCTAAGAGAAATCTATTCAGTTCCAGTGGCTACCTAGTTTGTTTCCCAGAAACATTCAAGATACAGGAACTCATTTTAACCCTCTCAGACCAGGATGGGGCATTTTAGCCCTCCAATGTTTTGTAGAGTCAGACCTGTAAATGACACCTTAAAAGTGCACCTGCCAGCTGTGAACAGCTGTTATTCTCTACCAGTCGAAAACCCATCGCACCAAATCTGTAGCTTTTTGCAATGATGGTCCTTCATTTCCTAGTGAACTTGGATAAAAGGGGACCAGGAAAGAAATGCTGTGTTTTGCCAAGCCATGATGTTAAGAATCAGATGTCACGTACTTTGCAGGTTGGCCCATTTCATTAAGGCAGTGAAATTCCCAGGGGCTTCGGGAAATGATGAAATGTGTCAACCCAATTCCAAATCATATTTGCAGCCTTACTTTAGCTTTACTGCTAATCCTCAGTACATTGGAACGTCTGTGAGCTGAGACAATATAAACCCTCTTGGTTCAGGGTTTTAAAAAACCATGGCGCATGAGGATCAATATTTCATCAACTTTCAGATCAGTTTATCACCTGCAGCAATGCCTCTCTTGCCTTTAATGCACGATCAAACCTGTCTTCCGCTGCCCCAAGCATCCTATATGAGTGTACAGGAAACCCAGAAAATAATTTACTCATTTCTTGTATATTTGTCTGCATTGGAGACACACTTGACACATTCCTGATCTTCCAGGTTTTTAGCAACTCTACAGCTCTGGTTTGTGCGGGCAATTACTGTCAGACATTGACAACTTTTCTCTCGCCTCAATGATTCCTCCCAAGTTTAATCCATCAAGGCGTCATTACCCATTATTTACATGCAAGGAACAAACAATTTGTACAATCTGGAGCTTTGGTATGGGTTGAAATGCAGAAACATTTTTACATTCTCCCTTACTCAGAAAACTGAGTAAACACCTTGTTTCTCTGCTCATCAGGAGCATGGAAAGCCTTTTTTTTCCCTTGGCTTGACAAAGCAACATCATGGACTCATACATCTGAAACAAATAAGTTCAATCCTGCCCTCGGAATCAATGGCATTTTCCACCCTTAAACCTAGAGCTTGGATTTCAGGCTTTAGGGGTAACCCATGCTCAGGACTGGAGCAAAAATCCTAATTGCACAAACCCCACTGAAAGGTGTCCTAAGCAGGTGGTCTCACCTTAAAATTCCTGACAGTAGAGTTTTGAAATGTCACTTTATTTGGAATGATTCTAACATAGATGCAAGACTATGAGAAAGCCTTGGAAAAGGTCCAACGGTAGCTGAAGGAATCAGTAGTAAACTAAGTCTTGAGTCAAGAGACATTTAACTGCCAAACTATATCAGTAACAAAAACTCTTTAGAGCAATGTTTTCCAACCTTTGGTTTTTGGACTTCAATTCCCAGAAGCCTAAGTCAATTCCCCAAAGCACTGGTCAGCCAATGTACTGACTTAGGCTTCTGGGAATTGAAGTCCAAGAACCAAAGACTGGGGAAATTTTGCATTAGAGTGTTTGGGGAAAGCTGAAGATCAGATGATGGACGGTGTGAAGAGACAAGAAGAATATCAGAAGGCTATATACGCATCAACAATGGTTTTTCAGTCTGTATTCCTAAAAACATCTTTAGAGATGCACCTGCTGAGATTCAACTGATAGTCAGTGGTGAGATTATTAATGCCATGCTATGTGCAGATGATGAAACATTACTATCTGACAGTTTAATTGGCCTGGGAAGGTTACTCAATAAAGTTGATGAAGTAAATAAGGAACTACTGGGTAGCTATGTGCCTTCTGGGGCTAGACAAGTTCTGCCGTGCCCTGTTGGAGGGATTAGTAGAGCCCCATGATGATGAGCCAATAATCTAGGACCGTGATGGCGAACCTTGGCACTCCAGATGTTCTTGGACTTCAATTCCTAGAAGCCAAAGCATCCTGTGAATCCACACGATTGGGTTTATTGTGATTCATCCAGCCCGCGCTGCCCTCGTCGCTCCCGGAAGCGGAAGTGAAATGCACCCTACGGTTAAGGATCTTCTGGGTTAACCCTTCCTACATACGGGCACGTTTCATTTCCACTTCTGGGAGCGACGAGGGCAGCACGGGCCGGATGAATCGCAGTAAACCCAATCGTGTGGATTCGCAGGATGCTTGGGCTTCTGGGAATTGAAGTCCAAGAACATCTGGAGTGCCAAGGTTCACCATCACGGGTCTAGGACTGTGATGGTGAACCTTGGCACTCCAGGGTGTTCTTGGACTTTAATCCCCAGAAGCCCAAGGCTCTGTGAATCCACACAAATGGATTTGTGTGGATTCACAGGTACTTGGGCTTCTGGGAATTAAAGTCCAAGGACACGTGGAGTGCCAAGGTTCATCATCACTGGTCTAGGAGAATTCCACTGGCCAAGCTGCTGTTTGGTCTCCATCCTTAACTCTATGTTCTCCAGCAAAAGGCGCAAACAGTTGCAGGCAAATTTCCCAGTTAGGTAGGGGTTTCCTCTCTGGCCAGCCATTCATCTTGATCTGGTTGAGTGAGCATTTGAGGTCACGGCCCTTCCAGCGATGGCTCTCTAAAAGTCCTTCATCTGAGGACATCAGCTCCGCTGAAGAGTTATAAGGAGTCTCTAAAGAATGTGCTAAAGTGAGATATAAGAAGTCACAAGTCATACAAACTAGGCTGCTCATCATAAAATCAAAATAATAACAGCAGAAAAAAAACAAGTTCTGTACAAAGGTCTCCAAAGACTCTCTTGTGTGCTTATAACACTCACTGCAACTGTGAAATGAATAATATTACAACTTCTGTTGACATCTATAACCCATCTTTTGTGAAAAATGGCTACATTTCCTTTGAACGTGGCTTAGAGGTAAAGATGCTGAGCTTGGCAACTGGAAAGCCGACAGATAAACCATGATGGAGTGAGTGCCTGTCATCAGTCCCAGCTCCTGCCAACCTAAAGCAAAAAATAAATCAGACTTATATACCGCCCCATAGCACTTTGTGTACACTCTGGGCAGTTTACAAGCTAACGAGCATCTTTGCCCCCAAACTTTGGAAGGATGGGATCCTGAGTCAACCTTGATCCCTGGTCAGGATCAAGCTCACAACCTCTTGGCTGCAGTAGAACAGTTTAACCACTGTGCCAGCTAGGCTTCTTAGCAGTTCATAAGCAATACATTGCAAGTAGATAAATAAGTACCACTTTGGTGGGAACGGTAAAAGTGTCCAGTGTGCTCCACCATCTAGCCATGCCTGCCACATGACCATGGAGACGTCTGCAGATGCAGACGGTGCTGAATCTTTGGATGTAAGCAAAGATGAGTACACACATCCCCTAGCGTCAGACACAACTGGCTTTCGAGCAAGGGAGACTTTTACTTTTACTATTTTGAACCCGGAGTTGCTCACTGGTGTCTGGTTTGACGCCAGCCTCTTAAAAATGCAATATTGTGCTGAAATTGTAGTTGAGGATGCTTGGATAGGGAATGGTTTGTGAGTGACTTAGATTAGGCTTTTCTCTCCCATAATGTGCCACATTCTCCCAATTTTGTCACGACGGCTTCCTGCCTCTGTCAGACGAAACGTCAGCCACTCTATTTGTCTCACTACCTTTTTGACAGAAATGGGTTTAAATGCTGAAAGTGATTCAGTTCCAACCAATGGATTTGTTGCTGCATCGAGCTGTTTTGAGGAAGCGATGCGCAGGTTGCTTAGAAACTAGCCTTGCCTTTAGTCACAACTGAAATGGCCTCTTTTCCTTCTGCATGCAAACGTTCGCGTGCCCACAGGTTGGCAGAAAACTGCCGGGGAGATGTTTAAAAAAAAAATTTTTTTTTTACTAATTTCAGAAGGCTGGAGACGAACAATGTTCGGCAACTCATACAGGCCAAACCTTTCCCTTCTATTCTAGCCCAGAGATGCCCTGAATTCACCTTACAGATGTCCTTTTTAGATCTGCAGCCTCTGTTAATTTGCATATAAGGCAGCTTCATTTAATATTATGCGATTTTGCATATTTCTAACATTAAGCAAGGGAGTGCGGTGGCTTAGTGGTTAAGATGCTGAACTTGATGGCTGGAAAGTCAGCAGGTCGGCAGTTTGAGATCGGAGTGCTGCATGATAGAGTGAGTTTCCATCTGTGTCCCAGATCCTGCCAACCTAGCAGTTCAAAAGCAAGAAATTACAAGTAGATAAATGAAGGTAAACAGCGTTCCGTGCACTCCAGTGTCTAGTCATGCCTGCCACATGTCCACAGAAACGTGCTGCCTCTTTGGCTATAAAACAGAGAAGAGCATTGAACCCTAAAGTCAGATATGGTTGGCTTTCGAGCAAAAGAGACCTTTACCTAACATTAAGTTGTGTGTGTGTGTGTGTGTGTGTGTGTGTGTGTGTGTGTGTGTGTGTGTGTGTGTGTGTGTTCTGGAGAGGATTTCTGCACTTAGACATGGCGACTCGTAGCAAAAAGAGAAAACCTAATGATGAAAGGAGAAGCTGATCCTAACAAAATTGGCAAACTCTCATCCTTCACCTTCCATAGGTGGCAGGTAGTTGGAAAAGAGGACTTCTCATCTTCCCATCTCTCTCTTCCTTCAGGTCTTGAACCATTTGGCTTTCGTGT
This sequence comes from Bradypodion ventrale, assembly GCA_035047345.1. NCBI lineage: Eukaryota > Metazoa > Chordata > Lepidosauria > Squamata > Chamaeleonidae > Bradypodion > Bradypodion ventrale. The sequence goes on along the minus strand of JAWDJE010000006.1, from coordinate 133,508,496 downwards.
TTGCCCTCCAGAACCTTTGGATTTTGCTTTGATATTTCTATGGATTGATCTTGTGACAAAGATGCCTCCTTATCTTCTCAGAAGCATGAGCCTCCTTGTAGGTGAACATCATCCCATTAAAAATAAAACGGGCAATGTTTAATTTCCTCCACAGAGACCTGGAGCAATATCCTGGTCTACAGAAACAAAACACCACAGATTGACTGGTTTTGATTCCTATCTGGAGGAAAGGCCAGAATGTTAACAGAGCCTATGCTCACCTGGCCAAGTTCTGGCGAACTGGTGCGAACCTGCTGATGCCCTCCACTGCATTCAGCCCTATATCTGGCTTCCATTAGTCTGAGCCCATGATAAATCCAATAAGGAAGTGCAGATGCAGCCACTAGTGCACTTTTGAAATGTAAACCAATTAAAACTCTCAAAAAATATTCCCAAGGTTGGTAAATAAATGTGGCTTCTATTTTAATCTCTGCTGATTAAAATGCCAGGAGGACTCTTCATTCCCATCCGAAATAAAGTAACTGCCACCCAAACACTCGGCTAAGAGTCATTATGCAAATGACGGCAATTATATAATATGCAACATTTGCCTAATCTTTTTTTGGACCGAGAAGAATAGTGCTGGGAAAGTTATTTTAAAATGTAGTTGGTTAGTTAAAGCGATAGTTCTAGATCCCAAAAAACAAGTTGCTATCACTGTTCCTTAAATGCAACACTTCACTTTTGGTTTGTTTGTTTGTTACCGAGAAAGAGTTGAACGTTGGAACCCACTTACTTGGGATCAACTTCAAACTCAACTCAATACCCATCATCTGAACCTGGTGGTATTCCTTATCTACCATTTAGTGAGGTGCCCCATAGCTGCACAGCAAAAAGTAAAGATCGCTCTTGCTTGAAAGCCAGTCGTATCCAACTCTAGGGTTCAGTGCTCATCTCTGTTTATAGCCAAAGAGCCAGCACTGTCTGCATCTGCAGATGTTTCCGTGTGACATGTGGCAGGCATGACTAGACACCGGAGAGCACAGAACGCTGTTTACCTTCATTTATCTACTTGTAATTTCTTGCTTTTGAACTGCTAGGTTGGCGGGAGCTGGGACACAGATAGAAACTCACTCTGTCATGCATCACTTGGGTCTTGAACTGCTGATCTGCCGACCTTCCAGTCATCAAGTTCAGCATCTTAACCATTAAGCCACCACAGTCCTAACTAATTAAGTAAGGACTGGGAGGCGGAAGGTCAGCAGTTCGATTCCCCAGTACTGCAGGACGGATTGAGCTCCCGTCTTCGTCCTAGCTCCTGCCAACCTAGCAGTTCGAAAGCAAGAAATTGCAAGTAGATAAATAGGGACCACTTTGGTGGGAAGGTAACAGCATTCCATGCGCTCTGGTGTCTAGTCATGCCTGCCACATGACCATGGAAACATCTGCAGACGCAGACAACGTTGGCTCTTCGGCTTTGAAACGGAGATGAGCACTGCACCCTAGAGTCGGATACGACTGGCTTTCGAGCAAGGGAAACCTTTACCTTTACTAAGTTACAGTGACATTACAAATTGAGCAGGAACCGTAATCTTTATAGGAACTATAATCCAAAAAAGTAACTTTTCCAATTCTGACTACAAGAGAAACAGAAAGCAAGAAGAATAAATAGTCTTACATCTTTAGAATTTTGCTGATACTTTTCTGGCATTGGCCATGTTCTTGCTGAACAAGATGTACCACCAGTGAGAAAAGGTCTTTTGGGATGCCATGCATCAATGCCAACCAGTTACATCCATGTAGAGGTTGTCTATCTGTCTACGTTTGTATCCATCAAGCAAGGGAGGTTTTTTTTAATTTCTCTGTCACTATTCAGGACTGACCAGTTTGTGATGATTTCCAAAGAAATAAAGCTTGCGCATGATATTCTGTTTTGCCATCACTCCTCATGGCAGTGGAGTCTCCCTGAAGAATAATTTGCACTAGGGGGGAAAAAAACACAACATCAAAAAAAAAAAAGCCAACGCTTGGCTGCAAGATTTTACAAGTGTCAACATTTATTAGACCTTAGAAACATTACTTTTTGATACTACAATATCCAGAATCTTGTCAACAACTTGACCAGTGAAAAGGTGCTTGCTTGCTTGCTTTGGATTGCAATTCCCAGAATAAACCAGCCAGCAAGATTCCTACAGGTTTGGGGTTTTTTTTTTGGTCAAAACCCTCTCAAGGTAACACAAACACTACTAAATTCTCCAGGTTTTGAGCTGTAGATCGCAGGTGCCCAAACTTTTCAGGCTGTGGGCCGGTCGCATGGTCCAGCAGGGCCGTCACATGGTCCAGCGGACCAGTATCATTGTTCCTCCCATGGGAAGCAGAAGTAAAACACACCTTGCAATCTGTTTTGCAACAGGATGAGATAGATTTTAGGCTGGCATTTTCTCAGTTTAAGCCTGGGGTGCCCACGGGCCATAGTTTGGACACCCCTGCTGTAGATGCAGGCAATGAAAGCTGAGACAGATTATTACATCACCACATTTCATGCTGTGATTGTGTTATTAATCTCTTGTGCACATCAGCTTTCCTGTGGTTGTGTTGTCAAGAAGTCTGGAGGTTGTTGTTTATCTGATACCAACATGTGCTGGTCTGGAAACTGTTCTGTGTGCTCAGCCGATGGGAATATCTTCATTTAGTTAATTTGAATTTCATCCTTCATAAGGTAATAAAATTGTAAGGTGTTCATAAATATGAGCAGAATTAAAGTAGTTTCAACTCCTGCAACAGGATTTATCCTGTCAATTTTGGGCTACTTCTTGCCTTCTAAAATTGTATTCTCCTCTATATAATAGTTTTTAAGGATCCAGAACATCTGCTCTGTGCTGAAAATTCCTGGATTATTTATTTATTTATTTGTCTCAGAGAATTCTACAATTTAAATAATGGTTGTCAAACTCAGAATCTTAACCACTAAGCCACCGTGGCCTTTATACGTTTAGACAAATATAAAATATAAACAATATGGAAACAAATTGAAATGATTAGACTATTTTGACCACAGGTGGGCTACTTTCATAGTATTATCTCTCTCATCTGCAAGACCTTCTCTTGTACACATGGTGGGGCATAAATTGCATGCACATAAAAATTCCATTGATTGTATTTCTCCACATTCCCCACATACAAAGAAAATATCTCTTCTATCTAAGTAGGTAGATATAGGTAAAGTTCACCCTTGCTCAAAAGCCAGTTGTAAACAATTCTAGGATTCAATACTCATCTCAGTTTATAGGGAAACAGCCAGCTTTTTCTGTGTCTGCAGACATTTTCGTGGACATGTGGCAGGCATGACTAGACACCAAAGTGCACGGAACACTGTTTTCCTTCCCACCAAAGTGGTATCTATTTATTTACTTGCAATTTCTTCTTTTCAAACTGCTAGGTTGGCAGGAGCTGACAGAGAGACGAGAGATCACTCCGTCGTGCAGCACTTGGGTCTTGAACTGCTGAACTGCCAACCTTTCAGTCATCATGTTCAGGATCTGAACCGCTAAGCCACCGCAGTCCCTAAAGTAGATATAGCACTTGATTATTCATTGACCTTCTTACTTTGCTTTGAAGCCTACTGAGTGACTCCCAAATGGTCCAGTCAGAATCTTGTCCTGGTGGGTGACCCTCTTCGTCCTTCATCTGTATGCTGATGATACTCAGTTGTATAGGTGCGCAACTTGGTGGTCCTCTTGGACTTCTGCTCCAGGAGCAGGTTACGGCCGTGGCCAGGAGGGCCTTCAGGCAAGTGCATATTATTAATCAATTGCGCCCACTCCTGGACCGGGAGGCCCTGCTCATGGTCACCCATGCCCTGGTCACCTCCCATTTGGACTATTGTAATGCACTCTACATGGGTCTACCCTTGATGACCATCTGGAGACTGCAGTTGGTCCAGAATGCGGCAGCCTGTGCAGTGGTGGGGTGTAGTCGTTTCACCCGCACCTCGCCACTGCTGCAGGAGCTGCACTGGCTGCCTATATGTCTCTGGGTGCAATTCAAGGTGCTGGTTGTTACCTGTAAAGCCCTTCATGGTAGTGGACCAGGATACCTCAGGGACCACATCATCTGTAGGACATTGACCCGTCCCATGAGAGCAAACCAAGAGGACACCCTTCAAATACCATCTGTTGGGGAGGCTCGCTTCTCCAGCACAAGGAAAAGGGCCTTCTCGGTCGTAGCCCCCACACTATGGAACCTCCTCCCAGTAGAACTACGCCTCCAGGCCCAGTTGCTACCATTTAGGAAAGAATTGAAGACATGGTTGGCAAAATGGGGCCAGGATTGTCAACAAGCTCCCCTTTCTGGCTCGTCTGAGGCCCCCCCCCCACACACACACACCTCTTGTAATTAATTTTTTAATGTTAAGGTGTTGTAGATTTTTATATTTGTTTTTAGATAGTAAATGGCACAGTGGGGGGTAATATTGCTATGTTTTAAAGGGTTTTTAATTGTTTTATATTGGTTTTAACTTGTGTACACCGCCCAGAGTCCATTGGATAGGGTGGTATATACATCTATTAAATTAAATTAAATTAAAATTAAAAATTAATTTGGCAAGGTGTGCTATTTTTTGCTCTCCAGAGTTTTAGCTCAGTTGGACTGAAAATAACAGATGGAGTGAAAGCTCTTTGTGTCTTTTAGATGGTCTTTTAGAATTTGCCTCTGAGAAGCCAAATTGATCGCAAATCAATGCCACGCAACCACAGCTAACCCCAGGGTTGTTTTTTTTAAACGGGTGTCTAATCTAATTGTAATTCAGCAGGCACTAAATGTTAATGGTGGGGTTTTTTTGTTGTTGTTGTTTCTGGAAAACCATCAGCTGGAAAATTTAGCAATTATGTCAGCTGTTGCAGCAACAACACCTCTGGCTTCAGCTGAAGAACCAGACAGCTTCAGTTTGATGGTGACTCAGTCCGGCACTGTCTTAAAAGGCATAACTGTAAATCACATAGGGCTGTGTCTCTGAACTGGATTAGCCTGAATTAATGGACAGATAAAGGCATTTCGTTTAACGATCAGTCAAGAGCTGGGGTTTAAGAAGATGATTTTTTTTTTAAAAAAACTATGCCAGTTCTTGTGCACCCATGCCAATGGGGAAGTCCTGTGTAAATAAGATCATAGCTTGAGTCTTCAAACGGAAGTCAAATTATCAATATAAAATTTTAATCCACATAATGTTTGGAAAAGATCTGCAGAATAGATTTCTTCAGAGCACCAACTGATGTGCACAAATTCTCAAAAGAAATTTATATGAGCTCCCATCCTCTTCCTCTTCCTCTTCAGAATAAGAAGATGCTCCCTAAATATCTCCCCAACATGGCCTTTATGGCAGGGGTTCCCAACCTTTTCAAGCCGGGCGGCCAGGTCATGTTCTTTCAGTCAGCTTCAAGGACTGGATGGCCATTTTGCCCTGCCTTCACAATGAGGGTGGCCATTTTGTCCCAACAGCTTCAAAGGGGTGGACATTTTGTTTCTAGAATGCCCTTGGAGGCATGGGGACCGCATGAAATGGTGTAGTGGGGCGGATCCAGCCCATACCTGTCAAGTTTTGGATTTGGAAATAAGGGAAATTTCCTGGCCAATAAGGGATACTTGACAGCTATGCTTATCCTTTGCTGCCCTCCAATGGTGGCAATAGGGCATTGCAGTCTAATTAATAAGGGATGACGGCAGGAAAGAGGGTAAAATAAGGGGTTTTCCTGGCCAATAAGGGATATTTGACAGCTATGATCCAGCCTACAGGCCTTAGGTTGGGAACCCCTGCTTTATGGGATGGGAGGTGTTCATAGAGCAGTTGCCCAAGAAATCACTATGTCCATATGCTGGCTAGCACATTCGTTTTTGATGGGGGAAGGCTATATTTAGAGGTTTGGCAACTATTTCTATTGCCACCCTCCATTTTCAGTGCAGCAGTTCAGCAAATTATAGCTTTGGCCATCTGCTGAGTGAAATATACAGTAATGACCTCCAGACAATGTCCCCTTGAAGCCCCCCAAGCCCACCCCACCTTCCATGTTCCCTTTATGTGGACTGTAACCACATCAGCTTCCGAATAAAAAGCAGAGAGAGAGAGAGAGGCATGGCATCTCGGTGGAATGCTAATGGATGCTGTGGCTAAAAGGCAATTAATCTCCATCAACCAATCCTTTACTGCATGGCTCCATAGGGACCAAAAGGGAGGCAGGAGGATGGAGAGAATAGTACTTAAATTTGCTGCAGTTTTTTTTTAAACAAAAGGAATATAATTCTTTTTCACCTTGGAAAGTAGCATTTAACTGTATATGCATTGGATTTCAGCAAGGGTTGAGATTTATTTATTTATTGTATGATGAACCTCGTTTGTCTACTTTAATGTTGGTATATACAGTAAGCACAAATTGTCCATCTCAAGTTCCTAGCTAGAGTTCCATGTCCAGGTTTGAAAGCCATTGAAGGGCTTCATATGAAGGGTTGAGATAGAGACCCAACACAGTATCTAGGAGCCAGGGGTTATTATCCCCCCAATACTAATGGAGAGGTTCATTTTTGTGTCAGATTACTCTGGATTGTAAGGATTTATGCAGGGGACACCCGAATGACGCTCCTTTCATGTCCCCCATCATGCCGCTCTCGGGAATTGAACCCATCTTTCTAGTCACCACGCCTGGTACCTTAACCACTAAGCAGAGTTGACCTTGGGCCAAATGTCATGTTTACCACCTTCAACTCTAGCATTATTTACTCCCGGTTGCAGGAAAAGAGCAGCAAGCAACTATTTCCCCCATCTTGTAACTTTGCATTTTGTTTCTTTTCCCTAGGTGTAGATCCACCTTCATAAAAATGTGACATTTGTTATGCAGTACAGATGTGTCTCACTAGGAAGATCTGGATAGTGAGATGTTATGGATTCCCAGTGTTGCTCTATGGCGTCAAAGCTTGGACATTAGCTAAAGTTTCTGAAAAGAGAATCGAAGTTTTTGAAATGTGGTTCTACCGATGGCTCCTAAGGATATCATGGGTTGTCCATGTGACTAATGTAGAAGTGTTGCACCGGATGGATAAAGAACAAGAACTGTTTAAGACTATCAAACAAAGGTAGCTCTTATACATTGGGCAGATCTTGAGGAACAAGTATAGAATACTCCAACAAATTATGCAAGGCAAGATCCAAGGCAAGAAAGAGGCTCTGAATGTAGATGGACCTCATGGCTGAAGAACCTGAGAGACTGGTGGGGAAGGTCCTCAGAAGAAGTGTCCCATGGAGTTAAGAACAGGAAGACTTTCACCCTGATGATAGCCAATATTCGGAATGGATATGGCACTTTAAGAGGAAGAAGGTACCCAAACAGGGGTACTAAAACTATGGCCCGTGGGCCGGATCTGACCCCCAACGCCAATTCATCTGGCCCATGCCACCCGCACTACTCAGGGAAGCAGAATTAAAACACGCATTCACAGGCATGTTTTACTTCTGCTTCCAGTGGGAGGGACCACAAGACCAGCACGCACAAGAACGTGACCAGCCCATGGCCTGAAAAGTTTGGGCACCCCTGGTATAGAACTTTTCACTTATCTCTGTTAAATTCCATTCTATTGTTTTCACTGGGAAACTATAGTCACTGTTTGCAACACTTGCGCATGACCAGCATGATATATTGGTATGCACGTCCAGGGGAGGTATGTAGCAATGAGCAAACAACATTTTCACTGAACAACATTTGAGAAGCTTCCAGCAAATCCCAGAATTCTCCAGGGCGTCTCCTGAAAGCCACTGGCTTGTAAAATTATGAGTCGCCTTGACTAGTTAACTGAGACAGAAGATTCCCCACTGGTTTTCTGCTATTTCTTGAGTTGTATGGATTTCTCTCCTGTGGCTTATGAAATCAGCCTGTTTGCTCTCATTCTAGTAAAAAGATACACTGGTTCACAGATCCTTGGCCGAGGGAAGTGATGCATTTAATTGTGCAAAAACTATCCACATCTCTAGGGAAAGCCATGCAAAAAGTACAGCTATATTCTCAGTTTCCCTCTTCCTGGAGCATTTGGTGACAGCAGATGATGGAGCATTTGGTGAGCAGAAGGCATGACAATCAGTGTAAAATAACCAACCATTGTTGGGTTGTTCATAATAATCTACTTGGGTCCAGAATAAGGCAGGCTAACCTCCTACACTAGGGGTGTCTAAATAAACTACAGCCTGTGGTCCAGACCCAGCCTACACATTCCATGTGGCCCACCACCTACCTTGCCACATCTGGATGTGGTTCCAGACACCTCCACGCATGCACAAATACACCTGCACCACACCTGAGGGTGTTACAGACGCCCCTGTACATGTGCTTCTGGGCGCATGGACAGGCCTGCTCAGCTGTTCTGGGGGCATGGTCAGACCCATGGCACAAAAAGTTTGGGCACCCCAAACATACCAATTTCCACACACATGTCATGTGAATCTTTACATCAATTTCACCTGTGCTAATTTCACAGCAAATGTAACCATATTTCTTTTTTTTAGCATATACAGTAATCCCTCAGATAACGTTTGAATCAGATAACGCTAAAACCGCATAACATTAAACAATCTGGAAAAAATGCATCATATAATGTTAAAATCCTATGGGATGCATCAGATAACGTCCGCTAAAGTCTGTGCCGGTTACAGTGTATCTCTATGCAGTTTTAACGTTATCCGATGCAACCCATAGGATTTTAACGTTATCCGATGCATGCATCGGAGATCATTAGAAATCGGATAACACTAAGACTTGTGGAACCAAGTTTTAGCATTATCCGAGGCTTTACTGTAAGTATAAACTCAATAAAATCACAAAGTTGTTATTTTGCCCAAACAGTCTGCTGAAATTAATGATGTCAGATACCTCAGCAGCTCCATGGATATCTATTCTCAAAGAAAAACTGCCTTCATACGGCCTATCAAAGCAGTTAGTTGTTTCTCTTGGCTCTGCACTAGCAAAAGAGATAATAAAACAAAGGATATTGCATATCCATCGGAAACATGATTTTAACAAAATTAATAGTCCACTCTTTGAAATGCCCTCTCCTAATAATATGAGGCCCTTATTTTACTTGTTCATCTTAAGTAACTCAGAGCACAGGAGATAATACATGCACTTGTGTTTTAACATGTTATTTAAGAAAGTTCCTGTTCAGGAGCGCTTATGTATTTGTCAGGCCGGGAAGGTGGAGTCATCTTAACCATACCTGTCAAGTATCCCATATTAGCCAAGATTTCCCATATTTTAGTGCTCGTTCCTCCCCTTTCCCTGCACCGTCCCGTATTTTGAATGGCGGGGAAAGGGGTTACTGTGCATGCGCACCCAATACAAAGGGGTTCTGCGCATGTGCAAATGGGTTCTGTGCATGCACAAATGGGTTAATGAGCATGCATGACTGCGCATGCACAGTAATTTCCCGTATATTCCAGAGCCGTGCTTGACGGGTACGATCTTACCACATACTTTTAGAATGCCAGTTTTATGATAACTTTAGATGTGACCTTATTGCTGCCTTCCCTCAAATCAAGCTGAATAATCATATGCTACATCAGGGACAGGTTAAACACTAGCCAGTATACTATATACTGATGTATACTGGGTCATCCTGGGATGAGGAAGGCAAGGTATGAATACCATAAATAAATAAATCTATTATTTGTATACAGATACTTTTATTCTCATGTTTATAACTATAACTTTTAAACTTTTGAATTTATGTCAGATTTTAGAGATATCAGCTGACCTGTCCATATCAACCTGTGTTGTTTTATTCTTTTTAATTCAGATTCAAAGAGGTGCGGCTCCATTACCTAGCCCAAATGTAGCACCAATTTTAAGAACTGCTTTTATTCTATTTTATTTCGACGCAAGTAGATACGTTTGTGGTGTTACATTTTGATTGTACTGTATCTCGTGTACTTAAACCCTTTTTACCATGCTTGTCAATGGCTGTAATAAAGTGATTTTGATTTGATTTGAATAAAATCACAACTGGCAACCATGGATACCACCATCCTAAAGCCAGCAAACAACCAATTAAATATTTGCTGCAAAGCCAATTATGAGCCACATTCTTGCATGCTGCTACCCGGGAAGCATCAATATTTGCTTTAAAGAAAACATTAGCCCTTCTCCTCGCATCTTTTGTTTCCTTCCTTACAAAGCAATGAAAGAGAAAGCCGACCACAGGGGCTACGGCTAATTTGCACATTGTTGTCAAGACTAAATATAATTGTCACATGGAAGTCCATGAGTGTGGCTTCTTCAGAACCACCGCTGCCAGAGATATCATGCTGCATTTGTTTTTACAATCGTCTCCGTCAAAATGATCATCCTTCCGGCTGACAAGCTGAAATCAAATTAAGGCTGACCCCTGATGTGACTTTATCCTAGCAGGTTTCTACATGAGAGCCAGTGTGGTGGTTAAGAGTGTTTGGATTGGGACCTGGGTGATTGAAACTCAAGCCCCACTAAACAAGGTGGGCCAGTGCCCACTTTGCAGATCACAGTCCTCTGTTTAAAAGATGACCAGATGACAATCTTTTGCTGTTACTGTTGTTGAGGCTAGTAAAATCACTAGTAGAAGCTGATTGTGTTTGGGATTTTCTTCTTCTTCTTCAAGTGCTGTATACCATTCCAAATATTGGCTCTTATTCATGGTGATCAGCCATGAAGATTGTCCTGGGAAGAATACAATGCAGTGGTCTTCCATTTGCCTTCTGCGTTGCAGTGTGACACGCATACCACTGATCCAGTTCCATGAGTCACTCTCTGGTCCTGAGCCCTTTTGGCACGCAAAGTCCTCATCAGCCCCAGGCCAGGATGGATGAAGCTGCTGCCCTCCATCAAGATGGATTCAAGTCATACCTGTCAAGTTTTGGATTTGGAAATAAGGGAAATTTCCCGGCAAATAAGGGATACTTGACAGCGATGCTTATCCTGTGCTGCCCTCCAATGGCGGCAATAGGGCATTGCAGTCTAATTAATAAGGGATGACAGTGGGAAAGAGGATAAAATAAGGGGTTTTCCCGGCCAATAAGGGATACTTGACAGCTATGATTCAAGTGGGATTTAATCCATTTGGGGACCATCATCCTTTCCTGTGGACTTTGCCACTGAAGGCCACAAGATCTCAGAGTTGTCTGGTTAGTTACCTGCTGCCTGATGATGGGCCTTGAGTCTCTGGCAGTATTATTACCATATCCAGATAACTTGGACAGACTGTGGTTTTTTTTTTAGTGGTTTAATAAAGAGGTCTGCCACCCTTGACTTTGGATTGTATTATTTGGCTTCTCTTTCTTTTGAAGGCAGTTCTGTTGGAAGTACTGTACTAACCAGCCTATGATTCATTAGATCAGGGGGTTATCGACCTTTTTAAGCTGCGGGCCGGGCCATGCATCCTCAGAAAGGTGAGCGGGCCGGACTAGTGGTTTCCCCCACCATAAACGCTGCTGTAAAACGCACCTGCAGCTGTCATAAATGCATGTACAACAGCCACGGGCACATTTACAGTGGTCGTAAACATGTCTGCTTCCACCACCGGCGGCAACATGGGCCACATGAAATGATGCCATGGGCTGAGTATGGCCTGTGGGCCATAGGTTGAGAACCCCAGCATTGGATAGTTTTCTTTTAAAAGCTGCAAAGAGAATTGTGGGATCCCGAAAATTCCCATTTGCCAGGTATGCAGTCAGGCACCAAACACCTAGCCACAGTGTTCCCTATGTGGCTGTGGGACATGGTCATTTTATATTATACTGTATATTTCCAACATTTTGCATCTTTAGACAGGAACCAGTCGAGGCAGTATTATGCAAATTGGTTTTGTCCACCTTCCTGTCCTGGTGGCACTGTGTATGCACTGAACATGGTGCTCAGCAATGAAATTCACCCAGCACCTTTGGGATACTCGCCTTATCTCAGACTGTCTGACATCACAGGCTTCTTGTGTAGATAAAGGGAGGAAGGAGACCGCGCAGGCTGCCTCAAAGTCACTGAAGGAAAGTTGGGATAGGAACAGGACAAACCAATGGATCACTGGAGGTCAGTATGAGTTGTGACTCAGAAAGATGAACTCATTCATCCCTGGAGCAGATCAGTAGGGGTTCAGTCATGCTTTGGATTTTTTGCCAGACTGAAATTTGCAAAAACATGGAAGACACCAAGGTTTTGCATGCAGAAGGTTTCTTGTTCAGCCCTGGAAATCTCTCTTGGACTGGTGTTAATGAAGCCATGCATAGAGTGACAGGATGCCTCAAACTTACACCAGTTAAGAAAATATACCCTCTTTTTTGGTATCACTCCAACTAAGATCAGGAGAGAAGTAGCAGTGGATGCTGAGAGAACTAAACAAGAGAATGACAGCAGCCATTGATCATAATATTACTCTAGGGTTCAGTTCTCATCTAGTACATAACAACAAAAGAACTAAGAATTCATGCAAGAATTCTGGACCACCTTCTATATGAACCTACTTTGCATGAACAATGATCAGGAGAGATCTTCCTCTTTATCTTGCCTGAGGCAGGCTTCTGGGATTTGTAGTCAAAAATAGCAATGTTACCACCTTCTGAGCTGAGTACATGTGGTGCTCATTTACTCAGCTCAGTACATGACTGTGGGACATGACTCAGTACATGACTGTGGTGTACATGACTCAGTACATGACTGTGGTGGCTTAGTGGTTAATACGCTGAACTTGATGACTGGAAGTTTGGCAGGTCAGCAGTTTCAGTCCCGAGTGCTGCACCACGGAGTGAGCTCCCATCTCTGTCCCAGTTCCTACCAACCTAGCAGTTGGAAAACAAGGTATTGCAAGTAGATAAATAGGCAGGGAAGGTAAACAGCATTCCGTGTGCTGAGTCACACACCCAGCCAGTTTGTGAGCTTTGGCATTCATCCACCTCCACTCCTGCTTTGAGATTGCAAGCACCATGTGAAGTATTCATAGAGGAAACTGTCTTAGGTGGAGTCATGGCTGATAGCAGCTTCCCAAACCCTTAGGTCAGTGATGATGAATTTGGCACTCCAGGTGTTCTTGAACTTCAATTCCCAGAAGCCCACGTCTCTGTGAATCTGTGTACATGCAGTAAACCCATTCATGTGGATTCACAGAGACTTGGGCTTCTGGGAATTGAAGTCCAAGAATGGCTGGAGTGCCAAGGTTTGCCATGATAGCCTTAGGTCTTTCACAGATCAGCTTCTGAGCATCCTTCACTCCAAGGACTTCACACTTCTCTGAATGTTGGGAGCCCATAACATGCTAAATGTACCTAGCTTTTTTTTTTTTTTTTTGCCCTCAGGTAACTTCCTATTTATGGCTATGCTATGAATTGATAGGGACTGGGGTGGCTTAGTGGTTAAAATGCTGAACTTGCTGACAGGACGGTCAGAGTTCAATACCCGAGCACTGCACGACGGAATGAGCTCCCATCTCTGTCCCATCTAGCAGTTCAAAGGAAGAAATTGCAAGTAGATAAATAGGGACCACTTCGGTGGGAAGGTAAACAGCGTTCCGTGCACTAGTCATGCCTGCCACATGTCCACAGAAACGTCTGCAGATGCAGACAGAGCTAACTCTTTGGCTATAAACAGAGATGAGTGCTGAATCCTAGAGTCAGCTACGACTGGCTTTCAAGCAAGGGTGACCTTTACCTTTACCTTTTTTTAATGCAATCTACCTGGAAGGTATTGGATGCTCTAAAAGAGGGAGGGAAATGCTTATAACACACACAGAGAGAAAGATAGCAAAGAGGGACTCTCAAGTTTTCAATAAAGCTTTAGCACTCTTTGCTTCCTGCCTGGAAACCTGAGCTTTCAGCAGCCAGCCGAGATGCGACACAAATTTAAGACTATTACTATTTGGATGTAAGTGGGTTCCTGCTGAGATTCAAAAGGGCAAAAGAAATGCCATGTCATTCTTTCTGTCGTCTTGAGAAAAATATGCCTGAAATAAAAGAGACTGAAATATATGCACACAAGGAATATGTCGGGAGTTAGATTTGCATTGAACATTTCCACATTGGCGATTTAGATCCAAAAACAACAACAACAACAGCCTTGGGATTTATATTTGGTAACAGCAGAAGAACTCTGCAAAATCATGCCTGCACCAACTGGTGCTTGGAAAAGTTACTTTTCTGCCCATCATCCCAGCAGATGGTGGAAAGAGATGGGTTTTCCCCAGCATCACTGTGTATTTGGGAGGGTCTTCTTCTTGAACAGCCAGAGTGGAAAGAGTGATTGACTAGGACTCTGGAGACCCAGGTTTGAATCCCCATACATCCATGGAAGCTGGCTGGGGTGTGTGAAACTTGCAAACCCATTCCTTTAGATGTCTCACTTACCTTGAAAGTTTTATTAGGGCCACTATAAGTCAGTTCCAGTGACTGTGGGTGGCTTAGTGGTTAAGGCACTGAACTTGATGACTAGAAGTTCAAGCAGATCAGCAGTTCAAGACCCGAGTGCTGCATGACAGAGTGAGCTTCCGTCTGTGTCCCAGATCCTGCCAACCTAGCAATTCCTTCTGGGAATTGAAGTCCAAGAATGGCTGGAGTGCCAAGGTTCGTCATCATGGCCTTAGGTCTTTCACAGATCAGCTTCTGAGCATCCTTCACTCCAAGGACTTCACACCTCTGAATGTTGGGATACAGCCCATAACTTGCTAAATGTACCAAGCTTTTTTTTTGGCCCTCAGGTAACTTCCTATTTATGGCTACGCTATGAATGGATAGGGACTGGGGTGGCTTAGTGGTTAAAATGCTGAACTTGATGACAGGAAGGTCAGAGTTCAATACCCGAGCACTGCACAATGGAGTGAGCTCCATCTCTGTCCCATCTCCTGCCAACCTAGCAGTTCAAAAGCAAGAAATTGCAAGTAGATAAATAGGTACCACTGCAGTGGGAAGGTAAACAGCGTTCTGTGCACTCTGGTGTCTAGGCATGCCTGCCACATGTCCACGGAAATGTCTGCAAATGCAGACAGTGCTGGCTCTTTGGCTTTAAACAGGGATTAGCAATGAGAGTTTGATGTGACTGGCTTTCGAGCAAGGATAACTGTTACCTTTTATGTAGAGCAAATCAAACCTGATCTGTCTCTGGAGGCAAAAATGATGAAATTGAGGCTGGCCAACTTTGGACACATCATGAGCAGGCAAAAATCTGTGGAGAAGACAATAATGTTCGGGAAGGTGGGCTGTAGCAGGAAAAGAGGAAAACCAAAGGTGAGATAGATTGACTCCCTAAAGGAAACCACAGGTTTGAATTTGCGAGAGCTGAGCAGGGCTGTTGAGGACAGGAGATTTGGGAGATTTCTCATTCATAGGGTCACCATAAGTCGGAGAAGACTTGATGATGGCAACAACAAAAGTTGGTTTTAGTTCCAAATATCACAAAGGGGGGGGGGGATTCTGATTTTATGAACCAAGCTTACTGCAATCAAATTGGTCATTCATCGGAGCCATCTTCCACAACATGGACCCCAACAATACAGTAAACTGGTTTCACTATCATTTCTTTGTCAGAGAGCTTCACACCCTTGTTGTGACTGAGCTTGGGTAGAATCCCTCTCTCAAACAAGCCCACATAAGCCCCCACACAATTTGTCACACTTCGGAACAGAGCACTGGAGAAAACACAGCAGTGCGCTCTGAAATCATTAGGGCAGCTCCGTGGAGCACTCTTTGCTTGTTGGGCTCTCAGCAGCAAGAGTGAAATGTATGCGCTTTCCAAAGGCAGGTCCCAGGAGCTGTTGGAAATCTGAATTTTCAGATCAGTTCCTCACACCTGCTGCACCCCGCAGTCTGTGGGTTGCTGCCTTGGCCAAGTGTGATCTGATTCTCCGACTCTGCAAGACACCAGCCGGCAAATGAGTTCATAAAAGGATTAGCAAGCTTAGAGCCGCTGGACGTGTCATTAGAGTCATGGGGTCTGCGGTGGCTCAGTGGTTAAGAAGCTCACCTTGTTAGCTGGAAGACTGACAAGTCAGCAGTTTGAGACCCGGGTACTGCATGACGGATTGAGCGCCCAGCTCTTGTCCCAGCACTTGGGGACATGAAAGGAGCCTCATTCAGGCGTCCCCTGAGCAGAGTTTCTTCTGCAAAAATCCTTTCAACCCAGAATAATTTCTGACATTAAATAAGAATAAGAATAAAAATAAGGATAAGGATAAGAATATAAGAAAAGAATATAAGAATAAGAATATAAGAAAAGAATGTAAGAATAAGAATATAAGAAAAGAATATAAGAATAAGGAGAAGGAGAAGAATAAGAATAAGAATATAAGAAAAGAATATAAGAATAAGAATATAAGAAAAGAATGTAAGAATAAGAATATAAGAAAAGAATAAAAGAATAAGGAGAAGGATAAGAATAAGAATATAAGAATAAGAATATAAGAAAAGAGTATAAGAATAAGAATAAGAATAAGAATATAAGAAAAGAATATAAGAATAAGAATATAAGAAAAGAATATAAGAATAAGAATAAGGATAAGGATAAGGATAAGAATAAGAATATAAGAATAAGAATATAAGAATAAGAATATAAGAAAAGAATATAAGAATAAGAATATAAGAAAAGAATATAAGAATAAGAATATAAGAAAAGAATATAAGAATAAGAATGAGAATAAGAATAACCTAGTTGTCTTCGACTCTAGGGTTTGGTGATCATCTCCATTTACAGCCAAAGACTCAGAACGGTCTGAATCTGCAGACATTTATGTGGTTATGTGGCAGGCATGACTAGATGTTGGATAATGCTGTTACCTTTCACACCGAAGCAGCACCTATTTATCTACTTTCAATTTCTTGCTTTTGAACTGCTAGGTTGGCAGGATCTGGGACAGAAAACACGAGCTCATTCTATCATGCAGCACTCGGGTCTCAAACTGCTGGCCTGGCAACCTTCTAGTTGTCAAGCCCAGTGTCTTAACCACTAAGCCACTGTGGCTTCAGCCTAAACATTTGGAAGAAGTTATTGAGAAAGAGGCAGCACTCTTTCTAGCCCCTCCCCCAATATATTTTCTTTAGAAAGTCATTTCTGCCCATTAATCTAGAGGTCATCACCACCATTTCACATCGTTCTTCCCTGGCAGCAGGAGCTGTGCCTCATTACCGAATTCATTTCAAGATGCTGCACTCAAATCGTTGTGCATTCATTATATGCCTCCTTTTGTGTAACAGGCTGGAAAACAGCCTTATACACATGTATGCAAATAAAGGTCATTGTCATAGTCTCTCACCCAGGTTGTAGATCTGGAGGAAGAGCATAGAAGGTTCAACAGGGTTGCTTTTCCTTTCAACTTCTTCCTTTCTAATATATTGTGTGACAAATTGTCATGCTTTGATATCTACCCAGGATGTGCCACCTGTAGGTTTCCAGCTCTGGAACGGGCAGTTAACTAAGCATGCCCAGCTCGCCTTTGCCGAGTGCCACTTTAGCAAGCTTGCCAAGGGTTGGTCTGCTGCAGTAAATTAAGATATCAAAGGATCACTGTGACACCAAGCTTAACTTTATTTACTGCAAATTATCTTGGACTATAAAACAAGAACTGAAGAAGTAAAGAAGGAAGAAACACAAGTATTCCATAGCAAGAGCATCTTTGGCATGAATTTGTTTAAGGTGGATCCCAGCTAGCCTTGAAGTGACCCACACACTAGGATCACAGAGCCATCTCCTGTGGCACATATTAAATGAGACGTGTGGGATTTAACACCGGGACTGCAATGGACTGCCGTAGCCTTGAGGGTATGGACAAGGTGCGTCTTCACAGCCAGCCCATCTGGCATGGCCTCTTCCGCCTCCATGACCATTGGGAATCAGAAATGAGACAAGCAAGATTTGACACTGGGACTGCAATGGACTGCCGCAGGGTGTTGCAAAAACTCCAGAGGAATCAAAGATCACCTATTAATTGACAAATTAGTTTTGAAGAATTCAAAGAAAAGGCAAACAAATTTGTTTATGGCTTAGATTGGCTATAAAAAGGCATTTCGTTCAGTTCCACACAGGTGGGTTGAAAAATGCCTTGACACTTTTGGAATTAGCAACAATATTCAAAGTTTCATGAAGGTTTCAATGAAGCTATGGGGAGTATTAAGCATTGAATTTTTCAAGGTGACTCACTATCACCTTTGCTATTGTGCTATCAATGGCGCCACTGACAACTATTCTAAATAGAACAAACTGTGGATGTGAATTGGCTAAGAAAGGACTGAAGGTTTCACATTTGCTCTATATGGATGATCTAAAGTTGTTTGGAAAGACAAGAGCAGAATTAAATACGCTGCTGGAAACTACAAACAAATTTAGTAAAGACATTGGAATGCAATTTGGAATTGATAAGTGTGCAACAATTACTGTTAAGGTAGGCAAAATTGTCAAAGGTGATGGGTTTGAGTTAGATAATGAAGAATGTATCAAAGCTCATTTACTGGGCTGCCGATGACCGCTAGAAACATGCATGGAGGAGGACTTAAGTTTGGCCAACGACAAAGCCAAGAAAGTGGCATCATTTCGGCAATCAAGGGTTTGATCAGGACATGAAAGAAGATGAAACTTCTTTGTCTCTATGGCAGCAGAATCCATCCCTCATCAGGACACCATAGGGAGGTCATGGTGCCTCCACCTTATTGCACAAATACGATGCCCTCCTCTTGCAGTTAGACACCACAAAGTGATGTGCACCAGCTGCATAAATGTATAATAATTTTGTGTCAGAAATTATTCTGGGTTGAAAGGATTTTTGCTGGAGAAACTCCGCTCAAGGGATGTCTGGATGAGGCTCTTTTCATGTCCCCAAGAGCTGAGGAAGAGATGGGTGCTCAATCCATCATGCAGTACCCAGGTCTTGAACTGCCCACTTGCCAGCCTTGCAGCTAACAAGGCGAGCTTCTTAACCACTGAGCCACCGCATCCTCATGTCATAAATTATTCTGGGTTGAAAGGATTTTTGAGGGAGAAACTTTGTTCAGGGAATGCTCAAATGAGGGTCCTTTAATGTCCCAGCGGACAGAGACGGGTGCTCAATCCGTCATACAGTACCTGGGTTTCAAACTGCTGACTTGCCGGTCTTCCAGCTAACAAAGCGAGCATCTTAACCACCGAGCCACCACAACCACCTACATAAGTGTGCCCCAAATAGACTGATATCCACAGCCTGCAGGGCAATGATTCACAGTCAGATCATGGTAAGAAGAGACTCAACATGGGGAACATCTGTACATCTACCCACAGTCCATTTCCCAAATGACTCGTGTCTCTTTTGTTGTTGATTCTTTGGTGTCAAGAGCCTGGTTAATATTTCATTTGGGTTGTGTAACCAGTTACATAACAGCCTTGCCTTCCGGGGTGTGTGGGGTGGGGTGGAGAGTTTCATTGCACTTGTAGGGGCCAAATACATCTGTCTTGCCTTGGACTTTATGACTGTACATCTTTTCCTCCCCACCCCTCAGTATAGTTTTATTTAGGGGTTTCTACCCCCTCCTTCTGTCAGTTGGGCATGAAGCCAGCCTCAATACTATGGCACCAGCTGTAATCTTATTTCCCGAAGATGTCGTTCTGAACGAAGGTGGAAGGAAAGCAACCAGCCTTTTCATAAATGATGCATGTGCTCCTTGATATATGAAAGGGTGCGCGTTGTGGCGGAATGGGGGATCTGACCATTCCACACAGAAGGTTGCCATCATAATGACACTATCTCCTCTTTCTGCTTTGCCACCCCAAATGACCTTGTTGAGCCTATGGGGAAACATTTACGACCTCCTGTTCAATGAACACATCTGTAACTGCTGCTCCCAGTAACTGTTTATGAGTTCTGAATAATAATTGTGGTTTTTTCGGAGTAATCTGTGAGTGTAAGAACTTGGGCAGGACCATGACTTGATACAAACAAGAGTAGTTGGCCAACATAACTGAAATGGAGCCAAGCCATCCTCTAGGGCCATAGCCAGGATTCTAGGGGGGGGGGGGGGATGAATATTTTTTCAGGAGGGGCAACAATGTCACACACACACACACACACACACACACACACACACACACACACACACACACACACACACACACACCATTAGAACTTTGCCCTGGGTGGGGGCCATTAGCTTAGGGGGGCTTATCCCCCCCGTCACCCCCTGGCTATGGCTCTGCCATCCTCACAGGCCTCCCCATGCATAAATCTCTGTAGGCTTCCAGACAACAGACAGATTTAGCAAGCCATGTCTTCTTTGGTCTTCCTGCTACCTTCAAATTTTCCCGTCACTGCTCTTGGCCAATGGGTCTTGTCTTCCCTAGGCGTCTGCTTCTAATAGAACAGTATTTTCATTAGTTATTTCCTATTTCTTTCCCTCCTCTCCCTCTGTTTCCTGTTCCACTGTTGGAAAGGGTATGGTACTATAAGTGTTCCGGGAAATGAGATGTCTGAGGAAGGCTGCTGGAGTGACTAGAAGGGATAAAATCATGAATGAGGTTATAAGGGAAAGGGTTGGAACAGAAGCAGCCTTGCACTACATACAGAGACAACAAATAGAGTGGTTATAAAGACCACAAGGCAGACCCAGAGGAAGGTGGAGAGATAACATCAAAGAAATACTACAAGAACACCGGCGGGAAAGTGAACAGAAAACAGAAAAACAAGTCCAGATGTTTACATCTTTAAAGGTTCCCTGAATCTGAGGACAATGCGTCACAGGGGTAGCTTTGTGCATAAACGAAAAGCTTAAATCAATAGCGTCCATTTGCAAGAAACTGCCAGTAAATTGCTTGCCATTTTCTTCCAGCACCCTGGGCTTTACCATCATTTTTATTGTTCCCGGTTTCATAAGAAATATTGTGTGAATGTCACCACCTATTTCACTGTAATTTCCTTCGAGCATAGAGAAAAGACAAATCTTCTATTCAACTGCCACTGCCGGTTGCGATTTGGGCACAAGAAGGGAAAGGAAAGGAGTGGGGGGCTGAACATAATACCCACACACACACCCCCAAATAACTGCATGGAGTTCTCTTGCTACATATAGTAAATACTAGGTGAGACCACAGATGGGAAGACTTAATTTTGGGGACTACATCTCTCAGAATCCTGGTAGCTGTATTCTTAGATAGTAAGTTTCCCCATCTGTGAATGAAACTTCTGAAGGTGATAAAGCATATCCATAGATTCTTGTGCATTATTGAGATTAGTCCCATTTTAGGCCCATGAAACTCTTTGGGTGCCCATGGATCAGCCCCCTCTCCCTGCCTGTACTACCTACAGAGCATTTTGTCCTTTCCAGGGAATGTAGGTTGTCCTAATTCTGTTGGAATAATAGCAAACGCTCCTGATCCCTCTTCCTGATCCCTCTCTCCCCATTGTTTTAGTGATAGTTCTTTCTTCTTCCTCAGACCATCCTCCTAACAGCAAGCCCGGAGATCCCATTTTCCCTCCTATTTTCCTCTGACTGTAACTATGTAAATATAACCCTTTTCCTACTTTAAATGCTTTTAGAGTGATTTTTACCACACAAAGTGCTAGTGTTGAGTGCAAATCAGGGAAGGGCTTTGGTGAGACTGGGCTGATCTCTCCTTCTTTCTATGCTTTCCCCCTACCTTATATTTTGTTAACTAAAGGAATAAACCCTGGCCTTTTAGAAACCAAAATTCCCTAATAAATTCTCCATCACTTTTAACTATTAAGACCAAAAGATGACCCAATTCAGAAGAGTGGGTTCTTCAAAAATAGTGCTCCTATTTTACGTTCCATCCAGCTGTGTCCCTCCAACTTTTCTCCACCCTGTTTTCTTTCCCCCAAATCCTGTGTTTGTGAACATGTTTGATTCTCACTTTCCTTTTAGCTTCTGCATACTTTAGAGCATGAGTTCCCAACCTTTTTAAGTCAGGGGCCGGATCACGCTCCCTCAGACAGCTTTGGGGGCCGGATGGCCATTTTCCTCTTTCTCCACCCCATGGTGTGGTGGAAGCAGTGGGGGTCACAAGAAAATGGTGCCATGGGCCGCATACGGCCCATGGGCCACAGGTTGAGAATCCCTGCTTTAGAGGTTTTGTTCCCTACTGATCATCTCCCTTACGTTTCTCATCAGCCCCATTTTGGCTTCAAATCCTGTTTGCTTTCACCGCAGTATCTTGATTTTAGGAGAAACAACTGGACTCCAGAGAGACACTGATGAATAAACATTTTAGGCGTTTTTTTTTTAATAAACAATTTATTATATTTTTAATTGTCCAGTTGGATCTATTGAGAAAAGCAGGGTAAACAATGCCAAATGTTTATGTTGTAAGAGCACATTAATTAATATGTTTCTCAGCTGGAAAGGGTTATTTGAGTTGACGTTAAAGTCAAACGCAAGCTCCGATTACACTGCACAACAACAATTTTCCTACTGGGAATAACACATGTGATTTACATGACATCAAGTGTGCTGATTCCAAATCTGAACTCAGAATTTGCCTATCGCGTACAGATTTTAACTTATAGGTGTGCTGTAGCTGATCAAATGGTATTGGGTAATGTATTTTTTAATGGGAACATTATAACAGTTGTAGTGACCACTATACCTGCTGCCGCCTCAGCTAAATCACATCCCTCGGTGGCATGCATGTTCTAGCAGCAGCCAGGCATGTTTGGGCAAGTCAGTGAGCTGAGATCAGAAATAAGTGTATATAAGATGAGGTGGACCGAGGGTTTGTCTCCAGTATGAAACCATCTTATTGGATAGTATAGCTTGCCTAGGCCATAGTGAATCTGTTTTGAGCTAAAGATGAGTAGGCGCAGCTGTGTTAATAAACCAGACATTTTTTGCTGCATTTGTGGCAAATATACCATGTGTGACCAACGCAAGAACCTAACCAAGAGGGTGAGATTTGCTTACTTAAGATCCTAACGTCCCAGGAAGAATCGTACTTCAGATTTGGATTCAGCACACTTGATTCAGTATAGGACACATGGATTAGACCAAGTAGCAGACAATATTTATTTATTTTGTGACGCAGTGTTATTAATCACTATGGCTCACCCATAAACACAAGCCCATTTTTCTCACCACAGTGCCTGGATTGGATCGAGATTCATTCTGCGAGTCGTCAACCAGAAATAAATATTTTCCCCAACCTTTGAAAACTATTTATGTGTTGAGACCCAGTTAAGACTTTAGGAAACCTATAAGATACAAAAAGACCTGGAATAACCTTTAGACTAATTTCTATTTTCTCTTCTAATTGGTCCCACAGCTGAGCTGCTCATTTTTCTCCCAAATGTCTCCACTTTCTTCTCTTCCATTTCTACACACACACACACACACACACACACACACACACACACACACACACACACACACACACACACACACACACACACACACACACAACTCTGGTCTGGAACACTCCTAGGAATATGCTTTATTTCTCCTTCAAATCACCGCAGGGGTTTAGTACATACCTGGCAAGTATCCCGGATTGGCCAGGATTTCCCGTATTTTTGCGCCGATTTTCGCCATTTCCTGCCCGGAGCTGCCGCTACCCCGTAATTTGGCAGCAAGGGGGAAAGGAGTTACTGCACATCCCTTCTGCACAGGTCCTTTCTACGCATGCATAGAACTCTTCTATGCATGCATAGAACCTTTCTACGCATGCATAGAAGGCTTCTGTGCAGAAGAGGATGCGTACAAGCCTTCTACGCATGCGTAGAAGTGAGCTGCACAGAACAGTTCTGCACAGGTCCGTTCTACGCATGCGTAAAAGCCTATGCATGCGTAAAAGCCTTCTACGCACGAATGAAGTGAGCTGCGCAGAACAGTTCTGCGCAGGTCTGTTCTATGCATACGGAAAAGCCTTCTACACACCCGTAGAAGTGAGCTGCGCAGAACAGTTCTGCGCAGGTCTGTTCTACGCATGCGTAAAAGCCTTCTACACATGTGTAGAAGGGACCTGCACAGAACGGTTCTGCACAGGTCTGTTCTACGCATGCGTAAAAGCCTTCTATGCATGCATAGAACAGACCTGCGCAGAAACGTTCTGCGCAGGCCCCGTAATCTCCGGAGCTGCGCTTGACAGGTATGGTTTAGTGGGAAAGTTGATTCGTTGTAACAGGGATTCTGACATATTTCCCCCCACCTCCCGGGAAAAGCAACTTTCCCAAGCTTTGCCAGCCAGTGTTCAGAGGCTGAAATACAATTATTAGTCCCAATTAGGCTACATCTGTTGAATCCATAGAACTGTGGTAAGCCACATGCAAAGATTCACAGAGTCTACTGTAGTAAGGTCTAATAATGGGATTTGAACCTATGCTTTTTCTTGTGTATACATATTATGTATGGTGCTTGAACCAAAAAGGGTAGGGCATGAACGAATGAAGAAGTAAATAAATAAATATCTCTTGTAACTCCATTTTCTTCCTTCTCCATTCAGTCTCCGTAGATAACCATGCACATATTAGGTGGAGGGGTACACAGAAAGTGTCTCCTCAAAGATTGTGGTATTTTGTGAACCATAATTGGGTGCACCCTGGTATCAGCAACCTTGTGTTGCTGGCTAATCTTTCTCACACTAGGTCAGGCAAAATGAACTGCAGAATGAACTCACCAAAAGATGCCTTCATTTTGGTGGTTTCACATCTGACCTATACATGGAAGAAGAAGATCTTAGGTGGAATTTGTGGCCAGCATGTTTTCTCTTCTTTATGAGCTTATTCTGAAGATGACAACATGTGGCATACATGTTGGTCGGAGCCTGTGTTGGGTTGCCAGGGTTTGAAGTCTTTAATATCCATGTGGTGGTGGTGGTGGTGGTGGTGGTGGGGATCAGAAAAGGAAATGGGGGTTATGATCCCAATGTGTGGGGCATGTTGTTTTGCTGTGTCTGCATCTGGTTTCCTTAGGAGGATGAACACCTATATCAGAGTTGCTCCTCCTTGTGTTAGTTTCAGACACACACACTGAAATCTGTGCAATAGCACTGATTTTTTATTTATTTATTAAAACACATGCTAGCCTTTCAGAACTATTTCAGTATGAAATGGCTTAATGGATTAATGGAAAGCTTTAATGGAGTCTAAGGTCTCCCAATGGAAATTTTTCCAGCGATGTTCCTCCAGGTTTTTAAGAGGATGCTTAGAAAGGCATTAACTGAGTTTCTCCCTTAGTTTCGTTTTATTTCTGTGGGGTTTTAAACAGGTTTTTATTGTCTGAGCCTATTTAATGTTATTGTCACCATGGGTTTATTTCCTTTTTATTATTGATTATATGTTTTAATGCCATTATGATATTGCATTTATCAAATAATGTTTTATATAATGTTATGTTTACTTATTGTTCACCATTGCAAATAGTGTTTGGTACTTAATCCTAAGGCACTACACTTTGTTGTTGTTCAGTCGCACGGTCGATTCCAACCCTTCGCAACCCCATGGACCACCACCCTCCAGGCACATCTGTCCTCCACCATCCTCCTCAACCCGCCCAGCTCCATGCCCACTGTGTCTACAATACCATCTAGCCATCTCATTTTTTGGTGCCCCCTTCTTCTTTTGCCCTCCAACTTTCCCAGCATCAAGGCTTTCTCAAGTTAATCCTCTCTTCTCATCTGAAGTCCAAAGTATTTTAGCTTCATCTTTACAATTTGACCTTCCAAGGAGCAGTGGGGGTTGATTTCTTCTAAGATCGACTTTTTTGTTCTCCTCACTTTCCAGGGGACTCTCAAAACTCTCCTCCAGCACCACATTTCAAAGGCATCTATTCTTCTGCGCCGTGAATAATAATTATATATATTGTAATTATATAATATAGTGGACAGATGGCATTACTCACAAGGGTGAATGCTAATTATATGAGATATGATATATGATAGTGAATGAATGAAGATAACAGTCTTCAGGCAGCTCGGCTCTTCTCTCCTTAATGTAATTTTTGGACAGCAAGAGCAGAGTTGGCCAAAGTACTGGAAAGAAATGTAAACTTAATAAGTGGCATCAAAACTACCCAACAAAATTATATGAAATAATGCAGAATGAGCATATCACCTGGAAACATCCTCATTAGCCAGATGCATACATGCTGGATTTTAGTCTGCTCTTCAAAGTGTAAATTGTTATTCTTCATAATAAATAAATCCATAAACTTTCTTTTTCTTTGGGGTAGGGTTTTATATGCACAGAAAGGTCAGGGACCCACCTTGTCCTCCTCCTCCTCCTTCATCTTGGGTGGTGGGGTTCGAATCCTTGCTTTAAGACAAAGTGTTTAAGATATGGTGGGCCTTGCCCAGTTTTGGCTCTGACTGTGCTTTTAGCCGGATCCTTTAATTTTTTAGGCATATCAGAAAACAAAAACAAAAAATAATACAATAAAACAAAAACACTGCAGCACTTTAAAGACTTAACTTCTATATTTTTACTGTTAGCTTTCGTGGATCAAGCCCACTTCATCAAAAGCACACTTGATCCACGAAAGCTAACAGTAAAAATATAGCAGTGAGTCTTTAAAGTGCTGCAGTGTTTTTGTTTTATTTTATTTGTTTCCTGATATGCCTGAATCACAGACCAGTAAGTTAAAGGTAAAGGTTTCCCTTACTTGAAAGCCTGTCGTATCCGACTCTAGGGTTCAGTGCTCATCTCTGTTTCAAAGCCGAAGATCCAGCACTGTCTGCTTCTGCAGACGTTTCCGTGGTCATGTGGCAGGCATGACTAGACACCAGAGCGCACGGAACGCTGTTACTTTCCCACCGAAGTGGTCCCTATTTATCTACTTGCAATTTCTTGCTTTCGAACTGCTAGGTTAGCAGGAGCTGGGACAAAGACGGGAGCTCATCCCGTCCTGCAGTAACCACGGAAACATCTGCAGAAGCAGACAATGCTAGCTCTTCGGCTTTGAAACAGAGATGAGCATTGAACCCTAGAGTCGGATATGACTGGCTTTTGAGCATGGGAAACCTTTACCTTTTACAAGAGAGAGACGACAATCCGACACTTAATGAAATGGGAACAACTCTCATGCAATCAGGTCTGATTCCTAATTGAGGGGTGAAATGCTTGGAGGATGCGACTTTTTCTGGTCGCCATGACAACCGGCCACCAGGTTTGTTTCCTCCTTCCTTGTGTTTTATTACATTATATTGTATTTTATTTTACATTATTCCAGGGTTATTTGTATGATTGTTATTGCTTTTTCCTTTTGACATCATGAACTCAGATTGCTATGGTAACGTCTGGGATGTTTTTTTGTTTTTTTAATTCGACAGGGACTTTCTTCGACAAAACAGCAGACAAGGTGTTACCAAAGGTAAAGGTAAAGGTTGTCCTTGCTTGAAAACCACTCTAGGGTTCAGTGGTCATCTCTGTTTATAGCGCTCTCTGTGTCTGCAGACGTTTCCATGGACATGTGGCAGGCATGACTAGACACTAGAATGCACAGGACGCATTGTACCTGTTTATCTACTTGCAATTTCTTGCTTTCAAACTGCTAGGTTGGCAGGAGCTGGGACAGAGCTGGACGCTCACTCTGTTACGCAGCACTGGGGTCTCGAACTGCTGACCTGGTGACTTTCCAGTCGTCAAGTTCAGTGTCTTAACCATAAAGCCATATTACTGGAAGGGAAAGATAAAATCCCAAACCTATGGATCCAATCCCCTCGAAACACTTTGCATTTAGTTAGGGCAGCATTTCCCAACCTTTGGTTCTTGGACTTCAATTCCCAGAAGCCTAAGTCAGTACACTGACTAATTTAATTTCAATTTAATTTAATTTTTGGATTTATGCGCCACCCAGTCAGGCAAGCCCAACTCAGGGCAGCATTACAACAATCTGAAAAACACAAGCATGAAAATATAAAAACAATTAAAAACAGATTAAAAAACACCCACATAAAAAGAATCAGTGCTTTTGGGAATTGAAGTCGAAGGACCAAAGGTTGAGAAACACTGGGTTAGGGGCAGGGTTGGTTGGCATCAATCAGTGCTGTTGCTGAAACAGCATTGGATCCTGGCCATTGAGAAAACAGTGCCACATTAATGGTCCAGCTGGAACCCAACAGGGCTTCAAATGTCTAACACAGGGATTCTCAACCTGTGGCCTGCGGCGCCATTTCATGTCCCCCTCCCCCACTGCCTCCACCACATCCGGAAGTGCCATGTGCATACCTGTCAAATTTTGGATTTGGAAATAAGGGAAATTTCCCAGCAAATAAGGGAAATTTCCCAGCAAATAAGGGATACTTGACAGCTATGCTTATCCTGTGCTGCCCTCCAATGGTGGCAATAGGGCATTGCAGCCTAATTAATAAGGGATGACGGCGGGAAAGAGGGTAAAATAAGGGGTTTTCCTGGCCAATAAGGGATACTTGACAGCTATGGCCATGTGATGGAGGAAGGGCAAAATGGTCATCTGGCTCCCGAAGCTGTCTGAGGGAGTGTGACCCAGCCGCTGGCCGCCTTAAAAAGGTTGAGAACTCTTGGTCTAACAAGGCTC
Organism: Bradypodion ventrale; assembly: GCA_035047345.1. Taxonomy (NCBI): domain Eukaryota; kingdom Metazoa; phylum Chordata; class Lepidosauria; order Squamata; family Chamaeleonidae; genus Bradypodion; species Bradypodion ventrale. Next base: position 133,480,025 of record JAWDJE010000006.1, on the reverse strand, counting down.
GCATTTCTGATCTGTTTTACACATCTAAATGCACAAGCTTTAAAGAGCTACTCATGGTTTTAAAGGTAAACCCACCTACTGTCATTTCTTGCAACGTTTATTTCCGAATTTCCAACGTTTCTAATATCAGGAGGTCCTTTGATGTTCCCAAGGCTGATGCATCATTCTCATTCTCCTAGTTTGTGGAAGTGGATTGATCTGTCACTGTGAAGGTAGCGCATGAGCTAATAAAGCCTAAACCAAAAGCATCCTTTCAAGAGACAAGGGAAAATTATCTTTCCCTCTGTAAAATAACCACTTAGCAGAGTGTTAGAGACAGGACACTGATGGCAACCAACTGACCAGGGCTTGAGGACTGGTAACCACTGGGGTGGAGAGTTCGATTTCACTTTTGCGCAAGATGCTCTTTCTAGCCCACTCCAGAACAAATCTGCAAAATTTTGCAAAACTCTTCCAAAGGTCCTAAAAAGAAATCCTCTGTCCCGTTTGCACTCAACAAATTCTGCTCCTTAGAAGGTCAAATATTAAAGATGAAGCTGAAGTACTTTGGACTTCAAATGAGAAGAGAGGAGTCACTTGAGAAAGCCTTGATGCTGGGAAAAGTAGAGGGCAAGAGAAGAAGGGGGAGGCCAAAGATGAGATGGCTTGATGGTATTGTGGACGCAATGGGCACAGAGCTTGGTGGGCTGAGGAGGATGGTGGAGGACAGAGGTGCCTGGAGGACAATGGTCCATAGGGTTGTAAAGGGTCGGAATTGACCTATGTCTGCCCTTTAAAGAAAGTGGCCAGTTTGACAGTCCATTAATTTTGGAGTCAATTTTCTTTCCCATCCCTAGAGACAAGCCACAAGGATTTAGGGATATGGAGTGCCTCTCACTTCTCCATTTCTCTGAATCTTTTTTTTCTTCCCGTTCTTACTTCCTGCCCAATCTACAGCCTTCACTTTCTCCATCACTCCCTGAAATCCACACACATTTCTGCATTTCCCCTCAAGGGTGCATTCATTCACATAATTTCACATTAACACGTGCATTTATGCATAATGTACATATCTCCATGTTTACTGAAGTGTGTTTGATTTTGAACATTTCTCCCAATAATGCATGTTTTGATGGCTTGCACTTTTAAAATGTGACCCGGGTTCAAGAACCGAGTGCTAGATGACGGAGTGAGCTCCCATCGTCTGTCCCAGCTCCTGCCAACCTAGCAGTTCGAAAGCAAGAAATTGTTTTCATTGGGAAAGTTAACAATGTTCCCTGTGCAATGGTGTCTAGTCATGCCTGCCTCATGACCACAGAAGCATATGCAGACATAGACAGCACTGGCTCTTTGGCTAAAAATGGAGATGAATGCCACCTCCTAGAGTCGGACATGATTGGCTTTCGAGCAAGGGAGACCTTTACCTTTACCTCTACCTCTTTCTTTACCTTTACCTTTACCTTTACCTTTACCTTTACTCTTACCTTTACCTCTACCTCTTTCTTTACCTTTACCTTTACCTTTACCTTTACTCTTACCTTTACCTTTACCTTTACCTTTACCTCTGCCTTTACCTTTACCTTTACCTTTACTCTTACCTTTACCTTTACCTCTACCTCTTTCTTTACCTTTACCTTTACCTTTACCTTTACTCTTACCTTTACCTTTACCTCTACCTCTTTCTTTACCTTTACCTTTACCTTTACCTTTACCTTTACTCTTACCTTTACCTTTCCCTCTACCTCTACCTTTCCCTTTCCCTTTCCCCTTCCGTTTCCTTCTACCTCTACCTTTCCCTTTCCCTCTACCTTTACCTTTACCTCTACCTCTTTCTTTACCTTTACCTTTCCCTTTACTCTTACCTTTACCTTTACCTCTACCTCTACCTCTACCTTTACCTTTAACTTTAACTTTCCCTCTACCTCTACCTTTCCCTTTCCCCTTCCCTTCCCCTCTACCTTTCCCTTTCCCTCTACCTCTACCTTTACATGTGCACAAACATATTTTAATAAATGAGAAATGGGGTGGAAGAGGAACGTGATGTCTCCACGCTGCAACTTTGTATTAGAAACAATCTCATGTCTGTTTAGAACTCAATACCATTCCTCGAGCTTTATTGCGAAGCATATATATAGTTCCAGCCCATGAGCAGAGTGGTCAGTTTGGAAGAAGGATTAAAAGGCACTCAGATGTTAAAACCAACACACACAATCGAATTTTCTCACCTCCCTGCACTGTTTCCACATTGAGCATTGTCTCTTTGCCAGGTGAGCCTGGGACCGAAGGGAACTTCACCTGCTGCCTTGAACAAAGGGAATTTGAAGCCTCAGAAATTCCCTTGATGAACAAGATGCTTTGCAAGCATTTTGCTGAAGTGGGTGAAGGAAGAGCAATACCTTTTTTGAACGGCCAGTTTGGCTCTGACATGCCAACTTCAAACTACCTCGTTTGGGGGTTTTTGGCTAAGATGGCCGCTGTGTAACATCTAGTTTCGGACGCTCGCGCTCAACAAAGTGGTGAACGATGTGAAGGAGCGGAATAGAAAAATTTTCAAGTGGTAAAGCTTAAAGTTAAGATCCTTGCCTGTCTCCTTGGAAAGTTTGCTGAGCTTTTGAAGCTGGATGATCGAAGTTCGGGAGGTTTTTCTGGGCGGTTGAGCTGTGACGGCAGTCGCGGCTTTTCCGCTGGAGAGCCGAGGAACGAGATCAGCGAGTGTGTGGAGAAGGCTTTGGAACTGGCTTGGGAAGTGGCAAGAAGTGGCTGGAGTGAAGGCAATTTGTGTGTAAGTGCCTGAAGGGAGCTACATTTCTAGCTATAAGCCATAAAACCGGCTGAGTTTTTTAGAAGAAAAAAAAAGGGGAAAGAGGCGGAGGTATTGTAATGGCGACGGTCAGGGAAAATGAAAGTGATCGTGTATAGACTGTGGTTTTTTTTTTTTCTACATTCCAGAGGACCGCGCCACATTTTGTGATCAATAAGGTGGATTAATTTTCCTTTTTCTTTTTTTCTATCTCCTTTCTGGACTGGAAAAGAGGAGAAGCTGTGGGAGTTTGTTTTCTTTTTTTTCTCTTCTGCTCAAGCTGCCTGCTCATTTAGGGAAGAGGGGGAAGAGGGGGGGCCTCTTCTCACTTCAAAGTTAAGGCACTCGCTGGAAAAGGGTGCTTTGATTATCCACTTCAAAGGAATGATTATGTGGCTTTGATTGTAGGGTTCCATCACCGTGTGGATTACAAATAGCTGCTCAACTTCTCACCTTAACCCCTTGGTGGCTGGATTTTTCTTTCCTTCTGAGCTCCCCCCCCCCCTTCAGCAACCTGATTAACTGTTTCTCTGAAGCCTTTTTGCTGTGGTTGGAAGACGTCAATTGACTGCTGGCTATGTGGGAAAGGATTATTTGTGGTTAACAACTTTTACTTTTAAACTGCCTGTTTGGAGAGCTGTTTTCTTTTGTTTTCCTTTGTTACATCGTTGTGGATTACAGTAAATTTTGGATCTTCTGCTGACATAAGAACTTGCCGGTTGTATCGGTGGAACCTATGGCTGCAGTGTAGTAAGCCTTACTGTATTGGCATTGTTACAGCGATCTGCAACATTGGGTTTGAAATATATTACATCACTATGGATAAAGGTACGAGAGCGAAAGCAAAAGAAGAAGAACAAGTTGTAAAATCTAAGAAGATTGAAAAAGCACCAATGGAAGAATCTGCTCAGTCAACATCCTTGCCAACAGTGCCATTGGACCAGACTCAAATTATGGTGGAAATTGGCAAGTTGTCGCAAAAAATGGAGAAAAATGAGGCTTCAAGGGTGAAAGATAAAAATGAAATGTTTAAAAGGCAAGAAAAGATGATGTCAACACTGACAGATTATACCAAAAAGGTGGACCTAAGTTTGAATAAATTTGAGGGAATGCTGAAAGTGGTTCAAATCGAGGTGGATGCGGTAAAGAAGGAAGTAAAAGGGACTCAGGAGGTGGTGCGGGACAGTAAGTTAAAATTGGAGGAACAAGAAATGAGGATAGATGCTGTTGAAGATATGATGAGAAAGCAGAACATTCTGATCCGTCAGGTGCCGGAACGCACTCCGGATATGTTAAGAGAGAGGGTGGTTCAGTGGTTAAATGGTTTAAAAATGGGGAAGGAATTTGTTCAGGAGGATTTAGGAAGTGTATTCCGGGTGGGTCCAAGAAGAGGGAGAGTGGTTCAAAGAAATGTGTTGGTTAAATTTGCAAATTGGGCAGATAAATTAAAAGTAATGGCTCATCTGAAAAGTGTTGGTTCAGACGCGTTGAAATTTGATGGCTCAGATGTAGAAGTCTACAATGATATTTCACTAAAAGAAAGAACATGGAGATATAAGATGAGGCCTGTTACTAAATTATTGATGGGTAAAAATATAAGGTATAATTGGAGATTTCCACAACAATTGCGCTTTTTCTATGATAAAAGAATGCAAGTTATTGATGAAGGTACTAATCCATTGGAATACCTGGGTTTGTTGGGGTTGGTACAAGTAGATTCGGAAGAATGGAAAAATCTTAAGAAGGAAATGATGGATTCTGGAGCTTTGGGGAGGGAATATGGGAGGGAGGAGCCCGGTGGGGCAACAGGTGGAACACCACAACGAGGGGAGGAGGAGGAGGAGCTGTCCTTGATTATGGTGGAGGAGGAGATAGGTAAGGAAGGATGAGCATTAGATAGTAGTAATCTTAATTATCTAATAGAGGTAGAATGGGTAAATAGCGCATAGCGCCGGCAGTAGGGCGCATCTTGCAGGTCCCCCCTCTCCCCTCTTTGGTTGACAGAGGCGACTTTTCGTTGGAAGGTGGGGAGAGTGAATATGTGTGTTTTATGTAGTGGGTATGGTGAAGGGTTCTTGGTGGCACGCCCGATGGAGAGTTTAAAGTTGGGAGAAGAATTTGGTTATGGATAGTATTAAAATAATATCGTGGAATGTGAAAGGTACAGGTTCTGTTCTTAAGAGACGGAGGTTGGAATCGGCGTTGAAAAAAGATAGACCAGATATTTTATTTTTACAGGAAACACATCAGAAATCAAAAGATACGAATAAACTTTATTTGGGTTGGATGCAACACTATGAGATGGCGTTTGGAACATCTAAAGCAAGAGGGGTGGCAATTATGATTTCTAGAAAGTTAGGATTTGAAATTACAAAAAAGATTGCTGATCAAGAGGGTAGGTATTTGTTGTTAAGAGGAAAATTGGAGGATGAGGAAATATTGTTGGTAAATATTTATGCTCCGAATGACCACCAAGTAGTGTTTCTCGAAAAAATCCGGAAAATAGTGGAGTTGGAAAATGTTGCAAAAATTATTGTGGCTGGTGATTTTAATTTGATCAGGTCAGGAATAGATTGCACAAATATAGCTAGAAGTGGAATGGGTGTGAAAGGGAAGGCGATGGACAAATGGATGAAAGTTATGGGTTTGAAGGATTCGTGGAGAGAGTTTAAAGGCTTGGAAAGGGCATACTCCTTTTTTTCGCATGTACATGGGACCTACTCGAGAATAGATTATGTTTTTCTGTCGGAAAACTTAATTGGGGATATAGAAAGTACGGAAATTGGGATTATTAAGGAATCGGATCATGCTAAAGTATATTTGGAATTGAAAATATCAAAAAATATTCAAAGAGTTAGAAATTGGAGGTACGATCCTAATTTGTTCAAAGATCAGAAAAGCAAAGAGGCAATTATGGAAAGTTGGAAAGAAAGTTGGCAATGGAATGATAATAATGAGGTTGATTTTAACATTGTATGGGATACCATGAAGTCAGTTTTTAGGGGGGAAAGCATAAAAGTGGCAAGCCTCAAATATAAAAGGTATAAAGCAGAATACATAGAAAAAGAAAGAGAAATAAAACAATTACAGGAAGAACACGCAAAAAGTAAAGATAAAAAAATTTTCTTGAAACTACAAGGACTTAAGGCAGAAGTAACGGGTAAAGATATTGATAAAGTTAAACGAGATTTGATCTATTTAAACAGAGAATATTTTGAATTTAGTAATAAGAACTCAAAACTATTAGCAAGAGCAGCTAAGGTTAAAAGGGAAAAAAGAGAGATTGGGGTGTTAGTTGACAGGCAAGGTTCAAGGTGTAATAAGAATAGCGATAAATGTAAAATAGTTAGGGAATTTTACCAGGGGTTATATGCAAAAAAAGAAATAGATATGGAAAAGCTTAAAAGGATATTGGAGAGGCAGTTAGGGAATGGGATAAAGCAAGAGCATAGGGAGAAAATGGAGGAAAAGATAACTGATAAAGAGGTTAAGGGGGTAATAAGCGGATTGAAGATAGGGAAAGCCCCGGGGGATGATGGATTATCAACAGAGTTTTATAAAGAATTTAAAGAGGTGGTGGTCCCGAAATTGGTGAAGTTATATAATTATATACTAGATGGAGGATCAATCCCGACTTCATGGTATAACACTACAATTGTTCTTTTGCCAAAACCTGGTAAGAATTTGGAAAGAGTGGATTCGTACAGACCAATTTCGCTTATAAATCAAGATGCGAAGATCTTCACGGCAATATTGGCTAACCGTTTAAATAGTTTTATGGGGGAATATATAAATGTTGATCAAGTTGGGTTCCTAAAAGGACGACACATGGCGGATTTGACTAGAAGGGTATTAGATTTAATAGACAGTGTTAATCAAACAAAGGAAAAAGTGGGATTATTATCATTGGATATTTTTAAGGCATTTGATTCATTGCAGTGGTCTTCAATTAAGGAAATAGTTAGAAAATATGGGTTTGGAGATAAATTTAATAGGGTTATAGATTTACTATATCAAAAAGGAAATGCCAGGGTTAGAGTAAACGGGGAGCTCACGGATGTGGTAAAGCTAGAGGCAGGCACTAGGCAGGGTTGCCCATTATCTCCTATTTTGTTTATAATGGCAATGGAGATTTTAGCTAAAAGTATAAGGGAGGATTCAAATATAGAAGGGATTATGGGCAATAAAGTGAGCATGTACGCTGATGATACATTGCTTATGGTGAAGCACCCGGAACAGGTAATGGATAGGATTAAAGATCATCTACAAGTATTTCAAGCTATAACAGGATTAAAGATAAATTGGGATAAATCTGAATTGATGTTGTGTAATTTGAAATTGAGCGAGATGGGTAGGACGGTGTCGACACTTAATATACAAATCAAAGATAAGTTGAAGTATTTAGGGATAATTATTTCCAACAAATTAGAAGAACTTAAACGATTGAATTATGACAGCTTGAGAATTGAATTTAGGAATAAAATACGAGAACTTCAGAAGTTAAAGCTGTCATGGTTCGGAAGGATTGCTATGTGTAAAATGATACTGTTACCAAAGATTAACTTTTTATTTGATACGCTCGCGATCCATTTAAAAGAGAAAGAAATCAATGAGTTTCAAAAAATGTTTAATGATTTTTGTAATGGAGGAAAAAAATCTAGGCTTCCAAAGAAACTATGGTATTTGCCTCAGAAAAAAGGGGGGTTGGGTATGCCAAATCTGTTAGTATATTACCGAGCATTTCAAGTCAAGAATGTTGTGAAGATCTTGGCAAGAGAAAAGGTAATTTGGGAACAATTGGAAATGAAAGAATACAGAAATATTGGAAACTTGAAGTTTCTGGGAATGAAGGATAAGGTGAAAAGGTCAAATAATACTATGATGAAAGGTCTCATGGAGGTGTGGAAGAAGGTAAAAAAAGATATGGTTCCGAATCTCTCCCCAATCTTGGAATTGACCGATATGATGTGTTTCCCAATAAAATTAGACAAAGAAAAAATAGAAATATTGGATAAAAATGGAACGTTGTTATTGAAGGATTGGTTAAAAGCATGTGATGTTGATGCCGAGCGGAAAAAAATGTTCGAGATATTAAATTTGAATTGGTTTCAGAAGTTAAAAGTGGACAATTGGAATAAAAAATATAAAAGAGAACTAGGGTCAGACAGAGTACTCACGGAATTTGAGGAATTGGTAAGGAAGATTAGAAAAGGGGAAAGTAGTATTAAGGGTCTTGTAAGTAAGCTTTATAATATATTGAATAGAGGTGCAGATCCACAGGAGGATTTGAGACGGAAGTGGGAACAAAATTTGAATATAAAAATTGGGGAGATTGAATGGAAAAATAAATGGAAAAAGAGAATTATGAGAACAATGTCTGTAAGAATTAAAGAACATAATTTCAAGATGTTGTGGCAATGGTACCTGACACCATTAAGACTTTACCAGATGGATAATAAAAGAGATAAGTTATGTTGGAGATGTAAAGAATTTGATGGAACATATGAACATATGTGGTGGAGTTGTAAAAAAATAAGGGATTTTTGGGGAAGAATAGAAAATGAATTTGGTGAAATATTGGGTAAAAGTGTTAAGTTGGTGTCGGGTACTATTCTTTTAACGAATGTGGAAGATCTGGGTTTAAACAAGGAGGAAAAAGAATTACTGGAAATTGTATTGACAACGGGTAGACAATGTATAGCCAGAAACTGGAAAAACGATGTAGATATTCAGGTTGGAGAATGGTATAAAGAAATGTGGAGTTTAGCATTGAATGATAAATTGACATGGGAGATTAAAGTCAAAAGAGATAATTTAAAAGAGAATAGATTCTGGAATATATGGAAACCGTTCGTGGATCACTCTATTATGGCAGGTGATAGTTCAGGACCAGTACCATCCCAAAGAAGTTTCTGGACTTGAGTAGAAAATAAACTCTCCGGGCATTGTATATATTCACAGGGTGTTTTTTTTTTTTTTACTGGTTAAAAAGATTAGTGGTAGTACAGAAAGTTTCTCTCTATTATTTTGGATTTTGAAATAAAGGTTCTTAATATTTGGTGGTTAAATAGTAGTTAATGAATATAGATATTGTTATGTGCTAGCATATAGTAATGTTTGTTAGTATGATATTACGGACTTGTTAGTGTAATGTATTGTTAATGTACTGTTAATGTTTTCTTTTCTTTTTCTGTATGTTTATTAAAAACTTAATAAAAAAATTTAAAAAAAAAACTACCTCGTTTGTCTCTTAATATACGCACAGATATTTTCGTTTTGGCACTTAAGAAAGATCAAGGCTTGGTGAAGTCCTGGCCCTGGTGTACAATTGGAAAGCATTGCTTCTTCACAGTAGCTTCTGACCTCACGTAGAAGTAGGAAACAAGCATGCCGGCCATTTGAACTATGCTTGGATTAGGCTAGTTGAAAGGCCATCAAAGAGACAGTTTTTGTAGTTGAACTGGACATTTCAAGTCCAGAGGTTAACATTAGAAGTTCTCAAAAAATGCCACAAAGACACAGACTAGCAACTGCAAACCATCAGGGGACTGGAAGTTTTTTGAGCAGGACCCTTTCAAGAGTCTAATGAAAAGAGAATCTACCGTCCCCTAATGCTTTGCAGCTCCCGTGGAAATCAGAGAACTCTACCCATGTCTGTCTCCATTGTTAATTGCCATTGCTAGACACAGAGTCTTGCTAAGATGTGCACTTGTGTACTGAAATACCTATTATTATTATTATTATTATTATTATTATTATTATTATTATTATTATTATTATTATTATTATTATTATTATTATTATTATTATTATTATTATTATTATTATTATTATAATACTAAAGCTACTAAGGGCCATGATGGCTTAATGATAAAGATGCTGAGTTTGACAACTGGAAGGTTAGAAGGTCAGCAGTTCGAGACCCGAGTGCTGCATGTCAGAGTGAGCTCCCATCGTCTCTCCCAGCTCCTGACAACCTAGCTGTTCGAAAGCAAGAAATTATAAGTCTATAAACAGGTACTGCTTTGCCAGGAAAGATAACAGTGTTTCATGTGTTCTAGTCATGCATGCCACATGACCACAGAAATAGCTGTAATCACATACAGCCATGGCTCTTTGGCTGTATGTGACTAGATTTGGATACAACTGGCATTTGAGCAAAGAAGATCTTTATGTTTACTAGTTTTTTAAACAAAACCTGAACATTTCTCACTGGTTACAACAGTAATGACCCTAACTGCCCTTACTCCTGAGCAGAGATGCTTCTGGCCTCTTTTAAACAACTTGTATATAACTTAATCACGTCTTGTCCTCATTAAGACTGGAAGAAGACCAATAGAACCGTGGAGTTAGAAAGCACCTCAAAGGTTACCTACTCTAATACCCAATTCCAGTCCCAAGCATACATTTGAAACATTATGTTCTGGAGTGGAGTATGGGACAAAAGAGCTTTGAAATTAATAATTTCAAATTCGTTTGCACTCTCAATTCCAACGAGCAGCACTTAGGCATGTGAGAGAGCCCCACTTCTGAGAGTTTCCATAGTGACTGGATAGACAGCTGTCCCTCTCCTGGTAACAGAATACAAGCCACAAAAGGGAGACCCATATATATATTTATAAAGCTGTACATGAGTTAAGAAACAACAGTTAGGACAGGGCACAGAACTACTGACTGGTTTAGAATAGGAAAAGGAGTACAACAAGGCTGCATATTGACACCCTGCTTATTTAACTTATATGCAGAGTACATCATGCGTAATGCAGGGCTGGATGACCCACAAGCGGGAATGAAGATTGCTGGGAGAAACATCAACAACATGAGATATGCAGATGACACTCCCCTAATGGCAGAAAGTGAAGAAGACCTAAAGAGCCTCTTGATGAGGGTGAAGGAGGAGAGTGCAAAGGTTGGCCTGAAACTCAACATCAAAAAAAAAAAAACAACCACCAAGATCATGTCATCTGGACCCATCACTCCCTGGCAAATAGAAGGGGAAGAGATGGAAGCAGTGGCATACTTATCATACCTATAAAGTATCCCATATTGGCCCAGATTTCCTGTATTTTAGCGCATGTTCTTCCCCTTTCCTGCTGCTGTCCCATATTTTGAATGGTGGGGAAACGGGTTACTGTGCATGTGCGCCCATTGCAAAGGAGTTCTGCACATGCGCAAGCGGATTCTGCGCATCTACAAACGGGTTACTGAGCATCTGCCACTGTGCATGCACAGTATTTTCCAGTATTTTCCGCAGCCGCACTTGACGGGTATGCAACAAATGCATGTGTGCATACACACACACAGAGAGAGAAAGATTGCAATTGCATCCTGCCTTTCCACTTCATTCTGCATAGACATATGAAGTTGATTTAGGATTTGCCTTATAGCGGTCATGACAGGGTGGGCAAAATGTCTATGAGTTTACCTTTTCACTATTGTATCTTTATTGCCAGGAAATGAGAGAAACACTACACTATAATTATGGATACCTAAGGACAACCTCCGGGTTGGAGAGATAGGCAGGATATCTCTCAATGCCATTTCCAGGGAATCCTAAGCAGGTGAAGGCATCTGCTTGGGAATAATACCCTGAAGCAAATGGTGAGCCACTGTCTGTGTGAGACAGAAGGCTGGACTGGATCATGAGCTCCTGTGGTCTCTTCCAGCAAGGCTCTTCTTATGTTCTTATGTACAGAGATTTTCTGTCCCATGAATTCAAATGACTTAATACAGGAAGGCCGGTGGGTGCCTTCAGACACCCCAGTTGAGTGCCCACTTATTCATCACCCAAAAGAAGTACCGGCATTATGACAATGGAGTGTAAAATATTTGCTAGCAGCAAAGACTTCTTTGTTTACTTATTTACTTAAAGCTGCATTTCTCCCAATGGGAGGAACCAAGGCAGCTGTTGATTAATTAAAACGGTATAATCACACACAATTAAATAATGCTAATCACTCAAAATTGAAATGGCTGATATATGCTAACTTCTAGGTAGAGATGCAAAATTATATATATATTTTAAAAATAATAATTTTTATCATATTACAACGCACCTCTCTTAAGTGGGGAGAATGGTGGCCATGTGACTTAGGTGCCTTCTACTGAAGTTGGGGTCCCTACAGTTTCTTACCATGGTGGGTCAAGTTCAAAGCCCTAGATACGTGATGGTGAACCTTGGCACTCCAGTTGTTCTTGGACTTCAATTCCCTGAAGCCCAGGTCAGTACTCCTGCTGATCAGGGCTTCTGGGAATTGACGTCCAAGAACACCTGGAGTGCCAAGGTTAGCCATCACTGCCCTAGATCATCCTCCTTCTCCTAGTTCTTAAGCTTTGAATCAGGCTTGGAGTGGCCATCCCTTTGAAATGGAGGACACCTGCCACAGGAGAATTGTCCCCTGCTAGACCTTCAAACAGAGGCCCTTGAGGTGGCCAACCCACCTCACTAGAGACAATGCTTGCTCAGGTTCATCATCTACACTCCATTTGAGATAGCATAATATATGGGGCTTTCAGTGTTATTATGTATGGTCATCACCATTTCATATTACGCATATTTCTTCTGCCCACATCTCAGTGATTAACTGTACACATAAGGTCAGATGGACTCCCCTAGAATCAGACATGACTGGCTTTAGAGCAAGAGAGACCTTTACTTTTATACCAACTGAGTTCTGTATTCACTTTGTGCACCAAAGAACAGTGTTTCCCAACCTTTGGTTTTTGGACTTCAATTGCCAGAAGCCTAAATCAATTCCTCAAAGCACTGATCAGCCAATGTTCTGACTTAGGCTTCTGGGAATTGAAGTACCCCTGTGGGGCAAGGGCTCCACATTGGGAACCGTTGCCCTTAGAAGGAATCTGAGCATTCCACTTTCATACCTGTCAACTATCAATCAATCAATCAGTTTAATTTATATCCCGCCTTCCTCAGCCGAGACCAACTCGAGGCGGCTAACAACATAATCCAACAAAATAACAATGAAAGGATAATACAGAGAAACAATAAATTCAAAATGGAAAACAATCCAGATAAGCATAATATCATAATACAAAAACTACACTACATAATTAGGTCATAAAAATGCAATAAATATAGTTATACTACAGCAAACCCAACATAGCAAGACCCCCATGTCCACTGGAGAACAGTCGTAGGAGCTACCACTCCCCCAACAGCTTGGGGAAGGAGGTCCACGTCTCAGTCTCAACATGAGCCAAGGCAGCCACAGGAAGGAGCCAAAGACGGCGATGGTCCTGGCCCGGCGGCCCACTGCCCTTTATTCCCCCGCACAAGGGACGGGAGAGGAGGGCGGGGCCCCCTCGCAGCTGCGGCGATGGTCCGGGGCGGCGGCAGTCCTGGGCCTGGCCCGGCGGCCCACGGCCCTTTATCTCCCCCGCGCAAGGGACGGGAGAGGAGGGCGGGGCCCCCTCGCAGCTGCGGCGACGGTCCGGGGCGGCGGCAGTCCTGGGCCTGGCCCGGCGGCCCACTGCCCTTTATTCCCCCGCACAAGGGACGGGAGAGGAGGGCGGGGCCCCCTCGCAGCTGCGGCGATGGTCCGGGGCGGCGGTAGTCCTGGGCCTGGCCCGGCGGCCCACTGCCCTTTATTCCCCCGCACAAGGGACGGGAGAGGAGGGCGGGGCCCCCTCGCAGCTGCGGCGATGGTCCGGGGCGGCGGCAGTCCTGGGCCTGGCCCGGCGGCCCACTGCCCTTTATTCCCCCGCACAAGGGACGGGAGAGGAGGGCGGGGCCCCCTCGCAGCTGCGGCGATGGTCCGGGGCGGCGGCAGTCCTGGGCCTGGCCCGGCGGCCCACTGCCCTTTATTCCCCCGCACAAGGGACGGGAGAGGAGGGCGGGGCCCCCTCGCAGCTGCGGCGATGGTCCGGGGCGGCGGCAGTCCTGGGCCTGGCCCGGCGGCCCACGGCCCTTTATCTCCCCCGCGCAAGGGATGGGAGAGGAGGGCGGGGCCCCCTCGCAGCTGCGGCGACGGTCCGGGGCGGCGGCAGTCCTATCCCGGATTGGCCGGGATTTCCCGTATTTTCATGCCGATTTTCACCATTTCCCGCCCGGAGCTGCCACTACCCTGTAATTTGGCAGCAGGGGGTAAAGGAGTTACTGTGCATCCCTTCTGCGCAGGTCCGTTCTACGCATGCATAGAAGGCTTTTACGCATGCGTAGAAGGCTTCTGTACAGAAGGGGATGCGTAGAAACCTTCTACGCATGCGTAGAAGTGAGCTGCACAGAACAGTTCTGCGCAGGTCTGTTCTACGCATGTGTAAAAGCCTTCTACGCATGCGTAGAATGGACCTGTGCAGAAACGTTCTGTGCATGTCCGTTCTACACATGCATAAAAGCCTTCTACACATGTGTAGAATGGACCTGCGCAGAAACATTCTGCGCAGGTCCCGTAATCTCCGGAGCTGCGCTTGACAGGTATGCACTTTGTTCTGGTCCTCCCCCAACCCCCAGGCCAAATCAAGCTAACTCAATTGGTAATTTAAGCCACAACCAAATCCCACGCACAGTCCTATTTGCAACAAAGCTGGAAAGGGCACAGGCTTAACCATTTTTGGGACAGGAATTGGGATGTTGCAAACAAAGGAAACCCAAGAAGAAGTGGTGGCATCTTTGTGGGTGGCATCAACACGTTGACTCTGCAGCTGTTTACATCTATGATATAACTTTGGTAGGTGGGCAGGTTAGCGATATGATTGCAGCTGCCCAGATAACATTCAGCTCCCTCTGAGAGTTTGCTTGCCTTATGTACAGCCCAGCTACGCTCTTATCATTTCTCAACAGACAGACATGCCCTCATATCTGCAGTCTGTGATTTAATAAATTAGGCAGCAGGCATAGAAAACACATCTTTGCTTTGTTAAACACAGGGTCTGGACAGAGCAGAGCTGAGCAAACAGATGAGCTATGCCCTCTTTTCTTGAGCCCACGCACTAAGCTTATTCCAAAAGAGACACAGGACAAAGCCTATATGGATGAACCAAATGTCCAGGGAAAGGCCATTGTATTGTATTGTTCGACTTATATGCCACCCCACTCGCAAAGCGACTCTGGGCGGCTCACAAAGAAACAATAGATCAAATTCCAAAATATCACATTACAAAATATCGCATCACAAAAAACAATTCGAAAACATTTCAATAAATCCCCAATCACAATTGCAAAATATCAAGCCATCATAAAAACACTTCAAAAAGACTTCAAACAGTACACAAAATTCTCGTGGAGGGCCATAGAGACAGCTTATCTGTTTGGAATAAATTTCCCAGCCTATACTCTTGGGAAAACCCAGGAGCAGTAATCAAAAACCTATTGCAGCGGTTCCCAACCTAAGTCCCGTGGGCTGGATCTGGCCCACAGTGCCATTTCAGGTGCTCCCCCCACCCCTCCAAGGGCATTTGAGAAAGAAAATGCCCACCCTTTTGAAGCTGTTGGGACAAAATGGCCACCTCCCATCATGCAGGCAGGGCAAAATGACCACCCAGCCCTCAAAGCTGACTGAGAGAGTGTGACCCGGCTCCCAGCTTGAGAAGGTTGGGAACCTCTGCCTTATTGGAATTGATCTGCTCAAAATACATACATTCTCGCTCATCTCTTGATGGCTGTACAATCTAGTGGTAATACACAAAACTCAAATACACGTCATAGATCACAAGAGAGGAAAAATTTCTATGGGTCTTGATTTCTTCACCTAAAGTCACTAATTTAGTGAGGCCTAACAACCTTGCACATTCAAATAGTCACTGTTGTGTAAAAAAAAAGGTAAGTTCCTATATGAATGATCTCTTAAAGTGACAGAATATTTCATGAGCTTCAAGAACATGATGACTGTAAGTGAGATGGAGTGGATAGAGTGCAGACGTAACTCAAAAATACCGGTTCAAATCCCCATTCTGTCATAGATACTCAATGGGTGTGTGACAATGGTAAACCTTCTTTGAACATCCCCCAGACTTCAAAAACACTGTTAAGGTAGCCATAAGTTGGAAGAGCTTTGATGGTCCGTAACAACAAAGAGAACAAAGCCCATGATATACATAGCCGTAAAGTATCCCGTATTGGCCAGGAAAACCCCCTTTTTTACCCTCTTCCCTGCCGTCATCCCGTTTTAATTAGACTGCAATGCCCTATTGCCGCCATTGGAGGGCAGCAAAGGATAAGCATAGCTGTCAAGTATCCCTTATTTGCCAGGAAATTCCCCTTATTTCCAAATCCAAAACTTGACAGGTATGATTTGATATATGAATAAGTGAACACTACAAAACCCACAAGTTATTGTTCCCACAAATGAAACGGATGCTTTAAAATCATCTGGTACTGTGATCTTGACTTAATTTGACAAGTGACTTGAATAATGAATTGGTGACCAGAATAATGAATTGGTATCCGAGAGATCGCAAAAGACCTAGAGGGGAAGACCACCTCGCAGATGGGAAGATTTTTCTCAAGAAAAATGTTGGACCAACATGGAGAAGAACTGCCAGGGACAGATTGCTATGGGCAGAAGTTGTTTGAATTGTCATTGCGGAGACGTCTACTCATATAAGGACTCCTCGCTGAATAACAACTCCAAGGTATCCAAAATAAGGTAGTTTGATCTTCCAGGATTATTATTTGGAAAGGAGATTTTGACAGTATTGCAGCAGGGATACAGGGATCGCTGCTCTTTCCTAATTCTCTCTTCCCATGGCAGACACATTGAATTTATTTTGCTGGATCCCATGGGACCTGGGAGGACACAACATCGGGTGTTCTGCTGGCTTTCAAAAGTCTGGATATTATTTTGCTTGCAACCCTGAAGAGAACAACCTAAAGAAAGAAGTGAGAACTCAGAAAGACGACAGTGACAGCTTCATCTGTGGTCCCCAGTTGTTATTTTACAGGGGTTAGCTCAACCGAAAAATCCATGGAGCTTACATCTGAGTCAAGCGGGCGAGGCGCAGTCAACCCATTGGCAAGGATGCTGTGACACTGGACTATTCAAGGCATTGATGTCGTCTGGTTTGACCTTTTAGTCTCTCCTGAGGCATAAAATGCCAGACTTTTTACCACTGCCAGGTGAGTAATTTGCTTTGGATTTGTAGCTTGCCTACCCATCATTTGGCCCCATAGGTATCTCCAGGAGAAAAGTCTTGAGTTGGAAAGGAAAGAAAGTTTTTAGACAGCAAATTAGACAGCAGAGAGGCAGTACAAGCAGAAAATAACACAGTGTGTGCGTGCGTGCGTGCGTGCGTGCGTGCGTGCGTGCGTGCGTGCGTGCGTGTGTATACTTAAATTATCAATTCAGATTGCCACCCTCTAGTTCACTTGCACTGGGAAACTAGAATGGAGGTAACCATTTGTTTTTGCAGTGGTGTATGTGAAAATTGACAACAGGCTACTAGACTCTAAAGCTAATAGTAAACCAGCCAAATTTTAGACAGTTGCTTTTCAGAGGTTGCATGCAAGACACCATTAAAGTCTGCTTTGGGGAGGGGCTGGTGGAAACCTATGGCAGTGAGTCAATTTGTGCTCCTCGCCATTCAATTTGATTTCTGTACTGGATCCCAATCCATCTGTAAAATTAACCCATCTGTAAAATTAATGCAATCCATCTGTAACATTAATGCAGGCATGTTCTGAGAAAGCCATCAAGCTTCCCCAAAAAACCCTTCTGAACCAGGAATTGGATCAGTTCCTGGGACTACAACTTGCAGGAGAACTCCTGCCAGCAACGGTCAGGGCCCCAAACCGGGCCTGTAAATCTGGATTGCCAAGAAGAAATGTGTAATATTTCCAACACTTTATGACAGGGGTGACCAAACTATGGCCCACAGGCCAGATTCATATAGGTGCATTTTACTTCCACTTCTGGGAGTGGTTAAGATGCTGAACTTCATGACTGGAAGGTTGGCAGGTCAGCAATTCGAGATCCAAGTGCTGCATGAACAAGTAAGCTCCCATCTCTGCCTCAGCTCCTGCCAACCTAGCAATTGAAAGCAATAAATTGCAAGTAGATAAAGAGGTAAATAGTGTTCTGTGTGCTCCAGTGTCTAGCCAAGCCTGCCACATGTCCATGGAATGTCTGTAGACACAGAGATGAGCACTGGACCCTAGAGTTGGATACAACTGGCTTTTGAGCAACGGCATCCTACATCACTCTTCATTTGACTATCTTTAGAAGCAGGATGCTCACTGGTTGTGGGCAAACCACTTTGCAGGGAACCCCTCACTTTTATGCTTCTCCATGATGTTTGGCTGGTCACTGCTGGAAGCATGGCACTCGCAAGACAGACCATTGATTTAACCAGACCTCCTTCAATTATGTTCAGCTTTCACAAGCATTTAAAAAGATCTTGACCTGAAGCTTCCCTTCAGATTTTTGGACACAAAACAGATCCTGAACTCCCATGATGCATGGAAAAGGTCAGTGTATGCTTGTAATAACATCAGAAAGGTGAGTCAGGAAGAATGAGGAATAACAAGGAATCATCCTCAGAGGTCCATAATTTTGCTTGCTACTTTAAAAGAGTTCTGTGTTTCTAGAACTACCAAGTGACCTTTATTCAGCAAGGGTTTATTTCCCTCTCTTTCCGTCTCTCTTGTCTTTGATCCCTGGACAAAGTGCGTCCCAGATGTACCCGGGAAGAGTTCATAAGGCGGCTGCGTCACTCTTCAGCAGTAACCAATTAAGCTGATGATTCAGAAAACGTGCAGGACCAAAAAAACAAACAGTCAAACAAACAAAAAAAGGCTTGAGTTCAAGTGAAAAACTTAACTGGGGACATCTTTACCCTGATGAGAACAAAGGAAGGAAGGAAGATAAAAAGATTACACTGCAGAGAAAAGGGAACATTTAATGTACTTATGTTGTCCAGTGACAGGCACTCTCTGAGCAATGAATGGCAGAATTCTGAGATCAAAATTGTTGCAATGGCCCGCGGAGGGGGTCACCTGATGTGGTAATGGCCCACGGAGGTTCGGAATGACTGGCCGCAAGGGAAGGCACGTGAGACGAATGTGCGGTGAAAATCCAATCCTAATCTGTCTCGGGTGGATGTATTTATTACCCTGCCTCGAGGGTTACGTCCCTAAGGCGCACGTGACCTCCTTACAGAAGGCTTTTGCATACGTGGCATTTCGCTGACCAAGTTACATTCGTCAGCTCCTGGAAGTTACTCAGAAGTTACTGAGTACCCTGGACCTCTGCTGAGGAACTAATTAACAGGGTGGGCGAAACCCATTGTTCTCGCCTTATCTTGGATCCTATGTGTATGTTGAACTAACTTGCTCAACTGGTCTGGCTTATTTGCTCAGCCTAATCTGAGGCCAGAAGAGGAAGAGCGTGTTTTTACCATGGTTAGGTATCTGTGCATTAACTTGGGTTCATCACCTTATGACATTTGCCCTACTTCTCTCAGAACTGCCAGCCAAGGCAATATGATTTATTCCATAACTATCAATATCCCGTATCCCGGTTTCCTTTCTGTCCAAGCCCTTGGTTTCTCAAGCTGTGTGCTGGCGAGCGAACCTTTCGGGAAAGGTTTTGGCCAATTACGAACGCGGGCAACCCACGCAAAATAAAAAAAGTTAAAGGGAAGAATAAAAGCAATAAGACTAAAATAAAGTTTCACATAAAAAACTAAGAAGAATCAGGGAGCAGCTGGCTACAAGGAATACATTTACAGATTGCCCCCTGCGTCTATAGGAGACACATTCTAGGACCTGCCATGGATACCTGAAACTGCAGATAATGACAAACTCTAATTTTACATTGCAGACAGTGGCCTCTGGTGGCCAGCTGTGGTAATGTACCATAGAAATACATATGTATTTCAGGATTTTTTAATTGAATATAATTAGACCTACAAATAATTGAAATCCTGATCACCATTTGAAGTCCCTGATTCACTCGCTTCCTAGTAGCTGCTGCCCTAAAGAAACTGACTGGGGCTCTCAACCGGTGGCTGGAAAAAGCTCTAGCTTTGGGAAATCTCCATTCCTCCTCTTCTCTTCAATCTCCCTGAACATGCTCTGTAATAGTTTAGAAACACTCTGAACTGATTATTCCAGGCTGTGATCTCTTGAGGTTCGGCACATCAGCCATCTGAGCGGGATGAGCTGTTCTGTTGGCTCAACATGCTTTGATACAGTCAGCACTATGTGTGTTCTTTCTGTTCGCTTTGCATTAATAAGGATAACGAGAGGAGATAATGATGGTGTGTGTTTAGCACATGAGTCGAGTTGCAATGGATTTGAATGGAGGGGGAGAACCCAACCATAAAGGCTATGAACAATGCTAGGGCAGTGAAGGTGAACCTTGGCACTCCAGCTGTTCTTTGACTTCAGTTCCCAGAAGCCCAAGTCCCTGTGAATCCACACGAATGGGTTTCTGTGGGTTCACAGAGACTTGGGTTTCTAGGAATTGAAGTTCAAGAACAGCTGGACTGCCAAGGTTCACAATCACTGAACTAGGGCAAGCCCTTCTCCAATTGACACTGCATATACTAGAGGGAATCATGTCTCAAACTGGGGTACCTACAGCATGGGCACACCGATTCAGGCCCCCACATCCGTACAGGATCAGATTAGAAGTGGATGTGCCTTTTGTTCCAAGTTAAAACCAACACAAATCACATGTTCCATAATGCCTGGGGTGGAAAGAATTTTAAGATTAAGATATTACCAATCTAGGAGTTTTGTTGATTCAGCCTTCATGGATGCAAGTGGGAAATATTTGGTGCACAAACCATGCGCAGTCCAGGGGGATGTTCAGCATAAACCCATGGCTCAAGTCCATCCCATTACAGAGATGGGAATGGGGGTACAAAAATAGGTAAATTGTGCCCCTGGGGAGTTTGTGAATACTTTTGAGCATTTGTTACACCATTAGGTGGGAGTCGGGACTGTAGCGGCCACACTGCCATCCTTTATGGCAGAGTTCCTCAAAGCTGGCTCTCCAGATGTTCTTGGACTTCAATTCCCAGAAGTCACTGAACACACAAACACAAACCCCTTCAACATTCAGAACTTTGGACCCAATGCAGTTTAATGGATCAGTGAATGAAAGCTGGGTGATGGGGCAAGGAGAATTAGCGTAGATCAGTCATTACTCAGTTCTACCATTTCAGGCCTTGGGATGCGAGACATGCATCAAGTCTGATTCGTACTTGGACAGGAGACCACCAAAAAAAGAAAAAAGGGGTCACATAATTGCATCATGACTGGGTTTTACAGGGGGGGATTTCAAACCCCTGGCCAATGGTTCCACTGAGTTGTACCAGGACATATGTGGCTGATGGAATTATGTGACCTGTCACCTGTGTGGCTTTCACAAAGCTGCACCATCTCTAGGGTTCACCAGATGGAGGAACTGGTAGGCCACTTCTGAATACTATATATCAGTGATGGTCAACCTTGGTACTCAGGTGTTCTTGGACTTCAATTCCCAGAATTGAGCATCTCCTTGGGAATACCCTGAAGGAAATGGTAAGCCACTGTGTGAGACAGAATGCTGGACTGGATGGGCTCCTGTGGCCTGTTCCAGCAAGGCTGTTCTTATGTTCTTAGAAGCCCAAGTCAACACGCCTGCTGATCAGGGCCTCTGGGAACTGAAGTCCAAGAACACCTGGAATACCAAGGTTGACCATCACTGATAGATATAGAAAAAACATAAGAGGGTCCCCCTGAGTCATAAATGACTTGAAGGCACATGATTATGATGATATGTATGAAGTCTTTTATTCACAAATTATGCAATAATGGCAAGGCAATTTTATATGAAGAAGAAAGACCAAGAGTTGAAGCTAGATCAGCATTAATTCGAAAAGAGAAGGGCTGAACCGGCAATCATCAGACCCTCTTAGCTGGTTTTAGTGTACAATCCAAAGATTTCAGAGTACTTTCAAGTTGGTGCATGCAATTATGCCCCTTCCCTAAGGCAACACACACACACACACCCCTTCCCACCATCAGAGCCATCTCTTCTCCTTCTGTAAGTGGCAATAAAAGGGAAAGTTAAGTTGATAGCCTGCTATGATATGGATGCTGAAATCTTGAAGGCACTCTGTGTCCCTCAAAAGGCAGGAAATTATGAGCCTCACTTAGGTCCATGCTTCATTTTTCCACAGAGCTACGATTTTGTGGATCCTGGCAGTTAATCAAGAAGTCGGAAGTTGGATGGGAGAGCGGCTGAGATGTCTACTTCTTTCTGAGGATAGAATGAAGAGCTCCTCATTGCCTCAACTTCAATGAAAAAGAATGTCTTGACACATCAAGACAACCAGCTAGTGTTCTGTGCACTCCGGTTTCTAGTCATGCCTGCCACATGTCCATGGAAATGTCTGTACATGCAGACAGTGCTGGCTCTTCGGCTATAAACAGAGATGAGCACTGAACCCTAGAGTCAGATACAACTGGCTTTCGAGCAAGGGTGACCCCGTACCTTTACCTAAGAGTTACAAGGCTGAGAATCTTATTCATGAGGAGTTACAAAGCCATTTTACCAGTACAACCCTATGGCTGAGCTGGGATTCAAACCCATGCCTCCTGAGTCCTAACCCATCAGTCTGTCTACTGCACCGCATCGGCTTAGCGTACCTGATTTAATAATGGCTAAATAGAGCTAGAGTCCAATGGTGTTCTGATTCACGGAAATCCATCCATGTTATTTTAATTATTTTCAGGGCAAATATCTGAAACAAAACATAAAGCCAAGAAAGGTCTGACTTGTGGTCACATCCTTTGGGATTCTGCTTTTCAATAGGGTAGCAAATCAAATCAAATCAAATTTATTTGTACAGTCACAGACCAAAGAGAAGAACTCACACTTAAAAAGGAATGGCATACAACTATAAATATAAAAATATATAAAAGTCAAGTCTTTAGGAGACTCTAGAACCATCTGATGAGAACCTAGATCTATCTCAGAGATAAAATTCAGTTTCTGGGAGCAGCCTGGCCTACAATTTAAGATGATTACAATATATATGTAAATATTTGAAAAATAAGAGAAAAATTATTAAAAAGGAAGGTGGTGGCACAGAACTTCACCATCTGTAAGGAAACCTAAGGTTTTATGTCCATTAAAAGTTCCCTGACCTACTTTGCATCTGTTTTAGAGGTCTTTGCTTCTGGGAGGGGGCCTAAAATATGCTGAAAATCTTCCAGGATTAGTGTTTGGTTTAATGCAGTGGAATAGCACTAACACATGGGGGGGGGGGGGGGGGAATGTTTGCATCTTTCTCTGTTCATCCCATGAATATCAATGAAACTCAAAGCAGTTGTATTGGCTTAGCCGGCCAAGGAAGGGGAGAAGGCAGGTGGAGAGGAAAAATGCCAGCAAATCCTTAAATCATCAGGGAAGCAGAGAATAGAAGGACCATGCAGAACAGCCTGATTTATAGAAGAAGAGCAAGATTTTCTTGCTGCCTGTAATGCCAAGGTCACAGTATTTAATGGAGATAGGTTAGAATCATTGATTTCCCCAGCTGGGCCCCCAAAATGAATGGAAAACAGATTTCCCACAGTGATGTGTTCATACTAGCAACACACTTGTTCTAAGCCACCCTTGATTTCACACGGTTACAGCAAACAGGGTTTGGATTAACCGAGTCTAGCAGGGGCTGTTACCTTCCCTGCCAAAGTGGTACCTATTTGTCTAATTGCAATTTCTTGCTTTCAAACTGCTAGGTTGGCAGGAGCTGGGACAGACGACGGGAGCTCACTCAGTCGCACAGCACTCGAGTCTCAAATTGGTGACCTGACGACCTTCTGGTAATGAAGTTCACTGTCTTAACCACTAAGCCACTGTGACCCCTTAGTGCCTATGCTGGATGGCAAATTCTCAGACTTGCAATTCCCAGACAGTTATTTCCCTGCTCTGATTTTGTATTTGCTTGTATAGCGGAGACGGCTGAGATTATTCCCGAATTGCTGGTTTCACAGTCCATTCCTAAAAGTGATCCGAAGGTTTCCTAGGAATTTCCCCAGAAAGATTCATAGTGGAAGACAGGTTGGCTGGAATTCAAACTGGAGATGTGAAGGCACTTTTTAAAAGTTATTGCCTGCAGTTCCCTTTCGAAAGGAAGCTCATTCCCATTTATAATCACAATATTAAGGGGGAAAAACAATTCTTCACATTCTCATAATTTGAAAACCAGAGGTTACTCTTTGAAGCTGCTCAGAATAGAGCTCTCAAACCCTAATTCCGGGGGGTGCTAACTTTTCAAAACTCTTGTCAACAGTAACTAATTTTGTTAAATTCCTGTATTTTTAAGTGACAGAATGCTACACGTTCATGGCCTAGAATAGATACAGCGGTGGTGAACCTTGGCACTCCAGGTATTCTTGGACTTCAATTACCAGAAGCCCAAGTCAGTACACCTGCTGATCAGGGCTTCTGGGAATTGAAGTCCAAAAACAACTTGAGTGCCAAGGTTCACCCAGGAATATAAAACACACTTGGACCACACAGATCTTGTAATCACGGGGAAAAAATAAAAGAAAGCTACAGTTACATTGCAAAAGAAATGACATTACTCCTCATTATGCTATGTCAATTTAGCTCTGGTGTCCCATAATTATTACACAAAGGATTAATTTGTAGCTAGTCATAAGCCATCATCTTAGATGGATAGGGCATGTCTGCCATAAGGATGGTTCCAGGTTTCATCAGCAAATTCTTTATGGGGAACTTAGCTCCGTTACAAGAGCTCATGGAGTTCCTTTGAAGTGTTATAATCACCGCCTGAAACAAACCACGAAGGTGTCAGGTATAAACCCACAAACCTGGGAGGCAGCAGCCACAGATCGCCCACTTTGGTGCCAAACCATCTCTGCTGCTACCAATCACTTCGAAGGAGAATGCCGCAGACGTGAAGAGCTAAAGTGACAAGCACAGGAGCTTCATCAAACTCAACCATGCTCTCAACTATCTATTCAGGGTAATGTGTGTGGTCGCATGTTTCATGCCAGGGTCAGTTTGAGTCACCAGAGAGACACATCCATCAACAGAGAAAATGACTTCCAGGGAAAATGTATGCTCAGATACAAGTAGCAGCTAATGACGACGACGAGTCACAACCATGTAACAACCCAGGCATAACCAAGTCTATTGCCCTCTAGTGTCTAAACTGCAAAATAACACTATCCACATGAAACTCTCGACTTTCTCTCTGGACATCTAAATCCAGCTCCCAACCCCTGAGTGACTACAGCAGGGATTCTCAACCTGTGGCCTGTGGGCTCGATGTGGCCCACGATGCCATTTCATGTGGGGCCCCACCACCTCCACCACACCAGGAAGTGCCATGTGGTGGATATAGGGCAAAAAGGCAGTCCAGCCCCCTAAGCTGTCAGAGGGAGCATGACTCAGCCCCCGGCTTTAAAAAGTTGAGAACTCCTGGACTAAAGAATAATCAAACTATCTCCTGCCTCCATGCATAATAAACAGTAATTGCCGCAGTTAAAAGATCTGGCAATTCAGTGATTCAGTCACTCATTTTTCAACCCCAAGGCTTGCAAATAGCTTGGTTAGAATACGCAACCGTTTTAATAGTAGTGTTGCTATCAGCCTTACAAGTGTCGTCCCAGTAAATGAGCTCGACTTTTCAAGATCTGGTCCATTAGGCAATTGTACTCATCCAGAAAATGGAAGTTGTTGGCAAAATACTCTACTCTCATTCTCAGCAGAATAAATGCTGAGAGATCACCTTGCTGGTTTTCCTTTTTTTTAAAATAGCAGATGGAGACTGCCATGTTTTTTCTCCCCACCTCAGGGTTGATATAAACTCTCCGTCCCAGCTCTTAATGCAGTAGCTCTGGCACTCCATGGTGCCATTAGTTTAAAAAACCCCAAGCATAACTTCTTTTCACTTGAGTCTCAGAAGGAACAACGGTTTCTAGGTCAGGCCATTCTTGAATGAGGTTCTTCACTAGATCTGCAATGACTATGTCAATTGCCCTTTCCATTAGCTGGGCACATGTCTAGTCACACAGCCTCGTGCCGACCTGTAGCATAAAAAAGGGAATATGAGAGTTTTGATGGCATATGATAGGGTACCCAGTGTGGCTTGGTGGAAAGAGTGATGGAATAATGCTTCTGAAGACTAGAATAGGAATCTCTGCTTGGCCATGCATGGAAACTTTCCATTAGCTGGGCCCATGTCTAGTCGCACAGCCCCGTGCCGACCTGTAGCATTAAAAAAGGGAATATGAGAGTTTTGATGGCATACGATTGGGTACCCAATGTGGCTTAGTGTAAAGAGTGATGGAATAATGATTCTGAAGACTAGAATAGGAATCCCTGCTTGGCCATGCATGGAAACTCACTAAGGGAGACAGACAGACAGACAGAAATAGGCATGTCTGGCCAGATGTCCTGCTACAGTAATGGAGTAGACCATAAAACCAGCAACTCAACCTTGAGTGTTGGGCAGTGGTAAATAACCTGACTCCCTACCTGGGTCAATGGCTACGGGTGGATGTGCCCCTTTAGGTGGGGTGATGGCCAAGGAAACACCACTGGAAACCACCATACAGATATTGGGCCCAAGGGCAAAATGAGTGGAGGAGGAACTCTGATTCCCAATGGTCATGGAGGTGGAAGAGGCCATGCCAGATGGACTGGCTGTGAAGGCGCACCTTGTCCATATCCTCAAGGCTGTGGCAGTCCATTGCAGTCCCAGTGTTAAAATCCTTCATGTCTCATTTCATGTGCGCTGCAGGAGATGGCTCCGAGAGCATAATGTGTGGGTCACTTCATGGCAAGCTGGGGTCCACCTTTAACAAATTCACGCCAATGGCATTTATCCTGCTTTTTTTTTGGGGGGGGGGATGCATTCTTGGATATGAGTTGCAGCCGATGACAACGAGATAGGTAGAAGCAAACAGCTCTGGCCTCTCAGATTTTACTGCAAAAAAAGCCAGGATAGAGAGTGGTGTTATTGTCTTTCCTTCCTTCCTTCTATCTGCTTTTTTATTCCTGGTTCTCATTCTTCAGGCTTTAATTATATGGCAGTCCGACTCACTGTTCTGAAATGCGAAGGACAGGCTGTTCCGTGAAATGAAGAGAAATTAAATGAAAGCCTGGTGCATAGCGAAGGATATCAGAAAGCTCATCTCAGGGAAGGGGAGGGAAGGGATGGAGCGGCATGCCGGGTGGATGTTATCGGCATAGAGGCTCAAAATAGATGTGAAGATGTGAATCGAGGAGAGAACGGCTTTAGGGAAGATACTTGCGCAGTGACAGGAACGGATCAGCCCTAAGCAGGTGCTGCAAAGTTATCTCTCTTTGCACAACACATAATTAACTCCCAGAATTCAGAGCCACAAGGTGATAAAAGACCGGTGGCTTAAAGGCAAGTGTCACCTCATATTGGGGGCTGGGTGGGGCGCAGAGTTGATTTAAGTGCGCCCTGTGTGAGACATTTTGGGATCGCAACAAACAGGCCAAAATAGTGCAATGGGTCACTATTAGGGGGCCAGACAGGAATTTCTTCACTCAGATCCTGAATTGGCACTGTTGGGTCTGGGTAGTTTTTCACCTATCCTACTCTGGTTTGGACTGCAGTGGCTGAGTGGTTAAGATGTTGAACTTGACGACTGGAAGGTGGGCAGGTGTTGTATCCAAAGCTTTATTCTGTTTAAAAAAACAATCCGTGCCAAAGCGGAACAGCGAGATGCGCGCCATTTCTAAAGGCGCGAAATTCAAACAACTGTCAAGCGGGAAAATGTTGAACTTTACTTGTCCTCCGGAAGCCCACCTAAATGTATATTTTTTATGTAATGGTCAGATCACTATATATATATAGAGAGAGTCCACCCCTGTACATATTCCCCAGTCCAGAACTTGAGCTGAAATAAAGATCACTGAGTTTAACCCAATCCTGCTGGTTAGAATACTTCTTTGTCCAGACTCAACAGCAGGTCAGCAGTTTGAGACCCGAGTACTGCACAAGAGAGTGAGCTCTCATCTTTGTCCCAGCTCCTGCAAACCTAGCAGTCCAAAAGCAAGAAATTGCAAGTAGATATATAGGGACCCCTTTGGTGGGGAGGTAGCAGTGTTCTGTGCACTTCGGTGTCTAGTTAAGGCTTCCACGTGTCCATGGAAACATCTACAAATGCAGCCAGCACTGGCTCTTTGGCTATACACAGAGATGAGCGCTGAACCCTAGAGTCAGATATGACTGGCTTTTAAGTAAGGGCAACCTTTACCTTTACTTTGGTTTAGGAGCGAGTGATAGGAGGGTGTGGTTAAGAAATAAGTCACAATTGGTAGGTAGTGCTGGGTGGTTGGGGTTAGCAGTGAATCCTTTGATGAGAGCATCTGTTGATGAGGTGGCCCTGATTGCCTGGCGATGTTCGTGCATATCATTTGGGCATACAGGGCATGCCATGGGACACCTCTGAGGCACGGCCAACATTCATTCAAGCGAACAAAGTTGGAAACGGCCTCAAGGGCGTCTCCTCGAATAGCTTCTGGCCATGGCTTTAGCTGACAAGAATGAGCACTATTCAGGGGTAAGGATTCGCCCATCCGGACCAGAGAGGGGTGAATTAGCATCCCCTGCTCTGGTACAAGTTATAACACTACCAGGCCCCACCCTGCAGTTTAAGGGTTAATTTAATTAAAATTAAATAAAAAAAATTGGCCATACTAAATGTGTCCTGTCTCTTCATTTCACAGGTGGGGAGGGAAACCGATTGAAAACTCTGATGCCCAATGGCACCTAGGTTCGCTTTTTTCCTCCTCCCTCCTAGTTCCCTTTCCTCTTGTGTCATGTCATTTTAGATGGCAAGCCTGCCTTCATTCTCCTGCTTTGGAAGCCCTTAGGAGACAAAAACAGGGTATAATGGCAACACAGAAACGTAAGACCGCAAGGCATATCTCCCTCGTTCCCGAGTTGCACAAAACTTCTCTGGACAAAAAAGACTCTACAACTCCAGCCTACATTTGGGTAGAGGTGGACGAAACAGTTTTTAACAACAACTCCCAGATTCCATCCCCCCATGCTCAGGATCTAAAAGCCCACCTAACTTGGGAGAAATAGCCCTAGTGCAGGGGTGCCAACCTTTTCAGGTGTGGGCCAGTGATGTGGTCCATGTCCTTCAGCGGACAAGTCATGTGGTTCCTCCCACCAGAAGCGGAAGTAAAACATGCCTTGCAGTGTTTTGCAACAGGACGAGATAGATTTTAGGCTGCCATTTTCTTTGCTTAAACCAGGGGTGCCCAAACTATGGCCCGTGGGCCAGATACAGCCCCCAACACCAATTCATCTGGCCTGCACCGCCCTCGTCGTTCCTGGAAGCAGAAGTAAAATGTGCCCGCACTGGCATGCTTTACTTCCGCATCTGGCAGCAACAAGGGCGGTGCGGGCTGAATGGATTAGTGTTGGGGTCATAGCTGTCAAGTATCCTGTATTGGCAGGTAAAACCCCTTAATTTACCCTCTTTCCTGCTGTCATCCCATATTAATTAGACTGCAATGCCCTATTGCCGCCATTGGAGGGCAGCACAGGATAAGCATAGCTGTCAAGTATCCTGTATTTTCCGGGAAATTTCCCTTATTTCCAAATCCAAAACTTGACAGGTATGGTTGGGGTCTGGATCGGACCCACAGGCCATAGTTTGGGCACCCCTGCCCTAATGTTTCAAACTTCTCAAAAGCTGCTCAAGTCACAACTGTGTGGGTTTTTTTTAAAACTGCTAAATGTAATACACAAAACGATGTGTGTATTCAATATGTATATATGGAAACCAAGAAAATTTGTTCCTGTTTCCTGGGTGATTGATTTCACACCTTCTAATTGTGGGTGTCTTCTTTTGCATTGTCCGTTCATGGTTTGGAGGTCTTCACCTATCTTGAAGGTTTCCCAGGTATGCTTCTCATTAGAAGCACATTAGCATTCCGCTCGACAATTTCCGCCTTTCATGCTTTCCCTAATCCACTTTCATTTTGTTTTCTATCCCCAGTGGCGATTAGAGCCACCATGACCTTCCTTTTATAGAAGAACAGAAAGCCACGAGAGGTCGATAAGGCAGGCTGGCAGAGTTGGCTGTTTCACAAAAGGGAATCTATAAACGAAGGCAATCAAGGACTCATGTGCAGGGAGCCTTCAAGCGAGGCCTAGTTTGCCGTGAATTCAAAGGTGACATGTTTAAGAACAAACATGTTTAAGAAATAAAGACATGGCGCTCTCGCTCGCTGTGTGTGTCTCTCTCTCTCTGTGTGTTAGGAGCTCACTAGACAGAGGAGTGCCAAATCTTGGTGTCAAAGACAGAGAAGGCAGCAGTTGTACATCGCTGTCAGGAAACCATAGCATCATAGATGAAGGGATGGCCAAAGGTCATCTAGTCCAACCCTTTGGTCTAGATGGGTTTTTTTAATCCTGTATTTATCCCATGGCAACATTGTTTCCCCATACCTAAAAAAGAACTGTGTGCTCAACAAAGGAGTTGACGTGCTAGATGACATAGCTACAACTGAGAGTGTGCAGTGGTGCTTCACCATTTTATTTAGACATCTCATGGTTCAAGCATCAGTCTAGGATTCAGGAGCACTGAGTTGAAGTCCTCCCTCAGCCATGGAAACCCACTGGACGACTTGGGCTTAGTCACAATTTGTCAGCTTGATCTACCCTCACAGGTGGAGAATGGAAGGTTGATACCTGAGAGCTGCACTTGGGGACATGAAAGGAGCCTCATTCGGGCGTCCCTTAAAAATATTTTCAACCCAGAGTAATCTCTGACACAAAACAACAACAACAACAGCAGCAGCAGGTTTGTTGTAACGCTAAATCAGCAGGGAAAGAGGGCCATGTAGAACTCGCTGAATGACAGATACCTTACAAAGACCTAAATGCAATGCACATAACCTCCATGGTTAATTGAATTGCATGCTCATGCAAGGGATGGGATTTTTTTATTTTTCTTGATGACAAATACCATAATTTTCCATTGTGGGGAATGTCACACATTCGCTGTTGAAATCTTCCTGTTGTAATGTTTGCATATAATTTCAGATACCTTCTTTGCTCAGCAATTCAAACCGTTCTAATGTTCCTTAGTCAAAACTCACTCATTTGTTGAATGTAACATATTGTGAAGGATGTAACTAACTCCCCCCCCTTCCCCCCCCTTTTTAACCTTTCATTTCTCGTGTTTTGTGCAAATATTTGCCAAGGTTTGACAGATTGAAAAGCCATATGGAACAAAAGGGAGGAAAAAGCAGCTCAAAAAATCACCGACAATTGTGTTTGTCAGTGAAGGGAGACGGGCAATGCTTATGACATGCCGCTTCGTCATTATTTATTATGCGACTAGCGGTTTTTCAAAGGAAACAACGAAAGAAAGCAATTTTCTTATTGTCGTGAACGGGAGAAGCAACGGCTTCATTTTGTTCCATTCTGAAAGAGTCACGGGGTGGATTTTGTTTTCTTAGCTCTCAGGCAGGGCCATCTCATCTGTGGCTCATCTGAAGGGCCAGATAATGATCGATTTGTATATTGAATACGATATTCAGTACTAAAATAGTGGAGGGACTGTGGCTAAGTGGTTAAGACACTGAACCTGATGGTTGCCAGGTCAGCAATTCGAGATCTGAGTGCTGCGTGATGGCGTGAGCACCCGTCTCTGTCCCTTCTCCTGCCAACCTAGCAGTTTGAAAATAAGAAATTGCAGGTAGGTAAATAAATACCACTTTGGTGGGAAGGTAAACGCATTCCATGCACTCCGGTGTCTAGTCATGCTTGCCACACATCCATGGAAATGTCTACAGACAGCACTGGCTCTTTGGCTATAAACAGATATGAGCACTGAACCCTAGAGTCAGATATGACTGGCTTTCGAACAAGGGTGACCTTTACCTAAACCAGAGGTTCTCATCCTATGGCCTGTGGGCAGGATACGGCCCATAGCACCATTTCATGTGGCCCCACCTCCACCACATCCAGAAATGCCATATGTGGTTCCATTTTAATATAAAGGCCACCACCACCACCACCACCACCCATCGTGCATGCAGGGCAAAATGGTCGTCCGGCCCCAGAAGCTGCCCTTGGCTTGAAAAGATTGGTAACCTCTGGCCTAAACATTCTTAATGAGAGAGGAAAACAGATGTGATCAGTTTGGCTGAAACCTTTTCCCCCCCTTCAGGACAGGAACAGCTGAAGACAATTCCCTACCAGGTAAATAATGGATTGGCACCCCCATTTTTAAGGTTCCAGTCAAGTATGATTGTAGTCTCAGAGTATCTTCCACAACGTCTGGAAGGTGGCATGTTCTAAAGCAAAGCAATCACACTTATATACCACCCCTCAGCACTTAGTGCACTCTCTGGGTGGTTCACAAGTTAATTAGTATTTTGCCCCCGACATGCTGGGTCCTCATTTTACCAATCTTGGAAGGATTGAAGGCCAAGTCAACCTTGTGCTGGTCAGGATCAAACTCACAACCTTTTTGTTGCAGGACAGCAGTTTACCCACAGCAGCACAAGGGCTGTTATAATTGTAGTGGTAATTCAAAGGGTGCCATTTATTCTTTTAATTTACTATGTGTTGTAGTAGGATGTGTAGCCAATTAGAGTTAAGATGACTTGTCAATCATGCAGATTGCTGTAAAACCCCACGTGGGCCAGCCACCATACCAGCTCACACCATACCTGTCAACCTTCCCGATTGGCTGGGATTTCCCATTTTTTGGCGCCGATTTGTGCCATTTCCCGCCCGGAGCTGCCAATTTCCTGCTCCGGATTGTCCGGAGCTGCGGTTGACAGGTATGGCTCACACACTCACAGGCATCAGTCCAAGGACACTTAGTCTGAGACTCTGACATTTTGATCTATCTCATGAAGATGCCATCGAGATGTTACTTAAGATAAGCACCTCGCGTAACTTCCAGGTGCATGGCCAGATGTCGCTAGCCAGATGTTTCCAAACGTCACATTTGGGGACATTTCAAGTAATTCCAAATGGGAGGTGTGAGTGGGTAAAAACATATAAAAACTGAGGGATTTTGTATCTTGCTACCAGACTCCCCGATTTCAGGGGCCCCCTGCCCAATTTTTCTTACACCATGCCCTGAATGGGAGCCCTCAAGTCGAACATTCATGGGGGCACAGAGATACCTGCTTTTTAACTACAGTGGACCCTCGAATAATGATGCGTTCGAATAGCGTCATTTTCGATTAATGACGCTACGATGCTCCCAATGTGATTGTTCGAATAACGTCGTTATTTGAATAATGATGGTAAAAATACTGTCGTTATTCGAATAACGCCGTTGTTATTCGAATAATGACGGTAAAAATACCGTCATTATAACGCTGTCATTATTCAAATAACGACGGTATTTTTACTGTCGTTATTCAAATAATGACGTTTTTTGTCGTTATTCGAATAATGACGTTATTCGAATAGCGACGCTACTTGGGGAACCAAGTAATGTTATTATTCGAGGGTCCACTGTATTTAGCTTTACTTAAATCTGTTTATTTCTTTTGTATTTAGGGTTTTTTTTCTTTGTTCTTTTTAAATGCCTTTATCTATGCACTCTGCCAATCTATTTATGTAATAATAAAATGCTGCTATATTTGAAGAATCCTAGTAGCGTCCTTTTTCTCCTCAAAGAGAAGAGAGGTGAATCTCCAGGGGTCAGCTTAAAGGCCATCAATGGGCTATTGTGCTGCCTCCCAATATCTGCTGCCTGAGGCACCCATCGCCTTTGGCCCAATGACAGGGCTGGACCTGCTACAGGATCACAGATTGTTTTTAAAACGAATGTCAGCAAAAAAATAAAATTAAAAAGCTGCTTCTGTCTCCTCTCCTTAAACCCACAGGTGGGGAAAAAAATATGTAGATGGCTTCCACCGATGTTTCAGACTCAGGTGCGAAATCTCACATGCTGCTGAGAGGCTCGGCTTTGTCACCAAGGCAACGGCTGATCAAAAGCACCACTGGAACTTCTGGCAAGGCGCACTGCTGGCTCTGAATCTTTGCAGCTGTGTCTCAAGCACACAACCCCAAACGTCAACATAAACCTGGTTTCTCGGCTGTGAAATGATTCGTGCCATCCGGGATTATGGAGAAACTCTGATTTGGCCCCTGCGTCCCGACAAAAAGATGGGGAGAAGAAACCCCTCTTTCTGTAACACAACCTGCCTCCTGAGCCCAGGCGTGCATTTTGCAATTGTAGGGTCATGGATAGATGGAAGCCAACATGGAGTAAGTACCAGATGGAAATAGGGCTGCAGCAGGGGTTCTCAAACTTGGCTCTCCAGATGTTCTTAGATTTCAATTCCCAGAAGGTGTGCTGACTTGGGCTTCTGGTAATTGAAGTCCAAGAATACCTGGAGAGCCAAGTTTGAAGACCCCTGGGCTAGAGTTTTGGACTGCTTGCAGAACTGACTGGTGTGGGCTATTCTCTGGCAATCTTGGGACAGGAAACAGAGGGTAGCACTAAATGGACACTTCTCCAATGGACTACAGCTGAATCCCGGCAAGACTGAGTGGCTGTGGGTGAGGGGACCCAGGTCTCATAAAGAGTTATCACCACTGGTTTGGGATGGGGCATCGTTTCCCCAATCCGACCCAGCGCACAACCTGGGGATCCTCCTGGACTTGCGGCTTCTTCTCCAGGAGCAGGTTACAGCCGTGGCCAGGAGGGCCCTTGGGCAAGTGCGTGTTATTAATCAATTGTGCCCACTCCTGGACCGGGAGGCCCTGCTCATGGTCACCTATGCCCTGGTCACCTCCCGTTTGGACTATTGTAATGCTCTCTACATGGGGCTGCCCTTGATGACCATCCGGAGACTGCAGTTGGTCCAGAATGCGGCAGCTCGCGTGGTGGTAGGGTGTAGTCATTTTGCCCACGCCTCGCCACCGCTGCGGGAGCTGCACTGGCTGCCTATATGTCTCCGGGTGCAATTCAAGGTGCTGGTTGTCACCTTTAACGCCCTTCATGGTAACGGACCAGGATACCTCAGGGACCGTATCATTCCTAGGACATCGACCCATCCCACGAGAGCAAACCGAGAGGGCAGATACCTTCAGATACCATCCGTTGGGGAGGCTCGCTTCTCCAGCACGAGGAAAAGGGCCTTCTCTGCCACACTATGAAACCTCCTCCCGGTAGAACTATGCCTCCAGGCCCAGTTGCTACCATTTAGGAAAGAACTGAAGACGTGGTTGGCAAAATGGGGCTGGGGGCTGGGATTGCCAACAAGATCCCCTTTCTGGCTTGTCTGAGGCTCCCCCCTCCTGTAATTAATTTTTTTTAATCTTGAAATTTTGTAGATTTTATATTTGTTTTTAGATAATAGATGGCACGGCGGCAGTGGCGTGAGTAATATTATTATGTTTTAAGGGTTTTTAATTGTTTTGTATTGGTTTTAACTTGTATGTATATTGTGTATTGTATATTGTGTATGTTGTTTGTTTACCATGTGAGCCACCCTGAGTCGGGTTCCCTGATTGGGCAGCATACAAGTGCAAAAATTAAATTAAATTAAATTAAAATGAATGACAGTCTTTTTAATGAATTGTCTCCCACAAGCTGACTGTCAGAGCTCACAGAATATATGCCTCTTAGCATGCCTTTCTTGAGTGTATGGCTGTTTCCAATTCGTTACCAAGGGACTGACTGCAGTGGCTCAGTGTTTAAGAAGCTCCCTTGTTAGCTGGAAGGCCGGCAAGTTGGCAGTTCGAGACCTGGGCACTGCATGATGGAATGAGCGCCTGTCTCGGTCCCAGGTCCTGCCAACCTAGCAGATTGAAAGCAAGAAATTGCAAGTAGATAAATAGAGATCACTTCTGGGGTGGGGGGAATCTTGGGGACATGAGAGGAGCCTCAGACAGGCGTCCCCTAAGTGGAGTTTCTCCAGCAAGAATCCTTTCAACCCAGAATAATTTCTGATGTGAAATTATTATTATTACTAAGGGATCCTAAGATTCTCTCCTTGCTTTACTTCAAACCTTCCAAGTCTTTGCTTTTCTCTCATTCAAATGGGCCTCACATCTGCCAGGCTCTCCTCATTGCTTTGTTGGCAGAACCACCACCACCTTTTCTCCCTCCAGGCCCCCCCAAACATGCTATGCTGTCAGTTAGATTCCTGAATTCTTAAACTCATGGCTTCCTTTGGCTTGAAGTCATCATCTCCCCCTCTTGAAAATTTTGCATGTGGTTTCACAGTGGTCCTATTTTCCCCATTCTGTAGTCTCACACTTAGTCGTGATTCTGGCATGCAAACCCATTAACTTCGTAAAAACTGCTAGAACTGAGATACGTCGATACAGACCAACACAATTGCCAGTATTTTTCAGACTCTCCCTAGAAAGATAGTTGCAGGTTAAGATCAGTGCGTCTACTTCAAAATGCTGCACAGCTGAGTACTTCAAAATATTTCAGCACACCAATGCAGGTAATCACACAAATAAAATGTACAACAATATTGCATCTGTTTGGATTAGATGCATAACTGAAATTCTGTGCTGTTTAACAGCCTGTGTGATGTCTGATAAAGCCTGCTACAGATAATGTTATGCATAAGATGTGCAGCTATAATTTAGAGAAGCACGATGGAAGAATTATATATGTTTGCTTTCTGTAGCTTTACGGTTCAGAAGAAACGTTGTGAAACATTGCTCCCCTGATTCGCAATTCTGGAAAGGAGACGTGAAATGCCAGCTTAGGGGAGAAGGGTTGCAGCTCTAATTTCCCGCAACAAATAAAGATCTATGAGGAGCTAATTGGTAAACAAAGGTTGTGGTGTAGACTTTGGCCAGTAAATACCTAAAAGGCAAATATAGCTGTGAAAACCCTTCCTAATAAGCCAGACCAATCTTATGGGAGCCCAGAGTCAAAAAACAAAACAAGCATCTTTTGCTTAATTCATCATCAACAGATGGAATGGTTCCCCACTGAGATTATTCAAGCTCCAATCATGAAAGTTTCCACCACCAACTAAGATCTATTTATTTCCCTAATTATTCGTGCAATCACTTACCTTGGTTTTTAATGAGGTGTTCTAGTGGGCTCACCACCACCACCCCGGTTGTTCCTATTCTATTATTTAGCCCTCACATTTTGTGGCATGTGTAATGCACTGTGGCCAGAATTCTGTTGCACTGGTATTAAGTGCTTTCATGTTAAACTGGCAGTGCTGAATTACAACCAGTTAACAAGGTGCCATTTGTATGCCTTGTGTCTGAAGAATTTTGGTAAATTCACCCATTCCTTTGGCCCTGACTCCATCTGCAATGGCCAAACGCAATTAAGTAGATCTAGGCTGTCTAAATCTGATGATACTGTATCTCACTTTTCTACTGCTTTGGAAGCTGTTAGGCATGATCCAAACTTTGGAGTCAATTGTATAGGACAGTGGTGGCTAGCCTTGGCTCTCCAGCTGTTCCTGGACTTCAATTCCCATAAGCTCAAGTCAGTACACCTGATGATCAGAGCTTCTGGGAAGTGAAGTCCAGGAACAGCTGGAGTGTCAAGGTTAGCCACCACTGGTATAGGATAAAGGCAGGTCGCCATCCATGCTCATGGGTTTCAGTTATCTTTGGGTCCAAAAATATTCAATAAAAAATCCCTGAAATACATAATTCATGTATTACCAGAGCTGGCCACTAGTGGCCACTGTCTGCATTGTAATGATTAAAGAAACAGACATTTTGGTAGTTCTCGTGTAGAGTGATGGAGACATTTGAAATTCCTCTGACGCTTCTATGACTCAAGTATATGTGTTAAATATAGGGTCTCTATTATCTGTGTTTTTGTGTATCTGTGGAAGGTTTTAGGATGTATCTCTTGCAAATTCCAGATTAGGGAATTTGTATATGCAATTGTATCTTCACTCTCCACCCTTTTGCTCAGCACCTCACCAGAATGGGATCCTTGAAATTGCCTCTCAATTTAAATTTGGTTCTCAGGCTGAAGGAGGTTCTTTGACCCTCGGAGCACAGACTAGCACACTAGAAGGATCATCAGTCTTTGTCTGGCCAAAATCCTATCAGTTACGCTTGCCAGCATAACACAATTGGCTTAGATTTTGTTGGTGGATTGTCTCAACATGAGAAATTAGCATAGGCATTTGCTATTGTGCTGATGCATATATTGACTTCATAGTTTGGTGCCAAATGCCTACGTTGTGCCAATTTGCCAATAAGCATTATGCCAGTTGCATTACACTGGTGAAAAATCTCAAGAGGACGTTGACCCCTCTCACTGCCGATTCTTGCGTTCCTTCCAATATGTTTTTGATGTGAGTGAATCACAATTATCAAGAAGAATGCTGAAATTTATTCCACTACTGTTCAGATAGTATCCCTGGAGGCTGGCAATATAAAAAAAAACCATCTCCTAGTTGTAACTATTTCTAGGTGAATTAATCTGATAAGCAAAACAGAACCATTGTTCAGGCCATAAGCAAACTACATCCGAAATCTGATTATTTTTCAGATCATCCATTTAATTCACAGCTGGAGAGGACTACATTTTATTCTGGCCTTAATGGGAACTCATACAGCTTTGCTGAAATTGTTTCTGTGGAATGAAAGCAAAAAGCCAGAAAGTGGGAGAGGAATCAGTCCCTCTTTAACAAACGAGAGACCAGCATGTGGGCTAAAGCAATGAACTGGTTCTCAGTTTACACAGAACTTGGATCCTTCATTTACTTTCATCCCAGAAGCCTTGCGTTTTGGCTATACTGTCTGGATTTGCTGGGAGTTCAAATCCAAAATAGGAATTGGCAACTTGGCAGCTCAGTCCTCTCTGTCCAGGGATGCTATTTCTGGTCTCCAGAGTTTCCTGCAACATCTTTCTTCATTTTCCCCACCCAATTATTGCTGTACTTCCAACCTATTCATTCTCCTTAGTCAGAATTGAGCAGGTTTCCCATTGGGCTGCATTATGGCGCTTCTGACTTACATTTGTATTATAACATAGGTCTACTTCTGGTAGTAAGGTAAGGTAAAGGTTGCCCTTGCTGGAAAACCAGTCATATCTGACTCTAGGGTCAAGTGCTCTTCTCCATTTACAGCCAAAGAGCCAGCACTGTCTGCATCTGCAGATATTTCTGTAGTAATGTGGCAGGCACGACTAGTTCAGTGTCTTAACCACAAAGCCACCCGAATGATTAGGGGACTGGAAAACCTTCCTTACCATCTGAGGCCTCTTCACTCTTGAACGACGGCATCTAAGAGGTGACCTGATTGAAGGTTACAAAATCATGCACGATGTGGACAAAGTAGATAGGGAAAACTATTTTCTCTATCGCATAACACTAGAACTAGGGAGCACTCCATGAAACTTTTAGGTGCTAGTTCTCAAACAAATAAGAGAAAGTACTTTTTCACCCAGAGGATCCCTGGTCTATGGAACTCCCTGCCAGATGAAGTGGTGACAGCTGTTAGTCTTGACAGCTTTAAGAAAGGATTAGACAAGTTCATCATGGAGGACAAGGGGATCAATGGCTCTAATTATGGATACCTAAGGACAACCTCCGGGTTGGAGAGATAGGCAGGATATCTCTCAATGCCATTTCCAGGGAATCCTAAGCAGGTGAAGGCATCTGTTTGGGAATAATACCCTGAAGGAAATGGTGAGCCACTGTGTGAGACAGGAGGCTGGACTGGATGGGCTCCTGTGGCCTCTTCCAGCAAGGCTGCTCTTATGTTCTTAGTCCTCTGGTAGTAAAAGAAAGCAACGTTATCTGTAACTATTAGCAGTAATTGCAATTATCAATACCAGGAAAATAGTTCACTTCTAAGTTCTGATTACAGCTTGAGTTTTGACAACTCACAGTTGTGAGGGAGAACTGCTAGAAATAAAATGATCCCGCATATATTGCCCCATAGGAAGTAATACATCCCAATGAGAGATTTCCACATCTTCCCCATGCCAGCGTTTGAGTCTAAATGAAAGGGAGAAGTAACTACCACAAGTTGGCTCCTAGTGACATCACAGCCTTCAGAGCAGCCCTGTTGATGTCGATAGGACACAGCTGGCCTCTGATTGAATTTGCCCTCTTGATTTCCTTGGACTTCCTACCAACTTAGCTAAGGCAGAATAGTATTTTTCTCCTACTTTTTAAATGGGGGATTCAGACTTGTGGTAGCCTTACAAATTATTGGGGGCCCCAGAAGGACTTTTCATCAGCAGACCTGTAAGGGAGACATAAATACAACACTGCAGTGAAAGGGTAATATAATGGATCACAAAAACTTTAGCAGAGATAAATCTGAATGGTTGTAACTAAGGATTTATGTCAAAGCCAACTGAGTTCACTTTTCTTTTGAGTTCTTTCTCAATAAACTAAGGGCAGACTGGAAAACAAGCAGACCGGAGCCCTACTAGAGGCAGCTTTTCAAATGTTAACCCTAGTTTAAAAGGCATTTGTTTGTTTCTTGCTTATCTATATCTCTTTTTCCCCTTTGGTAACCTCAGGTCCTTTACCCTGTCCTCTTTTGTCTTCACAACAATGCTGCGTGATTGACCAGCCAACTAGAGTTTGACTAAAGGTAAAGGTCACTCTTGCTTGAAAGCCAGTCGTATCCGAATCTCGGGATTCAGTGCTCATCTCTGTTTCATAGCCGAAGAGGCAGCGTTGTTAACTTCTGCAGACGTTTCTGTGGTCATGTGGCAGGCATGACTAGACACCAGAGCGCATGGAATGTTGTTTTACCTATTTATCTACTTGCAGTGTCTTGTTTTCAAACTGCTAGGTTGGCAGGAACTGGGACAAAGATGGGAGCTCATTCCGTCCTGCAGTCTTCAGGTATCAAACTGCTGACCTGCCACCTTCCAGTTCAGCGGTCTTAGTCACTTGAGCACCCCAGTTTAGAGAGAGTTTTATGGAGGCTGGTACCCCATATGTGTGTGCATTTTCCTATGGCCATCCGAAGGAAGGAGGGAGAGAGGGAACATTCAATGGTCTCATAGGACCCTTCCAACTCAGTTATTCTATGAAGAAAGGAAGAAAGAAACTGAAGGGGAAAAATACCAGCCATGCTGGCAATGGGGGACTTGCATCTGAGAGCTCTGCAGAACAAAAGAATTAAGTGGCTCAAATTATGTAAAATTGTTTTTGATTTTCTGATGGAGATATATACTCGAGGCTGCCCAATTTCCCTTTATGTTTGCTGCATTGATTGCTATAGTAACAATGGTAGACTCAGATTTGCTTGATTGTGCGCTGTGGTTTAAAGGAACAACAGATTGGTGAACTTGTATCAAGGAACATTCGGACTCCCTTGAATCACAATAGAAAGGTGAAAATCTATTCCAGTTTCCTGGCAGGTTTTATCCCTGTCCTTTTGTTTGCAGACCAATATTTGGGACGCTGGCCTTATTTTGAGAAACTCAGATTCTCAGCATCGCTGCTTTCCAAGAGAGAGGGTCATTCGTCAAAGACCACAATGTTTCGGAGAGTTTAATAAAGTCACTGTCCCACTCTGTAACTTTTCCAGGGGAATTTCTTGCTTTCGTTCCTTGTTTGCCGCGCAAGAAAATAGGGTCGGATTTGTAAGCACATTGAAATTTCCAAGGGCCCCGTGCCATGGCGTAAACAGCTCACCAGTTAATCTAGCCCCGTTTGTTAATTTAGCCCAGAAACCATGAGAACACACAGCGCCAAGTCTCTCCGATAATTAAACCTGGAGGGAGCAAACTTTTCTCAGAAATGCTTTAATGCATGCACATGCCGTGGTAAATAATGGCAAAAAGCAACGTAGATGTCATTGTAATTTTAGGAAGCAAATGAAAGTCTCCTTTAATGATCTGCTATCTTGCAAATGAACTCCTGTTTTAGGATCCTTCTAGGACACATTTGAATTAAAGGGCTGTTATTAATATAATTTTGCATTGTAGGGAATGCAACGGCTGCCAGTAAAGTCTCAGACATACAACTCCCCAAAGGCACTACGATAAAGGTCTTAGAAATGTTTGCATGGAGGCGGTTTGCGAGAGAAACCAATTAGATCTCCTACAAGTTTTATTGCATCTTGTAAAAAGTAAGAGAGGTGGTTCTGAAGCCTGTAAAGTACTATAATGAGGGGAAATAAAGTTATAACACAAAAATGAGTCTGTTGGAGGGGGACAGGACCCTTCGATGCAATACGATTACTTCCTATTACTTTATTTGCATACTCATTATTTATTTGTTTGTTTGCTTAGTCCAATTTATATAGCCACCCAACTCGAAACAACTCATGGGCAACTCACAAAGTTAAAATCAACAACACAGTTGTTGTGTTCTAAGGGTTTTACCTTCAACATGGATTACAATGTATCTGAGCCAATGTAACCTTGCCGATAGCAACAATGTAACCTTCAGCTGTATCATATAAACCCTGTAAGAGGACGCGAGCTAATGACCACCAGCTGGCAGTGGCGAGCGTCCAAGCTCTCTTGGTCCGAACTCATCAAAGGCAACAGCGCGG
Organism: Bradypodion ventrale; assembly: GCA_035047345.1. Taxonomy (NCBI): domain Eukaryota; kingdom Metazoa; phylum Chordata; class Lepidosauria; order Squamata; family Chamaeleonidae; genus Bradypodion; species Bradypodion ventrale. The sequence continues at coordinate 133,437,814 of JAWDJE010000006.1, read as the reverse complement.
GAAGCTTTCCCGCCACCACCTACACCTGGACAAGAAGGGCGTGACTCGCGATGACGTCACGCAGGCAGTAGCCAATGAGCTACCATGGCACCACGTTCAAATGTATTACTCCTGTATATAAAGAGCTATCGATCCGCCATTACCTCATGTTCCCTCTGTCCACGATGCAATAAACCTGAGTTAACCCAGCCCGAGGCTGTGTCCAGTGTCTTGGTTTTCATACACCAAATTGGCGACGAAGGTGGGATAATGGATCCCCAAGGAGCAGCCAGGGCACAGAGCGGGTTCAACATCACCAAACCGCAAGACTGGGAGCTGTTTGAGATGGACTTCCATGCGGCGCTGGTGGAGCTCAAAGTCAAGGAAGACGATGAGGAGACGAAGAGGGCCATCCTCACCAGAATGCTCGGGATGGACACCAAGCGGACGCTGGTGGGCATCATCACCCCGAAGAAGGTGAGCGAATTTAAGGCGGACGACATCATGAAGCTGCTACGGGAGCGCTTCCGACCCGCGAGGGCGATGTTTCCCGCTCGGAGCGCGTTTTGGAGGCGAGTCCAAGCGCCGGACGAGTCGGTTGAGGCATTCGTGGCCGCCATGAGGGCAGCCGCCGTCCCCTGTAAATGGGGCAATATCCAAGAAATGGCCCTCAGGGACGGCGTGCTGTGCGGCCTGAAAGACAAGGAGGTGCAGCGCAGTTTGATGAACAAGGAGCCGCCACCCACGCTGGCAGAGGTCGTTGAGGCCGCAGAAGCCGCAGAGTCCACGAATGCCGGAGTGGACGAGATGCACCAGTGGCGTGAGTGGCGTCCCAGAGCCGGCAAAGCGGAAAAACCGGTGCACGCGACTCGACGGGCCTCAAAATCGTCCTCGGAAGGCAGCGACGGCGAAGAAGTCCAGAAGGTCCGAAAGGGGGGGCGCCGCTGCGATGGCTGCGGAGCGGCCCACGAGCGCGCGAGGTGCCCATTTAGAAAGGCCGAATGTTACACCTGCGGCCGGCGGGGGCACATCGCCAGGGCATGCAGAAAACGGAAGGAGGGCCGGAGGCAGTCATCAGACCGTTCGACCAGGCCGGACCGTCCAGCGAGGCCCAAAGATGGCGTCCAGACCACGAAGAAGCAGGACGGCGTGGGCCGCGTCTCGGACGGCAGCGAGGACGACGCCCCAGTGTTCAGCGTGTCCGCGGGACAGTCCCATTACTTCGTTGAGGTACAAGTACAAGGGGCCCCTATCAGGATGGAAATTGACTCGGGGTCCTCCTATTCTATAATTCCCCAGAGGGAGTTTTTGAAAATCGACCCCCACGCGCGGCCCAAACTTAAAGCATTGAGGTCCACGCTACGTGATGTACAGGGAAACAGCATTCCGGTGTTGGGGGTCGGGAAATTTCAGGTTAAGTTTAGGAGACATTCTGCGGAACTGCCCCTAGTTGTCCTCAAGGGGGGAAGTTGTAGCCTCCTAGGGACACAGTGGTTTCAGCCCTTGGGCCTGTTCATAGGGGGAGTACATTCAGTGGGGGCGGACCCAATACAAGCGGTGTGCGATGCGCACCCCGCCGTCTTTAAAAAAGGACTTGGGAAATTCAACGGACCCCCTGTAGCCTTCGACCTAGACCCGGAGGTCCGCCCGATAAGACTCAAACCGCGCAGGGTGCCTTTCGCACTAAAGGACAAAATAGAGGCGGAACTGGACAAATTGGTGGGCCAGGGGATTCTTATTCCTGTTGATTCCGCGGAGTGGGAAACTCCAATTGTAACGGCTCTGAAGGCTAACGGGGAGGTGCGCATTTGCGCTGATTATAAGTGCACAATTAACAAGGCGATTCGCCCTAATGCATATCCGGTGCCAGTGGTCAGCCACCTTTTGGCCAGGCTAAATGGGGGAAAGTGTTTCGCTAAGCTCGACCTGGCACAAGCCTATCAGCAACTCCCCGTAACTCCCGCCACGGCCGCGGCACAAACGATAGTCACACATAAAGGAGCGTTCCAGGTGTCGCGTTTACAGTTCGGCGTGAACTCGGCACCCGGCCTTTTTCAGTCTCTTGTGGAACGCCTCCTGAAGGGGCTGGAGGGGGTGTTGCCTTATTTTGATGACGTATTGATAACAGGGGGGAGTGAGGCCGAACTAGCAAGGAGATTGGATAAAGTGCTAACTGTGTTCGAGAAAGCGGGGCTGAGACTGAGGAAGGACAAATGTGTTTTTTTCGAGACCGAGGTCGAGTTTTTAGGGTTTCGGATCACACCCGAGGGTATTAAGCCGTCCAAATCCAAAGTAGCAGCCATCAAGAAGGCCCCTCGCCCCACATCCAAAACCGAACTACAGTCATTCCTGGGGCTCCTCAATTTTTACCATACATTTCTCCCGCGGAAAGCCTCCGTGGCCGAACCGCTTCATCGGTTACTTAAAAAGGAGGAGACATGGATGTGGGGTGACGAGCATGAGAGGGCGTTCAACGAACTCAAGCAACTTCTAACATCGGACGCAATCCTTACGCACTTCGACCCCAAACGGCCGGTGGTCTTAGTCTGTGATGCATCACCGGTGGGGGTGGGGGCGGTGCTTTGCCACGTGTTGGATGACGGTCGGGAGGCCCCAGTTGCGTTTTATTCAAGGTCCCTGTCCCAAGCAGAGCGAAATTACGCACAAACCGACAGGGAGGCATTAGCAATAGTAGCGGGGACCAAAAAGTTTCACGATTTTCTGTATGGCCGCCCGTTCAAAATCGTAACGGATCACAAGCCCCTGTTAGGGATTTTCACGGCAGGCAAGCCCACGCCGCAGATACTATCCCCGAGAATGTTGCGATGGGCCATTTTTCTTAACGCATACCAACACGAGTTGGAGTACCGGCCCGGAAAGGAGATCAGCCATGCTGATGCACTTTCGAGATCCCCTTTGCCCTTGTCGGACGACCAAAAAGCCAGATTAGGGAGAGACCGCCAGGTGTTGCTAATCGAGGTCTTAGACGAACCCCCAATAGTACCAGCCGATATAGCTAGGGCGACAGGCAAGGACAGAACGCTGGAGAAAGTCAGCTCTTGGGTGCAGAAAGGGTGGCCAGCATCGTCCCCAAGCAAGGAATTCGACCCATTCTTTCGGAAGAAGCTAGAGTTGTCCCTAGAAAGGGGGTGCCTGTTGTGGGGCCAACGGGTGGTGGTCCCAACACCCATGCGGCCGAGGGTGCTCAAACTGCTGCACGTCAGCCACCCGGGCATCGTTCGCTCCAAAGCGCTGGCCCGCAGCTACTTTTGGTGGCCACAGCTGGACGAGGACATTGAGCACATGGTCGGCACTTGTGAGGCATGCCAGGGGTCCCGACCAGAGGCGGCCCGCCTTCCGCACAGGGAATGGGACACAGCAAGGGGGCCATGGTCCAGAGTGCACGTAGATTTCGCTGGCCCTTTCCGAGGAACCATGTTTCTCCTGGTGGTGGATGCATTCTCAAAGTGGCTGGAGGTCATTCCGGTAAAGAGCACGTCCTCCGCCACTACAATTAGCCAACTACGGAGAGTCTTTTCAACGTTCGGCTTACCCGACACCTTAGTCAGCGATAACGCGAGTTGTTTCACCTCCTCAGAGTTCGGGGCATTCATGGAGGCAAACGCCATTCGGCATGTCACATCCGCGCCGTTTCACCCGGCCACGAATGGCCAAGTGGAACAGTTGGTGCGTACAACAAAGGAGGCGCTCCGGCGCATGGGCCCCGGGGACCTAAATCACCAAGTATGTCAGTTCTTACTAGCGTATAGGGTGACCCCCTTAGCGTCGGGTTACTCGCCGGCAGAGCTATTGATGCGGCGAAAACTGACTACGCTCCTGTCCAGGCTAGACCCCACAAGAATTGAGGATAAAGGGAAGAACGTAGGGTTGGCAGTCTCGAAAGGTTTCGCCGCCGGCGACCCTGTTCATTGCAGGAACTATGCCAGCGCAGGGCCAGCCTGGGTGCCGGGGACAGTTGTAGAACAGACGGGGCCAGTCTCGTACCGGGTCGAAACCCACACCGGTCTCCTCTGGAGGAGGCACGCAGACCAGCTGAGGCACCGAGTAAGTGGGCCAGTCAGTGAGGATCAGCAACAAGATTCAGCGTTAGGGCTCTCCCCCAACCGCTTCACCCAAGGGGGAGACAGCAGCGGACAACAGTCCCAAGCAAGGGGGGAAGGAAGAAGCAGCGGCCCCGACTCATATCCTTTTGATAAACCAGTCCTATCAGAGGCCCGGGAAGGGGGAGAGGAGTTCGCGACCGCTGCCCCCGAATGGAATTTAGATTTTGATTTAGCGAGCCGGGGGGGTTTTCAGGAGTGTTCCCCCACCCATCCAAGCGAGAAGAGGGGTTTTTCGTTAGCCCCCAGTGCCCCCGGTTCCTCCCTAAGAAAGAGCACACCTCCCAACAACGCCGCGGAGCCGCGGCAAGTCACTAACGAGTCTCCCTCTCAAATTACAGGACAGGAAACCGGGGGACAAAGAGAAGGTAGCAAACCCGGGGAAAGGCAGCCCGCATCGAGACCCCAGCGTGTTCGAAACAAGCCATCTTGGCTGAGAGATTTTGTCTCCTAGGGGGGGGAGTGTTTAGAAGTATGGGCGCGAGACGTTGTCTCGTCCTAGGGGGGAGGGGTGTTGTGTTCTAAGGGTTTTACCTTCAACATGGATTACAATGTATCTGAGCCAATGTAACCTTGCCGATAGCAACAATGTAACCTTCAGCTGTATCATATAAACCCTGTAAGAGGACGCGAGCTAATGACCACCAGCTGGCAGTGGCGAGCGTCCAAGCTCTCTTGGTCCGAACTCATCAAAGGCAACAGCGCGGGAAGCTTTCCCGCCACCACCTACACCTGGACAAGAAGGGCGTGACTCGCGATGACGTCACGCAGGCAGTAGCCAATGAGCTACCATGGCACCACGTTCAAATGTATTACTCCTGTATATAAAGAGCTATCGATCCGCCATTACCTCATGTTCCCTCTGTCCACGATGCAATAAACCTGAGTTAACCCAGCCCGAGGCTGTGTCCAGTGTCTTGGTTTTCATACACCAAAACAGTCTAGAACTTAAAACCCATAAAAACCCAATTAAAAGTACTACAGAAATTCCCCAACAGCTAGTTGATAATAGAATGAGTCAATTTAGGACCATAGCTGACAACTGTCGACAGAGCTGGAGTGAATTTACTATAGGATGTGAGGGTGGAAGTCTAGAAGCATAATCTGAAAAGTTCTCACTCTGTGGTGTTGGGCAATTTTTTGATATCCAGGGATGGTGGGTTTCTAGGGAGGACCCATGGGATTTGTGGGCCTGTGGCACAGTAGAAGATCTTACACTTCCATGGACAAGTGTGCCCACAGGAGTGGACATTGTGCCCGGCTTCCATATGGGTGATAAGATATGGTTCCTTGCCATGCTGGAGAGCCAAAGGCTACTAAAAGACAGTTTGGGGGTCTCAGAAGGAACCCTTAAGAGACTGGCATTGTTCCTTCCTGGGCATCTACCACCTTAGGGGCTGCGGTGGCTCAGTGTTAGCTGGAAAGCTGGAAAGTCAACAGTTCGAGACCCAGGTACTGCATGATGGATTGAGTGCCCATCTCTGTCCCAGCACTTGGGGACATGAAATGAGCCTCATTTGATGTTTCTTCCACAAAAATCCTTTCAACCCAGGTTAATGTCTGTCACAAAATTATTGTTATCTCCCACCTGTCACCTTTTGTCTGATGGTAGAGCTTGCACTTTGGCTTCCAAAGACTGTAACCTGGCAGGAAGTTAAAGCTAAAACGGGCCCATTGGATCAGTGGAGATTGGGTGAGTCAACTCCTCTGTAAGTTCCACCAGTTCAATGGGCCTACTTGAACTGTAACTCACTACTGCATTTTGGTCAGCGTTTGAGATGTGGAAAGGTTTTCCTTGTTCAATGACCAGTCACATCTCTGGTGTGTCTGGTCATATCCATTTACAGCCAAAGAACCAGTGCTGTCTACGTGTGCATACATTTCTGTGGTCATGTGGCTGGCATGACTAGACACTGAAATGCATAGAATGCTGTTACCTTTCCCACTGAAATGGAACCTATTTATCTACTTGCAATTTCTTGTTTTCAAACTGCGAGGTTGGCAGGAGCTGAGACAGACGACAGGCGCTCACTCTGTCAAGCAGCACTTGGGTCTGGAACTGCTTATCTGCTGGCTTTCCAGTCATCAAGCTCAGCATCTTAACCACTACGCCACCATGACCCTACCTGAGATGTGAAGGGGATTCTTAAAGGCAGTGCATTTTTTGCCAGGGATGCAAAAAAAATTTTTTTAAAAAAAATGCCAACATTTTCATTCTCATCAACTTGGGGTGTCTTGATTTTTAGGAGGAATTTCTGAGACCTATGAGGTTTCTCACCTTCAAACAAAGGAAGGAATGCTAATTGTTATCACTCTCCTTGTAATGTATGCAGATCATTTATAGGGAGCCAGTGTGTGACACTACTCTGATGGCAGAAAGTGAAGAAGACCTAAAAAACCTCTTGATGAGGGTGAAAGAGGAGAGTGCAATAGCTGGCCTGAAATTTAACATCAAAAAACCCAAGATCGTGGCATCTGGCCCCATCACTCCCTGGCAAATAGAAGGGGAAGAAATGGAAACAGTGACAGACTTCACCTTCTTGGAATCTAAGATCACTGCAGATGGTGACAGTAGCCATGAAATAAAAAGATGCTTACTTCTTGGGAGGCAAGCTATGAGAAACCTAGGCAACATAATAAAAAGTAGAGACATCACCCTGTCAACAAAAGTCTGTATAGTTAAAGCAATGGTCTTCCCAGTAGTAACGTATGGCTGTGAGAGCTGGAGCATAAGGAAGGCTGAGCACAGAAGAATAGATGCCTTAAAACTGTGGTGCTGGAGGAGACTCTTGAGAGTCCCCTGGACTGCAAATCAGTTGATCCTGAAGGAACTCAACCTTGACTGCTCCTTGGTAGGACAAATACTAAAGCTGAAGCTCAAATGCTATGGCCACCAAATGAGAAAAGAGGACTCACTTGAGAAGACCTTGATGCTAGGAAAGATCAAAGGCAAAAGGAGAAGGGGACGGCGGAGGATGAGATGGCTAGATGGCATTGTTGATGCAGTGGGCATAGATCTGGGCGGGCTATGAAGGGTGGCAGATGACAGAGGAGCCTGGCATGCAGTGGTCCATGGGGTCTTAAAGCATCAGATTTGACTGTGTGACTGAACAACAAGTGTGTTTGTTGCGTATCAAGAATTGCAAGTTGCTCAGGCAATGCCTTCAAAGATAAAATGGCCGTTTCCCGCCATCCAAATTAGGAGCTAAGGTTGGTGCGCAAGCTCCCTCTCTGGGCGCGCTCACTATGCTAATTAGAGTTCTGTGATTGGGTACAACTTTGGATCCTGTTCCTGATTGAATATTTCACACACCTTGAAAACACCATATTTGATATTATCAGATATTGTATTTGATATTATGTGATATTGCTTTGATATTTGTGATATTTGATATTATGTGACACTTTGTTACATTTTGTCTTTATATTGTAAGCCGCCCTGAGTGGTCCCTGCACCAGTAGGGCGGAGAATAAGTTAAATCATTCATTCATTCATAAATTGGAATTGACGTAATGGCATATTACAACCACGTACAATTGCCGATCTTACCACACTGCACGTCAGTGTTTTCCATGTGGGCCTTTTACATCCCACACCACAGAACTCAAACTCAAATGCCTCACAATCCAACACACAAAATCCGGCAACTCCTGCTATTATAAAGAATTTCCCTAGTTTAAAAAAAAATTAATTATCTTGTCACGAGTAACACCTTGACAGACTGGATAATGACAGTGAAAAACAATTATTCTGAGACTGTCAGTCTAGTGTGTCAACTGACGTGTGTGGGCGGAGAAAGGGAAAATGCTTTGATTTCATTTTTAAATCATGCTTAAGATCTGCTCCCTTGATAGTTTCTCTGGAAACAAAGTTTTCATTGTTCCATTGATGCATAATATGAGCAAAATGAGATTACCGCTTTATGTACATACTGGAAATACTCAGGGGAAGTTTGTAAAAACCTATGTCACTTAGGAGTAATGAAGAAATTAATTAGATTACCTAAGAGCATTTTAAATTGATATTCATTTAAAAAAGAGAGAGAAACGTAAACCCAAGTGATATTCTTCCAGTTTTATGCACCGCATGGTGTTCAATGATGTAGAATTAGGACAAACTGCAATTTCATCATCATTGGCCTAAATCCTATTGAGATTTACACTCGTGAGATGCAAATAACATAACTTTTAGAAGTGAATTGGCTCGTCTTTAAATCATATGCTGTTGCACAACACATTGGTTTATGGTGACTATACAGATAAACAACCTCCACAATGTCCTGCCATGCACAGTGCTGCTCAGGTCTTGCAAACTGAAAGTCATGGGTTCTTTTATGGAGTCGATCCCTGCCTACATTTCCTACAGTCATTGTATTTTCTGGCAAGCCTTGTCTTCTCCTGGCATGCCCAAAGTAGGATAGTTTTGTCATTTGACAGATCAGGATTGATTTTGATTGAAGGATCAGTTGTCAATCTTGATCCCCATCAGAATTGAACTCACAACATCAGCAGTGTTAGCTGAAGTACAGCAACTTAAGCATTGTGCCACCAGGGCTCTTACACACAACAACACTGATATAATAAAACTGTATGCTACAACTTGTACACCCCGAATTCTTTTCGTCAGCACGTTTGAGTATTGCAAATACAAAATTCACACAAAATAAATTCTTACACAGATAACCCCCCCACCCCCACCCCACACACACATATCTGCAGGTTCAGTATCCACAGTTTCAGTTAACCATGAGTCTAAAAATATTCAATTAAAAAATCCTGCAATACGTATGTATTTCTATGGTGCATTGCCAGAGCTGGCCACTAGATGACACTGTCTGCAACATAAAATATCGGGTTTCCTGTTATACGCGATTTCAGGTATCTTTGGTAAGTTTCGGAACATATTCCCTGCAAATAGGGGAGGGCAACCTGTATATATTTATATATATGACATTAGTGATATAAGAAAACTGGATGCTATGATTTGTATATCCAGAGCAAGAAGTGGTTGAAGAATTAAAGAAGAATTCAAACATCTTTTTGAGAACAATTGAGAACAAAGTAAAAGATATAGTTATCAATTTGAAGTGGAACATCCATAACATAGAGCAGGGGTTCCCAACCTAAGGCCTACGGGCTAGATCCGGCCCATGGTGCCATTTCATGTGGCCCTCCACCCCTCCAAGGGCAGTCGAGAAACAAAATGGCCATCCCCTTTGAAGCTGTTGGGACAAAATGGCCACTCCCATCATGCAGGCAGGGCAAAATGGCTGTCTGGCCCCCCAAGCTGACAGAGAGCATGGCCCTGGCTTGAAAAGGTTGGGAACCTCTTCTGTAGAGGAATCATCTACACATATAGTATCTTGTGTACTCCACCGAATCTGGATATGATATCCAGAGTTGGGAGTTCAATTCACCTTTGATGTAGCCCATCAGGACTCTTCTTATGGTCTTCTGACATGGAGTAACATATAAATTGGTACAAATAATTAGAAATCATAAGCCCTAAGTCTACCCAAACTAAAGAAACCTGATTCCCTTTCCTTGAGCTTTCTTTTAAGAAAAATTGAGGTTTGCAGAAACAAGCAGCATACAGATTTTTAATTAAAACCTCCCAACAAACACGCCCGTGTTGGATTCATTATTCCTCCCAAATTTTTTTTTTTTTTGCTGTGGCTGTTCAGCAGTTAAAAGCAACATCTAGAAAGGCTGCCAAACAATTCGTTCAAGGATCTCAGAGAAACAGATCAGACGGTCTCCAGTCCGCTGCGCCGTTTGATGTGATTAATTAATGCTTTTTGAGCTGGGCTGCCACAGATCCAGCCCTTAGAACTGGGAAAAATCCCAACATCTGCGCCGCTTTTTAACGTTCACCCAGATACGGCGGTCATGGTTTCATTTTGCTTTAATCAGGTGGATAGGTGCCAACAGAGGGAAATGAGGATAATACATGTGGGGAAGGAGCAGGCTTCTTTGTGTCAAGAGTTTTATCCTTTAATTGAGCATCAATGGGTCTCGGTTTTTTTAAAACAATAAAATTAAATTAAAAATTCCACTCTGAAACATCAGCAGAGGTATAAGGCTGTTATTGTTTTTAAAAGTTGAATCACACTTCCAGAAATCTTCCTCCATTTTTCTCCTTTCGTATGGCGGAGGTCATTGTGGCTATTCTGATTCTGGTTGCACACGCTTTCACTAGATAAAGGGAAAGGTCTACCTTGCTCTAAAGCCAGTCGTGTCTAATTCTAAGGGTCGGTGCTCTTCTCTGTTTACAGCCAAAGAGCCAACAGCATCTGTGTCTGCAGATGTTTCCATGGTCATTTGGCAGGCATGACTTAAGTCCTGTTTAAATTAGGGTTAAGTAGAAGTAAAGAAGGTCTCCATTGTATTGTACTGTATTGTACTGTTTTAATTAGTGTTTTTGTAGTTGTTTTAAATTCATGTGGAGTGCCTTATTTGAGTTGATGTAGCAACCGAGAAATTTTGTTGTTCCTGCAAGGGGACAATGACAATAAAGGTTTATTCTATTCTATTCTATTCATTGCTCCAAAGCCAGCCGTGTCTGACTCTAGGGTGTGGTGCTCAACTCCATTTACAGGCAAAGAGCCAGCGTTGTCTGCATCCTCAGACATTTCCATGGTCATGTAGCAGGCATGACTAGACACTGAAGCACATGGAACAGTATTATCTTTTCCACCAATGTGGTATCTATTTATCTACTTGCAATTTCTTGCATTTGAACTGCTAGGTTGGCGGATGATCTAAGCTCACTTCATCATGCTGCACTTGGGTCTTGAACTTCTGATGTGCCAAACTTTCTGTTGTCAAAGTCACTGTCTTAACCACTAAACCACTGTGGCCATGTGCTTTCACTAGGAATGTACAAACTGATGCAAACACTGCATGACTTTAATTTGTTGTTGTTTTAAAATTGAAAAGCCAATTCTTTTGGCAGTCAAGACACACCTATTGTCAAAAGAGCAAATGTGCTTATTATTGGTCGTGCCACAGCTTCACTTCTGAAATCTATATAAGCAGAGGAGTGCTTCTTTGGTTCCAGAGCTCACCCTGAATCTCCATTGCATGTCTTAGATGAGTATTAAATGCAAGGATACTCAGATCACCAGGCTTTCAGATATATTGGCTTCTTCTTTCATGTCCTGATCAGACCCTGGACTGCAAAAATGAAGCCACTTTGTTCGCTTTGTCATTGCCCAAACTCAAGTCCTCATTGGTGCATGTTTCTAACAACAATCGGCAGACGAGTACATGAACTGGATGCTGTCTCTCTCCACATTCACACTGTGTGTTGTTGTCTGCCAGCAGTCCCCACTTGAGCATGTTGGACTTGCCAGCCTATTCAGGGTCCTCCAAGTGACGTAGGGAAGGTTGAGTTCCTCAGCCATCTCCTCCTTTAATGTTGTTCCTTGTCCAGCAAGCTCCTTCCACCATCTTCTAACTTGGTCTTGCTCTTGTGTACCCCTCAAGCGTGTTTGTTCTTGCCAAAAGGCTCTTCCTGGATCTGAGCCTGTGGACTCAGTATATTGTCTGCTTAGCCACAGAAATGGGGATTAACTTTTCATAGAGCTTTTCTTTTCTGCAACAGCTCCTTATGCTGTTTAACATTTCATGCCACCAGTAGGCAAGCATGGAACCACCATCTTCAACCAAATCCAGTCCCTTCTCCTTTCATCACCCAATTACACAAAAGCCTGCCGGAGTCGGCCTTGTGTTGAGTGGGCGGGATATAAATTGAATAAATAAATAAATAAATAAAATAAATTTCTGTTAGCAAAGCAAATGGTCCATAAAGCAGGGAAATCATTACCTCCTCTAAATGAGGTCTCTCGAGTTCACGGAAACCTCCCCAATATTCTTGCAATTGTTCACGTGGGCTCTTTTCCATGTGGTAGGGATGCAAAATAGAAATACAGTAGAACCTCGGATAAAGTCCAAACTCCGTTCCACAAGTTTGGACTTTATCCGATTTTGGACTTTATCCGAATCAAATGGGCGATGCATCGGGTAACGTCCAAAAAAGGATGTTATCCGAGGTTCCTATACCAAATACCTTGGATAACGTCCATTTTTTAGTGGTTTTGGACTTTATGTGATGCATCACGTGTGCATGAAAACCACAACTTTATCCAAATCGGACTTTATCCGAGGTACCATTGTACTGTAATAGACTTTTTTTAAGATGGAATGGGGCCTGCCCATATAGTTCCACATGGCTATGAATTAGTACTATTGTGAAGCAATAAAATTAAAGAGAGTTTGTGAAATTGACCATATGGAGCAATTTGCAAGTATTATTAGTAAAGGTAAAGGTTTCCCTTGCTCGAAAGCCAGTCGTATCCGACTCTAGGGTTCAGTGCTCATCTCTGTTTCTAAGCCGAAGAGCCAGCGCTGTCTGCTTCTGCAGACGTTTCCGTGGTCATGTGGCAGGCATGACTAGACACCGGAGCGCACGGAACGCTGTTACCTTCCCACCGAAGTGGTCCCTATTTATCTACTTGCAATTTCTTGCTTTCGAACTGCTAGGTTGGCAGGAGCTGGGATGAAGACGGGAGCTCATTTCCGTCCTGCAGTACTCGGGAATCGAACTGCTGACCTTCCGCTTCCCAGTCAGCGTCTTAGCGACTTGAGCCAATATTCTATACAAATATTATTTGTATAGAAAGATTATGGTTTTCAACATTAGGGAAAGGGAAAGGTTGCCCTTGTTGAAAGGCAGCCATATCAGACTCTAGATGGATGTTCATCTCCTTTTTCAGCCAAGCAACCAACTCTGTCTGCATCTGCAGACATTTCCATGCACATGTGGCAGGCATGCCTCCACACCAGAGTGCACGGAATGTTGTTTACCTTCCCACTGAAGTGGTACCTGTTTATCTACTTGCTATTTATTGCTTTCGAAAAGCTCAGTTGACAGGACCTGAGATAGAGATGGAAACTCACTCCCTTGTGCAATACTTGGGCCTTGAACTGCTGACCTTCCAGTCATCAAGTCCAGTGTCTTAACCACTAAACTCATATATAACAAATAAGAGGTTGCCCCAAAGGAGGGGTGGCTGCCTAGAAGTTGCTTGGTTTCAACTCCCATCAGATTCAGCCAATATGACTAATCCTCGGGGATAATGTGCGTTGTAGTCAAACAGTACCTAAAGGGTTGCTGGTAGCCCACACCTGTCTTAAAGAAATCCACTTCTATGGTCTAAACTCAATGGCTAGGCACAAGATGAGTAGTAGATACACTGACTCGCTTCCTGACTGGTAAATCAACACTTGTGTAAATTCCAGTAATTCACTGGATCTACTCTAGCTGGGTCTAGACACTGGATTGCCAACAATGATTTTATCAAAGTATCCCCAGGATTTGAATGGTGCCACTTAATGATAGTACTTAGATGAGGCTCATTCTCCACTTGGAGGGGCTTTTAGGAACCCAGGAAATTTGGTGAGGGAGTTCTTGCCTAAGGAAGATTATGTGGGATTAAATATATAACAGGGGTGCCTAAACTTTTCAGGCTGTGGGCTGGTCAGATGGTTCAGTGGGCCAGTCACATAGTTCAGTGGGCCGGTCACGTGGTTCCTCCCACCAGAAGCGGAATAAACCCACCTTGCAATCTGTTTTGCAACAGATATGTTTTGCAGCAGGACGAGATAGATTTTCTAGGCTGCCATTTCCTCTGCTTACACCAGGGGTGCACAAACTATGGCCCATGGGTCAGATCTGTCCCCCAACACCAATTCATCCAGCCCATGCCGCCCTTGTCACTCCCAGAAATAACAAGGGTGGCGGGGGCCATATGAATTGGCATTGGGGACCATATCCAGCCTATGGGTCATAGTTTGGGCACCCCTGATATATAAGAACAGGCTTAGCTTACAAAGTTACTGTCTAAATATAATTGTGAACTTGGGTGTCCTAAATTCTAGTCCATTACTCTATCCCCTACAGCAGTGTTTCTCAACCTTGAGTCCTCAGGTGTTCTTGAGCTTTAATTCCCAGAAGTCCAAGTTAATCAGGTAAGTGAAGTCCAAAAACATCTGGGTGCCCAAGGTTGAGAAACCCTGCCTATACCACAGTGGGTAGTATAAATTTGACTGTAGCCTGCAGTACCATCTTCAGTCACTAGATGGGACACTTCCTTGACCTGCATGAAGGTTTCAAAGGAGATCCATGTAGGTCAGCAAAGATAGTCAAATTATTATTATTTCCAACTTCCAAATCTTGTGGCGTAATTGCCCCAATGTAAGGGAAATGGCAAAAAGTGCAGTGGAAAATCGCTGCTAATTAATCAGTGACACACACATCCTCCAAACTGGTACATAACTATGAATCCGGACAAGGACTCATGAAGCGATGGCAAATTGCCACTGTGAATTACACCATTTCTCTTCCATTTGCATAACTGCATGAGATGATTTTGGCCACTGTATAGGAAACAACAACGACGCCTCTTCCTTCCGCTCCTCATAATGACAGGCTGATTTTGCTGGTAAATTTAATAAGACTGCAACCGTGTTCAGTAGACTCCAATCTACTAGAAGGAGTCTTTTAAGCCCCCCCCCCCCAACATCTGTCATAATACATGCAGGGAAATAAGCAATTTCTCATTTTTTGCTGCCCAGATAACAAGCTGCCTCATTTGTGCAAATCTAGAGTTCATCATTGCAAGCACGCTTCCTTTGAGTTATTAGATGAAAAAGGACAATTTCTTCTTAGTTTCCTTTTTCTCTCTCCCCCCCCCCCACCCACCCAAGTTCCCTCTCTGTTAGTCATATAATTCAAAAGAGGAGGACAACTGAGAAAGTAAGAGCAAGAATGATCACTCCGGGTGGTTAAGTTACCTTCAGGAAGCCTGAGCACCTATCCGTCTTCCTAAAATCAGGTATGCATCAAGAGAAATGCAGATGCCCTTGAGTTGTAGAGTGTAAGTTTTCTGTGTGAAAGAAAAATGTGGGAAATTTTATCCTGAATTGTTTCAGGCTCTTGTGGAAAGATGAGGAATTGTGAACTTATTCCCCCCATCCAGCGAAAGGGTAGACATGCCCTGGTATATAATGAAAAGTGAATATATAAGTGTATAATGACCCTCGACGTGGGACTGCGGTGACTCAAGTGGTTAAGATGCTGAACTTGATGACTGGAAGGTTGGAGATCAGTTCCTGAGTATTGCATGACGGAGTGAACTCCCGTCTCTGGCCCAGCTCCTGTCAACCTAGGAGTCTGAAAGCAAGAAATTGCAAGTAGATAAATAGAGACAACTTTAGTGGGAATGGAAACAGTGTTTGTGCATTCCGGTGTTGAGGCATGCCTGCCACATTTCCACTGAAACGTCTGCAAATGCAGACAGTGCTAGCTTTTTGGCTATAAGCAGAGATTAGCACTGAACCTTAGAGTTGGATATGACTGACTTTTGAGCAAGGGCGACTTTTACCTTTAATGACCGTCAATTCCCCACACCTGCCCTGCCAGCCAGGTTTTGAGCTCTTTTCTAAAGGGCAGCAGTTCCACATGTAGCCATTGCTCTGTTGGCAGGAGGTTCCATAGGGCCGGTGTGGACACAGAGAAGTCCCTCCTTCTTGTGCTAAAGAGACGAGCCTCTCTAGCTGATGGTACAATTAGGGAGCCCCTCCGGTCCACTCTGGTTGGATGGACAGATGTTCTTAGAGCGATGCGGTCTCTTAGGTATCCTGGCCTACTACCATGTAGGGGCTTCATTCATTCATTTCATTCATTTATTCGATTTATACCCCGCCCTACTCGACCAGGGCCGACTTAAAGGTCATTACCAGCATCTTGAATTGCACCCAGTGCAGCTCCCGGAGCAACGGCAAGGCATGGGCATAATGCCCATACCCCATCACCACCCGGGCATTCTGGACCAGCTGTAGCCTCCGAATGGTCGCCAAGGGCAGCCCCATGTAGAGTGCATTGCAATAATCTAGTCTGGAGGTGACCAGAGCATGCGTGACCATGAGCAAGGTCCAGGAGCGGGCGCAACTGGCGAATCACACAAAATTGTACGAAAGCCCTCCTGGCCACGACTGCCACCTGCTCCTCGAGCAGTAGTCACAAGTCTAGGAGGACCCCTAGATTGCGCACTGGGTCTGTCTGGGGCAAAATAGCCCCATGCAGAACCAAAGATTGTAGCTCTCTAGTCAATTCAGGGCCCCTAATCCATAGCCAAGCTTTATGGCAAGAACAAACACTCTTGAGGGTACAGATGGAGGAAAGAGCTCTCTGGGCAAGGAACAACATTAAAAGAGAATATAGCCGAGGAACTCATCCACCCCTACGTCATTTGAAGGACACTGAAGAGGCTGAGGGTCGGAGTCCCTAAATATAAGACGAACATGCTCAGCTGGAGGCTTCTGGCTATGTTGCTATGCCTCCTCATTCCAAAAAGATCATATACTGTATCTTGCTCTGGCTTTACTCCTTCCTCTTTCACTAAAACACAATCTGGAAATTCTCCCCATATTTCCTCTAAAATCAAGGTTTTTTTTAAATTAATTCCTTTTTTTGCCATTAACTCACATGTTCATTTATCATTTATAGCTACATTCCTTATCTCTTTGTACCAATCACCCAGTTCAAATCCCCATTCGACTAAGGTGGGAATGAAGATGTTTTGTATGAAGAATACAACACCAGGATGAATAAATATGAGACCATAAGTAACAAAAACGAAATCAAATATTCCAAGAGATTAGAGGTTTTTTTCTTTTTTAAAAAAAAAAAGGGGGGGGGGTCATTTTTTCATTTTAGGGTGGACGGATCCAGGTTTCTCTTACAGCGCCGTTCTTTCTGTCCTTTCTCGCTCTTCTTAATGGGCCTAATTTCATAAATGCACAATCCCTGTTGTTCAGTGGCAAGCTGTAAGTAGCTTTTAACTGCCAGCTGGATTGTAATTTACCTCTTGGAGCTTTTAAAAGCTTTTGGGGAGAGGAGACATAGAGAGCGAGCGAGCGAGCAAGGGAGAAGAAGCCTAAAGAGCCGCTTTTAATAAAGAAGAGACCATCAGAACGGTAATCATTTCCCTTTTCTCTCTGGCCTCTTCAGTGGCTGCAGAGAGCATGATTTAATTTGATTAATTCACAACTCCTATGCAGGAAAGATTCCCCCCCCCCCTCCTCTTTCCCATTTCCTTTCACAAATCAGGTGAAACAAATCCAGCCAACTTTTTGGCAGAGCTGAAAAACACACACATCTCCTCTTCTGAAAGCAAGTCAGACAGAGAATGCAATCCTGTGACATGTTAAGGGAGAAACAAAACATTGTGATACCTCTGGTGCTAACCACAGTGGGTTTGCTTTCTCCCTACAACATGGTGAGGTGTGTTCTGCCAAGCATGGATGTGAGTCCTGAGACATTTGTGGAAAGAATTTGTGCAATTTTCAAACATTCCAATCCTGTGTTACTTGTGCTATGGACATTGGTGAAGCAGGGAATGGGTAGTTTGCATCTTTATGACCAATCGGCCAGCCCTTCTGTGCTTGCTGTGTTTGGGTGAATGTGCACAAGGTCTTTCTTCACAAAAGGAAAAGGACCGGTTTTACACAGAGGCAATTTGTAAAGATTTTAACTTTTGCATAAATCTAACCTTAATTTGAGTCCATGGTGGCTTAGTGGTTAAGATGCTGAGCTTGATAACGTGAAGTTGGCAAGTCAGCAGTTCAAAAACATGGAAACATCTGCAGACACAGAGAGAGCTCCTTGGCTGCACCATAGAGTCGGACATGGTTGCCTTTCTAGCAAGAGATATATTTACCTTTACCTAATCCTGCAGTGGCTCAAGTGGCTAAGATGCTGACTGGGAGGCGGAAGGTCAGCAGTTCGATTCCTGAGTACTGCAGGACGGAATGAGCTCCCGTCTTTGTCCCAGCTCCTGCCAACCTAGCAGTTCGAAAGCAAGAAATTGCTAGTAGATAAATAGGGACCACTTCAGTGGGAAGGTAACAGCGTTCCGTGCACTCCGGTGTCTAGTCATGCCTGCCACATGACCACAGAAACGTCTGCAGAAGCAGACAACGCTGGCTCTTCGGCTTTGAAACAGAGATGAGCACTGAACCCTAGAGTCGGATACGACTGGCTTTCAGGCAAGGGAAACCTTTACCTTTAATCCTAATTAAAGTAGGGTTTTGTGTTTAAACCTGTGAATCTTCTTGTAAATTATCCAAACATTGGCATACCTTTGCGCTATTAAATCTAAACCATCCCTTTCTGTTGGCCAATGCGGACACTCAGATGAAAAAGCCTTGATTACCACAATTCAATATTTTTCCCTGTCATACATCTAAGTCAGGGGTGCCCAAACTATGGCCTGAAGGTTGGATCTGTCCTGTGGTGCTAAATCATCTGGCCCACACTTACCTCGCAGCTCCTGGAAGCGGAAGTAAAATGTACATGTGCATAATACTGCCATAAATAACCCACAGCTGTATACGCATCTAGTTTAAGTGGTACAGCACAACCCAGAATGCATGAGATGTGGATTGTGTGTTGTATAGTTCTTTGTGTGCTTCGTCATGGTCATTCAAAGGATGCCATTTATTCTTTTCATTTACTATGTGTGATGTAGCAGAATGTGTTAGCCAATTAGCTTTAAGATGCCTTGTCAATCAAGTAGATAGTTGCATACCCCACATGGGCCAGTTAGCACACACACATGTTCACACACTCACAGGCGTCAGTTCAAGGACACCTAGTCTGAGAATCTGACAGTTTGATCCATCTCATGAAGATGCCATCAAGATGGAATCTAAGATAAGCACCTTGCGTAACTTACAGGTGCACATACAGCTGTATGCCCAGATGTCCAGCCAGCTGTTCCCTCTCCAGATGTCATAGTAGGGGAACTTTCACATATTTGAGATGGGAGGTGTGAGTAGGGGGGGGGAAACATATAAAAACCAAGGGTTTTTGCATCTCAACAGCAGACTCCCCAATTCCTGGGGTTACTCTGCCCATTTTTCTTTCACTATGCCGTAGATGGTAGACCTTAAGTCTAACATTCATGGGAGCAGGAAGATGCTCGCGCAGTTCAAAACGCGGTCTGCCAAAGCAGTAAAACCTCTCCTAGTCAAGCCAGCCCTGGTCAGGCCATAAAGATTATTTCTAGGCCAAAGATGGGGCCCCGTTTATACTAGCCTCGACACTATAATAAAAAGTTCCCCGACATGTTTCACCTGAAAGAAAAGGCTCTCTTCTACAAAAAACTCTACTGAGTTCCCCATGACAACAGCTTCTTGGTCATTATTCTTTGTAGGAGAACTGGAAATGCATTTGGATCTAAGTGGATTCCAGACCAGAATATTCTGGCATATGCCTGTCTCCATGCATTAAGGTTCCCCAGTCCAGATTTAATTCCGGGAAACCAGCATCTCCTTAAAACCGTACTGTGTCATCTGGAATTCTTCATCTTTCACGTCAAATTTCTCTCCCCCTTCAAGCCTCCAGGCAAAAGCTTTTTCACTTCTAAGCAGCCTTTACCGAATCTTCTCCTTGTTCCCAATGTTGTGACTCAGATCTCTAGTTTCCATCAAACTGGGTGTCTTTGGTGTGCTCCAGAAATCCTATTCAGTCATTCCCTATCCATGATGAGGAAAATGTTCTAGCTCTGTCCCTTCCACCATATGTTATCCTGCATGTACACCCAAGGAACTGACTGAAAGACATCATTTGCTGTGACCATAGATGCTCTACACAGGATCTAGAACCCAGGTCTTACTATATAACAGCTTGCAATTGGAGATGTAATGAAACAATGTGCATAGTGACAGGATGCCTCAAACTGACACTAGTTGAGAAAGTATATCCTCTCGTTGGTATCGCTCCACCTAAGATCAGGAGTGAAGTAGCAGCAGACGCTGGGAGAATTTTATCAAGAGAATGAACCTCAACATCCTCTGAATGGATACGAGCCTCACGTCCACTGACTCAGGAAGAGCTTTATGGCAAGAACAAGCATTCTTGAGGGTACACAAGAGCAAAACCAAATTAGAATATGGAGGGATGAGCTCACTGGACAAAGAATAGCATTAAAGGAGGATATAGTTGAGGAACTCAACCTCTCCTACATCACTTGGAGAACCCTAAAAAGGCTGAGGATTATCATCCCTAATGCTCAAGTGGGGGCTACTGGCGGACAACAACCTTCCCGGTTTTCAGCGCCGATTTGCGCCATTTCCCGCCCCGTGCTACCGAAATCCCGGAATTTGGCACCGGGGGAAAGGAGGTACTGCGCAGCCCTTCTGCACAGGTCGCTTTCTGCGCAGGTCCCAGATTGGCCCATGCAGTCACCCCAGCACAGAGTTTGCCCTGCACCTCTGCCTAGCAGTCCAATGGGATCTCTTCCTTCCTCCCCCCAGCACAGAGTTTACCCCGCCCCTCTGCCCAGCAGCCCAATGGGAGTGTTTCCTTCCTCCCCTGTTGCTGTGTTGGCACTTTGCGATAAATAAGTGGGTTTGGGGTTGCAGTTTGGGCACTTGGCCTCGAAAAGGTTCACCATCACTGGGTTATAAATTCTTTTTCTTTATTTTCTCTTTTACTCCTTTGGGTGTCAATGGGGATACAAGGATCTTGCTCTGGCACTTCTAGGGGCCTCCACTGGCAATATTTGGTGTTCTTGTAATGCTTCTTTGAGGTTATCTCTCCACCTTCCTCTGGGTCTGCCTCGTGGTTTTTGCCCTTCTCCTCTTTCTACATGTGCCTAGTAAGGTAAGGAATTCCAAATGGGCAAACCACTTTATTTGTTGTCTCTCTGTGTAGTTTAGGATTAGTTTTATTCCAGTTCTTTCCCTTTTGATCTCATTGACATGCTGTCAATGTATTGTCTTAGCAGCTGCATTCTGGCGACAGCCCAAACCTCACAAAATAACCAGCCGGATCCCAGCAACCGTCTGCCACCTCGTGGCTGAGATCCTTGGCAGCCACATTTCTTTTAAACATAAGCAACCCAAGGAGTTCCTATGACAGGAAAGACCACAATCGTGCTTCACAATCATGCTTACCCTAGAGTCAGATGCAACTGGGTTTCGAGCAAGAGTGACCGATGGCCCAAATAGGCAGAGATTTCAAAACCCATTTAAAACTTGGAGTGCTGAGCATTTAATATTCCTAGACCTGGATGGGTGGGTGGATGCACGCACCTATCTGTTGTGTTGTCTCACCTACTTTCAAATGTTTGGAACATCAAGTTCTTTCCATCCTAAATACTGAGAAATCTGGGGATTTGGCTTTGTTCCTAGCAAGATATGGTGTTGCAGTTTGACCTCGGTAAACCAAAACAATGAGGGGGACGTTACCCAAGCTCTCAGGTTATTTTATGTGCTTGGTGGGCTGCTTTTGACATGATGGATCACGGGTCATGCTGACCTGTGACATGCTGTTACATATCTACATCTTAAACAAGAGCATCAATTAGGTTGATGGCATGGCTATTTTCTAATACGGTGACAGGAGTGTCGCTTGTCAAGAACACGAGATTCTCCCCGTAACCAGGGGTGTTTCCAAGAACTCGAAACTGGATGCAATTAGGAGCCCATGTTTCCACTTGAGTGGAAAAGGATGATTATTATATTTAATGGAGGACCTGCCCTGCATCCACCATTCCACATCCCAAGTTGCCTATTAGGATGCTTTGAGGGATGAAATTGCCATCCAATTATTTCAGAGCATATAATGCTTTTAATCAAAAACTCCTTTTCGGTCCAGATCAGCGACCCTTGAAAGCCTGATCCTGAGTCATTTTGTGCGGGGAGAAGATGAGTTATTTGATGAAAATTGTCATGTAATTTAAAGGTCTGAGGCCAATTATGATTATTCTGCTCAAGGAGAAAGGGAAAAACGGAGATGGGGTGCTTGTTGTTTTTAATTTCATGTCCAAACAAAGTTCATTCAATGATTTGTCTCATTAGATACCAAGGATCGTCCCTTGGTGTGTGTCCCACCCACCCAATTTATTCATGATATTTGGATTCCATTCTTCCCCCAGGGTAGGCTTCAGATGACGTGTGATGTGGTCTCCTACCAAACATCTACTTGGGTTCAAAATGGACTTGCCTTTCCAAATGGTGCACCATCAGTTGCCTCCAGAGCAGGTAGACTTCACGGGCAACATCCATCCAGCAGAAATTCCCACATGCGGCTGCTCAGAAATGGTTGAAAGCCTGACTGACTTCCAGAAAATGTTTGCCAATTGTGAGGTCAGGAACACTTCAGTCATGAGGTGTGTTTTCAGTAAGGCTGGTGTGGCTAAGATGGGATCTTTGATATCTCTTTTAGCCCTAGGTCAAGGTCTCCTGTGCTCAAAAGCCAGTTGTATCAAACTCTAGGGTTTGCTGCTTACGTCTGCAGACGTTTCCGTGATCATGTGGCAGGCATGACTAACACATGGAATGCTGTTACCTTTTCCGCTGAAGCAGACAACGCTGGCTCTTCGGCTTAGAAACAGAGATGAGCACTGCACCCTAGAGTCAGATACGACTGGCTTTCGAGCAAGGGAAACCTTTACCTTTACCTTTAGTACGTATTTATCCCCTTGCAGTTTCTTGCTTTCGAATCACTATGTTGGCAGGAGCTGATACAAATGATGGGAGCTCACTCCATCCTGCAGTACTTGGGTCTTGATCTGCTGACTTGCCAACTTTCCAATCATCAAGTTCAGTGTCTTAGTTGGGTTAGATCTCACAGCCCTTTGCTCTGAGCTAAAAACCAAGAGAAGAAGTGGGGTGTTAATCCTTTTTGCATCACAGTGATACTGGTGTCTCCCGTACAAGGAATATCATGGAAAATACCCCAGGATTTCTTCAAAGTTTTGTGGCTTCCATTGCACAGAATTATTACAACTTCTGCACAAAAATGGCCCTTTCCCCTCTCCATGATGAGCTTTGTAGTTTCAGAGCTGCAACTAGCCATTTTGACACTTTGCTTTGATGACTATTTCCCCCCATCTAAGTAGAAGAAGAATTTGGTGTCCTTCCCTTCAAATGGAGGACAAAATTTATACATTCCAAAAAAAAGAAGAAGCAAAAACATTGAAGGACACGTCAGAGCTCTAAATGTGGTCAGGGCAAGGTGTTGTAATGAGAATAGGATCATTCCATGTTTCTTGTTTAGACTGCATTTCTTAGGATCCTGCACATGGAGCCTTCTGGGAGATGAAACCCCAAAAATCTCTTTCCCAAACTCAGATTTTAAAATATTTTAAAGAAGAGGAAACCCCTCTTGTTTCTGGCTTATGTTAGCCTCATAGACCCTCTATGCCCTCATGTGCAAGTTATTTTATTTTATTTTGTGATGTCTTCGCTTGGTCTGTTTTTTATTTGTTGTGTGTTTTGTTGTTATTTGATATTTGTACGTACATCACCCAGAGCAGGAAATTTCTCAAATGGGCGGTATAAGAATCTAATAAATAAATAAATAAATTTATGCACTCTCAATGGGAGATGGTTCCTATTCTATTTCTGCTTCAGTCTTTAGTTTTTGAAGATTCCATACAAAAATCCACATTTAATTTTGTGTGTTTATGTGAAATGTTTTCTCAAAGTAAACATCTTTAAGGTAAAGGTTTCCCTTGCTCTAAAGCCAGTTGTATCCAACTCTAGGGTTCTGTGCTCATCTCTGTTTCAAAGCCAAAGAGCCAGCACTGTCTGCTTCTGCAGGCATGACTAGACCCCAGAGCGCATGGAACGCTGTTTACCTTCCCACTGAAGTGGTCCCTATTTATCTACTTGCAATTTTTTTGCTTTCAAACTGCTAGGTTGGCAGGAGCTGGGAGAAAGACGGGAGCTCATTCCGTCCTGCAGTACTCGGGAATCGAACTGCTGACATCCCACCTTCCAGTCAGGGTCTTAGCCATGTTTATGTTTCATAGAGGGTTTCTTTGGTTTTTGTTATTGTTGTTTTGTTTTTAAATTGTTTGAGCTGAGTAATATCAGAACATCAAGGAGTCCAGTACAAGCCCATAAGAGGCTTCCCATGGGTCACAAAGTGGGGAGGAATGAAAATGTTTTGTTCAGATGTTGCGTCGGCTTAGCCTTGGTCATATTTTTCAATGACATTACAGTAAAATCCCCACGTGCAGTTTGCCTTGATGTGACGACAAGTCAACTTACCCATCTCATTTTTCTGAAAAGTATGTCTTGTGTCTAGTGCTAAAAAATTGCTCTCAAAATATTTTTAGAAGACTGGATGTATCCGTTTGCTTGTCTTCCTGATAAAACCGAAGTCAACCATGTCATACCTTCACAGTGTTATTTTCCAAGCTCTGCTTGTCTCTATAACCATCAGTTCTGGCAGCGCAGTGGTTAAACTGCTGTATTGCAACCAAAAGGTCATGAGTTCGATCCTGACCAGGGCTCAAGCAGCTTTCCATCATTCCAAGGTCAGTAAAATGAGTACCCAGCATGTTGGGGGCAAAATGCTAATTAACTTGTAAACTGCCCAAAGAGTGCACTAAACGCTATGGGGTGGTATAAAGGTGTGATTGCTTTGCTTTACTTTAGCCCTTCAAGCCTATCTGTCACACCCACGTTTCTTGAGGACCGGTAAAGTTTTATGCAACTTCAGCCAGGCCTTGACAAAAAGCATTTTTAAAGCATTTGTGAATTGAACTGGCAACGGAGAGTCCAGATCAAGACTTTTGTCTTCCTTTCTTCGTATAGCTGCAGGATAATTTAATTTGACAGGACAGGTAGGAGGGAAAGGCTAATGGCCCATGTCACCAGCAAGCACGCAAGTGAGATGCAGTCTGGTTTCCCTGTCTTCTGTGTGCATGAAAAATGAAAATCAAACAGAGAGTGGGAAGAATAACCAAAAACACAGACAGAACAGCCCCAGAGGTGGAAAGCCATCAAACAGTACAGACGATGGAGATGATGGATAACCTTTATTAAATTTCCATCGTGGCAGCATGTAAGATGTTTATGTCTAAGTTCTGAATACCATGGTGGAGTTGTATCTCTTCATCTACATAGCTGTCAAGTATCCCTTATTGGCTGGGAAAACCCTTTATTTTACCCTCTTTCCCACCATCATCCCTTATTAATTAGACTGCAATGCCCTATTGCCACCATTGGAGGGCAGCACAGGATAAGCATAGCTGTCAAGTATCCCTTATTGGCCAGGAAAACCCCTTATTTTACCCTCTTTCCCGCCGTCATCCCATATGAATTAGATTGCAATGCCCTATTGCCGCCATTGGAGGGCAGCACAGGATAAACATAGCTCTCAAGTATCCCTTATTGGCCGGGAAAACCCCTTATTTTACCCTCTTTCCCGCCGTCATCCCTTATGAATTAGACTGCAATGCCCTATTGCCGCCATTGGAGGGCAGCAGAGGATAAGCATAGTTGTCAAGTATCCCTTATTTGCCGGGAAATTTCCCTTATTTCCAAATCCAAAACTTGACAGGTATGTTCATGTACTCTTGTCTGAGTAGCTAGGAAGTCCTTAGTCCTATTTGACCGTCCTATGAGTGTGAAGTCCAGGTGCAACAGAGGAAGGAGGGTGAACGTGCTTAACATAGTTTTCCGAAACATCCACTCATGTGGAGAGATACAGAATCCAGCTCATTTACTGGTGTGCCGACTGCTGCCAGACGCATGCACCGATGAGGACTTATGTTTGGCCAATGACAAAGCAAAGAAAGTGGCTTCATTTTTGGCAGTCCAGGGTTTGATTAAGACACAAAAGAAGAAGAAGCTCCATACAGTCATTGAGGCTTATGTAGGAGTAAGTATTTGTAGCTCTCGTGGAGAACCTCGGTTGGGACTGGGGCTTGCATTCCAATTTTTGAGCATTTTGTGAGCCACACCAAAGCCATAAATGGCTTTTTAAAAAATTAAAATGGGTGCCTTAAATTTGTTTTATTTTGCTGGCAAGGGGTGGCATTATAGAGGATTCAACAGTTGCAACCTCTAGGGGCTTCCAAGAAGCAAAACAAAAGAAAAAAATATTTATGTAGCCTTGCTGGTTAAGGGATTTAGGGGTTTATTATAACCTTAAAGAAGGTAACCTTCCACCCACTCTGATTATGTGTCTCTCATCATGCCCTGGCTAGGCTACAATCCAGTTATCCCTCTATGCTCCAATGTAGACCCACTGCCAGCACTGAAAGCAGTGAGGGAGGTGGGAAAGAATCAGAAATTGGACATCATCCCACATCTGACGGAGCAAGAGGATGCTAATCATCCTAACATGCAATCAATTTGTTTTGCATTGCAAATCTGACACCGCCACCACTACCCCGTAAAGCACTGCCACAAAAGATCTTTCCAAGTTTGTTTTGTTGTTCCCAATTTTCCCAGTGTGGGGTTCATAGGTCTTAGCACATCGTGACGGGAGATTAATCCTTCCCAAGCAGGATAATTTCTGTTGTCTGGCTTTAAAATCCAAGCAAGTGCCTTGAGTTGTGGTCTGACAAAACCTCCAAACGAATTCTTGTTCCACATTGCCGTTACATAAGACCAAAAGGACATGCAAATACTCATTCCATTAGATATATTCATAGTTATGTGATATTTTCCACCAGCTAGATAGACACTTTATTTGAGATTTTTTCCCTTCTTCCCAGGTGCCACCAAATAAAACCCCTCCATCTTCTCAGTGCCTATTAGCCCCAAACACCTGCTTAATTATCCTTAACGATTGTGTTCTTTCCTGCTGAAAAACAAAGGACCCTCTGGAAGCAATTGTGAGGGAAAGTGTTGCCATGGCAACCTTCGCATGGAGTCCATTTTGTGGAGTGGTTCTTTCACACAGATTATTGTTTACGATGCCACAGCATGTCAACCAGGCTGAAAGGTGCATTTTCACGGCTGTACATAAAGCGCTGGTTTATCTTTGCACACAAAGCAAGGAAGCAGAACACTGTCCCCTTCCTTGCTCGACTGCAAGATTTATTTATTCACAGAGAATTTGCCCATTTTGTAGTCAATCCGTGCATACCTCTGTAAAACGTGCAAAAATTGAAACCCTATTGACTGGTGCCTCCTTTCATAGACTAGAAGAACCGAATGGGTTGCTTGCATCTTTGCAAGCCATCAACCTGGCCTCATCCCAGATGATCAATGGCAAAATGAATTCTTATTTATTTGCCAAATATGGATATTTGTGTTAGAACAAAAAGATAATCTCCTCTGCTTGTAAATTGGCTGCCCGTTTTGTTCCATGTCAGGTTCAAGGTGGGTGTCTTCACCTTCAAAGCCCTAAATGGTTTGGGACCTTCCTATTTGGGAGAGCCCACTTCATCCAGTCTCAACTCAAGTCCAAATTCTGACTCCCAGGTTGGCTAGAAATATTGCTACACCATTTCCATTGATATTATGTGTACAGTGTTATTAAGCTATTGGCAATTGTGTCATTTGGACGCAAGGTGGCGGTAGAGAGCAGTTCTAATTATATGTGAAAGGGTGGGAGCTTTCACTAAGGACAGAAATGTGTCAGTTAAGGAAATGGCCATTTGAAAATTGGCAGTTGGGATTTGAGCTGTGATCTGAGTGGTCGCAAGATCTGTGTGTTCTCTCTCATTCTGTGGTAAATGCTGGTGGCAAAATCTCTGTAGATAGTTGGTTTTTTAAATATATATATATATAAACAATTACAATTTCTTAATAAAGTCTTCATCATTTTTCATCAGGGTCAGTCCAAGATCCATATATATTATATATATTTTTCCGACAAGTCCGTTGCCCGCCATAGGGCTTTCTCGGTGGCAGCTTTTTGGACTGCCTGGGCAGCTATGTATGATGGACTCCTTAGGGACCGTCATGAAACAACTGAAAACCTTTCTGTTTATAGAGGCCTTTAGCAGTTTGTTGAAGACCAAATAGGAGACCCTTTCATCGCCTTTCTGTCACAAGAGATTGGGGTCTTTGGTTCTGATTTTGATTAGGTGTGTGTGTGTGGGGGGGGGGGGTTGTTTTATTGTCTTAATTGTGTTTGTTTCACTTTTTTAAATAGCGTAAGGCACCCAGAGTGGGAGTCCATCCCAGATGGGCGGGGTGTAAGTCCAATAAATAAATAAAACATAAATGAATGAAGTGTCTTGTTTAACGAGACTCTCGGCCTTAGGCTAGTGGGAAGATTTTTCACAAGATCTTTTGAACCTTCTCTAGGTCCACCCACTCTTAGCCTTCAAACAAGAGTCTTATGAGATATCTTCACATCCCGGGGCAGTTTAGGTATCTAATGCCTCCTTCACACACACAGGAGCCAGATTGAAGGCCCTTAGCTGTCCCATTTCTCTGTTGCATTGTGTAGTATTTCAACCTGGATGTTGAGTTAAATTAGGAGAATCTCTAATGCCACTTGTAAGAGTGAAATATCAATTGCTTCCTGTAATTTAGTATTTCTTCATTCACACTTTGCATTGCCCATTCAGGTTCCACTCTAAGCAACAAGAACTCTTAGCAAATTTCCAACATGGCTTTTGCAAGGGCAAATCACTAATCTGTTGGAATTTTTTGAGAGTGTCAACAAGCATGTGGATAAGGGGGATCCAGTTGACATTGTTTATCTGGACTTTCAGAAGGCTTTTGACAAGGTCCCATACCAAAGGCTCTTGAATAAACTTACCAGTCATGGAATAAAGGGACAGGTCTTGTCCTGGATCAGCAACTGGCTAAGGGACAGGAAACAGAGGGTAGCACTAAATGGACACTTCTCCAAGTGGAGGGAAGTAAAGAGTGGGGTCCCCCAAGGTTCAGTACTGGGACCCCTGCTTTTCAACCTCTTCATAAATGATCTAGAGGTAGGAGTAAAAAGCAAGGTAGCCAAATTTGCTGAAGACACTAAATTATACAGGGTAGTGAAAACTGTGAGAGATTGTGAGGAGCTCCAGAGGGATCTCTCGACACTGGGGGAGTGGGCAAAACAGTGGCAAATGAGTTTCAACATTAGTAAGTGCAGAGTGATGCATGTTGGGGCAAAGAACCCCAATTACATTTATAAACTGATGGGTTCTGAACTCTCTGCGACAAACCAGGAAAGGGACCTTGGTGTCCTGGTGGACAACTCAATGAAGGTGTCAACCCAGTGTGCCTCAGCAGTGAAAAAAGCAAACTCAATGCTAGGGATCATTAGGAAGGGTATAGAAAATAAGTCAGCAAGTGTCATTTTGCCTCTTTATAAATCTATGGTGAGGCCCCACCTGGAATACTGTGTACAGTTCTGGTCGCCATACCTCCAGAAGGACATTATGGAGCTGGGAAATGTGCAGAGGAGGGCAACCAGAATGATTAGGGGACTGGAACACCTTCCTTACCATCTGAGGCTGCAACGGTTGGGCCTTTTCACTCTTGAACGATGGCATCTAAGAGGTGAACTGATTGAAGTTTATAAAATCATGCACGGTGTGGACAAAGTAGATAAGGAAAAACTGTTTTCCCTATCGCATAACACTAGAACTAGGGGGCACTCCATGAAACTTTTGGGTACTAGTTCTTAAACAAATAAGAGAAAGTACTTTTTCACCCAGAGGATTACTGGTCTATGGAACTCCCTGCCAGAAGAAGTGGTGACAGCTGTCAGTCTTGACAGCTTTAAGAAAGGATTAGACAAGTTCATGGAGGACAATGGTATCAATGGCTATAATTATGGATACTTAAGGACAACCTCCTCGTTGGAGAGATAGGCAGGATATCTCTCAATATCATTTCCAGGGAATCCTAAGCAGGTGAAGGCATCTGCTTGGGAATACCCTGAAGGAAATGGTGAGCCACTGTGTGAGACAGAATGCTGGACTGGATGGGCTGTGGCCTGTTCCAGCAAGGCTGTTCTTATGTTCTTATGTTCCTTCCCCAACGCCCTCTTGGGAAAAGTTCATCTTGCTAAGTAGGATGTTCCATACCTGTCAACCACAGCTCCAGACAATCCGGGACCTGCACACAACGGATCTGCGCAAGTCACATTCTACGCATGCGTAGAAGGCTTTTACGCTTGCGTAGAACCCTTTTACGCTTGTGTAGCCTTCTGAAAGAGGCAGTAAGCAAGGTTCCATCCAATTTTGGATCTCCCAATAAAATGGCCAATAGAGATATTTTAATGAACTGTTAAATTACAGAAAGAACTCAACCTCTCCTAATCCACTTGGAGGACCCTGAATAGGCTGAGGGTCAGAGTCCCTAAATGCAAGACCAACATGCTCAAGTGGGAGCTGCTGGCAGAAAACAACACACCGTGTGAATGTGGAGAGATACAGAATCCAGCTCATTTACTTGTCTCCTGATTACTTCCAGAAACATGCACGGATGAGGACTTAAGTTTGGGCAACCACAAAGTGAAGAAAGTGGCTTCATTTTGGCAGTCCAGGTTTGGATTGGGACACAAAAAAAAGAAGACAGAAAGAAGAGCAGATGAATGCAAGTAGGGCAACAACAGATGTCTTGGGTAACCAGTATTATTAAAAGAGGGAAATCGTAAGGGTTGATTGCATGTGATTGTCACAGCAGGCATTTCTCTATTCTCTCATGAAAATCAGATTGCTTTGGGGTCTTTAGGAAACATAACTTCTTGAAGAAAAAATGAAGCACATCTTTCCAACAACATAAAATATTAGATTACATTTAAGGGGAAAGCCATGTTCTCTCCTGACACAACATCATCCCTCCAGTCACATGAATCTTTGAGAACTGAGAAACAAACATGAGAACAAAGCTAAGCTTATCGCCCAGTTACCATCACAAAATAGAAGATACATCAGCCAAATGCAGGTCAAGGCACCACTCAGAATAAACAGGCAGTCTTCCCCCTCTTAATGGAGATCTGTTTCTAATGAAATGTTAGCTGTATCATTATCTTCAGTCACAATATGTTTTCAGTTCTAATTACAGGTTATTTGGTATCTTATTCTTTCCTAAGACTGCCAAAGTCTTTCAGAGGTCTAGATGAGTAGGAGAATGACCCATCAAAGCACACTGATGACTCTACGGGAATTTTAATTCCCCCTTGTACACTTCAATGCTCATGAATGTCTCTCTTTCACCTTACGGGCCATGCTTAACAGACGGAGGTTGTCATTTTGATTCCTGAACTTGACGGTACGGTCCACCTTGTTCTCCTCCTCCACAGCGTCACAAATCTGTAATTATTGCAATGCCATTTCCGACATATTTCTGCTTGTACCTGGAAAGAGAGTAGCTTGTAGTTATTGGGAAATCAAAAAGTGGAGGGAATAACAGGCAAGTTTGGTCTTGGAGTACAGAACGAAGCAGGGCAAAGATTGATAGAGTTCTGCCAAGAGAACGCACTGGTCATAGCAAACACTCTCTTCCAGCAACACAAGAGGTGACTTTACACATGGACATCACCAGATGGCCAACACCGAAACCAAATTGACTACATACTCTGCAGCCAAAGATGGAGAACCTCCATACAATCAGCAAAAACAAGACCTGGAGCAGACTGTGGCTCAGATCACAACCTACTGATCGCAAAATTCAGGTTAAGACTAAAGAAAATGGGGAAAACAAGAAGACCAGACAGATATCACCTAGACAGCATCCCTAAAGAATACACGGTGGAGGTGATGAACAGATATAATGGCCTGGACGCAATAGACAGAGTGCCAGAAGAATTATGGACAGAGATAAAGGACATCATGCAGGAAGCGGCAAAGAAAACCATACCAAAAGAAAAGAAGCGTAAGAAAGCAAAATGGTTGTCTGATGAGGCTCTTAAAATAGCAGAGGAAAGAAGGAAGGCAAAAGTCAAAAGAGAAAGGAAAAAATACAACCTTCTGAACACAGAATTTCAAAGAAAAGCAAGGAGAGATAAGGAAAACTACCTAAAAGAACAGTGCAAAGAAATGGAGGAAAACAACAAAAGAGGCAGGACTAGAGATCTCTTCAGAAAAATCGGGGAAATAAAGGGAACATTTAAAGCAAAAATGACCATGATAAGGGACAAAGACGGAAAAGAGCTAGCTGATGCAGAAGAGATTAAGAAAAGATGGAAAGAGTACACAGAGGAACTCTACAAAAAGGACCTCAACACTCCTGATAACCACAATGATGAAAAAACTGAACTCGAGCCAGACATCCTGGAGAGCGAAGTTATAAAGGCCCTAAAGAGCACTGCAAACAACAAAGCTAGTGGATATGATGGTATCCCAGTCGAATTTTTCAAAGCGCTAAAAGATGATGGCGTCAAATTACTACACTCAATATGCCAGCAAATCTGGAAAACAAAACAGTGGCCACAGGATTGGAAAAGATCAGTATACGTCCCAATCCCAAAAAAGGGCAACGCCAAAGAATGCTCAAATTACCGAACAATTGCACTCATCCCACACGCCAGCAAAGTGATGCTCAAGATAATACAGGACAGACTTCAGCAGCATGTGGAGAGAGAACTACCAGAGGTGCAGGCCGGTTTCAGAAGAGGCAGGGGGACTAGAGACCACATTGCCAACATACGTTGGATCATGGAGAAAACAAAGGAATACCAGAAACAAGTTTACTTTTGTTTCATTGATTACACTAAGGCATTTGACTGTGTGGACCACAACAAGATGTGGCAAGTAATTAAAGAGATGGGAATACCAGAGCACATCATATGCCTCCTGAGAAATCTGTACATGAGCCAAGAAGCAACAGTTAGGACAGAACATGGAATGACAGAGTGGTTTGGAATAGGAAAAGGAGTAAGACAAGGCTGCATTTTATCACCCTGCTTATTCAATCTATACACAGAGCACATAATGCGAAATGCAGGGATGGAGGAATCACAATATGGGATTAAAATTGCTGGGAGAAACATAAACAATCTGAGATATGCAGACGATACCACCCTAATGGCAGAAAGTGAGGAAGACCTAAAGAACCTCTTGATTGGGCTGAAGGAGGAGAGTGCAAAAGCTGGTTTGAGACTCAATATCAAGAAAACCAAGGTAATGGCAACAGGCCCAATCAGTTCCTGGAAAATAGATGGGGAAGAAGTAGAAGCAGTGACAGATTTTACTTTCCTGGGATCAAAGATCACGGCAGATGGGGATTGCAGCCATGAAATAAAAAGGCGACTGATTCTTGGGAGACAAGCCATGAGAAACCTGGGGAACATAGTGAAAAGCAGAGACATCACACTGAAAACAAAAATTAGAATAGTCAAAGCAATGGTATTCCCAGTGGTAATGTACGGATGTGAGAGCTGGACAATTAGGAAAGCTGAACGCAGAAGAATAGATGCCTTTGAAATGTGGTGTTGGAGGAGAGTTTTGAGAGTACCCTGGACAGCGAGGAGAACAAATAGGTCAATCTTAGAAGAAATCAACACTGACTGCTCATTGGAAGGGCTAATAGTAAAGACGAAGCTAAAGTATTTTGGACATCAAATGAGAAGGGAGGATTCACTTGAGAAGGCCCTGATGTTGGGAAAGGTGGAGGGCAAAAGAAGAAGGGGGAGGCCAAAGATGAGATGGCTAGATGGTATTGTAGACACAACGGGCACAGAACTGGGAGTGCTGAGGGGGATGGTGGAGGACAGAGGTGCCTGGAGAACAATGGTCCATAGGGTCGCAAAGGGTCGGAACCGACTGTGCGACTGAACAACAACAACAATTGTTTGCTTCTATGCACCGAAAAGAATTAAAGTTTAGTAGAGACATTATTTATATGACAACCAAGTCCATAGCAGATGGACCTGTAGGCCCAAAAATAATCCATCCATCCATCCATCCATCCAACCCACCTACCCACTCACCCATCCACCCACCCACCCATCCATGATTTTTAAAATTTTGGTGTGCAAGCTTTCCATCGTTGTAGCATTAAAGACAAAAAGTAATGAGTCCCCCTTACCTCTTGATTTAGGAAACAGTACAAGATAGCTACGATGAACCCCTAGGAAGAATAAGCACAAAAGTCCAATGATTAGACAAGACAGATATATATATATATATATATATATACAGAAATTACAGCATAGCAGTGCGGAGTGAAGGGCAGATGATGGAGCGGGTTTGGGGGTTCTCAGTCTTCCTTCTTTTGGGTCAAAATGTCTTTCTGTTGTCCAGCTTGTCCATCAGAGAAGGGCCATAGTGAAGAAAATGAAGCAGAGGAGCAGAGGAACGGTTTAATTGGAACAATCAATACATTGACAAAGCTCATTAGTCCTGTCGGCTTATTCAGAAGCAACCTTTTTGTCCACAAGCCTCTTCTTATATGAGGCATCCAGAGGTGGTTGGATTGCCATATACAGAGGGTGCCAAATGTATACACATTTTAAGAAAGGAAAAAACTGTATTAAAAATGTATAGTTAATATATATACCGATAACAAAAGATGAATACAAATCGCATTCGACTTCTGCAATTACAAGAAGGTCTCAAAGTGGCTACCACCACTGCCCAGACACTTCTGATTATGGCAAACTATTGCTTGAGCAACATTGACCAAAGGGCCCACTTGTATCACTGCACATGCTGTTTCAATTCCTTCCCAAAGTACCACCAGTGTAGCCAGTTTTCTACAGTACACCTATCCTTTAAGGTCCCCCATAAGTATAAGTAAAGGGGTGTTAAGTCAGGACAATGTAGGGCAGGGGTTCCTAACCTTTTCTAGCTGGTGGCCGGGTCGCGCTCTCTCAGTCAGCTATGAGGGCCAGATGGCCATTTTGACCTGCCTGCATGATGGGGCAGCCATTTTGTCCCAACAACCTCAAATGGAGTGGCCATTTTGTTTCTCAAATGCACTTGGAGGGGTTTGGGGCACATGAAATGGTGCCATGGGCTGGATCCAGCCCAGGCGTCTTAGGTTGGGAACCCTTTGGTTTAGGGAAAACTCAACTGCACCTCTTTGTCCTATCCATTGTCCTGGCAAATTCTCATCAAGGTAAAGTCCTACATCTCGGTAGAAGTGTAATGAGGGGCCATCTTGTTGGAAGTAAAACCGATCATTTACCAAAAAGTGTTCAAATTGCTGCCAGAATTCAATTCAACTTTGAAAAGTAAGACATAGGTAACATCTCTTAAAATGTGTATATATATTTTGGGACCCTCTGTATCTGACTGCGGAGACTCCCATCAGAAGTGCTCAGGAGGAAATTCAGGGAATGAGAGCCGTACAAATTCCTTGGAGCTCTTTGGGGATGACGGTGAGGGATTCATGTAAATCTCAAACAAATAGCAATGAATGAACATCTATCCGTTCAAATTCCAATTGGGTAACAAATGAAAAAGGCCCTGTTTGGTGCAGTGGATAGACTGACAGACTAGGAATCAGAAGCCTTGGGTTTGAATCTCTGCTCAGCCATGGAAACCCACTGGGGATGTGGAACTGGTAAAACCACTCCTTAGATATCTCATTCCTCTTGAAAGCCCTGTTAGCATCACTATACGTTATTTCCGCCTTGACCGTACTTAGGCAAATGTAAAGGATGCTCTCGCTCGAAAGCTAGTCATATCTGACTCTAGGGTTCAGTGCTCATCTCTATTTATATCCAAAGAGCAAGTGCTGTTTGAATCTGCAGACATTTCTGTGTCCTGTAGCAGGCAGAACTAGACACCCAGAGTGCACTGAATGCGGTTACCTTTCCTGCCGAAGCAGTGCCTGTTTATCTACTTGCAATTTCTCGCTTTCAACCCTCTAGTTTGGCAGGAGCTGAGACAAGAGACAGGAGCTCACTCCATCGTGCAGCACTCGGGTCTCAAACTACTGACCTGCTGACCTTCCAGTCATCGAGGAAAGCATATTAACCACTAAGCCACCACAGTCTCCTACTGTCCGCACTTAACCAACTAAATAAATGCATGCTTGAAGCCCTAGATTTCATTGGAAAGTTGATCTACGAAGGCTAAAAGGTATAAAATCATGATGACAGGGTGGGAAGGTCACATCTGGATGACAGCAGTTTAGGGAAGGCTCATGTAACTCATCCCTTAGCTCTATACCTCACCTGGAATGATCCAATGCAAAGTTCCAAGTAGAGACGGACTGCCACGTTGATATAATCGGGAAGAAAGTTAAAGACAATGTAATGAGTTCCAAACAAGGGGATGAGAAGCAGTGTTGACTTAGAGAGGCGCCTAAAGGGAGAAGAACCATGAGAAGTGGGGGAAGAAAGAAACAGAAGTCCAATTAACTCCTGATGTAATAGGTAAAAATGCCCACGAGATGGCGGAATCAACCGTGCAATCGCTTGTTGTACAGATGTGTTTCCCAAATTGAATTCACTGAGTGTGTGCTCTTACTGGAGTAATTTTGAAACAAGTCCCCCAGACTCCATGCTGTTCATACTTTATAAACCAGAGCTCCCCACTCCCCCTGTGCCCTTCTTTAAAATACAGAGGGTGCCACAAATGTATACATATTTTAAGAGATGTTATCTACGTCTTAGGGGCCGCAGTGGCTCAAATGATTAAGATGCTGAGCTTGAAGGCTGGAAGGCCAGGGTTCGATACCCGTGAACTGCATGATGGCGTGAGCTCCCATCTGTGCCCCAGTTCAAAAGCAGGAAATTGCAAGTTGCAAGTTCTGTGCACTCCGGTGTCCAGGCATACCTGCCACATGTCCACGGAAACGTCTGCAGATGCAGACAGCACTGGCTCTTTGGCAAATAAAGAGAGTTGAGCACTGAACCCTAGAGTTGAATACAACTGGCTTTTGAACAAGGGTGACTTTTACTTTTGCATTTACTATCCATGTCTTACTTTTTAAAGTTGAATGCTGGTAGAAATGTGCAGTATGATGTTCAATCAAAAGAATGAATGCTAGCATCACCCTGCGACAGGCAGGACAGTCAAAGGAAATGGTGGAAGCACGGCTGTCATTTAAGGAGCACAAGGCCAATTTGAAGATGTGCGGTTGTGTGCCCCCGCACCTACCCGGTCTCCTGACTTAATACTCCTTGGCTTCTACCTATCGGGGATCTTAAAGGATGTGATGTACCACAGAAAACCAGCTTCACTGGTGGTACTTCAGGAAGAAATTGAAATGGCACGATCAGCAATATAAGTGGACACTTGGTTCAACATTGCTCAGGGAGTAGTTTGCCATAATTAGAAGTGCCTGGGTTCTGATAGTAACCACTTTGAGCATAATTGAATAAGTCAAATGTGGTTTGTATTCATCTTTTGTTATCGGTATGCATTGAGTATTACAATTTTAATACAGGTGTTGTTTTTTCCTTTCTTAAAATGTGTGCACTTTTTTGGGCATCCTCTGTATATGTTTTGGTACACATTGCTAATTTTAAAAATTAATGCTAATCAGAATAAAGTTGAATCAAGAGCGCAACCCACACAGACTTCAATATTACACAATATAGCCACGTGGATCAGTTTGCTGGCATATCAGCTGATTCTTGGCTTGTACCTGTACTGAGAGGAGTTGTTGAAGTTTATTTGTCTCGGGTCGAGCTTCTTCAGCAAGATTCGGATAATGTTGATAAAGAGAACAAAGTTGATCTGTTCCAGAGACATAACACAGCCATAGCGAGAGTGGAGAGAAGAGTTAGCAAATAAGATTAGAATGTCATTTCGGAAGTTTTATTTCATTTTAATATATTTTTGGTTTGAAATAATATACTGAAACATACATAAACGTACGCTTACGTACTCTCACATGTAACACTCTTTGTGGATGGATGCATGGATGATAGCAATTTTCCTTTAAAGAAGAAACCCAGCAAAGATGAGACATCTTTAAAGCATGAGTGATGCTTCTGTAAGGGTTAACTGCCTTGGAAATCAGGCACACAGACAAACACACATTTTTGACTCAAAGACAAATGCTACCACAGACATTCAGCAATGCAGCTGCACAGGGGAAGAAAACTTTTTGTTTGCCTTTAAAACAAGGGGTGCACCAAAACCCTTTTGTTTTGTTGTCGATTGGTCCTTGGTAATTGATGGGTTAGCTACAAGCACACTTCTCTTTTTCTCCCTGTTTGGTGGAAGCTTGGTTTTTGAACTCCTATCTCTCTTCCATACACAACTGGAGTAGAATACACACCACTACAGAAAAGATAATTGGTCCTTTAATGAGCCACCAGTAAGGCAAGCCTTGGTTGGCATCCCAGCACCTGGAAAGAACACATGGGGATTAATGCCAACAAATGCATACCAGTTTTTAAAAATACTTCCTCAGTTTTCTTCTCTGCCTTCTCATCTTCTGCTAGTTGTACAGTACTGTGCAAAGTCTTAGTGATTTTATACCTATACCTGAGCCATAGAAGCGGGGAGGGCAGTGGTGGGATTCAGCAGGTTCGCACCATTTCACCAGAACCGGTAGCGGAAATTCAGGCTGGCCGCACCCATCCAAGTGGCTAAAACGCTGACTGGGAGGTGGAAGGTCAGCAGTTCAATTCCTGAGTACTGCAGGACGGAATGAGCTCCCGTCTCTGTCCCAGCTCCTGCCAACCTAGCAGTTCGAAAGCAAGACATTGTAAGTAGATCAATAGGGAACACTTTGGTGGGAAGGTAACAGCGTTACGTGCGCTCTGGTGTCTAGTTATGCCTGCCACATGAACACAGAAACGTCTGCAGCAGCAGACAGTGCTGGCTCTTCAGTTTTGAAACAGAGATGAACACTGAACCCAAGAGTCGGATATGACTGGATTTCGAGCAAGGGAAACCTTACCTTAATTTGGGTGTAACGCAGGGCTTTCCCCTGGCCACACCGACCATACGACGCCCACAGAGTAGGTAGGGAAAAAATTCCACCACTAGGGGAAGGGTTTAAAA
This sequence comes from Bradypodion ventrale, assembly GCA_035047345.1. Classification (NCBI taxonomy): domain Eukaryota; kingdom Metazoa; phylum Chordata; class Lepidosauria; order Squamata; family Chamaeleonidae; genus Bradypodion; species Bradypodion ventrale. The sequence continues at coordinate 133,399,020 of JAWDJE010000006.1, read as the reverse complement.
CACCTCTGTCATTCCATATGAGAGTTACCAAAATGTCTGCCCCTGTCCTTTGTAAACATTACATTGCAGAGAATGGCTGCCAGTGGCAAGCTCTGATAAGGTCACCCTTGCTCGAAAGCCAGTTGTATCCAACTCTAGGGTTCAGTGCTCATCTCTGTTTATAGCCAAAGAGCCAGCACTGTCTGTCTGCAGCCGTTTCCCTGGACATGTGGCAGGCATGACTAGACACGAGTGCATGGAACGCTCTTTACCTTCCCACCGAAGTGGCCCCTATTTATCTACTTGCAATTTCTTGCTTTCGAACTGCTAGGTTGGCAGAAGCTGGGACAGAGACAAGCGCTCGCTCCATCGTGCAGTACTCGGGTCTCGAACTGCTGACCTTCCAATCATCAAGTTCAGCATCTTAACCACTTGAGTAATGCATTGTAAAAATGCATATACAGTACTGTGCAAATGTCGTTGGCCACTACCAGCTGGTTTGGGGGAAATGAGTGAGTGATTTGGGTGGCCATAACTTGGACACCTGAACTCTGCAAAGCTGAACTTCCTGCCATTCTTCTAAGTGCGATTGCACACTGTCACCCCCCACCTGCGTGTGATGACTTGGGTGGAAAAGCATTACTTACAGATTATCTTCAAAATGCACCTTCACTAGGATCCACAGCACAATAAAGAAGGTTGGAACCCCTGGAGGATTAAAAACAAAGAACACGGTGATCTTTAGCAACGTATATGTCTGTTGGAGTCTTATTTACGACCTTGCATGCTGCTTTGAAGCCAACACCCTATGGAACCTCTTTTCAACCGAGTTGCGTCTCCAGATGAAGTTGCTGCCCTTCAGGAAAGGTTTAAAAACCTGGCTGGCAGAGCAGGTGTGAAGCGCTGGTAGTGCTGTGGCCCCAGCCTGCTGGCTGATTTAAGAACGCTCTCTCCCTCTTTTTTAACTGGTGGGAGGGTAGGAAATGTTTTGTGGTAGTTTTTAACGGGGTTTTAATTGTGATTTTTAAAATTGTGATGGTTTTAATATCTGTACAACATAAGAACAGGTTTGCTGGAAGAGGCCACAGGAGCCCATCCAGTCCAGCATTCTGTCTCACACAGTGGCTCACCATGTGCTTCAGGGTATTCTTCCCAAGCAGATGCCTTCACGTGCTTAGGATTCCCTGGAAATGGCATTGGGAGATATCCTGCCTATCTCTCCAACCCGGAGATTGTTCTTAGGTATCCATAATTATAGCCATGGATACCCTTGTCCTCCATGAACTTCTCTAATCCTTTCTTGAAGCTGTCAAGACTGACAGCTGTCACCACTTCTTGTGGCAGGGAGTTCCATAGACCAGTAATCCTCTGGGTGAAAAAGTACTTTCCCTTATTTGTTTGAGAACTAGTACCCAAAAGTTTCATGGAGTGTCCCCTAGTTCTAGTGTTATGCGATAGGGAAAACAGTTTTTCCTTATCTACTTTGTCCACACCGTGCATGATTTTATAAACTTCAATCAGGTCACCTCTTAGACGTCGTCGTTCAAGAGTGAAGAGGCCCAACCGTTGCAGCCTCAGATGGTAAGGAAGGTGTTCCAGTCCCCTCATCATCCTTCTGGTTGCCCTCCTCTGCACTTTTTCCAGCTCCATAATGTCCTTCTGGAGGTATGGCGACCAGAACTGTACACAGTATTCCAGATGGGGCCTCACCATAGATTTATAAAGAGGCAAAATGACACTTGCTGACTTATTTTCTATACCCTTCCTAATGATCCCTAGCGTTGAGGTTGCTTTTTTCACTGCTGAGGCACACTGGGTTGACACCTTCATTGAGTTGTCCACCAGGACACCAAGGTCCCTTTCCTGGTTTGTCGCTGAGAGTTCAGACCCCATCAGTTTATAAATGTAATTGGGGTTCTTTGTCCCAACATGCATCACTCTGCACTTACTGATGTTGAAGCTCATTTGCCACTGTTTTGCCCACTCCCCCAGTGTCGAGAGATCCCTCTGGAGCTCCTCACAATCTCTCACAGTTTTCACTACCCTGTATAATTTAGTGTCGTCAGCAAATTTGGCTACCTTGCTTTTTACTCCTACCTCTAGATCATTTATGAAGAGGTTGAAAAGCAGGGGTCCCAGTACTGAACCTTGGGGGACCCCACTCTTTACTTCCCTCCACTTGGAGAAGTGTCCATTGAGTGCTACCCTCTGTTTCCTGTCCCTTAGCCAGTTGTTGATCCAGGACAAGACCTGTCCCTTTATTCCATGACTGGCAAGTTTATTCAAGAGCCTTTGGTGCGGGACCAGAGTCTTTGGAATTGGGCAGCAATACAAATCCTAAAATATATATTAGGTTCTTCGATCACAGCTCCCAGGAGTCTAGTCTACCACAGCCAAGTTTCTGAGAGCTGAACTCGAAGAACATCTGGAACCCCCAGGTTGGGAACCAGTGACCTAAATGAAGTTTCCACAGGAACTTCACGGGGAGAGGGGAATCTGTGTATAAATCCTGTGCAATTCAAACCCATGTTGTTCAGGGTCAACTGTATCTCATTTCTAAGAGCAATCCGCAAGAGAATTTGGTGGCTAAATCCGATTCTGCAAGGGTCTGAACTAGCAGCTGATCCATCTGGGAGAAGATTTGGACTGAGAGTCCTGATGTCTCATGAAGGTACAGTAAAACCCCAACTTATAAATGCCTCGAGTTACATAAAATTCAACTTACATAATGATTTTGTGCTAAAACCATGTCCTGATTTACACAATTTCCTATGAGTTTGCTTCGAGTTACATAAGGATTCTTTTTCCTATGGGTTTGCTTTGAGTTACGTAAAAAAATCATTTCCCTATGGGTTTGCTTCGATTTACATGAAAATTTCATTTTTCCTATGGGTTTGCTTCGAGTTACGTAAAAATAATGATTTTTCTTTTGCGTTTGCTTCGAGTTACATAAAAAAACGATTTAAGCAAAAGCCTACAGAATGGACTTTTTTTTCATAAGTAGGGGTTTTACTGTATCTGTGATTCTGCCTGCTGTCACGGCAGGTTTCTCAACAAACAATTAAGACAAGGGTTCCCAACCTAAGGCCCGTGGGCCGTATCTGGCTCCCAGTGCCATTTCATGTCCTCCCCCCCCATCCCTGCAAGGGTGTTTGAGAAACAAATTGGCTGCCCCTTTGAAGCTGTTGGAACAAAATGGCCACCCCAATCATGCAAAATGGCCACCCCCATTAGGGCAAAATGGCCATCTGGCCCTCAAAGCTGAGTGAGACAGCATGTCCTGGCCCACAGCTTGAAAAGGTTGGGAACCCCTGGATTAAGAGGAAGACAACCACCATCACCCAACACTTACCCCAGCCAAACAGAACAAGCCACCAGAAGTAGCGTCTTCCATGGGGAAAAGACGAGAGCAACAAGTAGTTGAGGTACAGAGCCTCCACCAACAGCCACATGAAATTGGTCATTGTGAAGTAATGACAGAAAACCACAGTGATCTTGCACTCAGTCTGGGGGAGAGGAAAAGTGAAATTTCAAGTAAGTCTTTTCACTCACATGGGAGTGAAAAATAATTTCTGAACTTCATGATCCTGATCACCCGTTCCAATGACGCAAAGCAGTCTAGATCAGTGTTTCCCAATGTGGGGCCCACGCCCCACAGGGGGACTTCAATTCCCAGAAGCCTAAGTCAGTACATTGGCTGATCAGTGCTTTGGGGAATTGACTTAGGCTTCTGGGAATTGAAATCCAAAAACCAAAGTTTGGGAAACACTGCTCTACACTCTTGGAACACCTTTCCTCTCCATCCAACTGGGTGTACAGCACATCAACCTTCTCTGACCTGACCTATAGTTCTTATAGGGAACACCTTCCACCATTCCCAGTCACTACTACTGCAGACATGGATTGGGAGACCACCCAATTTGTAAGGCTCATTTACTACCTGGGTTGGTTGAGACTCAACTCCACGATCCCTGGGGTAAGGAAATGAGAACATCTCAATTATATGAGATATTTGGAGTTACCTAAGGACACTGATCGGCAATTAGAGATACATAAGCATGATCAGTTTATCTTTATCTCACATTTATTTTTTAAAAAAACAAAACCTTCAAGCTCATCATCTCTGAATTATGAAATTTTCCAATTTTATTACGGTAATTTGTTCAAAAGCAATTGGAAGAAATTATCAAATGGAAATTTGCCAATTTTGTTAATTCACACACACACACACATACACACCTGGACAGGTCACGTTCAGGAATATAGCTACTCCCTGATATGTGCCTAAGGTACAAATGAGGCCCCTTTCTGTGTGTGTGTGTGTGTGTGTGTGTGTGTAAATGGCAACCCTAATTAATCACATTTTAACATTTCCCCTGGCAATCCTAATTAAGCACTAACACAATCCCCAGAATATATCAACACTAATTAAGCATTCTCATTGTTAACCATCCCCACCACCCCCGGGAGTAAAACAACTTTTAATGGGGGGAGGGAGTAAAGATGCTAATTGTACTGTGGAATAGGTGCAATCATCAATGTTGTCAGTTTGGAAAATAACTGCGTCCTTGATTAAGACAGAAATGGCTTTCAGGATGAAGGTCAGAAAGAGGTGCGCATGGATGTAATTTCTGGGACAACAGAGTCTCCTGCAGAAAGAAGAAGAAGCTATCAAAAGATGGTCTGGTGGAACTCTCTTGACATGACCGGCTCTAGGGTTCAGTGTTCATCTCCATTTATAGCCAAAGAGCCAGGGCTGTCTGCATCTGCAGGTGTTTCCATGGACATGTGGCAGGCATGCCTAGATACTGCAGTGCACGGAATGCAGTTCCCTTCCCACCAAAGTGGTCCCTATTTATCTACTTATAATTTCTTGCTTTCAAACTGCTAGGTTGGCAGGAGCCGGGACAGAGGCTAGCGCTTGCTCCATCGTGCAGTACTCGGGTCTCAAACTGCTCCCCTTCCAATCATCAAGTTCAGCATCTTAACCACTTGAGCCACCGTAGTCCCTGCCTACTCCTCACCAGTTTGTTCAACCCTCCCAGAATTTTGCTTGTTCAGATCCTATCGACCTACCTGAAGGCAACAAGGATTATGATGGCAATCGCAAGAGAGGTGGTGGAGATGCTGTAGCCCACCGTGTAGATGGTTTTGATTGTTGAAAGGTGTGAGTACTGCAAGAGACACAGAACAAGTTTGTGAACCAAGAGCTGGCAGGATGGGGAAATATTTTCCCTGATGTTGGAAAATTGCCCATGGTCTCTGGTATCTTTCTGTTTTCCCTATACTGTATATATTTTTTTATTTGCTAAAAGAAATGAATAAAACATATCTTACTTTAAAAATACAAATTCATTTGATTTCCACCTCAGAATCCATTAGCACTTTCAATCCATCCAATTTCTAGGTTCTCTTGTCGACCGTTCTCCTCCCTTCTCCACATGGTATGTTTCACAAAATGAATGCACGGTGGCATGCATTTTTACCAATGCACATGTAATAAAAAGGTCTCCCTTGCACAAAAGCCAGTCATGTCCAACTCTATGGGGCAGTGCTCATCTCTGTTTACAGCCAGAGTCATCACTGTCTGCTTCTGCAGGCACAACGAGGCACTGGAGCACATGGAACATTGTTACCTTTCCTGCCAAAACGGTACCTTTTTATCTGCTTGCAGTTTCTTGCTTTCATACCACTAGGTTGGCAGGAACTGGGACAAAGGACAAGAATTCACTCTGTCACATTCATAGCACTCGGGTCTCAGACTGCTGATCTGCTGATCTTCTGGTCAGAAACTGACCAAACTTCAGTGTCTTAGCCTTCATTTGGTCTTGGAACATACTTGTCAAGTGCTGCCGGTGAAAATACAGGAACTGCTCTGGCCCGGGCACGCATGTGCAGCAACAACCCCTTTGTGCATGCACAGAACCCCTTTGTGCATGCACAGTAACCCCTTTCCTGGTCGGCCAAAATACGGGATCGTTTAAGAGGGGTGAAATACAGGATTTCCCGGCTAATCTGGGATACTTGACAGGTATGTCTTGGAAATAGCCAAAAAAAGCATTTTGAAGCCACAGATACTTTCAAACAAGGTACTTTGGGAGCTTGTTCACAACAAACATCTGTTAATTGCCTGAGGGAATTGTATTGGCCATCCAAAAAGAGGGGGAAAAGGCCTATTTTATTCAGCATGGGGGAAGAAATCTGAGTGTTGGTCAACAGAAGTGTTGTTGAACCTGAGTCTGATAGGCATGGGAAGGTTTTCAGCCCAGCAAGCCTCTCACATGTCCAGCAAAGAATAAGAATATTTGTTTCTGTTACTCATGTAGTTCTACTCACTTCATTGAAAGTCACCTCTTCCACTGGGCAGGCTATGGAGTATGGAGGAAATTCGTCAGACCAACCTTGAGGTGTGCACCTTCTCTTAACCATGCCTGTGGGGACATAAGTCAATAGTTCAAGTTACTTTGTAATTTCCAATTTCTTCTTCTTCTTTAGTGCTGTGATTCAAAATATGGGAAGAAGTTGTTCTTTTTAATGAATATAACCAGAGGCCGAAAAAATACATCACTGAACTGTGGTACATGGATGCTCTAAGTCCCGCTGCATGTCCTCCATTACATTACCAGAGCTTAGAAAAGTAACTTTTTTGGGACTACAGCTCCCAGAATTCCCATGTCAGCAGGGCCAATGGAAATTCCAAAAGTCTTTGTCCAAAACCTAGCATTCCTCACCTCTGCTTGTTAATAGACAAGCAAAGTTGCTTGACAGGGAAGCCCACTGGTAGAAGGCTAATGCAAAACCTCATTGATTCTGCTTCAATAGCAAACAACTTACTGGCTAGGAAATCAAGAAAAGCAAGAAATTGCAATTAGATAAATAGGTACCATTTTGGTGGGAAGGTTTTTTTTTAAAAAAAAACGCGTCAGAAGCACATAAAGGTGTTTTCTGGGTTGAAAGGATTTTTGCTGGAGGAACTCCGCTCAGGGAATGCCGGAATGAAACTCCTTTCATGTCCCCAAGATCTTTTCCCACCCAAGTGGTCCCTATTTATCTCCTTGCAATTTCTTGCTTTTGAACTACTAGGTTGGCAGGAGCTGGGACAGAGACTGGCGCTCATTCCGTCATGCAGTACTCAGGTCTTGAACTGCTGACTTGACGACCTTCCAGCTAACAAGGCAAGCTTCTTAACCACTGAGCCACCGTAGTCCCTGGTGGAAAGGTAACCGCGCTTCGTGTGCTCTGGTGTCTAGTCATTTCTGCCACATGACCATAGAATTGTCTGCAGACCCAGACAGCTCTTTGGCTGTAAATGGAGTTGAGCAACCCATCCTAGGGTCAGATACGGCTGGCTTTTGACCTAGGGTGACCTTTATCTTTACCCTTAATTGAAAAGTGCTACCATCATCTCCCCTTTCAGTCTCCTTTTCTCAAGGATAAACATGCCCAGTTCTTTCAGTCTTTCCTCATAGGGCTTGGTTCCCATTCTTCTGATCATCCTTGTTGCCCTTTTCTGTATCTTCTCTAATTTTTTGCAACTTTGGGGCTTTCATTTTCATAATTCAGCCTGGGTTGCTCCTGCTAATTTAGAGGGAGGATGTCCATTGAATATCTTCTCTCTCCCACTATCACACAACACACCATTGTAGCATCTGGACCCTATGACAGTGATGGCGAACCTTGGCACTCCAGCTGTTCTTGAACTTGAATTCCCAGAAGCCCTGATCAGAACTCCTGATCAGCACTCCTGCTGATCAGGGCTTCTGGGAATTGAAGGTCAAGAATAGCTGTAGTGCCAAGGTTCACCATCACAGCCCTATGAAATCAGAAGAACACACTCACAACTTAGAATTGAGCCATGAGACCTCAAACAATGGGATGCTGTTAGCCTAGCACCCCTACACATGCACCCTAACCTTGGATTACTAGAGCAGGTGTCGTCAAACATGGCTCTCCAGATGTTCTTGGACTTCAATTCCCAGAAGCCCTGATCAGCAGTAGTGTTGACTTCGTCTCCTGGTAATTGAAGTCCAGGAACAACTGAAGAGCCATGTTTGAGTAACCCATTTGAGGACCCTTGGGCTAGAGAAAGGATGAAGCAATATGTTAACCCTGGGGGTCTTGGAGAGAAAGCCAAGGACTAGAATGCCAAAGGCACATGGATCACATAACAGAGTCAACAACAATCACAAACTTACTCACCTGGCTGCTTTGTGAAGTGAAAAATAATACCTGGGCAGGTAAAAGTGAGTGTTTGCCCAGGACTGGTATCGGGCCAGCACAATAATTGGTCCCACATTCTCTTGCAAACTGGCAAAGAAAGAAAACAAATAGATGCTGAGATCTCATTTCCAGGTGACTTTTCTGTTCCAAAGCAGCTCAACCGGACTTATGACTTATTCATCTCTATGCAGCTTAGAGATTTAAAAGACCATCTTCTCCCATATGTACATTTGGCCACTGTGAGATGTTTTGGTGGAGGCTTTATCTCATTCCCAACCAACTCCTACACCAACTCCTGCCAAAGGAAGATTGACTGGTCCTCTCCCTCTTTTCACCCTATTGGCAGGGAAGTACAGTGGTAACTCGCTTTAGGAAATTAATGTGTTACCTAGGACATTTCATATTACGAAAAAACCATAAAGTGAATTTTTCATAGGAATGCATTGAATGTAATTTCCCGTAGGAGTGCATTGAAAACCAACATTCATAAAGCAAAATGCGGTTTTCCATAGGAATGCATTGAAAACCAATTAATCCATTCCGAAAGAAATCCGCAAAGCGAGTCATTATTTGCCATGGATTTTCATTCGTAAAGCAAAAATTACGTTAACCTAAGCATTCACTATGTTTATATCTGTCCCGGGTTTTTAAACAAGTTTGTAACCACGTCTGTATTAACTGGGTAATAAGATGCCTCTGATCTCAGTACTGGTAGGGTAAAATCAAGTAAATAAATAAACTGTCAGTATCCTGTCGCATAGCTCTGCATGCACAATCAGCATGCTATCATCACTAGAGGCAGACTGACTGCAATTAAAGGATTACTGCTTTCCATTTTGTGGTGTAAGCAAGTTGCCTTATTGCATGGGAGTTTTGCACTATTGTTGAGTTGGGATTTCCAACTCCTTTCCAGGATGACAGGTGAAAGATGGATCTCTCCCTTCCTCTCCATTCTGGGAAGAGTTTTCCTAATGGAATTGCTTAAGACAGATGAGGAAGATCTCAGACATTTGAATTCTTCTTTAATTCTTCAAGCAACTCCTGCTTTGCTGCTGGTGAAAAGAACTCAGGGTGGACAAGCCTTAGTATCTGGTTTTGTTATATTATTGTTGTTATTTTTTGCTATATAAATATACACAGGTCGCCCTCCCATATCCATGGGAGATACATTCCAAGACCTACCGTGGATACATGAAACCATGGGTAACAGCTAATTTTACATTCCTGACAGTGACCTCTAGTGGCCAGCTCTTGTAATGCGCCATAGAAATACAGTACATATATATTATTACAGGATTTTTAATTGAATATTTCTAGGCTCAACGAATAACTGAAACCACGGATAATGAACTGTGGATATGGGGGTGTATGTGACCTGAATATCCCTAAAACTAAGTATATAAAAATGAAAGACATGTCTGTGTACAGGTCTGAGCAGTTCTACGTACAGTCAGCCACCCTCTCCCAAGCTTTCTCACTCCTAACATACCTGCTGTTTCGTTCGTCTGCTGACGAATCTGCCTTAGGCAATCGGTTTCATTTTTCCTCCATTCCACAATGGCATCACACTCTGCATGAGACTGATCAAAGCCCTGGAAACAGAAAGAAATTAAGAGCCAGGAAAAACATGAAACATTACATTCCTTTTACATCGTCCCTAAAAATATTTAATTCAGTTAAGATCATCACAAAATTATTTCCCATACTTGCAACAAAACATATCAGAAAGGAGGAAAATTTTATGCAAACACATGAACAACAATGATTTTTTTAAAAAGATACTTTTCTTCCATCTCTCTCTCTCTCTCTCTCTCTCTCTCTGTGTGTGTGTGTTTCTTCAGCATCTTTTCTCCATCTATTATTAGATGAATTACTGCTTTCTGTGGGCTCTTTCTCCTCCTGCTTCTGGCACACTGGATGTTAATAGCAATTTTATTCTGGACATGGTCAGCACCAAAACAGGGCTGTTGTGAGTCAGATGTGAAGTATCAGTGGGCTTGAGAAGACGTCTTGGTTTGCAGACAATGAACACATGGACCCAGAAGGAGACTTTGAGAAGAGTTTCCAAAGGGCTGTACCCAATTCGCTATCTGGATTCCCCATAAATATTAATAGTGTTATCGTCTAAATGGGAGGAAGAGGACTGCGGTGGCTTAGTGGTTAAGATGCTGAACTTGATGACTGGAAGGTCAGCAGAACAGCACTTCAAGACCCAAGTGCTGAATGATGGAGTGAGCTACCTTTGTCTTCTAGCTCCTGCCAACATAGCAGTTCAAAAGCAAGAAATTTCAAGTAGGTACCACTTTGGCAGGAAAGGTACCAGCATTCCATTCGCTCCGGTGCCTAGTCATGTCGGCCACATGACCACAGAAACGTCTGCAGATGCAGACAGTGCTGGTTCTTGGCTGTAAACAGAGGTGAGAACTATACCCTAGAGCAGGGGTTCCCAAACTTTTTACGCTGCGGGCCTGACCACGCCCCCCCGACAGTTTAGCGGGCCAGACCACACATGCCGGAAGCTGAAGCAGGTGCATTTACGGCTGTCGTAAATGCATCTGCTGCCACTTCCGGGAGCAGCGAGGGCATCCCTGGGCCACATGAAATGGTGCCATGGGCCAGATCTAGCCCATAGGCCATAGTTTGGCCACTCCTGCCCTAGATTCAGCTATGACCGGCTTTCAAGCAAGGGAGACTTTTGCATTTACCTAATTGAGAGGAAGAATTTCCCCCCGGAAATTTTACATGCAAGACCATAATTACCATGCAGTGTCTTTTCCCTGTTATTCCCTCGAACAGAAGCTTTCCTACAACGCAGCCGCTTTGTGATCTGATTAACTCTCCAGTCAGGAAAGCAGACATTCACATGGAAAAACAGGGCTTTCTTGGAAAGGAACACATTTCCGTACATGTGTGTTTCAAAATAAGTGAAACATGAATAACATAAAGGAACAGAGTGCTCATTCACCTTTCAGCCTCTACGCCTGGCTCCTTATTATTATTAATTACATTTATATCCTCCTATTCATGGCAGGAGATCACAACCCAATGATCTGCTCTCTTGAAGGGGAAAACAAGCCCGGAGTGACCAAAACATCGTTGAACTGAACAGGTGGCCAGGCTTATTTTGGTCAGATAAATTTCAAACCAGAAACATAAATATCCAGCATGGGTTTCAAATTCTCTTTCTTGTTGATGTTGGAGTCACACAGGAGGCAAAGTTTGTAGAAGCAATTATTCCCCACCTCTCAATAATTCATATTCTTCTGGCACCGTGCATTATGGCCATATTATTTTCTCTCCCGAAAAGGAGAAAGTTTAATTCTAGACACTGATTGGAGTTGGACTGGAGTAAAAAAAAAAAAATTCCCCTTTTGTTCCAGAGATCGCCAGGAAGTGGACTGTGCCGGATGGCACTGCTAGCAGTCCAAATTGCAACCTAAAACCTTATGTGATCATACTCTCTGACAGCTCCCAGAGACACAGGTGTGCTTTATAACAAGGCGTACGGCTGCAGATGCTTTCCCACTGTGGTGATGGAAAAGACTCTTGAGAGTCCTCTGGTCTGCAAGGAGATCAGATCAGTCAATCCTGAAGGAAATCAACCCTGACTGCACTTTGGAAGGACAGATGCTAAAGCTGATGCTCAAGTACTTTGGCCACCAGATGAGAAGAGAAGACTCACTGGAGAAGACCCTAGGAAAGATCGAAGGCAACAGGAGAAGGCGGCGTCAGAGGATGAGATGGTTAGACAGCATCGTTGATGCAGTGGGCATAGTCCTGGTTGGACTACAGAGGTTGCTGGATGACAGAGGAGCCTGGCATGTGGTGGCCCATGGGGTCACAAAGGGTCAGACTCGACTGTACGACTGAACAACATGGCTACAGAACTGTTCTTGTTCCTTTCCTCCTTCAATTCAAGCTGGATGTCCAAGCAATCCTTTTCTTGTTTTCTCTTCCTGCCTTTTATCCTAATTAGGAATGGAAAAGATGTGCATCCAGTTCTCCAGTGTCATGTCCTCTGAGGTGTACGTATGTTGTCGGCAGTCTTGATCACTTCCAGGAGAATCATTTACATCCCTTTTGACTTATGTCAGAGTTGTTTACAAAGCAGCCAAAAGCCTTCAAGAGATTGAAATGCAACAGAATAATGCAGTATGGAGGAGCAATAATAATAATAATAATAATAAAGTTTTAATTTATATACCGCTTGTCTCTTCCAAAGAAGACTCTAAGTGGTTTACATTGGGGCGTGCTGCCTAAAGCAGGCAGCAGCGAGGGGAAAGATACAAAATCAGTAAGCATACAACATAAGAGGCAAGAAAGAAAAGAGGAAAGGCGTTCACTTCCACTCTTCCCCGTGGCAAATGCCAAACCGGGAAAGAGGGCTAAGTCCTCGGGCGGCGCAGGGCAGCGTCCTTTGAGCCCTCTGAGGCTCGGGAGGCGGGGACGTAGCGGTGTCCCGACTGCGGCCCGGCGTCTCGTCTGCGGCCCGGCGTCTCTTTATCCCTCCGGTCGATGGAGGGCCGGAGGGAGGCGGGGCCGGTTGCCGCAGGTGGCTCCCATCCTGGGCCGATGGTGGGGGCCCAGGAGAGCTTCGGCGCGGTGTCCCGCCGCAAGCCTAGGAACCATCACTATAGTCTTCTTTCTCAGCAATTTCAACTATCTCGATTCACTTTTGGTAAGGAATTTCCAGGCCTCACCAAATACTTTGACTCCAAGAATTCCTTATCTGGTTCTCTGTGGTTTGAACAATCTCTCTCTCTCTCTTCACAAAATAGGCGGTGTTTCCCTTTAAGAAATGAAGCACTCATACCTGCCCATAGAGGGCGACAGAGTGTGCTCAGAGCAACTGGATGATTGTTGGATGAGACTCAAACAACACATCGAGTGCTTAAAGCATCATTTGCACAGTATTGAATAATTACCTCCTTCTGCAGGTAGGAAAGCACTACAAAATGTCTTGCCCTCTTGCAAGGGCAGATTGTGGAGAATAATTGTACAGCTTCTTAGCTTAGCATGTGAGGATGAGACAAGATTTGCAACATGAATGGAGAGTGATATCGTTCCTTAGTTACTCCACTTCATTCCAATCTCTCCCCCACCATTTTCATCTCCCAAATCAGGGGCCCAGGGTGATGACAAAAATTGGGCTTAAATGTATGCAAGTTAAAATATTTTAAAAATTTAATTAATTCATGAATGAAAATATACATTTTTGTATTTTTGGCAGTAGTTGTGGGTTTTTTGTGTGATTTTTGTGTGATTTTTGTAGCAGTTCGAAAGCAAGAAATTGCAAGTAGATAAATAGGGAACACTTTGTTGGGAAAGTAAACAGCGTTCTGTTCACTCCAGTGTCTAGTCATGCCTGCCACATGACCACAGAAACATCTGCAGAAGCAGGCAGAGCTAGCTCTTCGGCTTTGAAACAGTGATGAGCACTGAACCCTAGAGTTGGATATGGCTGGGTTTCAAGCAACTATGGTTCAGTGCTCATCTCTGTTTCAAAGCTGAAGAGCCAGCGTTGTCTGCTTCTACAGACGTTTCCGTGGTCATGTAGCAGGCATGACTAGACACTGGAGCGCATGGAACGCTGTTACCTTCCCACTGACGTGGTCCCTTATTTATCTACTTGCAATTTCTTGCTTTCGAACTGCTAGGTTGGCAGGAGCTGGGACAAAGACAGGAGCTCATTCTGTCCTGCAGTACTTGGGAATCCAACTGCTGACCTTCCGCCTCCCAGTCAGCATCTTAGCCACTTGAGCCACTGCAGTCAGATAACCCATTAATTCACAACATGGTAAAGCATTTTTAATAATTTTTGTATCCCCCCAATACAGGCTTTTCGCTCAATTGGCTGTTGGGTTCTCAAAAACATGTCTGGAGAAGGGTCTTTGCCCACCAGTGGAAGGATAGCATGGAGATGTATGCTGTGACCCAAAAGCCATATTACAAAAGTGCCAGAAATGTGTATACAGTACTTCTGTTATACAGATGTGGGGTTACTGCAGGATATAGGGAGGAAATCACTGGCTAATTCATATCCCTTATCTAGCCTTTCCCGACCTTTAGTTTTTGGACTTCAATTCCCAGAAGCCTAAGTCATTGCCCCAAAGCACTAATCAGCCAATGTACTGACTTAGGCTTCTGGGAATTGAAGTCCACAAGTGTTCCATGGAACATAGTTTGGGAAACGCTGCCCTAGTAGTCAATGGTGGAAAATAAGACTTTCTTTTCATAGGTTTTCGATGTCTGAAAAGAAGAAACCTTTTGGGGGAGTAGAGAAAAAAACAGGAAAAATCTCTCTGGGTGTGTGTCTCTCTCTCATTCATTTATATCAGGGGTGGCCAAACTTTTTGCACCATGGGCCTGACCACGCCCCCTGGACAGCTGATTCCAGAAGTGGGAGCAAAACACACACACGCAAATGCCGTAAATGCACCTGCAGCTGTCACAAATGTGTTTACAACAGCTGTGGATGCATTTTACAGCAGCACTTGCGCATGCAAGGCACATTTATGCAGGTGCATTTGTGCATGTGTGTGTGCCTGTTTGTGCATGCGTGGTGTGTGTTCACTTCTGGTAGCAACAAGGGTGCCATGGGCCGAATCTTGCCCATGGGCAATAATTTGGCCACCCCTGATTTACACACACACACATCACAATCTCAAGGCAATATCTTTTGCAATGTCCTTCCTAAAATAAGGTCATAACTACTTCCTCATATGCTCAATGCCTGGTTCACAGATAATTTTCCAAGATTGTGGTTACCTGTGTCAAACCCACCTCATGAATGACCCTTGGCTCCTCTTTCTAAACAGCAGTCATGGTTTAGGTTCACACCTGGCTTCCACTTACCTGACATCTCATTCATATGAGCACTAACAAAACATTTAAGAGTTTGGACAGCAAGACAGCACAAGGACAATATTTTCCTCAAAAGATTCTTTGACGACAAGGATCTTCTCCCCCTAAACAGTTTTGGGCACTCCAGCCTCTTTCAATCTCTCGTTGAGCATGAGTGCCGTTTCAAGATGGTCCAAGATCAATTTCTAGCCGAAATCCTATTAAGTCACACCAGCTAAGTCTCACTAGTGACTTCCCAAAGAAGCAGTGGTGTCAAACAAGCAAAAATCAAAGCATGACAGAGTGCTACACCACTCAGATGCCGACAAAATCCAAAGTATTTTTGGGAGGATGATGCCCTTCTTGAGTATTGGAAAATTATGTGAGGTCTTGTGGTTCCATTTTAATCTGCAAACCACCCAGATTTAGTCAAAGATAAAGGTTGCCCTTGCTTGAAAGCCAGTCGTATCCGACTCTAGGGTTCTGTGCTCATCTCCGTTTACAGCCAAAGAGCCAGCGCTGTCTATATTTTTCAGACGTTTCCGTGTGACATGTGGCAGGCATGCCTAGACACTGGAGTGCACAGAATGCTGTTTACCTTCCCACCGAAGTGGTCCCTATTTATCTACTTGCAATTTCTTGCTTTTGAACTGCTAGGTTGGCAGGAGCTGGGACAGAGATGGGTGCTCATTCCGTGGCACAGCACTCAGTTTTGAAACTGCTGACCTGCCGACCTTCTAGTCATCAAGTTCAGAGTCTTAACCACTAAGCCACTGCAGTCCCCTACCCAGATTTAAGGCTTGCAGTAATGGAGCAGTAATATAAATAAAATCAATCAACTAATTTGCTCATGGATTTCTTTCTCCCAAGTTGTTTCTACATTAGGCAAAAACTTGTTAGACAAGAATCTAAAAGGGAAATGAATTCTGTCCAGAAGCTTAACAATGTTCTCAACAAAAATATTGGATATCTGTGGAGACACAAGACTTGTTCTAACATAGAATCAAACTGTCTCTCTAGCACAGCATTGTTGGTGCCGAGTAGAAGCAACAGTCCAAAGTTGCAAACACAAAATGTGAAGCCTGAACTTGGATTTTTCTGCCTACAAAGTTTATTTTCCACCCCTTAATTTCCCCTTAGAGACAGTCAATGTTTATAAGTAATGCTCAACTTAGCTAAACATCATCACATTACTCCCCGGTTCCAATATTAAGTCATTGATTCAGAACAAGCTGTTGAGGTTTACTGCCTTACCTTTTTCTTCCCTTCTTTTCCATTTGCTTCTATTATTTCTAGCGCTTCTGAAAAATGCAACCAGCAATCTCTGGCATCTAGTTCTCATCATGCCTAAAACATCCACGACACAGATTTGACACTCAAAAAGAGTGCCGCATAGTACGGCTTGGCTTCTTTCGAAGCCTCTTCAGACCAAACCGGCGTGCCAAACAGAAAAGCATCACAACAAGCATCTCCTCCCAGCAGAAGTGGCCAGAGGTGTGAAAACAATGCAGACCAATCTTTTGAAGTGTTTACTTACGAGAGAAAGCAGCGCCAACACAAAGAAAAGCCGGTAGTCCTGGAGGATCCGGGAGTTGATGGTACGAAAGTGAAGCAACATCCGACTTAGAAAACTGGTCTCCATCTCTTTCAATGCTACTGATCTAAAGCTTTTGCTTCCCGGCACACAACATGGGGAGAGAGTCTGTGTTGGGCTGGAAGAGGCTTGATCCTATTAACAGGTCCCTAGTTTTGTGATTGACTAGTCTGCCACCTGTGCGCCTGTGCTAGACAAATGCTCCAAGAATTCTGCCAGTAGCTGCTAAATGGGATTGGTTGGCTCCTCCAAAAAGCATGATGAATAATGCTAAGAGGATGGGTGGGCAGACTGGGGTGTCTGAACTGACTTCACTGAAATCAAAGCAACTGGTGTGAGGCATGCGCAGGGCACATATGGGTCTCTATGACGCAGCAAGCAGTGAAGTGTTGGGCTTCAACCATGGACAGCTAGATCCAAATCCTGATTGTCCATAGATCTCGAAGGTCATCGGCTTCAGTCAGACCTTTGACATCGTATCTCAAGATGCTCCTGTTTCTCTGAGTTTCGCACAAAATTAAAGGAACCAAAAGAAGTACTGTATAGTCGAGGTTGTGAATTAGGAGGGGATAAATCCAATGGATTGGGATTAGATCGAATAATTAGGGGCCGTGGTTGCTTGGTGGTTAAGACCAGGAGTTCTCAACCTTTTAAAGCTGGGGGCCAGGTCAAGCTCCCACAGACAGCTTTGGGGGCCGGATGCCCATTTTGCCCTTCCTCCACCACATGGCACTTCCTGGTGTGGTGGAAGCAGTGGGAGGGCACATGAAATGGTGTTGCAGGCTGCAGGTTGATAATCCCTGGTTAAGACACTAAGTTTGATGATCAAAAGTTAACAGGTCAGTAGTTTGAGACCCGAGTGCTGCACAATGGAGTGAGCTCCCGTCATCTCTCTCCAGCTCCTGCCAACCTAGCAGTTTGGCGGGTTGGTAATCAGCATTCCATGTTTAGTCATGCCTCCCACATGTCCACGGAAACATCTGCATATGCAGACAGTGCTGGCTCTTTGACTATAAACAGAGATGAGCACTGAACCCTAGAGTCAGATATGACTGACTTTCAAGCAAGGGTGACCTTTACCTTTACAGCGCCTATTATCCTCAGCAGAATAGCCAATTGAAATGGATTTTTCCTGCCCTTTTTTCTTTCTCTGCTGACCAGTGAACCGTTGGTGGCCATTATTATTATTATTATTATTATTATTATTATTATTATTATTATTATTATTATTATTATTATTATTATTATTATACTTGTATGCCGCCTGGTTGGGTAGGCTGACTCTTTGTCTTTACATATGTGTGAGTGCAGGTGGATGTCTACCTATATGTGTATGTATGAGAGAGAGAGAGAAGGCAGAGAACATGTGTGGGCATTCACATGTGCTATGAGTACACACATTCAGTCATTTGCTTACATCCAAGAACATCAGCTGGATTCAGCTGAGGAGACGAAATGTCAGCCGTCACTTTCGGAAAGACATCCAAGCCCTTGATTGACGTTTGCGAGTTGTAAGGAATCTTAAAGAACTGTTTGGTATGCAGCAAAATGGAAGTCGGACAAATTTGTCCTGCAAACTATGAAGTGGATTCAAATTACCTGGTTAGCTGTTATTTATTTATTTTCAACAGCTCCGCTGAGGAGCAGACTAATCTATACCTTTGGCCAGGGATATTGCCATGCATTGATTAAATTTGTTTTCGAACGGACTGAAGGCTGGCGTGGATCCTTCTGGCTGCCTCTATCTATGCAAAAATGTTCCCTTTTGTGTGGATGTTATTATAAAACAGGGCAAGTTCGCATTAGCAGTGCTAATTCCCCTATTGAGAGGGCCCGTGAGAAGGAGCTGCTGTTGGCAGTTTATTTTTCTGCAGGACACATGGGTTTTGTGGTCCATGCCAGCTCTTCAGATGCAAGAGTCTATAGACCAGGAGTTCTCAACCTGTTTTAGCGGGGGCGGGCAGGTCATGCTCCCTCACATAGCTTCAGGGGCCGGATGGCCATTTTGCCCTTCCTCCACCACATGGCACTTCATGGTGTGGTGGAGGCAGGGGGGCACATGAAACAGTGCCACCGGCCACATCTGGGCCGCAGGCCGCAGGTTGAGAATCCCTGCTATAGACCATCAGAAACACAAATGGGGAGGGGAGTTGTTATGTACTGTTAATTCAACATAGGGCATTCCTATGAATAAGAGATCTCCCAATTGTTCTGTCCTCAACAGCTGTCCCACGTTGGCAGCCTTCCTGCTCAAACCGTTGTGATGTCCAAGATGGTGACTATAAGACACACTGCATCTTCTGACAGGGAGTTCCATGGGTCGAAGTCATTTGCTCTTGCCCACAGGGGCCAAACAAGTGAGCACTTAACATTCTTGAATGCCTGCCTTTATATCGAAAAAGCTGATGCATTATGTTATTTATGAAAAGCAACTTCGTAGCTGCTGTTGTTCAGTCACACAGTCAAGTCCAACCCATGGACCACCACATGCCAGGCTCCCCTGTCCTCTGCCATTCTCCGCAGCCCACACAGATCTACGCCCGTCGCGTCAACAATGCCGTCCAGCCACCTCATCATCTGCTGTCCCCTGCTCCTTTTGCCTCTGATCTTTCCCTGCATCAAGGCCTTCTCAAGTGAGTCCTCTCTTCTCATGTGATGGTAGCTACAATTATTTAATTCCGGAATTTCCCACCTCTGGATT
Source organism: Bradypodion ventrale (assembly GCA_035047345.1). Lineage (NCBI taxonomy): Eukaryota > Metazoa > Chordata > Lepidosauria > Squamata > Chamaeleonidae > Bradypodion > Bradypodion ventrale. Next base: position 133,379,683 of record JAWDJE010000006.1, on the reverse strand, counting down.
TTATACGACCCTGCTTGCACAGTTGAGGATTTCATGGATGCTGTTTTATGAGTCGGTGTTTTCCAGGAAGTCCTACTTTCCAACCAAAATGTACTGCCAACTTCCATGGGTGTTGGTTCAACAGGGCACCCTCCAGCCCATAACAATTCCCCAGGCGCATTGTTTGGTTTAGACAAAACACCAACCGTCTTCTTCCTCTTCCTTCTTTACAATTGAAGCCAAACTGATTATTGACAAACTGCAGGACTGATTCCTTTCCTTTACTTATGGCTCCAGATCCATGGCATAACATCTCCCAAATTATGATGGACCTTTACGTACACATATCTAATCTAGTTTCTCCTTGTTGCCTTATAAACCCATTGTTCACCCTTCTCTTTTTGGCTCAGACAAAGTACACAAACCCCAGGCCAGCTTTTCATTTCTCTTCTTCCTCTTTTTGAGCTTTTCAGCTCCTCTATTCGAACTTCCATGTGCTTGAGATTTGAAACCTAAATCTTGAGTTCCGAGAAACAAACATACAGTACATACAAAAAAACAGCCATGTGGCCCTTCCACAACACAAACACAAAGGAGGCGATAGCTTTATTAGACTACCAAAAATATCAATCAATTGGAAAGCTTTCCATGGCCAAGTCCACTTCTTCTGGCAATGCATTAATATTTTGTGGGTATTGCAAGTTGTTTGGTTGCTCTTGGTCTGAAAAGCTGGGTGGAAAATTCCAAGCTGATATTATCAGGGGTGAAACTTGAAACCACATCCCCGAAGCCTGTTTGCGGCCAACTTTTGAACCCCTCTTAAGAAGCATAACCTGTCAGCCTATGGCCAAACAGATATGGGTGTCAATGCTAGTATTTATTTGTTTATCTTTCAAATTTTATAAATTGAACGAGAGACTCTGGTGGGACGGACAGATGTTCTTGAGGTGACGCCGCCTCTTAGGTATCCTGGCCCACTACCATGTAGGACTTTAAAGGTCATAACCAGCACCTTGAATTGCACCCGGAGGCACATCGGTAACCAGCCTCCAAACACCTGGATAGGACTCCGACTGCATTGCTTTGATCACCATGAGCCAAGATGTACAGCTGAGTATCATCAGCATACTGAAGATGCTTCACCCCGTGGGAATGGATGATCTCCCCCAATGGCTTCGTGTATATGTTAAATAGGAGAGGCGAGAAGACCGAGCCCTGAGGCAACCCCATATTGGAGAGGCCTAGGGCTGGACCCCTCATCCTCCAATCACACTGACTGGGTCCGACCCATCAGAAATGACAGTGCCCTGGATCTCCAGTCCACAGAGACATTCACGGAGAATACCATGCTCGATGGTATCGAAAGCCGCTGAGATGTCAAGAAGAGGCACGACGGGCAGACTACCTCTGTCCCGCTCCTGCCAGAGATCATCTAAAAGTGCGACCAATGCAGTTTTGGTACCATATTCGGGCCCGAATCCTGACTGAAAAGGGTCCAGATGATCCGTTTCATCCAGGACCCCCTGTAGCTGCCACACCACTACCTTCTCTAACACCTTCCCTAAGAAGGGGTTGGATACCGGTCTAAAATTAGCTACCGGTATTATAGTGTTGACTTTAAAAGTTACCCACCTGCTTCCATGCCGGGTTCAAAGTGGTTGTTGTTGTTGTTGTTGAGTCGCACAGTCAAGTCTAACCCTTTTATGACCCCCATGGACCATAACATGCCAGGCTCTTCTGTCATACACCATACAGTGTCTGCCCAGACCTACTCCCACTGTGTCAACAATGCTATCTAACCTTCTCAACCTCTGCTCACAATCTGACTTTGATCCTAATGAGTCCAAGGTTGACACAGCCTTCAATCCTTCAAAGGTTGGTAAAATGAGTCCCCAGCATGTTGAGGCCAAAAGGCAAATTAGCTTGTGAGAGCTCTGGGGTGGTAAGGTAAGGTAAAAGTCGGCCTTGCTCGAAAGCCAGTTGTATCTGACTCTAGGGTTCAGTGCTCATCTCTGTTTATAGCCATAGACCCAGCGCTGTCTGCTTCTGCAGACGTTTCCATGGTGATGTGGCAGGCATGACTAGACACCGGAGCGCACGGAACGCTGTTTCCTTCCCACCGAAGTGGTCCCTATTTATCTTGTTGTAATTTCTTGCTTTTGAACTGCTAGGTTGGCAGGAGCTTGGACAGAGACGGTAGCTCACTCCGTCGTGCAGTACCTGAAAGTCGAACTCCAACCTTCCAGGCAGCAAGTTCAGCATCTTAAGTGTAATTGCTATTGCTAATTAATATTGTTGCCCTCCTCTGAGCTTGTTCCAGTGTGTTGCCATTCCTATTATTGAAATATATTGAATTTTTCTACTTGCATACAAGTATATTGTATTTTTGCCCTGGCTTCCAACCATACTTAACTTGCTTGCATGATCAGTAACCCAAACATCCTTTTCCTCCTCTCCATGGCCCAGACTGTTTCAGACCTCACAGCATGTATTTCTTTAGCAGTCTAGAAAGACACTTCCTCCCCTTGCTTGGTTTCAGATACGGAGTGGACCGCCAGTTCCACGCCAAGCCAAGGATCGTCACAATAACGGGAAGACAAAGTTGATAACCCCAGCCAAGGTCATGACTGGACTTCAGCGGAAACAGAAGGAACGGTACCCAGATGAATTCTCATTGGATTCTCAATATTTTATACAAAAAACAACAGGTTCACCCTCCGGTTTTGGAGTAAATAGCCAGATTCCTCTTGGTCACTGGGACCTTTCCATGATTAAGACAACAATGAAGCAGGATATTGTTGTTGTTATGTGCTGTCATATGAATAAGTGAGCTCCAAATTGTTCTGCCTCAAAAGGCTTGACCACCTTTTGTAAACTCAAGCCTACGCTTTCCTTTAGGGCAGAGGTGCCCAAACTTTTCGGGCCGTGTGACAGGCACATGGTTGAGTGTGCCGGTCACATGGTTCCTCCCACTGGAAGCAGAGAGGGTGGTGTGGGCTGGATTAATTGGCACTGTGGGCCAGATCTGGCCCACAGGCCATAGTCTGGGCACCCCTGCTTTAGACTAGTGTTTCCTAACCTTTGGTTTTTGGACTTCAATTCCCAGAAATCTAAGTCAATTCCTTTGGTGTATGAAAACCAAGACACAGGACACAGCCTCGGGCTGGGTTAACTCAGGTTTATTGCATCGTGGACAGAGGGAACATGAGGTAATGGCGGATCGATAGCTCTTTATATACAGTGGTAATACATTTGAACGTGGTGCCATGGTAGCCCATTGGCTACTGTCTGCGTGACGTCATTGCGGGTCACGCCCTTCTTGTCCAGGTGTAGGTGGTGGCGGGAAAGCTTCCCGCGCTGTTGCCTTTGATGAGTTCGGACCAAGAGAGCTTGGACGCTCGCTGCTGCCAGCTGGTGGTCATTAGCTCGCGTCCTATTGCAGGGTTCATATGATACAGCTGAAGGTTACATTGGTTCGGATACATTGTAATCCATGTGGAAGGTAAAACCCTTAGAACACAACACTCCTCCCCCCTAGGACGAGACAACGTCTCGAGCCCATACTTCTAAACACTCCCCCCCCTAGGAGACAAAATCTCTCAGCCAAGATGGCTTGTTTCGAACACGCTGGGGTCTCGATGCGGGCTGCCTTTCCCCGGGTTTGCTACCTTCTCTTTGTCCCCCGGTTTCCTGTCCTGTAATTTGAGAAGGAGACTCGTTAGTGACTTGCCGCGGCTCCGCGGCGTTGTTGGGAGGTGTGCTCTTTCTTAGGGAGGAACCGGGGGCACTGGGGGCTAACGAAAAACCCCTCTTCTCGCTTGGATGGGTGGGGGAACACTCCTGAAAACCCCCCCGGCTCGCTAAATCAAAATCTAAATTCCATTCGGGGGCAGCGGTCGCGAACTCCTCTCCCCCTTCCCCGGCCTCTGATCGGACTGGTTTATCAAAAGGATATGAGTCGGGGCCGCTGCTTCTTCCTTCCCCCCTTGCTTGGGACTGTTGTCCGCTGCTGTCTCCCCCTTGGGTGAAGCGGTTGGGGAAGAGCCCTAACGCTGAATCTTGTTGCTGATTCTCACTGACTGGCCCACTTACTCGGTGCCTCAGTTGGTCTGCGTGCCTCCTCCAGAGGAGACCGGTGTGGGTTTCGACCCGGTACGAGACTGGCCCCGTCTGTTCTACAACTGTCCCCGGCACCCAGGCTGGCCCCGCGCTGGCATAGTTCCTGCAATGAACAGGGTCGCCGGCGGCGAAACCTTTCGAGACTGCCAACCCTACGTTTTTCCCTTTATCCTCAATTCTTGTGGGGTCTAGCCTGGACAGGAGCGTAGTCAGTTTTCGCCGCATCAATAGCTCTGCCGGCGAGTAACCTGACGCTAAGGGGGTCACCCTATACGCTAATAAGAACTGACATACTTGGTGATTTAGGTCCCCGGGGCCCATGCGCCGGAGCGCCTCCTTTGTTGTACGCACCAACCGTTCCACTTGGCCATTCGTGGCCGGGTGAAACGGCGCGGATGTGATATGCCGAATGGCGTTTGCCTCCATGAATGCCCCGAACTCTGAGGAGGTGAAACAACTCGCGTTATCGCTGACTAAAGTGTCGGGTAAGCCGAACGTTGAAAAGACTCTCCGTAGTTGGCTAATCGTAGTGGCGGAGGACGTGCTCTTTACCGGGATGACCTCCAGCCACTTTGAGAATGCATCCACCACCAGGAGAAACATGGTTCCTCGGAAAGGGCCAGCGAAATCTACGTGCACTCTGGACCATGGCCCCCTTGCTGTGTCCCATTCCCTGTGCGGGAGGCGGGCCGCCTCTGGTCGGGACCCCTGGCATGCCTCACAAGTGCCGACCATGTGCTCAATGTCCTCGTCCAGCTGTGGCCACCAAAAGTAGCTGCGGGCCAGCGCTTTGGAGCGAACGATGCCCGGGTGGCTGACGTGCAGCAGTTTGAGCACCCTCGGCCGCATGGGTGTTGGGACCACCACCCGTTGGCCCCACAACAGGCACCCCCTTTCTAGGGACAACTCTAGCTTCTTCCGAAAGAATGGGTCGAATTCCTTGCTTGGGGACGATGCTGGCCACCCTTTCTGCACCCATGAGCTGACTTTCTCCAGCGTTCTGTCCTTGCCTGTCGCCCTAGCTATATCGGCTGGTACTATTGGGGGTTCGTCTAAAACCTCGATTAGCAACACCTGGCGGTCTCTCCCTATTCTGGCTTTTTGGTCGTCCGACAAGGGCAAAGGTGATCTCGAAAGTGCATCAGCATGGCTGATCTCCTTTCCGGGCCGGTACTCCAACTCGTGTTGGTATGCGTTAAGAAAAATGGCCCATCGCAACATTCTCGGGGATAGTATCTGCGGCGTGGGCTTGCCTGCCGTGAAAATCCCTAACAGGGGCTTGTGATCCGTCACGATTTTGAACGGGCGGCCATACAGAAAATCGTGAAACTTTTTGGTCCCCGCTACTATTGCTAATGCCTCCCTGTCGGTTTGTGCGTAATTTCGCTCTGCTTGGGACAGGGACCTTGAATAAAACGCAACTGGGGCCTCCCGACCGTCATCCAACACGTGGCAAAGCACCGCCCCCACCCCCACCGGTGATGCATCACAGACTAAGACCACCGGCCGTTTGGGGTCGAAGTGCGTAAGGATTGCGTCCGATGTTAAAAGTTGCTTGAGTTCGTTGAACGCCCTCTCGTGCTCGTCACCCCACATCCATGTCTCCTCCTTTTTAAGTAACCGATGAAGCGGTTCGGCCACGGAGGCTTTCCGCGGGAGGAATGTATGGTAAAAATTGAGGAGCCCCAGGAATGACTGTAGTTCGGTTTTGGATGTGGGGCGAGGGGCCTTCTTGATGGCTGCTACTTTGGATTTGGACGGCTTAATACCCTCGGGTGTGATCCGAAACCCTAAAAACTCGACCTCGGTTTCGAAAAAAACACATTTGTCCTTCCTCAGTCTCAGCCCCGCTTTCTCGAACACCGTTAGCACTTTATCCAATCTCCTTGCTAGTTCGGCCTCACTCCCCCCTGTTATCAATACGTCATCAAAATAAGGCAACACCCCCTCCAGCCCCTTCAGGAGGCGTTCCACAAGCGACTGAAAAAGGCCGGGTGCCGAGTTCACGCCGAACTGTAAACGCGACACCTGGAACGCTCCTTTATGTGTGACTATCGTTTGTGCCGCGGCCGTGGCGGGAGTTACGGGGAGTTGCTGATAGGCTTGTGCCAGGTCGAGCTTAGCGAAACACTTTCCCCCATTTAGCCTGGCCAAAAGGTGGCTGACCACTGGCACCGGATATGCATTAGGGCGAATCGCCTTGTTAATTGTACACTTATAATCAGCGCAAATGCGCACCTCCCCGTTAGCCTTCAGAGCTGTTACAATTGGAGTTTCCCACTCCGCGGAATCAACAGGAATAAGAATCCCCTGGCCCACCAATTTGTCCAGTTCCGCCTCTATTTTGTCCTTTAGTGCGAAAGGCACCCTGCGCGGTTTGAGTCTTATCGGGCGGACCTCCGGGTCTAGGTCGAAGGCTACAGGGGGGCCGTTGAATTTCCCAAGTCCTTTTTTAAAAACGGCGGGGTGCGCATCGCACACCGCTTGTATTGGATCCGCCCCCACTGAATGTACTCCCCCTATGAACAGGCCCAAGGGCTGAAACCACTGTGTCCCTAGGAGGCTACAACTTCCCCCCTTGAGGACAACTAGGGGCAGTTCCGCAGAATGTCTCCTAAACTTAACCTGAAATTTCCCGACCCCCAACACCGGAATGCTGTTTCCCTGTACATCACGTAGCGTGGACCTCAATGCTTTAAGTTTGGGCCGCACGTGGGGGTCGATTTTCAAAAACTCCCTCTGGGGGATTATGGAATAGGAGGACCCCGAGTCAATTTCCATCCTGATAGGGGCCCCTTGTACTTGTACCTCAACAAAGTAATGGGACTGTCCCGCGGACACGCTGAACACTGGGGCGTCGTCCTCGCTGCCGTCCGAGACGCGGCCCACGCCGTCCTGCTTCTTCGTGGTCTGGACGCCATCTTTGGGCCTCGCTGGACGGTCCGGCCTGATCGAACGGTCTGATGACTGCCTCCGGCCCTCTTTCCGTTTTCTGCATGCCCTGGCGATGTGCCCCCGCCGGCCGCAGGTGTAACATTCGGCCTTTCTAAATGGGCACCTCGCGCGCTCGTGGGCCGCTCCGCAGCCATCGCAGCGGCGCCCCCCCTTTCGGACCTTCTGGACTTCTTCGCCGTCGCTGCCTTCCGAGGACGATTTTGAGGCCCGTCGAGTCGCGTGCACCGGTTTTTCCGCTTTGCCGGCTCTGGGACGCCACTCACGCCACTGGTGCATCTCGTCCACTCCGGCATTCGTGGACTCTGCGGCTTCTGCGGCCTCAACGACCTCTGCCAGCGTGGGTGGCGGCTCCTTGTTCATCAAACTGCGCTGCACCTCCTTGTCTTTCAGGCCGCACAGCACGCCGTCCCTGAGGGCCATTTCTTGGATATTGCCCCATTTACAGGGGACGGCGGCTACCCTCAGGGCGGCCACGAATGCCTCAACCGACTCGTCCGGCGCTTGGACTCGCCTCCAAAACGCGCTCCGAGCGGGAAACATCGCCCTCGCGGGTCGGAAGCGCTCCCGTAGCAGCTTCATGATGTCGTCCGCCTTAAATTCGCTCACCTTCTTCGGGGTGATGATGCCCACCAGCGTCCGCTTGGTGTCCATTCCGAGCATTCTGGTGAGGATGGCCCTCTTCGTCTCCTCATCGTCTTCCTTGACTTTGAGTTCCACCAACGCCGCATGGAAGTCCATCTCAAACAGCTCCCAGTCTTGCGGTTTGGTGATGTTGAACCCGCTCTGTGCCCTGGCTGCTCCTTGGGGATCCATTATCCCACCTTCGTCGCCAATTTGGTGTATGAAAACCAAGACACAGGACACAGCCTCGGGCTGGGTTAACTCAGGTTTATTGCATCGTGGACAGAGGGAACATGAGGTAATGGCGGATCGATAGCTCTTTATATACAGTGGTAATACATTTGAACGTGGTGCCATGGTAGCCCATTGGCTACTGTCTGCGTGACGTCATTGCGGGTCACGCCCTTCTTGTCCAGGTGTAGGTGGTGGCGGGAAAGCTTCCCGCGCTGTTGCCTTTGATGAGTTCGGACCAAGAGAGCTTGGACGCTCGCTGCTGCCAGCTGGTGGTCATTAGCTCGCGTCCTATTGCAGGGTTCATATGATACAGCTGAAGGTTACATTGGTTCGGATACATTGTAATCCATGTGGAAGGTAAAACCCTTAGAACACAACAATTCCCCAAAGCACTGATCAGCCAATGTACTGACTTAGGCCTCTGTGAATTGGAGTCCCCCTGTGGGGCGTGGGGCCCACATTGGGAACCACTGGTTTAGGGACTCAACATATCTCATATTTGATCTTCCACCTTTTTCAGCATTATTGTCTTTTCCCAGAGAACTTCACTTTCTCATGATTGTCTGTCTTTCTGGCAGTCCAGGGTATCTACAGTGCTCTCCTCCATCATCACAACTCAAATGAATCAATTTCCCCCCCTATCTACTTTCCTTAATGTCCATCTTTCCCATCTGCACATGATCGGGGATACAACAGTGTGAATGATCTTGGTTTTTATATAGGTCATCTCCTGTATTTGTGGGTCCGGTATCCAAGGTGCCAGCGCTCCGTGTGCTCCAGTGTCTAGTCATGCCTGCCACATGACCACGGAAACATCTGCAGAAGCAGACAGCGCTGGCTCTTTGGCTTTGAAACAGAGATGAGCACTGAACCCTAGAGTCGAATACGACTGGCTTTTGAGCAAGGGAAACCTCTATGTATCCAAGGTGCATTACATGAGCTGGACACTAGAGGCCATTTTTTTACAATGTAATGTTGACAAGAAATGCATTTAAATGAAATGTTTCACGAGCCCACATGAAGATCAGCAGAGGAATGTGCACCCCACCCTCTCTTGTATGTTTCAGCTATGTTCACTATAGATCTTGGAATCCCCTGCTGATACGGAGGGTGACCTGAACCTAATTCCTTCATTGCGGTCCTATTAAACCTCACTTTTCTTCTGATTTCTTGCCTGCAGTCGGCATTTGGACTGATGATTGAACCGAGGTACACAAAACAATGGAACTATGCCAGTAAAGGTTAAGTCGCCCTTGCTCGAAAGCCAGTCGTATCCAACTCTAGGGTTCAGTGCTCATCTCTGTTTATAGCCAAAGAGCCAGTGTTGTCTGTGACTGCAGACATTTCCATGGATGTGTGGCAGGCATGCCTCGACACCGGAGTGCACGGAATGCGGTTTACCTTTCCCACCAAAGTGGTCCCTATTTATCTCCTTGCAATTTCTTGCTTTCGAACTGCTATGTTGGCAGCACCTGGGACAGAGACGGGAGCTCCAGTGATGCGCTGCAAAAAAAATTACTACCCCACCCTTGGCGCGGCTAACTCTGTGGGTGTGGCTAACTCTGTGGGCTATGCCCACTTGGCCCGCCATACCATGGCCTGGGGTAGGGAGGTGGGTGTGGCCAGCCAAGTTGACGTAGCCTGGGGAAATTTCCGGCACCCACACACCTGTGGGCACTGGGAGCAGCGCATCACTGGGGAGCTCACTCCGTTGTGCAGTACCCGGGAATCGAACTCCAGCCTTCTAGTCAGTGTGTTCAGCGTCTTTCTTAGTTAAGCGAGAAAATCTCCCTGATTTCATTTTGTCGCTTTCCCAAATGCCCCGTAGCATTTTTTTGCCCATCTTTTTTTCTCCCTTGAGATTGCCAGACTTCGTTTCTTCTCCTCTCCTTAAAATGTGCACACTTTAATTCCTGTTTTGGTAATGTGCACGCTTAGTTACACATTCCATCTGATGTATATATTTATTGATGCCTTTCAGCCAATGTACCTGTACATCCCCAAGACTAAAGCCCTTTTTTTGTGTATTATCTGTGGTTGCATTTTACAACGTGTATATCGTAAAATCTGTTTCTTTGGCTTGCCTGGTAAGCCTGGCAAATGAGCAGATCTTGTGATGGAGAGGGTTTCTTCTCATAGTCTTCAGGGGTGTGAACATGCTACTATCGTCAACACTCTAACAAAGATTCTTCCTTATTGTTTCCAAACAGACGCCATGAAAGATTTCAGAAAAGGCCGTGGTTGACTACTATTTAATGCTGTCAAAAAAGAGGATTTTTCCCCCTTTCCTCCCAAAGCATCCAGAAATTCCCTAGGAAGTGCTGAGCTTTCTCTGCTTCAGAGAAAAGTCAAAGTTTTCGGCGCCTTACCCACTTAGGTTTCCAAAGAGGGCTTTTGAATGTCCATTGTGTGTAGGTGCACATTTTATAAAAGGCGTCTCTTCAAAAGTGATTACTTTTCTCTAAAGCAATTCTACTGACTCCAGTGGGGATAAATCCCAAAGAAATGAGGACATGGTTGGGCAACTTATCCCTCACTTGGCAGGCTTTTTCCTGTTCGCCCAGATTCAGTGAAAGAACTAAATATTTGGTTTCTCTGGAGTTTCTTTTTTGGAAGAAAGGACAAGCGTGTTTTGTGCTTTGGACTGGAGTTTACTTGAGACCTTTCCAAAAGAGTTCCACTGAGTTGATGAGAACACAGTTAAAAGCAGTATTGGAAGTGTGGCCACGTTTGGGGAGAATGCAACAGGTAACTTTTTCTAGTTCTGTTAGGAATTACTTTTAAAAGGAACTGTTAAGCATCTCTAGAGATACTGTGACTAATGGCTTGGGTGGTGAAGTCCACAGGGAAGGGTGATGGTCACCAAGTGGATTAAATGGTCCCACTTGAATCCATCTTGATGGAAGGCAGCAGCTTCATCAGTCCTGGCCTGGGGCCGAGGAGGACTTTGGGTGCCATAAGGGCTCAGGACCAGAAAGTGACTTGGGGTACTAGATCAGTGGTACAAGTGTTCATGCTGCAATGCAGAAGGCATTACCGGTATATTGTCCGTAGGACAATCTTTATGGCTGATCGCCACTAGGATCACCAATATTCAGATACGGCAGAAGAAAATAATAATAAATGTCAGTTGGTTGCACCCTTAATATGTTTATGGTGCAATGTCAGAATTGATCACTAGAGGGCACAATGCAACAAAATATTTTTGCAAATGGCAGAATGAGAATGCCAGGGTTCCTTATGCAAAATAACAACCAATGCAATGATTTGCTTTTTTAAAAATAATAATTTTCCAGCTGTTGCTCACACTTGAAACATAGAGCTGCACGTGTCACTCAGCATATACTACAACTCTCAAACTGGCCTGATGACTTCAAGAGTGGTTCTGGGAAACCTCTCCTGTTGTCAATGGTGAAGTAAATTCTACTCACAGTCAAACCAGCTTCCTTATATGGAATAGAGAAAGGCATCATAATCTCATAAGTCAATCTCATACAACCCAAGTTTAATTTATAGGGTGTCAAAGCTAGGCAAGGAACTATTTAGGAGTTGCTTAACTAGGGGGACCAGTCTCTTGTGAGGATGAAAAACTGTCTGTATAAAATGTCCCTATCCCATTTTGGATAGCATCTGGCATCACCATAGAATGCGATGTGGACCATCTACATCGAGAGTTCTCAACCTTTTAAAGCCTGGGGGCCGGATCACACTCCCTCAGACAGCTTTGGTGGCTGGATGGCCATTTTGCTCTTCCTCCACCACATGGCACTTCCTGGTGGGAGGGGGGGACGTGAAATGGTGCCACAGGCCACAGGTTGAGAATCACTGATCTACACTGTGATCCCATCCAGTTTCGCCTCAGGGTAACAGTTGTCAACCTTGACTTCTCTCATCCTTGTCCATTCATGAGATTGAAGGATAGCACCACACCTCTCATGGTGAGGAATGTACTACAGAGTACTCATGTTGCTAGGAGCAGTATTTTGCACAAAGGAAGGACTGTTTTGCACAAAATGGCCTGGCTTTGTGTAAATTGCCCCTGGGCTAGAATGACTTTTGCGTTACATTAGAATGTGAGAATTGGTTGGGTTGTAGACATCAGTCTGAACAATCCAGTAACTTCTGTTCTTGCTTGCGTGTGTTGATGTGTGGGCGGGTAGTTGCTCATGTACGTGTATGCTTCACTTCTCAACAACAACAACAACAAAGATATGAAAACATTTTGCACAACTTACAGAGCCCTTGAGGGATCAAAGGAAATCTTTGTCACCTTCTTGACTGAAAGCAAGGAGTCTTGTGTGGCTTTTACATTCCTTGTTGGAGGTGTATTGTTGTATCACTACAACCACAATGAATAAGAATAATAAGTAAGTATTCTCTCCACTTCCACTACACAAGCAGACTAGAGACTGAGATTTTATATGAGGATAGCATAGAAATATGGTTTTCTTCACATGAGGTCTTAATTGGTATAGTCTACCACAAGATTCTCCCATCTTATCCATGTTTAAACTCAGGGTTTTGAGTTTTTAACTAGTTCTTTTTTGTGTTTTAGGAATTTTTGAAGGTTTTTTATATTTTAATGTTGGGGATTTTATGTACGCCACCCGGAGTCGTGTGTTGATTGGGGCAGCTATACAAATTGAATAAAATAAATAAATAAAATACTTTTAGCTCCTTTGGAACCAGGTTTAGTGAGTCACGGTGAATGTGGCCCATTGAATTGGATGGTAATAAAAATGCTAACGTACTGGTCATTTTCCTGGAATCTAGACCATAAAAGGTAATTGAGGTCCCACTGGGTTATGGATCAAACCATGGGGCTATTTCTCAGTGGTAAGCACAATAGATTTTCTTTATTTTTAAGCTAGTCATAATGATCTTATATTTACATGTGCCAAGGCAAAATTCCATCTTAATTGTACTCAAGAAATAACAATGGAGTTTTCTTCTTGCTTCCTTTATTAGACTCTACACAGAACTGAAAATGTTTCCATCCAGTTGTTAGGATCCCGCTTGGCTCACAAATGCCAGAACACATCATCAATCATGTTGCAGGTTGAGTGAATTAAAACAGGTCCCCCCAAAAAATATATATATGACATAGAGCATGTGCAGCTTAAACAGGGCGAAAAGTGCTCACCCCCAAATTTTCAAATGTGTCCCTTCCATTCTGGTTATGATCTGCATGTAATAAAAGAGACCCCAGGTTGGATTCAGTCTGCACCTTCTTTTCACTTGGTTTCTCCATCCATGTTTCGTTCTGTTGAATCTGTGAGCAAATTTCAGTAAGTGCCAAATAAGAGTTGGCAGTGGTCCCATATTAGTTAATCACATGTCTGTCCTGTTCAGTGAAGTGATGGTTGTTGTTGTTGTTGTTGTTGTTTTGTTCAAGGCAATTCACTCTTGTCTGATCACAAGCTGACTTCTCTGTTCAGCTAGTATGGGTTAATAGTTTTCATGTGAGGGCTTTCAGCTTGAGTTTGAATCTAGTTTGTGGGTCCCAGTTAGAACAAATCCAATGACTCAATGCATTTCTGCAAGCATTATTTCACTGAGTCCACAGTGCTTCAGTAGCCTTGCTCCAAAGGCCCCTAATGACTGGACTGAGGTCCGCATTGTTATATGAACTGGATGCAAAAAGGAGTCTGAAACCATTGCTAGATTTTCCAAAGTTGGCTGTTTTATCAGATTTCAGAACTTTTTGGGGGGCGGGGGAGGTGCTGCTTTCCCTCAACCAAGCCTATGACAGTGGTTTTAAGTGATGGTGTAGGATCGTCTTCTGAGGGACAGATATGGCCACCAAGAGAAAGAACTTTAGCCATCAGTGGTGATTTTCCCCATAATGACATTTTGGGCTCATTGGAAATCATCCCAAATCAGCCAGAATGCTTTCCGCATCTCACAGGTGGGATGAGAAAATGGGAGAAAGTTTTGGAGTTCACACCTCCTTAAGACACTTTCTTGCAAGCCCAAGTGCAGCAGTAGAAATATCCTGATTGGAAGTGTCCGATGACGTGAACTAGTGTTAAAATAAGAACCATGCCTTTTCATGCTTCAGATATGAGGAGGACAGATTTGTGGATCAGATCTATGCCTGTCACATCGATTTTAGCCCTCAGAACAACTACTTTCCGAGGACTCGGGTGGTAACCCAAAAGTCCCACCTTTAACAAAATGGCCGCCAATTGAGGTAAATTTGAGGTAAAATGCCACAAAACATCCTTGTCCAAAAACACTTGAGGCAGTTCTGGATGGAAACTGGAAGAGTTTTGAAGAGACCAACACAACTCCCCAGAGAAGGGGGCAAATGTTGTTCCTCGGTTGCCACAGAATTTTGTTTCAGGCAAAATATCAAAGCGTGTGTGAAAATGTTGGCCTGGCGAAACATTTGATAGTTTTTGTATGTTAATTCAAGCTACAATGATTAATGCAAAGACAGATAGGATCCTATGGCATGTGTTAATAGCATCTACATTGGCAGTGTTAACATCTTTTCTACCTTTGGCTGATTTTTTTTTCATTTTTCTGCAACACAAATTAGTCTTTCTCTATGAACATTATATATATATAAAGGAAACAAGCCCCATCTTCATAAAAGAAAGTTTGTATGAACACTGATCTATTGTGCCCCTTTAGAACATATAATTTTATATGTCTTAAATTGTCCCTGAATGCCCCAGTAACAGCTAGTAAAATGCAGAAAGGAGGTGTTTTTGCATATTTATGCCTGAGAAAGTAACCAAAGTAGAGCTGTCAAGGCAGAGTCAAGACAGAGACTGAAACCTTGTTGCTTGTCTTAGTAAGTCGTAATTAGAGTAGGATCGTTTAATCAATGGAACTCAACAAATCCCTGCTGATTCAATGGGCCTACTCTAGGGAAGACTTACTGTGCTAAGGGGCCATTCAACAATTACGTGATCCTTGAAGGGGGAGGGGTCTGCCATCTGAATTACGGAAAATTGCGTGGGGACGGGGTGGTGGTTCATGTCAAAGATCGCGTAATCCATTTGGAGCTGTTGTGCATTAGGCACCAATAGTTAAAAGCTCTAAAAATTAGAGTTTTGATACAAATGCTCTGGATTATGTAATTTTAAAGGGGGGAGGGGGTCGGAGTTAAAATTACGGTCAGATTCCATAGGGGGAGGGGGTCAATTGCCCCCCCAAAAATGGATCACATAATTGTTGAATGGCCCCTAAGCACAGGATTTCAGGTGCTGTCTATCTATTAGAGAGCTGTGGTTTTCAATTTTCAACCGGACCCAAAATATAAAATGCAACAGACTCTGTATCCCACCCAATCATTCCCATACATCTTCAGGCAGAAAAACCTATTCATTTCCTCCGAAACTACATTATTGCCTCCTTCATGCAGAACTTGAGCCCAAGATGGGAAAGGTTTGGGATTTGGTAGCTACAATCCTCATACTTTCATAGATTGAGGGAAACATAATCCAAAAGACAATTTAGAGGACAGTGGAACCATACCACACAGAAACATCCCTACAGCTGCCACTGCTGGCGGGTTGTTTGTGTATCTACGTGTGACACATAGAAGCTTGTGACAGATCAGATGAGGGTAAGGTAAGGTGGAGGACCTGACTCATATGCCTGTGCACGTATACAAAGTGTAATTCATTTCCTGTGTGAAATTTTCTTTTTCTCTCTTAACGCTATCCTAACATTGAGCGGTCCCTAGAACATCATGGGTGGCATAATCTGAAATTACTCCCTTGGTACAATATGTCTAGATATTTATTTTCATCTTATACTGTATGGTAAGAAATTGCATGTACTGAGACTGGGGGGTTTCATCTTGAGTAGTTATGACTAGAACCAAGCTGTGCTTTGCACACCGTGAGACTGTTTGTGCTGGGACTGGGACTTCTTCTTCAGCAGACATGCCTATAACTGAGCTGTGCTTTAGACCTTAGTAGGTAAACGTCTGACACCCCCACCACCACCACCTGCTTTGGCCCTGCCACCTGCCCTTCCCCCCACCCATTCTGGGAACAGGTTGTCCTCTCTACGATGCTTCTTCTGCAGTGGCTGTTTTCCCCACATCTGGATCTTGTGAACCAGGTTCTCCACCAATGCTTTATGGAATATTTTCATGGCGGGAGCCAGCTGACTCCCTAAAGGTAGCATGCATGGGTTGCTCAGGCTAACCTCAGTACTTTCACATACAGTAGCCACAAACAGTGCCAGCTCCGTGCTCAGCGCATGTGAGAAGGGGGTTCTATGCAGGTATCAGTCCCCAGAACAGTTGTGTGTAGGTCTGCAGTGAAGCCATGGTGATAGAGATAGCACAATGGGAAACCCACAACAATTTGCAGCTGGAAAAGCATGAATCCATAAAAAAAATCCATACAACAATTTTCCCTATGGGAAAAACTATACAATGATTTTCCCTATGGGAAAAACCATACAACAATGTTTGGCACTAAGCAGTTTTTCTCATTGGAAAACCATTGTATGGATTTTCCCATACGAACGATCGCTATGCGGAATACCTTTTTACCCTCCAAGCCTCATCGCTATGCGATTTCATCGCTGTATGGGGTGATCACTATATGGAATTCTACTGTACTTTATTTCAAAACTTGGATGGGCAGGGCCAGCCAGAATTTTTGCTACCAGTTCTGGCGAACTGGTGCAAACCTGCTGATGCCCACCCACTGTATATATGGCTCAGGATCTTCCTACATTATGCTGGAATGTGCCTAAAGCCACATCAGATACCAGTGAAAAAAGTGGATAGTAGAGAGAACAACTATTGGACAAGGCAGAACAAGCCCTGGAGGTCTTCTAAGTTTCTTCATCCATTCAATGAACACACGAGGGGAGAGTCCTATGATCTATTTGAGTGGTTATAAAGAGAGAAGCATTGCCTAAATTGAGCCAGTAAAATGAAGAGCTCTGGGAAGATGATGATTCAGATCCACACATGACAACAAAACATCTTGGATGTTCCTGGGGTAGCCAGTCTCTCTGTCTGTACAAGTTTTAACTTCAACTCCAGATCTTTGTACATATTCACCTTCATGAAGCAAAAGGTCCATCCGGGGGGGATATATGCAGGTTCAATTTAAACCTAGAAGACGTAAACATTTCTTCATTGTAGCAGGCTTTTGCTTTTTTGTTTGTTTGTTTGGACATGCAAAATATTTAACAATATCTCATGGAGATGACAGTATGCTAATTTAGTTTCTTGGAATGTTCCCATCATTTCTAGGCACAGCTCTGAAAGCCTGGACTTATTGGGACTGATCCTACCAATGTCAACAATTCTGAGAAAGAGGAATGGCATTTGGAGGTCTACAAATATCACAATTCTTCATTCTTGGAGTTCTACTTACCTTATAGACAGCTAAAAGTTGGGAGAAAAGGCCTAAATTGAAAGGTTGTGAGGCTGAGCTAAGCCTAGATCTGGACAAGCTTTCTGTCCAAGAGGACATCTCCCAGCTAGGATCAGGGCTGAGACAGGAAGCTTGGCTTAGACCTAGACCTAGCTAAGGCACAGAGACTTCCATTTAAGGCTATTTATCCCAGGTGAGCCACATCTAGGAATCTGTAACTTGAGCATAATTCAGGTAGAACTTCCAAAAGAAAGAACAGATTTATAGTTGAAAAAAATAATAATCTGAAAATCCCATCCCTACTGGACCAGATATGGCTTCTTGGTTTTCTCAGCTTTGAATTTTGGAGATGGGAGTGGACAATTGCTTGTCCCTGTTGAGATCTAACGTCCGTACTCTGCTGACCACCACCAAATTAGTATGGTTAAAGAAATACATCGACCAAATTTTTCCACCAATAGTTTAAAAAAATGATCACCACATTGCAAGAAACATGGCTATTCCATACTTTAGAGTTATATTGTTGTTTATGACTGTGCAAGTAACATAAATGTGATCTGCAGGTAAATGTGATCAGCTTTGCCAGAGCTCATCAGCACCACAGCTGAGAAACCCATGCTTCTTAAGGGGGAGGGGGGCAATGTTATTCTGGATTTTGGCTGCTAGTCAGTGACAGCTCATGACCAGGAGAGGGGGGGGCAGTACTTCCCTGAAGTTCTGGGGTGAAAGTCCTTTATGAGTCCTTTATGTTACCAGTGAGAAGGTCTATTTAGTGTCACCACATCTTGAGAACAATATGACCTCCGAGAAGCCAAGATGATCTCCAACCTAGAACGTTCCCTTAGAGCAGGAGTTCCCAACCTAAGGCCCATGGGCTGGATATAGCCTGTGGAGACATTTCATGTGGCCCCCACTCCTCCAAGGACATTTGAGAAACAACATGGCCAAACCTTTGAAACTATTGGGACAAAATGGCAACTTCATTGTTTAGGCAGGGCAAAATGGCCATCTGGCCTTTGATGCTGACTGAGAGAGTGTGACCCGGTCCCCGGCTTGAACAGGTTGGGAAACCCTGCCTTAGTGCTACCTTAAAATGTCCCCTTAGTGCTTCTACTGCCTTTTTTGTTCCTTAAACTTTGGCCCTCACACTGAAATCAAGACAGTAGCTCCGAAATCTCTTCACACAACGTCTTCTCAATATTCATTTCAGCCTACATGAACACTACATGCCTGACTGCCCTGTCCTCATCTATTTGGGAAGAAGCCCATCCCACTGGAGGAAAAAAAACATAAAATTTGGGCTTCTTGAGTGGTTACTAAAGGTCTTTCTAGCTCACATTCACACACACAAAAATACATATATAATCATTTTTGGCTCCATTTCTCACCACAGATCTAGGAAAGAATGGGAGAGGGAAATATGTATATCTATACAGAAGGATAACCCTAAGAACTTGTAAAAACTTTCAGAAGAACTGCTTGTCATTTTACAAAGAGTCTATAATACTGCTTCTTTAAAACTTCAGAAACTGGTTTTCTCCTCCCCACTTATTTTCTTTCTTTCTCTCTTGGTTCTCCTTTATTTTGGCTTCATCTCCACTCTGGAGTCATCTGCATCGAGGTCATATTCTTCTACCTGGCCACTGGTCCAGACTTTCATGCGGTCAGTGATGTCACTGCTTCTTGGAGCCAAGATGAAGTCATAGACCAGGGCGGCGCTGATGCCTCCAAGGATTGGGCCAACCCAAAAGATCTAAAATGCAAAGGCAAATGATAGACACTTCACATACTGGGACGTGTATAGAGGTATCATTTCTCTGGTAAAATCAGAGCTTTCAAATAAAGAAATACCATCAACCCAAATGCAGCCAGTTGTTTGTAGACAAGATGAAAGAGTTCCCCAAATTGTCCCAATCCAAGACAAAAAGAAAAATGGAATAGAGCTGTTATGATCTCAGTGGTTCTCAACCTTGGGTCTCCAGATGTTCTTCAGCATTGGCTTTCCTGGCCAAGATTTCTGGGAGCTGTAGTCTAAGAACATCTGTTGACCCAAGGATGAGAACCACTACTCATGAGATATATGATCCCTATGACCTGATAAATTCTAAGTGAAAGCCACAGTAGAACCTCCTCAAGTTTCTTAACAAACGTGTATTTGAGTTCCACATCACAAGGAGTTTTGAGGCTTTCTCCACCAATTGGATACATCTCCCATGTCAGTGCTAGCACTTGAAACATACCCAGTGATTCTGGAAATTTCCCATAACCACAGCTGAGCCAAAAGATCTGGCAGGGTTAATTCCACAACCGGTGTAGTCAATCTGCAAAGGGAAAAAAATAACAACAAATTAACAGAGAAGCACATTACTTCCTAGAAGGAAGACATTTTATCTACCACTTCCTATGCAGATAAGGACTTGGGGTTGGCCAACGACAAAGCCAAGAAGGTGGCTTCATTTTGGCAGTTTAAAGTCTGACCTAGACACAAAAGAAGAAGAACCTAAGCAGATAGTTAACCTATATCCAGCAGAGAACAGCCTAGATGACATGGAGCATCAAGAGTTTGATTCCCCACTGTGTCTTGTAGGCTAACCGTGTCTCCCTTGGACTAAGCGACACTGTCCTTCTCCAAAAGAAGGAGATGCCTTATCCATCTAAGATGATGGCCTATGATGGAAGAAGGTTTGCTATAAGTTGGAACTAACTTGAATGACATATAGTTATTGTAATTATGACTCTCGTCATGTCCTTTGTTGAAGGATAGCCCTTGGAAACATCAGTCTACTACAGCTGCTGGGAACTTTCAAAATCCCACTGGGGTATTCTGGGAAACATCACAAACTGTTTACTTTTCCAAATCTTGCCTGCATCCTTTGGGAAGAATAAACCCTTCCTCTCTGAAACTGGAAGAAGTTCCCCAGCCAGGCTTTCTACTTACCGCGAGGAGATGCCCCAAGGCCACAGAAAGGCCAATGGCCAGGGGGGCAGATCCCGAGACGTCATTCCTCCTCTTGTCTGTCGTGGCCAGCACACAAAGCACCAACTGCAGAGTCGCAATGATCTCAATGCCAAGACCTTGCCCTGAATTGATTCCTTCCGCCAACTGTGAGTACAAGAGGAGAGGAGAGTGAGTGAGGGGCTTAGCAGTACACAGCAGTCATGGGAAAAGAGTTAGCCTATCTCTAGCTTCATCATACCCAAATTATTAATGCAGCTTTTGATGATCTAGGCAAGCGGTATCTGAAGAGGGTTTCAACACCACACTTCCTTTCCTATTTCTGGATAACCATTACACCTCCTTAGGTAAAGATAAATGCCTCCCTTGCTCAGAAGGTAGTCATGTCCAACTCATAGCTGTCAAGTATTCCTTATTGGCCAGGAAAACCCCTTATTTTACCCTCTTTCCCGCCGTCATCCCTTATTAATTAGACTGCAATGCCCTATTGGCGCCATTGGAGGGAAGCACAGAATAAGCATAGCTGTCAAGTATTCCGTATTGGCCGGGAAATTTCCCTTATTTCAAAATCCAAAACTTGACAGGTATAGTCCAACTCTAAGGATGGTGCTCATATCCATTTACACTCGGTGTCTGCGGGCATTTCCGTGGTCATGTGGCAGGCATGACTAGATGCCGGAGAGCATGGGACACTGTTACCTTTTCTGTCAAAACAATACCTATTTAACTATTTGCCAACTTCTTGCTTTCAAACTGCTAGGTTGGCCGGAGCTGGGACGGATAATGGGAGCTCACTCAGTCATGCGGCACGGCACGAAGGGTCTTGAACTTCCAGTCATCAAGTTCAATGTCTTAATCACTAAGCCACTGGACCTCCCTAGGTTAAATATTTTCCTTGCTTGAAAGCCAGTCATATCCGACTCTAGGGTCCAGTGCTCATCAGTTTCAAAGCCAAAGAGCAAGCGCTGTCTGCTTCTCCAGACGTTTCCGTGGTCATGTGGCAGGCATGACTAGACACCGGAGCGCACAGAGCGCTGTTACCTTCCCACTGAAGTGGTCCCTATTTATCTACTTGCAATTTCTTGCTTTCAAACTGCTAGGTTGGCAGGAGCTGGGACAAAGACGGGAGCTCATTCCGTCCTGCAGTACTCAGGAATCAAACTGCTGACCTTCCCGTCTCTCGGTCAGCGTCTTAGCCACTTGAGCCACCTCCCTACCTCTTCTTTATTACCACCCAGCTCATTTACAGTACTTTAAAATTTACAATGACCCTCCTAAAAACTAATACAAAATATTTTAAATTCATTTTATGGTATGAAATTTGGAAATTAGATAAAAATTAAGCTGATCTGTTATTGTTTTTCATTGTGAAAAACTCTCAGTTTTACGGGGGTCTCTTAGCCAGCTTGAACCAATCCTCTTGCCTGGTGATGAGAGAGCATCCAAGGGAGATTTTAAAGTACATGAGCCTTTCCAGTTGTCTGATTTCTCTGTGAGTGATGATATGAAATCATGGACCTGACCAAGCAGATATAGATGGTTGCAGTGTGGCTTCCAACATCTTTTTCAAGGAAATGTGTTAATTGGAACCAGAAGTCTCTTCTCTACTGTAAAAATGCATCTGTAGCTAAGGGGATATCTATCTATATCTATCTACTGTATCTATCCATCAGCGATCCATTCATGCCCTATCTATCTACCTATCTACTCTGGACGGCTTACAACAGTGAAATAGGCAACCCACAAAACGATGACATCCAAACAAGATAAAATCAATTTAAAAACCATTGATAAGGCATATACCTTAGAACAAGGGTTCCCACCCTAAGGCCTGTAGACTGGATCTGGCCCATGGCACCATTTCATGTGGCACCTCACCTCTCCGAGGGCATTTGAGAAACAAAATGGCTGCCCACTTTGAAGCTGTTGGGATAAAATGGCCACCCCCATTGTGCAGGCAGGGCAAAATGGCCCTCCAGCCCTCCAAGATGACTGAGAGAGCATGACCGGGGCCCCGACTTGAAAAGGTTGGGAACCACTGCCTTAGAATATATAATAACGCAACAGTGAAAAAACCGTTTGAGGCGAAAAATACAATCAGGAAAAAATCTTGTAGAATGCTTGATAATATATTTAATAACTAAAATTGTAATTCTTAAAGTAAAAAAAAATTGCTTTTTCACAATAGTTGATTCAGGTATAAATCAAAATAAGGTTTGTTTCTTTACATGAATTCTCAAAAAACAAAACATAAATCCAATAGAGTTGATCTCAAAGTTGAGCCGGTTAATCAAAACATATCAGAATAATCTTTCTTCAGGAAATCTATAGGTAATAAGAAACACAAAAACAATATTTATGTGGAGAGGGAGTATCATAATATCTATAACATCAACATAATTAATTTCCTATTTTTAGAATATATAGTATCAAACAAATTTAAAATCCTTCAATAATTGATAACCAACACTCTCTATCATACCTGTCAACTGCGGCTCCGGACAATACGGGACCTGCGCAGAATGGTTCTGCACAAGTCGCCTTCTATGCATGCGTAGAAGGCTTTTACGCTTGCGTAGAACCCTTTTACGCTTGCGTAGAACCCTTCTACGCAAGCTTAGAAGGGTTCTATGCAAGCGTAAAAGCCTTCTACGCAAGCGTAAAAGTCTTCTACACATGTGTAGACGGTGACTTGCACAGAAGGGATGCGCAGTACCTCTTTTCCCCGATGCCAAATTCCAGGGTTTGGCAGCTCCGGGCGGGAAATGGCGCAAATCGGCGCCGAAAAATGGGAAATCCCGGCCAATCCGGGAAGATTGACAGGTATGCTCTCTACTGACAGCCACAATATGACTCAATCATGAAAAAAACAAAACCAAATCAGAATTAGATTAAAATTAAATTGAAAAATCATTAAGTACATTAATTAAAGAATCCTGCACGTATATAACCAATTTACTTAAGAGGAAAATCCCAGTTGGAAAAGGAACATTTTTAACCATTTGCAAAATGCCATAAGTGTGGAAGCGAATCTAATCTCTACAGGCAGCCTGCTCCATAAAGCGGGTTACACTCCAGAGAAAGATTTTGTTCTTGCAAAAGCCTTTTTTTTTTTACTTTTTTAAGGTGCGACAACACCCAGTTGAAGAGCATGAGTGCTCCAGATACAATTCCTTAGGAAGAGGCGCTCCCTCAGATATTAGCTGCAAACATCTAGCTTTCATTTCTGCATTGGGGGGGGGGGGGGAATCTTGAATATTCTGGTCATGCCATGTTATTTCTCAGAAACTGTCAACAGTGACTTGACAGATAAATTATTCCTCTCTCCCTCTCTCGCTTGTTCTTCGTTCCATTGCTAAACACTGCTAGTCCTTGAGACAAAACATTGATTGAATTCCACTTTTGTACACTATGTTCTGATTGATTGATTGATTGATTGATTGATTGATTGATTGATTGATTGATTGATTGATTGATTGATATACCGCCCTAATCCCGTGGACTCTGGGCTGTGTGCATAGGCCAGCGAGCACCTCGCTGATCATACAATGAAACAAATTAAAAACAATATAAAAACAATTTTAAAAAACCCTTAAGAACATTTGGCAATATGGCCCACCATTGTGCCATTTTGCTATCTTAAAAACAAATATAAAATCAACATAACATTAACTTTAAAAGGAGGGGGGACTCAGATGAGCAAGAAAGGGGAGCTTGTTGACAATCCTGGCCCCCAGACCCATTTTGCTAACCACGTCTTCAGTTCTTTCCTAAATGGTAGCAACTGGGCCTGGAGGCATAGTTCTACCGGGAGGCGGTTCCATAGTGTGGGGGCTATGACCAAGAAGACCCTTTTCCTCATGCCTCCCCAATGGATGGTATCTGAAGGGTGCCCTCTCGGATTGCTCTCGTGGGTTGGGTCAATGTCCTAGGGACGATGTAGTCCCTGGGGTATCCTGGTCCACTGCCATGAACATTCATTCTCTCCCCGCCCCACCATCCAATTTACTTTTTGTTTCTTCATAGTGAAGACCTACATTTTTCAATAGATTGATTGGTGTGGTTGTAAAAATGTTCAAGGTTTGAACCACAGACCATGAACCAGAATCATATAACGGATGTTATCTCCTGGTATTATGATAATTGTGTGCTGCCAAGCCAATGTGCAGGAAGACACATTGGAGAATCAAACTCCCAACAGCTAGATTTCCAGTCAGATATCAAAACCCCTGAGCTATCCAGCTATCTATAATAATAATAATGTGCTGGCAATTCCAGACTTATGGTGAACTTTTTCCAGGGTTAGGGGTGCCCAAACTTTTTGGGCTGCAGGCCGGTCACGTGGTTCAGTGGGCCGGTTGTGTAGTTCCTCCCATCAGTAGCAGAAGTAAAACTTGCCTTGCAATCTGTTTTGCAATAGGATGATATAGGTTTTAAACTGCCATTTTCTCTGCTTAAAGCAGAGGTGCCCAAACTACGGCCCATGGGCTGGATCCGGCCCATAGGTCATAGTTTGGGCATCCCTGCTTTATTTAGTAAAGGTAAAGGTCACCCTTGCTCGAAAGCCAGTCGTATCTGACTCTAGGGTTCAGTGCTCATCTCTGTTTCATAGCCGAAGAGCCAGCGCCGTCTACTTCTGCAGACATTTCCGTGGTCATGTGGCAGGCATGACTTGACACCGGAGCACACGGAATGCTGTTTACCTTCCCACCGAAGTGGTCCCAATTTATCTCATTTGCAATTTCTTGCTTTCGAACTGCTAGGTTGGCAGGAGCTGGGACAAAGACAGGAGCTCATTCCATCCTGCAGTACTCAGGTATCAAACTGCTGACCTTTTGCCTTCTAGCCACTTGAGCCACTACAGTCCCTTGTTTACTAGGTAGAGAACGTATAAAAGTGGTTTCCCATTCCATTTTCCCGGCGGCAACTCAGGGTTTATGCAGCTTACCGTTGACTACAAAGCCTGCTCCTTCTCCCAAAAAAGCACAGTGTGGGGATCGAACTCCCAACCTTTGGCTCTGCAGCCAGATACCAGAACTATCGGGCCAAAAGCAACATTTGCCTTTGAGTTATATAAACAAGTTCCAGCTCTCGCTTGTTTGTTTGAGAAGGAGCTGCATGGCCAGAATGTTAAGTAGGAATGCAGGTAATGAAGAACATATTTTAGATCTAGGCCACATCTTTGCAATTCACCCCCGGTAAACAGAGAGGATCAGGGCCAAGGTAAACTAGGCTGCAACTGTCCCCTGGGGTTGCATATTTTTCCCTATTGGATTTTTAAAAATTATTTAGGATATGAAGTGGGGAAGGGGGGGAATGTTTTCCTTTGCATGAATGCAGTAATAAGAATCTCACTATTTATTGGCTAGACAAGATAATACAGCATGCCTTGACCATCAAAGCAGCCGTTGGCTAAGCAGCAGCTTCCCTGGGATTTAATTCATGATTATATAAGCTGAGGTTGGCGGGTTTGCCATCATTCCTCCTTTCTCCACAATGCACGGAGAGAGCATGACTAAACCTTCCGCCACAAACACAAAAGGGAGACCTTCACCCCTGCAAATATGGCTGATGCCCTTCGTCCATCCCCCCGTGTTGTCTAGTGGTTCCCCGAACCAAAAAGAAAAACAATAAAGCAGCAGTAAGCCATCCACGGGACTGTGGTGGCTTAGTGGTTAAGACACTGAACTTGACGATTGGCAGGTTGGCAGATCAGCAGTTCGAGACCTGAAGGCTGCGTGATGGAGTGAGCTGCTGTCATCTCTCCCAGCTCCTGCCAGTCTAGCAGTTCAAAAGCAAGAAATTGCAAGTAGATAAATAGGTACTGTGTTCTCCAGTGTTTAAGTCATGCCTGCCACAGGTCCATGGAAACGTCTGCTAAGACAGACAGCGCTGACTCTTTGGCTATAAACAGGGATGAGCACTGAACTCTAGTGTCGGATACAACTGGCTTTCGAGCAAGGTCGACCTTTACCTAAGCCAAGGGTCCTCATCCTTTTAAAGCGGGGGGCTGGTTCATGCCCCCTCAGACTGTTGGTGGGCCAGATAAATAAGCCACCCACCACGCCACCAACACCACCACCACTGCCACCAACCACCCCAAGCCACCCACCACCAGACCACTTCCCTGCTTACCGGCCTGAAGGAGCTGCATGGTACCAACTCATCTGGCCCACGATCTCACTCCAGCCACTGCTGCCACCGCCACCACCACCTCAATCATTGTCTCCTCCACTTGGTGTGTCCCCAATAGTGATCTGTAGCAGGGCGGATGTTGTAAGCCTTACAACATCCGCCCTGCTATGGAGCACCATTTTTTGTTATTCAGTCACACAGTCGATTCCGACCCTTTGAGACCCTATGAACCATTGCCCACCAGGCCCCCCTGTCCTCCACCATCCTCCTCAACCCGCCCAGCTCTGTGCCCATTGCATCTACAATACCATCTAGCCACCTCATTTTTGGCCACCCCCTTTTTCTTTTGCCCACCACCTTTCCCAGCATCAAGGCTTTCTCAAGTGAATCCTCTCTTCTCATTTTGATGTCCAAAGTACTTTAGCTTCATCTTTACTATTTGACCTTCTAATGAGCAGTCAGGGTTGATTTCTTCTAATATTGACCTATTTGTTCTCCACACTGTCCAGGGGACTCTCAAAACTCTCCTCCAGCACCACATTTCAAAGGTATCCATTCTTCTGCGCTCAGCTTTCCTAAATGGTCCAGCTCTCAAACCCATACATCACCACCAGGAATACCATTGCTTTGACTATATGAATTTTTGTTTGCAAGGTGATGTCTCTATTTTTGACTATGTTCCCCAGGTTTCTCAAAGCTTGCCTCCCCAGGATCAGTCTCCTTTTTATTTCATGGCTGCAGTCACCATCTGCAGTGATCCTAGATCCCAAGAAAGTAAAATCTGTCACTGCTTCTACTTCTTCCCCATCTATTTCCCAGGGACTGATGGGTCCCATTGCCATAATCTTGGTTTTCTTGATATTGAGTCTCAAGCCAGCTTTTGCACTCTCTCCTTCCAACCTAATCAGGAGCTTCTTTCGGTCTTCCTCACTTTCTGCCATTAGGGTGGTATCATCTGCGTATCTCAAGTTGTTGATGTTTCTCCCAGCAATTTTGATCCCAACTTGTGATTCGTCCAACCCTGCATTGCGCATTATGTGCTCTGTGTATAGATTGAATAAGCAGGGTGATAAATTGCAGCCTTGTCTTACTCCTTTTCCTATTCCAAACCACTCCGTCATTCCTTATTCCATCCTAACTGTTGCTTTTTGACTCATGTACAGATTTCTCATGAGGCATATATGGTGTTCTGGTATTCCCATCTCTTTAATTACTTGCCACATTTTGTTGTGGTCCACACAGTCAAAGGCCTTGGTGTAGTCAATGAAACAAAAGTGGACTTGTTTCTGATATTCCTTTATTTTCTCCATGATCCAACGTATGTTGGCAATGTGGTCTCTAGTCCCCCTACCTTTGCGGAACCCAGCCTGCACTTCTGGTAATTCTCTCTCCATGTGCTGCTGTATTATTTTGGGCATCACCTTGCTAGCGTGTGGGATAAGCGCAATTGTTCAATAATTTGAACATTCTTTGGCATTACCCTTTTTTGGGATTTGGAACATATACTGATCTTTTCCAATCCTGTGGCCATTGTTGTGTTATCCAAATCTGCTGGCATATGGAATAGCACCATTAGGTACATGCTAAGCCAAGTGGAGGAAACAAGGATTGAGGTAGTGGCAGTGGCGGTGGCGGTGGCAGAGGTGGCAGCTGGAGCGAGGTTGTAGGCGGGATGTGTAGATGCTGCAGGCCAGATCTGGCCAGTGGGCCATAGGTTGAGAACCCCTAACCTAAGCCACCCACTCTCTTTGGGTTTTGGGTCACAGCTCCCACCTTTCCCATCAGTATTACCATTGGTGATTGGGGACGATAGGCCATGTAATTCAATGCCATTAGAGGGTACTTGATTGAGTAAGAGGGGATTTGCTTGTATATCTGGTTCAAACACCAGATCAGCCTTGGCTGTGGAGAGGTTGTGTTGACTGCCAATTTGGTATGAGACCAGTGGCCAATTGTACAGTGTATCCCTTGTGCCTGAAGACCTCAAGATCCTTGCGTCTCCCATTGGGGTTGGATAACTGCTGATCTTCTGAATCAATATCAATAATCTTCTCCTTCTTTGCTTCTTCTTTTACCCATCAGGTATTAAGGGGGATGCAAGGTTCTTGTTCTGGCACTTCTAGTGGTCTCCACCAATGTTATTTGGGGTTCTTGTATTATTTCTTTGATGCTCTCTCTCCACCTTCCTCTGGGTCTGCCTCATGGTCTTCGTCCATCTCCTTTTTACACATATGCCTTGTAAGGTGGAGTTTCTCAACCTTGGTCCCCCAGATGTTCTTGGCCTTCAATTCCAAGAAGCCCTGATGAACAGGTGTGTTGACTTGGGCTTCTGGGAATTGAAGTCCAAGAACACCTGGGGACCAAGGTTGAGAAACCCTGTTGTAAGGTATGGAATTCCAAGACATAAATACACAATACTTAGTTCAATTTACAGCTCCACAAAGATTCAGCAAGAAGGCCAAAATACAGACACCTCAAGAAGCTATGGAATAAACTAGACTTGGAGAGTGATAAGTTGGTCCCCAAAGAAGAAAGAAACCATTCTCCTTATCTTGGAGAGATGCTATAGGTAAGGTCTTCTGACAATAGCTGTTCTTTTTCTTCTTTGGTCTTTTCCCAGGTGAAAGCAAGCAAGGAGAAGCAAGCACCATCTTGCTTTTCCATGAATCCTCCCAGGCTTGTTTTTCAAAAACCTTGACAACGCTGCCTGGTTACACTTCCATCTTTAAGGCAGACTATCTTGTGACTCTGCTCAAGGACATGTTTAATGCTCCCTAAATGTGTAACCATGCCTTTAAATCAGGGGTTCCCAACCTTTTCAAGCCAGGGGCCAGGTCAGCTTCGAAGACCAGATGGCCATTTTGCCCTGCCTGCATGATAGGGGTTGCCATTTTGTCCCAACAGCTTCAAAGGGGTGGCCATTTTGTTTCCCTAATGCCCTTGGAGGGTTGGGGGGGGCACATGAAATGGTGCCATGGGTCAGATCTGGCCCATCCCATGGGCCTTAGGTTGGGAACCCTTGCTTTAAATGGATGATACAAAGTGCCTTTATCTAGACCAGGGTCCCTCAAACTTGGCTCTCCAGATGTTCTTGAACAAATTCCCAGAAGCCCTGATCAGCAGGTGTGCTGACTTGGTCTTCTAGTCATTGATGTCCAAGAACTCCTGGTGGCCCAAGGTTTAACACATTCATTTGGCTTGTTGTTTCAACACTATGCCAAATGAGCCTCAAAACAAAATCAAGCCTGGCTCTGCCATTGGGTAGAGTGAAGGAGTCACCCAGGCTCCTGCTACGGGTAGATTTAAAAGAAGAGGAAATGGCTGGTTATTTAACAGATGTTTATTGCATTTTGATAGCTAGGGACAGGAGAGACTTGGTTAATGACAACAACATATCTCCGGCTAGCCTTGAGGAGCACATAAAAGAAATTCAAATGCAGTGAAAAAAACAACAGGCACTTGAATAAGCAAGCTGGGATATATAATACCAAATAAATAGATTCTGCAACCACTTTACAACTATATGAAATGTACTGAATGCTCCGATACACCTTGTTCCTTCAGTCAAGCAGAACACAAGCCATCGCCAAGGGAATCGTTTGAACAAAGCTTAGGGAAAATTCCAAGAAAAATGAGCTCTCCCAGATGTACAATTCTATTCTTCCATGCAAAGAGAAGGGAGAAAGTTTCATCGCACAAGTGCTGGAAGAACTTAGGAACTGTTAGTATAAAGGTCTCCCTTGCTCGAAAGCCAGTTGTGTCTGACTCTAGAGGATGGTGCTCATCTGGATTTACAGCCAAAGAGCCAGCCCAGTGCTGTCTGCATCTGCAGACGTTTCCGTAGTCATGTGGCATGCATGACTACATGCTGGAGCACACAGAGTGGTACCTTTTTATCTGCTTGCAAAGTTGTGCCTATTCATCTACTTGCAATGTCTTCCTTTCCAAGCTGCTAGGTTGGAGGGACCTGGGACAGAGACGGGAGCTCACTCTGTCATGCAGCACTTGGGTCTCAAACTGCTGACCTTCTGGTCATCAAGTTCAGCATCTTAACCACCAAGCCACTAAATATGCAAATATATATTATCAGTAGCATCCTCCTATCCAGGTCATATGATGAAAATGATAATAGAGGTTCCGCTTTTCTATTTGAAATTAGATGTTATATCTATACCTGTCAAGTTTTGGATTTGGAAATAAGGGAAATTTCCCTGCAAATACGGGATACTTGACAGTTATGCTTATTCTGTGCTGCCCTCCAATGGCGGCAATAGGGCATTGCAGTCTAATTAATAAGGGATGATGGCAGAAAAGAGGGTAAAATAAGGGGTTTTCCTGGCCAATACGGGATACTTGACAGCTATGGTTATATCTAGCACTCAACTGGTTCACCTCTCCTGATAAAGTCGACCTTTTACATGTTCAGGTGGCATTAGCTGCGATCCTAAACATCCTGCTTCTAGAAACACCAAAGCCTAGCAAGAAGAAAAGATTTTCTTATGATTGTTCCAGAAAGCCTGACATTTTGAAGGGGGAGAGTGGAATTATGGCCTGATGTATATTAAAAGCATAGAAAACAGTGGAGTTTCCATGGGTTTCTCATTTGCCGTCGCTAGGATAACTTGTTGGCTGTCTAGTCAAACCTACACATTTGAGTCATCCCTGTGGGAATGAGTTTCCAAGGGAAGAAAGAAAACATTTCAGAGGGCGTAAAGCAGGGGTGCCCAAACTTTTCAGGCTGTGAGCCAGTCATGTGGTTCAGGGAGCTGGTCATTATGGCCTGGGGGCCAAATCCGGCCCCCAACACCAATTCATCCAGCCCACAAAGCCCAAAAGTTTTTAAAGAGTTGAAGGGTTGGGCAACATTTCAGGGGGGGCTAGCTTAGCATGCCTGGCATGCATCCTTAAAATTGAATTGTGATTTTAAAGTCCACATTATTTTTTAAGACCACGTGATTTTATTTGTGCCCCAAATCCAAATTTGCTTTGCTTTACTACGGAACTGAATTTGGCTGCTCTGTTTGGAGACAAATCAGTCTCAATCACATCAAGTCAATTAGTAATCCTTCAGCGGATGAAGAACATTAGCAGACTACATTTTAATGTAATAGCCAACTAATTTGTGTGGGTCACTTCTCAGTAGTCCCTTCTTCATAAAATGGTTTACAGATTCTGCAAACTGTGACGGCATTAGTAAATTAGTTTTCCACCTAATTTTTCTATGAATAAGAACATCATAAGTGTATGATTTGTACCAGTATCACAAGATGTTGGTATAATCAGCCAGAAATTAAATAGCCTCAGTTTTATGTTCCTGTAAAAATACAGTAATCACATTCTTCTAGTGTGTCAACGGGAAACAAACTACCCAGTATATTGGGGCCAAAATGCTAATTACTTTGTGAACTGCCCAGAGAGTGCATTAAGCATTGTGGGGTGGTATATACGTGTAATTGTTATTGTTATTGCTATAGTAATTCAATTAGTAATTTAGGTTTTGATCAGACATGCATGGCTCTAATATAAAACACACTTTTTTCCTTTTGCTTTCTTGGCATCTCAACTACCACAGAAGTCAGAATTTGATCCATGTGATTCTCCCTTTCCACCAACATTTAGCAAGACCTTGCCCCGAAAACTAAACATTACAGTTTCATCACGAAAAGAGTGGTGTTATAATTGTCCCATGATGCACTTTTATGTCTCTTATTAGGAAACCAAAATTAAGTCTAAGTATCTCATTCTTTGGATAGCTGCTGTGGTGTTTTGGATAAGATGATGGTCTAGGTAAGTGGCACATGTGCCAGACGTGGCACCCCCAGCCCTCTATGTTGGCATGCACAGTGGTTTGGTTTACCCCACCCCTCTACCCAGCACCCAATGGGAGCACCTCATCCCTCCCACCAGCACTTGGTCTATAAAAAGTTCACCATCACTGGTCTAGGGTTCGAATCCTCACTTGGCCACTGAACCTCACTGGTGTGTATAACTACGTTCAAATCTTAGTTCATCCTGGGATAGAGATGCAACTGGTAAAACTTCTTAATTATTTTGGGATCCCTATTAGGGTCACTATAAATCGGTTTTCTCTTGATGGCACACAACACACACACAAACGAGTGTGTGTAACTAGTTACTTCTGAGCTGTGGCCAAACAGACACCTTTAGGAAGCTCATGTGCAAAAGATGAAGGAAATCAACATCTGCATGTGCATCTCCACAAAGAATACTCAGATAAACTGCTACTGAGCCGGTAGATTGGAAAAAGTAACTTTTGGGCATTGTGGTTTCTAAAACACCAGCCAGCACAGTTCTCGTCCACTCAGTTGGCTGATGAGTTCTAGCTTCTGTTGTCCAACCAAGTTACTTTTTCCAAGCTCCGATTATGACCGTCATTTTTCGCTCTGGAAGTTGTTTAATCTCTTCTTTTTCTTTAAAGCCACACAATCAGAATGCCGTAACTATATTAATAGAACTGGCAACTAGTTCTGCAAATCTTTGCTACCAAAAGGAGGAAGCCATTCGTTCTCCTGAAACTTTTGCTATTTCATTTTTACAGAATTCCAAGTTCCATACCTGTCAAGTTTTGGATTTGGAAATAAGGGAAATTTCCTGGCAAATAAGGGATACTTGACAGTTATGCTTATCCTGTGCTGCCCTCCAATGGCGGCAATAGGTCATTGCAGTCTAATTAATAAGGGATGATAGCGGGAAAGAGGGTAAAATAAGGGGTTTTCCCAGCCAATAAGGGATACTTGACAGCTGTGCCAAGTTCTAATATTATGGTCTTTCTTTCTGCTTTCTCCACTCAACGAGGAATTTTCTAGATCCCGGTTCCATCTCTCTAGCCCCCTGTGCTATCTGCAAAATCTTAGAAGGCTCCTTTGCTGCTGATCTTGGACCTAATTTGATCTGGCAGTTATTAATCCATGTCTCTGATACTATTGATAGACTCTGGTAGACCGTTGAGATGCATCACACATAAGGCTGCCCTTAAATAATGACTGCAATCTGAAAATGATGCAAAAATACAAAAGCCAGGCTGCTCACTGGTTTGCAAAACGCTTATCATGACACCCTGTTAATTGGAAGATCTGTACTGCTGGTCAGTTGCTTTGCACGACCAATGACAGGTGGGGAAAAGATTCATTGGCTGGGCTGTTCCAGGTGAAAATATCAATAGTTCACCTTCTAAGAGGTAAAAGAAAAAGTAGAAGGACAAACAAAAAAAGCACGCTATCTCTCTGAGAAATCCATACATTTGTGGGGCTTTGGGCAGAGGCAGGAGTTGCAGAAAAAGCTGTATGCATGTTCCAGAAACGCACCAAAACTACAACACGTTCATTCGGAAATGCACACAGACAGACTTTATCCAAAGCAAAAATAAAAATGAAAAGTTATTTAAGTGCGTACATCACAAAGCCGTGTACAAAAAAAAGACTCACTAATTTACTTATGGGGAAATAAACATCTTTCGCTCTGATACATAAACAGGAGTGGAGGTTAGAAAGTGTGAAGCTTTGGGTGGAAAAAGACATTGCAGCTAAAGGTAATAGTAAAGGTTGCCCTTGCTTGAAAGCCAGTCATATCTGGCTCTAGGGTTCGGTGCTCATCTCTGTTTATAGCCAAAGAGCCAGTGCTGTCAGCGCTTGCAGACATTTCCATGCAAGGAATGCTGTTTACCTTCCCACCAAAGTGGTACCTATTTATCTGCTTGCAATTTCTTGCTTTCGAACTGCTAGGTTGGCAGGAGCTGGGACAGATGACAGGAACTCACTCTGTCGTGCTGTTTTCAGGTCTCAACCTGCTGATAAGCTGACCTTCCAGTTGTCAAGTTTAGTGTCTTAACCACTAAGCTAGCCTGTGCTTAAAAAGAGGAATTCCCCAGATGCCAAAAGTACCTTTATGGGCAAAATGGTGTCTTTTCCCACTGCATCTAATCTGCAAAACAGCCTACGTTCTTTTGTGATTGGTCTTTCGGCATTTCTTTGAAAACATGAAAGTCCACCTCAGTAGTGTCTCTCCAAATGGTGAAAACACTATTTTAAAAACCTGGCAAGGGTTTGTTTCAAAAGGGTTTAGGTGAGAAAACAGCAGAACCAAGGATACCAGGCAGGGAAGAAATAGCTATTCAGAGACTCTGTTGATGTAGAAGCACTATCAGACTTCAGCCCCGTTATTTACCATTTATACTCAAGTATAAGCCAAAGTTTTTAGCCCCCAAAAGGGGACACGGCTTATACTTGAGTCAATGACCACGTTAGTCCCAAGACCACACCGGATTGAGATATGCCAACAATTTAATTAATTTTACCATATTTTCATGTATTTTGATTATTGACACTCACTAGCAGCTGCTGCATTTCCCAACCTCGGCTTATACTCAGGTCACTCGACTTATATTCGGATTAGCTTATATTCGAGTATATACCGTATTCCAGATCATCACAACTGTACTCGACCTCCTCTACTTCACTTGGAGGACCCTGGATAGGATGAGGTTTGGAGTCCCTAAATGCAAGACCAACATGCTCAAGTGGGGGTTGCTGGTGGACAACAACACAAGGCGTGAATGTGGGGAGATACAGAATCCGGCTCATTTACTGGCCTGCGGATTACTGCCAGAAACATGCACCGATGAGGGTTTAAGTTTGGCCAACAACAAAGCCAAGAAAGTGACTTCATTTTGGCAGTCCAGGGTTTGACTTGGACACGAAAGAAGATCATAACTGTGTGTCTCATCTGAGCAAGGGATTTCATCATCCTGCATAAATAATGCTCCCAAAACAGCAGTGCCGTCCGTGTTTCGAGCCCTGTCCTGACATTTAAAGCCATTACTTCTCATTGTATTTCTTCCACAAGATAAATCCATAAGGAGAAGGTCCGCCCATCTTCCACCAGATAGGCATGCAAAAGAATACTTAGGCCCAGTTCGGCATCTGGGCAATGCCATTTGAGACAGTGGGCAGTGCTTGGAAATAATGTGTTCATTTAACACGCTAATAATTCAAACATCCCTCGTGCATCAGACAGGAGGACGAGCCATCTGGTGTTTCAAAACAATCGCACCGAAAAAGGAAGCCTCTAACATTTTCGTGATATTTTTTAAATCCAATTTTTTCAAGACCGGAAGCACGGCACGTGGATAACCCAAACCAACCTATTTTGAGGCTGATCTATTGGATTGCATGCATTATTTCTGAGTTTTAATGATGGAAGTGTCAACTTTTCATTCTGGTGCATCTCTTTCAGAAGCAGTGTTTCCCAACGTGGGGCTCATGCCCCACAGGGGGAACTTCAATTCCCAGAAGCCTAAGTCAGTCCATTGTCTGATCAGTGCTTTGGGGAATTGACTTAGGCTTCTGGGAATTGAAGTCCAAAAACCAAGGGTTGGGAAACACTGGCATTATCTTTTTAAATGAGTGACTACGTCACAAAACTAATTTTATGTAAATGCACTGTGTAAATAAGCTAGCTCACTTCATGTTTTGCTATGTGCAGAAATATTGTTATTAGCATTTCCTGAATTGATTATACGTAAAGGTTAAGATAGGACTGCAGTGGCTCAAGAGGTTAAGATGCTGACTGGGAGGCGGAAGGTCACCAGTTCAAAACCCGAGTACTGCATGACAGAATGAGCTCCCGTCGTCTGTCCCAGCTCCTGCCAACCTAGCAGTTCGAAAGCAAGAAATTGCAAGTCAATAAATAGGTACCACTTGGGTAGGAAGGTAAACAGCGTTCCGTGCACACCGTTTTCTAGTCATGCCTGCCACATGGCCACGGAAATGTTTGCAGATGCAGACAGCGCTGGCTCTTTGACTATAAACAGATGAGCACTGAACCCTAGAGTCAGATACGACTGGGTTTTGAGCAAGGTTGAC
The DNA here is from genome assembly GCA_035047345.1 of Bradypodion ventrale. Taxonomy (NCBI): domain Eukaryota; kingdom Metazoa; phylum Chordata; class Lepidosauria; order Squamata; family Chamaeleonidae; genus Bradypodion; species Bradypodion ventrale. Next base: position 133,343,444 of record JAWDJE010000006.1, on the reverse strand, counting down.
CTTTAGTAAAGGTAAAGGTAAAAGTCTCTGTTGCTCGAAAGCCAGTCATGTCCAAACTTAGAGGTTGTTCACCCCTTACTTGACTCAGTTTCGGTTACATCAAATATGATAGTTAAAATTAAAAATTGTTGGAGATGTAAAGATAGCTCGGGGAGTATGTCATACCTGTCAAGTACGGCTCCCAAAATATGGGAAATGTCTGTGCATGTGCGTGCGCAGAACCTGTTTGTGCATGCGCAGAACACGTTTCCACATGCGCAGTAACCCCTTTCCCTGTCATTCAAAATATGGAGTGGCAGCAGGAAAGGGGAGGAACGAGCGCCAAAATACGAATTTCCCAGCCAATCCAGAATACTTGACATGTATGTACACATGTGCTGGAGTTGTAAAGTGACAAAGGTTTTCTGGGAGAAAATAGAGAAAGAAATATTGGAAATTTTGGATTTTGATTTGAACTTGGAGTCAAGTGCCGCCTTATTGAGAGAAATAGACAATATGAATATGGATATCAATTAAAAAAGATTTGTTGCCTGTAATGTTAACTGTGGCAAGACAATGTATTGTGAGAAATTGGAAAAATGATTCTGTGTTAAAATTGGAGGCATGGTATAAAGAAATGTGGGAAATTGCGTTAAATGATAAACTTACATGGGAGTTGAATAAAAAGAAAGGTAATATTATACCTTAATTATAATATGGAGACCCTTTATGGAACATACATTGGTGAAGGATAAATGAAACAAACCGGTACCAGATCATATGAGTTTTTGGAAATGATAGAGCTGTGACAAAACTGTGGTCTTCAGGGCTTTGTATATATCACGGGGTGACACTATTATTTTGTTATGCTTATTATGCATTTTGGTTTCATTAAAATGTTGTAGTGAAATGTTTTTGTTTTTCTTTTTTTATTGTATATTGTATTGTCTTTTTGATTTTTTTTGATTTTAGCAAAATTTAATAAAAATTAATTTTTTTAAAAAAAGAGGTTGTTGCTCATTCCTGTTTACAACTAAAGAGCCAGCAATTTCTGCATCTGCAGATGTTTCCGTAGTCATATGGCAAGCACTACTAGACACCAGAGTGCACAGAATGCTGTTACCTTTCCTGCCAAAGTGGTACCTATTTATCTACTTGCAATTTCTTGCATTTGAACTGCTAGGTTGGCAGGATCTGGGATAGACCTGGTCAGACCTTTCAAGTAGCCAGGTCCACATTCCCTGCTTTTAACTACTGGCTAAGCCCCAAAGCTTTTCCGCTGAATTCATTGTGGTTTGGATGTGCATCCAATCCAGTGTTATGTTTGGCTGGCCCTGGGCATAGCAAAGCAAGCAAACACTTAAAGGACATCCACATCTTCGGCTCATGTTGCTTAAGTAAAGCTCTTTTGCTTAAGAAAAAAATCCAAGGGCTTCCTTTGGAGCAAAATGCTTCATTTTGGACAGCAGAGGTTCCCAACCTAAAGCCTGTGGGCCGGATCTGGCCCACAGTGCCGTTTCATGTGGCCCTACCCCGCCAAAGGCATTCAAGAAACAAAATGGCTGCCCCTCTAAAGCTATTGGGACAAAATAGTCACCCCCATCATGCAGGCAGGGCAAAATGGCCATCCGGCCCTCAAAGCTGACTGAGAGAGTGTGACCTGGCCCCCGGCTTGAACAGGTTGGGAACCCCTGGCCTACAGAGTAAAGTACCATCATCCTAACCTTTTTTTTTTTTTTTTTGCCCTGCAAATCTTACACTTGAATTTCAGCTACATCAGATTTGAGGAAACAGCTTATGTTCCAGGCTGGAATGTAAATCATTCCCCATTTCATGCCTGCACACAAACAAGAAAAAATCCAGAAAGATTTCTCCCCCCTGGAAAAGATAACAATAGTTTTAGCAAATGTTTTATTTCTTGGCACTTTCTTGGGGGGGGGGGGGAGTATTATGGAACTAGAATTTTGTACAAAGTAACTTTTAAAAGGCAAAACACAAGGATGCTTTGCGCAAAAAAAGTACAATGTTTTTTGTTTTGTTTTCTTTTTGCAAATACTGCAAAGGTGAGAAAATGTCTTCGGACCCATTACATCAGGGGTTCCCAACCTAAGCCCCATGGGCCGGATCTGGCCCCTGGTACCATTTCATGTGGGCCCCCAACCCTCCAAAGGTATTAGAGAAACAAAATAGCCACCCCATTTGAAGCTGTTGGGACCAAATGGCCACCCTTAATGTGCAGGCAGGGCAAAACGGCCATCTGGCCCTCGAAGCTGACTGAGAGAGCGTGACCCGGCCCCAGGCTTGAAAAAGTTGGGAACCCCTGCATTACATCCTTGTTTCTGAGATCCACCCCCATCATTGATACCAAAAATCTGATGGTATCATCATCATCATCATCATCTACTAACTGATTAGTTATCTGACCATATCAGGTTAAAATAAAATACATTAGATAAAATATGATTACATAAAACAATAAAAACAGCATAACGGTAAAGGTTGCCCTTGCTTGAAAGCCAGTCGTATCTGACTCTAGAGTTCGGTACTCATCTCTGTTTATAGCCAAAGAGCCAGCACTGTCTGCATCTGCAGATGTTTCGGTGGACATGTGGCAGGCACGACTAGAAAACGGAGTGGACAGAATGCTGTTTACCTTCCCACCGAAGTGGTACCTATTTATCTACTTGCAAGTTTTTGCTTTCAAACTGCTAGGTTGGCAGGCGCCGGGAGCGAGACAAAAGCTCACTCCGTCTTGCAGCACTCGGGTGTTGAACTGCTGACCTGCCGACCTTCCAGTCATCAAGTTCAGCATCTTAACCATTAAGACACCACAGTCCCTTGGTTAAAAAGTAGGATTATACTATCACAATAAAATGAGTTTTTTTCAAAAAAATAATCAAAATTATTTATCAATACAATTTGTCAGCCCCTATCTGACTAATAAAACATCTTATCTTTTGAATGGCCCCAACTTTAAATGTGGCAGTTCTAATATTTATGTATTTTCCCCACCAATGGAAATAGGTTTGGGGAGATCAGCTTCCAGATATTAATCTGCTATTGTTATTTTCCCATGCTGAATTTAGCTTCTTTTTAATCCTCCTTTTCCTACAAATCAGTTCCTGCCTTTGTAAACTTCCTCCTCTTTTCCTCTCACTGAAAAACAAAATTTGTTGTCGTGCCAATTTCCCTTCCCTTCTCCTGCCTTAGAATTGACATATATGTCAGAGGAAAGAAGGAGGCATTCCAGTGCATTATATATTGTGCCTGTTTTAATCGGAGTATTAATCTTACCCGCTGGGCTACTAAGACCAGTACATTACAACATTAGGATAAGGGACTCTTCCTAGGGGGAAACTGGATCCAGTTAAAAACGACACCCAGATTTACAGGATTCTGGACAAAAAAGTGGCTCCTGTTGCAAATCAAGCCTGAAACAATGAAGCTGAAGCACTCCTACTTTGGCCACATCATGAGAAGGCAGGATTCCCTGGGGAAGACAAATAATGCTGGGGGGGAACTGAAAACATCAGGAAAAGAGGAAGAAAAAAATGTGAGATGGACTGACTCACTAAAAGAAACCACTGGCTTGAGTTTGCAAGAGCCGAGCAGGGCTATTGAGGACAGAACAATTTTGAGATCACTTATTGATAGGGTTGGCTTTAGTTGGAGATGACTTCATGGCACATAACAACAACAACAAAAACTTCCTGAAATCGGAAAGTTAAACTCATTAAACTGAGGATATAATAATGAAATACTGCAGGACGGAAATGAGCTCCCGTCTTCGTCCCAGCTCCTGCCAACCTAGCAGTTCGAAAGCAAGAAATTGCAAGTAGATAAATAGGGACCACTTCGGTGGGAAGGTAACAGCGTTCCGTGCACGCTAGTGTCTAGTCATGCCTGCCACATGACCACGGAACGTCTGCAGAAGCAGACAGCGCTGGCTCTTTGGCTTAGAAACAGAGATGAGCACTGCACCCTAGAGTCGGATACGACTGGCTTTCGAGCAAGGGAAACCTTTACCTTTACCTATAATGAAATATATCATGAGGGCATAGCATGAAAGGTACCATGAGTCGCAGCACAAGAAGATGACACAGCAGTGAGGAACCTGCTCATGTCTCTACTTCAAGCCCCAGATGTGACACCAGCCATGCTCCCAGTTGTGTAACTGGTGGTCAGAGAGGGAACTTTGGAGGGGGGGGGGGAATGCTGCAGACTTGCTTTTACATACGTGGACTATAAAAGCCAGTGATGCTAAGAAAAGTGGAAGGCAGCAGGAAAAGAGGAAGAGATAACATGAGATGGATTGACTCAGTAAAAGAAACTGCATCTTTTTGTTTGCAAAGCCCAGGAAGAGCTGTTCTTGGCTGGACCTTTTGGGGGACATTGATAGGATCACCACAAGTCAGAAGTGCCTTTGTGCCATGTAATAACAAAGGAGAGGCTGTATGCTTCAAGAAAGGAACCATTATTTATCAATTTCATTACGTTTATATCCCACCTTCGCTCCTCTGTGGTTAAAGTGGTCTACATAGCTGAACTCCTCTAAACTTTCATATCTTAAAACATTATTTAATATTGTCTCCAATGCAACTGTTTGTTTTCTTATCAACTTTTTGCTTCTTCTTAATATCTAAGTCCTTGGTTACTTGCAAAAGTTACTTTTTTAATACTATAACTCCCATAATCCCCAGCTGGTCTAGCTGTGGTCCTATTGTTAAACAAACCTGTGGAATTATGTGATAACTCGGATACTGGGTGCTGTGTCAGTTTCTGCTTAGTAAAAGAAGAAGAGACATTAGAACCTCCATCATCCAGCACAGTATACCTCCAACAGCCAAAGGTTGGCAGCCATTACCTAGAGCCGTGATGGCGAACCTTGGCACGCTAAATGTTGTTGGACTTCACTTCCCAGAAGCCCAAGCCCCATGAATCCACACGAATGGCTTTTCTGCGATTCATCCGGCCTGCGCCGCGCCGCCCTCGTCGCTCCTGGAAGCAGAAGTAAAACACACACGTACGAAGGAAGGGTTAACCCGGAAGAGTCTTAACAGTATGGGCGCATTTTACTTCCGCTTCCAGGAGCGATGAGGGCGGCGCAGGCCGGATGAATCGCAGAAAACCCATTCGTGTGGATTCACAGGGGCTTGGGCTTCTGGGAATTGAAGTCCAAGAACATCTGGAGTGCCAAGGTTCGCCATCACAGCTTAGAGACTGGCACAGGGCAGCTTTTACCCGATTCACCCAGTGAGCATTTGGCTGGCCAGGGAATATCAGTTCTTTTTTCCCCCTACATGTCTATGGAAATATTTAGGCTTCAGGGACAGTTAATAATATAGTTAGAAAAGAGGATAAATATAGAGTGAGGCTGGGGGAAGGCAGTCAGAGAACAGGAAAGAAACACAACAGGAGAGAAGGTTGTGAAGGGAGGGGGAGCAAAACCCAAATATTTGACATTCATGTACAATGTTGTGCCGAGTGTTCATTGCAAATCCATTTTCTCTCTCTCTTTCTCCTCCGAGTATTTTTCTATCCAACTTTCCATGCAGAAATAAAAGTGAATGGCAAGATCATTTCTCCACTCTCTTCCCACTCAGTTTCCCCATCTATTTCCATCAAGCCCAGGGGTTCCCAACCTAAGCCCCATGGGCCGGATCTGGCCCACAGTGCCATTTCATGTGCCACCACCACCACCCCTACAAGAGCATTCAAGAAACCCAATAACCACCCCCTTTGAAGCTGTTGGAACAAAATGGCCACCCCAGCATGCAGGTGGGGCAAAATGGCTGTCTGGACCTCGAAGCTGACTGAGAGAGCATGACCCGGCCCATGGCTTGAAAAGGTTGGGAACTCCTGATCTAGCCAGTTAAATTTTGACTCACTGAAACAAAAAACCAAATTGGGTTCTTTCCGTGCAAACCCTCTGGGGCCTTTTGATGCAAACCAAAAGATTGCCATTTCACAGATTTACACAAGTTGCACCGGGGGTCTGTGTGTCTTTTAATGGCAGAGATAGTCCCCCTATGCTTATGTAAAGGTACCCCCTTGCTCGAAAGCCAGTCATCTCCGACTCTAGGGTTCGGTGCTCTTCATACCTGTCAAGTTTTGGATTTGGAAATAAGGGAAATTTCCTGGAAAATGCGGAATACTTGACAGCTATGCTTATCCTGTGCTGCCCTCCAATGGCGGCAATAGGGCATTGCAGTCTAATTAATACGGGATGATGGCGGGAAAGAGGGTAAAATAAGGGGTTTTCCCGGCCAATAAGGGATACTTGACAGCTATGGTGCTCTTCTCTTTTACAGCCAAAGAGCCAGTGCTGTTTGTGTCTGTAGTCATTTCCATGGTCATGTGGCAGGCAGGAATAGACAGCAGAGCGCATGCTATTCCATTTCCTGCCAAAGCGGTACCTATTTATCTGCTTGCAATCTCTTGCTTTCAAACTGCTAGGTATGAAAGAGCTGAGACAGACAACAGGAGCTCACTAAATCACGCAGCACTTGGGTCTAAAACTTGCCAACCTTCCAGTCATCAAGTTCAGCATCTTAACCATGAAGTCACCATGGCCCATCCCCCATGCTTAGCTTGGTGCTAAAGCAAATATAGAATAGGTTTGGGTCTTACTACCTCTGCCAACTGTTCTAGCAAAACAACCCCTCCCCCCCCCCAAAAAAAAGGAAACTCCTGTTGGCAACACTAGCGGTTCCTTTTTTTGGGGGGGTGGGGGGGATTTTCACTTGTAAATCAGATATCGCAAAGCAATCACACTTATATGCTACCCCATAGAGCTTAGTGCACTCTCTGGGTGGTTCACAAGTTAATTAGCATTTTGCCCCCAAACAAGCAGGGTCCTCATTTTTCTGACCTCAGAAAAATGGAGGCTGAGTCACCCTTGAACCCTGGTCGAGATCGAACTCACAACCTTTTGGTTACCATCCACCAGTTTAACCACATCGCCACCAGGGCTCTTATAGTGGGGAAAGAGTCAATCCCACCTTCGTCTGCCCCATGGATCTAAACTGGAGCAGAAATCTGCAGTCAATAGGGGAAAAAAACACCTAATGTAACACATAGTCCTTCTCAATTCATGAGAAGACAAGACTCTCTGGAGAACACAAACAGGTAGGAAACACAGGGGGCAGCAGGAAAAGAGGAAGGCCAAATGTGAGATGGTTTAACTCTGTAAAGGAACCCACAACCTTGAGTTTTCAAGGGCTGAGCAGGCATGTTCGGGACAGGACCATCTGGAGGCCACTCGTTCATGAGGTCACCATAAGTTGGAGACAAAATGAGTCTGAGTTTCCTTTCAGGCTGTTGTGCTGTTAAAATATAGCAGCCCCCCCATAAAACAGCATCTTTTAATGTTGTTTGTAATAGCATCTGGGCTTCTTCCTTCCTTGCCTGATGCCTGAGTTCACATCTAGGGCATGATGAGAAACAATGCAAAAAGTTGGTGATATAGAAAAATTGGGCATGTTTAAATTCTTATTTTCAGAAACATTAAAATTCAGTTGTACCCCAGTAGTTAAGGGGATACAGGGATTCAGGTAACAATGCGACTTCCTCTTAGAAGTGGTATGTGCTTGTGTGTGTGTAGGTTTAAAGGTAGTGAGATCTTGCTAATCACCTTCTGCTGGTACCCAAATCTTCATTTCATGGGACATTTCAAGCTAATTTGAGTCTGTACCATTTTATATGCCCAACTGTGCCTGTAACACCATACATGTTATACAAGGAGGGCAACATTTAAAATGATAACCAAGCGCGCAAAAGGAGCCAGAGATTCAAAGACTGCCATCCCTTCTCATGCATCTGCTTCCAATTTGTCTCCCCAGAGGAAACATCCTGAGGAAATCCAGAGCCCTGGAGCTTGGATGACGCACCGCATGCCAGTCTGGGGAAGCCAGTGGCTGCCAACACCCTTGGACCACAGACCTCACAACTGTGGTCAGTCAGTGCCGGCTGTTTTGGAAAAGTCATGCCAACCGGCATCCCGGCCTTTGTGGCTTTTCTGCTGCGTAGGCTGGTTCTCTCTGCCAAGGTGGTTTCAGAGAGAATGCGCAAGGCTCTCGTTTTAAGGTCTCCCCTTGTGCCAATTCAAGTTGATGGGGTTTTAGGTGGCTTCGATCCTACAACTTGACCCTTGCCAACTACTCTTGGAAGCAATTTTTTGTGTTTTCAGAGGCCCCTACCTCTGAGCAGGGATGTGAATTGATGATGATGAGAAGAAAGAAAGAAAGAAAGAAAGAAAGAAAGAAAGAAAGAAAGAAAGAAAATGAATGAATGAATGAATGAATGAATGAATGAATGAATATCTATCTATCTATCTATCTATCTATCTATCTATCTATCTATCTATCTATCTATCTATCTATCTATCTATCTATCTATCCATCCATCCATCCATCCATCCATCCATCCACCCACTATGGTCCCTTCTCAGGCAGAAGGATTGACTTTGCCAATTTTATCCATGCAGAATTTCTTGTGTGTTACAGATCTGGGGAGGCCCAGCCAGGGATCTGCAACTTAAAAGGTAAAGGTAAAGGTTTCCCTTGCTCACAAGCCAGTTGTATCTGACTCTAGGGTGCAGTGCTCATCTCTGTTTCTAAGCCGAAGAGCCAGCGCTGTCTGCTTCTGCAGACGTTTCCTTGGTCATGTGGCAGGCATGACTAGACACCAGAGCGCACGGAGCGCTGTTACTTAGCACAGCCCAAAATCCAGTCTTACACTAAACAAGGACTTCCTATACTATTGGGCAAAAAAGCTGCAAGTGAAAAAAAAACATTTTGTGCTTGGGGTATAGGAATGTTGGTTATTTTTTCTTTCAGCTGGGAGATACTTCTGTTAATTGTGAATTTACACATACCATCATGGTTGCATTTTGTGAGCATCTAGGCAGGGCGGTTCTAGATAAGGTCCAGTGACCTGATGAAAACCCACAGAAAGCCAAATTTGGGGAAATTACCTTTCTGGACTCTCAATTTTACTTTTCTGAACTGCTACAAATTCCAGAACAGAAACTGTAGCCGAGATTTAAGCAGCTTATGGTCTAGAAAGAAAGATTTCCAAGCATTCTGCAGGTGACATGGCATTAAGGAAATCCCAAACTTGAGAAAAGTAACTTTTCCAAGCTCTGAAGCTGCTTTTTTTAAAATAAAATAAACATGAATCGCATTTAGGAGCCCACTTGCATCTTCTCTGTTACATTTCCTTCCCCAAAAGGTAGCCCAAGTAAACAATTTACTAGTCCTCATGAACCACGTAGGTTCCCGGTCTTTGCACTTCTACTTCATTGGAACTTGCACCGTGGCAAATTTGGACCGGGAACCTCTCGGTGCCCAATCTCCTCCTTTGACACATCCAGCCTGATGTTTTAAATGACCCAGCCATCATCACAGATAAGGCACTTGTTTAGAGGGAAAATAAATATTGAAAGATCCTACGCAAGAGTTTCGTGCCAACATTCTGGACAAAGCTAACCGGTTGCAGAGAAACACCCACAGTGACCTAACATGGACCATTTTCTGAAGGGCTCTCCGAAATTTCAAGGTGCCTAAGTGGAATTCCTCCACAGTTCCCACCCCGATGCCTTTTTGAAGATATTTGAACTGTACAAACACGGTTGACTCCACCTTCCAACCTTCCCAGGTCTGTAAAATGAGTACCCAGCATGTTGGGGGCAAAATGCTAATTAACTTGTGAACTGCCTAGAGCCGTGATGGTGAACCTTGGCACTGCAGATGTTCTTGGACTTCAATTCCCAGAAGCTCAAAGCCCCATGAATCTGCATGAATGGGTTTACTGCGATTCATCCGGCCCGCACCGCCCTCGTCGCTCCTGGAAGCGGAAGTAAAACGCGCCCGGATGGGCGCGTTTTACTTCCGCTTCCAGGAGCGACGAGGGCGGCGCGGGCCGGATGAATCGCAGTAAACCCATTCATGCAGATTCATGGGGCCTTGGGTTTGGCCAACAACAAAGCCAAGAAGGTGGCTTCGTTTAGGCAGTTTAAGGTTTGACCTGGACATGACAGAAGAAAGCCATCCTTGACCTTCTTCTTAATCTGTCTTCCAAACAACTCTACACGGTAAGGGTGAAGCCAGGAGAAATAGGCTAGCTTCCAGTCATGCACTGAGTTTGGGGTAACAGCTAGGATTTGAACCTGGATCACTAGGATCTTGAACCAGGAATCTACCCCTGGACCGTACTGCCTCTTCAACTTGCGTCTGCCTGACACACCCGAGCATGGAACTTAAGCCATGAGAAAGAGACTAGCCTCCTGAGTTGTGGAGAGGAGCTGGGATTTGAACCTGGGTCTTTTGGATTTCAGACCAGGACTCTGACCCCCTGAACCACACTGCTTCTTCAATTTGTGTCTGGCTGACACACCCAAGCGTGGAAGCCGCCACCCTGCTTGTGTGAGCAGCAGAAGCCAGAGATCTCTGGGTTAAGCCCTCTACACAAACAGAGTCGCACCACCAGCCCATGCCATGACACACAAACACACACATATACACACCTGGTATGTTCAGGAATACTATGGACAAGTTGGCTTTATTACTGAGGAGAAGGGAGTGGTCCATACATGGAGCTCCACCAGCAGTGAGAAGGCAGAAACCAGACCTCCATCTGCACATCATGTGGAGACCAGAACTTCCCACTCAGAAACATAACTTCCTCAAGCCAAGAGTTTGGAAAAGTTGCCTTTTTTGGCTTGCTTAGAGATCTCGAACCCATCCTCTCATTCAAGAACAACCTTCCACTGATGAGAAAGTTCTGATCATAGACAGGACATCTGCCTGTTTTTTGAGGACCTCCCCATCTTACATCTTGACTCTCCTAAGGTCTCGTATCTTCTGTAGTATCTTCAGGAAGTTAGAGGGGACCACAGACAGGGAGAGCACCAAGAAGGTTGTTTGTGGCAAGCCAGTTGCGCACGCCTAAATCTGGACCTGATGCGGAGAGTTAAAGCCGAACTTTGCAATCTCTCACATTCAAGCCAGACCAAAATATGGACGGATCCAAAACTTCTCCCTGAGCTCAATGGTTTTGCATGCTTCATCTGCAATCAGCATTACTCGATGGAAACTGGTAATGGAAAGGCAGAGATGGTTTGTGGCCTCAACACAAGCTCAGACCACAAACAGATTGTTTTGTACGTTTCCCCCATGTAAAGGTTTTACAAGCACGGTGCTTGGAAAATCCATTAGACGATAAACGTTCCCTTCAACTAATGTAAACATCAGCAAGCTCTCACATGAGAAAGGCTAATAAGAAAGTCCCCGAGAAACAGTGGGGAGGTTGACCCACCCCTATTCAGAAGAACTTTCAAAGTTTTCAGAAACAGAGACATTTTTCATATAAAAAAAAGAACTCCCTTGCAAAGGAGCAGTCTACCACTCCCAGTTCCATGTAAGGACCAAGCCCATTTAGCAATCCTCTGATCATGTATGGGTGGGAAACTAAATTTCAAATCAAAATCAAATCAATCTTTATTATGGCCCAAGACCAGCATAGGACAGAAAAAGATAGACATTAAGATGAGGGTAGTTAAAATATACAATACTGGTTTCTTGTATCTCTCGTCAGTTTATACAGACTTTTGAGGGTACACATGAGCAAAACCAAATTAGATGGAGGAAGGAACTCACTGGACAAAGAGAAACATTAAAGGAGGAGATGGATGAGGAACTCAGTCTTCCCTACGTCACTTGGAGGACCCTGAACATGTTGAGGGTCGGAGTGCTTAAATGCAAGACCAACGTGCTCAAGTGGGAGCTACTGGTGGACAACTGTGTGAATGTGGAGCGATACAGAATCCAGATCATTTGCTGGTCTGCCGATTACCACCTGAAACCATGCAACGATGAGGACTTAAGTTTGGCCAACGACAAAGCCAAGAAAGTGGCTTCATTTTGCCAGTCTAGGGTTTGATCAGGACATGAAAGAAGAAGACAGAACTAAATTTGGAGACACGGGGAATGATCCTTGAACCCTTGACATCATACAGCATCCAAGAGAAAGGCAAGTCTCCTGAAAGGAGGACTCTTCTTATGGGCAGTAGGAATCTACTGCAACACTTTGTTGCAGTTCATAGACCCATACAGGCACTGGACAACATCTCTTGGAAAAGGCTTGATAAATGCATCTACATCCAAACATTCTCAATCTTTCTAATGATCACGAGTCCTTTCTGTCCAAAGCCATCTCAAACAGTGCCTGGGAGAAAAAAATCCAGTGTGGAAAGGCACAAAACCAACAGGTGAAGCTTCACCCTTTAGTGTGAGGATGAAATGATGGGCAAGGAATTGACATTTGAATTTCTGCCTGTCTGGCAGCTGTGGGTGGCACAGGAACTGTGCCGTATCAAACCCTGAAAACCCAGCTAAGGATCCAAAATCCACATCTCACCCCGCCCTGTGAGGAAGCTAATTTGTCTCGCCAGCTAACGCTGAGTAGGGAGAGAGAACGATCGGCAGGTGCTGGCTTCCTTCTGGTCAAAAGAGGAGAAGGCTCCTTTACTCCAAGAGAGAAAGAGAGGAAGGAAGGAAAGAAAGAAAGAATCATAACCACTATCTCTACCACCACACCTTCCTGCTTGTGTTCCTCTCTTCTCTACCATGTAATTCAAACTTGAAAAAGAAGCTCTTCCATGCCCTTTGCAGAAAAGTCAGGTTCAATAAAATCAATAGGCACATGATGGCTTTTTCCATTGCCATGTGCTGAAGAGTAGCCCTTGGGCAATGAGAGCAAATGATCATCTTTTTTAAAAAAACAAAAAACTCACCGTCGTGTTTGGGAACCACATTCAATAGGGCCGCCGGTCTCATGATTTTGTTCATACACACCAACACAGGCAGGGAAACACACCCAAGAAAGAAAGCCAGAGAGAAGAAACCCACAAATATCCTCTTACCGCGTTCAATCCCAGCGTGTTGCCCGGCAAAGAAGAGGTGATCCCCGACAGGATGGCTGTGGCCACCACGGCGCCCAAGCACTGGGCGATCACATACATCACGGCCCTCAGGATGCTGATCTGGCAACTGAGCAGGAGGCCCAGGGTCACGGCCGGGTTCAGGTGGGCACCGCTGATGTGGCCAACACTTTGAGCCATGGTGGCGATGGAGAGGCCGAAAGCCAAGGAGACCTTCACGTTGTCCTGCACCGGCGTCGTGGTCTTGTTCTCCGATACGGGGAACTGGAAGCCCAAGGCGGCACCGATGCTGATAAAGATGAAGAGGCTCATGGCGAAGAATTCAGCCACCACCGCCCGCCAGAAGGCCATCTTCTTAAATTCGCTGGCCATCTTCTCCAGATGTGGTCCTCCCTTCTTCTACTCCTCTTCCTTGGTCTTCTTCTGCCTCCACTCCTGGATCGCCTTACCAATCTGGCGCTCTCTGGAGAGGCTTCCTTGCTTGGAGATCCAGAAGTCTGAGGAAGAAAAAGAGTGCTCTGGTTATTTATAGGGCTTTGGGTGGTCCGGAGGAGGGAAGGGACATTGTAACAGAGGCAGGAAAGAACATCGGCAGAGATGCTGACTCCGGGACTGATGTAAGGCACCCTTCGCTGCCTGCCAACTCCCCCTCCCCTTGACTGGCTTCCCCCGCCCTGAGAACTTCCACTCCTCCGTCCTTCTTTACAAACTCCGGTCTGTGTTGCTCATGCTGCTGCTTCGAAAGGCTCCTAAAAGAGTTCCCAATTAAAAGAAGAATCAGGAGGCTCTCGCTTGTGACATTTCGAGCATCTTTGCTTGCTTGCCTTGCTTGCTTTCTCCGGAGAATAAAACGCAGCCAAACAAAACGAGATCTCACCTGGAAATTTCTCCGTCTCTTTCCTTCGCTTTCTCTCCATACTAACTTGACTCTCTTGACATGCTCATGCAGTATTTTGTCTCCTTTTCGGTGGCTAGGCAGCTAATTGAAATAAACAGGACCGGTGTTTCTAACAAAATAAAGGACTTTGTGGCTGCAAAACTTCCAGTCCAGTTCCCACTTTCCATGTTACTAACACTAAGGATCTTGGCAGTTGTTTGAGACTTACTTTGTTCTAAAATATAGGGGTGGTGGTGGTGGAATAACAGGACAACCCTAAACCCATATCAATCCAGAAATTAATTCCACTGTGTGCAGTCAGGCTTGCTTCTAGCAAAGTGGATAACTTCCCTTCTAGTAGAAGTGCTAATAAACTCAGGAAGGTCTGCGCTTTGTCTTCGGGAAGCCTGTTCACGACTTGAGCCATGTTTACATGCACAATGCGCAGTTTCAGGAATACAATCAGAGAAACTCCCCAAGGATTTTTGCTAGCATTATCCAAAATCTTCATGCTTGCCTTCCCGTTCTTCCCATATTTCCCCCACCTTGACATTTACTGTGGAATTTCTCCTACAGTGCCAACTCTAATCCAGATGTCAATTTCAAGATATCCAACCTCTCTCCATGAGAGAAGCCAAGGAAAACTGTAACATAAGAGTTGCAAATCTAAACATCTCGACTATAGAGGAAATCCCACTGCGTTCAATGCTTCTGAATAGACATGTTAAGGGTAAGCCCTGTTCGTGTTTCATCCAGGAATTCAGCAACCAGTGCTGTTGCTTCTGTTGAGTTGCGCTGTTGAGTCCCTCCGTCAAAGCAACAGCCGCTGAACAAAAAGCTGGCATTGTTTACTTTTGGGGCATTTCCTGGCATGCTGCATGCAATCTTGTGAGTCTCATCAGCGCTATTTTAAATGCTCTCTCCCAAATTTGCGAAAGCCATTAAAGCAGGCATAAAGACAGGCAAACAACCTCAGGGTGGGGCAGTGGATCTGAGAATCAAATTAAGCAATTTCTTTTTGTTTACAGAATGCATTTTTACATTGCCTTTTCTCCCCCTTTTTATGGCAGGGTTTGATGGATGGTTAAGGGGGACCTCCCTTAAAGTCGGGGGTCTCAACCTTATTAAGACAGACTAGAGTGACAGAGACACATAAGGAATTAGGTGGCAACAGACGGTGGCTATAAACAGAGAAGAGCACTGAACCCTAGAGTCAGATGTGACTGGCTTTCGACATTTACCTTTTACCCCTAAGTATTGAGTAGTTGCCTTTTGGATCAAAGGCCAGGGCCTTTTAAGTGAAGCGCATTGAGCCTTTTCCTCTCCAGATGTTTTGGGTAAGTTCCCAGAAGCTGCAGCCAGCATGGGCAATGGGAATGAGTAATGAGAATTAACATCTGGAATATCTGATGGGCCAGAGTTTTGCCCATGAAAACAATGGCAGAAATCCTGTGCCTTTATTAGTTGAGTAGCAAAAAAGAATTTGAGCAGCTGTGGTGGCTTAGCGGTTAAGATGCTGAACTTGATGACTGGAAGGTGGGCAGGTCAGTAGTTTGAGACCTGAGTGCTGCATGACGGAGTGAGCTTCCGTCTCTGTCACAGCTCCTGCCAACCTAGCAGTTTAAAAGCAAGAAATTGCAAGTAGATAAATAGGTACCACTTCAGCAGGAAAGCAAACAGTGTTCCATGCACTCCGGTGTCTAGTCATGCCTGCCACATGTCCATGGAAACATCTGCAGATGCAAACAGTGCTGGCTCTTTGGAAGACGCGGAGCACCAAACCCTAGAGATGAGCACCAAACCCTGGAGTTGGATATGACTGGCTTTCGAGAAACGGGCGACCTTTACCTTTACCTACTTACATAGGAGGTGGCTTCCTTTTTGGGACAATCCACCTAATATTTTGTCTTCATTTCCCCCCATTGTCTTCAACCCCCCCCCCCCCCCCACCCCTAACATTATTGTCTTTCCCAGTGAAACTGCCTTTACTTTTGTCATTTTAGGACTAGATAAACAAGCATGATGGAAGAAGTAGGTACTGTACTAATGTTGTAATAAATGTATTTCTCCTTGTTGTATCAGATATATTCTGGTAACTGATTATCCCCCTAAGAACCTTATAGAAAGTTATAGAGCTCTAGGGGAAATTCAGAAGCCTGTGTTCATCACAGCTAGCATATATCTTGTTTAGGGTTAACACCAGAATGAAATCAGACAGCCATTTCCAATCATATCAGAATTCATCTGGTTATCAAAGTATAAGTTTTTTCATTGCTGCATTGATTCCAAGCAACACCAGCTCGTCTATTTCAATGAGCTTTGTCTACATACATTTGCTTCTATGTTCCATATGCACAAAAATACATCAGTTATTGAAAACTTCCAAAAGTTTTATAGCCATGGGGGGAGGGGGATAGCTGAAGATACAAATACTTAAAAATAGATGAAAATTGCATTTCAGTTGCAGACGAATACTTAATTCAGAATTCAATCCAGAATGCAGGAACATTAAAAAGTACAATAAAATACCAAAAATAATATTTTAATTAATTTCTAAAAATGCAGGAACTTATATTCTAAAAAGACACATCAGAAAAGCAGAGAATACATGTATAAAATATATCATTTAAACATAAAAGGCAGTTTTAAACTTTTAAGTATATTATAGAGACACAGAGAAAATTATTCAAAGTGCTCACACAGCCATGCCAGTTTGAATCTATGCAGGAAAATCCATATTGTCATTGAATGCTTCTGCTCTTGCTACTGCAAGATAAACAGTGTTGCCGGTTCTCTGGTGTGTTGTTTTTTGTTGCCGGCATTTGTTTCTTGCTTCCTTATGTTTATAATTCTCTCAGATGTTTACATTTCCTTTCAAAAATGCTATGGGCCTAAAGTGCTGATGGAATAATTTGGTCAGGTACGAACTTGCTCTACCTGCACTCAGGCCTGTGCTGGTGTTTCGGGCAATCGGGCTTTGTCCCACCCTGCCCTTGCCTCTGGCGTCCTGGGGCGCCAATAGCAATGTATGGGTTTTTCCCCCCAAACCCCCTACCACTCCCTGTCCAACACCTTCCCATGGTGCCCTGCACACCCCTGCCTGCACTTAAGGCAGGAGGGAGATCTCCTATAATCCTTATCTCCTCTGTTTTGCATTTCCAAATGTTACATATTTCTTATCATTTTTAAAACTCAGGCTGGACTGTTCGGTTACTATACAATTGATTCCTTTGCAAGGCAATGTTACTGTACACCAGGGGTTCCCAACCTTTTCAAGCTGGGGGCAAGGCCACACTCCCTCAGTCAGCTTTGAGGGTCGGACGGCCTGCACAATGGGGTGGCCATTTTGTTCAAAGAGCTTTAAAAAGGTGGCCATTTTGTTTCTTGAATGCCCTTGGAGGGGCAGGGGGCACATGAAATGGTGTCATGGGCCAGATCCGGCCCACAGGCCTTAGGTTGGGAACCCCTGCTGTACATTGACCTTTCTTCCAGACTTGGTTAGAGAGCTGGCTGATTATTTCTCAGTGACTTTTAGTAAACTGCTGTTCAAACCTTGTTTTTAAAACACAGAGTATATATTCAGAGCACACCATACGCACAAAATTTCACATCTCGAAGCTTCTTTCTCATGTTTTAAGAGGGTTCAAGTACACACTCCAGTCCATAGTCACTGTTTTAATTGCTCCAAAGGGAATGGGAGCGAAAGTGCCGTAAATGCAAGATCCGGGACAGAAGAAAGTTATTCTTCCTTACCATGTGAGCCTTCTCTTTCTCTCCCCGTGTCTGATCTCAGAGTAAAAGGGAGTGAGTGGTTAAGGTGCTGCATGAGCCTCATCTCAGCTTCACAAATCCTACACCTTTGTCTCTAGTTAGTGGCCTGAAAGGAACTGATCCAGCCATGCCCATCTGAATGAATGGAGTGCTATTATCAACAACTCTCTCTAATGTGTTTGTTCTATAATATACCCGTAAGACATGTGGGATTGTTGAGCACTCCCCCCCCTTTATTCTTTAGTTAAATTTAGCTCTTCCCACCTTGAGTAAGAAATTAGTTTCCATGACAAAAACTGGAGAGAAGTGGTAGGGATAATTCTTACTCAGATATAAAACACCAGAGTCAGAAACTGCTTAGGATTTAACTGTATGCTGGACAAAACCCAACTGAAGCTAACATCACAAAACCTCATAATAAGCTTCAAAAATGCTTTCTACTATCACGATTTCACATAACTTCAAATGACTGGAACAGGCAATGGTAAATCATGGGAGACGAGCTAGCCTGAGTGGCCTTGGACAACTTGCGCGGAGCCAAGGGCTCCCATAAGGAAGGGAATCACAGAACTATAGAATACTGTAAATGAATTGGCAGAGTCCTATAAGGCCATTAAGTCCAACCCCCTGCTCAGTGCAGGGATCCTAGTCAAAACAGATCTGACAGATGGTGGTCCAATTTTCTTGAATGCCTCCCACAATGTAGCACTCACTCATCATCTCAAGTATTTAGTCCCATTGTTCTACTGCTCTAACAGTTAAGTTTTTCCTGGCATTCAGCTGAAATCTGGGTTCTTGTCATTTGAGCCCATTATTATGAGTCCTACGTTCTGAGATGATTGAGAACATGTCTAGTTCCTCCACTGTTGTGTATTGGGATGAAATATAGTATTATTATTATTGCTTAACATTGCAAGATAAAATGGCGAGTTGCGCCATTTGGTTTCAAGGCGCACTCTTTATGTAAATGTGTAATATCTGATTGGTTATTATTTGGATCCTTTCGGGGATTCGCCAGTACTTGAATATTGCATTTCTGATTGGTTAGTTAAGGTTATCCAAAAAGGTTGCTAGATTGTAACTGCCTCTCGAACGCTATATATAAGCGCCGCTTGCAAAAGGGGTTTGGCTCTTGGTTCACATGCACGCACAACACACACACACATGTGTGGGCTACTTCCAGAATGGTGCAAGTGTGGAACTGATCCCGGGCAGCTGAATAGCATGAACGGGTGTAGCCAACTCATGTCGGGTTAAGCTATATTATTGTTCTTCCAAGAGTAGTGAATAAACTGTAGTTTCGTTGTTTGATTCACCACTTGTTGGCCTCTTCATTGCAAGCTCCAGACACAACATCCACTTTATGATTATATTCCAGGTGTTTGACAAGTGTGATCATTGCAATGTATGGCCGCGAGAGCTGGACCATAAGGAAGGCTGAGTGCAGAAGACTAGACAGCTTTGAACATAGAAGTTGGAGGAGCCTCTTGAGAGTCCCCTGGACCATAAGGGAGATCAAATCAGTCCATCCTAAAATAAATCAACCCTGATTGTTCCTTGGAAGGACAGATCCTGAATCTGAAGCTCAAATACTTTGGCCACCAGATGAGAAGAGAGGACTCACTGGAGAAGACCCTGATGCTAGGAAAAATTGAAGGCAACATGAGAAGGGGGAGTCAGAGGTGATGGTTAGACAGCATTGTTGATGCAGTGGGTGTAGATCTAGGCAGACTCTGGAGGATGGAGGATGACAGAGGAGCCTGGCATGTGGTGGTCCATGGGGTCACAAAGGGTCAGACTCAACCGTGGGACTGAACAACAACACAATCATATCCCCTTTGCGTCTCCTTTTCTCAAGGTTAAACAAGCCCAGTTCTTTCAGTATTTCCTCATAGGGCTTGATTTTAACTCCCCTGATCATCCTGTTGTCTTCTTGTAAACTTATTCAACTTTGTCAGCATCCTTCTTAAAGTGTGGCGTCCGCAACTGGACGCAGAACTCAAGATGAGGCCTGACCAGTGCTGAATAGACGGGGGCTGTTATCTCACAGGATTTGGAGACTACACTTCTGTTAATTCACTTAACAAGCGACTCACTTAATACAAAATTTGCACAACAAAAGGAAATCCATAGTGACTCGGTTAACAAAAAAAATTCAGAACGGATTAATTGGTTTTCAATGCATTCCTATGGGAAACCATTTTTCAGGTAACCAATTTTGGCTTTCAATGCGTTCCTGTGGGAAATTTGCTTTGCAAATTTTTCATAGTACAAAAGGTCCCAGAAAATGCATTGAATTTGTCAAGCGAGGGTCCCTTGTATAGCCTAAAATTGCCTTTGCCTTTTCTGGTGCCACATGGTAACATTGCCTATATTTTAGTTTGTGATCTGCAAAAACTCCAAGAGCCTTTTCGTTGGAATGGGAAACCACGTCTTCTGTATTATCTGCCGAGAAAAACCCAGGAAAGGATGAGTGGAAGAATCAAAACTCCTGACCTCCCAACTCCCAGCCAGGATTTGCTCTTAAAAGCCAAGGATGCTTAAGCTTATCAGAGAATAAACAAAACAAAATAAATGCTATAGTGCCTCGAAGATTTTAATGTGAGCTTTGATCCATGAAAATGGTTTCCCTTGCTTGAATCCGACTCTAGGCTTCAGTGCTCATCTCTGTTTCAAAGCCGAAGAGCCAGCGCTATCTGCTTCTGCAGACGTTTCCGTGGTCATGTGGCAGGCATGACTAGACACCGGAGCACACGGAACGCTGTTACCTTCCCACCGAAGTGGTCCCTATTGATCTACTTGCAATGTCTTGCTTTCAAACGGCTAGGTTGGCAGGAGCTGGGGACAAAGACAGGAGCTCATTCTGTCCTGCAGTACTCGGGAATCGAACTGCTGACCTTCCGCCTCCCAGTCAGCATCTTAGCCACTTAAAATTTAACAGTTAGTCTTCAAGGTGCTACGACGTTTTTGTTTTTTTGTTTATTCTCTGATATGCTTGAAGCACAGACTAACACGGCTACTGTTCAAAAAGGATATTTAATTAACCCATCCTTCCTCTGTTCAATGGAAGCTGCAAATCTGATAAAGAGGAGAAGTATTTCATCCTAACTGAGGGTGTTGCCAAGCTCAGACTCAAGCCTACATCATTAATGCCAGTTTTGCCTTGCAGGGAACTTTTCCTTGACCAAACAAAGCCCCTCTTTATATTTATTGACCTTTCAGCGTCTTTTATTAATATCTTTGGCCTTTTTCTTTCTCCCTGGCTGTCCCTTTTCCTTCTTCCTTGGAATTTTTTCCTCTGCCTTCCTTCTCCCCCTCCCTGCTCTTCTCTGTATCTTGTTCTGTCACCACATCCTATGGCAGGCATTCCCAACCTTTTCAAGCTGGGGGCCAGGTCACACTCTCAGTCAGCTTCGAGGGCTGGATGGCCATTTTGCCCTGTCTGTATGATGGGGAGGGCGCATTTTGTCCCAATAGCTTCAAAGGGGTGGCCATCTTCTCGTAGGATATGTCGGCTGCTGACTAGGTAGTCCAGTGTGGCTCTATATTTCATTGAGATTGCTCCTGCACTGAGCAGCTGGTCTATATTATTTTATTAGGTTCTCTCTTCACCCGTGTCATTATTGGTTACAACTCCAGCAGAGAGCATATTATAGCCTTGCAACGATGCAATCCCTCTTCTTTCCTTGGAAATATTAGCATTTATTTTCACGATTATAGCTTTTAGTAATTATTAATGGATTTTAGTAATATTGTTCTTTTAGATAGGCAGCCTGATTTTGCATGTCAATTCTCAGTAAGTTTTTAGTAGTATAGGGTTTTTTTTAATTGCCCCTGTCCAGTCTAGCTCATACCGGTCAAGTATCCCGGATTGGCCGGGATTTCCCGTATTTCCGCGCTGATTTTCGCCATTTCCCGCCTGGAGCTGCAGCTACCCCGTAATTTGACAGCGGGGGGAAAGGAGTTACTGCGCATCCCTTCTGCGCAGGTCCTTTCTATGCATGCGTAGAAGTGAGCTGCGCAGAACAGTTCCCTTTCCTGGTTTGTCGCAGAGAGTTCAGACCCCATCAGTTTATAAATGTAATTGGGTTTTTTTCCCCCCAACATGCATCACTCTGCACTTACTAATGTTGACAAACCAGGAAAGGGACCTTGGTGTCCTGGTGGACAGCTCAATGAAGGTGTCAACCCAGTGTGCCTCAGCAGTGAAAAAAGCAAACTCAATGCTAGGGATCATTAGGAAGGGTATAGAAAATAAGTCAGCAAGTGTCATTTTGCCTCTTTATAAATCTATGGTGAGGCCCCATCTGGAATACTGTGTACAGTTCTGGTCGCCATACCTCCAGAAGGATATTATGGAGTTGGAGAAAGTGCAGAGGAGGGCAACCAGAATGATGAGGGGACTGGAACACCTTCCTTACCATCTGAGGCTGCAACGGTTGGGCCTCTTCACTCTTGAACGACGACGTCTAAGAGGTGACCTGATTGAAGTTTACAAAATCATGCACGGTGTGGACAAAGTAGATAAGGAAAAACTGTTTTCCCTATCGCACAACACTAGAACTAGGGGACACTCCATGAAACTTTTGGGTACTAGTTCTCAAACAAATAAGAGAAAGTACTTTTTAACCCAGAGGATTACTGGTCTATGGAACTCCCTGCCAGAAGAAGTGGTGACAGCTGTCAGTCTTGACAGCTTCAAGAAAGGATTAGACAAGTTCATGGAGGACAAGGGTATCCATGGCTATAATTATGGATACCTAAGGACAACCTCCGGGTTGGAGAGATAGGCAGGATATCTCTCAATGCCATTTCCAGGGAATCCTAAGCAGGTGAAGGCATCTCCTTGGGAATAATACCCTGAAGCCAATGGTGAGCCACTGTGTGAGACAGAATGCTGGACTGGATGGGCTGTGGCCTGTTCCAGCAAGGCTGTTCTTATGTTCTTATGTTCTTGAAGCTCATTTGCCACTGTTTTGTCCACTCCCCGAGTGTCAAGAGATCCCTCTGGAGCTCCTCACAATCGCTCACAGTTTTCACTACCCTGAATAATTTAGTGTCGTCAGCAAATTTGGCTACCTTGCTTTTTACTCCTACCTCTAGATCATTTATGAAAAGGTTGAAAAGCAGGGGTCCCAGTACTGAACCGTGGGGAACCCCACTCTTTACTGCCCTATACTTGGAGAAGTGTCCATTTAGTGCTACCCTCTGTTTCCTCTCCCTTAGCCAGTTGCTGATCCAGGACAAGAACTTCTAGGACTTATTCATTTCATCTTACACTCTCTATTTTAATGCACACTTTCTCCTCCCTGGACGTTAGCTGTGTCTGTTGTCACTATGGAAAAAGGATTCTTGCAAAGACGTCAAACTGAGATGAGAGAGAAGAAGAAAAAGAAGAAATGCAGACAAGTGTGACCGCATTGGCAAAACACTGCATTTCTTTTAGGGATTTCAAAACCAAGCCCACCAAATAGCCCGGGGTTTCCCCCTGGACATGTCATGGTTGGTGCAACTCAATTTCAATGATTCCATATTGGTTCCTTGGATGTTTTTCTTTTTTCTTCTTCCCCGTTTCTGTTTTGGAAAAATGCTGGTCCCTCGGCTGAGCCGACTGAGTCAGAAACCAAAGATGCTCCTTCAGAACATGAAATCCATTCAAATTCAGCTGGTCTTCATAGAGCTTTTTCTGTGTTTTTGTAAATAAATGCATATCTTGTTCAGCTTCAATATATAATAGTTTGGTAGTAAGAAGTCCATGTGATGAAGCAGGATCAGTACTCCCCTTGGGGTACACAGGAAGAGCCTTCTCGAAGATTGTGGTATTTTTGAACCACAATCGGGCATACCCTGGTAGCGGCAACCTTGTGTTGCTGGCTAATCTTTCTCAAACTAGGTCGGGCAAAAGGTACTGTAGAATGAACTCACCAAAAGGCGCCTTCACTTTGGCAGGTTCAGGTCTGGCCTAGACATGGAAGAAGAAGAAGTACTCCCCTCTAGTTAGTAAAGGTAAAGGTTTCCCATGCTTGAAAGCCAGTCGTATCCGACTCTAGGGTTCAGTGCTCATCTCTGTTTCAAAGCCAAAGAGCCAGCGCTGTCTGCTTCTGCAGACGTTTCCGTGGTCATGTAGCAGGCATGACTAGACACAAGAGCCAGTGATGCACTGCAGCAGGTTCTGTCTGCAGAACCGTAGTGGAAATTTCCCCAGGCCAAGTCCACTTGGTTGGCCACGCCCACCTCCATAGTATACCTGTCAAGTTTTGGATTAGGAAATAAGGGAAATTTCCTGGCAAATACGGGATACTTGACAGCTATGCTTATCCTGTGCTGCCCTCCAATGGCGGCAATAGGGCATTGCAGTCTAATTAATAAGGAATGATGGCGGGAAAGAGGGTAAAATAAGGGGTTTTCCCAGCCAATAAGGGATGCTTGACAGCTATGCTCCATAGCTCATAATGCAGGATGTTTAGCCACACCCACATATTTGGCCCCACCCACAGATTTGGTCAACCCACACAGTAGGTAGTTACTGACCGGAGCGATCGGAACGCTGTTACCTTCCCACCAAAGTGGTCCCTATTTATCTATTTGCAATTTCTTGCTTTCGAACTACTAGGTTGGCAGGAGCTGGGACATAGACGGGAGCTCATTCTGTCCTGCAGTACTCAGAAATTGAACTGCTGGCCTTCCGCCTCCCAGTCAGCGTCTTAGCCACTTGAGCCACTTTAGTTGAAGCTTTAAAGAAGGGATGGTGTTTAGAACAAGTCTTATTCATTCTGTAAGGGTCTGCGGTGGCTCAGTGGTTAAGAAGCTCGCCTTGTTAGCTGGAAGGCTGGCAAGTTGGCAGTTCGAGACCCGGGTACTGCATGATGGATTGAGCGCCCGTCTCTCACCCAGCTCTTGGGGACACGAAAGGAGCCTCATTTGGGCATTTCCTGAGCAGAGTTTCTCCCACAAAAAAATCCTTTCAACCCAGAATAATTTCTGACATGAAATTATTATTATTCATTCTGTGTCCATGTTGGCAGCAAGTTATTTAAGTCTATGGGGCCGTGGTGGCTTAGTGGTTAAGATGCTGAGCTTAATGAGCAGAAGGTCCACAGATCAGCAGTTGTTGTTCAGTCGCACAGTCGACTCTGACCCTTTGCGACCCCATGGACCATTTTCCTCCAGGCGCCTCTGTCCTCTACCATCCCCCTCAGCCCTCCCAGCTCTGTGCCCATTGTGTCTATAATGCCATCTAGCCATCTCATCCTTGGCCTCCCCCTTCTTCTTTTGCCCTCCACCTTTCCCAACATCAATGCCTTCTCAAGTGAATCCTCCATTCTCATTTGATGTCCAAAGTACTTTAGCTTCATCTTTACTATTTGACCTTCCAATGAGCAGTCATGGTTAATTTCTTCTAAGATTGACCTATTTGTTCTCCTCGCTGTCCAGGGTACCCTCAAAACTCTCCTCCAACACCACATTTCAAAGGCATCTATTCTTCTGCGTTCAGCCTTCCTAATTGTCCAGCTCTCACATCCGTACATTACTACTGGGAAAACCATTGCTTTGACTATTCTAATTTTTGTTTGCAATGTGATGTCTCTGCTTTTCACTATGTTCCCCAGGTTTCTCATTGCTTGTCTCCCAAGAATCAGTCGCCTTTTTATTTCATGGCTGCAATCCCCATCTGCAGTGATCTTTGATCCTAAGAAAGTAAAATCTGTCACTGCTTCTACTTCTTCCCCATCTATTTTCCAGGAACTGATGGGGCCTGTTGCCATTATCTTGGTTTTCTTGATATTGAGTCTCAAGCCAGCTTTTGCACTCTCCTCCTTCAGCCCAATCAAGAGATTCTTTAGGTCTTCCTCACTTTCTGCCATTAGGGTGGTATCGTCTGCATATCTCAGATTATTGAGGTTTCTCCCAGCGATTTTAATCCCATATTGTGATTCCTCCATCCCTGCACTGCGCATTATGTGCTCTGTGTATAGGTTGAATAAGCATGGTGACAAAATGCAGCCTTGTCTTACTCCTTTTCCTATTCCAAACCACTCTGTCATTCCGTGTTCTGTCCTAACTGTTGCTTCTTGGTTCATGTACAGATTTCTCAGGAGGCATATGAGGTGCTCTGGTATTCCCATCTCTTTAATTACTTGCCACATCTTGTTGTGGTCCACACAGTCAAATGCCTTAGTGTAGTCAATAAAACAAAAGTAAACTTGTTTCTGGTATTCCTTTGTTTTCTCCATGATCCAACGTATGTTGGCAATGTGGTCTCTAGTCCCCCTGCCTCTTCTGAAACCAGTCTGCACCTCTGGTAATTCTCTCTCCACATGCTGCTGAAGTCTGTCCTGTATTATCTTGAGCATCACCTTGCTGGCATGTGGGATGAGCGCAATTGTTCGATAATTTGAACATTCTTTGGCATTTCCCTTTTTTGGGATTGGGACGTATACTGATCTTTTCCAATCCTGTGGCCACTGTTTTGTTTTCCAAATCTGCTGGCATATTGAATGCAGTAATTTGACGCCATCATCTTTTAGCGTTTTGAAAAATTCAACTGGGATACCATCATATCCACTAGCTTTGTTGTTTGCAGTGCTCTTTAGGGCCTTTCTGACTTCGCTCTCCAGGATGTCTGGCTCAAGTTCAATTTCTTCATCATTGTGATTATCAGGAGTGTTGAGGTCCTTTTGGTAAAGTTCCTCTGTGTACTCTTTCCATCTTTCCTTAATCTCTTCTGCATCAGCTAGCTCCTTTCCGTCTTTGTCCCTTATTATGGTCATTTTTGCTTTAAATGTTCCCTTGATTTCCCCAATTTTTTTGAAAAGATCTCTGGTTCTGTCTCTTTTGTTGTTTTCCTCCATTTCTCTGCACTGTTCTTTTAGGTAGTTTTCCTTATCTCTCCTTGCTTTTCTTTGAAATTCTGTGTTCAAATGGTTGTAGTTTTTCCTTTCTCCTTTGACTTTTGCGTTCCTTCTTTCCTCTGCTATTTTAAGAGCCTCATCAGACAACCACTTTGCTTTCTTACTCTTCTTTTCTTTTGGTATGGTTTTCTTTGCTGCATCCTGCATGATGTCCCTCATCTCCGTCCATAATTCTTCCTGTACTCTGTCTACCGAGTCTAAGCCATTAAATCTGTTCATCACCTCCACCGTGTATTCTTTAGGGATTCTTTAGATCAGCAGTACGAGACCAAAATACTGCACGACAAAGTGAGCGCCTGTCATCATTCCCAGCTCCTGCCAACCTAGCAGCTCAAAAGCAAGAAATTGCAAGTAAACAAATAGGTACCCCAGTCTGGCTAGATTGTCCTGCTCTGCTAATACAGTATAGACCATATTGGCATCAACTCAATGTCAATCATCAGGCGGTGATTAACTAATATGGCCTCCCTGAGGACTAATGGCCTGGCTTGGGTGTCAAAGTCCACAGGAATGGGTGATGCTCCCCAAGTGGATTAAATCCCCCTTTTAGGGATGGGGAGCAGCTTCTTCAATCCTGGCCTGAGGCTGAGGAGGACTTTGAGTGCCAAAAGGGCTCAGGCCCAGAAAGTGACTGCTGGAACTGGACCAGTGGTACAGATGCCACGCTGCGATATAGAAGACAAATGGAAGGCCACTTGCATTACATGGTTCCCTGGACAATCTTCATGGCAGATAGCCAGAATGAGAGCAAATATTCAGAATCAAATACGGCCCTTGAAGAAGGAAGAAATAGGAGCCGCTTTGGCAGAAAAGGTAACAGCATTCTAGTCATGCCTGCCACATGACCACGGAAACATCTGCAGATGCAGACAGCACTGGATCTTGGGTTGCAAACACTGAACTGAGCCTCTTTCCAGCCAGGTCTTCCTGAGGGGCAACTTTCAAGTCCAAATTTGATGCGCAGGTGGGAGGGGGGGGAACAGAGTGCTTTATTAATCCTTGCTGACTCCACTTCAAGTTCTGCTGGGATTTTATCTCGGCTAGTTTGCAAAGACTTGAGTGCTTGTGGGGGTTTTTTTTTGGGAAGCAGTTACAGCAGACAGGGGAATCAGTGCCACGAGGAATGACCTCAAAAGGACCGTTCGGGCTCCGCCAGCGGAAACCTGAACATATTTTCCCATATGTCTCATGCGCAAAGGTTTCACACACATGAAGCCGCATTCCAAACAGCTGGATTTCCTTTGGCCGGTTTTGGAATTGTTTCAGGTTGGGTTGGGTCAGAAATCAAAGGCTCCAATTTCAGGAGCACTCTCTCCCCTTTTGTGACTGTGGCCAGGATCCCATTTGAGATTCTTAAGTAAGTGAAAGCATGTGAGTTTGCAGCAGCAAGATGTGTTATTGCAGAATTTAAGCAATCTTCATATCACGGCCACAATACTTAAAAATCCTGAATGTAGCAAATGGTGATTTTTTATCGTAATGGCTAAGATAGCCCTGAGATCCCTAGAATAAGGTCCAAAATATCCCACAAGGCAAGCCCAGCTCCTAAAGTGCCACCTATGAGTCAAACTTTCCAAAATAGATGAACATCTGTTTGTTTAATGTTTCTTATTCTCCCAAGACAAAAATGAGACATCTTTTGGAACATGATGCTGGGGTGAAAGCTTTTTAATTGTCCACATTTCTTGAGGCATTTATTATCTCCCACTTTATAGCTGCTAAATGGGAGGGGTCTATATAGAAAGGGAGGGGGGCAAACAGTGATGCGCTGCTCCCGGTGCCCACTGGTGCGCGGGCACTGGTAGCGGAAATTCCCCGAGGCCATGCCCACTTGGCTGACCATGCCCACTTCCCTTTCCCAGGTTGGCCAAGTGAGCATGGCCCACAGAGTTAGCCACACCCACAGAGTTAGCCACGCCCAGGGTGGGGGTAGTAAACCTTTTTGCAGCACATCACTGGGGGCAAAAACCTTGCTTCAGGACCCAAACCATGACTGAATATTGTTACAATGGTGCACAAGCCCTGAGATCTATTTCTTCACAGGAATGTACATAGGTTTGAGTAACCCTAATTAAAAAGTAAAGGTCGCCATTACTCAAAAGCCAGTCATATTCGACTTTAAAGTGTGGTGCTCATTTCCGTTTACAGCCAAGGAGCCAGTGCTGTCTGCAGATGTTTCCATGGTCATATGGCAGGCATGACTAGACACCAAAGCATACAGAATGCTGTTACCTTCCCTGCCAAAGTGGTGCCCATTTATCTACTTGCAATTTCTTGCTTTCAAACTGCTAGGTTGGCAGCAGCTAGGACAGACGATGGGAATTCACTCCATTGTGTAGTGCTCAGGTCTCAAACTGCGGACCTGCCGAACATTTGGTTGTCAAGCTCAGCGTCGTAATCACTAAGCCACCATGGCCCTATATCCCCTAGTTAGTGATGCTCAAATGAAGGTTTGTACCTGCATCTCCTTTGTCTTAATTTGACACTGTTGTCTGTACACCCCCTTCTCTTTTTTGGCATTGATCTCTCCACCTCCTCCATCCATTTTATCCTGATACTCACAGAGGTTCTCTGAGGAGCATGATTGTCAAAATTCACAATAAATAAGCATTTTGAGTCCCCCCCATCCATAAAGTTATGTCATACTTCAAAATGTACACATTTATGGACTTCAGTCGCCAAACTTTTTTTTTTTTTGGGGGGGGGGGGCAGCTCTGTAGGCAACAAAAAGCAATAGGGATTCCCCCAAAGCCCCTCTTTAAAAAATTATTTTAATGCTACTTAGCCCCTTCAAACCGTTCCAAAGATATTTTCCAGATTTTTGTGAAAATCCATTAAGTAAGTTATGACAAAATAGGTGGGGTGGCCACCAAGTCCCCCTCCACCCCACAAGTGATTTTTTGTGCATGCCACTATATCAGGGGCTCCCAAACCTTTTACGCCGTGGACCTGACCATGCCCCCGGACAGCTGAGCAGGCCGGAACATGCCCGCGGAAGCAAGCACATTTACAGCTGTTGTAAACACGCTCACTTCTGCATTTACGAAAGCTGTTGGGTGCATTTAAGGCTGACGCTTCCACTTCCAGGAGCAGCCAGGGTGGTCTCAGTTCACATGAAATGGTGTCGTGGGCCGGGGCTGGCCCACGGGCCATAGTTTGGCCACCCATGCACTATATTTTAAGCCATGTCATTTCAAAGGGACATCCCAACTTTGGTGAAAATTCATTCTACCATTGGAGGCAAAGTAATTGGGGTTCACCATTTCCCAGGACCTCAAGGTGATCTCCATGTATGGCAGATAGCTCATATCTTATGTCAGGCCCCCCAAAACTGGTGAAAATCCATCTAGCTGCTACTGCTACTGCTACTGCTAGTAGTAGTAGTAGTAGTAGTAGTAGTAGTAGTAGTAGTAGTAGTAGTAGTACGAGAAGAAGGGCCTTCTCTGTGTCTGCTCCAGCCCTGTGGAGCCTCCTGCCAACTGATGTTCATCTCCAGGCGGAGCTTTTATCCTTTCGCAAAAACCACAAAACCTGGCTGGCCCAACAGATGTGGGGGGCGGTTGGGGAAGTTGCCACTCCGGGCTGGCTCATATGAGTGCCACCTGGGCTCCCAGCTTTCAATGTTTTAGTGGCACTGGGGAGGGTATTTTAAAATTTTAAATTTTAAGAATTTAATATTTTAACGTCTTTTATCCTATTGTTCTGTAGAGTTTTTAACTGCCGTGTTTCTATATGTGTAAGCCGCCCTGAGTCGCCTCGTCGAGAGGGCGGCAGTAAAAATGTAATTAATTAATTACAAACGACCTTGGGTGGTGAAGTCCACAGGGAAGGATGATGGTCCCCAAGTGGATTGATTGATTGATTGATTGATTGGTTGGTTGGTTGGTTGGTTGGTTGGTTGGTTGGTTGGTTGGTTGGTTGATTACTACTACGACGACGATGTCCAGGTCAAACTTTAAACTGCCAAAATGAAGTCACTTTCTTGACTTGTCGTTGGCCAAATTTAAACCCATCCAGCTGTTTTTACCAGACATGATAACAGACACACAGAAACCGTTGTTTTCATAGATGTTTAAATATGATCAAATAAATAAGACAGCAGCTGGGAATATGTCACTGGTTAATTGACCTGCGATGTTTACCTTTTGCTAATGCCCTCAATGTAAAGTGAGCCAGGTTCTATGATCCAAAGATGCGATCTATGACGCACAGTCCATTAACTGCATTGGAGGTTAAAAGGCATTTAATGAGCCCTCACTGCAATCAACTCAAGCTCCATAATGAACGCACCCACCCCTCCGCCATATATAATATGGAAAGGCTGCCGGTGGAAAAAATTTGAAATGAAACGATCTCAGTGTATTCTGAAAGTCGACATACCTCAGAGGATTTAGTGGATTTTCATTATCTACATCAAAGAGTTCAGGCAGGCAACATACGGGGCCGGGGTGGTGGTGGGGAGAGTGCGTCCCAGAAATATTATTCCTGGAAAGGCAGCATTTTCAATTAAAGGTTGAGATTCTCATGAGAGAAGGTATTCTAAGCCACAGCATGTGCATTTTAATATCTTTAGATTTCACCACTCTTTCATTTCCCCCTCATTCTTGTTAATAATTTTGGTAGCTGATATCCTATGGCCATGATGGCGAACCTTGGCACTCCAGATGTTCTTGGACTTCAATTCCCAGAAGCCCAAGCACCCTGTGAATCCACACGAATAGATTTACTGCGATTCATCTGGCCCACACTGCCCTCATCACTCCCAGAAGTGGAAGTAAAACGCGACGAGGGCAGCGCGGGCCGGATGAATCGCAGTAAATCCATTCGTGTGGATTCACAGGGTGCTTGGGCTTCTGGGAATTGAAATCCAAGAACATCTGGAGTGCCAAGGTTCACCATCACGATCCTATGGCTTAATGTAGTAAGTCACACTAGAGTAAGCCCACTGAATCAGTGGCTGAAAGTTCCACTGATCCAAATGCACCTGTTCTCCTCCTTCTTCTTTTTCTTCTTGAAAGTTCCACTCATCCAAATGGACCTATTCTTGTTGCAATTTACGTTAGCGTTGTTGTTATTGTTGTGCCATATCTGATTCTAAATCATGTCAATCAGTCGTGAAGATTGTCCTGGGAACAATATAATGCAGTGGCCTTCCATTTGCCTTTCACATCGCAGCATGACACCCATAGTACCACTGATCCAGTTCCACGAGTTTCTTTCTGGTCCTGAGCCCTTTTGGCATGCAAAGTCCACATCATCTTCCCCAAGCCAGGATGGATGAAGCTGCTGCCCTCCATCAAAATGGATTCAAGTGGGATTTAATCCACTTGGGGACCATCATCCTCCCCTGTGGACCCAAGGCCGTTTGTCCTCAGGGTTGTTAGATGAGTTAACCGCTGCCTGACAATCGGCGTTGAGTCGCTGGCCGTATGGTCTACTCTATTACCATAGCAGGATGACCTGGCTAGACAGTCAAAAGTTCCACTGATCCAAATGGACCTACTCTTGTTGCAATTTACTTTAGTGTGATAAGTCACAACTTAAATCGATGGAAGTTACAGAGGAGGGACCTCATTGAATTGCTGGACCAACTTTACTGTGATTTGCTATGCTAAGAAGCAGGATTTGGACTAGTGATTTATATGAATATGATTTCATCTTATATTATCTCAGTGGTTGAGGCAATCTGGCTGTGGAGCCAGAGGTTGTGAGTTCGATTCTTCACCCTGCATCTGTATTATGTTATTTATTATGCATACAATATCCACCATTGACAATCTCTAAGGCATGCTGGAGGTTGTAGTTCAAAAATGCAATTTTCCCACACTCAGGCGGGTTGCACTGTTATTAGAAATGACATTTTGATAGTCATTCTTTTTTGTGAACAATAGTGCCATTGCTTTGGAGCCAACAGCATTTGTTGTTGTTGTTCTGTCAAATAGTCGAGTCCAACCCTTTGCGACCCCATTGACCACTGCATGCCAGGCACCCCTGTCTTCCACCATCCTCTGCAGCGCCCCTCAGCTCAGCAATGCCATCTAACCATCTCATCCTCTGCCGTCCTCTTTTCCTTTTGGCTTCAATCTTTCCTAGCATCAAGGCCTTCTCAAGTTAGTCCTCTCATCTCATTATAGCATTTGGGGGGGGGGATTGGAGTGGATTCCACCAGGCACTTCTGCACCCAGTTTGATTTCATTATGTATGTATGTATGTATGTATGTATGTATGTATGTATGTATGTATGTCATCCCATATTAATTAGTATTTACCTCTGGACAAAAATCCCCAAGTATTCATCAACATTAAGAAAAGAAAAACCTTTCATGAACTCAGAATCCCCATTCTATGCTAAATGCAGAACAAAATAATTACCCACAAGCCAAGCCAACCGCAGACTGATTTTTCCCTTTTTGCTTGCGCTGCTGGGCGGATGATGTTTCAGTGAAACATAGAGACAAACTGGAAATGATTCTGAGCGTAGCTACAAATACAAACATTCATCAAGGGTTTAAGACACAAATAGTAACAGGGAAAGGCTTCGTAGACCCAGGAAAAAAGAGATCTGCAGGATATGGATGGTGGACAGTTTTCATCAGAGCTTGAAAATGGTCTAATTTTGAATGCCACCTCCTAGAAAGCAAGATTATCCTGCAAATCAATGCCGATCATCACATGGAGGTTAGCTATCCTGACAACCCTGAGGACTCACTTGAGTGATGGTGCCCAAGTGGATTAAATCCCATTTGAATCCATCTTGATGGAGGGCAGCAGCTTCATCCATCCTGGCCTGGGGCTGAGGAGGACTTTGTGTGCCCAGAGGGCTCACGACCAGAAAGTGACTCACAGAACTGGATCAGTGTTATGGGTGTCACACTGCGATGAAGAAGGTAAATGGAAGACCACTGTGCTATATTGTTCCCAGGACAATCTTCGTGACTGATTGCCATGATGGTCGCCAATATTTGGAATCGGATATTGATAGAAACTGTAAAACGCTTGAAAATTAGATTTGTTTTTCTCTCTCCAAGGATCAGGGGGAAATTGCAAAATTAAAAAAAACCTACTGGATGATGAGAATTTTGGATGCATTTATTTCTTAAGGGCAAGGAAACAATTGCTTTCCTTATCTGGTAAAATCAGGACAAGAGGTAAAGCTATAGGAAGGTCAATGTAGATCAGGCATTTGCAACCTACGGCCCGTGGGCCATAGCTGTCAAGTATCCCGTATTTGCTGGGAAATTTCCCTTATTTCCAAATCCAAAACTTGACAGGTATGCCATGGGCTGGCCCTGGCCCTTGATGCTATTTCATCCAGCCTGGGCCATCCACACTGCTCCCGGAAGTGGAAGTAAGATGTGCCCACGCATGTGCAAAATGCTGCCATAAAGTCATTCTGCACAGGTGTGTTTTACTTCCTCTTCTGGTGCGAGGAGCCACGTGAACTGCCTGATCAGGTGTCCGGGGGCGCGGCCAGGCCCACAACCTGAAAACATTGAGGACCCCTGATGTAGATGAAAGAGCCAGGATAAAACCATCAGTTGAGCACCAGCAAAAAGGTAAATGTGAACCACTAGTAAATTTCAGACGTGAAAGACATTAACAAAGGATACCCTGTCTTCACGTAAGTGCAGCACACAGTTGAAAATGCGCTGAAATGCCAAAATGCTACGATTCAGCATCTCAATGCATCCGACAGTCTCTCGACTAAAAGAGTCCATTTCTTCTCTCCAGACTTTCCAATGCATAACTGGTTTAACAACGATTGGGAAATTCATGCTTTGGATACATTGGCTAAATCCATTAGTTACTTTCACGTACAACTGATCACTGAATGAGCAGAACTGGTTAAATTGATGCTACAGTAAGTCCCATTTCAGTAGTAGGTCAACTTTAGCTGAGTAGGTTTCTGAGGGGTTACTAGTCTGGGATCAAAAAACCATGCAAATGAAAGGTAACATCGTTGTCATCAGCTGCAACCCATATCCAAGAATGCATTTCGGCCCGAAGCAGGTGACATAGACTAGGAGCATACCCAGGTCACCAAACCCTTTTATGTGCATATAAATGGTGCCCCAATGCCACACTAGAGTCTCTGACTTCATCCATCCCTTTGCACAGAACATGCATGTGTTGTTCCCCTTCCTATCGTTTGACATGTTAGTTTATAGTCTTTAGATTTATAACTACAGTACTTCCTTCTTTGGACTCTTGAGTGTTCTGATGGGAACTGATTAAAGTCTTTTGGGTAAAGTTTTCTTTTTTCTTCTTCTCAAAAGTCCTTTGAAAATTGCAGAAAATGGAAATGCTTGCATCAGGCACACTTTGCTCACCCATTAATTGCTATTAGTGAGTGAGAAGTATCTTTGATACATCAATATATTGAGTGGCCTCTAAAAGCTTTGAAAAAGAGAAATATAAGGAAAGCCATGAGTGCTTTCGACACCCTTGAGAGGCAGGAGACTAATCCACTTTAGTGTTCACTTAAATGTGATGCCAGTTTGGGTCTTCGCCTGTCCTCATTCTCTCTCTCTTTTCCTTCTCTTTCTCCCCAAACCCAACACTTACTTTTTTTACTGGAAAATCTAAGAAGCATTCGAGTTCATATGGCTGCATCACATTCCTCTCAAAATTCTGGGCAACCCTTGACTTTTTCTCATCTTTGTCTGGCATGCTTCACCACTATGCCACACTGCCCTAGATTAACTTAGAACATGCTGCTGTTCAACTATAGGTAAAGGTTGCCCTTGCTTGAAAGCCAGTCATATCCAACTCTAAGGTTCAGTGCTCATCTCTGTTTATAACCAAACAGCCAGCGCTGCCTGTGTCTGTAGACGTTTCTGTGGTCATGTGGCAGGCATGACTAGACACCGGAGCGCTCGGAATGCTGTTTACCTTTCCCACTGAAGTGGTACCTATTTATCTACTTGCAATTTCTTGCTTTCAAACCTCTAGGTTGGCAGGAGCTGGGACAGAAATGGGAGCTCACTCTGTTGTGCAGTACTCAGGTCTTGAACTGCTGTACTGCTGACCAGTCATCAAATACAATGTCTTAGCCACTAAGCCACCACAGTCCCTTCTGTTCAACTTTAAACACTCACTCCCCCCCCCCCCCCTTTCCCTCACTCCCCAAATGGTAGACCTGAATCTGTAGGAAATGGTCTTCTTCAACAACAAAGGATGAACTGCTATTCATCTTGAAAAAACCATGCTATGCTTTGTTGATTCTGCTGCAGCAAATTAAAGATAAACACAGCTCATCTTCTGGAAATTGCTGCTAAGAAAAATGACATTTCACCATGTGGAGTGAAAACCCACCAGCATGTGAAGAAGAAAGCTGTAATTCACAAACACTTAGTTTATTTAAAAAAAAACACCACTTGTTAGTCTTCAAGATACAATAGGATTCTTGACTGATTTGGGTGAAATGTTGTTGTTCTTCAGTTGCACAGTCAACTCCAACCCTTTGTGACCCCATGGACCATTGCATGCCTGGCACCCCTAACCTCCACAATCCTCCTCAACCCGCTCAACTCTGTGCCCATTGTGTCTAAAATACCAAAGTACTTTAGTTTCATCTTTACTATCTGACCTTCCAAGGAGCAGTCAGGGCTGATTTCTTCTATGATCAACCTATGTTCTCCTTGCTGTCCATGGGACTCTCAAAACTCTCCTCCAACACCACATTTCAAAGGCATATATTCTTCTGCGCTCAGCTTTCCTAATGGTCCAGCTCTCACAACCATACATTACCACAAGGAATACCATTGCTTTGACTATGCGTACTTTTGTTTGCAATGTGATGCCTCTACTTTTGACTATGTTCTCCAGTTTTCTCATAGCTTGTCTCCCAAGAATCAGTCGCCTTTTGATTTCATGGCTTCAATCTCCATCTGCAGTGATTTTTGATCCTCAGAAAGTAAAATCTGTCACTGCTTCTACTTCTTCCCCATCTGTTTTCCAGGGACTGATATGGCCTGTTGCCATAATCTTGGTTTTCTTGATGTTGAGTCTCAAGCCAGCTTTTGCACTCTCCTCCTTCAACCCAATCAAGAGATTATTTAGGTCTTCCTCACTTTCTGCCATTAGGGTGGTTTCATCTGCGTATCTCAAGTTGTTGATGTTTCTCCCAGCAATTTTGATCCCAACTTGTGATTCATCCAACCCTGCACTGCACATCATGTGCTCTGTGAATAAGTTGAATAAGCAGGGTGACAAAATGCAGCCTTGTCTTACTCCTTTTCCTATTCGAAACCACTCCGTCATTCTGTATTCTGTCCTAACTGTTGCTTCTTGACTCATGTACAGATTTCTTATTGAGGCATATAAGGTGTTCTGGTATTCCCATCTCTTTAATTACTTGCCACATTTTGTTGTTGTCCACACAGTCAAAGGCCTTAGAGTAGTCAATGAAGAAGACTTGTTTCTGATATTTTTTTGTTTTCTCCATGATCCAATGTATGTTGGCGATGTGGTCTCTAGTTCCCTTGCCTCTTCGGAAACCAGCCTGCACTTCTGGTAATTCTCTCTCCACGTGCTGCTGAGGTCTATCCTCTATTATCTTGAGCATAGCCTTGCTAGCATGTGGGGTGAGCACAATTGTTCGATAATTTGAACATTCTTTGGCTTTGCCCCCCCTTTTTTTTTTGGCTGAAATAGAGCTCATTAAAGTCAGAGGTTTTTTTTCTGGTTCTATTACTTTTTCTTTCATGAACATGAAGTTGTGGATCTATTGTTGGCTTCTTGACTTGTTTTCAATTCCTGTCTTTGGTCAAACACAATGCCAGCCTGATCCGCCAAATGAATGGTACCCCTTAATTGATGGCTTTGAGCCTAATGCCTGTTTGCATGCTTGGGAAAGATGGGGAAATTTTCCTTTAGCCCCTTAGGCTGGTAGCATATTTCTTCAGAGGTTTCCAATTTTAATCAAATCCGTGCATTAGAACTAGGCCAGGTGACTTATCCGCATGTGATCCGCCTTTGTTTTATTCAACAACAAATGTCTCTCCAGTGAATTAGCCAATGAATTTTCCCCAACAAACATCACAAAAAGGCTAATTTTAACCAAACAAGGCTTTGCAAAGGGTCAGAGAAGTCTTGGCAAGAGTGGAGAGGAAAGGTATCAAAAAATGAGATACCCGCTTTTCCTTTTTCTATTCAGCGAAAAGCAAACTTAGCATACTAAAATTCAATTTTAAAATGACATAAAAAGAATAAATATGTTGAGCAACTTTGAGGTGTCCTAGAATGTGATATCTTTGACACAAGAGGATTCTAAGTCTCTTAAAGACGGGAGGTTATCTTTTCCTTAATTTACCGGGTTTGGGGACTGCAGTGGTTAAGACGCTGATCTTGACAACTGGAAGGTCAGCCGGTGAGCAGTTTGAGACCTGGATGCTACATAACGGAGTGAACTCTCGTCCTCTGTCCAAGCTCCTGCCAACCTAGCAGTTTGAAAGCAAGAAATTGCAAGTAGATACATAGATACCGTTTCGGCAGGAAAGGTAACAGCATTCCATATACTCTGGCATCTAGACATGCCTGCCACATGACAATGGAAATGTCTGCAGGTGCAGACAGTACTGGCTATTTGCCTATAAGTGGAGATGAGCACCCCACCCTAGAGTCAGATATGACTAGCATGCGCGCAAGGACGACCTTTACCTTTGCCTTACACTGGTTTGATGGACATTATTTTTCTTCCACCATCCCTGCAACGTTGGCCCCATCTTGCTTAGTACAATGATTTTCTCTCATACTTTCTATGTTTTTTCTGTCGCTCCTGAAAGTGCGATTTATTTTTAGGTTTGGTTTGTTCCAGGGTGGAGGTTACCACTACCAGCATCAACCATGGCAGTTCATGTTTAAGGTTGGCACCTCATGGTCAGATGGTTTCCGTTAGCAAAGCACCAGAACTGAAGCTCAAGCAAGAAGCTTGATTTCGTAATCATATTTTTTTTTTAAACCAGAGTCTGGTTTCAGAAGTTATGTATGTTTGGCCTTGGTTAGTATTTGGGTGGGATGCTACCAGGGACCCTCAGGTACAACTGGGAATGAATTACGTCTGAAACTCTGGAGAAAAGTTGCCGGTTAGAAACAACAAAACTCAACTCAATGGAAAGACAAAGCCTTGGGCTTCCTCTCATAACAAAGGAAGAGCCAAGTGTTTGGCCTGCGCCACTCACACAATAGATGCTAGGCTGAAGGGTAAACCCATTAGCAAATGTGCAATGGTTGTCTTGCATCCATTTGCAATTCAACAGGGTGAAGCTTCACCACTAATCAAAATAACAGGGTTTTATCAGTTGTAAAAAAAAAACTCCACATACCTATCTGTGTTGCTAACCCAGGGATTCTCAACCTGCAGCCTGTGGCACCATTTCATGTGGCCCCACCACCACCTCCACCACACCAGGAAATGTCATGTGGTGGAAGAAGGGCAAAAGGGCCATCTGGCCCCCGAAGCTTCTGAGGGAACATGACCTGGGCCCCGGCTTTTAAAGGTTGAGAACACATGTGCTAACCATTCTGAATCTCTGCACTTGATGTGTATAAATTTATGCCATTAAGTCTCACTCCCATGTCTGATGAAGTGGACCTGATCCATGAAAGCTAACATTTAAAAATACAACAGTTAGTCTTTAAAATGCCACAACGTTTTTGTTTTGTTTATTCTCTGATACGCTTGAAACACAAACTAACACGGCTACTATTTTTTTTAAAAAAAGAAAATTCAAAGTGGTTGAAGACTCCAAAGTCAAGAGAAAGAGGGGCAAGGATGAAGTGCGCCAAATGTCTTTGCAACAACTGCCAAAAAACTACTGAAAACTAGAAGTGTTTTCTGACATGCGTGGGAAAAGAGATTTTTAAAAACAAGTTGAAAAAGATTCCATTGAGCTTCATGGGCACTGGAGGGTTATTTGGCCCTATGGAAGGACGCTTCACCAAAACTGTACTTTGAAATATTTTAGAAATGCAACTCTTATTAAAAGGAGATTTGGGTGTACCCTCTCATAGATCATGGGAGTATTAACAGATAGCGCAAAATTAGAACATCTTTAGAATGTTGGCCAAGAGATGTTAGGAGACATTTTAATGTGAAATTCCAGTGCTGAGTTGATGTGCCAGAAATAAAACTGAGATGGACCTGAGTATTACCAGATAAATTCCATCTTACGGGAGGGAGGAACTGAAGATTGGAATTAAAAAACAAGGAGGACCTTCTCTTAATTACTCTTTTTCATCCAACTGTTCCAGTCCAAGGTTGTAAATCCATGAGATCACCCCTTCATAGAAATTTGTCTGAGTTGAAAGAAAGGGTGTAGGCTGTTTTAACCAGGGGTGGGAGACTTGGGATCATTGAATTGGTTGAGGGCTTGAGCCATTTTTTGCAACTCTTTGCTATCTTATCTATCACCAGAGCCACAATGGCTGGAAGAACTCTTGATGAGCTGTCACAATTAAGCCATGGTCTTCCCAGAAGTCATGAATGGCTGTGAGAGTTGGACCCTAAGGAAGGCTGAGTCCAGAAGAATAGACACTTTCGAACTGCGGTGCTGGAGGAGACTTTTCAGTGCGGCACCTCCCTTGTACACACAGACAGGCACATGTACACACTCGGAGACTTGCCTTCCTTGGGCATGCATTCGATATTCAGCCAGTTTGAGATTATTCCTCGGTTTTTCTGTTTTTCCATGATGAGTGGCTCCCATTGGCAGCTAAGGAATGAACCGATGTGTGCCGATGTTGCTAATCATTCTGCCAACGGAAGGGAGATGACTCCTCCTGGGTTGAAATATTTCCTATAGTTGCTAGGTAAAGGTAAAGTAAAGTCAGTCATATCTGACTCTAGGGTTCAGTGCTCAGCTCTGCTTATAGCCAAAGAGCCCACATTTCCATGTCTACAGCTGAATTAAAGATAAACACAGCTGATCTTCGGGAAATCGCTGCAAAGAAAAATGACATTTCGCCGTGTGGAGTGAAAATCCACCAGCATGTGAAAGAGCCAGGGCTGTCTGTGCCTGCAGACGTTTCCGTGGACATGTGACAGGCATGTATGCCTAGACACCGGAGTGCACAGAATGCTGTTTACCTTCCCACTGAAGTGGTCCCTATTTATCTACTTGCAATTTCTTGCTTCTGAACTGTCGGTTGGCAGGAGCTGGGACAGAGTTCACTCCGTTATGCAGTCGCTAGACAGCTTTAAAAATCTAGTGGTAACAAATATCCCAAAACTACGCTTATTTTAAAAGAAACACCAATACTGCCAAATTTTAACCAATCTAAGAATTTGCAAGACACATTTAAGGCTTTCATGAACCAGAGCTTAGGAAATTTACCTTTAGGAAACACAAGCATTCCAACCTTTAATTTGGCATCTAGCCCAGGATCCTGGTTACAAACACGACGTTGTACATATCCGTCCAGTGCATGTTTTTGAAATGTGTTTTTTTAATGTACAGTATTTAATGACGGTTTAAATATTTAATTGCTTTTTAGCACAGTTTATGATGGTGTTTTGATGTGTGCTTTGTCGCATAATCTGTATAGTTTTTTGAGCCACTTGATGGGGAGAATGTCAGCAAATTAGATAGATAGATAGATAGATAGATAGATAGATAGATAGATAGATAGATAGATAGATAGATAGATAGATAGATAGGTAGGTAGATAGATAGATAGATAGATAGATAGATAGATAGATAATCTCTGCTGTACGCCAATGGAAACCTCTGTGTATTTTAAGCCTGCTAGTGTTAATAAAGTCCATTAACCATCACACACACACACACACACACACACACACACACACACACACACACACACACACACACACACACACACACACACACGGGACTGAATCCTGAACATGGGCCATGTTAGGTAGGAACGACACAAATTTCTTTAGGAATAATTATAGCTTTCAGGTTCAGCCAGCATGGATGGACGAGGATTCACTTTGATTCATTTCCAATACAAATGCAATCAAACATGCAACTTTTGTACCTTTAAACAGAAAAAAAGTTGTTTTTTATAAACTGTGTGTGGGAGAAAACGAAGCTGACAGATTCCTTTCTCTTTAATGTGCTTCGGTTGCTTTGCTTTGGACAGGATTTCCATTCCTGCTTTACTCTAACCCCCTATGAACACTCTCTCATGCACACACACATGCACACCCTCCTCAGCCATTGGCTGCCACTGTTGGTAAACAACTGTTGTGGCCACATTTTTTCACAGGCCCGGGGATGGCCGCATTTTTCTTTCCCAAAGAGGAAATCAATTTGTTCTTTGCCAGCGGCTTGACATCCACAGCAAAATCCACCTGCCTGTATTCATTAACATTTTATGCACAGTTCCAAATGTTTCATGCTCCTTTTCTCCACCCTGCCCCCTGCCAAGCATGCGTCTCCTCCAAACTGACAAAAATTCATGCTCTGATTCTCTTGGCCTTTGCCAAACACTGACCGTGGCAGTTAGCACATTGTGTCCCCCCCCCCCCTCCTGTTGTCCGAAACAGGGCTCTCGGGCCAGTTTCATAGGTTAAATTTCATGTAACTTGGAGAGGCTTCTGGCGCTGGATTTTGTACTCAGGGATGGAGGTCTCAAGAGTACACAAAGTTCTGGCGGGTTGTAACATAGCACAGGTTGTGCAATCCACATACGACTGCCTCCCTTAGAAGAAGAAGCAAGGAACATGGCATTTCACATCTTTGAGGGGCCCATTGGCTAGACCTTCTCTGCTTGGTCTTGTCCTCCTTCTCTACAGTTGCCCATTGGAAGGTCTCCCAAGAGATGATCAGGTGAAGAAGAGGACAAGGTTCTTAAAACTTCAATGGGTTGTTTCGATGTGAGTCCCACCTGCTAAAAGCCCTTCTTCCACACAACCAGTAAAATCACAGGATCCCTGCCTTCTTTTTCGTTTAGCCAACCAAGGGTGTTGGGTCGCTCTCTTTTGTGAAAGTGGCTTTCAATTTGAATGTGAATTGGATGATAGGTGTAAAGCCAGATAATAATAACTTAGTGTCAGAAATTATTCAAGGTTGAAAGGATGGACTATAGCTGCAAATGATAAATTAGCATTCGAATCGAAGCTAAGAAAGGGATTAGTAAAAATAACTGATTTTAGAGAAATATGGGGGGAATTTTAGATTATGTATTAGAGAAAAGGGAACGGAGTAAAGCCAGAGCAAGACGTATTATCATTTTGTTAGGGGGAAGGTAAAGACTTCCCATGCTTCAAATCCAGTAGTGTCCAACTTTAGGGGGGAATGGGTGCTCATCTCTGTGTACAGTCAAAGAGCTAGCGCTGACTACATCTGCAGACATTTCTGTGGTCACGTGGCAGACATGACTAGACACCAAAGTGCACAGAATGCTGTTACATTCCCACCAAAGCAGTGCCTATTTATCTATTTGCAATTTTTGCTTTCAAACTGCTAGCTTAGAAGGAGCTGGCACAGAGATGGGAGCTCACTCCCTCTCACAGCACTCAGGACTCAAACGGCTGACCTGCCGACCTTCCAGTTGTCCAAGTTCAGCATCTTAACCGCTAAGCCACCGCGGTCCCTTTTTGTTACGAGGGGACAAATATATAAATAAAAGTTCATGATATATAAATAATAGTTAAGTGAAGGTTTATAATGCTCCATTGGCGGTGGATGCACGTAGTAGTTAGGTTTAATTGTGTTAAGGCGTTTGTTTGGTGTTTGTATATATTTGTTATGAAGTTTTTCTTTATTTTATTTTTTAAAAAATCAAAAATAAATAAATAAAGAGCGTAAGCTTTTCTTCCCCTCAAGTTTCTACGTGGAGACTTAGACCGGTTTTCCCTCCCCACCATCTACGCTCGCGGCGTCTCCGTTGTGCGGAACTCAAATGCCACAATAGGCACTTGATGAAAAGGAGTGGCAGGGGTGACATTACACACACACACACACACACACACACACACACACACACACACACACACACACACACACACACACTTTCTGCATTGTGAACCCAGCTCTCTTGGCACACTCAAATGCTGCCGCTGGAAAGCCAAATTCTGTCACCAGAGGCTGTTTCCTACACACTGAACTCGGCATGCTCAAAAATGCCAGCAGGAAAGGAAAAGGCTCCAGACCAAACTAAGTGTCCCCTGTCTTTCCTCTACTGTAATTCTTCTCAAAGCTGGAACAAACAGTTCAGTTCTTTTCATGTACATATATATGGAAAGTCTGCAAATTGTGAGGAGGGGGGAGAGGGCAAAGCGTTGTGAAGGAACTGGAGGAGGGGAGGAAAAGTTGGATAAAAAACAGGGATTTCCCCACCTCCTACCACTGGCTTGGATTTGCTTAGTGGTCAGAAAAAGCACAGCTAATGCAAAGTGATGCAAAGCTAGGCTTTGACTTACCACCTGCATCAAGGTAATGTTACCTTTATGCCCAAATATATTATACCACATGGGCAGGGGGTTAACATTACCTTGATGCCCAAATGGCTCCAGGCTGAAGTGTTTTTAGTACTGTATTATGATTTCTTTCGTTATGTTTGGATGAGATACGAAAGGATGGATGGATGGATGGATGGATGACTAAAGAAAGAAAGACAATGAGAAAGAAAGAGAGGAACAAAGGAAGGAAGGAAGGAAGGAAGAGATGTACTCTGAAACAGTCTTCTTGTTTACAGGTAGGTTTTATACAGGAGATCTCAGGCCTGTGAACTCCAGTTGTGGCACATATATGTAAGGAAGTATAAGGATATGTTTGGAAGGGAGGAGACTCAGTGGGAAATAGGATAGCATTTTTTGAATATTTGAAAGATAGTCATAAAGAAGAAGGGGAGGATCTGTTCACAATCATCCCAGAGTGCAGGATGTGTAATAAGAGGCTCAAACTAAAAGAAGCCAGGTATAGGCTGAATATCAGGAAAAACAATGCTTAGAGCAGTTCAGCATTGGAACCCATGACCTCGGGAAGTGGTGAAGCACTCCAACGCTGGAGGAATTCAAGATAAAGCTGGACAACCTTCTGTCACATCTGCTTTGTTTTGGATGCCTGAATCGAGCAGGGGGTTGGACTCAATGGCCTCATAGGGTCCTTCCAATTCTACGAGTCTATGGTTTTATGACATAGGAGACCCACATCTGAACACTCTACACTTAGAAAACTTTGAGAAGGTTCGTATAAGTTGGAAATGACTTGATGGCAAGTGGCTATAATCCTAAATCGCCATGAATAGGGAGAAGAATCTCTTTGACTCAGAAGAACTTGGTAAAGGTAAAGGTCGCCCTTTTTTGAAAGCCAGTCGTAT
The DNA here is from genome assembly GCA_035047345.1 of Bradypodion ventrale. Taxonomy (NCBI): domain Eukaryota; kingdom Metazoa; phylum Chordata; class Lepidosauria; order Squamata; family Chamaeleonidae; genus Bradypodion; species Bradypodion ventrale. The sequence goes on along the minus strand of JAWDJE010000006.1, from coordinate 133,298,674 downwards.
CCAACTCTAGGGTTCAGTGCTCATCTCCATTTATAGCCAAAGAGCCAGCACTGATTGTGTCTGCGGATGTTTCCACGGACATGTGGCAGGCATGACTAGACATGGAACGCTGTTTACCTTCCCACCAAAGTGGTCCCTATTTATCTACTTGCAGTCTCTTGCTTTCGAACTGCAAAGTTGGCAGGAACTGGGACAGAGACAAAAGCTCACTCTGTCAGCACTCGTGTCTTGAAATGTCAACCTGCCGACCTTCCAGTCATCATGTTTGGCATCTTAAAGGTAAAGGTTTCCCTTGCTCGAAGGCCAGTCGTATCCGACTCTAGGGTGCAGTGCTCATCTCTGTTTCTAAGCCGAAGAGTCAGCGCTGTCTGCTTCTGCAGACGTTTCCGTGGTCATGTGGCAGGCATGACTAGACACCGGAGCGCACGGAACGCTGTGACCTTCCCACCGAAGTGGTTCCTATTTATCTACTTGCAATTTCTTGCTTTCGAACTGCTAGGTTGGCAGGAGCTGGCATCTTACTGCTGTGTAAATCTGTTCATAATCATGTTTTTTTTTAAAGGAGCCATGAATAAACCCTTCCCAGCTATCCAGAGGCAACTGTAAATGCCCTTCCCAAGCCTGCTAGAAATCTACAAAGTCTTCATCCTGAAAAGAAACAATATGGCTTGTAAAATCCTGCAACTCATGTCTGAGAATGGGGACCATTCAGAAGAAGCATTTATCCTTGGTGGGCAGGACATATTTACGAGGGTTTACTACCCTACAGAAGAAAGGAAACAGATTGCTGTGGTGACAAAAAGGTTGTCCTCCTTTATAAACAACCCCAGGCCATGTTTATTCAAAGAGAGAAAAGAAAAGGGCAACCTACTGATCGTCTATCCAGAAGACCAATGACATGCTTTCTGCAAGTGTTCCAGGCAAACATTCCTAGAGAACAGTCCTGAAAAGTGCTGAAAACCTTTGGGAAAGGCCATTAAAAACATCAGCACTTCATACTCAGGGTGTCCTAAATCATGCTTTGTTGGCATGACATGAAGTGAACAAGACAATAAACCCAAGGAAGTGCATTGTGTATTTGTCCCACTCAAAGAGGAGGTGATTTGTGCAAAGCGATAAATATACTGCCAACTATTGTTCTTCTTTCTTGGCCTTGAAAGGTGTGAACAAGTCATGTAAGGAGGGGTTACAAAGGATGAATGAATAAGCAGGGAATTTTTTAAAAATCACTCTAGTATGCCAAGTCAACAGAAACTCCACAGCTTAATTATTTGGACATCTGCAACTGGCATCCCTGTCTGGCCAGGTGATCCTGCTATGGTAATAGAGTAGACCCTACTGCCAGTGACTCAACGCCGGGTGTCAGGCGGCGGTTAAATAACCCGACAACCCTCAGTACTAACAGATTTGGGTGCCGCAGTCCACTGGGAAGGGTGATGGTCCCCAAGTGGATTCAATCCCACTTGAATCCATCTTGATGGAGGGCAGCAGATTCATCCATACTGGCCTGAGGCTGAGGAGGACTTTGTGTGCCAAAAGGGCTCATGACCAGAAAGTGACTTGCGGAACTGGATCAATGGTACAGGAGTCATGTTGCGATGCAGAAGGCAGATGAAAGACCACTGCATTATATTCTCAGGACAGTCTTCATAGCTGATCACCATGAGGATCACCAATATCTGGATTCTGATATGGCAGAGGAAGAAGAAGTACCTTCAAGAATATCCTTTCCCAACCTGGCTGCTTCCAGAATAGAGCTCATAGTGAAGGTGACAGAGTTTGTAGACCAACACATGTGGAAGATAATCAATTTAGGAAGACTCTTTCAGGAGAGAGTCCTCTTCTTTGTGATGGCTTTCAAGGGTATGAAACAGAGTATATCTGGCCCTTAATGCAGTTGGTAGTTCCAACTTGAGTGCAGCTGAGCCGTATCATTGGGATTTATGTAAATGTGAACTTGCTATCTGATTCCTTCTTGGTTCTTGGTCTTGGTCTTTCCCAGCATCATCTTGTGGCCAAAGTACCTGAGCTCCAGCTTCAGGATTTGTCCTTCCAATGAGCAGTCAGGATTGATTTCCTTCAGGATGGACTGATTTGATCTCCTTGCAGTCCAGGGGACTCTCTGGAGTCTTTTCCAGCACCATAGTTCAAAGTCATCTGATTCAATAGGTCTATTCTAATTAGGACTCCTGATTGGATTTAGGTAAATGCCAGTTGTGTAAAACATGGGCAGCTATTCTTGAAAGCTAACCATTAAGGAGCAGATTCCATTTGTAGCAATGAGAAAAATAACAACCGTGAAGCACAACAAACCAGCATGAAATCGTTAAGCTTGCTGAAATGTCTTACAACAATTCCAGCACTTTCAGACGACAATGCCAAGAGCTCGAATTAAATACAGACAACTATGAGGAAGATCCTGTCTGAAGGCCTGTACTCGTGAGGCCATATAGACTTCAGCTGAGAGGAAGTTCCAAAACCATGGTGCCACCACTGAAAAGTCTCTGTTTCTCTTAGTGACAGTTCCCAGCCTCTGGACCCAAATATTCTTCAACAAAAACTCCCAGAAGCCTTCTCCATTGGCTGTCTGGGTCATGATTTTTGGGAATTGTAGTCCAAGAACATCTGGGGAGCCCACGCTGGGAACCACAGCTCTGGGGAATATTTTCAGGACAACCATGTATGTAATATTTGGAGGGTCCAAGCTAGCATTTGCATGCTTATTGCCAGTTTTTATTTTCTACATTTAAAGGGAGGGGGGCAATTTAACAGTTTGGGGCTATTTACTGAATATTTTACCACTCAGCTCCCACCCACCCACCCACCCACCTGTTTGCTACTGTTGTTCCTCAAGCCACAAATTGAAAAGTTTACTTTTTGGACTGCAACTTCCATTATCCTCAGCCATACTAGTGAGGGCTTTTAGGAACTACAGTCCAATAAAAGTAACTTTTCTAAGCTCTACCTCAAACAGCTGCTTAGGCCTTATATATTCATATATTTCTGAGGACTTATGGTGTGTGTGTGTGTGTGTGTGTGTGTGTGTGTGTGTGTGTGTGTGTGTGTGAGTGAGTGAGTGTCAAGTGGGGTATGTGGAATTCCACATCAAACAAGGCACACATTTCAGAAATGCAGATGGCTAACAACGTGGAATTTTGGAAATTTTAATTAATAGAAGAATGTGTGCACAAATTAGTAACAGATACACAATAGCTTGAAAACATTCCCAGAATTAGAAAATATATTTCCCATTACACGACACAACTGGGGCATAATGAGCATTCTTGAGAGATGATGAGAACATCACATCTCTATTCACAACAAGCCTTTGACCTGATTCTCTGCTCATGTTTGCCTACCAATTATGATGGAGCTACTAGTTTATATAGACAAATTTGCAATGCCAAGTTTATTTATTTATTTATTTTTCTGATTTATATGGCCACCCAACTCCGAAGACTCTGGGCGGCTCACAGAAAATAAAACCAATCACATTTTAAAAACCAATGCTTAGAGAGAGCAGCCAACAGGAAAGAGTGTTAGGGGCCCATTTTCTAACTTTCACAAAACAACCACAATCAACTATATCCCATGCGGGGCGCGTTTTACTTCCGCTTCCAGGAGTGATGAGCATTTTGCAGGCCGGATGAATTGGTGTTGGGGGCTGGATCCGGCCCCCAGGCTGTACTGACCGGCTCCCTGAACCACGTGACCGCCCCACGGCTTGAAAAGTTTGGACACCCCTGTTTCTAGACATACCACAGAAGGACTTATGGTTGCCATCTTGGCAAGTAGCCAAGGGGTGTGAAGTTTCCCCATTGGAGTTGTTATTCTGTGTGGAGTCCTTGGACGTCTCTGCGACAACATTCAGCACAACTTCTGTCTGTAACCATCCATCCCTAGCAGTTCTTCTCCATGTTGGTCCAACATCTTTCTTGACAAACTCTTCCCATCTGCATGGTGGTCTTCCCCTGGGTCTTTTGTGATCTCTCAGATACCAATTCATTATTCTGGCACTCCATCTATCGTCACTTGTGCATGCAACATGGCCAGGCCACCTTAATTTGTTCATCAGGAATTCTGTTAGGTCTTTTAGCAGTGATATCATTTTTTAATTTATTGTGAAGCGTGATTCCGAGCATCGATCTCTCCATTGCTCGTTGCGTTACTTGCAGCTGTTTTTCTTCTGCAGCTTCAAAGCCCACGCTTCACTCCCGTATGTCATTGCTTTCAAGATTGTAGAATTAAACAAATTTGCCTTTGTTTCTCGTTTAGCTTTTGACTTCAAGATGGCTGACACTTCTCTGAATTTCCCCCATGTGGCTCTCTGTCTTCTAGAGATTTCTTCTTTTAAGTCATTGTCCATCCTGTCTGCTTGACCCAAATAAGCATAGTTTTCCACTTTTTCTATTTGTTCTTTGCTTCTGCATCTTAATAAATGTTACAGAGACTTGGGCTTCTGGGAATTGTAGTTCAAGAACACCTGGAGTGCCAAGGTTCACCATCACTGTTCCAGACATACCACAGAAGGCCTTATGGTTGCCATTTTGGCAAGGAGCCAGGGAGGCTGTTCCCAGCCCACATGTTTGATGTTACAAGTGGTGCACTCTGTCCCACAACAGGAGCGAAACTTTCACATTGTTTTCCTCAATCGCTTAGATTGCCCTGGAGTCTGAAGCAAATAAATCTAATTTTCTAGGGATTTCCCCCGGGTTTGTTGTTGTTGTTATTGTTGTTGTTGTTGTTGTTGTTAATGCAATGGCATTTTTAAGGCAAGCTGAAGACGTCTGTTGGGCTGGAACATCAGCATTTCAAGGGGAGGAAAACAGAGTGAGATACTACATGTGGGCTCTTTCAAAACATTTGCACAGAGGAAATGCTGGGTTTTGGCAATCTAATTATGTCACTGGAGATTTCCTTGCTCCCATGACTACTGAATATTAAATATGCTAGGTCTGTAGACTATGGTAATTCTTCATTGGGCTGGCTTGGGGGGGATGTGTCAAATACCCCGGGATGATTTTTTAAGGGGGAGATCACTTTTGTACTTCTGTAAAACCTTAAGATATCCTTTGAGCCTTCTGCTACAGATCTCCCTATGCAGGGTTGGAGCTGTTTTGACCGCATAAACAACATAATTTCTACAAAGGATGTAAGTGGTGGTTCTGAAGCCACATGGAGCATCTTCCCTGTTGGGGATCGTTTGAAGTCGTTGTCGTCATCATCTGCTTCTTCTGTTTCTGCTTCTTCTTCATCTCCTTCTGCTTCTACTTAAATACAATTCCTGCTAAAATTGTATTTGGATTTTATACTGTTGCTTTAATCAGTTAGGTTTTTATGTATTTGTCTTATTTTGTATACATGCTATCTTCTGTTGGATGTTTTATTTCCTATATTGGTAGTCAAGCTGCCGAGCGTGGCCAAAAAAAGTCTAGATGGGCGGGATAATAATAAAAAGAGATAAAGTAGTACAGTATATAACCGTGATGGCGAACCATGGCACTCCAGATGTTCTTGGACTTCAAGCACCCTGTGAATCCACATGAATGGGTTTACTGTGATTCATCCGGCCCGTGCTGCCCTCGTCGCTCCCAGAAGCGGAAGTAAAATGCGCCGTTCTGGGAGCGACCAGGGCAGCGCGGGTCGGATGAATCGCAGTAAACCCATTCATGTGGATTCACAGGGGGCTTGGGCTTCTGGGAATTGAAGTCCAAGAACTTCTGGAGTGCCAAGGTTCACCATCACAGGTATATAACAAAATCTACACCGAAACCAAATTGACTACATACTCTGCAGCCAAAGATGGAGAACCTCCATACAATCAGCAAAAACAAGACCTGGAGCAGACTGTGGCTCAGATCACAACCTACTGATCGCAAAATTCAGGTTAAGACTAAAGAAAATAGGGAAAACAAGAAGACCAGACAGATATCACCTAGACAGCATCCCTAAAGAATACACGGTGGAGGTGATGAACAGATATAATGGCCTGGATGCAATAGACAGAGTGCCAGAAGAATTATGGACAGAGATAAAGGACATCATGCAGGAAGCGGCAAAGAAAACCATACCAAAAGAAAAGAAGCGTAAGAAAGCAAAATGGTTGTCTGATGAGGCTCTTAAAATAGCAGAGGAAAGAAGGAAGGCAAAAGTCAAAAGAGAAAGGAAAAAATACAACCTTCTGAACACAGAATTTCAAAGAAAAGCAAGGAGAGATAAGGAAAACTACCTAAAAGAACAGTGCAAAGAAATGGAGGAAAACAACAAAAGAGGCAGGACTAGAGATCTCTTCAGAAAAATCGGGGAAATAAAGGGAACATTTAAAGCAAAAATGACCATGATAAGGGACAAAGACGGAAAAGAGCTAGCTGATGCAGAAGAGATTAAGAAAAGATGGAAAGAGTACACAGAGGAACTCTACAAAAAGGACCTCAACACTCCTGATAACCACAATGATGAAAAAACTGAACTCGAGCCAGACATCCTGGAGAGCGAAGTTATAAAGGCCCTAAAGAGCACTGCAAACAACAAAGCTAGTGGATATGATGGTATCCCAGTCGAATTTTTCAAAGCGCTAAAAGATGATGGCGTCAAATTACTACACTCAATATGCCAGCAAATCTGGAAAACAAAACAGTGGCCACAGGATTGGAAAAGATCAGTATACGTCCCAATCCCAAAAAAGGGCAACGCCAAAGAATGCTCAAATTACCGAACAATTGCACTCATCCCACACGCCAGCAAGGTGATGCTCAAGATAATACAGGACAGACTTCAGCAGCATGTGGAGAGAGAACTACCAGAGGTGCAGGCCGGTTTCAGAAGAGGCAGGGGGACTAGAGACCACATTGCCAACATACGTTGGATCATGGAGAAAACAAAGGAATACCAGAAACAAGTTTACTTTTGTTTCATTGATTACACTAAGGCATTTGACTGTGTGGACCACAACAAGATGTGGCAAGTAATTAAAGAGATGGGAATACCAGAGCACATCATATGCCTCCTGAGAAATCTGTACATGAACCAAGAAGCAACAGTTAGGACAGAACATGGAATGACAGAGTGGTTTGGAATAGGAAAAGGAGTAAGACAAGGCTGCATTTTATCACCCTGCTTATTCAATCTATACACAGAGCACATAATGCGCAGTGCAGGGATGGAGGAATCACAATATGGGATTAAAATCGCTGGGAGAAACATAAACAATCTGAGATATGCAGACGATACCACCCTAATGGCAGAAAGTGAGGAAGACCTAAAGAACCTCTTGATTGGGCTGAAGGAGGAGAGTGCAAAAGCTGGTTTGAGACTCAATATCAAGAAAACCAAGATAATGGCAACAGGCCCAATCAGTTCCTGGAAAATAGATGGGGAAGAAGTAGAAGCAGTGACAGATTTTACTTTCCTGGGATCAAAGATCACGGCAGATGGGGATTGCAGCCATGAAATAAAAAGGCGACTGATTCTTGGGAGACAAGCCATGAGAAACCTGGGGAACATAGTGAAAAGCAGAGACATCACATTGCAAACAAAAATTAGAATAGTCAAAGCAATGGTATTCCCAGTGGTAATGTACGGATGTGAGAGCTGGACAATTAGGAAAGCTGAACGCAGAAGAATAGATGCCTTTGAAATGTGGTGTTGGAGGAGAGTTTTGAGAGTACCCTGGACAGCGAGGAGAACAAATAGGTCAATCTTAGAAGAAATCAACACTGACTGCTCATTGGAAGGGCTAATAGTAAAGACGAAGCTAAAGTATTTTGGACATCAAATGAGAAGGGAGGATTCACTTGAGAAGGCCCTGATGTTGGGAAAGGTGGAGGGCAAAAGAAGAAGGGGGAGGCCAAAGATGAGATGGCTAGATGGTATTGTAGACACAACGGGCACAGAACTGGGAGTGCTGAGGGGGATGGTGGAGGACAGAGGTGCCTGGAGAACAATGGTCCATAGGGTCGCAAAGGGTCGGAACCGACTGTGCGACTGAACAACAACAACAAAACATATTTATCCACCCGTAGCTGGAAGGGATATAGTTGATTGTGGTTGCTTAAGATAGATCGCAGGTGTCCTCTGCTACTTCTCTCCTCTAAGAGTAGCTTATGAGACAGTGTTCACAATCTGTCCAGAAGTGCAATGATTTTATACCCATAAACAGTACAGAGGTTATTGATACATGTAGTGTGTCAAGAATCCTTGATCTCTACCGAGGCCCTTAGAGTTTCCTTCTCAAGACTGCCTTTCTTCCTCTAACCACCAGTTATACTTGAATCCTTTTCAGTAATGGATCAGATTGCTTCCTTATTTTGATGCTCACTGCTGGGTACTTTGAACGAAAACAAATATACCGAAGGCGGCCGAAATATAGGAAGTAACTCTACACGGCAACCTGCTGGGACCTTCCCCCGCAGTTTACACAATTGATGAGAAGCAGCCTGGTATGTAGCTGTATGCGGGATTGTTCCCTTACCCAGCAGTTGGCCTTGGAGGCTGTTCCTGTTTGCTAGTTCTCCCAACAATGAACATAATAAAAACAGGGATAACATAGACAAGTCACGATATTAACTCGGAAAACAATAGGCTCCCTGGGGCTTGTAAAACTTCATGCACACCGATAGCTGAATGACACGCGGCGTGAAACATGTAGCAGGCGATGCAAGGAGATCCCTGTCTTACATGCACACATGGACCCAACCCATGTATGGAATCGTGCATTCTTCTTCTTCTTCTTCTTTTGTGTCCAGATCCAACCCTAGACTGCCAAAATAAAGCCACTTGGCTTAGGACCTCGACAGCTGCTGTTCATCAGACCACCTTTTGACCATCTTTCAAAGGCGGACTAAAAACGAACTTTTTAAACAAGCATTTAGAGACCTATTTTCCATGAATCGAATTAAATTAAAATTAATCTTCTTCTATTTAACGACCATTGCTGCCAAACATTCCATACATGCAAATGGACTTGAGAAATCAAGTCCATCTGCATGTGTTTTTTTTTAGCCATTTGACTATCACATCACTTTCTGGCTTGGAGGACCATGACGTTTGCCCTCCACTTTCACACAGCCGAGGGGATCCGGTGGAGGACATTTGGATGAGTTCTAGCGGGGGATAGTAATAGAAATAATAAATATAAGAAAATTTGCGATAGCATTCACAAACCTACTTAGCCATCTGCAACTGCGAGGGATTTGATTGTGGTTGCTTAGACTGATCGTTCTCAATGGCTATTGCACATGATCAGAGCTTTGAAAAGTTACTTTTTATTTTACAATTACCACGCCTAGGAACTTCCAGCCACAGGGAAAATTTTTGAGAGTTCCTAAACGTAATCTTCTCAAGCACTGTGATAGCTGGACAGAAGCTACATCTCTACAATGTGTGGCCAAAAGAATATGGCTTTGACCCAGGAACAATTATTAATCACAATAACAGCATGTTTTGAAACCACAGAAGGATCCAGGAAGGGCAGATATTTTCCCAAGAACATTTTGAACATATCTTCCAGTTCAAAGTTTGCACATGCAGTTCATGGATTGATTTTACAAATGGTCCTTGAAAAGATATGAAGGGGGTCACCAGCTTTTCTGCTTTATGTAGCGAAAAGGGAATGCCAAATTCCTTGATTTGCCACTGATTGGTCAGAAAAAACATAATAATACCCCATATTCTTTTAAGGCCACTTTTATTTTTTAAGATAAGATAAATCTTTATTGTCATTGTCCCCTTGCAGGAACAACGAAATTTCTCGGTTGCTATATATCAACTCGAATAAGGCATTAATTTAAGGTCTTAATTTAAAACAGCTACAGAAACACCAATTAAGATAGTACCATACAGTACAATTTAAAAATTTAAAAACTTCAGAACTTTAAAATTTTTAAAATTTCAAAATTCTAAAATCCTAAAAATTAAAAATCTATTTTTTAAAAAAATAAAATAAGATGACTTCAGAGTCCAGCGTTTCCATTTAAGGCCAAAATTGCCTTAAACATATAATTAACGACTACATTTTTTAAAAAGGAAAATAACCTAAGGTTCCTATGGGCCCACGCCGGCCCACAGCACCATTTCATGTGCCCCACCCCCACCCCTCCAAGGGCATTTGCAAAACAAAATGGCCACCCCATTTGAAGCTGTTGGGACAAAATGGCAAACCCCATCGTGCAGGCATGGCAAAATGGCCATCTGGCCCTTGAACATACCTGTCAAGTTTTGGATTTGGAAATAAGGGAAATTTCCCGGCAAATACTTGACAGCTATGCTTATCCTGTGCTGCCCTCCAATGGCGGCAATAGGGCATTGCAGTCTAATTAATAAGGGATGACGGCGGGAAAGAGGGTAAAATAAGGGGTTTTCCCGGCCAATAAGGGATACTTGACAGCTATGCCCTTGAAGCTGACTGAGAGAGCATGACCTGGCCCCCGGCTTGAAAAGGTTAGGAACCCCTGCTCTAAGAGATACTAGGAAACTTATCTTCCTTTTAAAAGTCTCCAGATAATAGGATATTTTTGCTTTGATTAACAAGGACAAAAATTCTAGTTCAAAAGTAGACCAAGAATAATATTTTGCAATGACCTCTTAAAGTCTAAGACACAAGTAAGGAAGATATGACCGGCTAAAAGTCCCCTTGTTCATTTTCCTGACTCTCATCTTCAAAGGAAAACCAGAGTCTAATAACAAAGGCACAAAATCATATTCTATGAGGATATCCGATCCAGCTCCACCCAAGAACTCGTAGGGTACGGAGTCACAATGACAAAGCAGAAAACAGTTTATGGCGCTATCTGTCTTTGTGCCCATCAGTAAGGTTGATCCAGCAAAGGAGAAACTCCCGAGCTTGCTCCCACAGAGCCGTTTTGTAGTTAGTTATTATACATGCCAAGAGAATGCGTTATATAAAATTGCTGGAAATGCTCCTACGATGGAAAGCTCAGTCTAGACATTTGAGTCATCTTTACGAAGGCTGGCATTTCTTTCTGGCTTGGGCTATCAAAACATTTGCATGAATCTGGGATATCGCAGAAACTCAAGTTTCTTGTCCTTGATGCATATTGAATTATGAACAATGAATTATAACAATTTAAGAACCCTCTCTTCTCATTTTATAGTGGGACGGGTGGGTGATTGGGATAATTGGGGGTTTTAAGTGTTTTTATATGTTTTTCAAATTGTTGTAATGCCGCCCTGATTCGGGTTTTACCTGAGTGGGCGGCATATAAGTATGACTATTAAACTAAATTAAAATTAAATTAAATATTGATTCTCTTGGCCAATGGAGGTGGGAGTCTTGCTATAGGGTGAACCTGGATTCAGAGGCTAACTTCCCATAAATTAAACTGATCAGGCTGGATGTTTGGAATTGCCACGGGGACGCTAACCCACAGGGTAAATATATTTGTATATTGTCACACGCCTGGATTGGCTCAGGTTTACACCACTCAAGTGCAAATCTCACTGTTTTCATGTACTTTCCTTTCAAAACAGGGGATCTGGTTTATCTGCTTAGAATGGCAACCCAACAGTTTTTGTTATTGGAACATTCTGGAGTCCAGATCAGACAAATAAATAAAAGACAATATGGTCAAGATTGCACCATCAAGCTGTATTTTGGAGGCATGTTTCTTTGGCCTCAATAAGACCATAAGTCTGTTAGCGCACATGTGAGGCCCAAAAATACCCTCTGGGTCTCCTAATGGCCAGGATATAGAGTAGGTACCAGTTTCTTGAGAAAGGAGAAGGTTGATAGTGATTTCGTTTCTTCCAGGGTTTTGTGTAATGTTCCTTTAGTATAGTAGCCTAATATAGAGACATAATAGAGAGACACCAGTTTTCTCTTGCTTTCTCTACATGCCCGCTTCCGTTTTCTTGATCGAAAACAGAGACAGTGGAAAAGAACCAATGTAAAGAACGCCCAAAGGGTGCAGTTTGTGTTGTTCAGTAAAGACAATCGCAGGACATGGACTGGATTTAGAAAGTGGAACTTGGCCAGATGTCGACAGATTTATTGCTCTTGCTTGTTGTCAGCTGTCACGGTTGATCCTCCAGTCTATGCACAGAAAAAGGAATGCAGCCCCCGATAGAGTTTGCAAGCCCGCGGGTGCATGGCCCGTGCAAAAACCCCAGACTGCCCACTCTACGACCACTTGTGTCATGGCATGGAAGGAGACTCAGTACGACCCCTGCCCGGTTTCCTTTGAAGCGTGAGAATGCACATGTTCTGAGCTCCTGAGGTCAGATCAGTCACAGGATGGGTTCTGTGCCATTCCAGTTGACAACCGCTCCTTTCCACCTAGAGGCAAAACAGACAGTTTTATTCTGGTGGGTTTCCATCTTCTCCCATGCCTTGCCTTTTTCCTGTGATACTCAATGTAAGCCCATGGTTCCCAATGAGGGGCACACGTGTGGCAATTTTATTTTTAAAGGGGGGGGGGATTCTAGAATGAGTTATTAACAGTTAACAGGGAAAGGCAACTGCAGAATTAATTCACCAAAGGGTGTCTTGATTTTGACAGTTTCACATCTGGCCTAGACATGGAAGAAAAAGAAGTCTCCCTCCCCATGAACTGGAGTTCACTTTTTGAATAATAAGAATTATATGTCATGGGGGGCGGGGGAGGCATAAGGATTTTAGAGATGCTTAGGTGGGGCAATGGTAAACCACCCGTTGAACATCTGGCACACTTTGAAAATGTTATCCAGGTCAGCATTAGCCAGAAGCAACTTTTGCAGTATTAAAGTTTCAAAGAAATCCTCCTACCAGTATGATGAAGGTTGTGGTCCAAAACTGTAGACCGTTTCAGGGTCTGGTAAAGACTGTGATGGCTTAGTGGTTAAAACACTGAATTTGGTGACTGGAAGGTCAGCAGGTCAGCAGGTCAAGACCCGAGTGCTACATGAAGGAGTGAGCTTCTGTCTCTGTCTCAGCTCCTGCCAACCTAGCAGTTCAAAAGCAAGAAATTGCAAGTGGATCAATAGGTACCACTTTGGGGGAAGGTAAACAGCATTCTGTGCACTCCAGTGTCTAGGCATGGCTGCAACATGTCCATGGAAATGTCTGCAGATGCTCTTTGGCTATAAACAGAGATGAGCACTGAACCCTAGAGTCAGATACGACTGGCTTTTGAGAAAGGACGACCTTCAGGCTGTCAATTGACAGCTCAGCCTCCACAACACCTAAAATGGTTGAGACAATGGGATCTCATACTGCCAGAAGGCCGATGCTTGCATCAGCCTGGGTGGATTGTTCTGGTAAGACATCCACATCGTATGGGATTATTCATGGCCACAACTTCAAAGGAGATCCAAAGGCACCAAATTGACCAACTTGATTGAAATGCTCCGAGGAACCATATGGAAAGGTTGGGAAACAAGGGTCGGAGGGAAGTTGGCTCCCTTTTAATAAGCTGTTTGCCATCTTTATTGGCTTCGATCAACTTTGGGAGACAGACAGAACGCCTTATCATCTCTATTGTGTCCTGATGTATATTAAACTAAAGCAGCAAAAAGGAATCTGGAAAGCTTTCCTGGTCCCTCTCTTTTCTTTCCACTCTAACTGCACACACAGATGTTGTGTGTGATAACAGCTTCGGGCTGTGTTTCGAACATGGTATTTTATTTCCTGGACGGCCACCTCCTTCCCTGTGTAAATAAAGGCAAGGAATCCATCACGGGGCAGATCGATCCATGCACGGTTATCAGAGAAAATTAGATTGCTCCTTGGTTGATCTTGCCACAGTGATTTCCCCAGTTTCTAAGAAACTTCATTGCTCCATTTTCAGAAGTGTCTTAACCTGTTTTAAACTATTGAAATAATTCTATGCAGTTGATAATACAACTTGTGTATGTGTGATGTGCCATCAAATCAGAACTAACTTAGGCAAAGGTTGCCCTTGTTCAAAAGCCAGTCATATCCAACTCTACGGTTCGGTGCTCATCATCATTTACAGCCAAAGAGCCAGTGCTGTCTGAGTCTGCAGATATTTCTGTGATCATGTAGAAGGCATGACTAGATGCCAGAGTGCACGGAACATTGTTTACCTTCCCACCAAAGCAGTATCTATTTATCTACTTGCAATTTTTTGCTTTCAAACTGGTAGGTTGGCAGGAGCTGGGGCAGAGATGGGAGCTTGCTCCGTCGTGCAGCACTCAGGTCTCGAACTGATGACCTGCCGACCTTCCAGTCATCAAGTTCAGCGTCTTAACCACTAAGCCACTGCAGATTTACAGCAACCCTAATAGGGGTTTCAAGGTGAGGAGTGGCTCTTTAACCAGTTCCACTCTCCCAGTGGGTTTCCATGGCTGAGTGGGGGTTTGAACCCAGTTCTTTGGGGTCCAGAACTGCTGACCTGCAAACCTTCCAGTCATCAAGCCATGGCGGCCCTTGGATGGACCCTTTACTCCTGACTAAAGAGTTGAGAGAGCTCTACTTCCAGGGTGAGGAGTCTGCCATCAGTTCAATGTTGTTGGTGGTCAGCTCTTGTAAATTTCCCGACTGAAGGCTGACGGCAACTTTGCCAGTTGTGTTGAATCATCAAATATGCCTCCCTCCCCACAACAACTCATATCTATGCAACCTGGGGGCAATATTGGTTGTGGATTCTCGTGGAATGTGCCATTGGAAAAGGTACGCATCCGGCCAAGTGAATGCCAGCCACGGCAGACCTGAAGGTTTAATGAAACGTACCATGGGATTTGAAACCAAGCCGAGATCAAAGGAGAGGCCCCTTGCTTCGGGCAGAGCTAAGAGAAGTCATTTCCTTGGCTGGAGACAGACAACAATCCCAGCACTGTACGTGGGACGGGAGTCTCACTTTCTTGCTTGGGGTGATGGAATAGATTAGCCCCCGTGGCATTTGTCAGAAAGCTCAAACAGATGTGCATTCCTCTCGGCCGCTGGATTAGAATTCAGCCACGGACACAGATGTTTGGAAGTCCAGGATGGAAGGAGAGAGGGTGGACAGTTGCTGTCTGCACACCACACTGTGATTGTAAATGGCTTGAGAAAGGCAGGATCTAACCTTTTCTGACTCTCGGTCAAAAGGGATAAAAGAATAGGAGCAAACATTCCTCATGGGTTATTCTAAGAACATAAGAACAGCCTTGCTGGAACAGGCCACAGCCCATCCAGTCCAGCATTCTGTCTCACACAGTGGCTCACCATTTCCTTCAGGGTATTCCCAAGCAGATGCTTGCTTAGGATTCCCTGGAAATGATATTGAGAGATATCCTGCCTATCTCTCCAACCCGGAGGTTGTTCTCCGTGAGTATTCGACATCTGGAAACCCATAAGCCAAATCTACCTTCTTCAACTAAGGCTAAAAAATGATGGATGTTAACCCTTACATGGTGACCAGGCCCGTGCTGGCCCAGTGAGATACTGGCATGTGCTGCTGCATGCCCCTACTTATAACTTATAGGGCTATGCCATCTCAGCAGTTTCCGCTCCCACTTTAGCTCCTCTTGCTGGGCTAAATTTCATGTGTTTTTTCCCCCCAATCCAAGCCGTATTATTATTATCTCTGCGTCACTGCCAAAGCGCTTCGTACTTTCTCCCACAGGGTGGAGGGGAGCCCGGAGAGAAGAGCCAAAGCGGAAACTGACAAGGTGGCATGGCCCTTTAAATTATAAACTGGGTTGCACGGTGACACCACGTCCTGGTATCCCACTGGGCAAGCACGGGCCTGGTGGTGACCATCAATGGTTGTACATGCCTGGGAACTTTAGCTGAAACCCAGCAGTAAGTCACACCTAGAGTAGACCAATTGAATGAATGGGGATTTGGTGAGTCAACACCTGAGTAAAGCCTCTTCGAAGAGTGTGGTGTACCTCAGGCAATGTCAAGCTTGTTGTGCCAGCTAATTTTTCTCACACTAGGTCAGGCAATAGGAACTGCAGAATAAATTCACCAAAAGCTGGCTTCATTTTGGCAGTTTAAAGTCTGCCCTAGACACGAAAGAAGAAGTCCCATTGAGTCAATGGGCCTACTCTAGCTGTGACTTATTCCTGGATTTCAGCCATTACTTTCATAGATTACAGCTCCCAGAATTCTGAAACCTGTATGGTTACTGGCTATACTGGTGAGGTGGGATTGAAAATGATAGTCTTTAAAAAAAAGGTAATTTTCCCAGTTTCTAGAACCGTGATGGTGAAACTTGGCACTTGTTGTGTTCTAATGGTTTTATCTTCCACATGGATTACAATGTATCTGAGCCAATGTAACCTTGCCTATAGCAACAATGTAACCTTCAGCTGTATCATATGAATCCTGTAATAGGACGCGAGCTAATGACCACCAGCTGGCAGCAGCGAGCGTCCAAGCTCTCTTGGTCCAAACTCATCAAAGGTAACAGCGCGGGAAGTTTTCCCGCCACCACCTACACCTGGACAAGAAGGGCGTGACCAGCAATGACGTCACGCAGACAGTAGCCAATGGGCTACCATGCAACCACGTTCAAATGTATTACTACTGTATATAAAGAGCTATCGATCCGCCATTACCTCATGTTCCCTCTGTCCACGATGCAATAAACCTGAGTTAACCCAGCCCGAGGCTGTGTCCTGTGTCTTAGTTCTCATACACTAAATTGGCGACGAAGGTGGGATGATGGATCCCCAAGGAACAGCTAGGGCACAGAGCGGGTTCAACATCACCAAACCGCAAGACTGGGAGCTGTTTGAGATGGACTTCCAGGCGGCACTGGTGGAACTCAAAGTCAAAGAAGACGACGAGGAGAGGAAGAGGGCCATCCTCACCAGAATGCTTGGGTTAGAAACCAAGCGGACGCTGGTGGGCATCATCGCTCCGAAGAAGGTGAGCGAATTTAAGGCAGACGACATCATGAAGCTGCTGCGAGAGCGCTTCCGACCCTCGAGGGCAATGTTTCCCGCTCGGAGCGCGTTTTGGAGGCGAGTCCAAGCGCCGGACGAGTCGGTTGAGGCATTCGTGACCGCCATGAGGATAGCCGCCGGCCCCTGTAGATGGGACAACCTAGAGATGGCCCTCAGGGACGGCGTGCTGTGTGGCCTGAAGGACAGGGAGGTGCAGCGCAGCTTGATGAACAAGGAGCCGCCACCCACGCTGGCGGAGGTCGTAGAGGCCGCGGAAGCCGCGGAGTCCACGAATGCTGGAGTGGACGAGATGCACCAGTGGCGTGAGTGGCGTCCTAGAGCCGGCAAGGCGGAAAATTCGGTGCACGGGAAGTCCGGACAGTCGGTGCACGCAACTCGACGGGCCTCAAAGTCGTCTACGGAAGGCAGCGACGGCGAGGAGGTCCAGAAGGTCCGAAAAGGTGGGCGCCGCTGCGATGGTTGCGGAGCGGCCCATGAGCGCGCGAGGTGCCCATTCAGAAAGGCCGAGTGTTACACCTGCGGCCGTCGGGGGCACATCGCCAGGGCATGCAGAAAACGGAAGGAGGGCCGGAGGCAGTCACAAGACCGTTCGACCAGACCGGACCGTCCAGCGAGGTCCAAAGATGGCGCCCAGACCACGAGGAAGCAGGACGGCGTGGGCCGCGTCTCGGACGACAGCGAGGACGACGCCCCAGTGTTCAGCGTGTCCGCGGGACAGTCCCATTACTTCGTTGAGGTACTAGTACAAGGGGCCCCTATTAGGATGGAAATTGACTCGGGGTCCTCCTATTCTATAATTCCCCAGAAAGAGTTCTTGAAAATCGACCCCCACGTGCGGCCCAAACTTAAAACGTTGAGGTCCACGCTACGAGATGTACAGGGAAACAGCATTCCGGTGTTGGGGGTCGGAAAGTTTCGGGTCAGCTTTAAGAGACATTCTGCGGAACTGCCCCTAGTTGTCCTTAAGGGGGGGAGTTGTAGCCTCCTAGGGACGCAGTGGTTTCAGCCCTTAGGCTTGTTCATAGGGGGAGTGCATACAGTGGGAGCGGACCCAATACAAGCGGTTTGCGATGCGCATCCCGCCGTCTTTGAAAAAGGACTTGGGAAGTTCAAGGGACCCCCTGTAGCCTTCGACCTAGACCCGGAGGTCCGCCCGATAAGACTCAAACCGCGCAGGGTGCCGTTCGCACTCAAGGACAAAATAGAGGCGGAACTGGACAAACTGGTGGGCCAGGGGATTCTTATTCCTGTTGATTCCGCGGAGTGGGAGACTCCAATTGTAACAGCTCTGAAGGCCAACGGGGAGGTGCGCATTTGCGCTGATTATAAGTGTACAATTAACAAGGCGATCCGCCCTAATGCATACCCGGTGCCGGTAGTCAGCCACCTTTTGGCCAGGCTGAATGGGGGAAAGTGTTTCGCTAAACTCGATTTGGCACAAGCCTATCAGCAACTCCCCTAACTCCCGCCACGGCCGCGGCACAAACGATAGTTACACACAAAGGGGCGTTCCAGGTGTCGCGCTTACAGTTCGGCGTGAACTCGGCACCCGGCCTTTTTCAGTCGCTTGTGGAACGCCTCCTGAAGGGGCTGGAGGGGGTGTTGCCTTATTTTGATGACGTGTTGATAACAGGGGGGAGTGAGGCCGAACTGGCTAAGAGATTGGATAAAGTACTAACTGTTTTTGAGAAAGCGGGGCTGAGACTGAGGAAGGACAAATGTGTTTTCTTCGAAACTGAGGTCGAGTTTTTAGGGTTCCGGATCACACCCGAGGGAATTAAGCCGTCTAAATCTAAAGTAGCAGCCATAAAGAAGGCCCCTCGCCCCACATCCAAAACCGAGTTACAGTCATTCCTGGGGCTCCTCAATTTTTACCATACATTCCTCCCACGGAAGGCGTCCGTGGCCGAACCGCTTCATCGGTTACTTAAAAAGGAGGAGACATGGATGTGGGGTGACGAGCACGAGAGGGCGTTCAAAGAACTAAAGCAACTCTTAACATCCGAGGCAATCCTGACGCATTTCGACCCCAAACGGCCAGTGGTCTTAGTCTGTGATGCATCCCCGGTGGGGGTGGGGGCGGTGCTGTGCCACGTGTTGGATGACGGAAGGGAGGCCCCGGTAGCGTTTTATTCAAGGTCCCTGTCCCAAGCGGAGCGCAATTACGCACAAACCGACAGGGAGGCATTAGCAATAGTAGCCGGAACCAAAAAATTTCACGATTTTTTGTATGGCCGCCCGTTCAAAATCGTGACTGATCACAAGCCCCTGTTAGGGATTTTCACGGCAAGCAAGCCCACGCCGCAGATCCTGTCCCCGAGGATGCTGCGATGGGCTATTTTTCTCAACGCATACCAACACGAGTTGGAGTACCGTCCCGGAAAGGAGATCAGCCATGCTGATGCACTTTCGAGATCTCCTTTGCCCTTGTCGGACGACCAAAAGGCGAGAGTAGAAAGAGACCGCCAGGTGTTGCTAATTGAGGTCTTAGACGCACCCCCAATAGTACCAGCCGACATTGCTAGGGCGACAGGCAAGGAAAGGACGCTGGAGAAAGTTAGTTCATGGGTACAGAAGGGGTGGCCGGCATCGTCCCCAGGCACAGAATTCGACCCATTTTTTCGGAAAAAGCTAGAGTTGTCCCTAGAAAGGGGGTGCCTGTTATGGGGCCAACGGGTGGTGGTCCCTACATCCCTGCGTCCGAGGGTGCTCGAACTGCTGCACGTCAGCCACCCGGGCATCGTTCGTTCAAAGGCGCTGGCCCGGAGTTATTTTTGGTGGCCACAGCTAGACACAGACATTGAGCACATGGTCGGCACTTGCGAGGCATGCCAGGGATCCCGACCAGAGGCGGCCCGTCTCCCGCAGAGGGAATGGGACACAGCAAGGGGGCCTTGGTCCAGAGTGCACGTAGATTTCGCTGGCCCATTCCGGGGAACCATGTTCCTCCTGGTGGTGGATGCGTTCTCCAAGTGGCTGGAGGTTATCCCAGTCAAGAGCACATCCTCCGCCACTACAATTAGTCAACTGAGGAGAGTCTTTTCCACGTTCGGTTTACCCGACACTTTAGTCAGCGATAACGCTAGTTGCTTCACCTCCGCGGAGTTCGGGGCATTTGTGGAAGCAAACGCCATTCGGCATGTTACATCCGCACCGTTTCACCCGGCCACGAATGGCCAAGTGGAACGGCTGGTGCGTACAACAAAGGATGCGCTGCGGCGCATGGGCCCGGGGGACCTAAATCACCAAGTATGTCAGTTCTTATTAGCGTATAGGGTGACCCCCTTGGCGTCAGGTTTCTCGCCGGCAGAGCTTTTGATGCGGCGCAAACTGACCACGCTCCTGTCCAGGCTAGACCCGACGAGAGTCGAGGATAAAGGAAAAAACATAGGGTTGGCAGTTTCGAAAGGTTTCGCCGCCGGCGACCCTGTTCACTGCAGGAACTATGCCAGCGCAGGGCCAGCCTGGGTACCAGGGACGGTTGTAGAACAAACGGGGCCAGTGTCGTACCGGGTCGAGACTAACACCGGCCTCCTCTGGAGGAGGCACGCAGACCAACTGAGGCACCGAGTGAGTGGGCCAGTCAGTGGGGCGCAGCAACAAGATTCAGCGTTAGGGTTCTCCCCCACCCGTTTAGCCCAAGGGGGAGACAGCAGCGGACAACAGTCCCAAGCTAGGGGGGAAGGCAGAAGCAGCGGCCCCGACTCATACCCTTTTGATACGCCAGTCCTATCAGAGGCCGGGGAAGGGGGAGAGGAGTTCGTGACCGCTGCCCCCGAAGGGAATTTTGATTTTGATTTCGCGAGCCGGGGGGGTTTTCAGGAGTGTTCCCCCACCCATCCAAGCGAGAAGAGGGGTTTTTCGTTAGCCCCCAGTGGCCCCGGTTCTTCCCTAAGAAAGAGCACACCTCCAAACAACGCCGCGGAGCCGCGGCAAGTCACTAACGAGTCTCCCTCTCCAATTACAGGACAGGAAACCAGGGAACAAAGAAAAGGTAGCAAACCCGGGGAAAGGCAGCCTGCATCGAGACCCCAGCGTGTTCGAAATAAGCCATCTTGGCTGAGAGACTTTGTCTCATCCTAGGGGGGGGGAGTGTGTTTAAGTGTGGGCTCGAGACTCTGTCTCATCCTAGGGGGGAGGGGTGTTGTGTTCTAATGGTTTTATCTTCCACATGGATTACAATGTATCTGAGCCAATGTAACCTTGCCTATAGCAACAATGTAACCTTCAGCTGTATCATATGAATCCTGTAATAGGACGCGAGCTAATGACCACCAGCTGGCAGCAGCGAGCGTCCAAGCTCTCTTGGTCCAAACTCATCAAAGGTAACAGCGCGGGAAGTTTTCCCGCCACCACCTACACCTGGACAAGAAGGGCGTGACCAGCAATGACGTCACGCAGACAGTAGCCAATGGGCTACCATGCAACCACGTTCAAATGTATTACTACTGTATATAAAGAGCTATCGATCCGCCATTACCTCATGTTCCCTCTGTCCACGATGCAATAAACCTGAGTTAACCCAGCCCGAGGCTGTGTCCTGTGTCTTAGTTCTCATACACTAAAGCACTCCAGATGTTCTTGGACTTCAATTCCCAGAAGCCCAAGCCTTCATGAATCCGCACAAATGGGTTTACTGCAATTCATCCGACCTGTGCTGCCCTTGTCGCTCCTGGAAGCGGAAGTAAAACACACCCGTATGGAGGAAGGGTTGACCCGGAAGAGTCTTAACCGTACGGGCGCATTTTACTTCTGCTTCCAGGAGCGACGAGGGCAGCGTGGGCCGGATGAATCACAGTAATGGTAAACCCATTCGTGCGGATTCATGGGAGCTTGGGCTTCTGGGAATTAAAGTCCAAGAACATCTGGAGTGCCAAGTTTCGCCATCATGGTTCTAGATAATGGAGATTTTCCCCCAGCCTGCATATACCTGTATATAAGCAAAGTGGCATAGTTTACACTTCCCAGATATTATGTCCAAGATACAAGATTCATGAAAACCAGATCTTTTGGACTGCCCAGTGCTGTGAGATTGTGACACTTTTCATAGCTTACCAATTACACTACAAGTCTGGATAACGTATACCACAATATAAACTGTCGCTGTTGACAGTTCTGGCTGTTATGAAACTTTTATAGGTTCTTCAGACCTTACAAGAAAATGTGTCATCTTAAGGGGAAAGGAGGAGGGTTTGTGTTGTGTGTTTGCATCGTAACTCAAGTGTGGACTAGTCAACCCGGACCTTTGGTTGGTATGACTTTGTGTAGCTTTCCAAAGATTTCTCCAGGAAACATAAGTATTGGCATAACAGCATACATACAGTACCGTGCAAAAGTTTTAGACCACCACCACTTGGTTTGGGGGAAAACTCAATGGGTGATTTGTTGGGTATAACTCAGACACCCTAACTCTAAACTTTATCAGACTTGGAGATGGTTGAGATGAGAATCTCTCCAAGTTTGGTGTATATAGATGGCTCGGGGGCTGAGTTATGGCTCCTCTTAATCGCTCATTGAATTTCCCCCAAATTAACTGGGGGTTGCCTAAGACTTTTGCACACTTCTGTAGCTTTTGCATTTCACTGACTGCTGGTGGCATTCAAGAGAAAGGTGGATAACCATCTGTTAGGTCTACTTTGATTTGTATTCCTGTATTGAGTTGGGGTTGGACTAGATGGCCTCAGAGGCCCCTTCCAACTCAGTGATTCTATGATTGTAATATTTAGCAAGACTGGCTTTTGAGCATTTTGAACGGTTAAGAAACTTGCTAAACCTATTTCACCAAAGATCACAGAGAAAGACAGGAAGGTGCATACTGTAGACTCTGGAAGTATGGGCATGAAAGGTAGATGGTGGAAAAACCCAACATGGATAAAATTCATTCAAATTGGGATATAGTAGGAGAGTTTTCCAAATATGGTGAAGTGTGAGAAAGACAAAGAAGTAGCTTCTAGATCAAATCAAGCTTAAACTCTCTCCGGGTCACTGTACTTTGGGTGCCTTACGAAAAGGCACTGGAAAAGCCAAAATATTTTTAAAATTGAAAGCTGGGAAAAGAGAAAGACTGAACATAAGATGAACTGCCTCAATAAAGAAAGCCACAGCTTTTATTTGCAAGACTCGAACAGGGCTGTTCATACCCAAAAATGTATGGAAGTCCTTAATTCATCAAGTTGCCATATGCTGGAACACCTTTAAAGCATATGACAAACACACACATAAGTATATATTGCAGACAACAACAATTTTATCCTACTCTTTTCAACTCTTGGGGTGGTGGTGGAACCTACCACCTGGAAATGACTACATGTGAAGAATGCCTAAGAGGGAATTAAAATCAGGCAAGACTAATTACTGACAAATCAGACAGTGATGTACAAGCAAACAAAGTGGGTAATGGCTGTCGAAACCAGCTCTCTGAAAAATGCACAGAGGCAAAAGATAATTTGAGCAGCAGAATTCAATTTAGCTGAAGACGAGGAGGAGGAAAGTGAATGTTTGCAATTTCAGTCTGTAC
This sequence comes from Bradypodion ventrale, assembly GCA_035047345.1. NCBI lineage: Eukaryota > Metazoa > Chordata > Lepidosauria > Squamata > Chamaeleonidae > Bradypodion > Bradypodion ventrale. The sequence continues at coordinate 133,275,306 of JAWDJE010000006.1, read as the reverse complement.
CCTGGACGGTTTTCCCCAACTACGCTGGATAAAAACATGATATCCAGTTCAAAGCGGTAGCTTATGCAATTTTTTTTGTAGAATTTGGTCATGGAGGTGACCAAGCAAAATAGTGTGCGGGTATGAAGGAAGAGCAAATTTTTAAAATATTATGTGCTAGATTAGAAGAACTTGTGTCGAGACCAGCAGAAATCAACTAGGGGAAAAACAACCAGGGAGAATACAGCCTATGTTCACACAATAGGGTTTTTGACCTTTCCAGCAGACACAGAACTCTCTGTTTTTAGCAACCGGTTAACAGAGAGAAAAGAGTGAAACTTTCCTTGCCATTGGGAGGCAGGGAACTGAAGGCAATTTCATCTGTGGATTCTTGCATTCTCAGCAACTGACAGATGCAGGAGGGCCCGTAAAGGTGATAGAAAGGGAGCTAGTTTCCGACCCTTCAACAGATGTGGCTCTCTTGTGTTGGGACAATGGCTTGGAAGACATCCTTTCCAACCATGGAATGAGACCCCAATCTCATTCATTGAAAATGATTAGCAAGAGATTTGGAAGCAATAAAAATAAATGCACAGTGGGTTGCTACTTATGGACCTCCAAGTTGCCATCTGGGAGTGAAGACCCTTTGCTATTAATGGGTTTAAGAAGGAACGTTGGAATTTGGGGGGATTATATGAATTTTTCTTCTCTAAATGTCAGTGCATGACTGTGGATTCAAATTCCAGTCTGGCCAGGTTATCCTGCGACGGTAGACCCTACTGCAAGTGACTCAACGCCGAGTGTCAGGCGGCGGTTAACTAACCTGACCATCCTGAGGACCAACAGCTTTGGGTGGAGAAGTCCACAGGGATGGGTGATGGTCTCCAAGTGAATTAAATCCCACTTGAATCCCTCTTGATGGAGGGCAGCAGCTTCATTCATCCTGGCCTGGGGGTGATGAGGACTTTGCGTGCCAAAAGGGCTCAGGACCAGAAAGTGACTCATGGAACTGGATCAGTGGTACGGGAGTCATGCTGTGATGCAGAAGGCAGATGAAAGACCACTGCATTATATTCTCAGGACAGTCTTTAGGGTTGATTGCCATGAGGATTGCCAATATTTTTTTTTGCTAATGCTAATAAAATAAAAGGAAATCTCTGAAATCTGATCAAGGCACAAAAATCCATGCTCTTTCCTCTGCAGGGAGAATGTCAGCTAAACTTTTCAAGTCTAACTTCAAGAGCAAAAGATATGAAAATTTACACACCTCATTACTACCATACAAAAGCAGGGGATCCTAATAAAGAAAGATCTACAAATAACAAACATATTGATTAGACACATGGAATCAAGGGAGGTGGGGAGGCTAGCCTCCCCCACAACAACCTTCACTTACTTGGTCCGAATACAATGTTCAAGAGGAGGAACGAGGTCATTTTCTTTGTCTTCAAAGTACGGCTGAGATGTATCTGCAAAGAGAAATTAGGCAAGAATTATCTTCTTCTAAAACCCAGGCAAAGAGGTAGAGGGAATGTGTTAAGGATAATCTCTATTCATCAGGTGCAGAACTGCCATGGCTTAGTGGTTAAGACAATGAACTGGAAGGTCAGCAGGCCAGCAGTACAAGATACAAGTGCGGCATGATGGAGTGACCTCCCGCCGTCTGTCCCAGCTCCTGCCAACCTAGCACTTCAAAAGCTAGAATTTGCCAGTAGATACCAGAGTACTGTACATGGAATGATGTAACTTTCACAAACTATACGAAGGAGAACCTATTTATCTAGTTACAATGTCTTGCTTTTGAACTGCTAGGTTGGCAGGAGCCGGAACAGACAACAGGCACTCACTCTCTCATGCAGCACTCAGGTCTCAAACTGCTGATCTGACGACCTTCCAGTCGTCAAGTTCAGTGTCTTAACCACTACACCACTGCGGTTGACTTTTAGAATATACTTTCCCTCAAGATATGTATTTTTAGGAAGGTTCTTAGTTGAGAACACAGAGTTGGGACAAAGGGTCTGGTCAAGAGATCACAGCAGATACATACGCCTTTAACTATCTAGCTCCAAAAATGCTTCTGAAGACTACAACTCCCAAGTTCCCCCAGCCAGCAAGGCTAGTGGGCTTTGTAGGGCAAAAATATAATTTTCCAAGCTCTTCAATTTACAGATACAGTAAAACCCCTACTTACGAAAAAAAGTCCATTCTGTAGGCTTTTGCTTAAATCAGTTTTTTATGTAACTCAAAGCAATTTTTTTATGTACTGTAAATCGAAGCAAACCCATAGGGAAATGAATGTTTACATAACTCGAAGGAAACCCATAGGAAAAAGAATCTTTAAGTAACTCAAAGCAAACCCATAGAAAATAGTGTAAATCTGGACATGGTTTTAGCACAAAATCATTTTGTAAGTCAAATTTTATGTAACTCAAGGCATTTGTAAGTCGGGGTTTTACTGTATTTATTTAGGATTCAATCCCACTTGACAATAGTGGTGTGTTCGCCCAGAGGAAAGTTATTAGGATTGCATAGTTTGAATCTGATCATTCCAGATACCTTCTGGGAACAATGTGTGGAAGGGAAGACGAGGGCAGAGGGTCGCTTTGGGCCAGATGCAGTTGGAGATCAACAGGGAAGAGAGGAGAATGGATGAAAATTTTAGACCTCAGCACCAAATTCCTCCCCTCCTCTGCCTTCTGATCCTACCTCTGTGACTGGCAGATCTCAGTCTGAGAATGCCTACTCCACCTCCTTTGCTTCCTCTGCGAATAGCAGTTCTCAGCTTCAGAGTGAAGGGACAGCATGGTTAGACAAGTAGGTGGGTTGCAAGATCTACTGTTTCCATGGCTCCAGTTGCCAAATGACAACATGCAGGAGACCAAAACACTGCAAAAGTTGAGCTTTACACAGAGTTACAGGCATTGGGAAACAGCCGGTAGAAGCAAAACAGGGATTGGTTAGATGGCTCAACTCAAGCAGACTGGAGTGGGCTACGTAGGGTCACTTAAGGACAAGTAGACTTCTAGTGCGCTGTTTGGTGTCCTGCATCCTCCACAGCTCAAGCCACCCAATTCAGGAAACAAAGAAAAAAGAATGTGTGTTTCTGTCTCCTCCTCTTTCTGGGAGGAAGTTTCCATTTCTTTTTGTTTACTTATCAGTGTTGTCCTAGTAGATTTTTTTTTTTAAAAAAAATCTTTGCTTGCTGTCCCTGCCTCTCAGTAGAAGAGCAGAGCAAGTTTTTGTGTTCCCTACATCATTAAGTGGCTAATTGGGAAATTGAAAATGGATGTGAGCAGCAAAACCCTAGCCATTGCTTGTGATGGAAATGAACCAAACTGGAGTGAACCTATCCACACATAAAAGAGTAGCACCTGACTTATTTAAAAGAAAGTTTTAAGAATCATTTTTTGCCCAACTTCTATGAAAAGGGATGTAAATTTGTTTCACTTGAATGTGTGTTACAGTTTGTTTCTTTGTTCCGCTAGAGTCTATCATTTTAATGGCTTGTTGGACAGTTGCACAATTATTTTATTGTTTTAGTGTTAAAAGCACTTTGTTCATTTTTTTTAAAAAAAAGTTAGCTTTCTAGTGGAGATGATCTTAAAAGCAGCATAAAATATTTGTATAAACAAAGATAACACATTATCTTTCTAAAATTTGAGAGAAAATACAATCCAAAATATGTATCTAGATATTTTTTTTGTAGATTGAAAATAAGATTAATTGGCAGGAGAGAATTATTCACTCATGCAAAAGCAAAGCAGTGCAGCAACGAAATGACCTGTTCACCTCCAGATTGAAACATTACATGTTTCCTGAAGAGGGCTGTTTTTGCAAGTGCTTCGGAAAGTATTTGGAAGAGAAACCAGAGTTGCATCCTTCCAAAAGATGTCTGGGTTGAGTGCAACAATCTATCAGGGCTTTCCACACAGATCCAACTTTGTTTTCCCAGGGTCAGTCACTGTTATCACCCAATCATGTTCATACATCATGTGGCCGGCCATCCGAATCACAATTTGGAAGACACATGTTCTCTTCCTTCCCATCCGGGTGTCCATTGCACATTCTGCTTACTGGAACACCTTCTCCTCCCCCTGAAAACAGAGTCCTTCCACTCCATAGTTCCTCAATCTTGGCTCTCCAGATATTCTTGGCCTTTAATTCCCAGCAGTCCAAGTCAGCACACCTGCTGATCAGGGCTTCTGTGGATTGAAGTCCAAGAACATCTGGAGAGCCAAGGTTGAGGACCTATGTTCAAGCCTGTACAAAAAGAAAAACAGGATCAAAACATGGTTTCAACCGTGGTTTGGTTCACTCAAATCATGATTTGACTGCTCAGATGTCATAGCAAATTGTGGCTTGATGAAAACTTGCAGTGTTCACTTAAGCCCTGCCTACAGGGCAGGAGAGAGCACATGATCCCAGAGTTTGTTCCTAATCCTTGCAAACATGGCCTGGAGGATCAGAAATGTAAGTTCTGGACACTCCTAGAATCTTTCCATGAAAGCATCCCAACACACCCTTCATGAGTTTCACAGCTTAGTCTCTTGAGAGCTACTGGTTCCCGTACCAATGGTTAGACGGATCTCCTCTTGCTGGTTGGCTAAGCCATCGTAGTAAAGCAGGTCAAACCGTCGCTCCACCTTCCAGTCTCCAAGCAAATCCTTTCTCAGGCAAAAGAGGACGCTGAAGTGACTTTCGCTGCACACAAGCCAAATGGGAAATATAGGGGTCTTCAAGTAACAGCCAACCTGAACAAGAGACAGAAGTTGCACATTTTAAAATACATATTTTTAATAAGAATAAACAGAATCTTGAAGTGCTCTAGTTCCTCATAGTGATGAAGAAAACACCATTCACCTTGCAGATAAAGGAAAGCAATTGTCAGTTCTTTAGTAGCTTAATCAAATAGATGAGTAATATTCGAAATCTCAACCATGTTGGCCAAGCCACTTGCTAGAGCCGCTATTAGGTCCTACCTGGTGGCAATAGAGGTGGTGAAATAGCAACATTTCACCACCCTTATTGCCTCCGCGGATAATCGCCCAGCCACCTTGTTCCTGGTGACCAGGTCTCTCCTTGGAAGAGGGGGCCCGGTGTCCGGTTGGCAGTGATCGGCTGAGGATTTTGCTGATTATCTGGTGGAGAAAATCGCTCGGATTCATTCAGGGTTTAATCCCGGTGTGGATGGAGAGGGTCCAGAGATGACCGGAGTGCAGTCTAGCCAGGTTACCTGGGATCAGTTCGACCCAGTTGTCCCTGAGGAAGTGGACAGGCTCCATGCAGATGTTTGCGCCACCACATGTCCTTTGGATCCCTGTTTTGCTTGGTTGGTGAAAGCCTCCTAGGTGGTGACAGGCAGCTGGGTCGGGGCAATAATTAATGCATCGTTATGGGAAGGGGTGTTCCCTGCATCTTTAAAACATGCCTTGGTGTGCCCCCTCCTAAAGAAACCATCGCTCGACCCGGCGGTACAAACTAATTATAGGGCTGTATCGAGCCTTTAGTCCTTGGTGTTGTCAGCTTAGTTAACCACCGTCTGACACTTGGTGTTGAGTTGTTGCTGGCAGTATGGGCTACTCTATTACTATAGTAGGATAACCTGGCCAGATTAGGAAACATCCAAAAGGCTGAGATATATTTAATGAAACAAATGTCTTCTCTGTTGCTTCAGGACCAAAACCAAATTACAAGAAAGTACACAACAACCAAACATCAGGATGATGAGCACTTGGAAAGGTTACTAGAACTTTTAAAACACTTTAAGCCCATGATGGTGAACCTTGGCATTCCTGATGCTCTTGGACTTCAATTCCCAGAAGCCCAAGCATCCTGTGAATCCACATAAATGGGTTTACTGCAATTCATCCGGCCCGCACGGCCCTCATTGCTCCCAGAAGCGGAAGTAAAATGTGCCCGTACAGAGGAAGGGTTAACCCGGAAGAGTCTTAACCATACAGGCACATTTTACTTCCACTTCCAGGAGCGACGAGGGCAGCACAGTAAACCCATTTGTGTGGATTCACAGGGTGCTTGGGATTCTGGGAATTGCAGTCCAAGAACATCTGGAGTGCCAATGTTCACCATCACGGCTTTAAGCAAAACGGTTTTGTTTCACTTGTCTGGTTTTTTAAATACATTCTTGAATTGTGAACAGAGACCCAAAGTTATAAATAAGTTGTCAGAAAAAGAGCAAAAGCTATCCTGGTTACAAGAACACCAGATGGAAGCATGGGACAGACATATGAGGAAAAGGAACATAATAGATAGGTCAATGACCCCCTTTGAAAAATTAATTTTTGAAGTGGGACAGGGAAATATGAATTTAAAAGGTTTAGTAGGTAGAATATACCGTTTGTTAAACTCTAATGAGGAAGCTCAGCAATGGCTTAACAAAAATCTGTGAAGAAGATTTGGGAATAAAAATTAAGGATGAAAGTTGGGGGAGGGGGGATGGACCCATAGAAGTATGAAATCACAAGCATTTTGGAAAGGATAATAGATGAAAAGAGCAATTTTGTCTCCGTGGCATTGTATAAAGCACGTGGTGAATTGTAGTATTGATTGTTTTTTTGTTTTCTTTGCTTTATTGTTTTTTAAAAATTGTATTGTAATTTTTAAAATAGTTATATTGTATTGATTTGTGCATAATCGTAATAAAATATTTTAAAATAAAAAAAAAAGAAGTATGAAATTACTATCAATGAAGGAGAAAGAACACAACTGTAAGGTTCTCTGGCGGTGGTACCTCACTCCGGCCAAACTCCATCTAATGAACAACAAGAATTCAGATCTCTGTTGGAGATGTAACAAAAGGAAGGGGACATATATTCATATGTGGTGGTCGTGTGCCACTTAAGGAATTTTTGGAATGTTATAGAAAAAGAATTAAGTAAAATATTAAAAACAACAATTGTGTTAAGTCCTAAGATAGCAATACTGGGCGAACTTGATGATTTATATCTGGATGACACAAAAAAAAGAATTATTGTTATCATTAGTAAAGGTAGCAAGACAACTAATTGCTAAGGAGTGGAAAGGTGGAGTAGGTATCAGCAAAGCCAGATGGTATTCAGATGTTTGGCAATTGGCACTTAATGAGAAATTAACCATCAGAGAAAAGGGATAATGGTGAAGATCCCATTTTGGGATATTTGGGGTCCCTTTGATGAATTTGCACTATTAGATGACAATGAGATTAACCCAAGCCCTGATACGATCCTATTTTGGAAAGAGAAATGAGATTAATTGGCACATAATTCCTCGCGGACACTCCCAACAGATCACGGGTGTTATCTTCATTCCCATTTACAAATGTCAACGGGGGTTAATTTTTTCTTCCTCTTTTTTTTCTCTTATGTTATTCCAGTTTAAGTCTTTTTCTCTCCCTCTCTTTTATTTTTGCTATGAAATACTATATTATAGGAGGTGGGTGTATATGTATTCTTTCTTATTGTATACACATATGGATCTGTATTTGTTTATATTTTCTCTTAATAAAGTTAAAAAAAAGAAAAAAGAGCAAAAGGTAGATTTCATTGGGTGGGGAAAGATAATATCAGAAGGATTTCCTCCCTAACTACATGCATATGGTGGCATTTTGAAAATCAAACACGTGGTTTGCCTCCCTTTCCCTTAGCCCCAGAAGGAACAAATGCTGAAGAGTGTCTTTTGATGTGAAATTAGAAACATACCACGATATTTTCCCTGGAGTAAAACCACATATACTGCCCAATTAAAGTTATTGAACTCTCTCAGTTCAAAGACACTTTCCCACATTCCAAGTCTTCTAATAAACAAAATGAGCATTCATGGCTGTCACTTGAAGGCTGTGTAGTACAGATGCTGGCCAATCTATCTATCTATCTGTCTGTCTATCTGTCTATCCATCCAGAGAAAGAAAGAAAGAAAGAAAGAAAGAAAGACTTTATTAATATGCAATTAATGCTATATTAATGTTATATTGAACATAATAATTCATTCATTCTGCCATTTGCACAGGAGGTGTGAGGAAACAAACTTTATCACACTGTCATCTCTGGATTTCTATTAATTTAAGAAGTATAAAAGGTGGGAGGGAACAAATTTTCACATTTTCCCTTAGTGGGCAGCAATTTGTCATAAATAGGAAAAAGTCCACCTGGAAGGTTGGCATGTCGAGACCAGAGTGCTGCATGACAGAGTGAGCTCCTGTCTCTGTCTCAGCTCCTGCCAACCTAGCCTAGCAGTTCGAAAGCAAGAAATTGCAAGTAGATCAACAGGTACCACTTCGGTGGGAAGGTAAACAGCATTCTGTGCATCCTAGTCATGCCTGCCTCATATCCAAACTCTAGAGACGGATATGACTGGCTTTAGAGCAAGGGCGACCGTTACCTAATGTCTGTCATCAACGCACTGGCGGCAGCCTTTCGCAGTACTGGCTCTGGATTGTTGCATGCAATTTGATATCTGGCAAGTGTTTCAAAAAAGAAAGAAAGGAAAACCTTCCCCAAATTGAAGCTATTACTGGCTAAAAACAAATCAAGTGGTGCATTTGCTCTTTTCTTGGCTTTCCTGAACAAGGCATCCGCTCTGAAAGAATAATAAGATCTTTCATAAATGGAGACACACCGGCTATTGTCAGCTCTAAAGTACTGCTTGCGGACTTTGTCATTGTTGGAAGAACACGGAGGAGAGCAACCTGAAGTGCCTTGGAAGTTCATACTTTATTTATTTAGGTAATTTTATTGAGCAGGCAAGACGAAGATGGTTGGACCGCTTCTACATAGGATGACCCTTTGACCCGTGTCTAATCCAACACACACAAGCACAGCAGATGCCGGTCTTGCTGGCTTGCAAAAGATCAGAGCTATTCCAGAGGGCAAGGTAGTCAGGCCACATGCCCAGATGAGAGAAAACATGAGCTTCTTCTTTCGTGTCCCAATCAAACCCTGGACTGCCATAATGAAGCCACTTTCTTGGCTTTGTCGTTGCCCAAACCCAAGTCCTCATCAGTGCATGTCTCTGGCAGCAGTCGGCAGACCAGTAAATGGGCCGGACTCTGTGACTCTCCACATTCATACCGTGTGATGTTGTCCATCAGCAGCCTCCACTTGAGCATGTTGGTCTTGCATTTAGGGGCTCCAACCCTCAATCTATTCAGGGTCCTCCAAGTGAAGTAGGGGAGATTGAGATCTTCAGCTATATCTTCCTTTAATGTTGTTCCTTGTCCAGTGAGCTCCTTTCTCCACCTTCTAATTTGGTTTTGCTCTTGTGAACCCTCAAGAATGTTTGTTCTTGCCATAAAGCTCTTCCTGGATCTGAGCCAGTGGACTTGAGGCTCGTCTCCGTTCAGAGGGTGTCGAGGGTCATTCTCTCGCTTAGTTCTCTCAGCATCCGCTGCTACTTCAATCCTGATCCTAGGTGGAGCAATACCAACAAAAGGGTATACTTTCTCAACTGGTATAGGTTTTGGGCTATCTGTCACTATACACATGGCTTTATTAACAGTGATGTCAACTTATTTTGCATGTGTGGATGTGCTCCATACTGGAGCAGTATACTCTGCTGCAGGGATGCTCAGAACCAAAGCTGATGTGTGCAGTGTGGATGGTTAAGTTCCCCATTTATAGTTTTGTGTTTCCGGATCTTGTTCCTTGTACTAACTTTGGCTTTGGTATTCAGGCAGTGCTGCTTAAAAGAGAGTATCCAGTCAAGCATCACACGAAGGTATTTTGGTGCTGAACAATGCTGTGATCAGTTCCCTTGCCACGGCACATTGACCAGACCAAAGAAAATGTGATGAAGAATTGAGAGGGGCTACAAAGCAGTCTCGACAAGGCAGATTTAAAAAATAAAATAAATTGTTGGTTACTTTTGGGAGGTTGAATTAGTTGTCATTTGTAATCCAACGTGGATTGGTCACACATGAAACTACATTTAAAGCAGAGGTTCTCAACCGTTTCACGCCACAGGTGGGACAATTCCCCCTCAGACAGCCGAGCGGGCCGGGCATGTGGTTTCCCCCTGCACATATGCGGGTGCGTTTACGGCTGTCGTAAACACTTCTGCTTCCACTTCTGAGGTCATTGCCGTGGGCCAGATGGAATGGCGTCAGGTGAGCTTCAGCAAATGAGCTTCAACATTAGTAAGTGCAGAGTGATGCATGTTGGGGCAAATAACCCCAATTACATTTATAAACTGATGGGGTCTGAACTCTCTGCGACAAACCAGGAAAGGGACCTTGGTGTCCTGGTGGACAACTCAATGAAGGTGTCAACCCAGTGTGCCTCTGCAGTGAAAAAAGCAAACTCAATGCTCGGGATCATTAGGAAGGGTATAGAAAATAAGTCAGCAAGTGTCATTTTGCCTCTTTATAAATCTATGGTGAGGCCCCACCTGGAATACTGTGTACAGTTCTGGTCGCCATACCTCCAGAAGGATATTATGGAGTTGGAGAAAGTACAGAGGAGGGCAACCAGAATGATTAGGGGACTGGAACACCTTCCTTACCATCTGAGGCTGCAACGGTTGGGCCTCTTGTTGTGTATGCATGTCTTGTACTGTCAGAATGTAACCACCCCAATTACAATGTATTGCAGCTGTAAAGGAACGCGAGCAAGCAGCCCATAGAGGGCAGCTGCGAGCGTTCAATCTCACATGGTTCACATTGCTCAATCACGGACAGCCGCGGGAAAACCTTCCCCGCATTCAGCAGCAGGAAAGAAGAACTACTGAAGAGAGGCGTGCCTGGGCGAGGCCTCGCAGGTAGCGGCCAATGAGCTACCGTGCTACAAGATTCAAATGTATAACCCCACTGTATATAAAGAGATGTATCACCGCCATTACCTCATGCTCCACCAGATCCCTATGCAATAAACCTGTGTTAAGCCAACCCTTCGGCTGTTCTGTTGTCTTTGGTCCCATACAGTAAACTGGCGACGAAGGTGGGATTCATGGCTGCCCACGGGACCAAGACATGCGCCGGCTACGAGATCAGGAAGCCGGGAGACTTGGAGCTGTTTGAGATAGACTTCAACGGAGCGCTGGTGGAGCTCGAAGTCTCAGATGAAGACAAGAAGAGGGCCATCTTCGTCCGCATGCTCGGACACGAGACAAAAAGGACTCTGGTGGACCTGATCGCGCCGAGGAGGGTGAGCGACTACAAAGCCAAAGAGCTTCTGGCTGTGTTGCGCGCCCACCTCCGGCCCGCGATAGCGATGTTCCCCGCTCGGAGCGCGTTCTGGAGGCGAGTCCAAGCGCCCGGGGAATCGGTCGCCGAGTTCGCCGCGGCCCTGCGGCTGGCCGCCGGCCCCTGCAAGTGGGAGACCCCAGAAGTCACCCTCCGCGACTGCCTGCTCTGCGGCCTGAGGGACACCGAGACCCAGCGCGCGCTGATGAAACAGGAGCCGCCTCCCACGTGGCAACAGGTCCTCGACACGGCGCAGGCCGCGGAAGCCACGACGGCCGGCGTGCAAGAGCTCCAGGACTGGCGACCAAAAACCGCCAAGGCAGAGAGCTCGGTGCGCGCGGCCCGGCGGGTTTCGAATTCGTCCACGGAGAGCGGCGACGACGAGGACGTCCGGCGGGTCCAGAAGGATGGCCGACGCTGCGACGGCTGCGGCGCCGCCCACGCCCGCACCAAATGCCCGTTCCGCAAGGCCGAGTGCCACAACTGCGGCCGGCGCGGGCACATCGCCAAGGTCTGCCGGAAGCGGCGCGAGGCCAAGAGGAGTTCCCCAGACCGCTCGGCGAGGCAGGACCGCACCACGAGGCCCAAGGACCACGGCACCCGGACCACGAGGAAGCGGGACGGCGTCGGACGCATCTCCGACGACAGCGAGGACGACGCTCCGGTTTTCAGCGTTTCCACGGAGCATCCCCGATACTTCGTCGAGGTAGTAATACAAGGGGCCCCTGTTAGGATGGAGGTGGACTCGGGTTCTTCTTACTCTATTATCTCTCAGGGAGAGTTCCTAAAGATACCCCCCCACGTGCGGCCCAAGCTCAAGGCGCTGAGGGCCACACTGAAGGACGTGCAAGGGAACCGCATCCCGGTACTGGGGGTTGGGAAGTTCCAGGTCCAGTTCAAAAAGCGCGCTGCAACGCTTCCCCTAGTCGTCCTCAAAGGAGGTAAATGCAGCCTCCTCGGGACTCAATGGTTTCAGCCCCTGGGGTTGTTCATCGGGGGGGTGCACGCCGTGGGAGTACACGCCGCCGGGACTGATCCAATACAGAGCGTGTGTGAGGCGCACCCCGAAGTTTTTAAAAAAGGACTCGGAAAGTTCAAGGGCCCCCCAGTGACTTTCGACCTGGACCCTGGAGTACGTCCAATCAGACTTAAACCGCGCAGGGTGCCTTTCGCCCTAAAAGACAAAATAGAGGCGGAGTTGGACAAATTGGTGGGCCAGGGGATTCTTGTTCCTGTTGATTCTGCGGAGTGGGAAACTCCAATTGTAACAGCACTCAAGGCCAACGGGGAGGTCCGCATATGCGCTGATTACAAGTGCACCATCAATAAGGCGATCCGCCCTAATGCGTATCCGGTGCCGGTAGTCAGCCACTTGTTGGCCAGGTTGCACGGGGGGAGGTGTTTTGCTAAGCTCGACCTGGCCCAAGCCTACCAGCAGCTCCCGGTCACCCCCGCCGCAGCTGCTGCGCAGACCATAGTCACACACAAAGGGGCGTTCCAAGTATCGCGCCTCCAATTCGGCGTGAATTCGGCGCCCGGGATTTTCCAATCACTCGTGGAACGCCTCCTAAAGGGACTAGAGGGGGTGTTACCCTACTTTGATGACGTATTGATTACAGGGGGGAGCCGGGCAGAATTGGCAGAAAGGTTGGGAAGGGTCCTAGAAAAATTCGAAAAGGCGGGGTTGCGGTTGCGAAAGGACAAATGCGTCTTCTTCGCAACCGAGGTCGAGTTTCTAGGGTTCCGCATCACTCCCGAGGGAATAAGGCCATCCCAATCCAAAGTGGCCGCCATCAAAAAGGCCCCTCGCCCCACCTCCAAGCCCGAGCTGCAGTCGTTCCTTGGGCTGCTCAACTTCTACCACTCCTTCCTTCCTCGGAAGGCAGCCGTGGCGGAACCGCTACACAAATTGTTAAAAAAGGACGAGGCATGGAAGTGGGGCGACGACCACGAGAAGGCTTTCAATGACCTGAAGCGACTCCTGGCATCAGATGCTGTACTGACCCACTTCAATCCCAAACGCCCAGTGGTCCTGATTTGCGATGCATCCCCGGTGGGGGTGGGGGCGGTGTTATGCCATGTGCTGGAGAACGGGAGGGAGGCCCCGATAGCGTTTTACTCTAGGTCCTTGTCCCAAGCGGAGAGAAACTACGCCCAGACAGACAGGGAAGCACTAGCGATAATTGCGGGGACCAAGAAATTTCATGATTTCGTGTATGGCCGCCCCTTCACCATAGTGACCGACCACAAGCCCTTGCTAGGCATTTTCACCGCAGATAAGCCCACACCCCAAATCCTGTCCCCGAGAATGCTCAGGTGGGCCATTTTTCTCAACGCGTATCAGCACGCGTTGGTATACCGGCCCGGAAAGGAGATCAGCCACGCGGATGCCCTGTCGAGGTCCCCCATTCCCCGGGATTGCTGCCACGTGGGCGAGGAAGAGAGAGACCACCAGGTTTTAATGATAGAGGTCCTAGACTCCCCTCCAGTAGTACCGGCCGACATCGCCAAAGCGACCGGCAAGGACAAAACGTTAGCCACAGTCTGCTCCTGGGTACAGAAAGGGTGGCCCGTGTCTTCCCCAGCAGCGGAATTCGACACATTTTTCAAAAAGAAACTAGAGTTGTCCCTAGAGAGGGGTTGCCTGTTGTGGGGGCAGCGGGTAGTGATTCCCACGTCCCTCCGGCCGAGGGTGCTTAAGCTGCTGCACGTCAGCCACCCGGGGATCGTCCGCTCGAAGGCTCTAGCCCGTAGTTACTTTTGGTGGCCGCAGCTAGACGCCGACATTGAGCACATGGTCGGCACCTGCGAAGCGTGCCAAAGCTCCAGGCCAGAAGAGGCTCGTCTGCCACATAGAGAGTGGGACGCAGCGAGGGGGCCCTGGTCCCGGGTACACGTAGATTTTGCAGGGCCGTTCAGGGGAACGCTCTTCCTCCTAGTGGTGGATGCGTTCTCAAAGTGGTTGGAGGTCATCCCAGTCTCGAGCACCTCCTCGGCCACCACAGTTAAACAGTTACGGAGGGTCTTTTCTACGTTCGGTTTACCCGACACCCTCGTCAGCGATAACGCTAGCTGTTTTACGTCCGCCGAGTTCAGGGAATTCGTGGATCTCAATGCCATTCGGCACATCACCTCCGCCCCTTTCCACCCGGCCACCAACAGCCAAGTAGAGCGCCTCGTGCGCACCACTAAAGACGCGCTACGGCGCATGGGCTCCGGAGATCTAGACCGACAACTATGCCAATTCCTGCTACGGTACAGGGTCACCCCTTTAGCGTCAGGGTACTCCCCCGCGGAATTGCTAATGCGCAGGAAACTGGCTACGGTAATCTCCAGGCTAGACCCCACCAGAGTAGAAGACAAAGGGCGAAATGTAGAGATGGATTCCTCAAAGAGTTTTAGCGTAGGCGCCCCCGTGCATTGCAGGAACTACGCCAGCGGGGGACCAGCCTGGGTGCCCGGCATTGTAATAGAACAAACCGGCCCCGTCTCATACCGCGTGGAGACCAATACAGGCCTCCTGTGGAGGCGGCACGCAGATCAACTCAGGCGGAGGGTCCCCGGAAAGCAGGACGAAGACGAGAGTAGCAACGAATCAGCGTTAGGGTACTCCCCCACCCGCTTAACCCAAGGGGGAGGGAAAGGGGAACATGGGTCCCCACCAAGGGGGGAGGAAAGGGAATCGATCCTCAGAAATCTTTTGCGGGAGTTTGCGGCGGAAAGGAAGAGCCCCGATCCCACACACATCCCCCGGGAGCGTCCCAGAAATACAGATTCCCCAAGAAGTTTAGACCTTGATTTACAGTGCCAGGGGGAGTTAGCGGAGTGGTCCCCCACCCGTCCTAGCGAAAAGAGGGGTTTCAGTTCAGCCCCTGGTACTTCCAGTCCCAGTAGCCCCTGTGAATTAGAGTGCAACATAGCGCCAATGTCCCGGAGACCGACACCCCCAAGGCAGGAGGCAACGGCGAGGCCGTCCGCCACAGTCTCCAGGTCCCCCGAGCGGGGGACAGAAGGGAGCAGAACCACAAGGGCATCCTCATCGGTCCCGCGGTTCACGATCGGAGGGTCCCCGGGGTCCGAGGGAAACAGACAGGGGTTCACTTCCCAGTTGTTCATCCCATTCCCTTCCCCCAGCGCAAGGCAGGCACAGACGCCCCACAGAGCCACTAATGAATCCCCGTTCCCCGTTGCAGGACAAGCACCCACGGAGTCAGGGATCACAGACTCTCCGGTACTAGGGCAGGCGCAAGCGCGCCCCAAGCGAATGTGCGGCAAGCCACATTGGTTGCGGGACTTCGTCCCATCCTAGGGGGGAGGGATGTTGTGTATGCATGTCTTGTACTGTCAGAATGTAACCACCCCAATTACAATGTATTGCAGCTGTAAAGGAACGCGAGCAAGCAGCCCATAGAGGGCAGCTGCGAGCGTTCAATCTCACATGGTTCACATTGCTCAATCACGGACAGCCGCGGGAAAACCTTCCCCGCATTCAGCAGCAGGAAAGAAGAACTACTGAAGAGAGGCGTGCCTGGGCGAGGCCTCGCAGGTAGCGGCCAATGAGCTACCGTGCTACAAGATTCAAATGTATAACCCCACTGTATATAAAGAGATGTATCACCGCCATTACCTCATGCTCCACCAGATCCCTATGCAATAAACCTGTGTTAAGCCAACCCTTCGGCTGTTCTGTTGTCTTTGGTCCCATACAGTAAACCTCTTCACTCTTGAACGACGACGTCTAAGAGGTGACCTGATTGAAGTTTATAAAATCATGCACGGTGTGGACAAAGTAGATAAGGAAAAACTGTTTTCCCTATCGCACAACACTAGAACCAGGGGACACTCGATGAAACTTTTGGGTGCTAGTTCTCAAACAAATAAGAGAAAGTACTTTTTCACCCAGAGGATCCCTGGTCTATGGAACTCCCTGCCAGAAGACGTGGTGACAGCTGTCAGCCTTGACAGCTTTAAGAAAGGATTAGACAAGTGCATGGAGGACAAGGGTATCAATGGCTATAATTATGGATACCTAAGGACAACCTTCGGGTTGGAGAGATAGGCAGGATATCTCTCAATGCCATTTCCAGGGAATCCTAAGCAGGTGAAGGCATCTCCTTGGGAATACCCTGAAGGAAATGGTGAGCCACTGTGTGAGACAGAATGCTGGACTGGATGGGATCCTGTGGCCTGTTCCAGCAAGGCTGTCCTTATGTTCTTATGTTCTTATGTAGGTGCCAGGTCCGGCCCATGGGCCATAGGTTGCGAACCCCCGATTTAAAGGAATGTCAGCCTGTTCTGACAATAAATTACCTAGGAACAACATTAACTGAAGATGGCGAAATGGACGAAGAGATTAACACGCGGTGCAGTAAAGCAAACCAAATATTGGGACAGTGAGTTCCACTCTTACACCATAAGGCAATACCAATCAACACAAAAAAAGCCTCATACAAGGCCAATTCAATTCCACTTTATGTTACCAGTTGCAAACATGGACACTTACAACAAAACATAAATGAAAGTGGGTCACCACGAATATGAGATGTCTGAGGAAGGTTGCTGGAGTGACTAGAAGGGATGAAATCAGGAATGAGTTTCTGAGGGAAAGAATTGGAGTGGAACCCATATTAAACTATATACAGAGATGGCATATGTGGAAAGAGGAGAAGGACAAAGGCAAACGAGGCAGACCCAGAGGAAGAAGGTGGAAAGATAACATCAAAGACACATTAAGGTAAAAGGTAAAGGTTTCCCTTGCTCGAAAGCCAGTCGTATCTGACTCTAGGGTGCAGTGCTCATCTCTGTTTCTAAGCCGAAGAGCCAGCGCTGTCTGCTTCTGCAGACGTTTCCGTGGTCATGTGGCAGGCATGACTAGACACCGGAGCGCACGGAGCGCTGTTACCTTCCCACCGAAGTGGTCCCTATTTATCTACTTGCAATTTCTTGTTTTCAAACTGGCAGGAGCTGGGAGAAAGACGGGAGCTCATTCCGTTCTGCAGTACTCGGGAATCAAACTGCTGACACATTACAAGAACACAAAATAACACCTGTGGAGGCCGCAAGAAGTGACAGAGCAATAATCTCACATCTCCCTCAACACCCGAAGGGGTAAAACAGAAAATAAAGAAGAAGTTGAACAAGACGTGGGATTTCAAAAAATTCTTACTATTTCCTCTTCAAAGCTCAAAAGCAGGTCAATGAGAAAGGACAGAATAAAAATCATGGTTGAGATTTCCCACATTTATTCTGGTAAAGCTTTCAGTGTAGCAAAGTAACATCAATTTAAACATCAGCTCAACTGCTCTCTTTTCAATATAAAAGTAATGTTCACCTGGTGTTTTTAGCTTATTTGTGCTTAATTTGCCACTGACTTTCCAAACTTTTCTGCTGGTCTATTTATCATTTAGTGTATGTTTTAATTTCTCTGCATTTGTAAAATGTAAAAAATTAGGATCAAGCTTGGTATGTTGCTGGCTACTTCTTTTTTCCAGGCTTGATTTTCGTCACTACAGGATAATTCGAGGCCGAGTCTTTTTACTGAAAGGGGAAACATTTGTGTGGGCGTTTGCTAAGGTGTTTAAATTCATTTTTCCAGGCAGTGCCAAATGTCAACATAGACTGCTCAAATGGCTATGGGTGACTTTCATTTAGGTAAAGGTAAGGTAAAGGTCATCCTTGCTTGAAAGCCAGTCGTATCTGACTCTGGGGGTCAGTGCTCATTTCCATTTACAGCCAAAGAGCTAGTGTTGCATGCGCCTACCGACCTTTCCATCGACATGTGGCAGGCATGACTAGACACCAGAGTGCACAGAATGCTGTTTACCTTCCCACCAAAGTGGTACCTATTTATCTACTTGCAATGTCCTGCTTTTGAACTGCTAGGTTGGCATGAACTGGGACAGAGATAGGAGCTCACTCCATCGTGCAGTGCTTGGGTCTTGAACTGCTGAACTGCTGGCTTTCCAGTCGTCAAGTTCAGTGTCTTAACCACTAGGCCATCACAGTTGCTTTCTGCATATTTAAAGGTAAAGGTTTCCCTTGCTCGAAAGCCAGTCGTATCAGACTCTAGGCTTCAGTGTTCATCTCTGTTTCAAAGCTGAAGAGCCAGCGCTGTCTGCTTCTGCAGACGTTTCCGTGGTCATGTGGCAGGCATGACTAGACACCGGAGCGCACGGAGCGCTGTTCACCTTCCCACTGAAGTGGTCCTTATTTATCTACTTGCAATTTCTTGCTTTCGAACTGCTAGGTTGGCAGGAGCTGGGACAAAGACAGGAGCTCACTCTGTCCTGCAGTACTCGGGAATCGAACTGCTGACCTCCCGCACAGACGTACACGGTATCTCATCTCTCTGCTTGAGTACCAAGCCTGAAAGACATGAGCCCACCGAATGTTTACATGTGCGCTCTCTCATGTACTTAAATGCTCCATCCCACGATGGCTGGGCACATGTTTTTAATCAAACCCCAGCTGCTTTGAATCCAGCCATTTTAATCCAGCCAGCAGACAATATTGATCTGCCCTGCGCTTGGGTTTCTGCAACTGATTAAGTTGCTTGCCAGTAACCCCATTTCCCCCGACACGGTGCATTAGCAACATACTAAAATCCTGCCAAAAGGGGAGAGCTAGAACAGGGGTGCCCAAACTACAGTCCAGGGCCCAGATTCGGGCCCTGACCCCAATTCATCCAGCCCACGCCACCCTTGCCACTCCTGGAAGCGGAAGTAAAACGCACCCATACGGCAAGGGCAGTGTGGGCCGGATAAATTGGTGTTGGGGCCTGGATCCGGCTCCTGGGCCGTATTTTGGGCACCTCTGGTATAAGAAGATAAAATGGCAGCCTAAAAATCTATCTCACTTTGGTGTATGAAAACCAAGACACAGGACACAGCCTCGGGCTGGGTTAACTCAGGTTTATTGCATCGTGGACAGAGGGAACATGAGGTAATGGCGGATCGATAGCTCTTTATATACAGTAGTAATACATTTGAACGTGGTTGCATGGTAGCCCATTGGCTACTGTCTGCGTGACGTCATTGCTGGTCACGCCCTTCTTGTCCAGGTGTAGGTGGTGGCGGGAAAACTTCCGCGCTGTTGCCTTTGATGAGTTTGGACCACGAGAGCTTGGACGCTCGCTGCTGCCAGCTGGTGGTCATTAGCTCGCGTCCTATTACAGGGTTCATATGATACAGCTGAAGGTTACATTGTTGCTATAGGCACGGTTACATTGGTTCGGATACATTGTAATCCATGTGGAAGATAAAACCATTAGAACACAACACCCCTCCCCCCTAGGATGAGACAAAGTCTCGAGCCCACACTTACACACACTCCCCCCCCCTAGGAGACAAAGTCTCTCAGCCAAGATGGCTTATTTCGAACACGTTGGGGTCTCGATGCAGGCTGCCTTTCCCCGGGTTTGCTACCTTTTCTTTGTTCCCCGGTTTCCTGTCCTGTAATTGGAGAGGGAGACTCGTTAGTGACTTGCCGCGGCTCCGCGGCGTTGTTTGGAGGTGTGCTCTTTCTTAGGGAAGAACCGGGGGCACTGGGGGCTAACGAAAAACCCCTCTTCTCGCTTGGATGGGTGGGGGAACACTCCTGAAACCCCCCCCAGCTCGCAAAATCAAAATCAAAATTACGTTCGGGGGCAGCGGTCGCGAACTCCTCTCCCCCTTCCCCGGCCTCTGGTAGGACTGGCGTATCAAAAGGGCATGAGTCGGGGCCGCTGCTTCTGCCTTCCCCCCTTGCTTGGGACTGTTGTCCGCTGCTGTCTCCCCCTTGGGTTAAACGGGTGGGGGAGAACCCTAACGCTGAATCTTGTTGCTGCGCCCCACTGACTGGCCCACTCACTCGGTGCCTCAGTTGGTCTGCGTGCCTCCTCCAGAGGAGGCCGGTGCTAGTCTCGACCCGGTACGACACTGGCCCCGTTTGTTCTACAACCGTCCCTGGTACCCAGGCTGGCCCTGCGCTGGCATAGTTCCTGCAGTGAACAGGGTCGCCGGCGGCGAAACCTTTCGAGACTGTCAACCCTATGTTTTTCCCTTTATCCTCGACTCTCGTCGGGTCTAGCCTGGACAGGATCGTGGTCAGTTTTCGCCGCATCAAGAGCTCTGCCGGCGAGTAACCTGACGCCAAGGGGGTCACCCTATACGCTAATAAGAACTGACATACTTGGTGATTTAGGTCCCCCGGGCCCATGCGCCGCAGCGCATCCTTTGTTGTACGCACCAGCCGTTCCACTTGGCCATTCGTGGCCGGGTGAAACGGCGCGGATGTGACATGCCGAATGGCGTTTGCCTCCATAAATGCCCCGAACTCCGCGGAGGTGAAACAACTAGCGTTATCGCTGACTAAAGTGTCGGGTAAACCGAACGTGGAAAAGACTCTCCTCAGCTGGCTAATTGTAGTGGCGGAGGACGTGCTCTTTACTGGGATAACCTCCAGCCACTTGGAGAACGCATCCACCACCAGAAGAAACATGGTTCCTCGGAAAGGGCCAGCGAAATCTACGTGCACTCTGGACCATGGCCCCCTTGCTGTGTCCCATTCCCTATGCGGGAGACGGGCCGCCTCTGGTCGGGATCCCTGGCATGCCTCACAAGTGCCGACCATGTGCTCAATGTCTGTGTCTAGCTGTGGCCACCAAAAATAACTCCGGGCCAGCGCCTTTGAACGAACGATGCCCGGGTGGCTGATGTGCAGCAGTTTGAGCACCCTCGGACGCAGGGACGTAGGGACCACCACCCGTTGGCCCCACAACAGGCACCCCCTTTCTAGGGACAACTCTAGCTTTTTCCGAAAAAATGGGTCGAATTCTGTGCTTGGGGACGATGCCGGCCACCCCTTCTGTACCCATGAACTAACTTTCTCCAGCGTTCTGTCCTTGCCTGTCGCCCTAGCAATGTCGGCAGGTACTATTGGGGGTGCGTCTAAGACCTCAATTAACAACACCTGGCGGTCTCTTTCTACTCTCGCCTTTTGGTCGTCCGACAAGGGCAAAGGGGATCTCGAAAGTGCATCAGCATGGCTGATCTCCTTTCCGGGCCGGTACTCCAACTCGTGTTGGTATGCGTTGAGAAAAATAGCCCATCGCAGCATCCTCGGGGACAGGATCTGCGGCGTGGGCTTGCTTGCCGTGAAAATCCCTAACAGGGGCTTGTGATCAGTCACGATTTTGAACGGGCGGCCATACAAAAAATCATGAAATTTTTTGGTTCCGGCTACTATTGCTAATGCCTCCCTGTCGGTTTGTGCGTAATTGCGCTCCGCTTGGGACAGGGACCTTGAATAAAACGCTACCGGGGCCTCCCTTCCGTCATCCAACACGTGGCAAAGCACCGCCCCCACCCCCACCGGGGATGCATCGCAGACTAAGACCACTGGCCGTTTGGGGTCGAAATGCGTCAGGATTGCCTCAGATGTTAAGAGTTGCTTTAGTTCTTTGAACGCCCTCTCGTGCTCGTCACCCCACATCCATGTCTCCTCCTTTTTAAGTAACCGATGAAGCGGTTCGGCCACGGACGCCTTCCGTGGGAGGAATGTATGGTAAAAATTGAGGAGCCCCAGGAATGACTGTAGCTCGGTTTTGGATGTGGGGCGAGGGGCCTTCTTTATGGCTGCTACTTTGGATTTAGACGGCTTAATACCCTCGGGTGTGATCCGGAACCCTAAAAACTCGACCTCAGTTTCGAAAAAAACACATTTGTCCTTCCTCAGCCTCAGCCCCGCTTTCTCGAAAACAGTTAGTACTTTATCCAATCTCTTTGCCAGTTCGGCCTCACTCCCCCCTGTTATCAACACGTCATCAAAATAAGGCAACACCCCCTCCAGCCCCTTCAGGAGGCGTTCCACAAGCGACTGAAAAAGGCCGGGTGCCGAGTTCACGCCGAACTGTAAACGCGACACCTGGAACGCCCCTTTGTGTGTAACTATCGTTTGTGCCGCGGCCGTGGCGGGAGTTACGGGGAGTTGCTGATAGGCTTGTGCCAAATCGAGTTTAGCGAAACACTTTCCCCCATTCAGCCTGGCCAAAAGGTGGCTGACCACCGGCACCGGGTATGCATTAGGGCGGATCGCCTTGTTAATTGTGCACTTATAATCAGCGCAAATGCGCACCTCCCCGTTGGCCTTCAGAGCTGTTACAATTGGAGTTTCCCACTCCGCGGAATCAACAGGAATAAGAATCCCCTGGCCCACCAGTTTATCCAGTTCCGCCTCTATTTTGTCCTTGAGTGCGAACGGCACCCTGCGCGGTTTGAGTCTTATCGGGCGGACCTCCGGGTCTAGGTCGAAGGCTACAGGGGGTCCCTTGAACTTTCCAAGTCCTTTTTCAAAGACGGCGGGATGCGCATCGCAAACCGCTTGTATTGGGTCCACTCCCACTGTATGCACTCCCCCTATGAACAAGCCTAAGGGCTGAAACCACTGCGTCCCTAGGAGGCTACAGCTTCCCCCCTTAAGGACAACCAGGGGCAGTTCCGCAGAATGTCTCTTAAAGCTGACCCGAAACTTTCCGACCCCCAACACCGGAATGCTGTTTCCCTGTACATCTCGTAGCGTGGACCTCAACGTTTTAAGTTTGGGCCGCACGTGGGGGTCGATTTTCAAGAACTCTTTCTGGGGAATTATAGAATAGGAGGACCCCGAGTCAATTTCCATCCTAATAGGGGCCCCTTGTACTAGTACCTCAACGAAGTAATGGGACTGTCCCGCGGACACGCTGAACACTGGGGCGTCGTCCTCGCTGTCGTCCGAGACGCGGCCCACGCCGTCCTGCTTCCTCGTGGTCTGGGCGCCATCTTTGAACCTCGCTGAACGGTCCGGTCTGGTCGAACGGTCTTGTGACTGCCTCCGGCCCTCCTTCCGTTTTCTGCATGCCCTGGCGATGTGCCCCCGACGGCCGCAGGTGTAACACTCGGCCTTTCTGAATGGGCACCTCGCGCGCTCATGGGCCGCTCCGCAACCATCGCAGCGGCGCCCACCTTTTCGGACCTTCTGGACCTCCTCGCCGTCGCTGCCTTCCGTAGACGACTTTGAGGCCCGTCGGGTTGCGTGCACCGACTGTCCGGACTTCCCGTGCACCGAATTTTCCGCCTTGCCGGCTCTAGGATGCCACTCACGCCACTGGTGCATCTCGTCCACTCCCGCATTCGTGGACTCCGCGGCTTCCGCGGCCTCTACGACCTCTGCCAGCGTGGGTGGCGGCTCCTTGTTCATCAAGCTGCGCTGCACCTCCTTGTCCTTCAGGCCACACAGCACGCCGTCCCTGAGGGCCATCTCTAGGTTGTCCCATCTACAGGGGCCGGCGGCTATCCTCATGGCGGTCACGAATGCCTCAACCGACTCGTCCGGCGCTTGGACTCGCCTCCAAAACGCGCTCCGAGCGGGAAACATTGCCCTCGAGGGTCGGAAACGCTCTCGCAGCAGCTTCATGATGTCGTCTGCCTTAAATTCGCTCACCTTCTTCGGAGCGATGATGCCCACCAGCGTCCGCTTGGTTTCTAACCCAAGCATTCTGGTGAGGATGGCCCTCTTCCTCTCCTCGTCGTCTTCTTTGACTTTGAGTTCCACCAGTGCCGCCTGGAAGTCCATCTCTAACAGCTCCCAGTCTTGCGGTTTGGTGATGTTGAACCCGCTCTGTGCCCTGGCTGTTCCTTGGGGATCCATATCCCACCTTCGTCGCCAATTTGGTGTATGAAAACCAAGACACAGGACACAGCCTCGGGCTGGGTTAACTCAGGTTTATTGCATCGTGGACAGAGGGAACATGAGGTAATGGCGGATCGATAGCTCTTTATATACAGTAGTAATACATTTGAACGTGGTTGCATGGTAGCCCATTGGCTACTGTCTGCGTGACGTCATTGCTGGTCACGCCCTTCTTGTCCAGGTGTAGGTGGTGGCGGGAAAACTTCCGCGCTGTTGCCTTTGATGAGTTTGGACCACGAGAGCTTGGACGCTCGCTGCTGCCAGCTGGTGGTCATTAGCTCGCGTCCTATTACAGGGTTCATATGATACAGCTGAAGGTTACATTGTTGCTATAGGCACGGTTACATTGGTTCGGATACATTGTAATCCATGTGGAAGATAAAACCATTAGAACACAACACTCACCCTGTTGCAAAACAGATTGCAAGGCACGTTTTACTTCTGCTTCTGGTGGGAGGAACCACATGACTGGCCCGCTGAACCACTCAACCAGCCCGCTGAACCACGTGACTGGCCCATGGCCTGAAAAGTTTGGCCACCCCTGATCTAGAAGAACGTTGGTTGATTTGAAGACAGTTACTACCATTGCAAAGCAAAGGGACCAGAACGTGACTGTACATCCTTGCTAGGAAGATGTATCCCATTTTGCAAGGTCCTGATCAAAGAGTTGGTTTTTCCCCTGACTCCTAATAGCAATAGCAATTACACGTCTATACTGCCCCACAGCACTTAGTGCACTCTCTGGCTGATTCACGTGTTAATTAACAATAGCAATTACACGTATATGCAACCCCACAGTGCTTAGTGCACTCTTTCAACGGTTCACAATTACTTAGCATGTTGCTCACAACATGCTGGGCCCTTGCTTGACCGGCCTTGGAAGGATGGAAGGCTGAGTCCACCTGGTTCCCATCAGGATTGAACTCACAACACTTTGGCTGCAGTACAGTAGTTTAACCTTTGTGCCACCAGTGCTCTAATGCCAGAACCTTGGACCCCCCGCTAAAGCAGAACAGTGTCCGGTCTGCTCAGCTGACAGAGGGGGCACAGTCCGGCCCATAGCGGGAAGATGTTGAGAACCTCTGAGTTTAATGAACAAACAATACCAAACATCAAGCAATAATAAATCAAAATATCAGCTGGTGTCTGAGGCAAGTGAGTTCAAATCTAAACATCTAATATACCAAAGCAGCTTTTTGGGGTTTTTTGTTGTTCTTGTTGTTTTGGCAATATTCCACACTTATGTGCATTGACAACCAAAAAAGCACAAATTTGCTAAAGAGATGGTGAGATGCCACCAGCATCCAAGCTCTATCTCTGGAACTAATTTGAGAAAACATCTTAATTAAACTCAAAATCAGAAGGTATGGGAATTAGGTGAGAACAATGCCTTGGAACCGAAGATGGATTTTGACCAAGCAGAAGACTGTCTCTCCCTCTTAAATCTGGGGATAAGGAACTCACAATTCCATATGTTAGCAAGCTTCCCTTCCATGGAACAACCAAGGAACAAAATGACAAGACTTCACCATGATTTCACCATGATTTCTATATACAGATTAGTACTGTATCACTCAGGACTGCAGTGGCTTAGTGGTTAAGATGCTGAACTTGATGACTGGAAGGTTGGCAGGTCAGCAGACATGAGTGCTGCATGACAGAGTGAGCTCCCATCTCTGTCCTAGCTCATGCCATGGGCCGGACTGTGCCCTCTCCGTCAGCTGAGCAGGCCGGACACTGTTCTGCTTCAGTGGGTGGCGCAAGGTTTTGGCATTAGAGAGCAAGAGATTCAAAAGCAAGAGATTGTCAGTAGATAAATAAGGACCACTTCGGTGGGAAGGTAAACAGCATTCCGTGCACTCTAGTGTCGAGACATGCCTGCCACATGGCCATGGAAACGTCTGCAAATGCAGATAGTGCTGGCTCTTTAGTTATAAACAGAAATGAGCACTGTACCCTAGAGTCGGATAAGCCTTATTGTATCACTCAGCCCTGGAGGCTTTCCTCCTGGATGAGAGACTGGATTGGGCTGCTTGCAGTACAAAAATGTGAATGTTAATGTGATCAACAGCTCATGACTTTTGATGGGAGAAATATTGGATACACACCTTGCATACGTCGTAGTGTTCAAAGAGGGATAGCAAACCAATCTCGCTGCGACCAGTGATGCCTTTTAAAACCGTCACCTTGCCGTCCCCAGAGTCCAGTTCCATTGTGTCATTGAAAACGTTGGATACAGCTTTGCCTGTCAGCAGTAGGTTGACCAGCTCCTAGATTCAATAGAATAAAAGGGAGATATGAATAACAAACTTCTGGAGCCATCTAGTTTTTATATCTTTGATGTTGTTTTCTAGCAAAATAACATACAGTGTTGTTATTGTTCTTCACTAGTTAGACTGCATCTGGAGTCCTGTCTCCAATTCTGGGTACCACATTTTAAGAAAGATGCAGCTAAACTAGAGCAGGTATAAAAAAGGGCAATAAGAATGATCAGAGGACTGGATACTAAGCCATATGAGGAAAGACTGAAGGAACTGGGCATGTTTAGCCTTGAGAAAAGGAGACTCAGAGGGGATAGGCTGGTAGGACTCTTCAAGCACATGAAAGATAATCATAAACAGGAATTTAATTTAATTTAAATTAATTGTTCACCTTGTATGCCGCCCCACTCGCATAGCGACTCAGGGCAGCTAACAAAAAATCACAGGGAATCACATCACCTTACAGTAATACAATAATACAACAGTCAAAAAAGCATATCAGAAACAATGTATATCATTTTACAAAAACTCAAAAACCCAACCCCCTACAATTAAGTCCACTTCCCTCCAGACCAGACAGGCCGAGGGAGGAATGCAGAGCATCGGTGTTGGTGGCAGTTTTATGGCTGTGGGGGCCACGGAACAGCTGCTCCCACTTCCCTCTGGCCAGCAGGGCCAAGGGAAGGAGTCCAGAGCATCGGTGTCGGCGGCAGTGGTGGTTTTTATGGCCGTGGAACACCTGCTCCCACTTCCCTCTGGCCGGCTGGGCCGAGGGAAGGAGTCCGGAGCATTGGTGTCGGTTTTATGGCCACTGAACAGCTGCTCCACTCCTTCTGGCCGGCCGGGCCGAGGGAAGGAGTCTGGAGCATTGGTGTCGGTTTTATGGCTGCCATACAGCTGCTCCACTCCTTCTGGCTGGCCGGGCTGAGGGAAGGAGTCCGGAGTGTCGTCGTCGTCGTAGAAGGACATGATTTGTTCTCCAACATCCCAGAAAGCAGGACATGTAACAACAGGCTCAAGCTCAAGGAAGCCAGATATTGGCTGAATATCAGGAAAACCCACTTAGCTGCTAGAGCAGTACAACAATGGAACTCATGACCTTGGGAGGCGGTAAACGCTCCAACACTGGAAGCATGCAAGAAAGAATTGGACAACCCTCCATCAGATCTGCTTTGATTTAGATTCCTGCATTGAGCAGGGGATTGGACTCAATGGCCTAAAAGACCCCTTCCAACTTGGTTATTCTATGATTCTAGTGCAGCTGTACTTCCCATTGTCCAAAAATCCTTTCAACCCAGAATAATTTCTGACACAAAATTATTATTATTATTGTCCAAATGCCAACCCTTCTGTGCTTTGCATGTGACACAGTGTATGTAGTCTTACGTCATTACAGAAACTGTATTTACCTGTGTACAGTATCCGTGGGCACCGATCAGCCGGTTGGTTCTCACATCAAAATCTCCACAAACTCTGCAAGAAGAAGGGCAGAACAGGATTGATGTTTAAGCTTTGAACAACACTTCTGAGCAGTCTTTTCTGCTGATTCTTTGGGAGAAGACACAAAACCCAGTTGTTTTTCCCCCAGTAAAATGCAATGAGGATTTTAACATACAACATGGATCAAAATCGCCCATAGTCCATTTCATGCACAACACACAGAAGCAAACGGTAGTGGAACCACTTCCAAAAGGAGCTTGGGACAAAGGGTTAAGTTAGAAGATACATTTGGCATGTTTTTAGAATAGGTGCTCCACCCAGCGGTGGGAGAGATCTGGTTGTCACAGACCACGTTTTCCCTCCGTAACTCATTTTGCATTTAGCATGCTTTGCTGTGATCGCCAGAAGGTAAACATAGACTTAATTTGCAAGTTCGTTTCCCTTAGAAGTGTTTGACGGTGGAAATGCATAGAGGGTTGAAGTGCGTGCAACTGAGTTAGTGGCAGGAGATTTCTGTGGACTTTTTCCACTGGCAGACCCTACAGTTATACTGTACAACCTTCGAAATATGACATATAGCAAGTTGAATGATAGGTTTTCATGTGTGAAGGGAACAGGATTTCGGTGTGTGTATGCAAACACATTCTGTGAACAGGAAATGCTATGGGATGGAATCGGGAAGTCCAAAAGGCTAAATCTGGTTTAGACCAGTAAATGAGCTGGGTATCACCATGATGATCACCATGATGTTAGCCAATATTTGGAATCGGATACGGCACAACAACAACAAGAAATGTGGATATTCTAGGAAGTGTGGAGGAAAGTTAAAACCTTGGGCAGCAAGAGTGAAAAGTAGAATTCCAAAGGTTGATTTGAAGGGAAAGGGTACATAGAAAGAGGCTCCTTGAAGACTGTGGAATTTCTGAACCACAATTGTGTTGCCAGTTAATCTTTCTCACACTAGGTCGGGTGAAGGGAACTCCAGAATGTACTCACCCAAAAGATGGCTTAATTTTGGCAGTTTCACATCTGGCCTAGACACGGAAGAAGAATTTGAAGGAAAGAGCATATTCCTACAAAGAGTGGATTCCAACAAAATGTATAATAATGATTATTACGGCTTCTGTTAGAATTGATTAAATTAGTGACTGTGGCTAAATATTTTCGGTGCTGTTTTGACACAGGAGAAGATACAGAACAATGCTTGTATGTATCTACCAAGGCTTCAGCCAGAACCACTCTTGGCCATGGGCCACTTTTTAGCTTCAGTTGCACTATGGAAATCCCATCCCTGTGCTGGAGACGACGGACCGACACAACCTGCGTCAATTAGGGGCTGTGGGACATTGAGACCGGACAATAGGAGGAAGTTCTAAATCCATCCCTAGGTCCAAATGGTATGGGAATGTTGAGCTTTACCTGACATGCAAAGAGAAGCAACATCTGCAGTTCCCATCATTTGGGGTAGTGAGGAAGTACCCATCAAGGGGGCGATTTACAGCCAGCTTGAGTTGTACTACAGTTACACCCAACCCCTTTCTAGGGTGCTTGCCTTTAAAGGCACACAACTCAGAAAAGGGGATACTCCATCTAGACAGTGAACTAATCGCAATTACACTTATATGTGATCCTATAGTGCTTAGTGCACTCTCTAGGCGGTTCACAATTAATTATCATTTTGCCTCCAACAAGTTGGGTCCTCATTTTCCCAACCTTAGAAGGATGGAAGGCGGAGTCAACCTTGATCCCCATTGGGATTGAACTCACAGCATCATCAGTTTTGGCAGCAGTACAGTAGATTAACCACTCCACCAATGAGGCTGTCTTAAATGGAACTACTGACCCATTTGACTTGGTGCTGATCCTTAAGTGATGGTGATACAACTGGGTTGGAGGTAGAGTTTCCACCTCCATCTGCTGCTTATTTCATGCTGCCTGAGTTATAGCCGAGTTTCTCAGCCTATGACCCTTCAGATGTTTTGGACTTTCCAAATTCCTGGCCACCGGTCATACTAGATAAGTTTGTTGAAGAAAAAAACAGAGACGAGCCTTTAGACAAGCCTTTCCTGACCTTGGGTCATCCTTTATGGGTGTCAACGTTCACTAAACCAGTAGCAAGAGTTGGGTGTGTGTATGTTATGTCCAGTACATCTCATGACCACAAGCAGTGAAAGCCTACTTTCAAAAATGCCAAATGAGCTCTGGGACGCTCTGTATACAAAGCAGACCCTACCATG
Source organism: Bradypodion ventrale (assembly GCA_035047345.1). Taxonomy (NCBI): domain Eukaryota; kingdom Metazoa; phylum Chordata; class Lepidosauria; order Squamata; family Chamaeleonidae; genus Bradypodion; species Bradypodion ventrale. Next base: position 133,245,514 of record JAWDJE010000006.1, on the reverse strand, counting down.
TGATGGTGACCCTGCTTCCTTAAAACATATACCAATGGGAAACCTGGTTCTCAATTAGCCAGTGACATGCCTATTTCATCAGAAAATGGCAGGCCGATCTTTCTGAGGAGCCCTCCATGTGACATCGAGGAGACCCACGTAGTTTGTGGGTAGAAGACAGGCAAAATGCTCCACAATCAATCCCCACCATTTTGAATTAAACCAGATCAGTAAACAGTCAATGGGAAGAATTTATATCTGAGACCTTAGAGGAGCTTCCAACGGAGGACCTAATACGAAGTGAGACTGGCCAACAGTTTGATCCAATTATAAGGCCACTTCATGTACATGCATTTTTTGTTGCTGTTCAGTCGCACAGTCGAGTCCAACCCTTTGCAACCCCATGGACCACACAGCATGCCAGTCTCCTCTGTCATGCACCATCTTCCGTAGTCTGCCCAGATTCATTCCCAGCACATCAACAATACTGTCTAACCATCTTATCCTCTACCACCCCCTTCTCTTTTTGCCTTCAGTTTTTCCTAGCATCAGGCCTTCTCCAGTGAGTCCTCTCTTCTCATTTGGTGGCTAAAGTACTTGTGCTTCAGCTTCAGTATCTGTTCTACCAAGGAGCAGTCAGGGTTGATTTCCTTTAGGATTGACTGATTTGATCTCCTTGCAGTCCAGGGGACTTTCAAGAGTCTTTTCCAGCACCACAGTTTAAAGGCATCTATTCTTCTGAATAGACCCCTTTTTCTACATATTAGGGCTCAAAAATTGTTTTTAGGCTACAGCCTCCAGGATCTATTCAACCAGCAAGGCCATGTTATCTATGACTTGCTTTCCGAAGTTGAATTGAATTATGGTAGCAATATGTAGTGTGACATTCGCTCAAACGAATAAATGCTAGATCACTATGCGACAGGCAGGACAGTCAAAGAAAAATGTCGGAAGCATGGCTGTTGTTCAAGGAGCACAAGACCATTTTGAAGTGGTGCGAGTGAGTTTCCCCCACATTCTTCTGACTTAAAACCTCTTAACTTCTACCTATAGGAGACCTTAAAGGATGTGGTGTGCCCTAGAAACCAGCTACACTGGCGGTACTTCGGGAAGGAATTGAAACAACATGTGCAGTGATACACGGGGACACTTTGGTCAATGTTGCTCAAGCAGCTGTTCACCATAATCAGAAGTGTCAGCAGAAGGCAAATGTGACTTGGATTCATCCTTTGTTATCAATATATATTGAAAATTATAATTTTTAATACAGTTTTTTTCATTCCATAAAATGTGTATATTTTTGGCACGCTTTCTATTTACTAAAAGCCCACTCCCTCCCTCTGGTGGACCATTTGGAAAATGCAATTTGGAGGAACTAAGAAATTTATTTGGGATGCTCCCCAAGACCCAAGCCTCCCCAAAAAGCCCGTGTCAAAAATTCCTTGCATGTACCCTATAAAGTCAAAGAAGTCTTTTTAAGAAAAAATGATTACAAAAAGGCTTTGGTCTCAGGGGCAGAGCCACTCTGCAATGAGTTAAATCAGGGGTGCCCAAACTATAGGCCAGGGGCCAGATCCGGCCCACGACACCAATTCATTTGGCCCGCAAACCCCTAGTCGCTCCTGGACCACAAAACCCCCATCGCATTTTACTTCTACTTCCAGGAGCGACGAGGGCTTCATGGGCCAGATGAATTGGTGTTGGGGGTTGGATCTGGCCCCCGGGCCATAGTGACCGGCTCCCCCTGAACCACGTGACCAGCCCATGGCCTGAAAAGTTTGAGCACCCCTGAGTTAAATGAAAATAAAAGTGAAAGTATTTTACATATCTGAAATAAAATAAAAGTTTATCCCTGCCTGAAGAAGCCTAGTTCCCCACCATCCTATGCACAGAAACCTACGAGATGGTCTTATAGCGACTCAGATCCATTGACCCAAAGTTGTCAGGTTTAACTGGCACCAATATCTATCCAGGTAGCATCTTCTCTTAGCCTTAGCTGGGATCTTTTCCAGAAGTCTCTCATCAAGATGCTACTGGACGGGCGCGTTTTACTTCCGCTTCCAGGAGCGACGAGAGCGGCGTGGGCCGGATGAATTGCAGCAAACCCATTCGTGTGGATTCACGGGGGCTTGGGCTTCTGGGAATTGAAGTCCAAGAACAACTGGAGTGCCAAGGTTCGCCATCACGGGTATAGACTCTTCTACAACTGAATGTTTCTCAGAGTCTCTTGCAAGAGCAAAGCCAACAGGTTGCTCCTTGGCCAACACGGCGGTGGAGTAAAAGACTCGTCAATTACTTCTGGGCAAAATGCTGACATAAAAACATTTCAGCCAGCGTTCCCCTGATGTTTTTATTGTAAATCTTTCTGCCGTTTGGCACTTAAGAATAATAATAATCATGTGAATGTTTAAATACTGAGGTCTGGCTCTCTCGCGGCTCCAATCCATGTGGCAAAGCTTTAATACTCGTTGGGTGACTTCACACTCTTTCTTCATGGCAACGGATTACTAACATTAACCAAACACGCGATTACGAGCCGGTTACAAAAATAGATCCTGGACTGGTTAAGGAGGAAAAAATAATTGAAAGGGAGACTTCTAGGAGAAGGCGGCCAAAGCAACACACATACCAAAGGAATTCTTCATTTTGACAATTGCACATGCCGCCATTTTGGTATGTAGAAGTGAAAACAAGGAGAGCAAGAAAGAGTACCAAAGCAATCTTCCTAGAGCTGAAGACGGTTTGGGAAATTACTTCCCCACCCTATCTCCGTGTTCGGAAGAATTCAAGACAACCCCAGCAACTCATAGAAATTCACATGCCCCACCGAAAGAGATTTGAGTCAAAAACTTGATTTCTATATTTGCTTTCAAATATGACACAACAGATTATTGGGTGTGTTTGGGCATATCAGAAAACAATAAATAAATAAAAATAAAACAAAAACACTGCAGAACTTTAAAGACTAACTACTATAATTTTTACTGTTAGCTTTCATGGATCAAGTCCACTTCTTCAGACATGGAATAAAACTTGCAGGCATGGAAGTGTTTGGGTGTTTGGGGCTAATCTAAAAAACAAAGAGATACAGTACTACTGTTACTTAACATAGCAAATCACACTAGAGTAGGCTCATTGGCTCAATGAGGATATAGTAAGTCAACTTCTCCATATGGGTTATTGACTCAAACAGTCCTACTCTGAGTGTGACTTACTTTAGTATAGTAAACTGCAGTCAGATTAGGCCCATTTGAGTCAATGGAATTTACAGAAATTCACCAAATTGACTTGGTGAGCTTAATCTAGTATGCTAAATCACAGGATTTGGACCATTATTATAAATTATTCTGTCATTGGGTGGAGGCAAGGGTGGATGCAGCAGGACCACCCTGAGCCAACACTCCCCACACACACACACACCAGTCCAGCCCGTAAACACTCCCCCCCCCCCGCCATGCCACCAGTCTGGTCCACAAACACACACACACACACACACACACACACACACCCCACGCCGATGCCAACGCTTCCCTGCTTACCAGCCTACCATGGGTGAGTGAGGGGTCCTGCCTGTCCTTGCCTGCGCTTGGCCAGAGCGGAGGGGGAAAGGATGGCAGATCCAAGCCAGGCAGAGGGGGAAAGGACAGCAGCGGTGGCAATGGGAGCGGGAGCAAGGGCCGGATGGAATGGCACCATGGGCTGGATCTGGCCCTCGGGCTGTAGGTTGAGAACCCCTGGATTAGACCGAATCATATTTTCCATGGATTAGAAGAGAATGATTTTAATGGATACGACAGCTTTTCCATTGACCTTCAGCGACCCTCATATAAGCTTTTCTCTGAATGCTGTTGTTCACCTCCCTCTCCTTTGTGAAAAAGATACTGCAAATGTTTCTCATTAAACATGAAATACCTCACACCCGTTGTTCCCATCATTGTTCCAAGAAAAAGAACATCGCTCCAGAGGAGAAATGTTGCCAAATCTGCAAAAGCCTCGTGAACTCCAAACATGTCTCAATTTTGATGCAAGTTCACAATAAAAGTGTAGTGCAAGCCTCTTGTCCAGGAATATGAAGCACGCTCCAGATGATTTACAAGGTAATTATGCAAAATTAAAACTTGCTCCCAACAAGCTGGGAACTCATTTTACCAATCTTGGGAGGATGGAAGGTGGACTCAACCTTGGGGGCCATCAGGATTGAACTCAGATCGTGAGCAGAGTTTTGGCTGCAAGCCACTATGCCACAGGGGGTTCTCTATAGATGGTGATGATATAACTAGAAATAACAGGCAGAAAATTCAGGTGGAAGCAGATTTTGGCTAAAAACTAAAGGAATCTGTTTGACAGCGAAATAGCCTACCACTGGAGTAAGCTGGCATTGAGGTAACCAAGTTAAGGCTGGGTGATACTATAGTTTCATCCAGCATTGAGAAGAAGTTGGATTCAGGGCTTGGAAAAGTTACCTTTATGGACTAGAAGGTTCAGAATCCCCTAGTCAGGTGTCACACTATTATGGCGGTTCTTGCAGTCCTCAAAAGTAACTTATTTAAGTTCTGATTAGACTGGATGACCTCCAAATTTTCTTCCTCATCCACCCACCCACCCACCATTCATAGATTCAAGTGAGGGAATTTGAGTGTGTCTTGGAAGCTGAGAGCAACACCAGTAATCATAGCAGGATTAAATGATCAAAATTGAGGCACCAAACCAAGATGTTTCCATTTTTTTCAGGAACTAACAGTCTCATCAGCAGAAGAAAACTGAAGTTCTTGAACCCAGGCCACTGGGTAGCAACATAGCAGAAAGTGACACTGGTAGAGGATCTTGCATATAATCAACAGCACCGACACTCGAGATGATGCTTTTTCAAAGAGAGGTAATGCTAAAACCCATTTCTGAATGTTCAATATGTTGAACATCCTATGAGCAGGCAATCCAACATGAAGAGATAGTGCTGGGAAGATGAGAGCCCTAGGTCAGAAGGCATTCAATCAGCTTTTGTGGAAGGCCTGCCATGGAGTAAGTAACTATAAGGCTGTCATTAATGAACCAACTGGATTAAACCTGAAAGGGCACCTAAGATGCCGATGTGCAGAGAGGCAGAAGATGCTACATAACACATAGAACTAAAACGTGGCATGGGTGAGCTTGCAAAACAGGAACTAGAACATGTAAACATTATAAAACCAGGGCTACGCAAATGGCGGTGGCTATTTTCAATGTGAAAGGATTTTAATCTGAAAAAAGTAAATCCAAAAGCAATGGTGTTACTCTAATAATAAGGCAAGACACAGCAGAAACGGCCGGGTAAAATGCACAATCTGCCTCCTTTTGAGCAAACTCCCACCTCTAGAAACCTTACGCTGACTAGTAGCCAATGATCTCTGCCCTTTTTAACAATTATTTCCAAACTATGCTAGCTATGGCAAATGGCTGTCCTTCAAAATGCATGTACCAGAGGCTCAGCCATATGTAATTCCTTGCCTGAGGAAGACTGAGGGAATCTGTCTTCCATCCTCTGTCTAATCTGACTAAAATGTACTTAAGAAAGAACAGCCTTGCTACTTGACATGCTGCCCTACCCGGCACAGGCTAAGAAAACCCGACATTTCATTCTCTTGAGTGATAAGGGATAAACTCATTAAGTTTGCTCAACATAAACAGAAGATAATCGCAGTGTGCTTCCTATCGCCAGCAATTTCAGTTGTGGAGTCAATCACACTTCACTTACTGCATATCTTTAAATTAGCTTGTTTGTTCTCTAAAGGTACTGGCCAGAGCCGTAGTGGGGGGGGGGGAGCAGGGGGGCAAACAGCCTGAGCTAACAGCCACCCCCACCCCATGATGCCAAGGTTATATATGTGAGTGTGACATTGCTGCCCCTCCTGGACACCCCCCCCCCCCAAAAAAAATATTTTTTTTAGAAGAATTCTGGCTACGGCCCTAGTACTGGCATAGTTACTACAGGAGTGAAGTCTCCGATTAAAATATCCTTTTTGTAATGTGCCATCATGTTATCTCTGACTCTTGTGACCCTATAAAGGAGATTTCCAAAATGTCCTGTTATCAAGAGACCTACTCAAGTCTTGTGATCTCAAGCCTGTGGTTTCCAGTAGGGAGTCAATCCTGCTTACATTGGGCCTTCCTCATTTCCTGATGTCTTCCACCTTTCCCACCATAATTGCCTTTTCTAGAGAATCTCTAGAATCCTGTTCTGGCCAGGTTATCCTGCTATGGTAATAGAGTAGATCCTACTGCCAGTGACTCAATGCCGAGTGTCAGGCGGTGGTTAACTAACCTGACTAACAGACTTGCCTGGCAAAGTCCACAGGGAAGGAAGGGTGATGGTCCCTAAATGGATTAAATCCCACTTGAATCCATCTTGATGGAGGGCAGCAGCTTCATCCATCCTGACCTGGGGCTGAGGAGGACTTTGTGTGCCAAAAGGGCTCACGGCCAGAAAATAACTACCGGAACTGGGTCATTGGTATGGCTGTCACGCTATGATGAAGATGGCAAATGGAAAGCCACAGCATTATAGTGTTCCCAAGACAATCTTCATGGCTGATAGCCATGATGATCACCATTATTCAGATTCAGATATGGTAGAAGAAGAAAAAGAAGGAGAAGGAGAAAGAGAAGGAATCCCTGCTCCAACAAGGGATGTAATAGTCGTTGCATTTTCAGATATTTTAGACTATAGATCCCATAATTCTCACTCCCTCTCTGAACAGGAACCTATGCAGAGTCAAGCCAAGCTAGGTCACAAAACCTTTCTCCTAGGCAAGTCATATTTAGGTATTAGTACGTTAGGTAGAACTCCCAGAATAGCGAATTCCTGGATTTGCAGTAAAAAAAAAAAGTTTGGTGTAGAGGAAAAGAAAAGAAACCATAAAATGTTTCTCCTCAGTTTGAGAGACACTGTGTGGCAATATTGATGAAAGTTCTCACACTCACAAGCACGATTAGTGTGCCATTGTGAAAAATTGTGGGGACTCCTGCCTTACTACATGCGCCTTGGAAAATCAGTTCAGAAGCAAATCATCCTGTTTCAACTCAGGAACAGGGGCTCCTGCTGGAAGACACGGATCACACGTATCCAGTACCACAAGTATGAATGCTGAGAGGAGCACCATGAGCTTTCCAAAAAACCCAGACCTAAGGAATTCCATCTATGGCAAACTTTGAAAGATCACACTCTCTATCTATCTTACAAATAGATCCCAAGGGCTTAGGAGCCAAGGAAGTCTGTCCAAATGAAATGAAAGTTTACTCACTGATTAATTGATCTTGATAATATTGAAGACAACGTCAGAAGTATGCATCCATGTGGACCAAGTTCAAGCTGGGAGTCAGAAAGCAGGGAGAGAAGGAACGACGTTATATTGGGTAGGGATTGCACCTCTCATACCAATCCTTCATGCAAAGGTAGTTGTTTGTTTCGATCATGTTTCTATACCCCCTTTCTGACAGAACAGTTCGCAACTGAAGGACTTGCTACCCATTGCAAAGATAAACTTATTTCTGGATCACAAATCCAGATAAACTTATTTCTGGATCACAAATCCAGATAAACTTATTTCTGGATCACAAATCCAGATGTTGGTTTAAGCAAGACCATGAGATCTTCATCAGACCACAATCCCTGTCTGCTGGCGATTCTCATTGAAACAATGCGAGCGGAAGGACAACCGACAGGAGAAACCTGCCCATAATACCTGGTGGAAAAAACTTGTCTGGTAATCAGATCCACTCCTGAATGTCAATGGATTGTCTGCTGTTGTCCAAGCTCTCTTCTAATTTTTCAGCTGAGAGACTATAACTGGCGGTGCCAAAAACAAATGAACTCTAGAAGTTTATCTTCTTTCCAACGACTAGGGAGGGAAAACATGTTTGATTTTGAAGGGATGGTTTGAAAAATCAAACAACACTCATGGCACAAATGTGTGAAATTACTTCTGCTGAGTTATTAGTAAAGGTCATGGTCTCCCTTGCTCAAAAGCCAGTCATGTCCAAGTCTAGAGGGTGGTGCTCAAAGTACTCTGTGGACAAAGTAAATAAGGAAACACTGTTTTCCCTATCACACAACACTAGAACTAGGGAGCACTCCATGAAACTTTTGGGTACTAGTTCTCAAACAAAATAAGAGAAAGTACTTTTTCACCCAGAGGATCACTGGTCTATGGAACTCCCTGCCAGAAGAAGTGGTGACAGCTGTCAGTCTTGACAGCTTTAAGAAAGGATTAGACAAGTTAATGGAGGACAAGGGTATCCATGGCTATAATTATGGATACCTAAGGACAACCTCCGGGTTGGAGAGATAGGCAGGATATCTCTCAATGCCATTTCCAGGCAGGAATCCTAAGCAGGTGAAGGCATTTGCTTGGAATACCCTGAAGCAAATGGTGAGCCACTGACTGTGTGAGACAGAATGATGGACTAGATGGGCTGTGACCTGTTCCAGCAAGGCTGCTCTTATGTTCTTATGTTCATTTCCATTTACAGCCAAAGAGCCAGCACTGTCTGTATCTGCAAACGTTTTCATGCTCATGTGGTAGGCAAGACTAGATGCTGGTGTATCAGGAATGCTGTTACCTTTCCCACTGAAGTGGTACTCATTTATCTATTTGCAATTTCTTGCTTTCAACCTGTTAGGTTGGCAGAAGCTGGGACAAGAGACAGGAGCTCACTCCGGCATGAAGCACTTGGCTCTTGAACCACTGAGCCACCTTCCATTTGATTACTAGAGCCCTATTTATGAGCTACCATGGCCAGAGAAGCGTGCTAACTTTATTTGTTATAGACATCAAGTTAAAACAATAGCTTTTAATTAAGTCATGAGGATGTTATTTTAATAGTTACTTTGAAATGTTTATGTTTTTAACACCAGTGGATTTTATTGCTGCCACATCCTGCATTGTGTTTTTTATTTTATTTTATAGCAATTGCTTTGTTTTCTTGGCTTCTTATTTTGTGTTTTAAAGTTTTGTTCTGAAAGCTCTCATTTGGATATAAGATATAAATTGAAAGGTAAAGAAATAAATATTGTAAATAAACAAGTAAGCATGCATAAAGATAAGTATTTTGCCAGGGCAACAAAATGTCCGTGCATTGAACCACAGAGGTTATTTTTCCTGGCTGAGTTCCATACCTGGTGAATATTTTGTTCCAGAAACATCAACAGGTCTTCGTATTTCGTGACAAAGTGGAGCATAAGCTGTGGAGAGAGAAAATAATCAATGGAAATAACCAAATAAGGTAAAGGTAAAAAGGTCACCCTTGTTCGAAAGCCAGTCATATCAGACAGCACTGGCTCTTTGGCGGTGAACAGAGATGAGCACTGAACCTTAGAGTCGGATACGACTAGCTTCTGAGCAGGGGGTGTAACATGTAGCTCAGCTCACCTTTCTTCTCAACCAAAGGCCAAATGGAAGAAGACAAGTGGGTTTCTGTTCCCTTTGGGAATGACACCAAGGGACTAAACCTAAGGCCTGTGGGCCGGATCCGGCCCATGGTGCCATTTCACATGGCCCCCACCCCCTCCAAGAGCATTCGAGAAATGGCCACCCCTTTGAAGCTGTTGGGACAATATGGCCACCACCCATTGTGCAGACAGGGCAAAATGGCCATTCAGCCCTCGAAGCTGACTGAGAGAGTGTGACCCGGCCCCCAGCTTAAAAAGGTTGGGAACACCTGGACTAAACCATAGGCTCTCTTACACCAAGAAGAGGATACACCCAAAGATTCATGTACATGTACTCTGCTCTGGTGCCATTTACCAGGCACTGACTATAGGATTTATAGCTATGCTCTTCTGCCATTATGGGCTAGGAGCAGGCTTTCCTTACTTGATGGATGGTTAGGATGGCCAGGATTGCAGCTGCCCCACCTAGGACTGCAAATTCCACACATGCACAGCAAGAACACAGACCACCCAGAGGCTGATATTTATATACAACATTTCAAAATCCTCAAACACACTCCATGCACATTAACAACCACCATCAGCACCCCCACCGGGCAAGGCTGCATGAAACAGTACCGTTTCCACGATCCCATCAGCTTTGTACTTCCCTGCAGGGATGAACTGCTGTGCTTCTGTATGCCTGAAAAAAGAATCAGGTAAACAAAACAGTTGTAAAAATGCAGATAATGGGCAATGATTTCACCCTCTCTCTAGTGCAAAATATTTCAAACGGGGTAGAGTTTCTTTATTTGTATCAGTGTTGTACAATTTAAAATTATGGACGCATACGAATACAGGTAAAACTCAAACCAAATTCAAATGTTAAGATAGTTAAGACTCCTATTGACCAGAAGCAGGCTATTCAATGGTGTTATATCGTCCATTTACTAGCTCTCCTTTTGTACATATGGTGGGGCATAAATTGCACGCACATAAATGGAGCATTAATTGAATGCTTTGTTGAATTTCAAGTGAGGCAAGAGTCGATGGAGGAATCCCACAGGGTAGTGCCTTACCATCACTACTTTTTAACATTTACTCAAATAATTAACCAGTGTTGTTAAAAACCAGGAGTTTCATCTACATCGGTGGTTCCCAATATGGGCCCACGCCACACAGGAAGACTTCAATTCCCAGAAGCCTAAGTCAGCCCATTGGCTAATAATAATTTTGCGCCAGAAATCATTCTGGGTTGAAAGGATTTTTGCGGGAGAAATTCCACTCAGGAGACACCCGAACATACCTGTAAACCATCCCGATTTGACCGGGATTACCCCGTAATTCGGCGCCGATTTGCGCCATTTCCCGACCCGCGCTGCCAAAACCCCGTAATTTGGCAGCAGGGGAAAGGAGGCACTGCGCAGTCCAACTGCACAGGTCGCATTGCACGCATGCGTGGAAGGGCTCTACACTTCTGTAGATCCCTCCCACGCATGCGCAGAAGGCTACTCTGCCTGCGTAGAAAGCTATGCAAGTGGCGTAGCCCTCCACGCACATGCGTACAACGCGACCTGTGCAGGTCGTGTTGCACGCATTCCTGGAAGGGCTCTACACTTCTGTAGCTCCCTTCCACGCATGCGCAGAAGGCTACGCCGCCTGCGTAGAACGCTACGCAAGTGGCGTAGCCCTCCACTCGCATGTGTACAACGCGACCTATGCAGACCTGGTCTGCGCAGGTCCCGAATTCACCGGAGCCGCGGTTGACAGGTATGTACCTGAATGAGGCTCCTTTCATGTCCCCAAGTGCTGGGACAGAGACGGGCGCTCAATTGGTCTTGCAATACCCAGGTCTCGAACACTGGCTGTTCAGTGCTTTGGGGAATTGACTTGAACTTCTGGGAATTGAATTCCAAAAACCAAAGGTTGGGAAACACTGATTTACGCTGATGATCTTGTCTTGACAGTTTGGGAAGAAAATTTGAGTCCATAAAGCGTCCGCTAGCCTCAGCCTTAGAAGATCTCCCCCATATATATCTGCTATTTTACAATGTGCTTTTTACTTACAAGGTAACCACAGCTTTCTTGTTGCCTCCTGCACGCCATAAAATGTCAGCGAGAGCCAATATGAGGCATTTCGTCCTCTGAGCTTGCGAAGGCTGGAGGCACCTTGAGTTTTGAGGAATAAAAAGAAATACATACCGTCCTCAGCAGATGCTGCGTGAAGGAATTACCCAAATATAAAAGGGCCTGACTATTTTGTTCTCATTTAAGGATGGGTGGGCATCTTGTTTCACTTCCTTCTTTGCTATGAATTTACCAAACTTTGAAATGTGGCTCATCTTTTGAGGTGAAAAGAATGTAAGATTTTAAAATATAAGATATTTAGTGTGTGTGTGTGTGTGTGTGTGTGTGTGTGTGTGTGTGTGTGTGTGTGTGTGTGTGTGTGTGTGTGTGTGTGTGTGTGTGTGTGTGTGTGTGTGTGTGTGTGTGTATCTTAAAGGCATTGCAAACTGAAACTGGCAGAGGGCTTTCCAACACTCACGAAAGGTCTGCAGACTCAGGGTGGAAAGAACATGAGGTTTAAACCCCCCATACATTTTGCACATGGAGAAGACTGTGATGTTAGTTCTACAAGACTCTGACGGGAAGGAGCTAAAGCTTTGAAAATTCTGGGCGTTGTAAAGGTCACCCTTGCTTGAATGCCAGTCGTATCTGACTCTAGGGTTCAGTGCTCATCTCTGTATATAGCCAAAGAACCAGTGCCATCTGCATTTGCAGACATTTCCGTGGATATGTGGCAGGCATGCCTAGACAGGCATGCCTAGACACCGAAGTGCATGGAACGCTGTTTACCTTCCAACTGAAGTGGTCCCTATTTATCTACTTGTAATTTCTTGCTTTCGAACTCCTAGGTTGGGATAGACAGGAACTCATTCTGTCATGCAGTACTTGGGTTTTTAACTGCTGACCTTCCGCCTTCTAGTCAGCATCTTAACCACTTGAGCCACTGCAGTCTCTTCTGGGAGTTATAGTGCAAAATTAATTCTTTCAAGCTTTGGGAGGAACCTGTATCTGTGCCATTTGCTCAAATGATCCCCCCCCTGCTAAAAACAAAAAAATAAAATAAAAACAGAAGTGATGGGGGGGGGGGGCAAAATATTTGTGAATTCCACCTTCCTCTGAACCTGGAATGGGATTTATTTATTTTGTGGTCTTTCCATTTTGGATTGCCCGTTCCAAGAATGCAGCTCTCCCTTTCTTCCTAAAACCAATTTTGTTTTCTAGAAGGTCAACTGATTCCTGTGAAAAATAGAGGAACCAGGACAAGAGGAACAACGCCTATGCAGGGTTGATGCTGGCATCGCTCAAGAAATAGATGCCAGGTCAGGAATGACAGGACAAAGGAACTACTGAGCATGAAGGTTAAAAGCAGAAATAATGGGATGCGGTAGTAAAGTTGTAGTCAGATATCAGGAAACAATATAGAGTTGGACAGCCAGTTCTTTAGGATGTGGAAGAAAATAATTGGGGTGTGGCAGACAGTTAGCTCAGGGGAGACATTTTGCAGACAGGGCTGATGGAAAGCAAAACACAGATTAGTGGGTAGTAATGAAATTGTTTGCTTAATACGCTCTTTCCCTTTTATAGCATAAGGAAAGCAGGCTTTATTATTTTCCTGTCAAAGGACCCCTTGGTGTATGGAATCTGAAAGGCGGAGACAGCGACAGTCAAAGTTCAGAATAAGGCTACGATGATGATACAGTAGAACCTCGGATAAAGTCCAAACTCCGTTCCACAAATTTGGACTTTATCTGAATCAAATGGGCGATGCATCGGATAACGTCCAAAAATGGACTTTATCCGAGGTTCCTATACCAAATACCTCAGATAATGCGCATTTTTAGCGGTTTTGGACTTTGTGCGATGAATCACATGTGCATGAAAACCGCGACTTTATCCGAATCGGACTTTATCCGAGGTACCACTGTACCTCACATTTGTGATTTCACACAAACTATGACCATCTCAGGCTAGACATGGGAGTGGGATACATAGAAGTGGACCTTCTGAGCTCTGCCCTGCCCTACTGCATTGATGCCAGGGTGGGGAACTCTTTGGACTTGCATATTTTTCATCTGCTACAGGTCCCATCGAGAACGGTGTTCGTAGGGGCCACAGTGGCTTAGGGGTTAAGATACCAAGCTTAATGGCTGGAAGGTTGGCAAGTTAACAGCTCGATACTCAAGTACTGCATGACAGAGTGAGCTTCTGTCATCTACCCCAGGTGGTTCAGCTCTGATGTCCAGCAGTGGTTCAATCTACCTCAGTGGATTGGAGTGCCCAACTGCCAGGAGCTGGGAGATCCAACCCTCAACATGCCTCTTGGGATAGGGTTACCTTCGATTCCCCCATATGCTATTTGACTGATGGTGTTACCTGCTCTTCCACCTGGGCACCCCTGGGCAAGCTACATGGCGGTCCTAGAGATCCATCAGAAGGAGAGATGGGTAAATGCTTTAAATGACAAATAAGCTCACTCCTAATGTTGCTGAGATAGAGCACCACATGGCCGGGAAGGCAAACAGATACTTTGGGAGCAGGCAAGGAGCACAGAATAAAAACCATGACTTCAGTAGCAAATTGCCTGTTCTGAGCAGCAGCACCAAAGTTTATACCTACATAGACAGTGGCATGGAATTACTTGTCCGGGCCTCACCTGAACCCCAGGAAAGATTCTGGGCTATTGTGTGAACCCCATATTGAACAGATTTTGATTTTCACCTCCAACCACCAGTCTCCCAGTGTATACCGAAGGAGTGGGCAACCATGGTCTTCTAGATTTTGTTGAAGCTCTAACCACCTCCCATCATACTGTAGGCTATGCTGAATAGTTCTGATGGGAATTGCAGCTTTATAACTGAAGGGCCCCCGGTTGCCTGTGCCCATCCCTGGAGTAAGAGACCAGAGACTTGGCCAGCAGACCTCTTGAGCTGAGCCCCTTTGGCTGTGTAAATGCCCTCAAGGGGTATCCAGATTAGAGACATGGGCAGTAGAACTCTTGCACAGAGATTTGGCAGTAGACCTCTTGTTCTTCTTCCCTTCAGTTGTGTAAACACCATAAAGGGACATCCAGATTAATTTTAGGTGGCACAGGATCTAGCTTCCTTTTATCTTTGCTCAAAGGACCAACACTCTTCAAAGACAGAGGAAGAAGGTTCTTGTTCCACATTGTACCAAAAGCAGATGAACACACCAAAGTCTTCCCTTTCATCTTGGTTGTTTTGATCTGATGTTTAGTCTTCTTAAGCCATTAGATCTTTTAAGGGCAGTGGTGGGAACACAAAAAGGCCCCATATCTCAATCTGGACCACCTGACCTTTAAGTTGCATCTTTACTGGAAAATGTCAAAGATTTTAATTTAGAATAAATAATAAATGTGGAGAGACTATTGACTGTCTCTCACTTCCCAAACTAGCACAAACAGACTCTTAAATAGAAGCCTGATAAATTTAATACACATACTGTAGCAGAATCTGTATATATTTGAATGGAGGATGGTCATGCAGCCTGGTTTAGTGTTGGTCCCCATTAAATTAGCAAAATTAACCAAGATGAGCAGACACCGCAGTGTAGAACAAAAGTCAGCAATTCTCTTAAAATAATTTTGTGTCAGAAATTATTCTGGATTGAAAGGATTTTTGCGGAAGAAACTCCGCTCAGGGAACAACCCAAATGAGGCTCCAATTCATGTCCCCAAGAGCTGGGACAGAGAGGGGCACTCAATCCGTCATGCAGTACCCAGGTCTCTTGGACTTCAATTCCCAATATTCCAAGTCAGCACACTGCCCTGTAGAATTAAGGCTGCCAGTCAGAGATGACACTATAGGGCTATATAGGAAGGTGATCTTTCTCCATTCAACCCAACCTCCTATGTCCTCATAGCAGCTCATCCGAGCTCCAATTGTGCATATACTTGACACATTTATTTCCTAACCTATGCTTGTTTCTTATCACTAAGTTGCCTTATCCCTAAGGAGACCACAGATTCAACAGTTCAGTACTCCATGCTCATGGTTCTCTTGAGCTTCAAACAAGGCATTCCAACATTATCAGCAATGTCAGTGGGCTGAATTAAGACAATTTCGCATGCAAATCAGCCCTTCTGACACTGAGATCCAGAATGCCTCTTTATCTGCCATATTTTTATTATGCACAAGGACAACTTGGTTGCGCTAGCGAAAGGTTGTAATAGAAAGGAGCCCTGCAGATTTTTCTATTTGGTCAATTAGAGGGAGTTTCTGACCAGGAGTCAATGCACATTGAAGTCATGTAGCTTCAGTCCTTTTTTGGGATAGGAAGTCTACAGTCTAGCTATCTTTCCATATTTGCTTTCTCCCATATACGTGAAAGGTCACCATTCACTCCTATAGGAGGAAAACAAAATAGCAGAGATCCTGGGAGTTAACACTTGAAGGCGGTTGGCTTGATGGGCATGGGAGGAGAATGGGATGAGTGTGTAAAAGTGTGAGAACCCTTCCCATTAAGGATCCTTGCCTTCTATATGCCCTCACTCTACATAGATCCAGCATTAAGGAGTGTATTTGTCTGGAACAAAACAATATGAAATTGACTCCAGATTTGAATATTTCAAGGGCAGTCTCTGTTGGCTTCCCAGTCAACGTCGACTCATCAATGTGTACTTGAGTGCTCTTCAATAAGGTCAAGATCAGGAAGAACCTCTTTTCCCCTCTAAACAATGGCGTGGACTGCTCTTCAATTTCGAGAGGAAAATACACCAGGTTCTGGAGCTGTTGACTTACCAAGGATCGCCGTCCGTACTGCTGTCTCCAAAGATAAGATGGCGCAGGACAGAGGCTTGAACAGCTGCCAGTACCCCGCACGGCCCACCCTGGAGGGCATCAGAAGGGAAGGAGGCGAAATGAAAGCAATAAGTACAGCCTTTTGAAGCTGGCGTGAAAGCCTTCTACAGACTATTTCTCATTTTGTCTTGGTCTGCTATTTCTGTAACTTCGTTTATGTTTAGCAGAAGATCACTTCCATGTACGCTATGCAGAAAAATTCTATAACAAATGATGACATTAGGGAGATTCCATGGTACAGTATACCAGTTCAAGGCAGGCTGTGTATTTGTGGGTCATCACAAATCGCAGAGCCCTGGTGGTGCAGTGGTTAAAGGTTGTGAGTTCGATTCTGACCAGAGATCAAGGTTGACTCAGCCTTCCATCCTTCCCAAGGTTGGTAAAATGAGGACCCAGGATGTTAATTAACTTGTCAACCGCCCAGAGAGTGCACTAAGCGCCATGGGCCGGTATAGAAATATGATTGCTTTGCTCATTGACTGTGGAAGACCTAGTTCATTCCAGTCTATGCTGCCTGTTATATACTGACATTAGAAAATGTGATAACCCCCACCACACACACACACACCATTGCTAAAGAGAAAGAGCCATTGAGGAGAAAAAGAAACATTGGCCTTCCTGCTCCAAGGCCTAAACCCACATGTGACAAGAAATGTTGTCCAATTTGCAGTAAAGATGTAGGAAGAAGTACATGGATTCCCAAAATTCAATAAAGAAAAAGTTTGGGGAAAATTGCAAAAATATTTGTGTGATTATAATGATTCAGAGTCATGTGGTGTGAAAGCCACTTATTATAATGTTATATTCTCTTAAATGTTTTATTACTGTTTTTAGAGTACTGTTGTTTATTTGGGATGAAAATTAGATAGAGTCATAATTATTATATGCTTATATTATTTTTTAAACTACTCTACAAGACACTGAACTTGATGACTGGAAGGTCGGCAGGTCAGCAGTTCAAGACCCGAATGTTGCATGACGGAATGAGCTCTCATCTCTGTCCCAGCTCCTGCCAACCTAGCATGTCAAAAGCAAGAAATTGCAAGTCGATAAATAGGTACCACTTCAGTGGGAAAGGTAACAGCGCTCAATACATTCCGGCATCTAGTCATGCCTGCCACATGAATATAGAAATGTCAGCAGATACTGACAGTGCTGGCTGTTTGGCTGTAAACAGAGATGAGCACTGAACCCTATAGTCGGATATGACTGGCTTTCATGCAGAGGGGAGCTTTATCCTAAATCAGTGGTTCCGAACGTGGGGCACATGCCCCACACAGGGACTTCAATTCCCAGAAGTCTAAGTCAGTACACTGGCTGATCTGTGCTCTGGGGAATTGACTTAGGTGTCTGGGAACTGAAGTCCAAAAACCAAAGGTTGGGAAACGCTGTCCTAGACACTTACACGCATACCCTTTTCAACACAAAAAGTTTTCCATTTTCTCCAGCATCTAAAACAAATCTCGGTGCTTTTATGGACTTTTTACCTTTTTTTGTACGATGCCATACTTCAGCAGAGGGCTGTCATTAAATGCAAAGCTCTGGATTTTCCATTCCTCGCTAAAACAGCCAAGGCTGGTGCCAAACAACAGAGTTTTCAGGTCCTTAATTTAGGGGTGGAAAAGGAGAAAGAAGGGAAGATAAAGGGGAAATGAAACACAGGGCCCTATTTTCACTTGGCAAGAACAACACACTTTCTTTACTGATCTCCCCCTTTGGTTTCTGTCCACACACGTGCATTCATAATCACGTCGGCGGCACTTTCCGATCTAGGAGGTGGCCCAACATCTGAGACTGCTTAGTTACCCTTTTAATTTCTGCACTGAAAATACTGTAAGCGGCAGGCTTATTCAACCAAGCTGTCATCTTTTCCTTCCCTTCCAGCATTCCTCCGGCACAAATGGTTATGTGTCAGCACAATCACGAGCGGCTTTGGCTACAAAGGGGCCCAAATGCTCTTTAATCATTTGCAGGAAGGCTCTGTCAAGCCTTTAAAAGTAAAGTTGGAGTTGCAGAGAGATAATTAATCTAACACAGCAACTGCAAAACATTCCTCTGAGAAAATGAACCTAAAATCCCAGGTACTTTTAGGTTCACATTTGGAAAGGTTAAATGCATGTTATTCCCCTCTAGGTCTAAATAACTACTTGCAGCACAGATCATTAGCTTGGCTTCTTCTTCTTTTGTGTCCTGATCTGATCAAACCCTGGACTGCCAAAATGAAGTCACTTTCTTTGCTTTGCCATTGACCCAAGTCCTCATCGGTGCATGTCTCAGGCAGCAATCGGCAGGCCTGTAGACGAACCGGACTTTGTGTCTCTCCATATGTGGATTCTGTGTCTCTCCACCATGTGTTGTTGTCTGCCAGCAGCCACCACTTGAGCATGGTGGTCTTGAATTTAGGGACTCCAAACATCATCCTATTCAGGGTCCTCCAAGTGAGGTAGGGGAGATTGAGATCTTCAGCTATATCCTCCTTTAATGTTGTTCCTTGTCCAGTGAACTCCTGCCTCCATATTTTAATTTGGTCTTGTTCTTGTGTACCTTCAAGAATATTTGTTCTTGCCATAAAGCTCTTCTTGGATCTGAGCCTAAGGACTTGAGGCTCATATCCATTCAGAGGGTGTTGAAGGTCATTCTCTTGCTTAATTCTCTCAGAGTCCACTGCTACTTCTCTCCTGATCTTAGGTGGAGCAATACCAATTGGTATAGGTTTGAGACATCCTATCACTATAAAATAAACCCTTTGATCAGACCAAAGGATATTAGCTTGACTGATATTTATTTAATAGTAAAGCCTAAGATTATGAAATCTAACTCCCCCCCCATTGTTTTTTAGATGCTGTCCATTTGGCACCTTTCATCAAGGTAGAAGGAACTTAAAACCCTAAGTGGATCAAGAACAAAGAACACTTCACCCTCTCAATGTTCTTGGGTGATAACTCCTATCATCCTTGAACTCTGGCAATGAGGATGATTTGGGAGGGAGAGAGAAAGCCAATCTTGAGTCCAATGGAGGTAAATTGAAATATAAATGCACCTCATGATGTATGTCTCACTGAAAAGTGTGGCTAGAAGGGATCCATGCTACTTCTTGTTAAAAGCAATCCTGGAAGCAGTGATGGGAAATCGAAAGATTCGTCTTAAATGATGAGAAGACACACAGAGAACCCATCAAAGCAAACAGCACTGGTCTCAGAAACTAGAGATGTTTTTGATTGCATTTCCCATCAATCCCAGCCAACATGGTCAATGAGCAAGGAGGATGAGAGTTATAGCCTAAAACAGTGATGGACAACCTTGGATCTCCAAGTGTTCTTGGACTTTAATTTCCAGAAGCCCAAGTCAACACACCTGCTGATCAAGGCTTCTTGGAATAGAAGTTCAAGAATATCTGGAGTGCCAAGGCTGGCCATCACTGGCTTAAAACATCTGGAACACACTAGGTATATAAGACACAGTATATAAGACAGAGTCATAGCTATAATCTTCAGAAGCATGTATCTTTCGATGGAACAGAGAACCTTTTATTTCATCATGCACCGGCTACCATTGAAGGATTAGAGGTAGCCAAGTGTTGAAGAATCTCCTCCCAAAGGGCTGGGTTCAAGGCCTAACCAAAGTAGAAAGTGCGGCATTCCAGAAGAGAGTGGAAAGGGCAACCTTGGCTTGACTGGGAATGTACCAAAAGTTACCACTGCTTTCTAACACAAGACTGGGGAAACCATGAAATCATCTCTTACTCTTGCGAGGAAGAAGTCAATTGGCTTCGATGTAATTTCCAACATGTAGAGAGGAGAAAGGATAGGAATCTTGCAAGCCTCCTCCACAGTTTCTTCATCCTCAACGTCCTCTAAAGTGGGAGATAAAATTAGCATTTAATATCTAGAATAAATGCAGTTCCATATCATTCACATTCCCAGCTTTGGCAAACTTGGGTGTCATTTCTGTCCTGGTAATTTATGGATGCTTTCTGTCACAGCATACATGAAACCAGAAGCTTCCTGAAGGCAAGATGTTTAATCATATAAAATCCCAGTTTTGTAGCCTGGATGATAGATCCTGCCCATCCCCATTAATTTCTCTGAAAACAAAATACTGGAATAGACATAATCCCAAATTGGGGTACTGTATTTTGGGGTCATCTGAAGAATCCCAAGATTGGGATATTCTTCAGTTAGCACAGTTTCCAATGCTTTCACAGAATCTCACATCTTGATGTCCCCCCCCCCCAAAAAAAAAAATCAATTTAAGGAATCAATAGCCAAAGTCCTATTGAAATTATAATGTAATTGTTCAACTTGTATGGCACCCCACTTGCAAAGCGACTCTGAGCAGCTAACAAAGAAACAAAATATTACAATTACATGGTATCAAAAACAATTACAATATATAAAAAACATTTCAGAAACATTTCAAAGAAACCAAATATCACAATTACAATTACGAAATATCAAACCGTCACAACACAAAAACACTTCAGTAATAAACTGAGACACATGCTAACTGACAAGCTTCAATGTGACACACAACCAGGAATACAACTAAGCCATGCTCCAGCTCCTCATTAATTAGTCACATTAGCTTTGGCAGGTTATTCAAACCTCAGCAAAAAAAAAACACCAGGATTCTGTCCTACCATTAAAGTTGAAGGAAGCAAAATCATTCCAGATGGTCCTGCCCTTGGTAGAACATACCTAGTTCTAAGGTGTCTCTGAGCACGCAATCTTTCCTGGGTGTGGATGCTGGAGTCTTTCTGTGGTGAAACAAAATTAAGAACACTAATTATTAAATTTCAATAATTTATCAGATTGCCAGTTGACTTCAGACTTGGTGGAACAATATGCTTTGCGCAGATAACGTACTTATTTCTCACCTCTCCTTGTCCTGTACTAAGAAAGATGGGAAGAAAGGGACCCTAAAACCTTCTCCTAATGAATTACAGGGAGTTAGTGCACCCTTTTGGGGTGGATGGTTTGGTGTATGAAAACCAAGACACTGGACACAGCCTCGGGCTGGGTTAACTCAGGTTTATTGCATCGTGGACAGAGGGAACATGAGGTAATGGCGGATCGATAGCTCTTTATATACAGCAGTAATACATTTGAACGTGGTGCCATGGTAGCCCATTGGCTACTGCCTGCGTGACGTCATCGCGAGTCACGCCCTTCTTGTCCAGGTGTAGGTGGTGGCGGGAAAGCTTCCCGCGCTGTTGCCTTTGATGAGTTCGGACCAAGAGAGCTTGGACGCTCGCCACTGCCAGCTGGTGGTCATTAGCTCGCGTCCTCTTACAGGGTTTATATGATACAGCTGAAGGTTACATTGTTGCTATCGGCAAGGTTACATTGGCTCAGATACATTGTAATC
This sequence comes from Bradypodion ventrale, assembly GCA_035047345.1. NCBI lineage: Eukaryota > Metazoa > Chordata > Lepidosauria > Squamata > Chamaeleonidae > Bradypodion > Bradypodion ventrale. The sequence continues at coordinate 133,223,881 of JAWDJE010000006.1, read as the reverse complement.
CATGTGGAAGGTAAAAACCCTTAGAACACAACACCCCTCCCCCCTAGGACGAGACAACGTCTCGCGCCCATACTTCTAAACACTCCCCCCCCTAGGAGACAAAATCTCTCAGCCAAGATGGCTTGTTTCGAACACGCTGGGGTCTCGATGCGGGCTGCTTTTCCCCGGGTTTGCTACCTTCTCTTTGTCCCCCGGTTTCCTGTCCTGTAATTTGAGAGGGAGACTCGTTAGTGACTTGCCGCGGCTCCGCGGCGTTGTTGGGAGGTGTGCTCTTTCTTAGGGAGGAACCGGGGGCACTGGGGGCTAACGAAAAACCCCTCTTCTCGCTTGGATGGGTGGGGGAACACTCCTGAAAACCCCCCCGGCTCGCTAAATCAAAATCTAAATTCCATTCGGGGGCAGCGGTCGCGAACTCCTCTCCCCCTTCCCGGGCCTCTGATAGGACTGGTTTATCAAAAGGATATGAGTCGGGGCCGCTGCTTCTTCCTTCCCCCCTTGCTTGGGACTGTTGTCCGCTGCTGTCTCCCCCTTGGGTGAAGCGGTTGGGGGAGAGCCCTAACGCTGAATCTTGTTGCTGATCCTCACTGACTGGCCCACTTACTCGGTGCCTCAGCTGGTCTGCGTGCCTCCTCCAGAGGAGACCGGTGTGGGTTTCGACCCGGTACGAGACTGGCCCCGTCTGTTCTACAACTGTCCCCGGCACCCAGGCTGGCCCTGCGCTGGCATAGTTCCTGCAATGAACAGGGTCGCCGGCGGCGAAACCTTTCGAGACTGCCAACCCTACGTTCTTCCCTTTATCCTCAATTCTTGTGGGGTCTAGCCTGGACAGGAGCGTAGTCAGTTTTCGCCGCATCAATAGCTCTGCCGGCGAGTAACCCGACGCTAAGGGGGTCACCCTATACGCTAGTAAGAACTGACATACTTGGTGATTTAGGTCCCCGGGGCCCATGCGCCGGAGCGCCTCCTTTGTTGTACGCACCAACCGTTCCACTTGGCCATTCGTGGCCGGGTGAAACGGCGCGGATGTGACATGCCGAATGGCGTTTGCCTCCATGAATGCCCCGAACTCTGAGGAGGTGAAACAACTCGCGTTATCGCTGACTAAAGTGTCGGGTAAGCCGAACGTTGAAAAGACTCTCCGTAGTTGGCTAATTGTAGTGGCGGAGGACGTGCTCTTTACCGGGATGACCTCCAGCCACTTTGAGAATGCATCCACCACCAGGAGAAACATGGTTCCTCGGAAAGGGCCAGCGAAATCTACGTGCACTCTGGACCATGGCCCCCTTGCTGTGTCCCATTCCCTGTGCGGGAGGCGGGCCGCCTCTGGTCGGGACCCCTGGCATGCCTCACAAGTGCCGACCATGTGCTCAATGTCCTCGTCCAGCTGTGGCCACCAAAAGTAGCTGCGGGCCAGCGCTTTGGAGCGAACGATGCCCGGGTGGCTGACGTGCAGCAGTTTGAGCACCCTCGGCCGCATGGGTGTTGGGACCACCACCCGTTGGCCCCACAACAGGCACCCCCTTTCTAGGGACAACTCTAGCTTCTTCCGAAAGAATGGGTCGAATTCCTTGCTTGGGGACGATGCTGGCCACCCTTTCTGCACCCAAGAGCTGACTTTCTCCAGCGTTCTGTCCTTGCCTGTCGCCCTAGCTATATCGGCTGGTACTATTGGGGGTTCGTCTAAGACCTCGATTAGCAACACCTGGCGGTCTCTCCCTAATCTGGCTTTTTGGTCGTCCGACAAGGGCAAAGGGGATCTCGAAAGTGCATCAGCATGGCTGATCTCCTTTCCGGGCCGGTACTCCAACTCGTGTTGGTATGCGTTAAGAAAAATGGCCCATCGCAACATTCTCGGGGATAGTATCTGCGGCGTGGGCTTGCCTGCCGTGAAAATCCCTAACAGGGGCTTGTGATCCGTCACGATTTTGAACGGGCGGCCATACAGAAAATCGTGAAACTTTTTGGTCCCCGCTACTATGGCTAATGCCTCCCTGTCGGTTTGTGCGTAATTTCGCTCTGCTTGGGACAGGGACCTTGAATAAAACGCAACTGGGGCCTCCCGACCGTCATCCAACACGTGGCAAAGCACCGCCCCCACCCCCACCGGTGATGCATCACAGACTAAGACCACCGGCCGTTTGGGGTCGAAGTGCGTAAGGATTGCGTCCGATGTTAGAAGTTGCTTGAGTTCGTTGAACGCCCTCTCATGCTCGTCACCCCACATCCATGTCTCCTCCTTTTTAAGTAACCGATGAAGCGGTTCGGCCACGGAGGCTTTCCGCGGGAGGAATGTATGGTAAAAATTGAGGAGCCCCAGGAATGACTGTAGTTCGGTTTTGGATGTGGGGCGAGGGGCCTTCTTGATGGCTGCTACTTTGGATTTGGACGGCTTAATACCCTCGGGTGTGATCCGAAACCCTAAAAACTCGACCTCGGTCTCGAAAAAAACACATTTGTCCTTCCTCAGTCTCAACCCCGCTTTCTCGAACACAGTTAGCACTTTATCCAATCTCCTTGCTAGTTCGGCCTCACTCCCCCCTGTTATCAATACGTCATCAAAATAAGGCAACACCCCCTCCAGCCCCTTCAGGAGGCGTTCCACAAGCGACTGAAAAAGGCCGGGTGCCGAGTTCACGCCGAACTGTAAACGCGACACCTGGAACGCTCCTTTATGTGTGACTATCGTTTGTGCCGCGGCCGTGGCGGGAGTTACGGGGAGTTGCTGATAGGCTTGTGCCAGGTCGAGCTTAGCGAAACACTTTCCCCCATTTAGCCTGGCCAAAAGGTGGCTGACCACTGGCACCGGATATGCATTAGGGCGAATCGCCTTGTTAATTGTACACTTATAATCAGCGCAAATGCGCACCTCCCCGTTAGCCTTCAGAGCTGTTACAATTGGAGTTTCCCACTCCGCGGAATCAACAGGAATAAGAATCCCCTGGCCCACCAATTTGTCCAGTTCCGCCTCTATTTTGTCCTTTAGTGCGAAAGGCACCCTGCGCGGTTTGAGTCTTATCGGGCGGACCTCCGGGTCTAGGTCGAAGGCTACAGGGGGTCCGTTGAATTTCCCAAGTCCTTTTTTAAAGACGGCGGGGTGCGCATCGCACACCGCTTGTATTGGGTCCGCCCCCACTGAATGTACTCCCCCTATGAACAGGCCCAAGGGCTGAAACCACTGTGTCCCTAGGAGGCTTCAACTTCCCCCCTTGAGGACAACTAGGGGCAGTTCCGCAGAATGTCTCCTAAACTTAACCTGAAATTTCCCGACCCCCAACACCGGAATGCTGTTTCCCTGTACATCACGTAGCGTGGACCTCAATGCTTTAAGTTTGGGCCGCACGTGGGGGTCGATTTTCAAAAACTCCCTCTGGGGAATTATAGAATAGGAGGACCCCGAGTCAATTTCCATCCTGATAGGGGCCCCTTGTACTTGTACCTCAACGAAGTAATGGGACTGTCCCGCGGACACGCTGAACACTGGGGCGTCGTCCTCGCTGCCGTCCGAGACGCGGCCCACGCCGTCCTGCTTCTTCGTGGTCTGGACGCCATCTTTGGGCCTCGCTGGACGGTCCGGCCTGGTCGAACGGTCAGATGACTGCCTCCGGCCCTCCTTCCGTTTTCTGCATGCCCTGGCGATGTGCCCCCGCCGGCCGCAGGTGTAACATTCGGCCTTTCTAAATGGGCACCTCGCGCGCTCGTGGGCCGCTCCGCAGCCATCGCAGCGGCGCCCCCCCTTTCGGACCTTCTGGACTTCTTCGCCGTCGCTGCCTTCCGAGGACGATTTTGAGGCCCGTCGAGTCGCGTGCACCGGTTTTTCCGCTTTGCCGGCTCTGGGACGCCACTCACGCCACTGGTGCATCTCGTCCACTCCGGCATTCGTGGACTCTGCGGCTTCTGCGGCCTCAACGACCTCTGCCAGCGTGGGTGGCGGCTCCTTGTTCATCAAACTGCGCTGCACCTCCTTGTCTTTCAGGCCGCACAGCACGCCGTCCCTGAGGGCCATTTCTTGGATATTGCCCCATTTACAGGGGACGGCGGCTGCCCTCATGGCGGCCACGAATGCCTCAACCGACTCGTCCGGCGCTTGGACTCGCCTCCAAAACGCGCTCCGAGCGGGAAACATCGCCCTCGCGGGTCGGAAGCGCTCCCGTAGCAGCTTCATGATGTCGTCCGCCTTAAATTCGCTCACCTTCTTCGGGGTGATGATGCCCACCAGCGTCCGCTTGGTGTCCATCCCGAGCATTCTGGTGAGGATGGCCCTCTTCGTCTCCTCATCGTCTTCCTTGACTTTGAGCTCCACCAGCGCCGCATGGAAGTCCATCTCAAACAGCTCCCAGTCTTGCGGTTTGGTGATGTTGAACCCGCTCTGTGCCCTGGCTGCTCCTTGGGGATCCATTATCCCACCTTCGTCGCCAATTTGGTGTATGAAAACCAAGACACTGGACACAGCCTCGGGCTGGGTTAACTCAGGTTTATTGCATCGTGGACAGAGGGAACATGAGGTAATGGCGGATCGATAGCTCTTTATATACAGCAGTAATACATTTGAACGTGGTGCCATGGTAGCCCATTGGCTACTGCCTGCGTGACGTCATCGCGAGTCACGCCCTTCTTGTCCAGGTGTAGGTGGTGGCGGGAAAGCTTCCCGCGCTGTTGCCTTTGATGAGTTCGGACCAAGAGAGCTTGGACGCTCGCCACTGCCAGCTGGTGGTCATTAGCTCGCGTCCTCTTACAGGGTTTATATGATACAGCTGAAGGTTACATTGTTGCTATCGGCAAGGTTACATTGGCTCAGATACATTGTAATCCATGTGGAAGGTAAAAACCCTTAGAACACAACAGATGGAAAATTCTGATAGAAGACTATAGACTTGTTGTGACCTTAACAGCAGAATTAAATGTGCTTAATTTCCTTTGGATTGGAAATCTTGATGTATCATTAAGTCAATTCCTTTCATTTCTTTGTGATCTGCAGGGGGCGGGAAATGATATAAGGTGTTCTATGTCTAATCGGAATGAGCATTAAAGGCTATTATCCCACGTCCTATATATTAAAAAAACATGCACAACGTTGTATCCTAGGTAAGGTAAAGGTCTTTCTTGCCCGAAAGTCAGTCATGTCCGTCTCTAGTGGGGTGATGCAAATTTCATACAGTGGTACCTCGAATAAAGTTCAATTCGGATAAAGTCCGATTCGGATAAAGTTGAGGTTTTCATGCATACGTGATGCATCTCATAAAGTCCAAAACCGCTAAAAATGGACGTTATCCAAGGTATTTGGTATAGGAACCTCAGATAAAGTCCATTTTTGGATGTTATCTGCTGCATCGCCCATTTGATTCGGATAAAGTCCAAAATCGGATCAAGTCCAAACTTGTGGAACGGAGTTTGGACTTCATCCGAGGTTCTACTGTACTTTTGAACTGCTAGGTTGGCAGGGACAGATGACGGGAGCTCATTCCGTCACATAGCACTCAGGCCTCAAACTGCCACCCTTCCAGTCATTAAGTTCAGTGTCTTAACCGCTATGCCCATGGCCTTTCAAGTCCTGGGTAGTTATCGACTTATTGGCACCCTTCTTAATTGTACTTTTTTCTGCCTAGTTTGCTGAGCAAAAGGAGAATACCTGCAACACAGAGATGTTTTCTGGTAACTGATTGTAAGGTAAGATTGTAGGATTTTTAAAGATTGTAGGTTTTTTAAATTGTAAGGGAAGATTGTAAGATTTTAAATCCCATCAGATTATAAAACACCAGGTCCCTTTGTTTGCGACTGAACAAAATGTGACTCAAATTGTGCCATTACTAAGTTTGCATACATGCTGGAATGGAAAATGAATCATACACATTAGAGATGAGTCAAGGCAGAAAACAATGAGGAGAGTCGTAATGAGATGGAAGTTTTAAAAAATGGCTGCAAATAAATTAAAACTGCATTACAGTTTAATACTCCTGTCTTTTATGAGGATCTCTAATAATGCCTAGAGACTTGTAAAGTTCAAGGTACAGAAGTAAAGTTCAAGGTACAGAAGTTCACTGCAGCCATGGCTTGACCTTCTGCAAGATTCCCTTAAGAACAAATGAAGGCAGGAACAGTTAAATCCAGTTTCTGAGCCTCCTAGAAAGGGATGTGAATAATACTCAAAGAAATTCTCATTGTGATTTAGCACCAGAGAGATTTCTCGACTTTCTGTAAAATGAACTCCACCCTAAACCCTCCCTATTTTCACCAAACTTGCTATTTACAATAGAGAGCAATATATCTTTCCCAGTCTTTAAGCCAAAGATTGCTAATAGCTGGGATCTTAGTGTCCCTTGGAACTGCAGTCGCTCAAGTGGCTAAGACGCTGACTGGGAAGCGGAAGGTCAGCAGTTCGATTCCCGAGTACTGCAGGACGGAAATGAGCTCCCGTCTTCGTCCCAGTTCCTGCCAACCTAGCAGTTCGAAAGCAAGAAATTGCAAGTAGATAAATAGGGACCACTTCGGTGGGAAGGTAACAGCGTTTTGTGCACTCCGGTGTCTAGTCATGCCTGCCACATGACCATGGAAACATCTGCAGAAGCAGACAGCGCTGGCTCTTCGGCTTAGAAACAGAGATGAGCACTGCACCCTAGAGTGGGATACAACTGGCTTTCAAGCAAGGGAAACCTTTACCTTTACTAGTGTCCCTTAACAGGGGAACTGGAGGAAGATTAGGGGCAAATATAGTGTTTTATAACAGGTTAACGTGCTAATTTTACATTGCTAATTTCCCCCTATACTTTAATCCAGATGATTCTGCATCATGTTTTTCATTTATCTGAAATGAACTGGTTTTCCTCTGATTTCCTTCATCTCACAGATGTTGTTCCCTGATAATCTGGTGTGATTTAAATACATTTTCAAATTAGGTGCACCCTGTGAACAGTCTAAGACAGAGTTCCTCAAACTTGGCTCTCCAGATGTTCTTTGACTTCAATTCCCAGAAGCCCTGATCAGCAGGTGGACTGACTTGGGCTTCTGGGAATTGAAGTCCGAGAACCCCTGGAGAGCCAAGGTTGAGAAACCCTGGTCTAGGACATCTCTGGTTGACATCTTCTTGGCCCCTGGGGCAAATGCTGAAGCTCATTTTCATGAATTAAAACTTACATTTGATTAAGATTGGTTGAACATTCAGACACCTTAGCGGTGTGGCTATAAGAACTGAAATGATGAAACACAGTTCATAATCTACCACTCTCACAGCAACTAATGCAGCTCCTCTGGTAGCTTAGGTGTTAAGATGCTGAGCTAGAGACTGGAAGGTTGGTTTTCAATACCAGAGAGCTGCACATGGGGACATGAAAGGAGCCTCATTCGGGCATCCCCATTTCTGCAGCAAAAATCCTTTCAACCCAGAGTAATCTCTGACATGAAATTATTATTACAGCAACAGATGATGTTGAAATTCACAACCAAGTGGAATAACCCACAACTCCAAATTTGGCTCATGCAAATAGGTGGGGTTGGGTAGAGAACAGCTGAGAAAATGTTATTCCTATATGCATTTCCATTTAACGATTGCACAATCAACATTCTTGCATCTATCGGGGGAGAAATTAAACGATTCATACATGCTGTGAGAAGGAAGCGATCTATCATGCTAGGAGAACAGGGCAGAGAGAAAAATAAATTCATGATATGCCAACTGCACAGTTCTCCCTCCCAATGCTTAAGTATCCCCCCTTGATCACTGCACATTTCAATTGTTATGTTTGCACGAACGGTTGAGCTCCTCGAAAAAGTCATACAATCATGCACACTTCCTCTAAAACTTCCTGTTTAAAATAGCCCGTGCGGCAGAACAAACACACAAAGGGGCTTTAAAATAAACAACAGTCACCGGCCACTTCAGAATAACAAACCGCCACCTTTTATTATCAGAGAAATTAGAGTGCCTTGTCAAGGATCCAACGCTTTATGGCAGACATCCCCAACCCATCGGCCTCCCATTGTTTTTCAAACTATTACTGAACTGAACTGTCCCACAGTACGTTGCTCAACATCAGAGAGCATGGATACAAGTGGAACATTCCTGGTTCGGCCTCCATGTCTCACGAGGATTTGTGGGAAACGGGCTATCCCAAAATGGAAACTGGGAGGCAGGACACAGGAAGGCGATGTACAGTGATGATCTTTGAAAGCCCTCATCCCTGCTCCCTGGTGCTCAGAAATAAGAGGAAGTCAACAATCTCGGTTTCATAATCTTTCTTAAGGCTCTCTTTCCCACATGGGTCTTATTACGACAAGAGTTATTCAACCCGAGGTGATGTTTGGCCACTGTCCTTTGCACTTTCTTCAGTCCAGGGTTTGGCATGTTTCATAATGTTGACTCAAAAGGTCCAAGCCAACTGTTTCCGCTGTTGCTCCTCAGAGCATAAGGATATTCACAACAAAGGAGTGTTTGATGTAAGAAAGGAGTTTTGGCACTGAAGGTGCCGGTCCAGCTCTTCCACACGTCCCGTCCTGCCTCAGGGGCTCCAAAGGCCATGTTGATGTCAAGCAACAGAAAAGGAATTGCTGATTTTGTCTCAGAGAGGAGCAGTTTATGATAGAATCGCCATTGGCAGGACTAGAGCTTGGAAGCCAGAGGAGAAATAGAGTCATGCTCAGAAGACAAGTCCAAACTCCATGGTCCTTTCTTACCAATCAAACATGACCATTAAGAAGAACTTCCTTTACAAAATTAATATCGGTCATATAAAGGTTTACATCCCACTCTGGGGTGGGGGAGCTGCTCATCTCCAAAGAGCCAATGCTGTCTGCGCCTGCAGATGTTTCCATTGTCATGTGACAGGCATGACTAGATGCTGAAGCACATGGAATGCTGTTACCTTTCCCGCTAAAGCAGTACCTATTTCTCTACTTGCAATTTCTTGCTTTCAGACTGCTAGGTTGGCAGGAGCTGGGACAGACAATGGGAGCTAACTCCGTCATGCAGCACTCGGGTCTCAAACTGGTGACCTTCTGGTCATCACAAAAGCAGTGCCTGATGGCTTCATGTCCCAAAGCAACCCCAGTTCTTTTCAGTAGTTTAGTCCACTCTCAAATGCTTCTTACCATCATATGGTCCTATAATGCTTAGCCCAGAGTCTTCTAGCAACATTCCCCAAGCGGTTGACCTCTTCCCTGCAACATCCCGTCAGGTATTTGAAGAAGTAATTTTTACCGTCACAGCTCAGTTGTTCACTCACAGGTGTTGTCAGGGATCCTCATCAAGAAGCTGCCCATGGAATGGGTGTTTTTTAGACCCCCATGCTACCATGTTGGCCTTCCCAACCAGGCCCATCTGGAACGCCAGTCTTGCTATCTTTCCTGGATCATGGACTCCTAGGAAGCCTATGGGGAAGGGGATTGGAGTGGAGGGGTCTCAAATCCTGGTACTATCCAAGCCCAATCCTGACTTGCTTCCACAAAACTAGCTCCTTTCTTGTCTCCATTAAGGTCAAACTTTCGCTGACAAAAGCCAGAGAAGGAATGAACCAGTACATTGCAGTACATGACACTTCTTCTGCATTGAGTGCCATATCTGATTTTGAATACTGTACTGGCTATCCTCATGGCGATCAACCATGAAGATTGTTCTGGGAGCAACATAATGCAGTGGTCTTCCTCAACTTTCTGCATTGCCGCGTGACACCCATACCACTGATCCAGTTCCACAAGTCACTTTCTGGTTCTGATCTCTTTTGCCATGCAAAGTCCTCCCCAGCTCCAGGACAGGATTGATGAAGCTGCTGCTCTCCATTAACCCACTTGGGGACCATCACCCAGAAAATCCATGACACAGAGAATCAAAATTACCCTAATCCAAAAGTGTGGTTAAAAAAATGACCAAATGTATCAAAATAATTTGACAGTGGCACATGAAATTCCCACATCTGAAACATAAGGCTGAACCACAATCAGCTTAATGAAGATTTAAACTAAGCCGAGATTTAGATAATGATCCAGGAGTTTTCCCCTGGAGAGTTAAGGCAGTTCCCCAGCTGTATCAGGTACTGGATGTGAAAGAGTTCACAACATTTGCTCCTGGTGGGATAAATTTTTAGTCCGTCTGCTTGTGATAATTTAGAAAAAAACGCCTCTGGCGAGAATATTAGGCTTTATCTGCAAAACTAAACAAAGGAATGGAAAGCATTACAAAAGGATTAGGAAGCAGAGTTTGAGCATGAATTTCATGCGTCTGCCGTGAACTTGGCTGAAGTTTCCAAAAAGATAATGGATAATGGACCGGGACTCCTTGCTCATGGTCACGCATGCTCTGGTCACCCCTAGACTAGATTACTGTAATGCGCTCTACATGGGGCTGCCCTTGATGACCATTCGGAGGCTGCAACTGGTCCAGAATGTGGCTGCCTGGGTAGTGATGGGGTACAAGCACAATGCCCGCGCCCTGCCACTGCTCCGGGAGCTGCACTGGTTACCAGTATGGCTCCGGGTGCAATTCAAGGTGCTGGTGATGACCTTTAAAGCCCTACATGGTAGTGGGCCAGGGTATCAAAGAGACAGCATCTCCCCAAGAACATCTGTCCATCTAACCAGAGCGGACCGGAGGGGCTCTCTAATTGTATCATAGGGGCTCGTCTCTCTGGCACAAGGAGGAGGGCCTTCTCTGTGTCCGCACCGGCCCTATGAAACCTCCTGCCAACAGAGTTATGACTGCACATGGAATTGCTGCCCTTTAGGAAAGAACTGAAAACCTGGCTTGCAGAGCAGGTGTGGGGCTACGATGGAGGGGTGATCCCTGCCTGCTGGCTCATATAATCAAGATTCTCTATCTCTTTTAATGGATGGGGTGAGTGGGTAAATTTTGAATTTTAAATGGGGGTTTCAAGGGTTTATAAACCAGACATTCTGGAGAGTGAAGTCAGAAAGGCCCTAAAAAGCACTGCAAACAATAAAGCTAGTGGAAATGATGGCATCCCAGTTGAATTTTTCAAAGCCCTAAAAGATGATGGAATCAAACTACTGCATTCAATATGCCAGCAAATTTGGAAAACAAAACAGTGGCCACAGGATTGGAAAACATCAGTGTACGTTCCAATCCCCAAAAAAGGTAATGCCAAAGAATGCTCAAATTACCGAACAATTGTGCTCATCCCACATGCCAGCAAGGTGATGCTCAAGATAATACAGGATAGACTTCAGCAACATGTGGAGAGAGAACTACCAGAGGTGCAGGCTGGTTTCAGAAGAGGCAGGGGGACTAGAGACCACATTGCCAACATACGTTGGATCATGGAGAAAACAAAAGAATACCAGAAACAAGTCTACTTTTGTTTTATTGACTACACCAAGGCTTTTGACTGTGTGGACCACAACAAAATGTGGCAAGTAATTAAAGAGATGGGAATACCAGAACACCTTATAAGCCTCATGAGAAATCTGTACACGAACCAAGAAGCAACAGTTAGGACAGAACACGGAATGACAGACTGGTTTGGAATAGGAAAAGGAGTAAGACAAGGCTGCATTTTATCACCCTGCTTATTCAATCTATACACAGAGCACATAATGCGCAATGCAGGGATGGAGGAATCACAATATGGGATCAAAATTGCTGGGAGAAACATCAACAACTTGAGATACGCAGATGAAACCACCCTAATGGCAGAAAGTGAGGAAGACCTAAAGAACCTCTTGATTGGATTGAAGGAGGAGAGTGCAAAAGCTGGCTTGAGACTCAACATAAAGAAAACCAAGATAATGGCAATGGGACCCATCAGTCCCTGGAAAATAGATGGGGAAGAAGTAAAAGCAGTGACAGATTTTACTTTCCTGGGATGTAAGATCACTGCAGATGGCGACTGTAGCCATGAAATAAAAAGACGACTGATTATGGGGAGGCAAGCTATGAGAAACCTGGGGAATATAGTGAAAAGCAGAGACATCACCTTGAAAACAAAAATTCGCATAGTCAAAGCAATGGTATTCCCAGTGGTAATGTATGGGTGTGAGAGCTGGACAATTAGGAAGGCTGAGCGCAGAATAATAGATGCCTTTGAGATGTGGTGGTTGGAGGAGAGTCCCTTGGACAGCAAAGAGAACAAACAGGTCAATACTGGAAGAAATCAATCCTGACTGTTCATTGGAGGGACAAATAGTGAAGATGAAGCTAAAGTACTTTGGACATCAAATGAGAAGGGAGGACTCACTTGAGAAGGCCTTGATGCTGGGAAAGGTGGAGGGCAAGAGAAGAAGGGGGTGTCCAAAGATGTGATGGATAGATGGTATTGTGGACACAATGGGCACAGAGCTTGGCGGGCTGAGGAGGATGGTGGAGGACAGAGGTGCCAGGAGGAAAATGGTCCATGGGGTCGCAAAGGGTTGGAATCGACTGTGCGACTGAACAACAACAAAAGGGTTTTTAATTGTCTGATGTTGTTGTTGATTGTTGTTAGCCGCCCAGAGTCGTTGCCGAGTTGGGCAGCAATAGAAATTTGAGGAAATAATACATTAAAGAGACCCATGTTTCCTCCCCAACAGGCTGCAGGGAAAGATGAATGCAGAGAAGATTCAGGGGGCAATAGGAAAAGAAATTCAGTGAGCCAGATACTTCCCTGCGGTCTGGGCAAAACACTCCTTTCAAGCAGTTTCTGAAGCCCTCTCTATTAAAAAAAAAACCCATTTCCCCCGCAAGCACATTTCCATACCTCGGCGTTCTTTGCAGCTATGAAATTCACTCCCCAATACCCACAGTTTGTTCAGCCAAACTTGTTCCACCAAATGCCTTTTATTTTTGCTAGCCTGCTTCTTCCCATTACAGCCCCTCTTTCGGTTATACGCTCCTTTCTTTCACAGATGAGGATAAAGAGATGCTTTGGATCCCCTGATATTCACATGAAACTTCTGCATTTCTCTCCTACACTTTCTAACACAGCAATTCTCAACATTTTCAGGCGGCGCGCCTGACAACGCCTCCTGGGCAGCTGATTGGGCCGGTCACGTGGTTCCTCCCACCCAGAAGCAGAAGTAAAATGTATGCCATGCATGTGCAGAATGCATTGAGCAGCATTCTGCGCATGCGCGGTTCATGTTTTACTTGCGCTTCCGCGAGCGGCGAGGGTGTCGGGTGCTAGGTCTGGCCCGCTTTAGATGCAACCACCCACACACTTTTCCGAAGTTTTCAAGAGCAAAAAATGCACAATACTACTCTTGCCCAGCAAGGTGAGAAAATGAACTAGTTGTTTAGAGGCCTCACAAGATAATTTATTTTACTGGGACAGTAAAAAAAAAGATAGATTTCCTCCCCCCACCCCCCCTCAAACTTGCTGTTCTTCATGTAAAAATAATGTCATTTCTGATTAAGAAGGAAGCTGTTTACCCTGCAAGCACAGAAGGACTTGATGATTGTTCTAAATGATGCAAACCCCATCCAATGCTTCAGTGTAAAAAACACAAGGGAAAACTCAGAAGCCATTGAAATCTTTTGCAGTTTATACAATCTGTGTAAATGTTTGTATTAGTAGCAACAGAAAACACCTAATTTTTCAATTTTTAAAAAAAATTATGGGATACTGCAGCTGTTTAAATTTGTGTGATTTGTTAAACTCTGATAATTTTGTATGAATTTATGTATTTTTGTATATTCTTGTTTTAAAAATAAATAAATAAATTTAATAGATATACAAAAATCTCATGGGTCTCCAATCGGTACCTTATTCTAACTGGAGAGGATAAGATAATTTTGAATGAGAATTACTACGGGGACCCTATTTCAGTGGTGGCAAACCTATGGCATGCGTTCCAGAGGGGACACTCAGAGTCCTCTAGTGAGCACATGCGCAGTCGCCACAGCACAGAGTTCTCCCCGCCCCCATGCCCAGCAGCCCAATGGGAGTACTACTTTCCTCCCCTCAGCACAGGGTTCACCCCACCCCTCTACCCAGCAGCCCAATGGGAGTGCTTCCTGCATCCTCCCTAGCATATAGTTATCTCCGCCTCTCTGCGGTACAGATGACAGCCTGTTGAGTTTGGGCACTTAGTTTCTAAAAGGTTCACCATCCCTGCCCTATTTCTTACAGGAATGCAGGAGATATCTTCCCTTATGGCATGACTTTTCAGCATGCAGAGTGTGATAACCATTTGCTAGGACATATAGCCTTCTTTCACCAAAGAGAGCTTTGCTTCTAATGACATGTGAACTATGTCTTTTCATTTGATCCCAGCACAGCAGACTAAGTTGTTCCACATGGGAATCCCCAAAAGATCAATTTCTTAGGTATTTTCTCTCTCCTCTTCTGGATACAGGAAACATCATCTGCCACAGAGATGCTTAGGTCAGGTCATACATATGACTCACACCACTTGACTTTGGATAATGGAAATATTTTCTGGAAATAGAAAGGGCAGTTTCTGAAAATTTGTCTAGGAATTACAAATGGATTTTCTTCTTACACTCTTCCCCTTAAACGGTCCTCGCAGAGACTGGTGTGTCCTCACGTGTATCCAGGATGGGTGTGGGATGGAGGGAGAAGAGAATCACATTCAAAGTACTCCACATTTTGGAAAACAATCATACACAGAAGTTCCTCAAAGTTATGCCAGATGTAAACCACTGCTTTCTAAAGCCAGTGAGTCACAGAAGAGAACACCCAGGAGGCAAAATTAGGAGGATGCCCCACCCCATGATTCCATGGTGTTACATTTCTGATATTTTAAGGATGTCCGTTCACATCTGTAATTAGATCACTATATATAAAACTGAGCGGTTCGAACACTTCCCAGCTGTAGCGGTCCCTGCCAAAGGGACAGGCTCATAGCTTGGGAAAGTTACTGTCTTGGATTACGGCTTCCAGGAGCCTCCAGCGACCGTAGGGCAAGTACCGTAAGTAGAGGTTAAGAGAATAACAAAGTGGTCTGCCTGCAGGGAGGTTACATTCTGCTTTTATGGACAATATCCTGAACTGAAGAATGTGGGCATGCAAAGAGCAAGGGAACAAGCTGTCACCTGGAAGGAGTGAGGAAACCACACACAGCTTTTTCTCTCTCTTCAGCAGTAATGGTCAACTCCCATATCTACTGGGGAAACATTCTGAGACTGCAGATATATGAAAATGTGGATAACAACAAACCCTATGTCTTAGCCACTCAAGTCACCGCAGTCTCCCTCTGTTCGGCGCTAGTGAGACCCCATCTGGATGACTGTGTCCAATTCTGGGCACCCCACTTAATCAGAAAGATGGCCACAAATTGGAACAAGTCCAAAGCAGGACAGGAAAGGATGATTTGAGGAATGGAAGCCCAACCCTAGGAAGAACGACTGAAGGAACTGAGCATGTTTATATTGTATTGTAATGTAATATATTGTTTGTAAGCCGCCCTGAGTCGCTTTGGCGAGTGGGCGGCAATATAAATTTGAACTAATAAATAAATAAATAATAAATTACAGACATGTGGCCTCTAGTGGTCAACTCTGTCAATGCATCATAGAAATACATACTGCTTCAAAAATTTCATACATATTCTATATTACTTTTAATTAATATTTTATACCTATAAATAACTGAAACCATGGATACTGAACCTCTGGATATGGGGAGGAGGGTGACCTGTTTGTGCTCCATGTCAAATTGCCTTAAGCATACAGTATATGCTTTTATATGGAAAAAGGGGGAAATTAAAATTCTGAGATACAGTGTTTTCTTTCTCTTTCCTTTGATAAGCAAAGTCAACAGGGTACACAGAAAGTGCCTCCTTGAAGATTGTGGTATTTTTTGAAACACAATCGGACATACACTGGCAATGGCAACCTTGTGTTGCCATCTAATCTTTCTCACACTAGGTCAGGAAAAATGAACTGCAGAATGAACTCACCAAAAGGTGCCTTCATTTTGGTAGTTTCACATCTGGCCTAGACGTGGAAGAAGAAGCAAAGCCAACCACTCAAGCATCTGCAACCAAAGTATGCAATATGTTTCCAAATTTCCAGTTCCTTTCTATTCTTTTAAGGAAGGACTCTAACGAAAAAGCTCTGTGCAAAGAGATTTTTTTTTTAAAAGAAAGAAACATGGAATTATAAAGAAGCATTTGAAAGAAAGAAATACCGTTTGGCCAGTTCCAACTGGTAGTCCTGAATAGAGAAAACTCCCCATTCATCAGCTGACTCAATGGCTAAAATCCTGTCACTTGGGACAGTAAGTCACACTAGAGTAGGCCCACTGAATTGGGGATTGGATGAGTCAACTCATCCATATGTTCCATTGATTGAAATAGACCTATACTAGTTGTAACTTACTTTAGTGTAGCAAGTCACAACTAGAGTACACCTGTTTGAATCAATGGGACCTATGGAACAGTTGACTCATCCAATCCACAATTCAACGAGCCTACTCTAGTACAACATACTGCACTAAGCAATATGATTTTGGACAGTGTGTCTATTCTAGTTGAGATCAGTAGCTTCTTCATCTTCTTTCATGTCCTGATCAAACCCTGGACTGCCAAAACAAAGCTACTTTCTTGGCTTTGTCATTAGCCAAACGTAAGTCCTCATTGGCGCATATTTCTGGCAGTAATCGGCAGACCAGATCAGTAGCTGGGTGGAGGCCATAGCATTTTGACAAAGGCATCACAAGGTACCCCAAATTATCCTTCCCAAAAGGAAGGGATGACCAAATCTCAGATAATCTACGACCCACATGGGCATGCTACATTCAGCAGAGGAACGACCTTCCAAAGCGTTGAGGCCACCAAAATAGTCTGGATAAAAGCCCAATTGGAGCTCAGATCTAAAATTCGCAGCAAGAATCTGGATAGCTTTTTGATTTAGGCGATTTTTAAACCATACAACCCTCATGTTATGTATGACTAACTGTGTTGGTGACATTTCAAACGGCCACTCTACCTGCTGTAGAAGCCGCGTAAATTACATGTCAAACAGCCACACTGTTTGACAGCCGCTGATCTCGGCAGCTCGCGTAATATCGTGAGACATCAAGCGCGCATAATTCAAACGCCGAGAAGCGCGCAGCATAGCTGTCAAATGTTTATACTCTTGTAACATCCGTTCAAATCACCCAATAATCTTTGTTCCCGCTGTTTTGTATCAAGTTAAATGTGTATATAAGTCCTCGTTGTTCCCCTCCAAGTTGTGTTCAGACCCCAGAAATAAAAGAGCTGTATTTCACTACGCTGGTTGTCGCCTCCAGTTTCTGAACACCATACCTTGGGAGATGAAAGTGTAAAGCTGAAGGCATTGTGACAAACTAAAACAGAATGGATTAAGACATAGGAAAAATCAAGACTAAATACATGTGAAACTCTGTAGAATATGACATATTTTCCCCCAAAGAAAACTAAAAATCCTGCCACAATAGTCATCTGAGATTCGGATGGAAAATCTCCTGGAAATTAGTGCTCAGGCAAATATTTTGTTCAAGTACGTGTGCACATGGTTTACATACACTCTCATGTACAAAGTAATTTTCTTGGGTACAAAATGGCCTCAATTATCTAAATTTTATGATGATTCTCTGAAATATGACAAATTTTCCAATAAAGGCCTGGTGGAGCCTATGGCACTGTACAACATCCCCTTGTGTACGTGAAGGCACAGCTCAAAAACAATCCATTACCAAATAATGAGGTTTCACGGCAGTATTTCAGGAGCTATTAAAAAGCACTTTCCTGCAGTTTGCCGTTGGGAGAAAAGACAGGATTGGGTCACTGTGTTTATGCCTTGCTTTGGAGAGAGAGAGAGAGAGAAAAGGGCAGAGAGTTCAAGTGAGAGATTGAAAGAGTCGAGGCACCCGCTTACAATGTCTCCGGTTTCTAAAATAGCTTCAAAAGGTAGCATAATATACGTGCGGGAGTGATAGGAACACAGGAAGGTGTCTTGTATGGAGCCACCCCACTGTTCCAGATAACACGATACTGCCAGCTTTAAGCCTCCTGGTCCTATATATCATACCTGTCAACCGCGGCTCCGATGAATCCGGGACCTGCGCAGATCGGTTCTGCGCAAGTCGCGTTCCACACATGCATAGAAGGGTTTTACGTGTGTGCAGCCCCCTTCTATGCTTGCGTAGCCTTCTACGCATGCGTAAAAGGGTTCTACGCATGCGTAGAACACGACCTGCGCAGAAGGGCTGCACAGTACCTCCTTGCCCCCACTGCCAAATTCTGGGGTTTTGGCAGCACGGGGCGGGAAATGGCGCAAATCAGCGCCGAAAATCGGGAAATCCCAGCCAATCCGAGAAGGTTGACAGGTATGATATATATTCCTTTTTCCTTTTCACCCCCAGTGTAAACTTTTGATCCAGCTACACAGAAAGAGAAATGCAAATTCGCTCACTGGGAAGTTGCTTTGGGGAATTCAGGTGTCTCTAGGTCTGTCTGAAATAACTGGCCACAGAAGGAGAGAAGGAAATGCCCTAAATTGCTTTGTTCGCAGCTGAATGTAGCTCTCCAGTGGCCCTATAAAAAAGCTGCTTAATAAGCTGCAAACAAGGGCAGACTGGCAATTGCATTCCTGTTTTCTCCTCTTGTTCAATATTTCTTCTTTCTTTTTTCTGTGTGGGTGTCTTCCCCCCCCCCCCAAAACAAGCTGTTTAGGGGGAAAACCCCAGCCATATTCGGCCCAGAGGGGATGACAGAGAGCAAGGGACTGTTTGCAACATCAGTTCAAAGCGATCATAAACCAGATGGAGGCAAAAACTCCTCTGCAGCTCCTCCTCAAAGATTGTGGTATTTTTGAACCAGAGTCGGGCATACCCTGGCAATGGCAACCTTATGTTGCTGGCTAATCTTTCTCACAGTAGATCAGGCGAAAGGAACTAGGGAATGAATTCTCCAAAAGGTGTCTTCATTTTGGCAGTTTCACGTATGGCCTAAACACAGAAGAAGAAGAAGCTCCTACATCCCCAACACCCTACAAATTTGCTACGGAGGCAATCTTCAAAATCTGTCAAGAGAGGGGACCAGTCTGAGTGTCATCTTGAGGACAAATAAATCTGAAAATCCGTAGACTATGGCATGGTTCCCTGATGAAAACTGTAAAAATCCTGCCACAATAGACAACTGAGATTTGGATGGAAAATATCCTGGTAAAAAGTGCTCAGGCAAATATTTTATTCAAGAGCATGTGCACATGGTTTACACACACTCTTGCATACAAAGTAACTTACAGTGCATGAGTACAAAATGACCTGAAATATTTTATCACGATTCTCTGAAAATATGACTAATCTTCCAATAAAGACCTCATAAATAGGATTCTGAAATCTCACAAGCAAAAAGTAGTCTTCTGCTTTTCTTCCTCTTTTACCCCATTGGGTGTTGAGGGAGATGCAAGGTTCTTGCTCTGGCACTTCTAGCGGCCTCCACTGGCGTTATTTGGTGTTCTTGTCATATGTCTTAGATGCTCTCTCACCACCTTCTTATGGGTCAGCCTCATGGTCTTTGTCCTTCTCCTCTTTCCACATATGCCTTGTATGGCATGAATTGGAAGACATTATCTCCAAATGGGCAAACGACTTTATTTGTTGTCTCTCTGTGCAGTTTAAGATTGGTCCTATTCCAATTCATTCCCTTATAATCTCATTCCTGATTTTATCCCTTCTAATCACTCCAACAACCTTCCTTAGACATCTCATTTTTGTGGTGACCAACTTTTGTTTCAGGTTTGTTTTAAGTTTTCCAATTTTGGCATTGGTAACACAAGGTGGGGATGAATACGCCTTGTACGAGGTGTTGCCTTGTGCTAGTGAGTATTGCCTTATGTTGTAAGAGCATCGCTAACTGCTCAGTATTTGGTTTGCCTTACTGCACCGCATGTTAATCTCTCTGTCCATTTTGCCATCTTCAGTAAATGTTGTACCTAGGTATTTTAACTTCGCCACTTGTTTTGTATTCATTCCCTCTATTTTTATATTTAAAGTACTGTACAGTATGCTGTTCCCTTCCAATTGCCATTGCCTCACTCTTCTCTTTATTGATTCTCATATTATTTTGCTTGCATTCTCAGTTCAGGATTTGCAATAGTTCCTTTGGTGCACAGTACTTGCTATCAATGCCTGGCCATTTGCAAAATCTGGTGTTCCCATAAAGTTTGTGCAAGTTGCCACAGGCCAAGAATGGCCCTTAGGTTTCTGGCTTATGATGTTACTACAATGCACCCTGCTAATTGAAGGTGAGCATAAGGTTCCTGGCTCATAGTTAATAACCTTTACTATTAGACTCTGCTGCTTCTTGATTTTACCTCCGGAGGACATTCCTGTATTTTCCCTTCTCTTTGCCGCCAACACATTCCCTTTCTATGCCATGGCTTGAAAATGGCCCTAGGGCATCCAACCACAGCCTTTCTCACCCTAAATCTTCAGACTACTCCTTTGAAGTAGGATTGTGGTTCTCTTTTAAATTCCCTCCCCCAGACATCATCCTTAGGGGGGAAATAAATCAGGTATGGGGAACTCCCAGTGGATTATTGATGGGTGCTTCAGAAAATGTCAAGCCACAGCTTTATAAAGAAAAATCAAGGAAATAGGAATATGAGAAGGAACATACTTTGGGAAGGAAAAGAAAAAAGAGGGAAAGGCCCACGGCTATAACCACTGAAATGAATTGCCACCAGCTGCAGATATATGAGTGCTAACAACTAAGCTGTGCATGCAAGGTCTGGTCCAAGCAAAGAATTGGCCAGCTCCGTTCTTGGAAAACAGGGGACTTGATATGGTAAATCCAAACAAAATTCCTTGTATCACTACAGCTTTGAAAAGGTGGATTCTTTGGGCCAAGCATTCCAGAGATTTCCCAGGCAGTAGAATCACTGCCCTTGCTGGCTGGGGAGTTTTTGGGAACTATTATGTTATATGTCAAAGAGTAACTTTCCCAAACGATTCCTACATAGCAAGGTAGAACAAGGCATGGGGTGTGGATTGCCCAGGACATTAATTGGACAGCACCTTTCCCAAAGGGTTTGTCGGGGTCTGCAAACGATCCCGAGACCATCCTGGCTCGTCAGGAAAGGCAATTGGGTACAGGCAAGTTAGTTATAGGGAGCAATTGTGACTCCATCTTTACTTGGCAGAGGGCACTGAAAGCAGGTAGAGCAAGTGTCATGAGGAGAGAGACTCAAGGTCTCGCAAACAGCCACAGTGTCTCGCTCACGTCCGTGCAGAAGGGCTGAGCAGACACTAACCACAGTAGACCAAACAGCTATGCATAGATATGCAGAGCCTTCTAGGAGTTAGATAACATGGGAACAATGAGTCCCACTGCAATCCATTGATATAGCCTGCCTATGGGCAACCTGGGCACTCAGGCTGGTAAGTGTAACCCAAGCAGCCAAGTGCCACGTAGTATGCTTTCCTGTCACAAGGGGTCTCACGCAGGCTGTGCGTGCTGACGTCCAATTGTAGTCAATAAATACAGACCACTTGAGGAATCGAGACTGGCTTTTACCATCTTACTTCAGCCTCGCCTGCCTTCCTTGAGTTCAGCACCTTGGCTCCCATGGACCATTACAACAATGGGGGGGCCGCCTCCCCCAACCAGTGTTCCCAATTTCACATACTCAGACTGTACCTGACCCCAGTCTGGCCAGGCTACCTTGCTATGGTAATAGACTAGATCAGGGTTTCTCAACCTTGAGCCTCCAGGTGTTCATGGACTTCAATTACCAAAAGCCCAAGTCAGCACACCTGCTGATCAGGGATTCTGGAAATTGAAGTCCAGGAACACCTGGAGGCCCAAGGTTGAGAAACTCTAGAGTAGACCCTACTGCCAGTGACTCAATGTCACTCGTCAGGGGTGACAACCCTGAGGACTAATGGCCTTAAGGTGCTGAAGACCACAGGGAAGAGTGATGGTCCCCAATTGGAATAAATTCGTTTTGAATTCATCTTGATGGAAGGCAGCAGCTTCATCAAACCAGAAAGTGACTCACGGAATTTGATTAGTGGTACGGGGGTCACGCTGCGATGCAGAAGGCAGATGAAAGGCAGTGGTGTGCTGGCCCACAGGGATACAGGGACTCATCATGGTGCGCCCCAGCAACTGGGGCAGGCAGAGGTAATGGGAATGTATAGTATTTCTCTCCTCAACCCCTCAATAGGAGCCCCCAGGGTGCCCAGCACACCCCTGATGAAAGGCTACTGCATTGTATTGTTCCCAGGACAATCTTCACGGCTGATCACCATGATGATCACCAGTATTCGGAATCAGATAGAAGAAAAAGAAGACCCTGTACTTGGAAATACCATTAGCTAACTAACACACACACACACACACACACACACACACACACACACACACACACACACACACACACACACACACACACACACACACACACACACACACACACACACACACACACTCTGTATACTTTTGCCCAGAGCCACTTTTCCTTTTGGGAGAGATCTCTAGAGTAGTGAGAAAGCCAACGGGTTCTGCCAGTAGGACAGGGAGCAAAATTTAGAGTTCGAGATGATATACCCAAAGTCAGACAGCTTCATTTGCATCACATTTGACTCCAGAGACAATTCAGGTTGGATTTGCTGATTTCAGGTACAGTACTTTAGCATTCAGTGTATTGTGTGTGGTCGCATGTTCCATGCCAGGATCAGTTTGTGGAGTCACCAGAGACATATCCACCGGCCTAGGGAAATGACCTCCAAGAAAAATGTGTGCTTGGATACGAGTAGCAGCCGACAAGGATGACGACGAACGTGGAGTTATAAAAGAAGCGTGTACTCCTTCCTTTATATCTGTTCAATACTTTCTCCCCCATAGAAGATTTGGGGACACATACCATGACTTTCTCCTGCCAACCTCACAATTTGAAAGCAAGAAATTGGAGGTAAACAAATAGATACCACTTTGGCAAGAAAGGTAACTGCGTTCTGTGCGCTCCGACATCTAATCATGCCTGCCACGTGACCACAGAAATGTCTGCAAATGCAGACAGTGCTGGGTCTTTGACTGTAAACAATGATGAGCACCACACCCTAGAGTCGAATACAACTGGCTTTTGAGCAAAGGAGATCTTTACATTTACAATGATTTTATGTTCAAATCTTAATGGGTCATCTTCCCTATGCTTAACTACAGTAAAACCCCTACTTACGAAAAAGTCAATTCCATAGGCTTTTGCTTAAATCAGTTTTTTATGTAACTTGAAGCAAACCCATAGGAAAAATTATTTTTTACATAACTCGAAGCAAACCCATAGGAAAAATGAATTTTTTATGGAAATCAAAGCAAACCCATAGGGAAACAAATTTTGATGTAACTCAAAGCAAACCCATAGGAAAAAGAATCTTTATGTAACTCGAAGCAAACCCATAGGAAAGCGTGTAAATCGGGACATGGTTTTAGCACAAAATCATTATGTAAGTCAAATTTTATGTAACTCGGGGCATATGTAAGTCGGGGTTTTACTTGTATTAGCCTTTCTTTCTGTAAAATAAAAGCAACCACCACACCACCACCCGATGCTCTACTCCTTTTTGCCAAGTTTTTACATTCCCTCAGTCATCATTCACACCAAATTGGCTTTTGGCTGTGGCTTGCTGGGCTTAAAGGGCAGCGATTGCATAGCTCAGCTTTGAGTCAGAATATTTCAGCAGGCAATCATGACATTAGTTAAGGCGAAGAGTTAACCACAAATGAAACCAGAACCAGAGATGATAATTTATAGAGAAGAAGAGAGCCCCCACCTGGTCATTCAGACATCTAACTGCACTACAGATACTAAAGATATTCTTGTGTGCGCAAATGTGTTTGTTACAGAGACCTCGGTAAAGACCATCATTCAAAAAAACAACTACAGTAATGGTATGGCTTACAATACCCATCCAATATGGTTAAAGAACAGATCAACTGGAATAGATGAATACCCAGAACCAACCTACTACAAGACAAGCCCAGAAGGAAAAAACAACAATTGAACACCACAACTGAGCATACCTGTCAAGTATCCCGGATTGGCCAGGAAACCCCGTATTTCTCCGCGCGTTCCTCCCCTTTCCCGCCACCGTCCTGTATTTGAACGGTGGGGAAAGGGGTTACTGCGCATGCGCACCCATCGCAAATGGGTTCTGCACATGCACAAAGGGGTTCTGCGCATGCGCAAAGGGGTTCTGCGTATGCGCAAAGGCGTTGTTACTGTGCATACGTGCCCGGGCCAGAGCAGTTCCTGTATTTTCCAGGGCCGCACTTGACGGGTATGCATCTGAGACCTCTGACACGCATAAGAAAAGATCTCCACCCCATCCTGGACAAGAATGCTTCATTTTCCCAAGCTCTTGGTGGCAGACGTATACTTGGCCTACAGACAACCCCACAATCTCAACCAACTTTTGACACTCAACAGACTACACAACAGTGAAGCAGAGATGTGAAATAAACCCTGCTAGAAACCCAAATACCAGCGATGCCCTCACCTTTACTCTGGTAACACAATTACAGGACCCAACAACGTCACACACATCATTAAAGGCAATTTTACTTGTTCCTCTGCTAATGTGATTTATGCCATCGCTTGCCAAAATGCCAGTCTGCCCTCTACATAGGACAAACAGCACAATCTCTGCACACACAAAAACTAATTTTATTATTTATGTACCGTATTTTCCGGTGTATAAGACGACTGGGTGTATAAGACGACCCCCAACTTTTCCAGGTAAAATATAGAGTTTGGAATATACTTGCCGTATAAGACTACCTCTCTTCCAATGCACACCAAATAAAAATTAACCCACACTCAACCCGAAGACA
Source organism: Bradypodion ventrale (assembly GCA_035047345.1). Lineage (NCBI taxonomy): Eukaryota > Metazoa > Chordata > Lepidosauria > Squamata > Chamaeleonidae > Bradypodion > Bradypodion ventrale. The sequence continues at coordinate 133,199,140 of JAWDJE010000006.1, read as the reverse complement.
CGAAGCCCTCCAAGTCGAATGGGCAGGTTCTGGTGGAGAGCCAATCCACGCTCACAGTCTCCTCCTCGAGGTACAGGAAGATGTGTGCAGCTTGCTTCCCCTTGCTTCATACTCCCCGCACAGAGCAGGGACTCGGCCGCGGCACCCCCCCACCATATGCGCCGGACATATGAAGCAAGGGGAAACAAGCTGCAGTTAAGTACCTGTCCTATAAGACGACCCCCGACTTTGGCACAGATTTTTCGGGGTTAAAAAGTTGTCTTATACGCCAGAAAATACAGTATTTATTTATTTATTCTAATTTGTATTGCTGCCCAAATCCGAAGACTCTGGGCGTCTTACAGAAAATAAAACCAATGGCAATTTAAAAAGCAATTAAAAACCCATTAAAAAAAACCTACTGACAAAATTTTAAAAAAGATTGAAACCTTAAAAGAGAGAGTGTGTTCTACTAAATTAGCCAGTAGGGGATACCATGTCGCTGGTACCCCACACCTGCCCTGCCAGGTAAGTTTTTAACCCTTTCCTGAAGGGCAGCAACTCTGTCTGGAGACGCAGCTCAACTGGCAGGAGGTCCACAGGGCCGGAGCAGACACTGAGAAGGCTCTCCTTCTAATGCTAGAGAGAAGATCCCCTCTATCAGATGGAACAATGAGAGAGCCTCTCCGGTGGAAGCAGTTTCCACAATGTTTCAAAAAACTAAAAATCACATTTCTGCTCATAAATGCTACTGTGGTTCTCCAAGCAGCACAGAAGGCTGATTTACCTCAAACGTCTCTAATACAATGAGTTGCCCCAAACCAGCAACCCTGGTGCCTATTTTCCTCTGTCCTTTCTGCACAGTTTTTAAATATGCTAGAAACTGATACGACCCTCAAACACGGCTCCTTTGTCACCTCCACAATTATCAAATGTGCTAAAGGAGAATGAAAAAACATGGTCTGGAAAGACCTCCAAGTATAGTCCTACCTGTTCTCTGACACCTGGATTTCACTCTTCTGGTATGATCCCACTTGCTTCTCACTCCCGGCTGACATCTGCCGCTGAGATATGTTTAAGTGGGTACTTTTCCTGTTCTTCTCCTTGATGTGTTGTTTGGATGTGGCTTTCTTTTCTTCAACGTGGCCCCTGTCTGGCACCAGCTTGGCAAACAGCTCACCGGCTGGCATTGTGGCTATCTCATCATTGGCATTTGTGTATGGCCCAAATAAAGGCTTAGGTGACTGATTCCGGTTTATATCTAGGGAATCATCACTGTGAGATGAAAGGAGATTTGCAAATTGCTTGGTAATTCCTACAGTTCTGTGAGAATCTTCTGCTGGTGTGGTCAAAAGGCTTTTTGTCCAATCTTCTTCTGCAAAGGATGTTGTACTTCCAACCCTAGGGGACCATTTTAGATGCTTTCTTTTTAAATAATCCTGAAATAAATTGCCAAGAGAGAATACACAGTACATGGTTAGAGTCCTGTGATTGCAAAACTTTAAAAAAATATTAACATATTGTGGTTATGGTCCCCCCACCCCTTATTCTGAAAGTGGTAAATCAACTTCCGGTCCCCTGGAAGGAAGGAAGAACCAGCCAACCACCAAACCCAACCCAACCCACCTCTGGAAAGTGATCTTCAGGGCCAGCTATGATTTCTCTTGACATGAGTCCACCAGGTCTGGCTTGGAGGTTTTCCCTCATGGTAGGTTTTGTCCCCAAACTTTGCTCTGGAGGCTGTGAGTCCCCGTAGTAATTCCCAAGCTTCTTCTCTCCTTCTGCAGTTGAGGACACTGTTTCAATCCTGCTTTTCTCACTCTTCTTGTGTAGATGCCGTCTGGGAAGGCCAGCAGGATGGATGGTTGCCTCATTGATGTCAAAGCTAGAATGACACAGATGCAAAGACAGATGAAGGGATTTTGATGTGGATTATGAGTCTTCCACCCTTTAATTTAATTGTCAATCTAAATAAAAGTCCAGGTTACCCAACTGCCAATACTAAAGGTCCCTTTGCTCGAAAGCCAGTTGTATCTAACTCTCTAGGAGGTGGTATACATCTCTGTTTACAGCCAAAGAGCCAGCACTGTATATGTTTGCAGATGTCTTCATAGTCATGTGGCAGGCATGACTTGATGCTGGAGCATACCGAACACTGTTACCTTTCCCACCAAAGCAGCACCTATTTATCTACTTGCAATTTCTTGCTTTCAGACTCTAGGTTGGCAGGAGCTGGGGCAGATAACGGGATCTCACTCCATCACACAGCACTGAGGTCTCAAAACTGCTGTAACACTATAAAGACTGACTGATAAATTTATTGTAACCTATCTGTCTCTACAGTGTGGTAATAATGCTAGGAAAAATTGAAGACAGAAGCAAAAGAGGAATCTGAAATGTGAGATGGACTGACTCCATGAAAAAAAAATGTATGACCCTGAGTTTAGAATTTATGAACAAGGCAATATTGGGAAGGTCACTTCATACCTAGATGCAATTTGAGGGCACATAAAAAAACAATGGACCCACAAATTGCTTCACTTTTCTGACAGCAACAGATGGGCACAACTGCCCCATTTGACGTCAAATCAGGGTGTGATCCCATAGAGAAATACAGGTAATGACATGTTGGACCAGTTCAAGAGTGTTCCAGTGCAATCTATTCCCAATTGATCTCACAGTGTTCAAGGAATTGACCTTTAGCCTGACCCTGATTTGTGCTCATTAGTAGAACAGATACAGTTAAAATCAGTGTGGCTTTTTACACCTGGTAATGACTTGATAAATGCTCAGGTTTTATTTCTGTGAAGTTTGGTTCTCTGAAGTGGTAAATGGTTACTAGATGGATGCAAAATAAATAATTGTAGCATTACACAGTTTACTTTTCAGTTCTGTTATAATAACCAACTGTTATGTACCTCTGTATCCACTTAACCACTTGAGCCACTTCTGCAGTGGCTCAAGTGGTTAAGATGCTGACTGGAAGGCAGCAGATCAGCAGTTTGATACCCGAGGACTGCACAACAGAATGAGCACCTGTCTCCGTCCCAGCTCCTGCCAACCTAGCAGTTCAAAAGCAAGAAATTGCAAGTAGATAAATAGGGACCACTTTGGTGGGAAGGTAAACAGCGTTTCGTGTGCTCCGGTGTCTAGCCATGCCTGCCACATGACCACAGAAACATCTGCAGACGTAGACAGTGCTGGCTGTTTGGCTATAAACAGATGAGCACTGAACCCTAGAGTCGGATACGACCGGCTTTCGAACAAGAGTGAGCATTACCTTATCCCCACTTATTCATTTATACGTTTATACATGGTAAAGGTAAAGGTAAAAGTTTCCCTTGCTCGAAAGCCAGTCGTATCTGACTCTAGCGTTCAGTGCTCATCTCTGTTTCAAAGCCGAAGAGCCAGCACTGTCTGCTTCTGCAGATGTTTCCGTGGTCATGTGGCAGGCATGACTAGACACCGGAGCACAGAGCACTGTTACCTTCCCACCAAAGTGGTCCCTATTTATCTATTTGCAATTTCTTACTTTCTGACTGCTAGGTTGGCAGGAGCTGGGACAAAGACGGGAGCTCATTCCATCCTGCAGTACTCGGGAATCAAACTGATGACCTTCCGCCTCCCAGTCAGCGACTTAGCCACTTGAGCCACTGCAGTCCCTCTGGGATATACGTGAGGCTATGTGTAAATAAATTAATAAAATAAAATTAATTACATCTGAGGAAGTGGACCTGCTCCACAAAAGTTAACATTAAAATATAGGAATCGGTCTTTAAGGTGTTACAACGTTTTTGTCTTTTTTTTTTTAAAAAAAATTACTACTTGATATCCTTTGCCATTAAAAGAAAGTAAAGAGTGTTTGCCTTTACCTTCCTTTCCTGGACTACAACTCCCAGACTCGCTTTGACCTCCAAGATCACAGAGACCCTGCCAGGGGTACCTGAGGGATTATGGGAGTCGTAGTCCAAGGAATCCCCTGCAGCGCTAATAACCGGCACTTCTTGCGCTTGCGCAGAGAGGCGCCGGCGTTCCCCTCCCTTCCCTTTCCCCTCTCATATCATAGAGGACAGCTGGCAAAAGTATCGCTCCTCCCCCACCCCCTATTGGCAGCAGCTGCTATCAATCACCCGATGGGCGGAGCGAGAGGCGGAAAGGCAGCTGTGCTTACTGTCTCATTCCCTCGCGGCGAAGAGAAAGAGACGAATGCGCATGCTCAGCTGTTTCTTATAAATAGGCGTCGCTGGGCGAGGAGCCTCGCCATTTTGTGTTGGGCAGCAGAGCGGGTGGTAGTGGGCTCACAGTGATGGTGGGATGGCCATGCGTTTTCTTGTGGGAAAAGCTCACATTGATGTCATAAAAGGGAGGGGGGGCAGATTATGAAGTATCTTGCTGAGTCTTGGGGTTTTATTTTGTTTTAAGCAGTTTGGGCTGAAGCTCTAAAACCAGAAATTGAGAATAATGATTTGGTGCATTATCTAGAAATCCCAAGAAGTTACAATATCATGGAGAAAAGGGGTTACTTCAATAGTAAATGAAAGTAGCCCATTAACTAAGGGGTGTGAATGTCTAGTTTATGAAGCTAACAAATTTCTCAAATGGCCTAAAGGCATTTATTTTATTTATTTTCCCCTTTGGAGGACTTTTCCTAAACTTTATAGATAGGAGAGGAGGCTGCTGAGGGATCTTTTAACAGCCATAGGGATTTTGGGGTGGCTGGCTGATTTGTTTTGGACGGAGTGGGTGACTTTAACTACGTAAAACCAAGTTGTAAATAAAATAAAACCAATTATATGGGATTTTAAAAAAGTGGGCTGCTTGAGCATATCTAGAATTTCTAAAGTTTAGTGCACCAAACTATATAAGTAGTATTGGGTTAACATAAAATTAAAATACAAGAGAAAAGGGATGCTGGGGACTTTTTTTTGGTAGAGATTCAAAGCCATAATCTTGGGAGGTTTACTTTTAATCTCTTCCAAGATTTATTGGTATGAAATGCAAATGTGACTGAAGCTACACCTGTAGTATCTTGGTAGGAGTTGGAGGAGTATCCTGAAACAAGTTTGATAATTCTGAGGTTTGGAAATTGGATCCCATCTTTTCCTGAAGCAATTAATGCTACCAAAACTCGAATACCCAAGTAGGAATTTGCATTGCCAAAATGCATTAATAGTATCTAGCCCTGTTAGTTTTTTTTTGAAATCAAGTATTTGCTTTTAAGTCTGGACTCCCCCTAGCCTTGACATGAAAATCCTACCAATTTAGATCAAAAGTGCATATTCAAAGGGAAAAACAAGGTTGGAGGCTCAGGGTTGCAGGCTTGAGTAACTGAAACAAAGCAAGATGGAAAGAAAATGTTTTAAAAGGTGGAAGGAAACATCTGAAACACTTAAGAAAGCAGAAAACTTAACTGCCCTTTAGTCTCAGCTATACCTATGGGCTTGGTCCTTAAACCAAGAATAGGGAGCTACATTTTTTGAGGTTTACAGCTACTCAAAATGGAGCACCAAATCTACATGTGCCATAATCAGTTACCTGGAAAAATACAAGAGTACTGTATAGGAAAAGAGTGAAAAAATGGCAGCCCATAACTTGAGTTACCGTCTTATTACCTGGGGAGGTCCATTTTGTTTTTTTCTGGCAGTGCTACCCTAGAGATGGCTGCATCAGGGAGACAACTGAGTAAAGAATTCTCTGCAGATGTAGCTTGAGACGTCTTGTTCAGCAGGACTAATGGGTTTCCTCTAATTGCTTTGAAGTTACTTGTACATTCCAGAAAATAGCTGGTCATGATTTCAAGAATTGTCTTTAAAGGATGATCTTTCCCCTGTGTTCAATGAAATCAGTAAAACTTCATTATAGATAACATGTTATGTATATTTAGTTGGAAGAGTTTCATCACAGCTCTGATTAAGCTTTTCAGATTAAGGTTTACTGATACCTTGGTCAATCCATCACGCTTGGCTTCATATTTTTTCCCCACTTTCAAATTGGCTTAGAATAATTCTTTAAAAATTAGTGAAAATACTAACCTTGGGAAAACTTCCTTTGGTTCCATGGAGCATTAACATCCATCTTACAACTTTAAGCTTTTCTAAAATATTTATTACGTTTCTTAAAATAATTTCAATTTGAATTGTCTATAACCCTCCCTCGTATGTCCCTCTTTGTAATATTCCCCTAAGTGTTCAATATTCAATGCAGGGGAACTCCAATAAACGTGTGAAGACTTTTTGGGAAAGCAATTTACTTCCAAGTAAGCAGTTAAAGAAGGGGAATCCACAAGCAGGAACAAGACAATTTAGTACTTTTGCAAGGGTACTAATATTGAGAGCCACCGAATGTCTTTGTTATGATCAGACAAACCCAGAAGGGGAATATATCCTGTCCTTAAGACAGAAAAATGCTCCCATCTTTTCCATCACACCCTATTTTTTAGGGTTGAGCCTTCAAACTTGCAACTTCCCTCCCTCAAATTTCAAATCTGGATTGGCAACTAATAGCCTATTTGTTAGGAGATTTTACAGAGCATGGTTAAATGAAGGAAATCTGAATGATCTGAAACTTGTGCATTCTCTATTGATAAAGGATTCAAAAGTTCTTTCAGAAAGTAACAAATACAAACCCCACATTTTGTGGGTTTTAAAAATTAATGTTAGTGATAAAAGGGAAAGGATAAAAGCCAGGCTAAGAACAAATGTCATTATGGAAAGAAGGATAAATTACAAATTAAGAGAATAAATAAGGCAAAAGATACATTGTCTTGCTGGGTAAAGGGAGCACATAGTACCTGTACAGTATATTCATATATTGTAATAGTGGGGCTCTTTCTTTTTGTTTTTTGGTTAGGTCACATTACAAATAATCATTGTAAATTTTCTATTAAAGAATAAATGGAATAATGCTCAAGGAATAAAAAAATGAAATTAATATTGGGCCCCTAATTCCCTGTTACCCACTGCTGTATTCTTGACGAGTTTGGGATTTGTTACTAAACACACAGCAAAGGGGTGGAATATGTAATGAAACCTACCTACATTCTAGGCAAGTTGGATACTTCCTCCAAAGCTGCCACAATTCTCGAAAAAGTGAGCTGGAAACACAGAAGGAAGGGGATGCATATTTTTTTACCTTATTCTGTTTGTACAAAGATTGCAGGTTCAAAACATTACGAAGCTCATTTCGGTTGTTGATGCTAAGAGCTGTACGTGGGAATTCCTCATCCATCACAGCGCTTGTCTTTTTCAAACCCTGAAGGAGAGAAAGGGCTTGTCAGGGTTGCAACACAGGAGAAAGTACTGTATAACCTACTCTTCCAAGTCTAGCATGTTTGGGCTATGAATGTCACAAAGTTTCATGTGCAAAGCTGATTGCTTTCTGAATGTTAACATGTACACTTGAATACTTCCCATTACCCACAGTTTTGTGGGTAATGTGGTTCACGAGTTTTTGTAGGCATAAAGTGTTGAAAAGAAACTAATCAATAGTACCTTCAAATTGGTCGCAGTTCTTTTGTGTCCTGATCAAACCCAGGACTGCCAAAATGAATCAACTTTATCGGCTTTGTTGGCCAAATGTAAGTCCTCATCTGTACAGGTTTCTGGCAGGAATTGGCAGACCAGTAGAATAGCTGTATTTTGATTTGCCACATTCACACAGTGTTTTGTTAAGCTGCCCGAAGTGGGAGTCAAATCAAAAATTGACATGATAAAATAAGACCAATAAATAACAAAAAAAATATTACATTTAGGGACTCCAACCCTCAGCCTATTCAGGGTTCTCTAAGTGATGTAGGGGACGTCAAGTTCCTCACACATTCTCTTAATGTTGGTCCCAGTTGACAAGTGTCCTGGAAGATGGAGCTAGAAGAATTACTGAAACCCTGGTCCAAATGACAATACTAGTTTTGTTTTGTTGAGCAAGTTTGAGGATTGGGGTGATGGTGATTTCTTCAACAGATGATCCTTTAGAGGCAATGTTTATCATTTATAAAAGGAGTGTTCGGAGTGTTATGAGCTTTACTGGTAGCAATAGTTTGTGTTGGTGTTTGGAGAACCTGCATGGTGAGAACCATTTGTTCAGTGGAAATTGGATTTCTGGTTTGACGTGTTTTGATCAGCAGAATCCACATGGAAAGAACACAGAACGGGCTCAAGCCAAAAGCTGCACAGGTAGAAGTCATTTAAATGCTTGGAGCATGGAAAGTGCTTGGCTTGGCCAGTATTCCAGTCTTTGATCCTAGGAGAAGCTCCATTACTTGGGAGGATGTGGACCATCTCTGAGCTCAGGAGCTTATGCTCTGGTTACAGTAGAGTCTTTGCTTACCCTAAATGAATGCAGTGTTGATGATCAGCCCCAAGTGTTTCCTGTCATAACTGAGAAATAGCAGGCTTTTAAAGGAGAACATTTCTGGATAGCATCCTTTTCCCAGTAAGAACACTTTATGGTCCTCTTAGCTTCTGCATACACTAAACCTTGAGGACAGTCTCTGATCTCAGGAGAAGAGATAAAGAAGGGCTCCTTTCTAAATGAATGCTTCCAACCCTGTTGATGTAAGACTGGAGGTTGAGCAGCCCCAAGATGTCTCTTGTCATAGGTGACAGCCATGGCCAAGTTGAGGGGCTGAAGATGGACCATTAGAAATGTTCTCCAGGGACATAGAGACGTCTCTTTTTGGAGAATGAGACAGCAAATACTGAGCATAAGCAGGTGATTTTGCACCTCTTCCTATTAAGAACACTTTGTAGTCCCCATAATTTCTGCATATTCCTAATCTTGAGGGCAGTCTCTTGGCTCAGGAACTCACTCGCAGGATGCAGTAGAGTCCTTGTTTCTAAATGAATGCATCCAACCCTGTTGATGAAGGATTGCCTTCCCAGTTTAAATGAGAGCAATCTCCAGTGAGAGGCTAAGCTGAAATGTGGATTGGCTTCCTGTATTCCTTGTAATTTGTCTTGAGTAGAGATTATGTAACAGCCTGGAACAAAGTGTTCAAAAGCTAAAGATATTCAAATCTGCAGCAAAGATCTTTGCTTCTGGCCATATGACAAAAAGTGGTGAGGGGCTGGTGGTTTGCTCTGAGCAGAAATGCCATAATTTGGGGATGATGAGAAAAGTAAGGAAGAAACACTGGGAAATAGATTTCTGACTTGTTTTGATCAGCAGAATCAACATGGGAAATGCAGAACTAGTAAAAAGCAGCACAGGAAGAAGCCATATACATGCCTGGAGTGTGAGAAATGCTTTGCTTGACCTGTATTAGAATAGAAACTTTATTTACACCCCACTCTCCTGGTGCAAGCACCACTTAGGGCAGCTTACGATATAAAGAGAGAATTTAACACTATCAAAATATATAATGCACAATATACAATAAATACAATACATTTCAGAAGGAGCCCCTGGGCTCAACGTCTTGGACGGAGCCCGGGGCCCAACTTAGAAAGGCCGAAGGGAGGAAAAGACATGGCGATTGGTGCCTTCGGCCGGCCCAAAGGTGTTGAGTCCCAGTGCCCAGATCTGCGGAGCTCCAGCTGAGGTTCCTTCTTCCACGACAGTAGCCCCGGTGACTGCAAGGTCTTTATACCTATGCCTGCCACCCCCATAGCTGGGGCCAGTCTTCTCCCACCCCTGGCCGATGGTGTGTGCCCGGGAGAGACGTGACGGGGTCCCTTGGCAACGGCAGCTCTGGTCTTTTGAAGCCCTCCTGGCGGGCATGGCCGGGGGGAGATGCCAGTGGCTCCAGCTGTCCTGGGTCTCCCATTCCTGTATTCCTGTGTTCAATTTTAGGAGAAGGCCCCATTGCTTAAGAGGATGTAGACCATCTCTGAGCTCTCAGCTTGTAGGTTGGATGCAGTAAAAAGCCATTCCTTACCCTAAATGAATGCATTTGGTTATATCCCTAAGCCTCCTGGAGCAGAAAATTATCACATTTGTATTTACTGCACATGTCCCACCAGTAGAGTGCTCTTATTACTGGCCCCATAGAAGGCAACCCGGTTCAACAGACAATTCTAAACGTTTGGGGTGAATTTTTTTTTGATGTAGGCAGATTGAATGCACACGAGCCGGCAGGCGGGCTAAACACTACTTTATCGTAACATGGTCAATCTGTACATGAGGCAATGGCAGAGCCTTGCCTCCTTATATATAGCACACAGTACATTTGAATTTGGCCCGGAGGTGCACTATTGGTTACAGTCTAGGTGACGTCCTTCTGACGTAATGCATACCTGACATAGTTTGACCTGTGACGGGGAGATTTCCTGCGGTAGTTACCCATTGGAGAAATTAGAGCCACGTGATGCTCCTTCAGCTGCGCTACTGGCGAGCAGCTGAACTGCATGCATACACAATATCCCTCCCCCCTAGGATGGGACGAAGTCCTTGTGGGGGCTGGCTGTCGCGCTGTGGCCGGCCGTTCGATTCAGCGGTGCTGCCGCCTCTGGACCGCTCAACTGTGGTGCCTGAATCTCCTCCCCGGGAAAACTGAAGGGTCCTATCGAACCCGGATGGGGTATCTACATGTTGGGGAGGATGGGGGGACCTCTGGGGCAACTCAAAACCCCGCTGCTCACTTGGACGAGTGGGGGAACACTCAAGAAAACTCCCCCCATCCTGTAACAGAAAATCAAAGTGGGGTTGTGCTACTCCGGTTTGGGTGATGGTCTCCTGGTGGTTTATGCCTCCTGCTATGCCGAGTCCAGTATTACCAAAAAAAAAAGAAAGACAAAAACCACTCAAAGAGCAAATCTAAGTTCTGTGTCTTTAAAGAATATATCTATTTGGTAAAGCCATGTCTTCAAATTGTCTTCAAAATTCATAGATAAATCAAGTAGAATTCTTCTAATGTAAAAATCCAAGACAATATCAGTGATGATATGAATAATGTAGGGGCAATGTAAAGATAAGTCCAAAGTACATCAAGACTGTTCCGGTAAAACCAGCCTTTTACATATTGCTTTTTCAGGATAAAGATTCTGTAATCTGCGTTGAAGAGCCTCTAAATGTGTGTTCTATTAGTGCTCAGTCTTGTATTAAACATAACAGAAGAACAGCCTTGCTGGAAGAGGCCACAGGAGCCCATGATCTAGTCCAGCCTTCTGTCTCACACAGTGGCTCACCATTTGCTTCAGGGAATTATTCCCAAGCAGATGCCTTCACCTGTTTAGGATTCCCTGGAAATGGCATTGAGAGATATCCTGCCTATCTCCCCAACCCGGAGGTTGTCCTTAGGTATCCATAATCATAGCCATGGATACCCTTGTCCTCCATGAACTTGTCTAATCCTTTCTTGAAGCTGTCACCACTTCTTCTGGCAGGGAGTTCCATAGACCAGGGATCCTCTGGGTGAAAAAGTACTTTTTCTTATTTGTTTGAGAACTAGCACCCAAAAGTTTCATGGAGTGCCCCCTAGTTCTGGTGTTAAGTGATAGGGGGAAAACAGTTTTTCCTTATCTACTTTGTCCACACTGTGCATAATTTTATAAACTTCAGTCAGGTCACCTCTTAGACGCCATCGTGAAGAGGCCCAACCGTTGCAGCCTCAGATGGTAAGGAAGGTGTTCCAGTCCCCTAATAATCCTTCTAGTTGCCCCCCTCTGCACTTTTTCTAGCTCCATAATATCCTTCTGGAGGTATGGCGACCAGAACTGTACACAGTATTCCAGATGGGGCCTCACTATAGATTTATAAAGAGGCCAAATGACACTTGCTGACTTATTTTCATGCCCTTCCTAATGATCCCTAGCATTGAGTTTGCTTTTTTCACTGCTGAGGCACACTGGGTTGACCACCTTCATTGAGCTGTAGGACACCAAGGTCCCTTTCCTGGTTTGTCGCAGAGAGTTCAGAACCCATCGGTTTTTAAATGTAATTGGGTTTTTTTGCCCCAACATTCATCACTCTGCATTGGGGCGAATTGCCTTATTGATAGTACACTTGTAATCAGCACAAATTCTAACCTTCCTGTTAGATTTCACAGCAGTTAAAATCGGTGTCTCCCAATCTGCGGAGTCCACCGAAACCAGAATCCCCTGACCCACCAGTTTGTCCAGTTCTCCTTTAATTTTGTCCCTTAGCGCAAAAGTCACTCTTCGTGGCTTGAGCCGTATGGGGCGAATGGAAGGGTCTAAATCAAAGTCCACTTCCCAAGTCCTTTTTCAAAAACAGCGGGGTGTGCATTGCACACATCCTGAATGGGGTCATCCTGGACAGCGTTGATGCCGGTTAGTACAATGCCCAACGGTTCGAACCACTGGGTCACTAGGAGGCAACTGGCAAACCCCCCCCCCCCTTTAGCACCACCAGGGGCAGCTTCCTCGTAATTTTCTTGAACCGGATGGCAGTCTCCCACCCTCAGGATGGGAATGTAGTTACCTTGAACGTCCCGTAAGTTCGTCCTGAGGGCTCTCAGCTTTGGGCGGTCCATAGGGTGTATTCACAGGAACTCTGTCTGCAAGACTATGGAATAGGCGGTCCCTAAACTCACCTCCATCTTTAGCTGAACCCCCTGCAACAGTACCTTCACAAAAAAACGGGTGCATCGGTCCAACACATGTCTCGCCACGGTGTGCCCAGCGTACACTTTGCTGATGGCCTTGTCCTTTTGTCCGTAGTGTCTGGTCCAGTCTGCCTGCACACCTTCGCTATGTGTCCCAACCGTCCGCAGTTGTGGCACTCCGCCTTCCTGAATGGGCATTTCTTTCAGTTCTGTGAGCCCTCGCAGCACCGGCTTGCTTCGGTGGTGTCTCGCCTTTCGGATGCCCTTTTCCTCACTTTTTGGACCTCTGGTTCGCTCTCGCCGGATCCCGAAGAGGACGTTGCGGTGGCTGCCGCAGCTTTCAACTATCGTGCACATGGTGACAAACAGCTGTGGGCTTGCACCACGGACGCCGAACTCCCCGGGGCTGCGGACCTCGTCCTGCATCCATCGCTTACTACCTCAGCAGCTTGTGCAGCCCGCCCGCAAGACCTCGAACGTGATGTCCTCGTCTTGGGACAACAATTTCCGCCGAGCCTCTTCATCCCGCAGGCCGAGTAGGAGGCAGTCTTGCAATGCCTCGGCCAGGGTGGCTCCCCACCGACATGGAACGGCCGCCAGCCTCAGCGTGGCCACGTACTCAGCCACAGTTTCTCCAGGCCATTGGTCCCACCGGCTGAACACCATTCTCGCTGGGAAAGCAGACACTTTTGGGCGAAAACGTGCTCGCAGGTCAGATAGGATTTCGGCCAGCGGTACCGTCTTGAGCACCCTCAGCATCAGGAGGTTCCTCGCCAGTTCGTTCCAGGGTTGGCAGCCCACACTTTATCGAGCCTGGCCGCTAGTTCGACGGCGTCCTTAGCGGTGATCAGGACGTTGTCGAAGTATGGCAGGACCCCCGGCAACCCATTAAGTATACGTTCGACTAAGGACTGAAATGCATTCACCCCGAATTGTAGTCTGGTCACCTTAAATGCCCCCCTATGTGTTTTTTTATTTATAGCTCACATTTCTATGCCTCCCAATCAGGCGAACCTGACTCAGGGCGGCTCACAACAGGATTAAAACATATATATTAAAAACAATTAAAACCCCAACATACCCACCCACCTATTAAAAAATAACCACATTAAAACTGCCTGCATTAAAAAGATGGGGAGGCTTCATTTTATAAGCCAACAGGCAGGGGCCACTCTTCCATCCGGGCCCCACACCTGCCCCGCCAACCAGGTTTTTAATTCTTTTCTGAAAGGCAGGAGGTTTCACAAGGCTGGTGCGGACATGGAAAAGGCCCTCCTTCGTGTGCCAGAGAGGCGAGCCCCTCTGGCAGATGGGACAATTAGGGAGCCCCTCCGGGCCGCTCTGGTTGGACGGACAGACACTCTTTGGACAATGCGGTCTCTTAGGTATCCTGGCTCACTACCATGTAGGGTTTTAAAGGTCAAAACCAGCACCTTGAATTACACCTACAATAGTTTGTGGCACAGCAGCAGCAGGTGTTACAGTCAGTTGTGTTTATAGCTTTTTTATTCCCATTAAAATTAGAATATTACATGAAATCAGTAACACAAGGATTGGAAACAACAATATCGGACCTCTGAAAAAGTAAAATCATGCATATGTACTCAGTACTTGGTTTGGGTCCCTTTTCCATCAATTGCTGCCTCATTGCGGTGTGGCATGGATGCTATCAGCCTGTGGCACTGCTGAGGGTGTTATGGAAGACCAGGATGCTGCAATAGTGGCCTTCAGCTCCACTGCATTGTTCGGCCTCATGTCTCTCATCTTCCTCTTGGCAATGCCCCATAGATTTTTTTGGGGGTTCAGGCCAGGCGAGTTTGCTGGCCAATCAAGCACAGTAATCCCATTGGTCATTGAACCAGGTTTTGGCAGTGTGGGCAGGTGCCAAGTTCTGCTGGAAAATGGTCAGCATCCCCATAAAGCTCGTCTGCGGAAGGAAGCATGAAGTGCTCCAACATCTCCTGGTAGGTGGCTGAGTTGACCCTGGACTTAATGAAGCACAGTGGAACAACACCAGCTCCCCAAATCAACACAGACTGGAAACTTCACACTGGACTCCAAGCATATCTTGCATTGTGTGCCTCTCCATTCTTCCTCCAGACTCTGGGTCCTTGGTTCCCAAATGAGATGCAAAAGTTGCTCTCATCAGAAAAGAGGACTTTGGACCCCTGAGCAACAGACCAGTTCTTTTTTTCTATAGCCCAGGTAAGACACTTCTGACGTTGTTTGTTGTTCAGGAGCGGCTTGACAAGGGGATATGACATTTGAAGCCCATGTCCAGGATCTGTCTGTGTGTGGTGGCTCTTGATGCACTAACTCCAGTCTCAGTCTACTCCTTGTGAAAGTCCCCAACACTTTTGAATGACCTTTTCCTGACAATCCTCTCCAGGCTGCGGCCATCCCTGCTGCTTGTGTATCTTTTTCTTCCACACAACTTTCTGTTAATGTGTTTTGATACAACACATTGCAAACATTCAGCTTTCTGTGATATCTTACGGATATAAAATTGTTCCTCCTTGAGATTCTGATCTCGGTTCGAGGAACAACTCAGCATGTGCGATTGTCATACAGCTTATTGCCCTCCCTGGAACCATGCAGCCTTTGCAAAGACTTCGTGAGTGTCATGTCTCTGGAGACGGGGGGTAGGATGGTCCAGTGCTAAGATGAAATATGGTAAGAATGTCTTTCACCAGGACAAGATTCTGGCTGGACCAACTGGAAAGTCACTTAAAGGATTGAAGTAAAGTAGGAAGATCAAAGATAAGTCAAGTAAAATGAGAGGTTACTTGGACACGGCAAACTTTCTAATTGTGGAGATATACCACCAATATAGTATTTGTGCGCATACAATTTATGCCCCACCACATGTACAATATTATGCCATTGAATTAGCTTCTGATCGTAGGAGGCTTGTAGGTATATAGGATACAGTAGGCTAGAGTCTTTCTGCCTATTAAATAAATGCATACAACCCTATTGATGTGGGACCTCAGCCTGGATGAAGTGTATGTACAGTGTTAATCAGCCCCAAAAAGTCTTTCCTGTCACAGGTGAAAGCCATGACCAAATGAGGAGCTGAAGATGGACTATTAGAAATGTTCTGCAGGGACATAGGCTCTTCTTCTGGTCCCGATCAGGTGTGCTTCTCTCATAGAAGGGACCAGCGTTGAGCCTCACCGGTCAGCCCTGAAGCTTATGATGAAAAATGTCTTCTGGCTAACATCTTATCAATAAGAACACTCCCTAGTCCTCATGGCTTCTACCATCCACAAAGGCTTTGTCACTTCATAGATTTTGAAGCCAAGTGAAATCAAGTTGAAGGAGGCTACTTGGAAATAG
The DNA here is from genome assembly GCA_035047345.1 of Bradypodion ventrale. Taxonomy (NCBI): domain Eukaryota; kingdom Metazoa; phylum Chordata; class Lepidosauria; order Squamata; family Chamaeleonidae; genus Bradypodion; species Bradypodion ventrale. The sequence goes on along the minus strand of JAWDJE010000006.1, from coordinate 133,183,320 downwards.
GACAAAGTTTCTGTGAATGGAGAAATTTCATTGATTCATTTCATTTATTAGATTTATACCCCACCCTACTCAACAAAAATGTGACTCAGGGCAGCTTACAATAAAGAATATACAGTATAATTACAAAGTTACATATCAATATCGAAATGACAAAACATTAATTTTAACAAGAAAAAATACAAACCCTAACCACAGTCATAATAGTCCTCCAGTCCAATCCAATAAATGCTGCTGAAGTAGCTACTTAAACAATCAAAACTAATGAAGTGTTGCACAGGTGCAAAGTCATTTTGAACCAAACTACCATTTAGAAATTTAGTTGAGCTCTAATAATTTATTTCTATTTATTACATTTCTATCCCACCCATCTTGGATGTGTTTTCTCTGGGAAATAATAAATAATCTCTTTATTAATAGGAATTTTAATACTCCCCCCCCCCCGGTTTAAATGAGAGCAATTTCTAATCCATTTGCTTCTGTCCTGTAATTTCTACTTTGCTGCTAAAATAGCACCCATATTCCTTACTAATAATATGCAGGCAAAGTAATTCTAAAAAAAGCTGTGGCAACTGCTAACTACTATACTTTAAGCATCCTATGGGACCTCCAATTCATAAGTGAGAGGGTGAGAGCTGAAATGTGGATTGGTTTCCTGTATTCCTTGTAATTAAAAATGCATTGTGGGAAATGTAGTCCGGAGTAGAGATTACGTTAGCAGCCTGGAACAAAGTGCTCAAATGCTAAAGATATTTAAATCTGCAGCAAAGATCTTTGTTTCTGGCCATGGCAAAATGGAGGGTGAGGGGTGATGATTTGTCTGGAGCAGAATGCCACAATTTGGGGATGGCGAGAAAGGTAACGCAGAAATATACATCCAGGAAGGCGGTTTGTTTACCTTTTTGCTGAGAAATTCCCGCACCAAAGATGCAGCGACCTCTTCCACGACTGCGGTTTCCATTGTGCCTCTTCCACTGCATAGAAGGTCCAGAGATGATGCGCTGTGCCCCAAGTGTTTTGGGAAAGGTGTTCGGCTTGTTCTCTCTCTCTGGCCAACTGACTGTTAACTGTCGCTTTCGTAGGGCTCAGCTCAAGTTACAGCCTTTTCTTGGGAACTCGGTTACCACAAGGTGTCGTTGGTACGTTGCTACGGCAATGGCATCAGCAAAAGAGTGTTCTTTTCCTGGTGGGGCTTCATAGCCTTCCCCTTTCCATATGGGTTTTAGAAGTTCAAGGCATCTATGAGGTCCGCCTTTCATGTCCCGATCAAACCCTGGATTGCCAAAATGAAGCCACATTCTTGGCTTTGACGCTGGCTAAACTTAACTCCTATGAGGTTAAAGAAGACAAGTGGACTGGATCTGTGTAACATGCCTACATAAACATCTCCAAGCTTTAAAATATCAGGTCCCAGAATAAGAAGAGATATTAAAACAAGAAGAGATGGCTGTGAATTTGAGCAAAAGAGGGAAGTTCAGACTGGGCAGGTCATGGTGGGCTGATTTGACAACTGGCCTCTTGGAAAGGAGGACTCTTTTTCGTGTCTAGGTCAGACTTTAAAATGTGCCAAAATGAAAGTGACCTTTTTGGTGAATTCATTCCGTACTTCCCATGACCCTAGTGTAAGAAAGGTTAGCCAGCTCAACAAGGTTGCTATTCCCAAATTGTGGTTCAAAAATGACACAATCTTCAAGGACTCTCTGGCTGGCCCTGCTCAGGACTGAAGTAGCAGGTTGATCTACCACAACAGTTGTGTGAGAAGGACAAGGAAACAATTGGTGTTTTCTTTGGGAGGAGTCAAAAACATCTGGTTGGAAGGTCCAGAGATGGATGTTGAGAGACTGCAGGGCAGGAAGGGAGAGACAATAAACCAGATGCTGATTCTTTATCAAAAGGTTTCATGAGAGGTTGTTCCAAGGGAAAAAAACTGGGGAGGGAGGGAGAACGAAGACATGCTGTGAGTGTCCTGCTGTGGAATCAGTGGACAATAAATTAAGTATGCAGAAGTAAAGGATCAAATAAATGTTAGGAGTGGAAGAAACTTCCGTCTTCAATTTCATTTTGCTGGAAGACGTTTTGCTGTTAGCAGGCATCTTTGACATTAAGTCATATAAGTGAAACTAAAATAAAGTTCACCCAAAAGATTCTTACTTGCCTGGCAAACACCCCACCCCCCTCCCAAATGACAGTCAAGACAACTTTGTGGAGGAAAACCGGCCACTTTATTAAAGTGACAAAAAGCAAGAACAAGATTAACAAAAATAACAAAACTTTATGCAGGGGGCCTCTAGCACAGGAGCCCTAGATGACCAAAAGAAAAAGGGGGGAGCCTACTTAGGCAATGGGGCATTGCCTAACTTCTTTGCCACAGCCAAATGCAGCCTGCTTTTTACTAAGACCACCCCCCCCCCCTTTGTGCTTGCTGCCAAGGCCTGAGAAACGCAAGGCAGCTCGAGGTCTCCCTTTTGTGTATGGGACCAAAGACACCAGGACAGCCGAAGAGCTGGCTTAACACAACTTTATTACATGCTGGTCAGAGGGAACATGTGGTAATGGCGGACGAACAGCTCAATATATACAGTGGCTATACATTTGAATGTGGCTCCTTGACAGTCTATTGGCTACTGTCCGCGTGACGTCATTTCAGGTCACGCCCTTCTTGTCCAGGTGAAGGTGGTGGCGGGAATCTTCCCGCGCTGTTGCTCTTAGGTGAGTCTTGGACCAATGAGCTTGGACGCTCGCTATTGCCATCTAGTGGTCACTAGCTCGTGTCCTATTAGGGTTACAGTGATGCAGCTGAGGTTACAATGTTACACATGGAACAGGTTACATTGAATACACATGGATAGATACATTGTTTAAAGGCACATGCTTTAGAACACAACACTTCCAAAACCATAAGACCTAAATGCCCCCGCATAAGTCCCTAACCAAAACTTCACAACCTTTTTTTACTAAGCCTCCTCCCATCCCAGGTAAGCCACACAACGTTGGACTCCTGGTTGGGAGACAACTCTATCCAGCTTGCAGAAACATCTCCAAAATCCTTGCATTGATTCTCAACCCTGTCCTCTCCATCGCACCAAACTTCGGATCCCTCAAGGTGGCCTTGAGCAGGATTTCTGAAAAAATTCCAACAACACTGGGCCATGCCATCCGCAGGTGCTCGATGGGGCGGCCCACCCCTTCTACAGCCTCCTCCTTCCCTACAATGTGCTCCCCACAAATGCATGACCACCACCTCCAGAGGGCCAAACCACCCCAATGGCGTCGGAGTCCTCTGGCCCCAAATTCTTCCCCCGCTTTATTTCCCAAATAATTGGGTACCTGAAGAAACCCAGGTGTCTTCCCAGAAAGGACCCAATAGCCCATCTCTCAGCCCACTCCGCAAACTCGTCCCCGAGGATCCAGATTGTCCGGTTCTGGAATGGCATAGAACCTGCAAAATAAAACTTATAACGAGAACTGACCCCTACATGATGGCCGGCAGCTCCCTCATGTATGCTTTGAACTTGTCAGACATCAACCTTCCCACCTGTATAATAACCTCTTCCATGGAGGCAGCCCCGATCTGAAAGGAGTGAGGGAAAATGCCACCCAGACACTCCCACAGCCTCCAAAACCTTTTTCGTGACTGCCCAAAACTGAAACTTGGTGAGCGGCTCACCCATCCCACGAACCAAGAACTCACCATCCTTCTTAGACCTCTCACCTGCACGGACTTCTGGACCGCTCTTACCGGGCAAATACCAACCAAATGACATCTGCCAGGCATCTACCTTCGCCTCTCTGGTCCGTTTTGGAGCAGCGAATAAACAAAAAAACTTGAGATTCTAAAACTGCCACATCTTCAAACAACAGGGCCCTGCTGTTAGTTTCATTTTTTGACGCTGCTACCAACTCACTGATACATAATGCCCCAAAGAAAGCCAAGATGGATGCCACTCTAAAAAGCCTAGCTTCATATTAATCTCCACATACTCCCTCCCAAGCCTGCGACATCCGTACCAGGATCCCCGGCAAGAAAGGGGTCCTTCTATCCCTTCCCATGCTACTCATCCGAGACCAACCTTCCAGCACTTTACGTATCCTGAAATCTCCCGACCTATCCCCCAACCCCGTAGACTTAGCAAAGAATGCCAACGCTGAAAGCTTAACCTTAATGGTCCGGACCATCAAACCTTTAACTCAGAAAAACACAAAACTAACAAGTGATCAACTGGCACTGGCCATACATCCCCCAAACCTGCACAAACTCCTGGCAAGCAGCTGCATAACACTTCCTTGTGCTCGCGGCCATGGAGTTCCTGATAAGCCTCCTCTATGTAATCCCTCCAATTGCCCATATCTTGGTCGGCAACTGAAGAGGAAGACGCTGCCCCTCTGGCACCAGCTGCTTGAATCTGTCCATTTGCTGTCGGGACAAAGCATCAACCACCTCGTTGTGCACACCTGGAATGTGCTTAGCCACCAACAAGACATTGGCTGTCAAACACTTCTTGACCATATCCCGAACCAACATCATAACCCTCTTTAATGTATGAAAACCAAGACACAGGAAACAGCCATGGGCTGGTTTAACTCAGGTTTATTGCGTGGTGGTCAGAGGGAACATGAGGTAATGGCGGATGCAAAGCTCTATATATACAGTGGTAAACATTCGAATGTGGCTCCACGATAGCCGGTTGGCTATTGTCTGCGTGACATCATTGCTGGCCACGCCCTTCTTGTCCAGGTGTAGGTAGTGGCGGGAAACTCCGCGCTGTGGCTACTGATGAGTATGGACCAAGAGAGCTTGGACGCTCGCTGCTGCCCACTGGTGGTCATTAGCTCGCGTCCTAATACAGGGTTTATAGTGATACAGCTGACGACTATATTGTTACTTGTAGGAAGGGTTACATTGTTAAGATACATTGTTATCACATGAAGAAGGTTACACTATTAGAACACAACACTCCTCCCCCCTAGGATGAGACGAAGTCTCTCAGCCAAGATGGCTTATTTCGAACACGCTGGGGTCTCGGTGCGGGCTGCCCTGCCCCGGGTTTGCTACCTTCTCCTTGTCCCCTGGCTTCCTGTCCTGTAATTTGAGAGGGAGACTTGTTAGTGACTTGCCGCGGTTCTGCGGCTTTTATGGGAGGTGTGTGCTTTGTTTGGGACGAACTGGGGGCTAACGAAAAACCCCTCTTCTCGCTTGGATGGGTGGGGGAACACTCCCAAAACCCCCCCCGGCTCGGTAACGCAAAATCAAATTCGGGGGCAGCAGTCGCAAACTCTTCACTCTCTTTCCCGGGATCGGATAGAGCTGGCGTATCAAAAGGATCTGAGTCGGGACCGCTGCTTCCCCCCCTTGTTTGGGACTGTTGCCCTTCGTTGTCTCCTCCTTGGGCTAAGCGGGTGGAGGAGAACCCTAACGCTGAGGTATTTTCCATGCCGTCCGTGGATTGCTTCCTGGGAACCCGGCTCCGGAGCTGATCTGCATGCCGCCTCCAGAGTAGACCGGTGCTCGTTTCCACCCGATACGACACTGGTCCCGTCTGTTCTACAACTCTCCCTGGTACCCAGGCTGGCCCTGCGCTGGCGTAGTTCCTGCAATGCACAGGATCGCCGGCGGCGAAACCTTTCGACACCGCTACCCCTACGTTCTTCCCTTTGTCCTCGACCCTCGTGGGGTCTAATCTGGTTAGAATCGTGGTCAGCTTTCTCCGCATCAGCAGCTCTGCCGGCGAGTAACCGGATGCCAAGGGGGTCACCCTATACGCTAATAAAAACTGACAAACTTGGTGATTCAGGTCCCCCGAGCCCATGCGCCGCAGCGCATCCTTTGTTGTACGCACCAACCGCTCCACTTGGCCATTCGTGGCCGGGTGAAACGGCGCGGATGTGATGTGCCGAATGGCGTTTGCTTCCGTGAATGCCCTAAACTCGGCGGACGTGAAACAACTAGCGTTATCGCTGACCAGAGTGTCGGGTAAACCGAACGTGGAAAAGACTCTCCTTAGATGGCTAATTGTCGTGGCGGAGGACGTGCTCTTTACCGGAATCACCTCCAGCCACTTGGAGTACGCATCCACTACCAGGAGAAAAAGGGTACCTCGGAACGGGCCAGCAAAATCTATGTGCACTCTGGACCACGGCCCCCTTGCCGCGTCCCATTCCCTGTGCGGGAGACGAGCCGCCTCCGGTCGGGAGCCCTGGCATGCCTCACAAGTGCCGATCATGTACTCTATGTCTGCGTCCAGCTGGGGCCACCAGAAGTAACTCCGCGCCAGCGCCTTGGAACGGACGATCCCCGGGTGGCTGACGTGCAACAGTTTGAGTACCCTCGGTCGCAGGGATGTAGGGACCACCACCCGTTGACCCCACAAAAGGCACCCCCTCTCCAAGGACAACTCTATTTTTTTTCGAAAAAATGGGTCGAATTCCGTACTTGGAGAGGACGCCGGCCACCCCTTCTGTACCCATGAGCTTACTTTCTCCAGCGTTCTATTCCTGCCAGTCGCCCTGGCAATGTCGGCTGGTACTATTGGGGGTGAATCTAAAACCTCTATTAACAATACCTGGTGGTCTCTCTCTACCCCTGCCTTTTGGTCACCCGACAAAGGCAGAGGAGACCGTGAGAGTGCGTCTGCATGGCTGATCTCCTTTCCGGGCCGGTATTCCAACTCATGTTGGTATGCGTTGAGGAAGATAGCCCACCTCAGCATTCTCGGGGACAGGATCTGTGGCGTGGGCTTATTTGCAGTGAAAATTCCTAACAGAGGCTTGTGATCGGTCACGATCGTAAACGGGCGACCATACAGAAAATCGTGAAATTTTTTGGTGCCCGCTACTATCGCTAATGCCTCCCTGTCGGTCTGTGCGTAATTCCTCTCAGCTTGGGACAGGGACCTTGAATAAAACGCTACCGGGGCCTCCCTTCCGTCGTCCAACACGTGGCAAAGCACCGCCCCCACCCCCAACGGGGATGCGTCACAAACTAAGACCACTGGCCGTTTGGGGTCGAAGTGAGTTAGGATTGCCTCGGATGTTAGGAGTTGCTTTAACTCTTTAAAAGCCCTCTCTTGCTCGTCACCCCACAGCCATGTTTCCTCCTTTTTAAGCAACCGATGGAGCGGTTCGGCCACAGACGCCTTCCGTGGAAGGAAGGTATGGTAAAAGTTTAGGAGCCCCAGGAATGACTGTAGTTCGGTTTTGGATGTGGGGCGAGGAGCCTGCTTGATTGCGGCTACTTTGGATTTGGACGGCTTAATTCCCTCGGGTGTGACACGGAACCCTAAAAACTCAACCTCTGTTTCGAAAAAGACGCATTTGTCTTTTCTCAGTCGCAGCCCCGCTTTCTCGAACACAGTCAGTACTTTATCCAATCTCCTTGCCAGTTCGGCCTCACTCCCCCCTGTTATCAATACGTCATCAAAATAACACAACACTCCCTCCAGCCCCTTCAGGAGGCGTTCCACAATCGACTGAAAAAGGCCGGGTGCCGAGTTCACGCCGAACTGTAACCGCGACACCTGGAACGCCCCTTTATGTGTAACTATTGTTTGTGCCGCTGCCGTGGCGGGAGTTACAGGGAGTTGCTGGTAGGCTTGAGCTAAATCGAGCTTAGCGAAACATTTCCCCCCATTCAGCCTGGCCAGAAGGTGGCTGACCACCGGCACCGGGTATGCATTAGGGCGGATCGCCTTGTTAATTGTACACTTATAATCAGCGCAAATGCGCACCTCCCCGTTAGCCTTTAGTGCTGTCACAATTGGAGTTTCCCACTCCGCGGAATCAACAGGAACAAGAATCCCCTGGCCCACCAGTTTGTCCAGTTCCGCCTCTATTTTGTCCTTTAGTGCGAACGGCACCCTGCGTGGTTTGAGTCTTATCGGGCGGACCTCCGGGTCTAGGTCGAAGGCTACAGGGGGTCCCTTGAACTTTCCCAGTCCTTTTTTAAAAACGGCGGGGTGCGCGTCGCACACCGCTTGTATTGGATCCGCCCCCACGGCATGCACCCCCCCTATGAACAAACCCAAAGGCTGAAACCACTGGGTCCCGAGGAGGCTACAATTTCCCCCTTTAAGAACAACTAGAGGAAGTTTCGCCGAATGTCTCTTAAAACGGACCCGAAATTCCCCGACCCCCAATACTGGGATGCTGTTCCCCTGCACGTCTCGTAGCGTGGACCTCAATGCTTTAAGTTTGGGCCGCACGTGGGGGTCGATTTTCAAGAACTCTCTCTGGGGAATTATAGAATAGGAGGACCCCGAGTCAATTTCCATCCTAATAGGGGCCCCTTGTACTAGTACCTCGACGAAGTAATGGGGTTGTCCCGCGGACACGCTGAACACGGGGGCGTCGTCCTCGCTGTCGTCCGAGATGCGGCCCACGCCGTCCTGCTTCCTCGTGGTCCGGGCGCCATCTTTGGACCTCGCTGGACGGTCCGGTCTGGCCGAACGGTCTTGTGAATGCTTCCGGTCCGCTTTCCGCTTTCTGCACGCCTTGGCGATGTGCCCCCGACGGCCGCAGTTGTAACACTCGGCTTTTCTGAATGGGCTCTTCGCGCGCTCATGGGCTGCTCCGCAACCATCGCAACGGCGTCCGCCTTTTCGGACCTTCTGGACCTCCTCACCGTCGCTGCCTTCCGTAGACGACTTCGAGGTTCGTCGGGTTGCGTGTACCGACTGTCCGGACTTGCCGTGCACCGAATTTTCCGCTTTGCCGGCCCTAGGACGCCACTCACGCCACTGGTGCATTTCGTCTACCCCAGCATTCGTGGATTCCGCGGATTCCGCGGCCTCCACAACCTCTGCCAGCGTGGGTGGCGGCTCCTTGTTCATCAGGCTGCGCTGCACTTCCTTGTCCTTCAGGCCACACAGAACGCTGTCCCTTAGGGCCATCTCTAGGTTGTCCCATCTGCAGGGGGCGGCGGCTATTCTCATGGCTGTTACGAAGGCCTCAACCGACTCGTCCGGCGCTTGGACTCGCCTCCAAAACGCGCTCCGAGCGGGAAACATTGCCCTCGAGGGTCGGAACCGCTCACGCAGCAGTTTCATGATGTCCTCGGCTTTGAAGTCACTCATCTTCTTCGGTGCAATAATGCCCACCAGCGTTCGCTTGGTTTCCATCCCAAGCATTCGGGTGAGGATGGCCCTCTTCCTTTCCTCGTCGTCTTTGACTTTGAGTTCCACCAGTGCCGCCTGGAAATCCATCTCAAAAAGCTCCCAGTCTTGCGGTTGGATAATGTTGAAACCGCTCTGTGCCCTGGTTCCTTGGGGGTCCATCATCCCACCTTCGTCGCCAATTTAATGTATGAAAACCAAGACACAGGAAACAGCCATGGGCTGGTTTAACTCAGGTTTATTGCATGGTGGTCAGAGGGAACATGAGGTAATGGCGGATGCAAAGCTCTATATATACAGTGGTAAACATTCGAATGTGGCTCCACGATAGCCGGTTGGCTATTGTCTGCGTGACATCATTGCTGGCCACGCCCTTCTTGTCCAGGTGTAGGTAGTGGCGGGAAACTCCGCGCTGTGGCTACTGATGAGTATGGACCAAGAGAGCTTGGACGCTCGCTGCTGCCCACTGGTGGTCATTAGCTCGCGTCCTAATACAGGGTTTATAGTGATACAGCTGACGACTATATTGTTACTTGTAGGAAGGGTTACATTGTTAAGATACATTGTTATCACATGAAGAAGGTTACACTATTAGAACACAACACCCTCCTAGACCTAGGCTCCAGGAAAGTGAGGTCCTTAGTGACCCCTTTTGTTTCCCACTCGGCTGGCCCCCAATTCCTTACAAGTCTTGAAACTGCCGTAACCCTATTTGCACACTCTTCCTTCCCCAACCTGGAGCACACAAAAAATCATCCAAATAATGAGTTACATCCTTAGGACCCGACTTGACCAAAAAAAACCACTGAATAAACAAGCTAAAACATTAAAAAAACGAACAAGCAATGGAACATCCCATCGGAAGAGCCCTATCTACATAATATCCCCCTTTAAACTGAAAACCCAAAAGGTGAAAATCATCCGGGTGTATAGGCAAAAGACAAAAGGCTGCCTTGATACCACATTTTGCCAAAAACACTTGCCTACCACATTTTTTGGAGGAAAACACTCCCAAAGCAAAAGTAAATGACGGCGTGTAAGAGTTTTAATGCAGTTGTATTGTATTCTACGTGTAGTAGGTCACTATACTGCATACAAAAGCAGTGCAATCACTCGGTTCCAGTAGCACTTTTTCAATGCATAAGTAGATAGAAAACTAGAAAGGCTGTATATAAAGTCTCATCTTAAACTGTGTAGCCCGGTGAGAGTGACTTGCGCTTAAATGAGGATGTAGACTTCTAGGCGATGTCCTTCCGGTATTCGGACATTTCGAAGACTTTCTCAAGCGTCTACAATATAAAATACAATGCAAAATATAGCTCTTGGTCTCTGTACATGTACATGTTCATTACATAAAAATAATAATAATAATGCAATGCAGTTCGCAACATAGAACTGAAATGTAATATGGTATACAGTATCTAACATAGATTATAAGTAAATCATGAGTAAATCAAGACTGGGTCGAGCATTTTGTGCCTGAAAGGGCAAATATAAGTTCAACATGAATCTAAGGCAATAAGTCATAAAGTGCTCATATCGATCCATAATTACATATAGGTCCGCGACAGAGCAAGGTGAACATATAGATAAATAGTGAAAGAGATACATACCTAAATGTATATGTGTATATATTTCGCGCGTTTCGCACCTCTTAAAGTCTTATGTCGTGTGCTCGCGTTGTGTGTGTAAGAAATTCTTTTCTTTATATAATTTAATTTCCACTCACTCATGTGTGGTGAATTAATGCTGTAGTCAGGCAAATCTCTATAGGCCTGTGTGGAAAATTGCTATACAAGGTGGTAAGTAGCTGTTCTGCAAGGAGAACCACTGCCCTTAAAGGGGACCTGTGACTGGAACATGGTGGCAATAGTATATACAACCAGATAGAATTTATAGAAAAGATGAAAGTTCCCAATCTGTATTTAAACCATGTGGTGTTAAGGTATTAAACCGGTGAATATATAGAAAGCTTCTCTTTGTAGCAGGACCTTTTCAATATTCTTGATGTGATATTTGTTTGGAACGATAGTTTCCAGCACGATGATTTTGAGGTCCCCTAGTTTATGCTGTTTGTTCAAAAAATGGTTGACAAGAGGTGCTGTGATATTCCGGTTCCTAATCCGCGAAAGATGTTCGCCCAAGCGTATTTTAAGAGGGCGACTCGATTGTCCCACATAGCCCAGTTGACATGGACAGATTATCATATATACAGTGTCTTTCGAATTGCAATTGGAGAAGGATAGTTCTAAGGTATAATCACTTGATGGTATTTTAATTGTTTTAGCACATATCATGTGAGCGCAGTATTTACAATGTCCGCAGCGATGGTGTCCTGTGAAGGGAGAGGATCGTCTGTTGTGCGGGGAAGAGATGTCTGCTCGAGAAAGGAGGTTGGAAAGTGACTGAGTTTTCCTGAATCCTATCAGTGGTTTTTGCTGGCACCCCGGTATCGTGTCCAATATATGCCAGTGCTTGTTAATGATACGTTTAATTTGGTTAGCCAATGGGGTGTAGTCTAAAGACCAAAACAATCTTTGGTATGGTTTTGTTTGATCCGTGTGTCTTTTAAACAGGGAATTCCTAGTGCGTGAGTCAGCTTTAGTCCGTGCATTTGCAATTATTTGTTCTGGATATCCTCTCCTGGCAAGAGTGGTCGAAATATCTTTAGCTGCAACTCTATAATCAAAATCCTTCAAGGAGTTCCTTTTGGCTCTGAGGAGTAGACTATACGGTATATTGATTTTTAAATGATGTGGATGGTATGATCTGTATTGTAAGTAGGCGAAACGGTCTGTTGGCTTATGATACAATTTGGTCTGTATCCGATTGTTTTCAATATACACTGTGAGGTCCAAGAAGGCTAAAGATGTGCAGTCCATCGTGTATGTGAATTTAAGTTGGTTGTGAAGACTATTCATCCAAGTACAAAAGTTGTCTATGAGGGTGTAGTCTTTAAAAATGAAAAATAGATCATCAATGTATCTTTTATAGCAAATGTTGGTGAAAAAAGGATTAGTCCGTGGGTCTAAGATAAAGGTATTGTCAAAGCTACACATAAAAATGTTGGCTACTGATGGTGCAAAATTTGAGCCCATGGAGACTCCTTGTGTTTGAAGAAAAAAAGAGTTATCAAACCTGAAAAAATTGTGCTCAAAGCATGTGTCTATGAGATCCAGTAAAAAATGTGCAGGTGGCTGATTGATGGAGCGAGTTTCTAATGCATGGGCAATAAGAGTGTGAGCTTCTCCTAGCGGGATATTGGTATACAGAGAGGTGATATCCATGGTAAGGAGTACTGCCTCAGACGGCACCTGGACGTTTTCCAACATTTGAATAAAGTGAGTAGAGTCTTTTACATAAGATGCAGAATTGGTAGCAAACTTCTGTATATGATAGTCGATGTAAGTTGCTACTGGCTCTAATAGGGATTCGTTCGCTGAAATAATTGGTCTGCATCGAATTACACTGTCAGTGGTCCGGATTTTATGGACTTTTGGCAATAAATAGAACATGGGCACTCTTGGAAATTTATTAAGTAAAAAACGAAATGTACTGTCAGAAATATAATCTTTTGCCAAACCTTCCTGCAAAATGGTCGTGAGAATGTTCGTAATATGAGCGGTGGGGTTCTGGTCTAACTTACGATAGCATTCTGTATTTGAAAGTTGAGACCATGCTGCCTTAAGGTAATCTTCTTTATCCAGGAGCACAATGCCACCTCCTTTATCTGCAGCTTTTATGACGATGTTTGGATCACTACCTAAGTTTTTGAGTAATAGCATGTCATCTTTAGATACATTACAGTCCTTTTTAGAGCGTGCTTTGGGAGTGTTTTCCTCCTTTATCGCTACTGCAACACCCCAGCCGCTTCACTTTGCTACCACATTTTTTGATCATAGCAACTGCCAAATCCAGTGAAGCATACTTAACAGAGCATAATTCTTTGGGGATGCCATCATTTACCGAACCCCCAGAAGGGTACGATAAATGGTGAATAAGTCTGTACTCTTTCCCTGACTTGTTAGGAACACACCCCAACGGTGACAAGTGAAAATTAGGAATGGGCAACTCAAAGAAGGGCCCCACGATCCTACCCAGCTTGACCTCCTTCTGCAACTTTTCCCTGACCTTATCTTTGTTCCCTTTTACTGAATGAGGGTTCTGATCCGCAGGAGGCCCAAGCGGTCCCTGAACCGGAATGTGAAAACCCACTGAGAAACCGTCCTACAACAATTTTGCATCTAACTTTCTGGGGTAGCTATGAAGCCATTTTTCCAACGCCACAAAATCAATAGGAATGGGCCCCTTTGTTCAAGGCTATCTCCTTGTCTGCGCTGACCAGACATGTCCCTTCCTCCCCCTTTGTTTCCCCTGGGACAAGACCCACTCGGGTGCGGGCCACCGCATTGGGAGCACCCGTGCTTGAATCTACAAGGCTTGCACGTGCAAAATCCGTGCAAATTAAATTCCCAACAGACCAGGCGGGATTGAACCAACTGCCCTCTGCCGAGGCGAGCGGCAAAACCTGGACTGCTCCTGAGCACCAAGTGCCCACTAGCATGTCTCTCCCCCGCAAGCGGCCTGGATGGTGTCATACATTGCAACCATAATAAATAATGGGGCTCCTCCCACTTGATGTCCATTTGGCTAAAAAACAATCATAACGTAACCATGACACCCCCGCAAAATCTGTATACGCTCTATAAATAAAGTAAGTATTTTAACATAGGCAAAGCCCTATGCAGCAATTCCGTTATCGTGACCCCCATGCAAATAAGGTATGCTGGCAGCCAGCTCCCCCAATTTCTCAAAGGTTTTTTTCCTTCTAATCAAACCCTTTCCCCTCTCATCCATGTTTTCAAACTCCTTCACCTCCACTTCCCTGTTGAGCAATGCAAACAAATCCACAAAATCACCCTTCTCTATCTTCCTCATAGCTTTCAAAAGATGTTTGCCGAAAAGGGGCGGGCCTAGAAACCTCTTCATCATAGTGCCCACTGAGACTTTGCCAAACCCCGAAGCTGCGTCACCACTCGGGACCACCCCGTCACTCTTCCCGCTTGAATGTGACTCCTCCCCTGTCCCGACCGTTACACCAGGCCTAGTCAGTGGCCCGACCACAGAAGATGTAGTGTCAACGGCCCATGAGGCAGACCCTCTCTGACTGAGACTCTCCCGCACCCGTAGTAATAACTCCCCTAGGGTCACTCGACGTCCCCGTCACCCCCACATTTTGTCCAGGGTGAAGCCAACCGTCGCTCACCCCTTGTCCACAAGCAACACTGCCAGGGAACCACGGGAAAACTGGGCCCATGCCACGGTCCCCTGCTCCCAACGCTTGCACCGAGTGTGCACCCCCTTGAGGCCCCGCACAGGAGGAAGGCGCCATGGCCAGAATTGAAACGCAGGTACCCCCTGGGCTCCCATACAATGATACTCACCCCCTGTGATCGCTCCTGACATCACTGATCATCATATCATCAGCCACATGGCTGGGCCCCGGAGCTGGCACATTTGTAACTTCCCGGCTCTCCATTTCCTCCACCAGACTGACATTCCCACCCGTGGCCCCTTCCATGTTCTCCACCACCATCTCCTGCCCTCCGTCAGCGGCTTCTGCCACCAACGAGGTAGCTCCAACTTGCGCAGACCCGGTCCTCTCCATCGCCTCAGGCTGCGAAGGGATGGCCGAATGCTGGTTCTCCAGCAATGCCAGCCTGGTCTCTAAATCCTGGACATAATTCTTCCAACTGACCCCTTTTCCTTTATCCCCCTTTTCGGAACGAGACGAAGGTGCCTCCGCACCCCACCCCCCGAGATCTCCAGTGACTTCAGCCACGCCTCAAAAGGAGCTAGCTCCTCAAAATTCTCCTCTTTCTCAGAATCTGAAATGGCCTTCTTACTAGGACACTTCTTGGACAAAAGCACGCCCTCCCCAACTCCAACACTATGTCCATGCTTCCTAGACATGTCGCCCAAAGTATAGGGACAACCTATCTCTACAAGTCCCAACCCGACAATTTACACTTCTTCTGATTCTTCTCTCCTCCTAGAGTGAATACACCAATGATCAACCTCCACGCCGCCGCCCCTCCCTCCGCACATACGTGGTTGCGAAAGTCCCCTTGACCTAGAACTCACAGTGAGTGTGGAGGGATGGGTCAAGAGCCTTTGGTGTGGGACCTTGTCAAAAGCCTTCTGAAAGTCCAGATAAACAATGTCAACTGGATCCCTTATCCACATGCTTGTTGACACTCAAAAAATTCCAACAGATTAGTGAGGCATAATTTGCCCTTGTAAAAGCCATGTTGGCTCTCCTTTAGCAGCGCCTTCTCTTCTATGTGTCTATTAATTCTATCTTTTAGGATGGTTTCCATCACTTTACCTGGGACACATGTCAAACTGACAGGTCAGTAATTTCCTGGATCACCCCTGGATCCTTTTTTGAAAATTAGTGTTACATTTGCTACCTTCCAGTCATCAGGCACAAAGCCTGATTTGAGGGAAAGATTATATATTTTGGCTAGGAGATCAGCAATTTCATCTTTTAAGTTCCCTGAGAACTCGTGGATGGATGCCATCTGGTCCTGGTGATTTTAGTTTAACAAGACATGCAAGAACCTCCTCCCTGGTTATTTCTATCTGGCTTAATTCTTCGGTTTCCCTCCCTACGCAGATAAGCTCTGTTTTGGGCATGTGGTCTCTGTCTTCTTCAGTGAATACTGAAGCAAAGAATTTATTGAGTCTCTCTGCAATCTCTGTTTCTTTAGTGTATGGGACCAGAGACAATGAAACAGCCGAAGGGTTGGCTTAACACAGGTTTATTGCATGATGATCCAGGGGAACCTGAGGTAATGGCGGATGGGTAGCTCAATATATACAGTGGCTATACATTTTGAATGTGGCTCCTCGACAGTCTATTGGTTACTGTCCGCGTGACGTCATGGACGGTCACGCCCTTCTTGTCCAGGTGTAGGTGATGGCGGGAATCTTCCCGCGCTGTTGTTTGCTGGTGAGTCTGGGCCAGGAGAGCTTGAACGCTCGCTATTGCCACCCGGTGGTCATTAGCTCGCGTCCTATTGTAAGGGCTACAGTTAAGCAGCTGCTGGTTATAATGTTACACAAGCATGGTTACATTGGATACACGTGAATGGATACATTGTAAAAGGTACAGTCATAGAACACAACATCCCTCCCCCCTAGGATGGGACGAAGTCCCTCAGCCAAGATGGCTTATTGCAAACGCGTTTGGGCCGCGATGTGGGCTGACCTGCCCCAGGGGCGCTACTGCTTCCTCGTTCCCTGGTCCCTTGTCCTGAAACGGGAGAGGGAGACTTGTTAGCAGCTTGCCGTGGTTTGGCGGTTTTGGGGGAAGGGAAAAACTCCATTGTGGGCAGACCGGAGACACTCGGGGCTAACGAAAAACCCCTCTTCTCGCTTGGACGGGTGGGGGACCACTCCGCAAAACTTCCCCGGTTCTGAAAATCAAAATCTAACTCTGTTGGGGTATCCGTATTAGTGGGGAGATCCCGCGGGATATCTATGAGATCGGCTTCCCTTCTTTCTGCTGACCGATCCCGCAGGATATCTACGAGGACAGATTCCCTTTCCTCTCCCCTTGGTGGGGACCCATGGCCCCCCTTTCCTCCCCCTTGGGCTGAACGGGTGGGGGAGAACCCTAACGCTGAATCCCGTTTCCCGTGGTCCGTGCCCTGTTCGCCGGGGATCCTGCGCCGGAGCTGGTCTGCGTGCCGCCTCCAGAGTAGACCTGTGCCGGTCTCGACGCGGTACGAGACGGGACCGGTCTGCTCTAAGATGACGCCCGGTACCCAGGCCGGGCCCGCGCTGGCGTAATTCCTGCAATACACGGGGGCACCCACGTCGAAACTTTTTGTGTCCTCTATCCCAATGTTCTTCCCCTTGTCCTCTACTCTCGTGGGGTCTAGCCTAGTTAGTATGGTGGTCAGCTTCCTGCGCATTAGCAGCTCCGCGGGGGAGTATCCTGACGCTAGGGGAGTCACTCTGTAACCTAGCAGAAACTGGCACACTTGATGGTTTAGGTCCCCGGGCCCCATGCGCCGCAGCGCGTCCTTGGTGGTGCGCACAAGGCGCTCTACTTGGCCGTTTGTGGCAGGGTGAAAAGGAGCGGAGGTGATGTGCCGAATGGCGTTGATTTCTGTGAATGCCCTGAACTCAGAGGACGTGAAACAACTTGCGTTGTCGCTTACGAGGGTGTCGGGTAAACCGAACGTGGAAAACACCCTCCGCAAGTGCTTTATGGTTGTGGCCGTGGACATGCTTGTAACCGGAATGACCTCCAACCACTTGGAGAAAGCATCCACCACAAGGAGAAACAGCGTCCCACGGAACAGGCCAGCAAAGTCTACATGAATCCGGGACCACGGCCCCTTCGCCGCGTCCCACTCCCTGTGAGGCAGGCGGGCTTCTTCTGGTCTGGAGCTTTGGCAAGGCTCACAAGTGCCGACCATGTGCTCGATGTCGGCGTCTAGTTGGGGCCACCAGAAATAGCTCCGTGCCAGGGCTTTGGAGCGCACAATTCCAGGGTGACTGACGTGCAGGAGTTTGAGTACCCGCGGTCGTAAGGACGCCGGGATCACTACTCGCTGGCCCCACAGTGTATGGTGTATGGGACCAGAGACAATGAAACAGCCGAAGGGTTGGCTTAACACAGGTTTATTGCATGATGATCCGGGGGAACCTGAGGTAATGGCGGATGGGTAGCTCAATATATACAGTGGCTATACATTTTGAATGTAGCTCCTCGACAGTCTATTGGTTACTGTCCGCGTGACGTCATGGACGGTCACGCCCTTCTTGTCCAGGTGTAGGTGATGGCGGGAATCTTCCCGCGCTGTTGTTTGCTGGTGAGTCTGGGCCAGGAGAGCTTGAACGCTCGCTATTGCCACCCGGTGGTCATTAGCTCGCGTCCTATTGTAAGGGCTACAGTTAAGCAGCTGCTGGTTATAATGTTACACAAGCATGGTTACATTGGATACACGTGAATGGGTACATTGTAAAAGGTACAGTAATAGAACACAACAGTTTCCTCTTTAATAACCCCTTGCCTTCCATTGTCATCTAATGGTCCAATGGCCTTCCTAGTTGGGTTCTTACTTCGAATGGACTTAAAGAAGTCTTTGTTATTTTTCTGAGTATTTTTAGCTATACGCTCCTCAAAGTCTTGCTTTGCTTTCCTGATTGTTGCCTTGCATTTGTTCTGCCAGAATTTATGTTTCTGCCTGCTATCCTCATTCGGACAAGCCTTCCATCTTCTAAATGAGCTTTTCTCGCTCTTGATCACTTCCCGAACAGCTCCTGTAAGCCACATCGGAGTCCTCTTGGACCTGGCAGTGCCCTTTTTCCTTTTGGGTATGCATTCCAATTGGGCCTCTTATTGTTTTTGTAAACAGCCTCCATGCCTCTTGGAGTGTTTGGACTCTCTCAATTTTCCCTTTCAGCTTCTTTTTTACTAGTTTCGGCCGTGTGCACGAATGGTGGGTGCGGGTCAGTAGGGCGAGGCATAGCAACCTATAGCCAGTTCCAACGGTTAACCCTTGGTTTTATAGGTTAAGATACATACATACATTGGGGAAATCTAAAGGTGTTAAACCTAAAAATGAACATATGACATTGCTATCCCATCCCCATAACCAGGCGTACGCCAGTGTGGAATTGAGAACTCGGCCACTTTATTAACTTTAATACAACATTATAGCAATTCTGCAGGGAAAATACGAAGAACTGCCAAATTTAAGAGACATCCAAAATGCTGTGGGAGGGGTATCTCCAGAGAGATGTCAGCTGTTTTGTTCAAGGGCCATGCCCCAAACAGGTGGGCATGGCCCTTGACCACCACCCCCACCTCACCAGCAGTCAGGTGAGCAGACCCCTATGCCCTTCTCCACACTTCCTGTCAAAAGTGAAGAGTGCCTCCTGGCCAATTGCCCAAATCCCTTAATTTCCGATGCAGGGCAGGCAAAAAAGACTTCAAGCCCAAATGCTTGAACCCAAAAAAAATCCTGCATGGCCCATTACACGACCAGCTTTGTGACATTGAATTTCAGGGCAGGTGGCAGGGTTGTTGACTACTATGCAACAGGGAGAAAAACACAAAACAACCAGTGGCTCTGAATGAAACCCCACTTTGATGTTCTGGTAGAAATACGAAGCAGCCAGCATAACAGGGCCAAACAACTTTATTAGGCAGTCAGAACATGGGGAGCAATGGCGCAGCACTGCTAAATATATACAATATACAATCAGGAATGGATACATTTGTGCGGGAAACAACAGGATTGGACGGAAGAGGAGTGGGGTGACTGGAACGTCGTCAGACCGGAGTGAAGACTGTACATGACAGTTTAGGCGGGAACGTAGTCCCGCGATATTTTAAGACCAAGAAGAAGGAGACAAAATTGAGGATCGTACTGATCGCAATTATATTACAAAACATTACAGCAATAAATGTATTCAAACACAACGCCCGCCTACTCTCTTTACCAATCCCCATACTCCACACTGATGGGTGATTATTTGAACTTGGGAGGCATGGCAAAGGCCCCTTGCTCTATGCAGCCACATTCACAAAGGCAACCGTTGTGGAAATAGGTGAAAAGGTATCTCCAATATGTACAGTTGGTTTGAGTACCAGTTTTAGAAAAGTACTGGTGGTGATATATGGTGTATCTGTATTAATATGATATATGTATATGATTTTTTATAACATACATATAAGTTGGATTATGATTTGAATATCAAATAATTTTTTTAAAAAAATCAGCACAGGAAGAAGCCATATACATGCCTGGAATGTGGAAAACGATTTGGTTGGCCAGTTTTGCAGTCTGATCCTAAGAGAAGGACCCATTACTTAGGAGGATGTGAACCGTTTGTTACCTCAGGAGCTTTTAGAATAGATGCAGTAGAATCCTTGCCACCCCATCCCAAGAAATGGACAGACACTGGTGTAGAAACGAATAGGGCCACTTTTATTAACAATAAAGAATACAACAACAAGGGGCATTAAAGTGCGGAGAATCCCAAAGGGCAGCCTGAGGAAGTACACCTGGGAAGGTGACCTGACAAACCACGCCCCAACCTGAGCCTGGGGCGTGACCCATTCACTAACTACTCCCATGCCCAGGTGATCACACCTCCCCCGAGAATCCAGGGCATTCTCTGCACGCCTGCCTTACAGAAGAGACATAAAAGTGACCGGAACAAGCCTTCAAAAAACCACCCTTACTCTTCGATGTAGGGCAAGCGGAAAAGTTTCAAACCGGCCAATCTTTCAAAGCCAAAAATTCCTGCCCGGCCCAAAATATTGCCACCCGTATACCTCAAGTTTCAGGGTGGGCGGGAGGGACACTGAAACAACGACACCCACAAAGTTGAAACAACTGCCCTGCTGCTAAAACCTTCTAACCCCTCCTATTCCTTACAACTAATAAGCTGCTTCCACATCGATGCTGCCCTGTAGTGCACAAAGGAGTGGCAAAGGCTTCTCTGCCTGGCCTTGCCTGGGGATGTTATTTTTTTGTTACTACTTTTTCTTACCCCTCCTTGTCATCAGCGTTGGCAAGTCCTTCCTCTCACACATACACATGCAAACAAAGAAATTGGTTTACTTACCATGGGTGTTGTCAGGATGGGTTTGTGCTTTGCAAGGTGTTGTGGTGTCCACTTTCGCAGTTAAGTCAGTGGGCTGAAGAAAGAAGTGAGATTTTGTTGTCTTTTCTTCTTAAGGGCTGCTGCAAAAATAAAAAGAAGTTGCAGTTCAGACTCGACTGTGGTTGTAAGATTAAGAAGACACGTAAGACAGGCTTTCCATTAAACCGTGGTCATGATCCTAGTCCACCAAAAACGGCCAGAGTGGGTCACGGGAAGGTTAGTAATGTCTAAGGCAATGAGGAGAAATGCGTCTCATAGAAGTAGGTCACGCAGAATGGTGAAAAATGGTCACAAATTCAATGGAGGAATTCGGACCGGTGGCGGAATAGTATGGCATTGGAGGATGATTGTACTTTAGAGCCCAGAGAGAAGATGCTTGATGCAAGGACACTGTGAAATGCAGTGTTTGGAAACAAGAAGTTGGTGGTAAATGTAAAAAATTGCACTCCAGTTAAAAAAAACAAAACTACTTTCTCCCATCCCACACAGCAAAACCAGTGAAATGAATGCACACCTAATATATACCAATAGCACATAACCCACTCAGAAGCCACAGTAAAAAGAATGTACACCTGATATGCCAATAGCACACGACACACTCAGAAGCCACAGTAAAAAGAATGCACACCTGATGTGAGAGTCACAGCTGTAAAATGTTAGCCTTCGTGGATCAAGTCCAATTCCTCAAACCATTTTAGGCCCTCCACACAATCCTGCTTCAGCAAGGTCTAATTTCTAAATCAAACCAAGGTGGGAGCCACAAACCTAAGAAGGCACACACTAAAACAGTTAGCTAGAAATACAGTCATTTAAGACTCTTTGCAGGCGCACCCCCCAAAGAAAGATTCAGATTAAAGGCATCGGGCCACTTTTATTGAATAAAGCCCTAGTCCGAATTATCATTTTCAATTGGTGTATCATCCAATTGTAATTCTTTAAGGCAAGCAGGCTGCAGTAACGCTGGTAAGGTTCCTCCCAAATTGCCAATGGAAATTGGCTAATTGTATCAATTTGTTTGTTGACACAAACATTGTTGACCAGAGTCAATATACTATCTACTGACCCCACCCTATGACGTGTATCCGTTCAATATCAGGGTGATGCAGGCTGTGCAGCTCCTGCCATCAACCCTTGCATGGTTTGCCCTTGACCGACCAATCTTATTCCCCTGTACCTATCTACGTGTTGGCCAGTCAATTGCGAACCTGCCGGATACCTATGTGTCATAAATCTGTTACCTTACCAGTGCTACCCGCCACACAGGGAGGCGTCCGTGATGACTCACCCCCCCACCCACCCCCAGAATGTCAGCTCGGTCACCAGGCCTGCTTGCACGTCCTCCAGAAAGAGGTCCAAACCTCTGGCTGACAGATGGACCCCATCTCTTGCATATAGACCATAATCCTGCAAGCCTATCCTAGGATGTTGAATGGCTGTCCCAAAGCCATTGTCAAAAAGGAACAGGGCAACAGCCCTGTTCAGTGACCATCGAGCACGATCCAAACCACGGAGGTCAATGCCTCCCTTGTAACGGTGTCTCGGCACGATGTCAGACCATAGCAGCCGCGTGTACGGCCATAAGTGATGTAAAAAGGCCAGGTCACTGCACACTGACATTTTTAAAGAGAGGCCAGTGATCTGTCCGAGATCATTGCTGCCGAGGTGCAGAATCAAGACATCAGGTGGTCCAGCATCCCTGATGGACATCAGGAATGGCAACAGTTCCCGCTATCTCATGCCGCGCTTACCGTACCAACGCATGCGTGCGGCTGCACGTAGCCCGAGATGGGGTCCCCAGTCTGTCGCTGCAGCATACTGCGCTGCCCAGTGCACAAAACTAGCCCACCAGCCATACTGCCACCGGTGTGCGTAAACACACAGGGTCTGTAAAAGAAGGAAAAAAGGGAAATTAATGACATAAGTAGTACTTATGCAGTAAGGGGGCGTAAATATAAAGAAAAACACGCGGACCCCCATCTGCCCATCTGACATATATCAGCATCAGAGTACCCAAACGCAGCCGCAGTTGAAGCGGCACCTATCCTAAATGAGTGGGTGCCGTAGCGAGCCCCAGGGAGGCCGACACTGAAGTGCCATACCGGTCACCTTCCAAAACTGGAATTTGGTCAGGGGAGACCCATCCTGGTGGCAGAAAAATGGGCCAGGGTGCGTGCCACGCACAGCCAAAATCTCATGTAGGTCACCAACCGGACAGATGTCAGCAATTGTACAACGTAGCAGTCTGACACCACTGCCTACTCCGTGCTGATTGGCCTTTGAGGAACGAATCCTCAACTGGGCCCACTCCTGGGTAAGAAAGACATCGTCGAGTTCCAGTCGAGTTCTACGAGACATGTCCCCCTTTGACAATGGGACAAGCTCACTGATATGGAGTGCTCCAAAAAAGGCTACGGTGGTAGCCGCATGAAAGAGAGCCTCCTCATACCTATCGTAACACAAGCTATCCCAACCTTGTGCAAGGTGCATCAGAACCTCTGGTGAAACAGGGTGACGTGTGTGTCCGGGCGGCGGCCTCGTTCACGTGTCCACCCTTCCAATACATGTCGTATGCGGAAGTCATTCACGCAGTCAACGAAACCCCTCGCCTTAGCCATAAATGCCAAAGCTGACTGCCTAGTGGCAATGGTGCGAGGGGCTAACCCTAGATCATGGAGGTAAACCATGAACTGCAGAATCTGGTTGACCGGGATCGGCCACACCTCGGGCAACTGCCTTTGCCTGCAAAAATCCCTAAACTGTAGGAGTGCATGTAGGTACGCCTTACACGTGCGAGGTGCCAAAGACATGCCAATCGCCCGGTTCACCTCTCCTCGCCAAATGTCCAGATCTCGGCCGGGAGTGGAGAGGGCAGTTCCTCTGCTTCTGGTGCCAAGGCACGGAACCGGGTGATCTGCAGGCGGGATAAAGCGTCAGCAATATCATTATTAATGCCTGGTACATGTCTGGCCCTGAAAAGCATATTAAGGCGTAAAGACCTCAAAACAAACTGGCGAACTAATGCCATAACTAGGGGATTTAGAAGTCTGGGTGTTGACAATGTGCACCACTGCAGCATTGTCACACCAAAAGTGAACTACTGAGTCAGCCCACCTATCCCCCCAGAAAAAAACTCAAGAAAAGTAAGATCGCATAAACGATCTGTGCCTTGCCATGTCTGAGGCCATTGGCCGTAGGACCACCTCCCTTCAAAATAAATCCCATAACCCAGGGAGCCGGAGGCATCCGACTGTACTTGGAAATGCGGGCTGAGCATAAGCTCCGATCTCCAGAAGGAGATGCCATTAAAATCCTGAAGGAATGTGAACCCGACCGTAAGACTCGCCTGTAAACCTTTTGTCAGCCGAACCCTGTGGTGGCATTTTAAGAGGCCAGCCATGGCGTCGCACATACGCCTGGCAAATGTCCTGCCAGGTGTTACTACCCTACAGGCAAAGTTGAGGTGGCCGTGAAGCACCTGTAACTCCCGGAGAGACACCTTACGCCTGGCAAGCATTGCCAGAATGGCATCAGAGATCCGTGTCACCTTTTCCATGGGCAACCTGGATGTCTGGGCAACAGTGTCAATCTCAATACCTAAAAAGGTGAGAGTAGTGGCCGGTCCGTCAGTCTTTTCAGGCGCCAGGGGCACACCCAGTTCCCGCATAAGCACCTGAAAAGTGGCGAGTAGCCGAGCACACATGTCCGTGCCTTGTTCCCCTCCGAACAAAAAGTCATCGAGGTAGTGGGCTACAGACCGGGACCCTGATCTACGAACAAAGGCCCAGTGAAGGAAGGTGCTAAACCGTTCGAAAGCAGAACACGAGATAGAACAGCCAAAAGGCATGGCCTTATCTATATAAAAACTGCCCCGAAAACAGAAACCTAACGGCTCAAAGTCGTCAGGGTGTGCTGGCAACAATCAGAATGCCGATTTGATATCACACTTTGCCAGTAGCGCCCCTGGGCCACATGAGCGTACCATCTGCAAGGCCTAGTCAAAGGAAGTATACCTGACTGAGCAAAGGTCATCAGGTATTGCGTCATTGAGCGAAGAACCCGCAGAGTAAGAAAGGTGGTGGATTAACCGAAATTCACCCGGGGACTTCTTTGGAACTAAACCCAAAGGGAACACCTTCAAGTTCGGGAATGGTGGGTCAGCAAACGGCCCAGCAACCCTCAACGCGGTGACCTCCTTAGCTATAGCTTGGGCGGCGATATCCTCATTACCCCTGAGGGAAATTAAGTTTGGGGCGTCTTGAGGCCCACGCACCCCCTGAAATGGTATGCGGAAGCCGATTTGAAAACCCTCAAGTAGGTATTGCACATCATCCCGTCTAGGATAAGTGGTAAGCCAATGTTCCAGCACCTGGACATCAATTGGGGAGGGGGCCTTTCAGATTTGTCGCACCGTCAGAGGGAGCTCTGCCCGCCCCCTGCCCACCCCTACCTCTGCCTCGTGACCCACCAGCCCGTGGGCACGCGGAGGCGGCGTGAGGGCCAGAGCAAAAGGGGCACTCGTGCAGGAACCGACCCTGACGCTTGTTGCACACTCCGTTGGCGGAGAAGCTCCAACACAGCTAGCGGGCTGGAACCCCCCGCCCTGCCGGTTGGCGGGGAACCTGCAACCACCCGCTGCATGGCATGGCCACAATGGTAGCGATCGCCAGGCGTGTGAGGGTCATGTACAAGAGCCACAATTGCTGGCAGGGCTCATCCCACCTCATCTCAGGATGGAGAGCCACTCTCATCCTAAACTCCTCGTCATAGGCCAACCATGACGGTCCAGGGAAATCGACCACCGTCCGATAAATGTTATCCAGGTATTGCACCATTGGAATGGCCAGGTCAGGGCGAGCCCTCAGGTATACCGCCATATAAATGAGGTAGGCCGGTAACCAATTGGCCCAGGTGCGCGGCGGCGTACGCTGACGGGACAACTCCTTGTCCCTATCGTCCTGTCCTTCCCTCTTCCTTGGTGGGCTCATGGTTTAGGAGGGAAAATATATCCACATATTCCCCCCTCCAAATCTTCTCCCTAGTGGCCTGAGAAAGATGGTCACCCAGGGGCAAGGAATAACCGGCTGTCGGTAGGGCCACAGTTGTGACAGATTGAATCAAGGGTGCACCCCGTGGTCCCTAAATAACCTCTGAAACATTAGGCATACCCCTAGGGGCGGTCACCCATCATAACCGTGGTGTAAGTGGGTAACCAGGAGCTAACGGGACAGTGCGGATACAACTGTCCACCCGTGGTAACCTGTTGTGGCCATGGCCACTGCACACACACACACACACCAGTGTGGCTGGGCAGTGTCACTGGTGTACTTAATTGACCAGGATACTCACCCGGTGCACCCCCGTGGGCCGCCCCCACCGGGGGTTCCGGCCCACGGCGGGCATCTGAGCTCGCGATGGGAATCGAGCTCTGCAGGCCGCCCGCTTCACCCTTGCCATGCAGTACCAGGCCCCTGCGGCAAACCCCGCTGCGATGATCTAGTAGGGAGCTGTGAGGCGCCAGCTTGGACTGGCCTGATGGCCTCAGGCAGCTCAACCCTGGCAGCAGCCCACTGTACAGCGGTGGGCGACGTGCGGGCCGGAAATGCAAGAGGTGCAAACCCACCTTCCGAAGGTGGCAGGGCAATGCCCATTGATGCCTCGAGCACCGAAATGCGTGCTAGGAGGGCATTAACGGCCTCAGACCCACCGGTATAAGATGGGCCAGGCGGGCCGGATGGCCCACCGGGCAATTGCAGAGCCACCAGCCCAAGTGTGGACCCTGGGCCCGAATAGGGCCATGCCCAATAATCCGGCCCATGTGGGGGACGGTGGAATGGTGGGGCATAAACCCGCACCAGGCCCAAGTGGGCCGCACTGCCCCGAGCAAAGCCACCATAGGAGTGGTGATCCCCAAGGGGCCGGCCTGTGCCGCCCCTGGTTGCAGCTGCCCGTCCGCCCACATTGGTGGTAGTGGGTAAACCAGCCCTACCACTAGGGCGCAGGGGCGCCGCCCGAGCCCTCCGGCCCGGGGGCAGCCCCCTAGATGTGGGGGGTGGGCAGAGCCCTCCCCCTTGTCCGTGGCTTCGGAGCCGCTGTTTTCCGCTTGGGAGCCATGTCTCCCAATCCAAAGTAAGGAAAGGAAAGAATCCCTTTTTTAAATGAGCAGGCGAAAGCCGGAGAAAAAGCGACGGAGAAAACTTCTCTCAGTCGCTTCGATAAAATGGCAGCCGAGCTGCCGCATGGCCACCCCTTTTAAAGGGTGGCCACGCCCCCTAACTCACCCGGATGTCTGAGTCCTGGGGCCCCCCCGCAAAAAGCGCAGTAGCCATTTTGGCTTTAAAACACTGCATCGCCTGAGGGCCTCTGCTGCCGGTCCATCCCCGTTTTCCTCGCCGCCACGGCTGCCTCCCCCCCCCCCCCAGGAACACCCTGTTCCCTTTTTCTAGATGTCCTGTAGTTACTGTTTTCCTGATAGTTTTTTGCAATAGGTCAGGAGTAATTCTAATTTAAATTATTTGCATTGGTCTAATTTGTGTATGTTATAATGTTTTTTTGTGGTGCCTATTGATTATTTTTCTGCAGCACTTGATTGTAGACAATGTTTTTGGTTTGCTCCTTTTCAGCTAGTATGAATAGGTTTTCTGCAGCTACCACTCTGGAGCATGCAACATATAATTGTCCGTGAGCAAAACATGGTTTTGTGAGGTGAACTCCACAATGTTTTAGTGTCTGGCCTTGTGATTTATTAATTGTTATTGCAAATGCTAGTTTAACTGGGAATTGCAGTCTTCTGAATGGAATAGTTTGATCAGTCGGTATAAGTGGTATTCTTGGAATGCATACTGATTCATCTGCTCCTTTCCCTGTTATAATTATAGCTTCTATAACATTTGGCATCAGGTTTTTTACACATAGTCATGTGCCATTGCATACGTTTGGAGGATTCATATTTCTAAGTAAAATAATTGGTGCTCCTTTTTTAAGTAATAGATGGTGAGATGGCATTCCAGGCAGTTCTAATGAGTTCAAAAATTCAGTTGGGAAATTTATTGCATCATCTTTGTCAACCACTGTATCCATTGATTTATATACAGTTGGCTGGTCTGGCAACATGTCGAGTATTTCGTAATTAATATTGTTAACATCATTTCTGGCTGCTAAGATTGCTCTTTCTGTTGGCCACTCATGTTGATGATAATGTGAGTTAATATCAGTGTAAATTGCATTGATTAGTTGGTAATCTGAACACAATTACAACTGCACCACAACAACTTATATACAGGTGATAGTAGCTACATTTTTGCGGGAATTAACTAGATTGGTTGATAGCCATCAGGAGAGAATGAAGTGATCCTGAACTACATAAAATTCGCGCTTCTCAGAGCATATTGGCGTGAACCCCCAATCTCGCGTTACTTCCAACAGAGGAAGAAAACAAAATGGCGAATATGTTTCATTAAATGCACAACACCGACGGACAGGCGTCACCTCCCCAGCAACAACCCTACACCTGCCCAGCCAGCCAGGTTTTGAGCTCTTTCCCTAAAGGGCAGCAATTCTCTCTGCAACCGTAACTCTGTCGGCAGGAGGTTCCATAGGGCAGGAGCGGATACGGAGAAGGCTGCCCTCCTAGCTTTGGTATACATCAAAGCTTGAAGACAATCTCTGACTTCAGAAGAGGAGTCTGCAGCTGATTTTGCACTATGGCATATAATAGGTTTCTAAAGGAGAATATAGCTTTTGGATATCATCATATTCACAGTAAAAACACTCCACGTCCTTCTAGCTTCAGGATATGCCAAAGCTTGAAGACAGTCTGACTTCAGGAGTTTACCAGTAGAGTGCAGTAGGCTCCTTCTTGTCAAATGAATGCATCTAACTAACCCTATCGATGTAAGACTTGAGCTCTAATAATCAGCCTCAAGATGTTTCTCTTGTCATAGGTGAGAGGCTGAAGATATGGGCTATTAGAAATATTTTCAATTAATTTAATTTTTAAACTTCTACGCCGCCCATTCAAGGCGAACCCGACACAATTCTAAAAACCCCAATTATCCCACTTTGATGTTCGAAGATTGATACGCGGTAGGCAGCATTCAGTGGGCCAAACACATGTCTTTATTGTGGGGTATGCAATCTGATCATGAGGTAATGGCAGAGATGCAGCTCCTTATATATGCTTACAGTAAATTTGAATTTTGTCCTGTGGGCGCCTATTGTTTGCGGTTTCAGTGATGTCATCGTGACGTACTGAATGCCTTACAAGGTTTACCTGTGGCGGGAATGTTGCCCGCGCTACTCAGTGATTGGGTGATCTGAACCATGTGCGCTAAGCTCTGCAGCTGCCTCTAGTGGCAGTTGATTCGCTAGCACGGACAGCTGTGTTAGATTGTAATCATCGGGACTTACTCACAGTTAATTCGGATACAAGGTTACTTTGAATGCAAGGTTACATTTCTTAAGTACACACACACCCTATACATAAAAAGCGAAAGGGGGCTCCTGATTACTATCTTGGTGTGAGCCAAAAGGCGGGGGGCGTATTTCCAGGTTTTCAAACCTTTTCTAAAGGGCAGCAATTTGTCTGTAGTCTTAGCTCTATTGGCAGGAGGTTCCAGAGGGCTGTTGCGGACACGGAGAAGGCCCTCCTTCGTGTGCTAGAGAGATGAGCCCCTCTAGCTGATGGTACAAGTAGAGAGCCCCTCCGGTCTGCTCTGGTTGGGCGGGCAGACACTCTTGGGGCGATGCGGGCCCCTCAGGTATCCTGGCCCACTACCATATAGGGCTTTAAAAGTCAAAACCATAATCTTGCAGAATAAGCTTTTGCCACCTCATCCCCTTGCCCCTTTTAATGTTGGCAGATTGATACACAGCAGCCAGCAGTTACAAAGCTAAACACATCTTTATTTGGTGGTATGGAATCTGAACATGTGGTAATGGCGGAGGTACAGCTCCTTTTATACAGCAACAACACATTTGAATATGGATACACGGTAGCCCATTGGCCACCGCCTGCATGACGTCATTCTGAGCCACACCCTTCACCAGGTGTGGTATGGCGGGAATGTTCCTGTGGTTGACAGTAATTGGGGAATTTGTACCATGTGAGCTGAATGCTCGCAGCTGCCCTCTATGGATAGCTAGCTCGTGTTCCGTTACAGCTGATTAACATTGTATTCATTAGGTTACATTCTTACATTGAAATGGTTACATTCATTCTTAAAGTTATAGTGTTTCCATGCACAACACCCCACCCAACCCTGACAAACTCCGGATTTTGGGAATACAAACTTGGGCCACTTTATTTTAATACAAAAAGGGGGAAATGTCCCTACTCAGGGGCCAAAAGAAAGGGGGGTAGATAAACCCAAACTCTTGGGGGAGAGTCCTAATGACCCCAGCCGGGGTCTGGCTTATTTGCCCACATAGAAAGAACCCTCCACCTGCCAAAATTCCGAACCTCCTCTGTGCCTTCCTTTGATGTAGGCAGATTGATTGCACACGAGCCGGCAGATGGGCTAAACACTATTGTAACATGGTCAATCTGTACATGAGGCAATGGCGGAGCCTTGCCTCCTTATATATGGTTCATAATACATTTGAATCTCACCCGAAGGTGCCTATTGGTTGCAATATCAGTGACGTCTTTCTGACAAACTGCATACCTGACATAGTTCACCTGTGGTGGGAAGATTTCCTGCGCTAGTTACTCATTGCGTAGATTGGAGCCACGTGAGCTCCATCAGCTGCGCTAATTGCGAGCAGCTGAACTGCA
The DNA here is from genome assembly GCA_035047345.1 of Bradypodion ventrale. Classification (NCBI taxonomy): domain Eukaryota; kingdom Metazoa; phylum Chordata; class Lepidosauria; order Squamata; family Chamaeleonidae; genus Bradypodion; species Bradypodion ventrale. The sequence goes on along the minus strand of JAWDJE010000006.1, from coordinate 133,152,750 downwards.
TGCTTACACAACACTTCCTCAAAGGGAAACCTGCAGAACCCCCCCCCCCCCCCCCCCAATCCGATTTCCCACACCTGGTTGGGCTCAAGATGGGCAAAAACAGCTCAGCTAGGCCAATCTGCTGAGGCCCAAAATCCCCATCTGACTCGAAATATCACAGCCAGCTGTCGTGAGTTGAAAACAGGGAGGGAGGGTGGGTCTTTGATCTTCACACCCACAAACTTTCTGGAACACAAACTTCAACTTATATAAAGCTTAGATGTCTCGTCTCCTACTTTCACCTATTGATGTTTGCAGATTGATACTCAGTAGGCAGCAGTTATGGGGCCAAACACATCTTTATTGCAACGTAAGCAACCAGAGCATGAAGTAATGGCGGAGGCGCAGCTCCTTTAATACAGTACAGCACATTTTGAAACTGGCTACACGGTTGCCCATTGGCTACTGTATTTGTGACGTCATGGTGATGCCCAGCATTCTTTACCAGGTTTACCCATGGCGGGAGTGTAGACTGTGATTGGTTGATTCATACCATGTGGTCGCTAGCCGCTGCCATCTAGTACCGGGTTAATCGCGTTCCATCCAGCTGACTTACATTGAGTTACATTGTATTAATTGAGGTTAATGCAAGGTTACATTCTTTCATCCTTCCTGTTACAATTACTCTTAAAGGAATAGGCTTCCATACACAACACTCCTCCAATCCATTTTATTCCCACCGGAGTCTACCACCGAGCAGGGTGGAGGGGTGGCAAAGCCTCCTCGCTGCTTGTAGTCACGGCCCCGAAGAGGTGCCTTGTGCTTTTTTAGGTATAGTTACTGGAGAAAAGTAAACTTGGGAGTAACCAGTTGAGGGTTATGAAAGGGATTGTTGACAAGCATCAAAGAAGATGCTTGCCAAGTTCCTGCCTGTTTTTCCAGTGGTAATGTGAAATATGGATCTTTCCCCAGAGCAAGATTCTGGCTGGATCATCTAGAAGTCACTTAATGGGTTTGGAACTGAAATAGGAAGATCAAAGATAAAGTGCGGGACGAGTTTCAGCCAGAAATTGTCTTAGCCCACATCAATGAACTCACACAGGAGAGAAGCCACTTGAATGCCATTGCACTAGCTTCTATCCTAGGAGCTAGGAGGCATAGGAATAGAGTCTTTCCACCTCCTGAATCAATCCCTCTTGATGCAGGGTGTGTGTGCAATGTTGATAATTGGCCCCAAGATATCTCTCTTATCATAGGTGACAACCATGACTAAGTGAGGGGCTGAAGATGGACCAATAGAAATGTTCTCCAGGGACTTGGAGAGCTTCTTCTGAAAAGGGATCATAAGGCAGGTGACTGCCGGATAGCATATAGTAGATGCTTCTGAAGGTGACTGTTTTCTGCTTAGCATCACCTTTCCTCATCTATGTTCCTTGCCTGGAGCTTATAAGGTGGGTCTTAAAGGTGCCTGCCTTTCTTTTCTGTAACCCTAAAAGACTTGGGAGGAAGAGCAAAAAGAGAGAAGAAAGGAGAGACCATGGAGCATGGTGAAGGTAAATTACGCCTATCTCAGAACTTGCTTGCTTTTTGGATACTGTCCCTTTTTGGGACCTACAGTAGCTTGTTCTGGGATGTGCCCCTCCTTAGTCCATGGGAGGCAAGGATTGAAAGCAGGCTACCACCTGGGAGATGCCCCTTGTAGAAGGAATTTCTATAGATAGGGAGGCTGCAGGCTTTCCTGCTTCTGATTCAACCACACAAGGTGTCTCCTCACTTGCCTTTCTTTCCCTTGTTATTCTTTGAGTGGATGGGAGCTCTGAGCTACTGAGTGTTTGAGAAAATAGAAAATACCCAACCAGTCAATAAGTATATTGCAGCAGTCAATTGGCCATGGCAAAGTCTGATCCTAGATTGACCAGACGATCAAGGAATGAGTTCTGATTCATCCCTCTGCAAGATCTCTCTTCAATTACTTTTTGATTGCCATTCTTAGAGTGGATGGAGGTCTTGAGTTCTGATTCATCCCTCTGCAAGATCTCTCTTCAATTACTTTTTGATTGTCATTCTTAGAGTGGATGGAGGTCTTGAGCTTCTGGACAGACAGGCTGACCTGTTGAGGAGATGGAGAATACCCAGCAGATCTTTTTGGCACAGAACACTCTTGTCATCAACAGCATCTCCCCACAGTACTTTTCCTTGTGTCAATTGAAGTCAACAAAAATCCTTCATTCCCCTTGCCTGCTCTTTAATCCCTTTCACAATTGATCTTTCCAGTTGCCTCTCCTCTCCTTCATTGGCTGGAGCTGTGTCAACACCTTCTGGGTTGTTACGTTCCTTTTTTTTAAAAAAAATGAAACTAGCATCTTTTTGCCTGGCCTTGCCGGGCAGGTATAGTTTGTGTGTTGGTGGTTGGGATGGTTTTGGGGGGTTGGCTTATTTGAGAAGAGAGGATTCCCTTGACTAATAATCCTTGATGCTGGGGAAGGTTGAGGGAAAAGGATGAAGGGGGTCCCGGTCAATAAAGAGAGGATGCTGTAAAAGGTGTTTTGTTTAAACAGAATTATAAATCATTTATTTAACATGTTTTTATTTCAATGTTTAACCATAAACTGTTTTGTTAATTTTTAAAAAAAATTGTAACAAAGATAACACTTTTATAAGTATATAGTTTCTAATTTTGTAAAGAAATGTTCATAATTATTTTTGTAAAAAAATTCCAAACTTGTGTTTGCAGAGTTTTCATTTGTTCTTTTCTTGTGTTGTTTTTGACGAATTTCCCCCCTGAAATAAATAAAATAGTATATTAAGGTAGTTGCTGTTTTAATGTTAGTTAAAAACAATTTTTGGATTTTTGATATTTCGAATTTTTTTATTTACCTTATTTGGGCATCTGGCTGGCTCTTTCACCTTATCTTTTTTTGGCTTGTTAGAAAATAATGAAGCATAAGGAGTGGTAGTTGTTTGTTAATTTGAAATGGTGGGAATAACAATGAATACAATATGTCTGTATTGTGTCGATGGGAGTGGCGGTACTGTTATTGATAAGTTGTCTGCTGCTTAGTCCGTGTCTGGGGTTTTGTGTTTTGTGTTTGATTTTTCATAGTAGTTGTTGGTGTGTAACAAATGTAGTCTGTGTTATTAGCAGAGCATGTTGTTACGCCGGAACGCAGCAGAGGCTGGGTTTGAGTCAAACACACAGACAGTTGTAATGAAAAGAAAGCTTTACTGCAGCCAATAACACAACTGAGAAAGATAAACTGAGTCCCAAGTAAAGTGCAGGCCAAAGTCCAAACAATGCGGTTGAAAGCAAAACAGGCACTCCAAATAATAAGCTTACATCCAGTTCTGTATCTCCAAGATATAGGCTGTTCCTAACAGCATTCCGTGCGCTCCGGTGTCTAGTCATGCCTGCCACATGACCACGGAAATGTCTGCAGAAGCAGACAGCGCTGGCTCTTCGGCTTAGAAACAGAGATGAGCACTGCACCCTAGAGTCGGATATGACTGGCTTTCGAGCAAGGGAAACCTTTACCTTTACCTCCAGGCAGAGGTCCTAGCTGTAGTATCACCAGCAGCCGACTTCTTCGGTGGTGTATGCAAACACCAGGGACGGAAGTGGACCGGGATGGTGCCAGCAGCAGTACTGTTCGCAGCAACAGAGTATACAAGCCTTGTCTTCTCCAATCAAACTATCCACATACAACTACACACTCTACCCACATTGGTACTTGGCTGGAGGTGCTAGCTAAGTAGCTGAGCTTGATTATAGTGGGATCACCTGGAGCTCAGCAGGGAGTCGCCCTTAAAGGGCCATTGTGCTCCAGACACAATAAACAGTCAGGGTTCCAATTCCCATTATCCTGACAGTTGTGTGTCCCATTGTTTGTTTTTCCCTGTGCTATGTAGTCTGTCTTGAATTTGACGGATTACTTTTTGTGCAGCGGCGCTTTGATGTTTGTGGGGCTTAGTTGCAATGACGGATGTTATTTGTTGTCCCACTGGCTTTCTTGTAATGTTGTCAGTTGGTTTTCTGTATCTTCTTCCGATTCTGCTTATTTGTCCTTTTTCCATTTTATTGTGTGGTTTATTTTTGTTTATTTGTATTTACGGAGCGTCGCTGAAGCGTCTCATTTTTTATTTCATGCCTTCACCCTCTTTTTTGATTCATCATCTGTGAGACTTGAGGCGCTAGTATTTTTGGGTTTTCTTCTCCTTTTTGTATTCTATTTATTTTTAGTGTTATTTAGTTGTGTATTGTGTTTTTATTTTGTGTATATTTATTTACTTTATATTTATTTTCTTTATTTTTTGGGGTTTGATGGGCTTTGCTCTGTTTTTTGCGTCAGCTGTCAGTTCTGTGGTGTTCTCTGTTTGGAGTGGCGGTTTGTTTTTACCGTTAGGTTTTGCTTTGGAGTATAGCTGCACGCGCAAAACGGTATGCACATGCAACTTCCCCCGCTGGGTCTGGATGGCTGTGTGCAGAATTTTTAGCTCATGCAGCTGTAGCTAGCGCATGCTGTCATGGATGTGTGCTTCCGCAGTTATGTTGTTGGCATTCGATGGGCGGAGGATGATGTATGGCGTGCGAGTTGAGTCTGTGGCTTTTTTTGGCAGGGTTTTTTCTGTTGCGTTTAAGTCGGCGGCCTTTTTAAGTAGCTGTTTTTTCTGTTGACAGACTTACCTGGCTTTTGATTCCTCCTGTAGAAGTGTACCCTGGCCGTGAAAACGGAGACCTTCGGCTTGAAGTAGTTTCTCAGCATCGAGGAAATGTCCCTTACTTCTCTTGGCCTAAGTAGATTGACCACTAATTCAATTGTCGAGATTTGATTTGATTTCGATTTATTGCTTATATAACGCCTTCCTTGCCTTAAGGCAACTCAAGGTGGTTTACAAATCACAAAATAAGTATACAATAATACAGAAGATATAAATAATACAATAAAGTCAATACAATCCCAAGCCCAAAAATGCAATATAAGCACAAAAATACAATACAGTAGGGTCCACAATAACACAATATATAAAATTTAGAGAAGCAAAAACATATCAAAGGCAATATATACGATTTTACAAAAAACACTCATAACCCTGACCACCCGCAACTGAGTCCACTTTCCTCCAGGCCTAAGAAGCCGAGGGAAAAAGGGAAGACATCAGCGCCGGACGTCATCGGCTCCGTGGCAGGGTGTGTGTGTTCCAGAATAATGAAGGCAAAACTCCGGGGTCCAGGTGGGCGGCAAAGTCTTAGAGCCAGCCAGGACCCTTCAGTTTTCTTCCCTCCTGGGAAGGGAGGGACTGGGCCCAGGAGCAGCTGCGGAGGTGGTAAAGTCGCAACTTGCAAGGAATACCGCCTTTTGTTCCTCCGGCTTGACTCTGTTGGCAATCGCCCAATTTGAGAATTGGGTTTTGTAGCTTGACCAAGCGTCTGGCTTCGACACAGCAAACCTCCCGAGCTGCGCTGCTGGGGCAGGAGATCCCATCCTCGTCGCCAATGTTGAGTCTGACTATTAAATCAGCAATGCCACAGCAGATCAGGGTTTAACCAACAAGTTATTTATTATAGCTCAGTTCTGAGTGATATCGGACTAACAAACTGCTCTAAACAGGGACAAGGTAGCAACTTATATAGAGACAGGAAGGCAGTAACAGTGATACATTTGCCCATACATCTTGTTAGCGCGGGAAACCTGTGCAGGACCAATCAGGGTACATTACAAACATAGAATACGCGCATTACAGAAAAGGGTGCGAACACAGCAAAGACTTAATGGCAAACGTAACTTAAAGCAATATATGTAATTAATGTTTGGACACAACAATACCACTTTTTTCGGCCCGAAGGCAACTCAAAGCAGTTCCCAACATATTAAAGCAACAGTACAAGAGTAACACAATATATAATATACAATAATAAGGTAATATAAATGCAAATTTCAATCAATACAATTCAGTTCCTTTATCCAGGAGGATAAAGAGCCCCCGTGCCACAAGAGGCTGAAAATGCCCACTGCGCCCACCCTGGCCCTTCCCACCGGCCAGTAGGATAAAGAGCTCCTCCCCCCCCCCCCCGTGGCCATGGGAGGCTGAAAACACCCACTGCGTGCCCCCCCCCCCCGCCCTTCTCACCAACTGGGAGGATGAAAAATGCCTGCTGCACCACTCCCTCCCCCTTCAAACTGGCCAGGAGGAGGACAAGAGTGGTGACTTTGATTTTTGTTTTGTTGCTGTAGGACTTCTCATATGAGTGCTGTGGGATTTCGCAAACGAGGTTTTTAGTTTTTGCTTTTTGTAATGCTGTTTTTTGATACTGTGATTTGTGATGATGATGTTGAAATGTTTTGTATTATGATGTGAACTTAATTGTAACTATATTTTGTATCTTTGTTAGCCGCCCAGAGTTGCTCTGCGAGTGCTGCATCATACAAGTCTAATAATAATAAAAATATACATACATACAAAGCATATCATAAGTACAATGAAATACAATAGAATAAAGTACAATAATAGCAAAAATAACAATACACTAAAGTACAATAGTCCTACAAGAGGCTGAAAATGCCCACTGCGCCCACCCTGGCCCTTCCCACCGGCCAGTAGGATAAAGAGCCCCTCCCCCCCCCGTGGCCACGGGAGGCTGAAAACACCCACTGCGTGCCCCCCCCCCCCGCCCTTCTCACCAACCGGGAGGATGAAAAATGCCTGCTGCACCACTGCCCCCCCCTTTCAAACTGGCCAGGAGGAGGACAAGAGTGGTGACTTTGATTTTTGTTTTGTTGCTGTAGGACTTCTCATATGAGTGCTGTGGGATTTCGCAAATGAGGTTTTTAGTTTTTGCTTTTTGTAATGCTGTTTTTTGATACTGTGGTTTGTGATGATGATGTTGAAATGTTTTGTATTGTGATGTGAACTTAATTGTAACTGTATATATTTTGTATCTTTGTTAGCCGCCCAGAATTGCTCTGCGAGTGCTGCATCATACAAGTCTGATAATAGTAATATACATACAAAGCATATCATAAGTACAATGAAATACAATAAAATAAAGTACAATAATAGCAAAAATAACAATACAGTAAAGGTAGCTGTGCAATGAAATAATCAGTTCAAGAACAGCATATCAATAAAGAACAAATAAAGTACAATAGTCCTACAAGAGGCTGAAAATGCCCACTGCGCCCACCCTGGCCCTTCCCACCGGCCAGTAGGATAAAGAGCCCCTCCCCCCTGTGGCCACGGGAGGCTGAAAACACCCACTGCGTGCCCCCCCGCCCTTCTCACCAACCGGGAGGATGAAAAATGCCTGCTGCACCACTGCCCCCCCCTTTCAAACTGGCCAGGAGGAGGACAAGAGTGGTGACTTTGATTTTTGTTTTGTTGCTGTAGGACTTCTCATATGAGTGCTGTAGGATTTCCCAAATGAGGTTTTTAGTTTTTGCTTTTTGTAATGCTGTTTTTTGATACTGTGATTTGTGATGATGATGTTGAAATGTTTTGTATTATGATGTGAACTTAACTGTAACTATATTTTGTATCTTTGTTAGCCGCCCAGAGTTGCTCTGCGAGTGCTGCATCATACAAGTCTAATAATAATAATAATATACATACATACAAAGCATATCATAAGTACAATGAAATACAATAGAATAAAGTACAATAATAGCAAAAATAACAATACACTAAAGTACAGTAGTCCTACAAGAGGCTGAAAATGCCCACTGCGCCCACCCTGGCCCTTCCCACCGGCCAGTAGGATAAAGAGCCCCCCCCCCCCCCCCGTGGCCACGGGAGGCTGAAAACACCCACTGCGTGCCCCCCCCGCCCTTCTCACCAACCGGGAGGATGAAAAATGCCTGCTGCACCACTGCCCCCCCCTTTCAAACTGGCCAGGAGGAGGACAAGAGTGGTGACTTTGATTTTTGTTTTGTTGCTGTAGGACTTCTCATATGAGTGCTGTGGGATTTCGCAAATGAGGTTTTTAGTTTTTGCTTTTTGTAATGCTGTTTTTTGATACTGTGGTTTGTGATGATGATGTTGAAATGTTTTGTATTGTGATGTGAACTTAATTGTAACTGTATATATTTTGTATCTTTGTTAGCCGCCCAGAATTGCTCTGCGAGTGCTGCATCATACAAGTCTGATAATAGTAATATACATACAAAGCATATCATAAGTACAATGAAATACAATAAAATAAAGTACAATAATAGCAAAAATAACAATACAGTAAAGGTAGCTGTGCAATGAAATAATCAGTTCAAGAACAGCATATCAATAAAGAACAAATAAAGTACAGTAGTCCTACAAGAGGCTGAAAATGCCCACTGCGCCCACCCTGGCCCTTCCCACCGGCCAGTAGGATAAAGAGCCCCCTCCCCCCCGTGGCCACGGGAGGCTGAAAACACCCACTGCGTGCCCCCCCGCCCTTCTCACCAACCGGGAGGATGAAAAATGCCTGCTGCACCACTGCCCCCCCCTTTCAAACTGGCCAGGAGGAGGACAAGAGTGGTGACTTTGATTTTTGTTTTGTTGCTGTAGGACTTCTCATATGAGTGCTGTGGGATTTCCCAAATGAGGTTTTTAGTTTTTGCTTTTTGTAATGCTGTTTTTTGATACTGTGATTTGTGATGATGATGTTGAAATGTTTTGTATTATGATGTGAACTTAACTGTAACTATATTTTGTATCTTTGTTAGCCGCCCAGAGTTGCTCTGCGAGTGCTGCATCATACAAGTCTAATAATAATAATAATATACATACATACAAAGCATATCATAAGTACAATGAAATACAATAGAATAAAGTACAATAATAGCAAAAATAACAATACACTAAAGTACAGTAGTCCTACAAGAGGCTGAAAATGCCCACTGCGCCCACCCTGGCCCTTCCCACCGGCCAGTAGGATAAAGAGCCCCCTCCCCCCCGTGGCCACGGGAGGCTGAAAACACCCACTGCGTGCCCCCCCGCCCTTCTCACCAACCGGGAGGATGAAAAATGCCTGCTGCACCACTGCCCCCCCCTTTCAAACTGGCCAGGAGGAGGACAAGAGTGGTGACTTTGATTTTTGTTTTGTTGCTGTAGGACTTCTCATATGAGTGCTGTGGGATTTCCCAAATGAGGTTTTTAGTTTTTGCTTTTTGTAATGCTGTTTTTTGATACTGTGATTTGTGATGATGATGTTGAAATGTTTTGTATTATGATGTGAACTTAACTGTAACTATATTTTGTATCTTTGTTAGCCGCCCAGAGTTGCTCTGCGAGTGCTGCATCATACAAGTCTAATAATAATAATAATATACATACATACAAAGCATATCATAAGTACAATGAAATACAATAGAATAAAGTACAATAATAGCAAAAATAACAATACACTAAAGTACAGTAGTCCTACAAGAGGCTGAAAATGCCCACTGCGCCCACCCTGGCCCTTCCCACCGGCCAGTAGGATAAAGAGCCCCCTCCCCCCCGTGGCCACGGGAGGCTGAAAACACCCACTGCGTGCCCCCCCGCCCTTCTCACCAACCGGGAGGATGAAAAATGCCTGCTGCACCACTGCCCCCCCCTTTCAAACTGGCCAGGAGGAGGACAAGAGTGGTGACTTTGATTTTTGTTTTGTTGCTGTAGGACTTCTCATATGAGTGCTGTGGGATTTCCCAAATGAGGTTTTTAGTTTTTGCTTTTTGTAATGCTGTTTTTTGATACTGTGATTTGTGATGATGATGTTGAAATGTTTTGTATTATGATGTGAACTTAACTGTAACTATATCTTGTATCTTTGTTAGCCGCCCAGAGTTGCTCTGCGAGTGCTGCATCATACAAGTCTAATAATAATAATAATATACATACATACAAAGCATATCATAAGTACAATGAAATACAATAGAATAAAGTACAATAATAGCAAAAATAACAATACACTAAAGTACAGTAGTCCTACAAGAGGCTGAAAATGCCCACTGCGCCCACCCTGGCCCTTCCCACCGGCCAGTAGGATAAAGAGCCCCTCCCCCCCCCCGTGGCCACGGGAGGCTGAAAACACCCACTGCGTGCCCCCCCCGCCCTTCTCACCAACCGGGAGGATGAAAAATGCCTGCTGCACCACTGCCCCCCCCTTCAAACTGGCCAGGAGGAGGACAAGAGTGGTGACTTTGATTTTTGTTTTGTTGCTGTAGGACTTCTCATATGAGTGCTGTGGGATTTCCCAAATGAGGTTTTTAGTTTTTGCTTTTTGTAATGCTGTTTTTTGATACTGTGATTTGTGATGATGATGTTGAAATGTTTTGTATTGTGATGTGAACTTAATTGTAACTGTATATATTTTGTATCTTTGTTAGCCGCCCAGAATTGCTCTGCGAGTGCTGCATCATAGAAGTCTAATAATAATAATAATATACATACAAAGCATATCATAAGTACAATGAAATACAATAAAATAAAGTACAATAATAGCAAAAATAACAATACAGTAAAGGTAGCTGTGCAATGAAATAATCAGTTCAAGAACAGCATATCAATAAAGAACAAATAAAGTACAATAGTCCTACAAGAGGCTGAAAATGCCCACTGCGCCCACCCTGGCCCTTCCCACCGGCCAGTAGGATAAAGAGCCCCTCCCCCCCGTGGCCACGGGAGGCTGAAAACACCCACTGCGTGCCCCCCCGCCCTTCTCACCAACCGGGAGGATGAAAAATGCCTGCTGCACCACTGCCCCCCCCTTTCAAACTGGCCAGGAGGAGGACAAGAGTGGTGACTTTGATTTTTGTTTTGTTGCTGTAGGACTTCTCATATGAGTGCTGTGGGATTTCCCAAATGAGGTTTTTAGTTTTTGCTTTTTGTAATGCTGTTTTTTGATACTGTGATTTGTGATGATGATGTTGAAATGTTTTGTATTATGATGTGAACTTAACTGTAACTATATTTTGTATCTTTGTTAGCCGCCCAGAATTTCTCTGCGAGTGCTGCATCATACAAGTCTAATAATAGTATTGCAGGCGCACCCCCCAATAAAGGACTCAGACACTGATGAAAGTGGATAACGGCATTGGGCCACATTTATTGATTCATGCCCTAGTCCGAATTATAAATTTCTATTGGTAATTGACCAATTATAATTCTTAAGGCAAGCAGGCCGAAGTAACACTGGTAAGGTACCACCCAAAATTGCCAACGGCAATTGTTACAATGTATCTATTTGTATCAATTTGTTTGTTGACAACAAATTGTTGACCGTAGTCAATATCTAACTAATGACCCCACCCTCTGATGCATATCCGTAAAATAACGGGGTGATGCATGCTGTCTAGCTGTAGCCATCACCCCATCGCCTAGTTCGTCGTTGACCGGACAACGTTTAACCAACTTATGCCTGTCTAGTGTTGTCCAGTCAATTGCGAACCTGCCGGATACCTGTGGGTCATAAATGTTTACCTTACCAGTGCTACCCGCCACACGGAGGGGCTTCAAAGAAGGCTCGACGCCCCCCCCCCCCAGACCGTCAGCTCGGTCAACAGGCCTGCTCGCCAATCACCCAACAGGAGGTCCATACCTCCTCGCGACAGATGGGCCCCATCCCCTGCATAAAGGTCATAATTTTGTAGGCTAATGGCGGGGTGACGACTGACCCGCCCCCAACCCTTGTCGACAAGGAGCCGTGCCACAGCCCTATTTACCATGCGTCTAGCGCGGTCAAGGGCCTGGAGGTCGAAACCTCCCCTGTACGTGTGCCGCGGGACCATGTCCGACCAAACGAGGGTTGTGGCGGGCCACACGTAATGCAGGTAGGCAAGGTCGCCGCAAATCGCATGCTTTAGCGATAAGCCGGTGACCTGGCCCAAATCATTGCCCCCTAGGTGTATGATCAGAATGTCAGGTGGGTCAGCATTCCGGCCTGAAAAAAGGAAAGGCAACAGCTCCCGCCATAACATCCCGGGCTTACCATGCCATGTGAGACTTGCGTATGCACCCAGTCCCAGTCGGGGTCCCCACTCTGTTGCCGCAGCGTAACGCGCTGTCCTGTGCACGTAGCTATGGCCCACCAGCCATACTGTCACCGGTGTAATACGACACCCAGGGTCTGTAAAGGGAAAAAACGAGGAAGAAAAGGTGCGGTGACTCAACTGGTACTCACGGTGGAAGAGGGCGAACATAAAACTGAAAACATTGCGAACCCCACCTTCCCATGCTGCGTATGTCAGCCCCGGAGTACCCAAAAGCAGCTGCAGTAGAAGCCGCCCCTATCCTGAAGGGATGGGTGCCGTAACGGGCCCCTGGGAGGCCAACACTGGCCAGCGCTTTGCCGGTCACCTTCCAAAAATGAAATTTAGTAAGGGGAGACCCATCTTGGTGACAGAAAAACGGGCCATGGTGCATGCCACGCAGTGCAAGGAACTCCTGTAGGGCACCAACCGGACAGATGTCTGCCAAAGAACACCGTAGCAGTCTTACACCACTGCCTACGCCATGCTGATCTGTCTTAGAGGAGCGTATCCTCAACTGAGCCCAGTCTTTGGCAACATAGACATCCTCGAGTTCCAGTGCCCTACGACTTGCATCCGCCTTAGACAGCATCACAAGCTCGCTGATGCGGAGCGCTCCAAAAAAGGCCACCGTCGTAGCCGCATGAAATAGGGCTGCCTCGTACTTATCAAAACAGAGGCCATGCCAGCCCCGGGCCAGTTGGGTAAGAACCCCTGGGGAAATCGGGTGGCGGTCGTCTGGGCAACGCCCACGCTCCCGCACCCACCCCTCCAAAACATGTCTCACAGGGAAGTCAGCGGTACTAGCCACATGACCGCCCACCTTGGCCATAAAAGCCAACGCTGACAGCCTAGATGCTATGGTGCGAGGTGCAAGGCCCTGGGCATGCAGGTAAACCATGAACCGAAGTACATGGGTCACTGGGATCGGCCAGGTTTCTGGCAGCCGGAATTGGGTACAGAAATCTCTGAAAGAATTGAATGCGTGGTGATATGCCTTACGCGTGCGTGGCGCTAGTGACAGGCCAATCGCCCGGTTCACCTCTCCTTGCCAATGGTCCATATCTCGTCCGGGAGTGGCGAGGGAAATTCCTCCGCATCCGTGGCCAAGGCACGGAACCGGGAGATCTGCAGGCGGGGCAAAGCGTCAGCGATATCATTATTGACCCCCGGGACATGCCTGGCCCTGAAGAGGACATTGAGGCGCAGGCTGCGCAACACAAACTGGCGCACTAGGTCCATGACCCCCGGGACATGCCTGGCCCTGAAGAGGACATTGAGGCGCAGGCTGCGCAACACAAACTGGCGCATTAGGTCCATGACCCTGGGCGATTTGGAAGTCTGTGAGTTGACAATGTGTACAACGGCCGCATTGTCACACCAGAAATGGACAACCGAATTGGCCCACTCCTCGCCCCATAGCATCAAAGCCCCCAGGATAGGGAAAAAATTCCAGGTACGTGAGATCACGCAGGCGACCCGTGCCTGCCCAGGCTGGTGGCCACCCACCATAGGCCCACTTCCCATTGAAGTACATCCCATAACCCAGGGATCCCGAAGCATCGGACTGGATCTGAAAGCGAGGGGAAGCCAGGAGGTCAGACCTCCAAAATGATACTCCATTGAACTCCCTCAGGAACTGGAGCCAGATAAGCATATCTGCCCTGATATCCCGGGTGAGTCTAACCCTATGGTGGGGCCTAGATAAGCCTGTCATGGCATCGCACAAGCGCCGAGCAAATGCCCTGCAAGCGAAATTGAGGTGACCATGTAGCACCTGCAGTTCCCTCAGTGATGCCTTGCGTTTAGCCAGCAAGTCCGAGATAAGGGCCACTATCCTTGACACCTTATCCCGCGGTAACCTGGAAGCCTGCGCTACCGTGTCAATCTCCACCCCCAGGAATACTAGCTTAGTAGAAGGGCCCTCGGTCTTTTCGGGCGCTAAAGGGACACCGAGTTCCTCCATTAGCGTCTGAAATGTGTTGAGGAGACGTGTGCACGTGTCCCAGCCCCGTTCACCCCCGAATAAAAAATCATCCAGGTAATGGGCTACAGACCGGGACCCTGACCTGCGGACGAAAGCCCACTGTAGGAATGTACTGAAACGCTCGAAGGCCGAGCATGATATGGAGCAGCCAAAAGGCATGGCCTTATCAAAGTAATATTCACCCCGGCACTTAAAACCCAGCAACTCAAAGTCGCCCGGGTGCACCGGCAGGAGGCGAAACGCCGACTTGATGTCGCACTTAGCCAACAGCGCACCCGGGCCACATGAGCGCACCATGCGCAGCGCTTGGTCAAAAGATGTATACCTGACTGAGCAAAGGTCATCAGGGATAGCATCATTGACCGATCGGCCGGCTGGGTAGGACAAGTGATGAATCGGGCGAAACTCGCCCGGTGACTTTTTGGGCACTAAGCCCAAGGGTGATACCTTAAGATTAGGGAACGGGGGTGTAGAGAAAGGGCCAGCGACCCTGCCCGCATCGACCTCTTTGGTAATGCTGGCAGCAGCTACCTCCTCCCTCCCCCTAAGGGACAAAAGGCTGGGGGCATCCTGGGGGGACCTATCACCCACGAAAGGAATACGGAACCCCTGTCTAAAACCCTGAAGGAGGTAAACCGCATCCTCCTCCCTCGGGTACAATGCGAGCCAACGCTCCAACATGTCCACATTAATTGGGGAGGGGGCCTTTCGGTGAACCAGCTCCCTCTGCGGCAGTTTTGCCAGCCCCGTGTCCACCCCTTCCTCTGCCCCGCATCCCTCCAGGCCTGGGACAGGCGGAGGCCGCATGGGGGCCAGCACAGGAGGGACACTCATGCCTGTACTTGCAATTCTTCCTGTTGCAGGAACCATTGGACGAGAAAGTCCAGCACAGCAGGCGGGCTGGAACCCCCTGCCCCGCCACCTGGCAGGGTACCTGTGCTGGGGCCGCTCGCTGGACCGCATGTCCACAATGGTATCTTTCCCCGGGCGCAGGGCGCGTGGGAGTCATGTACAGAAGCCACAGCCTCTGGCAGGGCTCATCCCACCTCATCTCGGGGTGCAGGGGAATCCGCATACGGAATTCCTCGTCATAAGCCAACCACGACGGGCCCGGGAAGTCAACCATCGCCCGGTAAATGTTGTCCAAATACTGGACCATCGGAATTGCCAAATCCGGCCGGGCCCTGAGGTAGACCGCCATGTAAATGAGGTAAGCCAGCAACCAGTTGGCCCACGTACGTGGTGGCTTGCGACGACGCGCCTGCTCCTTATCCTTCTCATCTTGCCCCTCCCTCTCCTCCTTGGTGGGCTCTCTGTTAAGGAGGGAGAAGATGTCCACATATTCCCCCCGCCAGATCTTCTCTTTGGTGGTCTGGGCCAAATGGTCCCCCAGTGGCAAGGAATACCCTGCTGTCGGCAAAGCCGACACAGGTACGGTGGAAACTGCGGGCATCTGTAAAGGAGCCTGGACTAACCCGGTCACCCCTAGAAGATTCCCAACTGGGTAAGAAGCACCCCCCACCACGGGGCCCTGGGTGACAGTTGAAGTCACCGGGTGGGGCGTCGGCGACAGGACCGCCGCACCACCCGTGCGAGGCCAAGGCCATTGAAAAGCCACCCCCCCAACGTGGCCATGTGTGTAGGTGCACTAGCTTGAACCGCATATTCACATGCTGCACCCCCATGGGCCGCCCCCACCGGGGGTCCCGGCCCACTGGGGGCGTCGGAGCTCACGACCGCCATAGAGCTCGTCGACTGGGCTTGACCAGCACCGGCCTGTTGATTGGGGAGCTGCAAGGCAGTGGCCGAAGCCGGGCCACGCGCCTCAGGCAGCTCGACCCGTCCCGCCGCCTGCCGCTGCCCAGCAGACGATGCATCGACCTGCACCCCAAAAGGGGCCCCAGGGTGACTAACCCGGGCCAGGGATGCCTCAAGGACCGCAACGCGGGCCAGGGGGGCCTCCACGCTGAAATAGCCATCTAAACCAAGGGGGGGGCAAAGGGCCAGCCGGCCCACTAACTACAGGCATCGGTACAGGTCCCTGTACCCCGGGGCCTGAATAGGGCCACGAACCTAAGCCCGGGCCCGGTAGGGCCGGGGAAGTACCCTGCCATGGAAGGGGACCACACCACCCCCCAAGGCTGGAAACCCCAGCAGTAAGCTGCGCCCCAACGGAGGAAGGCCCAGCGGAATGGGCCACACCAGGAGCGGTGGCCACCGCTTGCGGGCCAAGGGCCGCGGCCCCTATTGGGCCCGTACGTGGACCCCCGGCCTCCGGCCAAGGGGGAATTAACCCCATCCCACCGGTCCCGGTGGGCTCGGGCATAGGAGGCTGCTGGGGAGGCGCAGCCGCGGTCCTCCGACCCGGATTGCGCCTCCGCGCCGAATGAGCCGCGTTCGCAGTCGCCTTCTTTGAGGGCATTGCAGCTAGCCGATGGGAAGCCGGAAAAGGAGAAAATCAGCAGCCAAGAGGCTTCCCGGTGAGGGTAAAAGCGACGGAGGTAAGAGGGAAAAACTTCTCCGCTCCGTCGCTTCGCAAAATGGCAGCTCGGCTGCCTCGTGGCCGCCCCTTATATAAGGGTGCTGGCCACGCCCCCTAACTACCCGGATGCCTTCGTCCGATGGGGAGGGGCGCAAAGGGCGCGGCGGCCATTTTGGCGCCGTGCTCGCAATATACATACAAAGCATATCATAAGTACAATGAAATACAATAGAATAAAGTACAATAATAGCAAAAATAACAATACACTAAAGGTAGCTGTGCAATGAAATAATCAGTTCAAGAACAGCATATCAATAAAGAACAAATAAAGTACAGTAGTCTTAAATTTAACAAAAATATAACAATACCATACACATATCTATGTAATAGAATACTATACTTTTCAACCCCAGCTGAGGCTCCTGGATTTCTCTGTTGCAGCTCGGAGCCCTGCGGCTTTTGAACCCATGGCAAGGTGGAAGCAATGGCTCGGGGTGGGGCGGGATTCCGTCCCCAGCTGGAGCTGCTGAAGCCACCGGAAAAGGAGAAGGGGCAGCCGTACCCCTGCCGATCCAGGAGGATGTGTCCTTACTGGATGGACAAAGGATAAACACAGGATTGCTACAATGGGGGGGGGGGGGTGTCCCTTGGTGGCCTGATACACCCATACCTCATATACTTTGCCTTATTCATAGTAGTCTTTGCACTGCTTTAAAAACAACACTGAACTAATCTTGCACCATGGAAAAGTACAAGATTTCAAACAATAAAAACAGGGGTGGTAACATGTACGTACTGTATTTTGTGTTTCTTCCATTTGCGAATTATCGTGCCAACTGTTGTCACCTTCTCACCAAGCTGCTTGGTGATAGTCTTGCAGCCCAGTCCAGCCTTGCGCAGGTCTACAACCTTGTCCCTGACATTCTTTGACAGCTCTTTGCTCTTGGGCATATGGTGGTAATAGGGGATCGAATACTTATTTCCCTCACTGCAATGCAATTCCATCTCTGACTTTTGGGCACTGGGTTTTTGAGGGTTTGTTGTTCTGTGTCTCACAGCTTCAATAAACCCTACCATTAACATTATGGCCTGGTAATTTCTTTGTCAGAGGGCACACTGACAAAATCAGCAGTGGATCAAAGATTTATTTCCCTCACTGTAAACCCTTGTGTTGCAAGGGAGTGTCAGTGGAAGTTTGAGAGCACTATGAATAACACAGTAACTTTGGTGTCTTGCACGGAAGACAAAGAAGGAGCCGCAGTAAGGGCTAAAACACAACTTTATTGCATGGTAGTCAGTGTGAACATGAGGTAAAGGTGGACCAAGCAGCTCTATTTATAGTACACTGTACATTTTTAATAACCCGGGTGATAGTTCATTGGTTACTGTCCACGTGACGTCATGGATCGTCACGCCCATCTTCTCCAGGCGCGGCGGGGAGGTTTCCCGCCCTTCAGGTATTCAGGGGAATCTGTATCATGTGAGCTGATACTGCTATTGGCACGAGCAGTATTATTCTTAACAGCTTGCTACAATGTGTCATTGTTTACTTACAATGGATACAGTTGTCGGATACAATCAGTTAAAGGGTACTTGCCACAATCTATTCAGTACATAACAGTAACCCAGACATAGTCACAACTACGTTTCAGGGTTAAAGAAAAATAACACAGGTTTGCAAATAATAATAATCAGCTGCATAGGATATTTTTGGTAAATTTTATGTTTCCAGTGTTGACACTTGCGATTATGGCAAACTACTGTTTGAGCAACATTGACCAAAGTGTCCACTTGTTATCACTGCACATACCATTTCTATGGTATTTCTATACTACAAAACACATACCAACTCCTCCCATGTGCAAGTTTGGTAGACTTCTGTGGTGAGCATGTAAATCTTTTCAACACTGGCGGAAGAAGAAGCTGGACTTGTTGCTGTGCAAGGCATCCTGCATCTTCCCTTGTGCACAATCACATGCATCTTAAACTTATCACAAATGCATGCAATTATTAGGCATATTGAAGGTTCTATTGCATACTCGTACCTCCGTTGTCATTGTACTTCCACAATGATCTCAAATTTCAAATAGCACTTAAAAATGTTCTTGCATTTCTCGAATTACTGTCATCTGGGTGCTTTGGTGTGCTTCTGCTATTTTCTTTAACTGTCCTGCCTGTTGGAATGGCAAAGGCTAGCATTAATTCTTTTGAGTGAACATTATACTACATATTGCTACTGTAATTCAATTCAACTCTGAAAATTAAGACATAGATAAAACATCTTAAAATGTGAATACATTTTTGGCACCTCCTGTATATATAAAAATCTATAATACAGTATTGATGTTTGTTGTGATTAAAGAGAAGGGTGACACTTTAATAATACATATCAACATTTAATCAAATGTTTAAAAAATGTTTAAAAAAGCTATTTTGCTTTTTTGTCTGATAGTGTTTTTTTCCTTTAAAAATGATAATGCTTTCATTTTTGTAATAAAATTTTGTACAGGAATATTAACTTTTTATTTTTGAACTTTTTTAACATCTCTCAAATGTAACTTGGTTAATTTTTCTATTTACTAAGAATAACTGTTTTTTAAAAAATATAACTTTAACGTTAACTTTAGTTTTTAAATTTTTTAAGTAATTGTTGTTTTGGTTATGTTGAATCTGCAATATAAGGATATTTAGTGTTAGTTACAGTTTTTAAATTGTTTTATTTTTTCGTTAAATATTACATTTTTGTTGTTGTTTTCGTTTTCTTTGGTTTGCATCTTTTGTATAAATATGCAAATTTTTAAAAAAACTATGTTTTTTTATTGTTTTGGTTACCTTCATTGATCTTGTGGGGTCCATTTTCCTTGTCCGTCATCTTGGTTTTGTTGTTTTGGTAGAACTGTGGAAAGAGATTTCTTGGTTAAGTGTTTAGTTTTTTTGTGTATGTTTTATTGTCAATTTTTTTTTGTAATAATACTTGTTCTTACCTTTTGGTCTTCTTAATGGTACTTTAGTCATGCTGATGTAATTGTCCAGTAGTTCCAATGGTGTTTCCATTCTGTATTTGTTGGTTGGATTCATCAGCCACAGTAGTTGTGTTTTTTTAATTTCATCTACTGTGATAATACTTTGGTTGTAGTATTGTTCATTGGTGTCAATTGCTGGGTTTTCCAATGGTTTGTTACTTGGTCTTGTATTGTCCTGTCCTGATTTGTTGTTAATTTTTTCTAATTTTTTTTTAAATTTCTCATTTTCCTGGTTTTTTCTATTTTGGTGTCTGTGTTTGTTTCTGTTTGTGTCAATTTGTCGTGGCTCCAATTTCAGTCTGTTTGTGTTGCTTTGTCTTTTTGTAGGCCAATTTGAATTCCCTGATCTGTGGTCTGTTGTTTTATTGGTTTAGTGTCCATTGTGTTATGTTTCCATGGCAAAATGTCTGGAATTTTTTGATTTTTTGGGGGGTCTCCAGGTCCACACATTTTTTGGTGAATCACTTTTCTTTTTAATGTCATGAATTGGTTTCTCATTTTCATAAATTTTTCATTTTTCTGTAATTGTTGTGTTGTTTACCTCAGTTGTTCTCTCTCTCTTTGTTTGCCAATCAATTATCTGTTTTTGTGGGTTATATATATATTTTTAATGTCCATTTCTTCCTGTCAGGTTACATTCATACCTTCCAAACTGGAAGGTGAGTGTGGAACTGGTATTTCAGAGCTATGAAGCACTGGATGAATAGCTGGATTAAAGTTTGGGTAAGATATCTTCTTTTTATTTTTTGTATCAAAGCCTTTCACATCTACCGAACAGAAATAGCAGTCGGTAGTGTGATTTTGCTGTTCACGCCACATCATAGAAATTCCAAAACGGAATGAGGTTTTCTTACCTTTAAACCACAAACGAAGATTTTCTTAGCTCCTTCTACACACCTTATGAAGAGCCCATGCTTTGTCTTGATCCCCAAGTTTCAACTTGTTAAGTAAGCTAAATTAAACTAAAAACACGAATTTTGCAAGAAGATGAGATGGAATTATTTTAGTATTTTTCTTGGTTTCACTAATTAAAAATCTATAAGAAACAGTAAAAAAAAAATCATGCAGTTTTTTAGTTACAGATCTGTGTGATCTTTTCTTTTTACCAGTCTTCATCAATCACGGAAAAATCAGTCCAATGCAGGTTGCAAAACAGTAAGCAAACCAAAACCCAGCCTCCCACCAAACAATGAACAGTGAAAAGCAAACAGAACAAGAGAGAGAGAGTAAACTGTGGTTGCAGTTTTCCTTTTAACCACATTACTGCCAGAATGAACCAATGAGGTAATACAGTAATTATCCTATCCTGTCATTAGTTGAATGATGCAACATCAGCTCAATACTCTTAAAGCACCATAGTACATTTTGCAACAAACATGCTATGTTGTTTTATATATTATGCTTCCCAATAAGTTAGGCGATGACCCAATTCATAACTTCAACAAACCCTCCGTCATCCCCCATGCCTGCCTTTGCAGACTATTTTATCTCTTTCTCAATGGTTCTTTCCAGCTGGAGGTTGTGCAGCACCTTCTGGATTACTTGTTCCCAGGAGGCCTGAAAACATCCATATTCCTGTCTGTGCGGTTTAAGTCCCATGTTCCTCCATCTCTGTTTGAGAGCAAGCTTCCTTCCTTCTTTCTTTCTTTCTTTCTTTATTCAGTTTATAGGCCACCTTCCTCGCCTCAGCGACCAAAGGCAGCTTACATCAAATAAAACAACTTATACAATTAAAAACCCACTGATAAAACTGATAAGAACATAAGAACTGCCTTGCTGGAACAGGCCACAGCCCATCCAGTCCAGCATTCTGTCTCACACAGTGGCTCACCATTTACTTCATGGTATTATTCCCAAGCAGATGCCTTCACCTGCTTAGGAATCCCTGGACCTGGCATTGAGAGATATCCTGCCTATCTCTCCAACCTGGAGGTTGTTCTTAGGTATCTATCATTATAGCCATTGATACCCTTGTCCTCCATGAACTTGTCTAATCCTTTCTTAAAGCTGTCAAGACTGACAGCTGTTACCACTTCTTCTGGCAGGGAGTTCCTTTAGTGTCTTGCACAGAAGACAAAGAAGGAGCCGCAGTGAGGGCTAAAACACAGCTTTATTGCATGATGGTCAGGATGAACATGTGGTAATGGCGGAGGTACAGCTCTTTTTATACTGCAACAATACATTTGAAAAAGGTTACACGGTAGCGTATTGGCTGCTACCTGCGTGACGTCATTCTGAGTCACGCCCTTCTCCAGGTGTTCCTTGCGCGGGAAGGTTCCCGCGGCTGCCGGTGATTGGGGGAATTTGAACCATGTGAGCTGAACGCTCGCAGCTGCCCTCTATGGGTAGCTAGCTCGCTGAGTTACATTGTGATCATTGTCAGGTTACATTCATACATTCTTAAAGTGATACAGTTACATACACAACACTCTCCCCCCTCCTAGGATGGGACGAAGTCCCTCAACCATTGTGGCTTCCTGCATGTGCACTTGGGGCGTACGACTGCTTGGCTGAGCTTGGGGGAACTAGGGACTCTGAGTTCCGCAGACCCTTGTCCTGCAACGGAAAGGGGGGACTCATTAGTCATCTGACGGGGACTCTGGCAACCTTTCATTTGGAGAGGGGAACGGAACATGTAACTGGGATGTGAACCCCTGCCTGTCGCTCGTGGCGCCTGGCGACCCCCCCAGCACGAATCTCGGGACCGATGAGGAGACCCTTGTTGTCTCGTCCCGGTTTCTTACGCCTGCAACTGGCGTACTTGTGCTACCCCCTGCTGCCTGATTCAGTGGTCTTGGGGATGGAGAGAACGAACTTCCCCCTGCTGCCTGGGTTGGGGGTCTTGGTGATGGTGTAAACTCTAGAACAAAGGGACTGGGAGGACTGGAAATACCAGGGGCTGAACTAAAACCCCTCTTCTCGCTCGGACGGGTGGGGGACCACTCCACGACATCCCCCTGGTATGGCAACATAAAATCAAAGTCATCCCACTCTTTCAAAGTATCCTCCCCGTGTGAGAATCCAGGGTATGCATTTGTACCTGGGGACGTCCCCGTGTCTCCCCCTTGGGCTAAACGGGTGGGGGAGAACCCTAACGCTGACTCTCTTTCGCTGGTAACTCGCCTTCTGAGTTGGTCAGCGTGCCTTCTCCACAGCAGACCTGTGCTAGTTTCAACCCTGTAAGACACTGGCCCCGTTTGCTCAATGACCGTTCCTGGAACCCATGTTGGTCCCGAGGTTGCGTAATTCCTGCAGTGAACCGGGTCCCCTACCGCAAAACTTTTGGAGCTCTCTCTATATTCCTCCCCTCATCCTCCACCCTGGTCGGATCCAACCGATAAAAAAGTGTTACCGGCTTCCTCCGCATGAGGAGCTCAGCCGGCGAAAGTCCTGAAGCTAGGGGAGTTGCCCTATAACAAATGAGGAATTGACACAGCTGGAGGTTCAATTCACCGGGTCCCATGCGCCGCTTGATCTTGGGATACGCCATGGATCCCACCTTCGTCGCCAATTTAGTGTCTTGCAGGGAAGACGAAGAAGGAGCCGCAGTGAGGGCTAAAACACAGCTAGTGAGGGCTAAAACACAGCTTTATTGCATGATGGTCAGGATGAACATGTAATGGCGGAAGAACAGCTCTTTTTATGCTGCAACAATACATTTGAAAAAGGGTTACACGGTAGCGTATTTGCTGCTACCTGCGTGATGTCATTCTGAGTCACGCCCTTCTCCAGGTGTTCCTTGCGCGGGAAGGTTCCCGCGGCTGCCGGTGATTGGGGGAATTTGAACCATGTGAGCTGACCGCTCGCAGCTGCCCTCTATGGGTAGCTAGCTCGTGTTCCTTTAACAGCTCAGTTACATTGTGATCATTGTCAGGTTACATTCATACATTCTTAAAGTGATACAGTTACATACACAACAGTTCCATAGACCAGTGATCCTCTGGGTGAAAAAGGGTTTTCTCTTATTTGTTTGAGAACTAGCACCCAAAAGTTTCATGGAGTGCCCCCTAGTTCTAGTGTTGTGCGATACTAGGGAAAACAGTTTTTCCTTATCTACTTTGTCCACACTGTGCATGATTTTATAAACTTCAGTCAGGTCACCTCTTAGACGCCATCGTGAAGAGGCCCAACCGTTGCAGCCTCAGATGGTGAGGAAGGTGTTCCACTCCCCTAATAATTCTGGTTGCCCTCCTCTGCACTTGTTCCTACTCCATAATATCCTTCTGGAGGTATGGCGACCAGAACTGTACACAGTATTCCAGATGGGGCCTCACCATAGATTTATAAAGAGGCAAAATGACACTTGCTGACTTATTATCTATACCCTTCCTAATAATCCCTAGCATTGAGTTTGCTTTTTTCACTGCTGAGGCACACTGGGTTGACACCTTCATTGAGCTCTCATCCACCAGGACACCAAGGTCCCTTTCCTGGTTTGTCGCAGAGAGTTCAGACACCATCAGTTGGGGTTTTTTTGCCCCAACATGCATCACTCTACACTTACTAATGTTGAAGCCCATTTGCCACTGGTTTGCCCACTCCCCCAGTGTCAAGAGATCCCTCTGGAGCTCCTCACAATCTCTCACAGTTTTCACTACCCTGTATAATTTAGTGTCGTCAGCAAATTTGGCTACCTTGCTATTGACTCCTACTTCTAGATCATTTATGAAGAGGTTGAAAAGCAGGGGTCCCAGTGCTGACCTTGGAGGACCCCACTCTTTACTTCCCTGCACTTGGAAAAGTGTCCATTTAGTGCTACCCTCTGTTTCCTGTCCCTTAGCCAGTTCCTGATCCAGGACAAGACCTGTCCCTTTATCCCATGACTGGTAAGTTTATTCAAGGGCCTTTGGTGTGGGACCTTGTCAAAAGCCTTCTGAAAGTCCAGATAAACAATGTCAACTGGATCCCCCTTATCCACATGCTTGTTGACACTGCCAAAAAATTCCAACAGATTAGTGAGGCATGATTTGCCCTTGCAAAAGCCATATTGGCTCTCCTTTAGCAGTGCCTTCTCTTCTATGTTCCTATTAATTCTGTTGTCAAACTGACAGGTCGGTAATTTCCTGGATCACCCCTGGATCTTGTTTTGTAAATTGGTGTTACATTCACTACCTTCCAGTCATCAGGCACAAAGCCTGATTTGAGGGAAAGATTATATATTTTGGCTAGGATATCAGCAATTTCATCTTTAAGTTCCCTGAGAACTCATGGATGAATGCCATCTGGTCCTGGTGATTTGTTAACATTTTGTTTATCAAGACATGCAAGGACCTCCTCCCTGGTTATTTCTATATGGCTTAATTCTTCGGTTTCCCTCCCTACGAAGATAGGCTCTGATTTGGGCATGTGGTCTCTGTTTTTTTTTATGTAGGCAGATTGATTGCACTCGGAGCCAGCAGGAGCGCAAAATACATCTTTCTTTATTGCATGGTCAATCTGTACATGGTTTGCATTAGAAGACGCAGCTCCTTTTATAATACACTAGCATAGTTTGCCCGGCATTGCCGGGCTTTTTAAATGTTTTGTATAGTTATGGGTTTTTTTCCTTTGTGGAGCAATTGTTGGTTGGCTCTTATGTTTTTTTGTTTGGTTGTGTTGTTTTTCCTTTCAAAAATGATACTGACTCATCTTTTTTTTACAATTTTTTTTATTCTTTTCAAAATGCTGGTTTGTTTTTTAACATTTATCAAATTTAACTTTGCTCCTTTTCCTATTTACTAACAATAACTGGTTTTTTAAAAAAGATAACTTTTTAACTTTAACTGTAGTTTGCATATTGTTGTGTTTTGTGTTGTTTGGGCCATCCGTTGTTTTTGTTGAATCTGCAATATAAGGAAAATGTAGTGTTAGTTACAGTTTTTTGTTTGTTTTCTATTTTTGTTTTTTTTTTTTTGTGTTTTAAATTTGTCATTTTTGGGGGGATCTTTAAATGGATATTTATTGTGTTAGATTGTTAGGTTTACTTTCATTCATCTTGTGTGGTCCATTTTCCTTGGCCGTCATCTTGTTTGTTATCTTTTGGGTGAACTGTGGAAAGAGATTACTTGGTTAAGTTTTTATTTTTTTGTTTATGATTATTTGTCAATTCATTTATGTGTAAATATCTTTTCTTACCTTTTGGTCTTCTTAATGGATATTTGCTCATGGTGATGTAGTTGTCCAGTATTTCCAATGGTGTTTGTAATCTGTGTCTGTTTGTTGGACTCATTAGCCACTGTAGTTGCATTTTTATTATTTCGTCTACTGTGAGAGTTGTTGGGTTGCCGTATTGTCTATAGGTGTCATTTGCGTGGTTATGTTCTGCCTTGTTAGTTGGTCTTGTATTGTACTGTCCGTTTTTTTTGTTAATCTTATCTATTATGTTCTGCAATTTTTCATTTTCCTGGATTGTACTAATTTTGTTGTCTGATTCTGTTTGTGTAGATTTGTCTATGTTCCATTTTTGGTCTGTTTGTGATGCTTTGTCTTTTTGCTGGCCATTTTCAATTCCCTGGTTTCTTGGTTGTTGATTTTTTGGTTTTGTGTTCATTGTGGTAATTGTGTTAGTTTTCCATGGCAATATTTCTTGACATTTCTGATTTGTTCTGGGTGTCCAGGTCCATTCATTTCTGGCTGATTCACTTTTGTTTTTAATGTCCTGTATTTGTGATTTCTGTTGGGGTGGCTTTTCCTTTCTTCTCACTACTTGCATTTCTTTTGTTTGTGCTGCTTTCTCTATTTCAATTTGTTTGGGTATTTCTGTAATTGTTGGTTCGTTTACCTCAGTTGTTGTTTCTGTCTTTGTTTGCCCATCAATTATCTTTTTAGGTGGGCCTTAGGTTTTTTCAATGTCTATCTTTTCCTGTTTGTTATTTTCTATAGGTTTTTCATTTTGAGTTGGTTCTTTTAATTGTGTAATTGTTTCTTGCCTTTGTACTTTTTCAGTATTTTTGTTATTCCAAGTTTTGCAATTTTGGGGGGTCATTTGCTTTTGGTTAATTTTGTCTATTATTTCTTGAATTTTCTTTTTTGAGTCATCTGTTAGGTCTTTGAATTTGTCATCATTTATATTATCTTTGTTAATTTCTTTTGTTTTTTCTTGTTCCTCATCATTATTTTCCTCTTCCTCAGTGCTGCTGTATTCTTGTATTGAAAGTACTGTGTACTCCTCAGTTTGCATTTCCTCTATCTGCATTATTTTCTTAACATGCCCCTTTTGGTATAGAGTTAATTTTGTGGCTTTAATGGCACCCTTATTATTCTCTTCGGATTCTCCATCCCCCATTTGTATTTCAGTTTCTATTTTGTTTTGCAAATTTTCCTTGCCTGTAATTCCTGTAGTCTGCTCCATTATTTTCTCCCCTCCTTCGTTGTTTAGAGATTAGTATTTTGATTTATTTTCCTGCGTTCAGGTTTGGCAATGCAGTCCCTGTTCTGTACTTTTCTGCACTTGTTCTCCTTGGTGCTTTGGCTCTTTGCACAGACGTTCTGAAATGCTCGTTCTTTGCAGGCGCACCCCCCAAAAAAGACTCAGACACCGGTATATGGATAACGGCATTGGGCCACATTTATTGATTCATGCCCTAATCCGAATTATAAATTTCAATTGGTACTCAGCCAATTATAATTCTTAAGGCAAGCAGGCCGCAGTAACACTGGTAAGGTTCCTCCCAAAATTGCCAATGGGAATTGGCTACAATGTATCCATTTGTATCAATTTGTTAGTTTACAACAAACAAATTGTTGACCGTAGTCAATAAACTATCTACTGACCCCACCCTCTGACGTGTATCCGTCAAATCACGGGGTGATGCATGCTGAAGAGCTCCTGCCATTACCCCATTGCCTGGTTCGTCGTTGACCGGTCAACGTTAACAAACTTGTACCTATCTAGTGTTGGCCAGTCAATTGCGAACCTGCCGGATACCTGTGGGTCATAAATATTTACCTTACCAGTGCTACCCGACACACGGGGAGGCTTAATAAAGACTGACCGCCCCCCCCCAGACCGTCAGCTCAGTCAACAGGCCTGCTTGCAAATCTTCCAAAAAGAGGTTCATACCTCTGGGCGACAGATGGACCCCATCCCCTGTGTAAAGATCATAATTTTGGAGACTAATGGTGGGGTGTCGGATGACCCTCCCCAAACCCTTGTCAGCAAAGAACCGGGCCACTGCCCTGTTCACCGAGCGACGAGCGCGGTCAAGGGCCTGGAGGTTGATACCCCCCCTGTAAGCGTGACGCGGTATGATGTCCGACCATAGCAGTGTTGTGGCAGGCCACACATAATGCAAATAAGCTAGGTCACTGCAGATCGTATGTTTTAAGGAAAGGCCAGTGACCTGGCCCAAGTCATTGCCCCCAAGGTGCAGCACCAGGACATCAGGCGGTTCAGCATCCCTGATGGAGAAAAGGAATGGCAACAGTTCCCGCCATAACATTCCGTGCTTACCATACCACCTGATACATGCGGAGGCACGTAGTCCAAGCTGGGGTCCCCACTCTGTCGCCGCAGCGTACTGCGCTGCCCAGTGCACATAGCTATGGCCCACCAGCCATACTGCCACCGGTGTGCGGGGACACACAGGGTCTGTAAGATAAAAAAGACAGGACAGTGACTTATCTGGTACTCATACTTGAAGAGGGCGAACATATAATTCAAAACACTTCAATCCCCACCTCCCCATATGGCGTATATCAGCCTCAGAGTACCCAAATGCAGCCGCAGTAGAAGCAGCTCCTATTCTAAAAGAATGGGTGCCGTAACGAGCCCCGGGGAGGCCAACACTGGACAGTGCCTTACCGGTCACCTTCCAAAATTGAAATTTAGTAAGGGGAGACCCATCTTGGTGGCAGAAAAACGGGCCAGGGTGCGTACCACGCACTGCAAGGAACTCTCGTAGGGCACCAACCGGACAGATGTCTGCAATAGAACATCGTAGCAGTCTAACACCACTGCCTACACCGTGCTGATCAACTTTTGAGGACCGTATCCTCAACTGAGCCCACTCATTGGAGACATAGACATCTTCAAGTTCCAGTGCCCTACGAGCCGCATCCGCCTTAGACAGTAGCACCAACTCACTGATGCGGAGCGCTCCAAAAAAGGCCACCGTGGTAGCCACATGAAACAGAGCTGCCTCATACCTGTCGAAACACAGGTCATGCCAGCCTCGTGCAAGGTGGGTAAGAACCCCTGGAGAAATAGGGTGGCGATTGTCCGGGCGGCGTCCACGTTCCCGTGTCTACCCCTCCAAAACATGTCGTATACAGAAATCATTCGTGTTGTCAGCAGAGCCCCTCACTTTGGCCATGAATTCCAGTGCTGACAGCCTGGATGCTATGGTGCGGGGAGCTAGGCCCTGACTGTGTAGGTAGACCATAAATTGGAGAACGTGTGCAACTGGAATGGGCCACACCTCGGGCAACCGGAGTTGCGCACAAATTTTTTTAAATTGACTGAATGCATAGTGATACGCCTTACGCGTGCGGGGCGACATGCCGATCGCCCGGTTCAACTCTCCTTGCCAAACGTCCAAATCTCGTCCGGGAGTGGCGAGGGGAATTCCTCTGCGTCCGGAGCCAAGGCGCGGAACCGGGGGATCTGCAGGCGGGATAAAGCATCAGCAATATCGTTATTAATACCTGGTACATGTCTGGCCCTGAAGAGCACATTGAGGCGTAGGCTGCGCAACATGAACTGGCGAACTAACTCCATGATCTTGGGTGATTTAGATGTCTGGGAATTGACGATGTGCACTACCGCAGCATTGTCACACCAGAAATGAACCACTGAATTGGCCCACTCCTCACCCCATAGCATCAAAGCTCCCAGTATTGGGAAGAACTCAAGGAATGTAAGATCACATAGACGATCCGTGCCCCGCCATGCTGGAGGCCATCGGCCGTAGGCCCACCTCCCCTCAAAGTAAATCCCATATCCCAGGGACCCCGAGGCATCCGACTGAACCTGGAACCTAGGGGAAACCAAAAGGTCAGATCTCCAAAATGACACCCCGTTGAAGTCCCTCAGAAACTTAAGCCAAACCAACATGTCAGCCCTCATGCCCTTGTTCAGTCGGAGCCTATGATAGCGCCTGGATAGGCCAGTCATGGCGTCGCATAAGCGTCGAGCAAAAGCTCTGCCAGGCGTGACCACCCTGCAGGCGAAGTTAAGGTGACCATGGAGAACCTGGAGCTCACGAAGTGACACCTTGCGTTTGGCCAGTAAGGCCAAAATCAACGCAGTGATCCGGGTAACCTTATCCATGGGTAACCTGGATGCCTGCGAGACCGTGTCAATTTCAATACCCAGAAATGTGAGCTTAGTTGATGGGCCCTCGGTCTTTTCGGGCGCTAAAGGGACACCGAGTTCCTGCATTAGCGTCTGAAATGTATTGAGGAGACGCGTACACGTGTCCCAGCCCCGTTCACCCCCGAACAAGAAATCATCGAGGTAATGGGCTACAGACCGGGACCCTGACCTGCGAACAAAGGCCCACTGAAGGAAAGTGCTAAAACGTTCAAATGCTGAACAGGAAATAGAGCAGCCAAAAGGCATGGCTTTATCAACATAAAATTTCCCTTGGAATTTAAAACCCAATAACTCAAAGTCACCCGGGTGCACTGGCAACAAACGGAATGCCGACTTAATGTAACATTTGGCCAGAAGTGCACCCTGGCCACAAGAGCGCACCATGCGCAGGGCCTGGTCAAATGACGTATACCTGACAGAACAAAGGTCATCAGGAATGGCATCATTGACCGAATGGCCCGCCGGGTATGACAGACGGTGAATTAAACGAAACTCCCCAGGGGTCTTTTTGGGCACCAACCGTAAAGGGGAAACCTTCAGATTGGGAAAGGGGGGCATAGGAAAGGGGCCAGCAACCCTACCTGCATTAAGCTCCTTAGCAATACTTAGGGCAGCCACCTCCTCCCTACCCTTCAGGGAAAGTAAATTAGGGGCATCTTGGGGGCACCGCTCCCCTTTGAATGGGATGCGAAAGCCCCGCTGGAAACCCTCGAGGAGATACCTAGCATCTTCCCTCCTCGGGTAAGTTGAGAGCCACCGCTCCAACATAGCTACGTTAACCGGGGAGGGGGCCTTTTGAGTGACCGTCCTCCTCCGAAGACGCACTGGAGTCATCGGAAGACGAAGGAGGAACCCTGGTATCCACGTCGGGACCGCACCAGTACGGCCTGGGCGGGTCGACGGGATGGGAGCTCACCGCATCGACGTCTGGACCACACCAAGACGATATGGGTGGGCCAGCGGAGCGGACACTCGACCCTCGTGAGGTCGGTGGAGCCACAGTAGGGCCAACATCCCCGGGGCTTGTGGTGGTCGGTACCGGAGCCGCAGAGGCCGCAGGCATGGAGGCCTTGAACTGCTGGGCAAACGATTTTGCCATGGCCTTGAACATCCCCTTGAAGAACTCCATCTGGGATGCATCCGGCGCCGATGGTAGGGACGAAACGGTGGCCGACGAAACGGTGGTTGGGATTACCGGAGACGAAACTGGCCGGAATGGTGGTTGCCGGATCGTCTATTGTCGGAGTCCTGGGCCTCGGGGAGACGGAGGCTTGCCTCGTGGGTGAACGGCCCCTCCCACGAGGGGGAGACGGGAGTACCTGCAGTGGCGAGCTGGAGCCCCAGCCCTGCGACCTTTTTCAGGAGATCCCGAAGAGGACCGTCCGCCCCACATCGAAGATTCGGGTGAAGGACATCTCGCGACCGAGAAGGGAGGCGAAGGTCCCGGAGAGATGGGAGGGCGAGGCGTAGGCGGGAGAGAACGCCTTTTCTCCGACCCATGTTTCTTTTTCTTCTCCCCATTTTTGTCCTTCTTCCTGATGGAGAGAGTAGAAGAAGAAGCCGGAAGCGGAGGGGGCTGGGAGGCACCAGCAGAAGTAGAGGCGGCCGAGGCGGGAGCCAAAGCGAGCTCCATAAGGTGAGCTTTCAGTCGGTTGCTGTGGTTCTGCACTGCAAGTCGGGTAAAGTTCTTATAGTGAGTGCAGGACTGGCTCTGGTGAGATTCTCCCAGGCAAAAAAGGCAGAGGCTGTGCCCGTCGGAGGCAGGGAACTTCTTGAGGCAAGCAGAACACTGCTTGAAGGCTGCAGCCATCAAAAATATTCTTCCAACGGAAGGTTTGAGAAGCTGAGCACCCCGAAGGGCAGGCCAGCCGCCACCCCCTTGAGGGGGGAAACGGTGACCGGAGCGAGTAGGTAACTGAGTCCACCAGGAGGAAGAAACAGCACCGGGGTGGCAATCCTGCCCGAAGGACAAGATCACCGAAAAAAATATTCAAAGTTAGCCAAAAGACTTTCCCTCAGAAGGGCGAAAAAATTGAGGAAGCTCTCAACGATCGTCCTGCTGCTACGGCGGAAAGAAGAGAACTGAGGTAAAATGGCGCGCGGGCTGTACGGTGGGCGGAGGACAGATGGAAAATGCTGGCAGCGATAGCAACGTGGCAGCACTACTCCCTCCAAAGCCGAACATTTGCCCCTCTTCCCATGCCTCAACACAGACCATGGGTAGCGGTTCAGAGGCATTGGTGGCGGTGGTAGAACTTGTAGCCGCCTGGCGAGCCTTGTCCCTAAGCATGGCCACCCCCTCCCTTGCCCAGCTGACAGGCGGCCCTACTTCTTCCTCCTTTTCAGCCTCCTCCGGCCTCAGTCAGAGCCAGCTTTTGAATAGGCAGTGGGGGCGGCTGCGGCCAGGGCGAGTCCGGAGTGGGGGCAGCAGTTTGAATGGCCACCTCCTCCCTCGCCCAGCTAACAGGCGGCCCGACTTCTTCCTCCTCCGCTTCCTCCAGTTCAAGCGATGTAGAGTTGGGACACACACAGATTGTTCCAACAAGGCTTCTACTGGCGTGGGCTTCTCCTTAAGCTGGTTCAAGGTCAGGGCTCACAGCTGGGGGTGCTCTTTGCAAACAAGCCTTTGCCTCTCTTTCGCACCTGTAGCTGGTTGCGCAGATGCCACCCGCATCTTTCTGATGTGCTTAATATCAATACACTGAACGTCCAAGAGAGAATATTTTACTAGAAGATTTATAAAATTTCTGTTCATTGTCCTTTCTGGAGAGTGATCAAAGAAGTCCTTGAAGGGCAAGCTTCAGCTAAAATTAAAAGTATTTTTTGAACTGAAACAAGGAAATTCTGATACTAAAAAGCATATTATGCCACACCTTCTACCTCCAATACAGATACATCACTGCTTGTGATGTTGCCCATATTTCTATGCATAAATAAAGCCATAAAACATGGTAGCTTTGATTTTATATGTTTTAGGCATTGATTTTTGCATCATTTTCAATTACTGCTAGAAAACACTAAATCTTAATTTAAAATTGCTACACCATTAGTCGTTTAAGAGTTTTAAAGACATTTGGCATGCCTCTGCCTAGTTCAGTTTCCAGATGTTATAGAAAGGAATGACCGTTAAGTCAAATTGTACTTGATGTTATGGACTATACAATATTGGTGCATTTCACTCTGGTTAAAGTGTATTAATAATGTATCTTTAAAGTTCACTTAAATTGCCAAAAGTGGGGGGAAATGAAGTGCTTGCATTTTCACAATTAACTGCTTTCCTCTTGATTCATTTAGTAAGACATTTATGTGCTTTCCTATCTAGCTTTCCTTTCAACTATTAATTTTCTCGGCCAAGTAATTAAGAGTCTCAATACCAACTCCAGCATACTGATGGATTGGAAATGTCTTTTCTCAAATGCCATATTCACATTATTTTAAATTTTTCTTTCTGCAACTAATCTGGGCAATAAGAACACTTAAATAATTTTAATTCTCATTTATATGAAGCCTTGCCTTTGAAATAGCTATACCATTGTTGTGGCCAGGCCCAGCAGAGTTTTGCAGCTGGCAAGAGCTGAAGTAGAGGTTAAGGGAGAGTCTCCTTACTTGAGTTCAAAAGAGCCAAAGCAGAGCTGTCGTCGAATATCCAAGGATGCAAAGCTCTTCCAGGAGCATGGTCGGGGTCACAGGCAGAGGTCCAGAGTCTATTAAATCAAGGTCAGAAAGCCAGGGGTGCAGTGGTTGGGTCCAGAAGACTGACAGATTTGTCCGTCAAGAGCCTGCCAGCATGCCTCTCCTTTAAGGAGAGTCAGACTCCACAGCTGATGGCCGGTTTAGGAGGCAAGTTCTAGCCCTCCTTCGCCTCAGCTATAGCTGTTGTCTCAAGGAGTCTCTGTAATGGGCAAATGTGCTGTCTTGTTCCTGATCATCCTGATTGCTGGCACCTGCCCTAGCTGTCAAGCTCGGATCCTCTGGCCTGGCTTGGTCCTGATGGACCGGCTCCAAAGTGACAGCTGTTTTCAGGGCTGGTGCCAGGTCCATGTCCTCCTCCTCGGCATCCTGATCTGGGCTGGGTGTAGGCTGAAGGACTGGCAAGAGGTCCTGCTCAGGCTCCAGACTGGAGCCGGCAGCAGGCAACTGGGCTGGCTGACTGTCCTCCTTCTCGTACCCAGTACCCCCCAGGTCACAACCATATACTCATGTTAAACAAAAGTTACAGAGAAATTTTTTCTCTTGCAGTGTTTATTGCCTCTTAAAATGGTTAAGGAGGTTCATGTTAAGTAAGATAGTTAAGGTGTGGCTTTAGTTAGCTCCACTTCCCCAGTGATTTTTCATGGCCGAGCAGGGATTTGGACCCAGGCTCTCTTGAATCTTGATTCTTCACTATCCACTACACCACCCTGGCTATCAGTTCTTAATTTGGTATAAAGGAGTCCCGAGTGTGAATTATTAATGTCAGGTTGCTAAAATTGAGTTCCCACTAGTAGAGGGTGATGTATGAACACTATTTCTCAAGCTGCCTGGTAACTGGCACCAGTTCTGATTTATGGTGGACAGATAGAAACAATGGTCTTATGGGAATTTTGCTGTGTGTTTTCCTAGCAGTTGTTTAGTGTATGGGACCAAAGACAATGAAACAGCCGAAGGGTTGGCTTAACACAGGTTTATTGCATGATGATCCGGAGGAACATGTGGTAATGGCGGATGGGTAGCTCAATATATACAGCTGGCTATACATTTGAATGTAGCTCGTCGACAGTCTATTGGTTGCTGCCTGTGTGACGTCATAGGAGGTCACACCCTTCTTGTCCAGGTGACGAGGTGGCGGGAATCTTCCCGCGCTGCTGATCCAGGGTGAATCTGAGCCATGAGAGCTGGACGCTCAATATTGCCATCTAGTGGTCACTAGCTCGCGTCCTCTTATAGGGGTTACAGTGATACAGCTGAAGGTTATAATGTTGCACACAGAAAAGGTTACATTGTTACCACATGGCTAGGTACATTGTTAAAGGCACAGCTTTACAGAACACAACACCCCTCCCCCCTAGGATGAGACGAAGTCTCTCAGCCAAGATGGCTTATTGCAAGTGCGTTTGGGCCGTGATGTGGGCTGACTTGCCCCGGGGGCGCTACCGCTTCTTTGTTCCCTGGTCCCTTGTCCTGAAACGGGAGAGGGAGACTTGTTAGCTGCTTGCCGTGGTTTGGCGGCTTTAGGGGAAGGGAAAAACTCCATTGTGGGCAGACCGGGGGCGCTCGGGGCTAACGAAAAACCCCTCTTCTCGCTTGGACGGGTGGGGGACCACTCCGAAAAACTCCCCCGGTTCTGAAAATCAAATCCTAACTCAGTTGGGGTATCCGTATTTGTGGGGGAATTCCGCGAGATATGTATGGGGTCGGGTTCCTCCTCCTCCGAAAGATCCCCCAGGATATCTATGAGGACATCCTCCCTTTCCTCCCCCCTTGGTGGGGACCCGCGGCCCCCTTCTCCTCCCCCTTGGGCTAAACGGGTGGGGGAGAACCCTAACGCTGAGTCCTGTTCCTTTTGGTCTGTGCCCTGCTCATCGGGGACCCTGCGCCGGAGCTGGTCCGCGTGCCGCCTCCACAGTAGACCTGTGCTGGTCTCCACGCGGTACGAAACGGGGCCGGTTTGCTCCACGACAACGCCCGGCACCCAGGCTGGGCCCGCGCTGGCGTAGTTCCTGCAATGCACGGGGGCGCCTACGCTGAAACTCTTTGTGGCCTCTAGCCCGATGTTCCTTCCCTTGTCTTCTATTCTCGTGGGGTCTAGCCTAGTGAGGATGGTGGTCAGTTTCCTGCGCATTAAGAGCTCCGCAGGGGAGTATCCTGACGCCAACGGGGTCACCCTGTATCCTAGCAGAAACTGACACACTTGTAGGTTGAGGTCCCCGGGGCCCATGCGCCGCAGCGCGTCCTTCGTGGTGCGGACGAGGCGCTCTACTTGGCCATTGGTGGCCGGGTGGAAAGGGGCGGAGGTGATGTGCCGGATGGCGTTAATCTCCGTGAATGCCCTGAACTCAGCGGACGTGAAACAACTAGCGTTATCGCTAATTAGGGTGTCGGGTATGCCGAACGTGGAAAAAATTCTCTGCAAATGCTTAATCGTCGCGGCCGAGGAGGTGCTCGTGACTGGGATAACCTCCAACCACTTGGAGAAAGCGTCCACAACAAGGAGAAACAGAGTCCCTCGGAACGGGCCCGCGAAATCTATGTGTATCCGGGACCACGGCCCCTTAGCCGCGTCCCATTCCCTGTGGGGAAGACGGGCCTCCTCTGGTCTGGAGCATTGGCAACTCTCACAAGTGCCGACCATGTGCTCGATGTCAGCGTCTAACTGGGGCCACCAAAAATAACTACGGGCCAGCGCTTTGGAGCGCACAATTCCGGGGTGGCTGACATGCAGCAGTTTGAGCACCCGCGGTCGTAGGGACGTGGGGATCACCACCCGCTGGCCCCACAGAAGGCACCCCCTCTCTAGGGACAACTCTAGTTTTTTCCGGAAGAACGGGTCGAATTCCGCTGCCGGGGAAGACGCGGGCCACCCTTTCTGCACCCATGAGCTAACCTTCGCCAAGGTATTGTCCTTGCCGGTCGCTTTGGCGATGTCGGCGGGCAATATTGGGGGTGCGTCTAGGACCTCTATCATCAATACCTGGTGGTCTGGCTCCTCCCCGCCCACGTGGCAGCTATCCTGGGGAAGGGGGGATCTCGACAGGGCGTCCGCATGGCTAATTTCCCTCCCGGGCCTGTACACCAACGTGTGCTGATACGCGTTGAGAAAAATGGCCCACCTAAGCATCCTCGGGGACAGGATCTGTGGCGTGGGCTTATCTGCGGTGAAAATGCCTAGCAGGGGTTTGTGGTCCGTTACGATGGTGAACGGGCGGCCATACAGAAAATCGTGAAATTTTTTTGTCCCCGCAATTATCGCTAGCGCTTCTCTGTCTGTCTGTGCGTAATTTCTCTCCGCTTGGGACAGGGACCTGGAGTAGAATGCTATCGGGGCCTCCCTTCCGTTTTCCAGCACGTGGCACAGCACCGCCCCCACCCCCACCGGGGATGCATCACAAATCAGGACCACCGGGCGTTTGGGGTTGAAATGAGTCAGTATGGCATCAGACGCCAGGAGATGTTTCAGTTCATTAAATGCCCTCTCTTGGTCATCGCCCCACTTCCATGCCTCGTCCTTTTTAAGCAGTTTGTGTAGCGGTTCAGCCACTGCTGCCTTCCGGGGGAGGAAGGAGTGGTAGAAGTTGAGCAACCCAAGGAACGACTGCAGCTCAGGCTTGGAGGTGGGGCGAGGGGCCTTCTTGATGGCGGCCACCTTAGATTTGGAAGGTTTTATGCCCTCAGGAGTCACACGAAACCCTAGGAACTCAACCTCGGTCGCGAAGAAGACACATTTGTCTTTTCGCAGTCTCAACCCCGCCTTTTCGAATATTGCTAGAACCTTTCCCAATCTCTTGGCCAGTTCAGCCCGACTCCCCCCCGTTATCAACACGTCATCAAAATAAGGCAACACCCCCTCTAGCCCCTTCAGGAGGCTTCCACAAGTGACTGGAAAATTCCAGGCGCCGAATTGAAGGCGCGTCACCTGGAACGCCCCCTTATGGGTGACTATGGTCTGCGCAGCAGCTGCGGCAGGGGACACCGAAAGCTGTTGGTAGGCCTGTGCCAAGTCGAGTTTGGCGAAACACTTCCCCCCGTGCAACCTGGCCAGCAGATGGCTGACCACCGGCACCGGATACGCATTAGGGCGGATCGCCTTATTGATGGTGCACTTGTAATCAGCGCATATATGGACCTCCCCATTGGCCTTTAGTGCCGTTACAATTGGAGTTTCCCACTCTGCAGAATCAACAGGAACAAGGATCCCCTGGCCCACCAATTTGTCCAGTTCCGCCTCTATTTTGTCCTTGAGTGCAAACGGCACCCGGCGCGGTTTGAGTCGTATTGGGCGGACCTCCGGGTCTAGGTCGAATGTCACTGGGGGCCCTTGAATTTCCCCAGTCCTTTTTTGAAAACTTCGGGGTGCGCGTCGCACACCTCCTGTATCGGGTCAGTCCCAACGGCGTGCACCCCCGTCCCAACGGCGTGCACCCCCCCCAATAAACAAACCCAGGGGCTGAAACCATTGAGTTCCAAGGAGGCTGCAATTCCCCCCTTTAAGCACGACTAGGGAGAGAGTCGCGGCGTGGTTCTTGAATTTGACCTGAAATTCTCCAACCCCCAACACTGGAATACTGTTCCCTTGCACGTCCCGTAGCGTAGACCTCAACGCTTTGAGCTTGGGTCGCATGTGGGGGGCAATTCTCAAAAACTCCCTCTGGGAAATAATTGAATATGAGGAACCCGAGTCAATTTCCATTCTAATGCGGACCCCTTGCACTAGTACCTCAACAAAGTAACGGGGGTGTCCCGCGGACACGCTGAACACTGGGGCGTCGTCCTCGCTGCTGTCGGAGATGCGGCCCACGCCGTCCCGCTTTCTCGTGGCCTGGGCGCCGTCATTGGGTCTCGTCGAGCGGTCTCGTCCCGCTGCACGGTCTGTCGAGCTCCTCCGGGCCTCGCGCCTTTTTCTGCATACCTTGGCGATGTGCCCGCGGTGGCCGCAGTTGTGACACTCGGCCTTTCTGAACGGGCATTTGGCGCGGTCGTGGGCCGCTCCACAGCCGTCGCACCGCCGGCCCTCTTTCCGGACCTTCCGGACGTCCTCGTCGTCGCTGCTCTCCGCGGACGATTTCGAAGTTCGCCGGGCTGCATGCACTGATGTCTCTGCCTTGCTCGTCTTCAGCCGCCAGTCCTGGAGCTCTTGCACCCCAGCCTTTGTGGCTTCCGCGGCCTGTGCCGCTTTCAGGACCTCCTGCAACGTGGGGGGTGGCTCTTGGTTCATCAACGTGCGCTGAGTTTCGGCGTCGTTCAGGCCGCATAGCACGCAGTCCCTGAGGGTGATTTTGGCGTTCTCCCATTTACACGGGCCGGCAGCCAGTCGCAGGGCCGCCACGAATGCGGCGACCGTCTCCCCGGGCGCTTGGACTCGCCTCCAGAACGCGCTCCGAGCGGGAAACATCGCCGTCGAGGGCCGGAAATACTCGCGCAGCATCTGTAGGAGATCTTTGGCCTTGAAATCGCTCACCCTCTTCGGTGCGATCAGGTCCACCAAGGTTCTTTTGGTATCTTGTCCGAGCATCCTGGTGAAGATGGCCCTTTTCTTTGCCTCATCCGTGACTTCGGATTCAACCAGTGCTCCCTGGAAGTCCATTTCGAAGATCTCCCAGTCTCCCGGTTTCCTGATTTCGAAACCGGCGCATGCCTTGGTCCCGTGGGCAGCCATTATCCCACCTTCGTCGCCAGTTTAGTGTATGGGACCAAAGACAATGAAACAGCCGAAGGGTTGGCTTAACACAGGTTTATTGCATGATGATCCAGAGGAACATGTGGTAATGGCGGATGGGTAGCTCAATATATACAGCTGGCTATACATTTGAATGTGGCTCGTCGACAGTCTATTGGTTGCTGCCTGCGTGACGTCATAGGAGGTCACGCCCTTCTTGTCCAGGTGAGGAGGTGGCGGGAATCTTCCCACGCTGCTGATCCAGGGTGAATCTGAGCCATGAGAGCTGGACGCTCGCTATTGCCATCTAGTGGTCACTAGCTCGCGTCCTCTTATAGGGGTTACAGTGATACAGCTGAAGGTTATAATGTTGCACACAGAAAAGGTTACATTGTTACCACATGGCTAGGTACATTGTTAAAGGCACAGCTTTACAGAACACAACAAGTTGTTTGTGTCTGGCTGAGAACGTGCAGCTAGCAGTACAAGTGGAGTGTAAGTGGCTGTTTAGTTTTCCAACCCTACCATGATCATTTTGTGAAACTTCTGGAGAGCTGGGACTTACATTCTCCCCATTGGACCGCCCTTGGCAGAATCAGGACTCAATGATCCATAGCACCCCTTCCAGTGCTAAGATAATAGCTTTTAGCATTTCTGTACTTTGCCTGACACACCCCTCTAGTAAGGAGACGGACACATGATTTGGTTGTAAAATTGGGCCCCTTTCTTTCCACAGAAAGAAACTCCTCCATATCTCAACCATCAGCAGCAGTGTGGGATGAGCGAAAAACAGGAATCCGAGGTGCCAATTAGGATTCAAGCAAAAATTCCCATCCGGCCTCGAGGTGACCAAAACTGGTCACACTGTGGCTACAGGAAGGGGAGGGAGGGCAAATGCACCCAAAGCCTGTCCGAAAGCGAAAGAGGTGAGTGCCAGGCGTGCAGAGCCCCTTTTACGGCGCTCCAAACTCCACCCTCTCCCTGCGCTCCCCCCATCCTCCTTCATCCCAGGGGGGAAGGTGCAAAGTGCGCACCAGCCCCATTTGCCACCGGCGCACGTACATTGCCTAACCCACCTCCCAGTAAGGAGACGGACACATGATTTGGTTGTAAAATTGGGCACTTTGTTAACTGATAACTGTATTAAACTTAACTGGTTAAATACTCTGCAAAGGGGTGGGATAGCACTGGTAAGGATGCTTTGTATTTACTTTACACTAGTCCATTAGTGTTCAATTTATATTTACCTTTACGAGCCAAATTGTTTGATCCCCTGTCAGAAGTTTTTCTTACTCTCCTCTTCTGCCCCAACTTGGTTGGAAAGCCAAAAAGAGTTTCCAAGCCGCCCAGCTTGGACGACCCTGGTTCTTGGTCCGCATTTGATTGGTGAGCTCGCTCCTGCTTGGCAAATTTACTAGATCCAAACAAACCGTGAGAGGCAAAAATGGGCATACGTTTTTAAATGTAGAACCGCAGGTTACTATATCTTGTATTTACAATATATGTTCAATCAAAATAAAAACCTCAGTAATAAGTAAAGTCTCTTGTTTCTTTTGGTACGTTCACAAAAAGATTTATTAAGTAAGATTGTCTCATCAATTGTTAAATGCTTGCTTCAAGTAAAGTCTCTTATTTCTCTCGTTGCGTTCACAGAGAGATTCACAAAGTAAGATTGTCTCAAAAATTGTTAATTAAATGACTCAAAGAATGTTCCGGTAGACACTGTTTCGAATAACATATTCATCAGGAGCAGTCTTAATAAGTCTTTTCTTATAAATCCTTTCTCTGCGTCCCTATGGCCTCTTGCAGACTCTTAGAGTGCCTTTAGAGTTTCCAAGCCGCCCAGCTTGGACGACCCTGGTTCTTGGTCCGCATTTGATTGGTGAGCCCCATGCTTTCCTGCTTGGGAACTGTACTAACCAACCTAATGCGTACCTACCAAGTTCTTTGGGATCTAATTATGTCCTTGCCAGTGCTAACCGCCACACGCGGAGAAGTCCAACTAATCCATCCCCCCCCCCCCCGATGACAGTTCAGCCACAAGCCCCCCCCCCCCCCCCCACCGCAGAGCAGCCACAAAATATGTGCAGACCTTCATCGGACAGGTTGTGATCCTCCAACCGTATTCCCAGATGCTCAATGTATGTCCCGATGCCTTCCTGTCAAATATCAGGCAACGGACCGATTCACCACTCTACAAGCACGATCAATACGTCAGGGGTTGCCATCTCTGCAAAATACCGCCTTGGATGTGATGCTGGGCCAAACAAAATGCATGTCCGGCCACTGTTGCCAGATCAGGCCCAGATCCCAAATAGTGACCTGCCCCAGGTTATTGCCTCCAAGGTTAATTGCAAGAACATCATGTGGTACACAGTGACATGTCTCTGTCATGAACGAGAGTAGTTGGTGCCAGCGCATACCCCGGAAGCCACGCCACATCACAAAGGCCGAATCACGGAGGCCCAAATGGACACCCCAAAACGAGGAGGCAATGTAACATGCAGCCCACAATATGAAACTGTGGCTGACAATCCTGACACGGGCAGGGGCCTCCCGAGAAAACGTACCTGGAACAAAAACAGAAAAAAACTTTGGTCAGCAAGCTGTTCAACCCAACAAGGGGCGAATGTATGAGTGAAACCGTCCTGAGGCCCAGCGACCCATGGATTGAATTGCCCCATCCGAGTACCCGAAGGCAGCTGCGGTAGAAGCAGTACCAATACGGAAGGAGTGAGTACCATAATGAGCCCAAATTAACCCTTCAGAAGAAAAGGCAGTGCCAGTGATCCTCCAGAATTGGTATCTAGTGAGAGGGACTCCATCACGGTGCACGTACCAAGCTTGAAGAAAATTACGGAAGTGAAGATAAGGAAGATGGAGGGAAAGAGTCTCGGTTGGGGGAAGCTTTCCCCTCAGAGCGCTTGCCTTGTTGCTGATAGGGACGGTACTGCTGACGGCCATGCTGTCGTCACAGATGGTAAAAGTTCACTCATTGGTGCTCAGGTTGCTGCCTAGGGGGTGGTTGATAGGAAGTCCCCTGGTAGCACATGGAGAAAGGCGTGGTACCTCGGTTTGGAGGTGGATTGTCCATGTGAGGTTAAACCAAACAACTTTGCCGTGGTCTTGGTTTGTTTCAATTCATTCAGAGCCTTGTCTGTGTCCTGGGTGAACAGATCTTGGCCATCAAAAGGCAAGTCCTCAATAAGTTTCTTAGTAGGCTCCTTGAGTTCAGTGGAACAGAGCCAGGCATGCCATCTTAACAGAATGGACGTAGACATGTGTTTTGCTGCCGCATCGTTCATGTGACGGGCCATCCTCATTTGTTGTTCAGAGAGATAGTCGCCCTCGTCACTGAGAGCCTTAAACTTGGCGTGCAGATCAGTGGGCAGCTTGACTGCAAAAATCTTTGCCCACTCCCATCGCTGTAGAATAGTTTGCTGCACAGACAACGATGCAGTGACGTAGAGCTTCCTCCCCGGTGCATCAAGCTTTTCACCCTCGTGATGAAGGCATAGTGTAACTGCTGCTGGCCATCTTGCTTTGGCAAGTCCTGACAACCATAGAGTTAGGCAGGGGATGGGCCTCCAGAAACGCCACGTCTTCGCCTAGCACTCTATACAGTCCATCGATCCTCATTGAAACTGGGACGAAATGTGCTTTTCCCACATGGCCTTGGCGGAGCTGAGGAGAGACGGCGATATGGGTGGGCCAAATTGCCTTCTTGTCCAGTTTTGCCACAATTTGGTTTTCCGACGACAGTGGTGGGTGATCGGCTTGGAGGCTTAAGGCAGTCTCAAAAGGAGTCAACATAGCCATAAAGGACTTTTGGTCCTCACTATGTGGCAGATCAGCAGCTCCATTAATTTGATTGGGTGTCTTACCCGCCTGAACCTCCACTTCCTCCTCCTCTGATGAGGATTCGGACTCGTCTGTAGATGGTGGAGGGATCATAGCTTCAACGTCGGAACAACACCAGTACGGCCTGAGCTGTTCGACGGAGCATGTGCTCGATGCCCAAGAAGGTGGCAGAGCAACATCCATTCCTTGGCCCGGAGAGATGGTTCCTGCAGAGTCCTGTGAAGGAGGAAGTGGAACAGTAAGTTCAGTTTCATTTACCAGTGATAACTTTCGTTCTTTGAGTATATAGTTTGTGAATACACAGTATTGGGTTATGCGCCTGCGCAGAACATCGATCGGAGGCTTTAAAGCTGATTGGCTAAAAGTTTTGGTGGCAAGACCAGGCGCCAGTTCACCATTTTACCTCAGTTCCATACTTAAGCCTAGCACAGGATAAACCAAATGATCTCATTCGTGTGCTGCTCAAGAGGGGAAGCAGGGTGGGTAGTGTGTATTCACAAACTATATACTCGAAGAATGAAAGTTATCACTGGTAAGTGAAACCGAACTTTCTCCGTATAGTTTGTGAATCCCCACTATTGGG
This sequence comes from Bradypodion ventrale, assembly GCA_035047345.1. Taxonomy (NCBI): domain Eukaryota; kingdom Metazoa; phylum Chordata; class Lepidosauria; order Squamata; family Chamaeleonidae; genus Bradypodion; species Bradypodion ventrale. The sequence goes on along the minus strand of JAWDJE010000006.1, from coordinate 133,109,211 downwards.
AGATTAGCAAGCTCACACTTACTTGGACAGTAGGCAGTCAGATGAGATGATCCCACGAGGAAGATGACAGTCCGGCAGGATGGATCCTCAAGGATGAGGCACCTGGAGCCCTCTGGCAAGGACAACACAACCAAGTCTGGCGTCCGCAGTGGCTATGGAGTCCATCCTGTAGTGTTGGACAAATGTAGAAGGTCTGGACCAAGTGGCAGCCTTACAGATGTCCTCAAGTGGGGAGCCCTCCAAAAAGGCAGTGGAGGTAGCAACCGCTCTTGTAGAATGTGCCATGACATGTGGTGGAGGTGGCAACGAGGCAGATTCGTGTGCCAGGTAGATGGTTGACATCCATTTTGAGAACCTCTGGGAAGAGATGGGTTCATCTTTAGACTTTTCCCCATAGGCAACAAACAGACGCTGTGATTTCCGAAACTCACGCGTCCTGCTGGTGTAAAATAATAAAGCTCGCTTCACATCCAGCGTGTGCCAAGTCCTTTCTTGGGCGTTGCTGGGGTTCTGGAAGAAGGTTGGCAATGAAATAGTCTGAGCTGTATGAAATTGGGAGACTACCTTTGGTAGGAAGGTGATGTTGGCGTGGAGCACCACACGGCCGTTGAAAAATTGAAATGGGGCATCTGCCCGCAGAGTCACCAGCTCGTCTAGCAGACATGATGGCCACCAGAAACGCAGTCTTCCAAGTGAGGAGACAAACATCCGCGGTAGCCATCGGCTCGAAGGGAGTCCTAGTGAGGGCATTCAGAGCAGTAGACAATGACCATTCTGCAGTTTGAGTCTTAACCAGTGGGAAAGCATTTCATAGGCCCTTGAGGAAATGCTTCACCGTTTGGTCACGGAAGGCACAAGCTGCAGGTGAACCAGCTGGAGAGTAGGCTACAACTGCTGCCAAATGGACCCGTATGGAGGTAATGCTGAGGCCTGACTTTGCCAAATAGAGAAGGTAGGCCATGATGTCTTGCAGTCCCACCTGTGGAGAAGACCCTTCCTCGGAATCCAGGAAGGCACGAAACCGTCTGTACTTGGAGGCATAGGACTTCCTCGTAGACGGGTGCCTTGCTAATTCCAAGATCCTAGACAGTCTGGTGTTATCCTCCACGCAGTGAGGTGGAGACTGGGCAAGTCCGAGTGGTGGAGTTGACCGTGCTCCATTTGCAGGAGAGTCAGCGAGTCCGGCAGCGTGCGAGACTGTGACGACATGTGCAACAGAAGTGGATACCAGGGCTGACGCGGCCATGCCGCAGCAATGAGGATTGTGTTCGCCCGCTGCTGGTACATCCTGGTGAGGACCTTCTGAACCAGAGGAAATGGGGAGAAAGGCGTAGAGGTAGTCCTGATCCCACCGTTTCATGAAGGCATCGCCCTCAGTTTAGGCCAATGCCCGCCCTGGAGCAGTATCTGTGATACTTCCTGTTGGACCCCGATGTAAAGAGATCAATGCTCGGGGTCCCCCATGCCCTGCAAAGGGACTGAAAGACCACGCTGTCCAGCTCCCACTCGTGGGTTGTCAAGGTGAAGCGGCTGAGGTGGTCGGCCAACACATTCAGCTTGCCCTGGATGTGGACTTCAATTGGGAAGATGTATCTCTCTAGGCACCATTCCCAGAGTTGCACTGCCAGATAAAACAAGGTCGTGGACCATGTCCCTCCTTGCTTGTTGAGATACGCAACTGCTGTGGTGTTGTCGGATGCAATCTGAACCACGTTGCCACAGAGCAGGGTCTTGAAGGAGCGTAGGGCCTTCCATATGGCCAGCAACTCCACGTAGTTGATAATGGTGCACCATCTCATGAGGGGACCAAGTGTTGTTGACCGCCAGAGTCCCGCAAGCAGCTCCCCAGCCAAGGTTGCTTGCGTCGGTCAGAACTTGAAGAGGGGTTCTTCCCCGTAGCCACGTTGAGCGGTGTTGTCCACCACACCAGCTGGTCCACCAGTTCCGGAGATGGAAACAACCGTTTGGACTGGCTCTCCGTGAGCGGATCGAACTCGTGGAGAAGCCATGATTGTAGGGACCGGAACTTCAACTTGGTGTGAGGAATCACTGCCGTGGTTGAGGCCATCAAGCCCAGCAGTCTCTGAGCCTTCTTGGCTCTGATGAAGGGCTTGCTCCTGAAGTCGCTTACTCCCTGTGCAATGTCCAGTAAGCATTTCTGAGGCAAAGGCCCTGGTCACTAGCGAGTCTAGTACTGCTCCAATGTACTCTACTCGCTGTGAAGGTTCCAACTTTGATTTGGTAAAGTTGATTCTGAGGCCAAGACTCCATGAGCTGTACGGTGAATTCCGTGTCCCGAACGGCGGACAATCTGGTGGGAGAGACTATCAACCAGTCATCAATGTACGGGAAGACCCTGATCCCCTTCTGACAGAAGAAGGCAGCCACCGTGAGCCATGCATCTGGTGAAGACCCTCGGTGCTGTGGCCAGACCAAACGATAGGCAACTGTATTGATACACAGAGTTCCCTATCCTGAAATGAAGGAACCGTCTGTGGTCCTCGAGGATGCTTATGTGAAAGTAAGTGTCCTTGAGGTCTATCACTGTAAACCAGTCCCGTTTGTTGATGAGGGGAAGGACGGTCTGGAGGGTCACCATCCGGAACTTCCTGGTGTGGATGCACTTGTTGAGGCGACGCAAGTCCAGAATTGGGTGGAGTACTCCGTCTTTCTTCTGGACCACGAAGTACCTTGAGTAGAAACAATTGTCCCGATCGGTCGGAAGTACCCGCTCGATGGCTCCTTTGGAGAAAAGGGTAGACACTTCTTCCAGATGGGGGGACGAGGTGGTGAAATGGTATTTTCCTACCCCAGGCATCCAGTCGAACTTGATGGCGTAATCAGCGGACAAGATCTTCAAGACCCATTGGTTGTTCGTTACGTCGGACCACACCTAGAGGAAGTTCCGGAGGGAGAGGTACAGAAGATGGAGCGAGAGAGCCTTGGCTGGGAAGACTTCAAACCCGCGATTTGGACTTGCTGTCCGTGCGTTTGCCTTGGGTATATGGCTGGAAACGCTGCTTGGTGTGCTGCCGCCTCAGCCTGTAGAAACCAGCCCTAGATTGTTCGTTGGATCCGCCCTGCTGTTGAGGGTTGCCATGATAATGGTGGGTGAACGGTTGGAACCTGGGTTTCACCGGCTGCGAAGGTGTAGCAAGACCCAGGAACTTTGCGGTGGAGTTGGTTTGGCGCAACTCGTTCAACACCTTATCCGTATCCAGGCCAAAGAGGCCCTGTCCGTCAAAAGGGAACTCTTCGATTAATTTCTTCATCAAATCATCGAGAGTGGTCCCTCTGAGCCAAGCGTGGTGCCTCAAAAGAATGGCGGAGGACATATCTTTGACCGCATAGTCATTAATATGTCTCGCCATCCTCATTTGTTGTTCGGCCAGAAAGGTCCCCTTCCTCGGCCAGTGAGTTGAGTTCTTTCTGGACGTCAGACGGGAGTCTTGCGGCAATGGTCTTGGTCCTCTCCCAAAGATGGAACAGGTAGAGACCTATGGTGGCAGAGTAGTGGCGTAAAACTTATGGCCCACTGCATCTAGCTTCTTCCCCTCTGGAGTTGAAGGAACTGGGAACCCACTAACCGCAGTCTTGTGTTGGAAGGCCTTCACAACCAAGGAGTTGGGTAGTGGGTGAGCCTGAAGAAACTTAATGTTTTCGTCCAGGACTCGGTTCAACCCGTCGAGCCTGGACGAAATGGAGTTGCAGAAACGGGTTTCTTCCATGTTGCCTTCGCTGACGTCAACATGGAGGGGAGCATGGTGATATGCACCGGATGGACGTCCTTCTTGTCCAGCTTGGCCGTCATCTGGTCCTCCCCTTCCAGCGGCGGCTGGTCAACCCTTAAATTCAGCGCGGTGCCCAAATGGGTGAGCATTGCAGTGAGAGACTTCTGGTCTTCACCACGCGGTGGGTCAACAGTACCAATTGCGTGATCGGGCACCTACTCCACGTCGACGTCCTCAGAAGATAAGCTGGAATCATCAGAGGATGAGGGGGGAACTCTCAAAGCCACATCGGGTCCGCGCCAGTATGGCCTGGGCGGGTCAACGGGCTGAGCGCTTATTGCGTCAACGTCCGGACTGTGCCATGACGATATGGCCAGGCCTGTGGAGCGGCAGCAGGGCCAGAATCCCTGGGGCTTGCGGTGGTCAGTCCCGGAGCTGCAGAGGCCACATGAATGGTGACATTAAACTGTTCGGCGAATGACTTCGCCATGGCCTCAAACATGCCCTTGAAGAGGTCCATCTGGGCAGCATCCACACCAGGTGGTTGCGAAGAAACAGCGGTTGGCAAAACGGTGGAAGGGATGATAGGTGACGAAACGGTGGCCGAGATGGTGGTTGCCGGCTCGTCAATGGTGGGAGTCCGAGGTCTCGGTGAGACGGAAACGTGCCTGGTGGTGAGGCGGCCCCTCTCACGAGGTGGTGATGGAATTTTCAAGGGGCGCGTGAGCCCCAGCCCTGTGGCTCTTGTTCGGCGAGTCGGAGGACAACCTACCACCCCACGCGGAAGATCCCGACGAGGGGCATCTAGCGATGGAGAAGGGTGGAGACGGCCTCGGAGATACAGGAGGGCGAGGCGTAAGTGGTAGAGAACGACGCTCGTCCAACCTGTGCTTTTTCTTTTTTCTCCATTCTTATCCTTCTTTTTCTTTCGAATAAGAAGAGAGGACAATGACTGGATGGCTTTTCCAGGAGAAGCACTCATCACGACAGAAGTGGAAAGGCGCAGCGGTAGGAGCGAGGTGAGTTCCATGAGGTGCGCCTTCAGCCTGTTGCTACGGTTTTGAACTATCAGATGAGTGAAATTCTTGCAGTGCACACAGGTCTGACTTTGGTGTGACTCCCCAAGGCAGAAGAGACAGAGACTGTGCCCGTCTGATTCAGACAAGAAGAGCACTGCTTAATTGCCGCAGTCATGAAAAATTCTTCCGATGGAAGTGGAATGTAAGATGAACAATCCCGAAGGGCCGGCCAGCCGCTACCCCCTTGAAGGGGGAAACGGTGACCAAAGCGAAGAGCGGTGACTAATTCCTCGGAGAAGATAAAGTACCGGGGTGGCAATCCTGCCCGGAGGACAAGATCGCCGATTTTTTTTTTTTTTTTGTAGAAATGATTCTTTTCCAAAGGAATCGATGAAAAAATTGAGCAAGCTCTCAACAATCGTCCTGCTGCTGAGGTGGAAAGAAGAGAACTGAGGTAAAATGGCAAACTGGCGCCTAAGGGTGGGTGGTACGGTGGGCGGTCTTACCGCCAAAACTTTTAGCCAATCAGCTCCAGGGTAGGTATTCCTGCCCAAAGGACAAGATCACCAGGCACAAAAATTCAGAAATACAAGGCTTTTCTGAAGAATCGACACAAAAAATTGAAGAGAGCTCTCAATGGTCTCCTGTGGCGGAAAGAAGAGAACTGAGGAAAGAGAGCAAAATGGGGTGCCAAAGGGTTGGCATAGGTACGGTGGGTGGCCCTAACCTCAAAACTTTTGATCCAATCAACTTAAAAGCTCCGGTAATGGCTCCGTGCACAGGAGCAGATCCCAAAAGTGGGGATTCACAGACTACATGAAGGAGAACTATATATGGCACCAGTTCGATTAAATTTGTAGCCATTTTTCTCTGGCTTTAGAAAATATACAGGTTTGCACAGAGAAGGTCTTTCAATTTTGGTATGGGCCAGCAGACCTATTTGGTATGGGCCAGCAGAAAATGAAGTGGATCCATGCTAAAAACAACCAGATGAAATGATTTGCATTTACGTCTTTCCCAGGTGTTGTTTCACCTTTTGGAGAAAGGTTCCCTAATTCTATATAAGAAGCAGATGTGTTGTTTCCTTTGGTATTTCTCAGCACCCGTGCAAATGAATCCCCCAAAATATTACATCTCAGAAACCCTGGATGTCCACCATAAGTCCAAACCAACTTGATGCCATTTAATTATTAATGTCCCTTGGGGCTAGTAAGGAAGTTTCTGAAAGCATTGCTTCCAGGAAAGTGTTGAACAAGCTTTAGATGTCGTTTTAACTTTCGGGAGTTGTGGGTTGTCCTTCCTCCAGTAAAGAGTAAAGCTTATAAGGTTAATCCTTGGTTCCCTGTGGCTTCTGGTCCTTTGGGGGAGACCCAACCTACCTGGATGCCGTCCGTATGCCAGGCAAAACCCAGGATTTTGCCGTTCTGTACACCTTTCTGATCTCATGTCAGTAAGCAGGGTGGGCAGCAACTTGGGAATTCAAATAAACAAACTCCAGGCACTTGGTTGAATTTAAATATATATTGTCTTAACATATGGTAATTTGCCTGGCATTGCCAGGCTGTTTTAAATTGTGTTCCTGTTTTTTGGGTTTTTTTTTAATAATTTAAAAAAGAGCAAAGTTTTTTTTATTAAAAAAATATTTTATTTAATCACAAATCTTTTCTGTTAACATTTCTTAGGCAGGTATTTTTTGATACTTTAAAATAATATGTATTTTACATTTTTATTATTTCAAGGTTTTTTTTGTAAATGTAAATATTTTTTGAACAATTAACTTAATTTAACTAACATAATATCAACATAGATTTCTTTTTTAAAAAATTTAAAGATAGAAACATTTTTAATTTAACCTTTGTTATTGTTTAATATTTAAAAATGTATAATAACGACTTAATGTTGTAAATATATATTTTCTTTTCTGTTGTGTTCTGTTGTTTTCATATTCTGTAAAACATAAGAAAGCATATTTAATTGTTTTATTTTGTGTTTTGGTTTTTTTATGTTGTTATTTTTACTTACCTTACCTTAAAAAGATTTACATTTAGCCTGGTATTGTTACTTTTTGTAATTGGTTGTCCTGTTAAAAAAATTAATTTGTTAAATTAGTATTTTTTAAATTAAAAAACTGTGTTGTATATGTATTGTTTTTTATTTGAGAAACACTTGTTTTGTTTTTTTGTTCTTTAATATGTTGAAATTTTGGTTTCCTGTGAAATAAATGAAATGTTTCAATTAAGTTTTTTTGTAAATAAATGAAATGTTTTAATTAATTTTCTTTGTGTATTTTTTCTCGTTGCATTTTTAAAATAATGTTGATTTTAGTAAACTTAAGTTATTGTTCTAATTGTAATAGGAATTCAAAGGATGCCATTAATTTTCATTTAATTCTGTGTGAAGTAAAGGAATGATTTTAGCCAATTAGTGCTTAAGATGTAATGCCAATTGTAGATTGCTGCATGCCCAGGTGTTAGTTAGTGCCCCACGCTCCCACATTCTCATGGAAGCCAGTTCCAAGGACACTTAGTCTGGGAATCGGACAGTTTGATCTATCACATGAAGCTACCAAGATGGAATCTAAGATAACCATCTCACGTAAGATCCAGGTGCATAACACGCAGCTGGATGTCCAGGTGTCCAGCCATCTGTCTCCTCACGTCATATTTGGGAAATTTTCACATACTTGAGAGGGGAGGTGTGAGTGGGGAAAAACATGTATACTGAGAGTTTTAGCACCTCAGGAGCAGACACCCCACGGCCTGGGGTGACTCTGCCCATTTTCTTTTCAATATGCCTTAAATGTTAGACTGCCGGTCCCCATCACCTCCAAGACAAAAGTCCTCTGATGGCTTTGATTGCATCAACCACTCCACTGATTCTGTGCAAGGCTGAGTCAGTACCAATGGTCATGTCGGTCCCCCAGAAATCATTCTCAATGGAGCTAACTATCCCAACAATGTTGAGGTCAGCATATTTGTTCCTGGCCTCTTCTTCAATCTCACCATTTTTTGCCAGCTCATCTTAAGAGTCCGCTCTGCTCCTCACAGAAGAGATTCGCACCTGTTAAGCTGCCATCTCCACCAATCACACAGGTTAGTGATTCTGCACTTAACCAAGTTGCAGGCTGCCTTCAAATGGCCCTCCTGGTCCGAAAAGCTTTGCAGCGGACACTGCCGCTGACCATCCCTCCCACTTGGAGGATGCTCGAAACACTTTCCCAAGTAACTTGGACTATATTTTTGGGTCTATCAACCATGTCTTGGTAGCCCTCGTAGATACAATATACTTTTGCATCCACATAGATTTCAAGGCTACCCTGCTGAACCAAGACAACTTCAACTTTTTATATTGCTGTATTTTACGTTTAATTTCTTTTTTCCATAATTTAATCTCATAAAATCATCTAATTTGTTTGAAATATTAATCCCCAAATATTTCAGACTAACTCTAACCTGCATTTTGTAGGTATCTTTTATTTTCCCGTTCTTTGTCTATATTGCACAGTATCATTTCAGATTTATCCCAATTTATTCTTAAACCTGTAATTTCCTCAAATTCCCTTAAATATATTTGAATCCTTTCTAAAACCTTCATAGGATGTTTCATGATTACCAAAGTGTCATTAACATAACACACTTATTACCTACTATTCCATCAGTACTTTTTCTCAGGGTGTCTTGCGGGAAGTTACTTTTTATTAAGTTACTTTAAATTCATTTATGCAAGGATTTCATTCTATTTTTACTTACCTAGTCTAACAGTTAAAGAACAATTGTGGCTCCATTTTGCATTTTCCCAAGCACTCACATTCAACTGTAGTACGTCATTTTCTCACACAGCTTGCCAAGTGCCAAGGTTGCATTCTAAAATACCAGACAGGTGATGGTCATCTTGATCAGATAAGCACCACCTGAGAATTCAAGTTGGCACAAAAACCAGACACTGCAAATAGCTAAACACATCTTTAGAATTAAAGTGGGAGAGAGAAGAGACCCCAAAATGCTATATAAACAACATCACATTTGGGGTCCAATGTATAGGTGACCTGATTGAAGTTTATAAAATCATGCATGGTGTGGACAAAGTAGATAAGGAAAAACTGTTTTCCCTATCACACAACACTAGAACTTAGGGGGCACTCCATGAAACCTTTGGGTACTAGTTCTCAAACAAATAAGAAAAATTGCTTTTTCACCCAGAGGATCCCTGGTCTATGGAACTCCCTGCCAGAAGAAGTGGTGACAGCTGTCAGTCTTGACAGCTTTAAGAAAGGATTAGACAAGTTCATGGAGGACAAGGGTATCAATGGCTATAATTATGGATACCTAAGGACAACCTCGGAGTTGGAGAGATAGGCAGGATATCTCTCAATGCCATTTCTAGGGAATCCTAAGCAGGTGAAGGCATCTGCTTGGGAATACCCTGAAGCAAATGGTGAGCCAGAATGCTGGACTGGATGGGCTGTGGCCTGTTCCAGCAAGGCTGTTCTTATGTTAGATCATCGGGGAGATCGTTGGGATTACAAAGATCTTCAGGATAGCCTTCTCATCTGGATTCATGATCCATCATTCTTCAGCTGCATGAGGGCACAGATGCCTGCATGGACTTAGGCTATGGAAATACAATTTGGACTTAGAAAATTATTTGGACTTTGAAATTGGAATTCAACTCAGACTTAGACTCTGGAATACAATTGGGTTTTTCCAACATGGATTTACAGTTGGGTTTATTTTCCTTTATTCTTTGGAACTATAAATATACTCGATAAAGCCTGCAAAGGAATATTGTATCCAGAGGTTTTTCTTTACTCTTTTGGAGAAGGGAGTGACCTTGGTGGAACACTGATAGCAGGGCATCATCTCTTCAAAGGGATTACAGTGTAAAAAGCCTGCTTTGTTTGGATGCCAACAGAAGGGGAGCTTTGTTGGGTTTTCTTTCCACGCCTTAGAGGTGACATCAGCGAGAGAAGGTTTCCAAAGGGGAAGGTAACTTCCTTATCACCCAAATACCCCCTCCTCCTTAGCTAGGCTTTGATCTTCACCAAGGAGAGAGTGTGGTTTTGCTGTAGGAGGTGGCCAAAGAATACTTTTTAATTGACCATTTCAAATAGCTACCAAAGATACCTGCAACATAGGGCGGGGGTACCATCCTTCTACTTATGAGCCAGTTCAGACTAGATGGAAGAAATGCCCTGCCAGCCTAACGGGTCAGCACAGAGGGGGCTTTCTTAGCTTAATCACACATGGATCAGAGGGACCGCACCACCTAAGCGGGCCCAAAATAAGCGAAAAAAGCAATGGGGCGCACAGGTGGACCGGACCCCCTCCTGAGACTTTTAACCTCTTATGGCATTCACGAGCAATTCCATTGCTATGATAAACAAAATTGGTGATAATGGACAACCCTGCCTTGTTCCAGCTTCGATTTCGATTTTTATTTATATCCTGCCCTACTTGGCTTACGCCGACTCAGGGCGGCTAACAACAATTGGCATCACAATACAATAAAGATACAACAATCCAAAAATTCAAAAATAAATATCAAAAGGCAATACAGTTAATACAATCAAAATAGCAACACAAGAATAAGAAGCAAAAATACAGTAATAGAACAACTGTTTATCCATACCCCAGCCCTAGTACAGAAAACCATCCCGCCTTTTAAGTCCGGGGGAGCGTGGCCCAGGAGCAACCGGCAGGTGGACTGGTTGGTAAAGGGCTCCTTGGCCCCAGCCAGGGCAGAATACCATGGCGGTGGAGCAGCTTCAAGCTTTATATCATCTGTAAAAACACCATTTACCCTGACATTGGCAGAAACATTTTTACTGGAAACATCTTAAAATCTTCCATATCAATAATCGGAGATACATCTATAGCCAGTTTTTTTTTAATTCCAAACCTCGATCATTGCTTTTGTCGTCATCTTTGCCTTTATCCTCACATCTTTATCTTTTAAAAAAATTGCATTACCTAATCGTTGTAGTTCTTTCATCTCAATCTCTTTCCAAATCACCTCAGTCTTTATATTTTTTTTAATTGAAATGCTCTATAATAATTTTTAACATTTGGAAGTCCCAACCCACCTTCTTTCTCAGATAAATAACACAAACTCTTTGCTACTCTTGGTCGCCACCCCCACCCCCATTACAATAACTATTCAACATATTCTGGACAGCAACTATCTCTTTTTCCTTGCCCATTGGGCATCATGCGGAATTGGAGCAGATGCCCAACCAGAAAGTGTCAGGAGCCTGGCAAACCTCTTGCCTCCTTAAAAGAGTGAAATTCCATGCATGCTGCTGTGTAACTGTGTCGTGTGCTAGGAGCAACGGATTGGCAAGATAGCAGCCTCTACCTGATCTTTCCAAGTTCCCACACCTCCTGTTCATGTGAATGAAGCACTTTAAAACCTCATTAGAAATTCCCGTTGCAATATTTCCAGTGATTCCACACAAGTTTGGTTTTTCAACAAACAGCTTTTGAGTATTGGGGAGGTGGCAGAAGTTTATCGCATTGTTTTTCACATTGTTTTTGTTGTGCAACAAAAAAAAACCCGAGCTTTACTCTCCTGTGCTAGTATATTTATAGTGGTCAAATGTAAATATAGATATAGTCTCTGCAAACATATATACACGAAATAAACAGTCTCTTGCCTCAGCAGTAAAGCAGTTGGCTTTCCCAACGTTCTCTTTGCTCTCGCCTGTCAGCCTGATTGGCTGACAGGCGGCGCGGCACGGAGGACATTGAGAATTGAATTTGTTTTGTTTTCATTCGTGGGGCAACTGCCCCACTAGCGACTGCCGCACCATTGCGGCGATGTGCAGGCCGGGTAAAGGCGAGTGCGGGCGGCTCGGTACAGGATAGTAGGGATGGGTGCGGGAGCTTTTGTTACATTCCTACGGTTAACATCCTTCCTTACAGGTAAAGATCCTCATGACAATCAGCCATGAAGACTGTCCTGAGAATATAATGTAGTGGCCTTTCATCTCCCTTCTGCATTGCAGCGTAACCCTCATACCACTGATCTAGTTCCGCACATCACTTTCTGCTCCTGAGCTCTTTTGGCACACAAAGTCTTCCTTGGGCCCAGGCCAAGATGGATGAAGCTGCTGCCCTCCATCAAGATGGACTCAAGAGGGATTTAATCCACTTGGGGACCATTACCCTTCCCTGTGGACTTGGCCATCCAAGGCCATTAGTCCTCAGAGTTGACAGGTTAGTTAACTGCTGCCAGGCACTCAGCGTTGAGTCTCTGGCAGTATGGTCTACTCTTTTGCCAAAGCAAGATAATGTGGCCAGACTTTATGCATGTGATGCAGCATTAAAATACTTGCACTCATCTGCACCATTTCTCAGTGGGTACCAGGGCTTGCTCACTCTTTAGTGAGGTTAGCTTGACTGCTTTGCACTGACGCACCTGTTGGCCATCCAGAAAGCGATACCTGTTCCTCTTTGGAGCAGGGCAGAGAGGAAGTGCCATGGTGACTCTTTAGCCTTCTCCTCCCAGCCCTGTTATCTTATCAGAATAATACTAGTACTGTAGTCATAAATTTTGTTGCAACCCTGGGAATGATCTTTTATCTAAATGATCTTTCAATTCCCATTTCTTTGTTTTTATTTCTTGTTGTCTTTGTTTAAAGTACAACATAGGAAAATAGAATGGTAAAGAAGCATGCAGCCTTTGTGAGCCTCTTAATCTTAAATGGTCCTTCCCTAATCTTTCCAAAACAGATGAACATCTAGTACAGTTATTTGAAATTAGGGTTTTGATGAGTCATATATGTATTGTATGAATTGTATTACTGTATTCTTTCCTGTATTCTTTCCTTTTGGAATTAGTCTATGTATGTATTGTATTGATTATAATTATTTTGTTGTTTTAAAGCCTCCTCGAAGATCGTGGTATTTTTGAACCACAATTGGGCGTACCCCGGTAACGTCAACCTTGTGTTGCCAGCTAAACTTTCTCACACTAGGTCAGGCAAAAGATGCCGGATGAACTCACCCAAAGGTGCCTTCATTTTGGCAGTTTCACATCTGGGCTAGAGATGGAAGACGAATTTATATGGTAGCAAGGCTAGTCAATAATAAACTGAAACCATAGTACAGTTATTTGAAGATATGGGACGTCAGTGCTTAGGGCAAGGCAGCTGTAGTAACATTTTCCACCCTGTTGTACTTTTTCCAGGGTCAACTAAAGGGAAGCAGGTTCCAATTTAGTTTACTACCTGTGTCCGTGTTGCAAGCCTAGTCTATTTAGAGAGCATTATTACATCTCTAGGTAAACTCCAACTCGGAGAGGCAGCGGTTATAAATCATCTGCAATAGCATGCAGAATGTATCAGATTTCAGGGGATAAGAACAAAAATAAATGCAGGGGTTAGGAAATATGAAAAGGATGTTTGAAGGTGAATTGCAAATCATTGGGATTCTCTTGCTAATTTTTTAAAAAATAAACACTGAAACTCGGTTTGTGTTGTGGGTTTTTTTTAAAAAAGACTCTAGTTGCCACAATCACCTATCCATCATGGTCTTGTGATATTTATACACCCTTGGAGGGCGGAGCGGGGGGGGGGTCATACATTGAGAAACTTAGATCTTGATACTCTGGGCAAAACTGATTTTATTGGAGTTGTAAGACTAAGCTCCATTTCTCTTAAGTCTCAGAATCCTGCTTGCTTATTGCAACAAAATGTGAAACCCTTTGCATTGTACGTTTATTTATATTACCCATTTGTTTTCACTGTCCCAGTTGTTTTGTTTTTGTGTGCTGCTTGTGTTGTAGAAATTACAGGATTATTCAGACTGGCAAATACATACTAGGCTTTATTCTCATATAAATAATTGCACACATCAAGGTTCTTTGGTGTTTCTCTCATTCCCTGTTGCTTATAATTCTGCCTGAACTCATTTCCATTCCTTGTTTCATTTTAAAGAGATGCAAAGACCTTATGAGAGCAATTATTTGCTGAGGGGAAATGGCTGGCAAGAAAAATCTGCTTTTTCTTCAGCTGATGGTCCCACTCAAGCAGTGATAGAGAACACACAGGCAGCCCTCCTGCCAAATTTTGTGCCTCCAGAATTTGCAATAAAGAAGAAGCATGCTTCTGGGCTTGTGGGTTGGAGCCAAATGCTGACCTCTATTGCTTCTTACAGTCTAGAACAAGAGTCCCCAAACATTTTAAGCCAGGGGCCAGTTCACAGCCCCTCTTCCACCCTCATCAAGAGGACCCTCATCAAGAGGTTCTTTAGGTCTTCCTCACTTTCTGCCATTAGGGTAGTATCATCTGCATATCTCAGGATGTTGATGTTTCTCCTGGCAATCTGAATTCCAGCTTGTGCTTCATCCAGCTCTGCATTACGCATGATGTATTCTGCATATAAATTAAATAAGCAGGGGACAATGTACAGCCTTGTTGTACTCCTTTTCCTATTTTAAACCAATCAGTTCCGTATCCTGTCTTAAGTGTTGCTTCTTGGCTCACATGTAGATTTCTCAAAAGACAGAGTAGGTGGTCTGGTACTCCCATCTCTTTAAGGACTTGCCACAGTTTGTTGTGATCCATGCAATCAAAGGCTTTGGTGTAATCAATGAAACAGAATTAGACATTTTTCTGGTACTCTGCTGCTTTTTCCATGATCCAGAGATTGTTGGCAATTTGGTATTTAGTTCCCCTGCCTCTTCGGAACCCAGTCTGTACTTCTGGAAGTTCTCAATCCACATACTGTTGAAGCGTAGCTTGAAAAATCCTTGAGCATGACCTTGCTGGCATGTGAGATGAACACAATTGTATGATAATTTGAGTATTCTTTGCCATTGCCCTTTGGAATTGGAACATAAACTGACCTTTTTCCAATCCTGTGGCTACTGCTGCATTTTCCAAATTTGCTGGAATATTGAGTGCAACATGTTAGGTTAAGAGGTCTGGGTTCGAGTTAGGCAGAGTGAAGTTATTAACTTTTAGCAGCAGTGGGGTGCCCGTTTGATTTTTATCCCTGTCCCAGACAATAACAATCGCTGGCTTTGCTTGCATCCAGTATTCCTTGGTTCTCCGGCACACAGCAGTTCATGCACACTGGCATTATAGTTCAGCAATGTAGCACAAGGTTACAAACCTCAGCATCCAGCAATAGACAACAGAGCTCAGCTTCCATCAGTGTGCCTCTGCAACAAACCTCAGTGTCCAACAGCATTGCTACAGGTGGAGAACCCCTTCAGACAGCATCTTGGCTAAAGGTAAATCAAACGCTAGCAACAAAGCCTTTTGCAAAGCCCTATTTTATGCTGGATATCTTGCAGTCACCCACTCAATCATTTCACCTGTGTGCTACACAGTTGTGTCTCTTAAAGCTACAGTATTATTTCATGTATCCTTTACAATACTTAAATGTTAACATGGCATCCGTATCACAACACTTTAATTGCATCTTCTTTTAGAGCTTTAAATAGCTCAACTGAAATACCATCATCTCCGCTGGCTTTGTTGTTAACAGTACTATTTAGGGACCACTTGACTTTGCACTCCAGGGTGTCTGGCCCGAGATCAATGATCTCACTGTTGTGGTTGTCAGTGACATTAAGGTCCTTTTTGTAGAGTTCTTCTGTGTATTCTTGCCATCTTTTCCTTATCTCTTCTGCATCTGTTAGGTCCCTACTGTGTTTTTCCTTTATCATGGCCATTTTTGCTTGATACGTTCCCTTAATTTCCCCAATTTTCTTGACAAGATCTCTAGTCCTTCCCCTTCTGTTATTTTCCTCTATTACTTTGCACTGTTCATTTAAGGAGGTTTTTCCATTTTTCAACAGTGGCCAGTTCTCTACTTGTGGCAAGCATAGCAGTCATAATGAGAAATAGTGATTTCTGGTGCTTCAAGTTGTCATTTTCTTTCTTTTTTTTTTTAATTTTTTTTTTAATAATCATAAAATACAAACAAACATAAACATATAAATACTTAAAACTAACAATAAAGAAAAACACCAAGACAAGAGAAAGGAATAACAACAATATATCAAAATCTTGTTCACTCTTTCATTCTTTCAACTTTTAATCCGTGCAAAGCCCTATTCTGCAGCAATTTCAATTGGCACAATATACTTAAATCTTCCAAAATTGAATCATGTCAGGGCCAGGCTTACTTCCTTCTTCACTTGTTAACGCGTGCTGTGTGAAAGGTTTCCAGATTTCCCAAAATTGTATTTTGATTTTAAAACCCTGTTTTAACCGAATTTGGCTAGTTAATTTTTCATTTAGTGCCAGTTGCCAAACCTCTTTATACCACCTATTCTTATTTAGATTTTCGTTACTCTTCCATTCTTGGGCTATCAGCTGTCTAGCAACCAGCAACAATGTCAAAATTAATTCTTTATTACCCTCACTTAATCTCATTTTTCCTATTTCTCCTAATATAGCTAGTTTGGGTTCTAAAATCATTGTTATGCCAAGAATCTCGTTTATCTCCTTCTCTATCACTTTCCAAAATGTATTTGTTTTCTTACAAAACCACCACAGATGCAAATATGTCCCCTTTTGTTCATTGCATCTCCAACACAAATCAGATTTATTAATATCCATTTGCTTGAGTCTGATTGGGGTAAGGTACCACCTCCAAAGTACCTTACAAACATGCTCCTTTTCCTTGATTGACATAGTTTTTGTTATTCTGTTTCCCCACTTTTTCCTCCACTCTTCTTCTTCAACTTTAATATTTAAATCTTCCTCCCAAATTCGTTTAAGTGTATAGTGTGATCCTTCCCCTGGGATAAGCATTTGGTACAGTTTACCTACTAACCCCTGAAATCTTATCTTCCCTTTCCTTATTTCCAAGACCAATTCTTCAAAGGGCGTCTTTACCCTAGGTACTCCTATAATCCCCCTTATCGATTTGTCCCATTTCTCCATCCCCAATTCTTGTAGCCAATTTAATTTTAATTTATTATATACCTCCTTCCTTTTCTGATATGTATTGCAATTTTTAATCCACTCTGTTATTAACAACACTTTTTCTTGCAATAGAATAGGTCTTATTTTTTGCGAGGATAATAATGGGCAACTCTGGAAATCTAAAATTTCTAAAATTGGGGAAATGTCTGGTGCCAATTTCCCCCTTTCCATACGTTATAAATATTCTTTATAGAAAAGCAGTTAATCTCTGTTTTATTATTTACTTGTGCAAGAAATATTTCACCTTTTAATTTTTTAAATTCTTCTTGATCCCCTTCACCTATTACCTCATTTTGCTGAATTAATAATTTAATTAATTTATTTATATGAAAGGCTTGAAAATACGCTTTAATGTTTGGAATGTTTAACCCTCCCTATTTATTTATTTATTTATTTATTTATTTATTTATTTATCATTCACATTTGTAAATGCCGCCCACTCAGGCAGAACCCGACTCAGGGCGGCATTACAACAACTCCAAAAAATACATAAAAACATTATAAAACCTTATAAAACCCACCCAATAAAAAACCCACCCAATAAAAAAAACTATCCGACATCCACCCCCATTTAAAACCCATATCCCACTCGCCCGTCCCACCTACCACACAGAGGGAAAGAGAGAGAGTCTTATAAAAGCCAGCCGGCGGGGGCCATAGTCCCGTTCGGGCCCCACACCTGCCCTGCCAGCCAGGTCTTTACTCCTTTCCTGAAGGGCAGCAATTCACTTTGAAGTCTTAGATCTGTTGGTAGGAGGTTCCAGAGGGTTGGTGCGGACATGGAGAAGGCCCTCCTTCGGGTGCTAGTCAAATGTGCACCCCTCGTTGATGGCACCACCAGAGAGCCTCTCCGGTCCGCTCTGGTTGGACGGGCAGTCACTCTTGGGACGATGCGGTCTCTAAGGTATCCTGGCCCCCTGCCATATAGGGCTTTAAAGGTCAAAACCAGCACCTTAAATTGCACCCGGAGACAAACTGGTAACCAGTGCAGCTCCCGAAGCAGCGGTGAGGCATGGGCATATCGCCCACACCCCATCACCACCCGGGCCGCCGCATTCTGGACCAGCTGCAGCCTCCGAATGGTCGTCAAGGGCAGCCCCATGTAGAGCGCATTACAATAATCTAGTCGGGAAGTAACCAGAGCATGAGTGACCATAAGCAAGGAGCCCCGGTCCAGGAGCGTGCGCAGTTGGCGAATCACCCGAAGTTGGGCAAAAGCCCCCTGGCCACAGCTGCCACTTGTTCTTCCAGCAGGAGCCGTGAGTCCAGAAGGACCCCCAAGTTGCGCACTGGGTCTGTCTGGGGCAAAACAGCCCCATCCAGTACCAAAGATGGTAACTCCTTGGATAACGTGGGGCCCCTTATCCACAGCCACTCTGTCTTGCTGGGATTCAGCCGAAGCCCATTGTCCCCCATCCAGACCCCAATGGCCTCCAGGCATCCGGATAGGATTTCAACAGCATCACTGGGGTCCCCACGGGCCGAGATGTACAATTGAGTATCATCCGCGTACTGATGGTACCGCACCCCGTGGGAACGAATGATCTCACCCAGCGGCTTCATGTAGATGTTAAATAAGAGAGGAGAGAGCACAGATCCCTGAGGCACCCCATATTTGAGAAGCCTAGGGCTGGACCTCTCACTCTCTAACCACACCGACTGGGTACGGCCCTCCAGAAATGAGGAAAACCAGGACAACACAGTGCCCTGGATCCCCAGTCCTTCGAGCCGTTCCAGCAGGATACCGTGGTCGACGGTATCGAAGGCCGCTGAGAGGTCAAGAAGAGCAAGGACGGATGGACAACCCCCGTCCCGCTCCCGCCAGAGATCATCCATCAGTGCGACCAATGCCGTCTCCGTTCCATATCCGGGCCTGAATCCCGATTGAAAGGGGTCTAGATAATCCGCTTCCTCCAGGACACTCTGCAGCTGGCGCGCCACCGCCTTCTCCAAAACCTTACCCAGAAAGGGCAGGTTGGAAACCGGCCTGTAGTTGTTAAGGACAGCTGGGTCGAGGGACATTTTCTTCAGGAGGGGGCGCACCAAAGCATGTTTTAGCTGTGCAGGAAATACCCCCTCCCGTAAAGAAGCATTTACTATCCCCCCAACCCAGCCCCCTGTTACCCCCCTGGATGCATTCTTCATGTACCATAATCCTTTACTAATTCTTGCTCTTTTATTATTATTGCAAATTCCGTTTATCAATTTTTGCCATTTATTTAGTTCTGACTCTTTGATTTTAATCGGTAGGTTTTCAAACAAAAAATTCAATTTGGGTATAACTTTCATTTTGCAAATATTAATCCTTCCAAACCATGAAGTCTTTGCTCGTTTTATCTGTTCTAGTAATGGTTTCAATTTATTTCTTAATTTATTGAAGTTAATATTATATAGATCTTTTGGTTCGTTCGTCACGAATATTCCCAAATATTTCAATTCGTCTCTTATTGTAATACTAAATCTATCTCCAATTTTTTCCTTTTCCGCCTGGGTTAAATTGCATGTAATAGCCTCAGTTTTCGTCCAATTAATTTTTAATCATGTTACTTCTTCAAAGGCTCTTAAATGTTCTTGTATTTTGTTTAAATTATTTAAAGGATCTTTTACAACTAATAGAGTATCATCCGCAAATAGACTTATTTTTTTATTTTCTATTCCTACTAATTTCTCATTTTGCCTTATATCATTTGCTAGTAATTCCATTGCCATTATAAATAGACATGGGGACAGTGGACATCCTTGTCTTGTCCCCGCGTTTATATCAATTTCTTTCCCCAGACAATTATTCATTTTAATTTTAGATTTACTTTCTTTATACAATTGTCCTATCACATGATTAAATTTAGGGCCGAATTGTAATTTCTCACATATTCCTTTTATTGTTTTCCATTGAATTGAATCAAATGCTTTATATATGTCTAATGCCACTATACATACTTTTTGTTATTTTTTAATTTATCAATAATATTAATTAACCGATTTATTAATTTATCCATTTGTCTTCCTTTAACAAATCCTACTTGGTCTTCTCCAATATAAGTGTCTATGAATTTATTAAGCCGATTGTTAATTATTGAAGTAAAAAATTTTGCATCCTGATTTAATAATGATATTGGTCTATATGCTTCTATATTCTCTTTATCCTTTCCAGGTTTAGGAATTAGAGCCATTATCGAATTACTCCAAGACTTGGGGATCTCCCCCCTTCCAATATATAATTATATAATTTTTTTAACTTGGGAATTAATACCTCTCGGCATTCCTTATAAAATTCCGAAGGGATACCATCCTCTCCTGGCGTTTTATCCTTTTTTAAGTTGTTAATTACCTCTTCAATCTCCTTGTCTTTAATATCTTGTTCCATTATATTTACATGTTCTTCCTTTAATTGGTATGTCAAGTTTCTATCCAAATATGCTTGAAGTACATTATCATCAATTCTGTGTTCTGTATATAATTTTGTATAGAATTCTTCTGCTACTGATAATTTATTTTCCAATTTATACTGCCTTATACCTTCTTTATTAATTAGAGCCTCTATATATCCCTTACTTTTTTTTGTCTTACTTTTATTGCTAAATTTTTCATATCTTTATTATTGAATTCAAAATCATTTCTTTTTAAATATGCCAAATCTACCCTAACCTTTTCAACTTCTACTGCAATTGTTTCCTTTTTTAATGCCTGTAATTTATTCCAAATTGAGTTACTTCCTGTAGCTGCGTGCTTCCTTTCTAGTTCTTTTATATCTTTATCTCTTTTAATTACTTGACTTTTCATTTTTTTTTCAAATATTGCCTTCTCTTGTATATAATCACCTCTAATAACCGCTTTCATTGCGTCCCAAAGAATATGTAATTTCACCTCGCCCGTGTCATTATCTTCCCAATTCTTTATCCATTTATTTATTAATCTTTTTTTATCTCTTCATTTTTTAATAGTTTAGTATCCATCCTCCATACCTTATTTCGGTAGGTACTGCTATTCAGCCGCATCTCTATCGAAATAAATGTATGATCTGAGATATTAAAATTGCCGTAATTAAAGTTTTCTAAATTCTTAAGCATATTTTCTGACACAAAGAAATAATCCAAACGAGAGTAAGATCTATGTTTTAAGGAGCAAAAGGTAAATATTTTTTTTTTACCTGTCATCATTCTCCTCGCATCCCGTAATCCTAATTTCCCTATCCATTTGTCAATCAATTTATCTTGAGTCTTTCTAAGATTATTTGTTGTATCTAATCCTGACCTGATTAAGTTAAAGTCTCCCCCTATAATTAAATTTACTGATCTTTCTTTTTTTTATAATGGGTAGAATTTTATCTAGAAAGATCCCTTGATTCTTGTTTGGTGAGTATACGTTGACAAATATGTAATCTTCCTCCTCTATTTTGCCTTTTATTAGCTGAAACCTTCCCTCCTTATCTTTAATGTTCTTGCTCAATGAAAAATCTAGTTTATTCGATATTAATACAGCAACCCCTCTTGAATTACTTGAACCTAGGCTTTTCTCATATATTTCCATCCCTTTAACATAAATATTATTCTTATTTTCACTTTTCTGATGTGTCTCCTGGAGAAAAATGATATCCGCTTTTTCCCTTCTCAGAAATCCTTCCACACGTTTCCTCTTAATTTGGTTCCCTAGGCCCCTGACATTCCATGAGATAATTTTTAACTTTTTAAGTATACATATTTAGTGCTTTCTCTACTGTTACTGCAGAATTCCCCATAATATGTGAACCAATACCTCAACCCACAACAAGTTATACTCTCCCTCCTCCAGCGCATCTTAAATTAAATAATATACAATTATCTTAAGAAGAAAAATATATATACAAAAATAACAAAGCTTAAACAAGCCAACAATCAAACAAATAAGAGGGGGGGGGGGGAAGGGAAGAAAAAAAACCTCTGCCCTCCCCACTTTCTACTAAAAGTAACCTTTGAAAACCAAAGAGGGGAGGGGGGTTGCGGGTGGCGAGTGGACCTTAATACTTAACATCCGTTTCTTGTTCATTGTTTATTTCTTATTACAAATGGTTATCTTAATTTGTCATAATTTATTCCACGCAGTAGATTCTCTCTTTTTATCCTTTAATGACCTAGTCTTTCCCTCCTTCTGCTCCTTCAACTTCCTCCTCTTCCCGTTCTAACATGGGCGCTACTCCCACATTTATTAAGACATCTTTAAGTTGCTTCCATTCTGTAGACCCTTTTTCTATAATCTTAGCTTCCATCAAAATTTCTAAGCCATCAGATTCTTCCCTAATCCAATAATTCTTCCCCTTCACTGTAAAAATTAATTGTTTATGTGGTCTCCATTTATATTGTATGTTTTTCTCACGCAATTTTTTTGTGATTGGCTTAATTTGTAGTCTCCAAATGCGTTATTCTAACGAAATATCTATATATATTTCTAGCTGTGCCCCCTCCATTTTTAAAGCATCATCCCCCGAGGAGTTAACATATTTCATTATCCTTAACTTTTGTCCTAGATTGCCAAATCTTAAAAAAACATTTCTAGGTCTTTCTTGGTTCCTTTTTTGTCCTAGTCTGTACACACTATCTATATCCTCCAATTCCATTTCCTTCCCCATTCCCATTGCGTTAATCCATTCTACCAATCTTTGTCTCAAGTTATCCGGGTTCCGTTCTGGTATATTCCTAATAACCACGTTGCACCTTCTCCCCTGATCTTCCATTCTTTCCAGCCTTTTATCATATTTTTTCTGTTTCTCCTCTTTTAACTGTACCTGCTCCTTGACCTCTCTTAACTCATGTTTCATTTCCCAAACTTCTTTCCCGATAGCATTCACCCCCTCCTTTAGTTCATCTATTTCCTTCAATAAATTGGTACACTCTTTCTTGGTGTTCTTAAATGCTTGTGTGATACTTTCTTTTATTTCTTTTTGAAATTTCTGATTGTCTTTTGCTCGCTGATCTTCTAATGTTTGTAGTTTAGCTTGAAGTTCTTCCTCTAATTTATCAAACCTAAGCTCCAGGTCTCCTCTTAAATCATTTAAATCTGGACTTGGGCCTCTATCACCAACCTGCTCCTCTTCTACCTCTTTAACCCTCCCCTTGTCAAACCCTTTTTTTTTTGGTAGCCATCTGTCTTCTTGATTCCTCTCCTATCAAAATCTCTTGACCCTCCGATTCTATTTGTTTTTCTTTCTCTTCCTGATCTAAGACTTCTTGTTGTTTAATCTTTAACCTCCTTTCAGCTACTTTCTTCCTCAGCTCTTCTAGTTCGATCGGTGTCACACTACCTGGATGATTTTTTGTTTGGGGCCGCCGCAGCCTCAGGTGAGTGCACATGCCTGTTATCCACATTTCAGGAGCTCATGGCCTAATTGGGGGTGCCATGGGCTCCTGAAAAGACTGAAGGTCCCACCACTAAATTGGTTTTTCTGGGGATTGAAATCGATACTGTCGCCCAGACCTCCAGGTTGCCCGCAGACAAGATAGCCCGCATTTCGGAGGCTATTCGGTCCTTACCACATGGCACTTCCTGGTGTAGTGGAGGTGGTGGGAGGCCACATGAAATTGTGCTGCAGGTTGAGAATCCGTGTTCTATGGATTTCCTTTTGTTATGCAATTTTTATGTTAACCAAGCCGTTTGTTAACTGAGGTTCCACTGCAGTTTTACTGAACTTGGTGAAACTTTCAGTGGAAATGGAACAGAAAGAATTGATGCTGAAGCTCAAGACTTTTCTTCATCTTGCATCAGTCTTCCGGCTGAAAACTAAACAGGATCAAGGGGGTGGGGCGAGAAAAGTATAAACACTTATCCAACCGCTGAGTGCCTCTTCAGACCAAAACACCAGACTGTTAAAAAAATTACAGCCTCTAGGATCTACTTAACAACAGGTAACTGCTTTCCAAAGACAATAAAGTGGTTTGCCATTTTAGACCTCTTCATCACATCAGTGTTAAGTGTTCCCACTCCATCTGCTCACGTTCATAACTTTCCTTCTCTAGATGCCAAACAGCCTCCAGGAGTTCCGCATGTGCCTACTGACTCCGTACGTTTGGAATCAATGCAGCGTGCCTCCGTATGATTTGATGGGAAACCGTTCCATAAAAGTTAAAAAAAATCTGAACACTTCATTAATAGATCTAGAGAAGATTGTTGATGCTTGACTACGAGAGAGAAGTCTTCTAGGGTGCCTCAACTGGAACACAATTCACCAAAATGCAATGTTAATTGTTAATGACAGATTGCTCTCAATGTAGTGCATGTTAAGTGGGATTTATAATCTAGGAGCAGATTCTTAGGTTGCGATCAGAGTTGTTTAGATTACTTCTGGGAATGCTGACAGCACAGTCAGCAAAATTCAACCGGATTATGTACGCCAGATTACGAGCTGGTTCAACCTGCTCCAAACCCTGTCTGGCCATTTTTGGTCTCTTTTTGGAACAAGCAGGTATGATCGGACTGAACTGAAAGGATCCCTTCTAAGATTGCACCCTGGAAGCAAACCTTTCTGGTATGATCCATTGGAACCTTTTATGTCACCATCTGTGCAGGCACACAATTGCCTTTCTAAAAAGAGGTGATGGACCTCCCCACAACAGTATTACACACTTCCCGGTTGTTGCTTTCCTTTGTGTCCTTCCTGATTATAATTGCAGATTGGGAGCTAAGGTTGCATGCCTCCATCCTGGGTGAACAGAAGAAAATGTGGTCCTCACACTAATTTTAGAATGTGAAATCTCACCTCCAAATAATCAATGCTTGTTGGAAGCTTTGGCCAAAACACCATTAGTCTGCTCTGTTTATTTGTCTAATTAATAAATCGATTTCTCTTTCTTGATGAAGTGCCCAAGACATTTACTACTTTAACTAAAAGCTTGCAAACTCAGAAGCAGAGCAAATGATCTGCAGTAGAAAAGCTTGTGTATCATCTCTGATGATGTAGGTAAGGGTGGACAACCTTCAGAAGTCTGGGAAGGTGTAGACCTTATCCCTGCATTTTGGAGGAGGCCAATTTCTACTCTTCATAGCCCCAATTTTCCTCGCCATCCCTGCCCCCCACACACACACACACAAGACTGGACAATGACGTGGAGAAAAGGTCACTTTGTCGTCATAAAGTAACATGCCCTACACAGGGGCATAGAGGTATGGAGGGAGAGCCCAAAATTTCTTTAGGGAGGAGCCCAACCATGCCCCATCTGGGGTGGGGCCTATAAACCCCGCCAAAATCAAACGTATCCTGCTCCTCCCCCTACCCGTTCTTCCTCTGTACCCTCCGCCAATCTGTACAAAACTTGTGCCACAAATAACCCTTAGTTATCGACGACAGGTAGGCAAAAAAAGGATCCGGCAAGCCAATCATGAATCCCCAAAATTCCTACCCGGCTTGAACAAAGTTCATGACCAGCCGAAGCCTCCTTCAATGTTCAGGGTGGGTGGGAGGGCGACAAAATCCCAACCCGCAATGAAGACTTACAACCAACAATACTAACTAACCTCTTTTGAAACAGCCAATGAGCTGTCTCCACATCGCTGTCCCATCAACCAAAGCGACCAAGGGGGGAGAGAGGCAAGGCAAAGACCCCTCGCTCCGAGCATACGCTGTAGCGAAAGAACCCGTTTCTCACAATTTTTCTCTATCTCAAGAAGGGAAGGAGTCAGAGGAATCTTTGCTTTCTCCCTCGTGAGGTATGCAACAGCGGTAACAGAAAATTCAATCTCTCAAGTTCTCATCACTCCAACAAACCTTTTTTTTGCAAATTAATTCATAAAGCTCTGGTCACATAACAGCTGAAATTAAATCTTAATTTGACACACACCCTTAACTAAGTCAGTATTTAAGGGGTTTCCGAAGCCTACCGAGATCTGCTTCATTTCCCCCCTGATTACTTGCACAACAAATCAATGCAGCAAATGGTCATTAAATTAAAATTCAGCCCATGAGCCTAGATGGCTAACAATGAAGACCAGAAGGCCGGGGGGATGACTTTATTTAGATTTGCAGCCTCACTGTTTGGAACTCTGGGAATTATAATCCAATAGAAGATATTTTTATATATATAAAAGCTCTGATTGGAACTATCCATCTTAAATTAATGTTATATTTGTCTGAAGGGCAACGTTGTCTGCAAAGAATCTTGTCAGCGACTCCTAGCAGCCAATAATAATAATGATTTATCTGTCATAAAGTTGATTCTGATTGATAGTGAACTTTTAAGGGATTTTTAGGTAGAGGATCCCCCAGAAGTGGTTTGCCACTCCTGGGACTATGCAGCTTGCCCAAAGCTACACAGGCTGGTTCTTCTCCCAGGAGACACAGTGGAGAATCAAACACCCAACTTTTGTCTCTTCAGCCAGATATCTAACTCAATTTAGTTGTCCAACAGGCAGGGGGACAATTTTTAAATATCAAAACAATATTGTGGAGCCCGGTGCAAAACATGGCTGCCACTTGGTGAATTGTGGTTGGGTGATGTCACATTATCTCTGAGGCCAATGTCACTTTCTGAGTACAAAGCAACTATAATATTTTCTCCTATAGCATGTAAACTAGGCTGGAATATCACATCTTTTGTGCAAACATTTTTATGCTTGGGTTGTCTTTGGGGCAATTTACACAATCTAAACCTCTGCCAGCCTGTTGGCTGTGTAGTAGAGCAGCAACACTGGACTATAGCATGTGCACACATACATCAATGCCAGAGGGATAAAATAAATGCTATCAACCAGTTGATCAGACCCACAAAACACATCAGCTTCTGAGAAGCAGGCTTGTTACAAGGCGGCTCAGTCGATGAGCGTTCCTTACAGCAGGGATTCCAGGAAAATGTACATGATTTGATTATAATAGCAAAGGCCTAATTACCTTTTTGCTAAAGAGCTGGAAGGTTGTGTTACGAGAGCAATCAAACTCTTGAAGTGTTCTTTCAAGGCCCAGGTTGGGCTTTGAGGTTTTGATTAATATGCTGGTTGATCAGAAATAGAAAATGCTGCATTTCTTTTTTTGCAGTTCACAGAATCCAAAATTCCCACCATGTCCCCTTGGGAATTGAAGTCCACTTTCCATCTTTGATATCCCTGGTGGTGATTATAACAGGAAATAAGTTTTAAATAGAAAATTATCATAGAGTCACTGAGTTGGAAGGGACCTTCCAGACCAGTCTTTCCCAACCTTGGGGGGTTTTTTTTGGACTTCAGTTTCCAGAAGCCTAAGTCAATTCCCCAAAGCACTGATCAGCCAATGTACTGATTTAGGCTTCTGGGAATTGAAGTACTGTAACACCAGTGGGGCCTGGGTCCCATGGTAGGAACCACTGTTTTAGACTATCGAATCCAATCCCCAGCTTAATGCAGGAATCCACATTTTGATCCAGATGTTTTCCTGGACATGCTGAATGGTTCCACCCAAGTGCCTGAATTAGAACATAGGAACTGTTTTATGGAGCATGCCAAGATCCTTCCAAGGCAGAGCCCATCCCATTGTGACAAATAACTTTCTAGATGATCTTAGATGTTCTCAAGCATGAAATGAAAAAATAAGTAAACTAAGAATATTCAGGCATTCGCCTAGTACAGCCAACACTTTTGTACACTAGAGTCTGCTTCATCACAGCCAGAAGGAATCTGTGAAAACTCATCCCATAATAAATGTATTACTGTGTAGCCATGATGATAGCCAATATCCAGAAAGGATACAGCAGCTGAAGAAGAATTAGCCATAGAAAGAGGAGATTGTGTTGTGATCCCTTGAAGATTAAGGGTTTTGCTAGTTGTGACACTGATTCCATATTTAGAAACTGCACAGTTAAGGGCAAAGGGCTTAACTGTGGAGGGGAGAGTCAGAATGGGAAGAAAATATGGAAAATGTTTTTTAAAAATAATAATAATCAAATATTGTCTCTAAAATTGGAGGTGTCTCCTAAAATAGCATTATTAAGGAGTTTGGAAACATGCAGATAGAATGGAATGAAAAAGAGATATTTATCACAGCGTTGAGATTGAATGTTGATAAAAAATGGAAAGTAGATTGTGATGGATTTTAATTGGATGGTTGGTATAAAGTGATATGGAATATGGCTGTAAATGATAAATTAAGCAGAAGAAGGGGCCAAACCGTGAATATCCAATCAAAAGCAGCAAGACCGTCTGTGGCAGTAAAATAAAGAGAATTTTAATGTACTTTTATAAATTCAAAAAAGCAGATCCAAATTCCATCCAGTAATAAGAAGTTTCAGTGTAAACCTTCCTCGGGGATCTATAAAACATAATGATGCAGAGATATCACTAATACATTGTAATGAATAACATATATGTATTTACAGTATTTATGTATTTACAACAATCTCGGATTCATAATACTTTCATTATAGAAGCCAAACAAGGGAATTACCTGTAAATTCTTGTTATAATATAATTCAATCTTATATCTCATAGTATTTTTCCAAATTTTTCAATTGCGTCCCAAGCCTCACATGTTCATTCTTTTTGTGCCAACGGACGTCAAAAAATCAATTCCTAAGCACTAAATTTAAAGAAAGGCAATACCCTACCAACAGGTGCGCTAGAACTAACAATTTACAAGAAACAGGAGTAGTCAGTCTCCATGTTAAGACCATGGAGGTGGAGCATGTTAAAGCGATGGATGTAAAAACATCCTCTCCGTAATAGCTTCTGTTCGATATTGCTACGGGAGTAGGGGTCAGATTTACAACATTCCAAGACCACAAATTTAAAGTCGTGGTCATTATGTCCTGCATCGATGAAGTGATTAACCAAGGGTGCTGTAGTGTTGCCAGCCCGAATTTTGGAACTGCTTTTTATTGTAAATGATAAATTGCCATGTGAGCTGAAAGGGATTAACAAACTGATTTTAGAGAAATATGGGGAGAACTTTTAGATGATATATTATAGGGAAAGGAGTAGAGCCCAGAGCAAGATGTATTATCTTTTTGGAACAAGAGGACAAATATATACATTTTTCATTAAAATTGACAATAGTTAATTTAGTCCCACTGGTGGTGTCTTCTATCCATCGAGCCTGTTGTATAATTTAATAAATCTCATTTAATGTATCTATCTCAGTTATCGTTTTCTCCTAAACAAATAAATAAGCTCCTTTCTTCCATAGCATTCATGAATAGTGAGGGTGAGTGTGTTTGAGAGTAAGGCAATAAAGCCTATATCAATTTGACTCAGGAACAATCTTCTTTTGACAAATGTGTCTTTAATAGCCAAAGAGGGTACAGTGTGTTTAGTTTAGACATGGCAGCATGCAAAAAAAGGGGGAGGCATGAAAGAGGGAGATTAGAAGAAAGCTCTGTCTGAGATGATAGTAGGCATATTACATAAATATTACTCTCGTTTGGAACAATTTGTCCTGTCACAAAAAGAGCTAGGCAAATGCCGCTGAGTGGCTGCGTTAATCAGAGTTCGAATGGGAGATGGCTGAATAATAAATAATAAAATGGTGGAATTATGTGCACTCAATGGTACATCAGAGCCCTTCTGGTGTCCATTTCACAAGAGCCACTCTTGTTTTCTTTTAATAATTATAATTCACCGTGTTCCAGTGCGAGAAATTCACAAAACACCCTGTCTTTCCATTCTGCATTGGAAGTGATTTGATACATGAAAGAGATTACGGGATTAAAAAACAGCCTTGTCAATTCCCTTTCCTGCATCACTCCAGAGATCCTGCTGCCAACATCAGAGGTCCAGCATCTGGGGACTGCAGTGGGTTGGTGGTTAAGACACTGAACTTGACAACCAGAAGGTCGGCAGGCCAGCAGTTCGGGACCCAAGTGCTGCACGAGGGAGTGAGCTCACATAATCTGTCAGTAATCTAGCTGTTCAAAAGCAAGAAATTACAAGTGGATAAATAGGTGTCACCTTATTGGGAAAGGTAACAGTGTTCCGTGCACTTTGGTGT
This sequence comes from Bradypodion ventrale, assembly GCA_035047345.1. Classification (NCBI taxonomy): domain Eukaryota; kingdom Metazoa; phylum Chordata; class Lepidosauria; order Squamata; family Chamaeleonidae; genus Bradypodion; species Bradypodion ventrale. The sequence goes on along the minus strand of JAWDJE010000006.1, from coordinate 133,079,607 downwards.
CTAGTTATGCCTGCCACATGACCATGGAAACCTCTGCAGATGCAGACAATGCTGGCTCTTTGGCTGTAAATCAGTGGTTCCCAAAGTGGGGCCCACACCCCACAAGTGGACTTCAATTCCCAGAAGCCTCAGCCAGTTGCTTGGCTGATCAGTGCTTTGGAGAATTGATTTAAACTGCTGGGAATTGAAGTCCAAAAACCAAAAGTTGGGAAACACTGCTGTAAATGGAGGTGAACACTGAACCCTACAGTTGGATACAACTGGCTTTCAAGGAAGGGAGCCCTTACAATTCCCCAAGCTGGCTTACTGGAAATGCTTCGTCAGAAACTAAAGATTGTATTGCCCAGGTACTTGGATGCCCAAAAAGTTCTGTCAATTTGCAACAACTGTGTAAGATAATTTGAGCCTTGAAAGAGGCAGAAAGCTCCTTACAGATACAGGTAGGTATGGGATTTTTTGGGAACTCTTCTAGGAGTGGTCTAAGACTTAGCCTTGTACATCTCTCCCAAATGTGTCCTTGTAGACGCTGACTGGGAGGCAAAAGGTCAGCAGTTTGATTCCCGAGTATTGCAGGACAGAATGAGCTCCCATCTTTGTCCCAGCTCCTGCCAACCTAGCAGTTCGAACACAAGACATTGCAAGTAGATAAATAGGAACCACATTGGTGGGACGGTAACAGCGCTCCGTGCACTCCAGTGTCTAGTCATGCCTGACACATGACCACGGAAACGTCTGTAGAAGCAGAGAGCGCTGGCTCTTTGGCTTTGAAACTGAGATGAGCACTGAACCCTAGAGTCAGATACAACTGGCTTTCAAGCAAGGGAAACCTTACAGAAATCTTATCAGCAGCAGATAGATTTGGAGAATTTTCCATTGTTTCCCTGCCCTGCAAGGAAATGTGTTGTGTGCACAACAAAAAGAGAGTGCACCAGCCCTGAGGATAAAGGAAAGTCACAGAAACTGGCTTTTATGTACTTTTGGTGGGCGTCCGCAGGTTCACACCAGTTCGCCACAACCGGTAGCAGAAATTCTGGCTGGCCCCACCCATCCAAGTTTTGAAATATAGTAGTCCTGATTCAGGTGCAATCCAGGGCTTTTCCCATGGCCACACCCACCATACCATGCCCACAGTGTGGTAGCATTTTTTTTTTTTGAACCCACCACTGCTTGCATGTTCTGATTATCATCACAGCTAGAGCTCTTGAACCCGCCAGCAGCTACAATTTCAGCCTAACATTTCAGCTAAAACAGGGGTTCCCAATCTGTGGCCTGTGGGCTGGATCCAGCCCCTAGGCTGAATTCATCCAACCTCCCGGACCGAATTACTGCAGATGCTGGAAGTACCCCGACATCACTGGAAGTGCCGCAATTGCCGTGTTTTCACACCAAAACGCCGCAAAAAAATACAAAAATGGCTTGAAAATGTTCCTCCCCTGCTCCCTCCAAGGGAAGCAGTTGAGATAGGCAAAACGTCCAGAAACATGGCTGCTGCCAGCGGCGGCGCAAAGAACCACATGACCAGCCCTTCAGCTGACTGAGGGGGCCTGGTCAGGCCCCTGGCAGGAAAAGGTTGGGAACCCCTGAGCTAAAAACATTGACCGGTGTAATGGAGGCTGATCCCAGCATTCTCACCTTTCTGCTGGGGATGTGGTTACCACCTGCCTCAATTTTTTTTAATCACTTTGGAATATAGAAAATAATCATTTGATGTTTAAGCCCAACTCTACTGTTGGACGGAATATGTAGCTATTAGGTAAAGGGCAAATGTTGCCCATGCTTGAAAGCCAGTCATACCCAACTCTAGGGTTCAGTGCTCATCTCTGTTTATAGCCAAAGAGCCAGCGCTGTCTGCATTTGCAGACATTTCTGTGCACACATGACAGGCATGACTATAGACACATGAAGTGTTGTTTACCTTCCCACTGAAGTGGTCCCTGTTTATCTACTTGCAATTTCTCGCTTTCGAACTGCTCGGTTGGCAGGAGCTGGGACAGAGACCGGAGCTCACTGCCATGCAGCACTCGGGTCTTGAACTGCTGACCTACCATCCTTCCAGACATCAAGTTCAGTGTCTTAACCACTAAGCCACCAGAGTCCAGGGTTCTCTTGTTTGAGGTTTTAAGTTGTGAAACCTCAAAAAAGGTTTGGAGCTGGGAAACCTAGAAGTGGTGATCTGAGGATGGGAGCCTTTTCTATATATGGAGTCTCTTTGCATGTGTAGGAAGCCTGTATGTTTAGAGCAGTGGTGGTGAACCTTGGCACTCCAGCTGTTCTTGAACTTCAATTCCCAGAAGCCCAAGTCCCTGTGAATCCACACTGTACATTGACTTAGCTTTTGGGAATTGAAGTCCAAGAACAAGTAGAGTGTCAAGGTTCGCCACCATGGCTTGGGGTCTCTGTTGATGTAAACGGTTAGCAGAGTGGTATGCAGTGGCCAGCAAGAGGTCCGCACCTAGCAAGGTGGTCTCTTGTGAGAAAAACAGGCAGGCAGATCTTGATGCAGAAGAAAAACAACGTAGGTTTACACAGGAAGTAAAAAGGTGCAAGTATATACCGTGCAACAAGTGTAACACAAAACAGATATATTCTCTTGGGCTGCTCAGTTGACCTCACTGAGACAGTTCAGTTGTGCTCTATGCAAGTCCATACAGTTCAGTTGCAGTCCAGTCCAGCAGGGTCAATGCAAGCTGTAATGACAGAGAAAGCCAAAGAGATCTACAGCTTCTGCCCTTCGGTTGAGGCTTAACCCCAAGTAGTCCTTCTTTGTCCAGCAAGCACAGATGGCATATCAGGCAAAAGCCATCATCAGGATCAGTGCAAAAAGTCTTTGTCCCCAGACTGTCAGCAGAGGAAGGTGAGCATTGTAAGCTCAGGCAAGTTGAGCATTGTAGCTGGAAATCTGCAATCCTGCTCTGACCTAAATACACCGGGGCCCATGGAGCACATCAGGGAAAAGTCCCAGGACCTGCAGTAGGGTCTTAAAGGCATCACAGACACAATATGCCTTGCAACCAGTTAGGGTGTGAGGCGAAGAGTTACATCCCCTAACAGTCTCCACCTGAGTAGAAACCCTTTCACTTGTGTGGTATTATGGCTTCCATTATTCCACTATCTTTACACAAGAAATGGGGGAAGGACAGGCGTTCAGTTCGCCTCTTTTTAATATCTCTAACCAGGGCTTATGTGTTACAGTTGTCTGTTTTGGGTGAATCGGGTGAACAACAGTCTTTGAAGCATGTGCCCCGGTGCATTTTCAACTTGGGAGTGTGCGTGTGCATGTGCGTCCGGGCTCAAAACGCTACACAATCGAAACAGAGTGTGGGAATAAAAGAAACAGGATTGTGACAAAGGAAACCGGTAAAGGTCAAGGCTGTTGGCAGTTGCTAAGTACCAGATGTTCCAGAAAGATAGGTTTGCGATAGAAACATTAGCAGGTGAAGAACGGAGAATACCACCAAGCAGATGCTATATACTAAATGAGAATGGTACCAGGCATAGCCATCCCAGCCTGTTGAAGGTTGCTTCCCAAAGTTGCCTTACTCAGATTTCTTCCTGGATTCTGAAATTCTGCAATCCCAGAGTAGTCTTTCTGAAGCAGAATCGCCAACATTACCGGAATATTTTCCTTGCTTCCCTTTTATTGCTGGAGTATTGTTTTTAAAAATATAACCTATGTACCATTGCTTGAAAGCCAGTTGTGTCTGACTCCATTTACAGCCAAAGAGCCAGCGCTCTGCGTCTGCAGACATTTCTGTAGTCATGTGACAGGCATGGCTAGCTGCCAGAGTGCATGGAACACTGTTACCTTTCCTGCCAAAGTGGTATGTCTTTATCTACCTGCAATTTCTTGCTTTTGAACTGCTAGGTGGGCAGGAGCTGGAACAGACCACGGGAGCTCATTCCACTGCACAGCACTCGGGACTCAAACTGCTGTCGTCAAACTCAACGTCTTAATCACTAAGCCACCATGGCACAACCTATGTACCTAAAGGTAAAGATCACCCTTGCTCAAAAGCCAGTCGTATCTGACTCTAGGGTTCAATGCTCATCTCTGTTTCATAGCCGAAGAGCCACCATGTCTGCTTCTGCAGTTGTTTCCGTGGTCATGTGGCAGGCATGACTAGACACCGGAGTGTCAAAGTAATGCAGATAGTCAATGTTCTAAAGCGTGCTTTAATGCGCAAGTAGATCCGAAGCCCTTTCCAGATAAATTGGCTTTTCCAAGCTTCCTCAGGAATCTATGCACATAAAAACATATACATATCATAACCATACAATATCTACATCAATATACAATATTACATATATATATATCATATATACAACAGGGAAATGCATTTAAAGTAAATTACTTGCTTGCAATGTAGTTTCTTCAAGGTATTATAATTTTAATGAAAATTAAACTTTATTCGCGTCTGAGCCTCAGTGAAAATTCTTCAGTGCTCCTCTTGCTTTACATGTGGCCAAATTGTCTTTTCTTATTAACATGCAGAAATAGAGATAGAGAGATCATATGTCCCATGAGGTAGAAACTGGCAGAAGGCAGCCTGAATGGTTTTCTGAGAGTTTGGTCTGAGACTATTCTACTGGTGGCCGGTAGACATAGTAGTAGTATTGTATTTTTTCTTTTTTTATAAACTAGATTTTTTTTTCTTAATGTAAATAAAGAATTTTTGCTTTCCTTTCTTGAACTTTATTTTTGAGCATTAGTTTTTTTATAAGTTAAGATTTCTTTATGGGTATTTTTGTTGTGATTTTGTTTATTCACAAACACAATTGTGTGCACACGTCCTAGACTTTGGCATTGTAGCGTAACACAATGTCTGATTGCATGTGCAGGTGGTCTTGAACGAACTTTGTCACTGGAAGGACACTTGTGAAGCAGCACCTTGACTCCTGTCACCCCAAGTAGGGTCTTGAATTTGGGTCTCCAAATTCCCACCCTGACACTTTTAAACTCTTCAGACATTAAGAGTGGTGGTTCCAAAGTAGATAAAGTAGATCACCTGGATCTAGATCCCTGAACAAGGATCAGGCAAAATACTATGCCAGGGTCCCAGCAGTTGCCAAAGCATAGTGCGCACTGTGTGTCTGCTGTGAATAGAAAGAGGAAATAAGGAAATGATAATCCACCTACGTCCAATTTAGAAAGAGAAGTGGATGACTGAATTATTCATAGATATGCTTGCTGGCTGAGAACAGAACCTGCATGTTCATTTTAATTTCTAGTGAGCCGGCTTTAATTCCCTCCATTGGTCCTTCCAGCAATGTTGCCTCCACGTCGTAATTAACCCCCTTTGTCTTTGCATTTAATTTTCTGATTTCCTTCCTGTTTTTCTTGGGCCTTTGAATCCTTCTACCCTTCTCTCTACTTGCCAGGTTGGTCTCCCAATCCCAGGGTGGTCCAGGTTGTTTACTCTCAGGTGTCATCAGCTTACCTGCGCTATCTCGGCCCCTTGTGAGTAGTTTGCTGTGTTGACTAGACACTGGCCTATTAAAACACACTTCTGGAGTACTGAGGCCATTTTCCAAGAATTTGTCATTAATCGGTGTTGGGGGAATGCCAGAAGGATTTGGATATGAAAGCAACACGGAGTGACAGCCAGCTCCAGGTCTCCCAGGCATCCGCGAGAAAGGCGGAGAAACAGGGCTGTTTATTTTCTTTGAGATGTTAATGCAAAAATCGTAATGCTGAACTTGGAAAGTTTACTCTTGTGTAGAGTTCCCATATTAATCTTTACCAAATATGCATTTCTTGTACTGTTTATACACCCGACTCAGGGCGGCTCACACAATAATTATACAATATATACAGTAATATTTATAAACTAAAAAAATCTGAATGTAACTTGCAGAAATTACAAAGAAATAGTATTTTCCCAATTCCCCCCCCCCCCCCAAATTTTAATTTTTTTTTCCACTTGTATGCTGCCCAATCAGGAAACCCGACTCAGGGCGGCTCACATAATAATTATACAATATACACAGTGATACAATATACATAATAGTTATACAATATTCATCCTATAAAAACAACATATCATGATATACAACAATACAATACTGCAACAGCCTCTCCACCCCGACCACAGATGAAGTCTGGGGGGCGGCAGGGATGGCAGCCTGCCGCCGTAGTGGCCTTTTCTGTCCTGGCCAAGGGCGGGGTGGTGGTGGTGATGGAGGGAGTTCTGGCACCCATTGCCACAGCTGCCTCTCCACCCCGGCCGCAGATGAAGTTCGGGAGCGGCAGGGGCAGTGTCCTGATGCCCACTGCTGTAGTGGCCTTTTCTGTCCCAGCCAGAAGTGGGGCCCAGGGCACCGGTGGTGGAAGGAGACCTGGTGCCTGTCGCCGCAGCTGCCTCTCCGCATACTTCCTCTCATTATGCAGCAGAATAAGATGGCAGAGACACATGAGATAATATCATGGATTGTTTTGTGTTGAAGATGTTTTCATCTCAATTATATCTTGAACTCTAGCGACATCTTTTTGGAGCGTTGTATAAATTGCTGCCGACCCTTCAGATAAGAGTGGACTTACACAGACAGTTCCTTGTGGAGAAGTTTCAGAGGGCATCAAGGCAGCATTCAGAGCATAGCCCTCAGCAGGCACACAGGCAGTTAGCACACAAGCTCCAACGATCCAACAGACAGCATGAGCACACAGCTTCTGATGAGCACAATGGCCGGGGTGGAGAGGCAGCTCCGGGTTTCCGCCCCCAAAAAAATCCTGGTTCCCCCCCCCCCCCCTTTCAAAATTCCTGGGAATTTTACATCTCTACTCATGGCCTTGATTAGAAACTCTAGATGCTCCTGCCACTAACTCTGTACGGGGCCTCCCATGACCCATCTCATCCAGTGACTTGGGGGGGGGGGCACCTGTGGCCCAGCCATGCCATCTGTGCTGGAACTCTGGGGGCTCCCTTTCAAAGCAGCCTCCTGGGTGAAGGGGACAATGGAAAATTGATGTGAGCCCTGATTGGAGATCTCACCAGGTTGGCACTTGCTGGGCTTCCCACCGTGGGCAGGATGGGAGAGCAACGGCGAAGCGCGAGAACTGTCAGTAAAGACCCGGGTCGGGAAGATTCCTTTTGGCCTCTGACAAAGGCTTCAGTATCAATGAAGGAAACATGTGGCTTGAGAAGGACAGTAAAACCCTCTGGTAACAAGCACCATCATTCATGTGGGATTTTATTGAATCTCCCAAATAGTTGCTCAGAGGGCAAAACATTAGATCTTGTCAGTGAAAAGGCCCTGCTCTGTTGAGGGAGCCATTTGGTGATCATCCTTATACAGTGCACCAAACCAAACCAAACGCAAGAGTTTATTGGAGTATTAAAATGTTAAGAACAAGCTGGCTTTGAAATCCAGGAGGGTTAGTGCACAGGGCAAAGTTTTCCTAATATATTTCAAATTTTTTCCCTGTACAAATAGAGACATGTGCATTGATGGTGATAGACAGGTAGATAGATGTGCATAGTCAAACTATGACACATCTCAGCCACTTCTTCAGGAGACTAGCGAATGAGCTGGATTTTATATCTTTCCACATTCACACAGTGTGTTGTTATCTCCCAACAACCCTCACTTGAGCACATTGGTCTATTTATGTTCAGGCAGTCCAACCCTCAGGCTATTCAGGGTCCACCAAGTATGATGTAGGGGAGGTTGAGTTCCTCACCTATATCTTCCTTTAATGTTATTCCTTGTCCAGTGAGCTCATTCCTCCATCTTCTAATTTGGTTTTGCTCTTGCAAAAATGTTTTTGGCCAATCCCTAGGTTTTAGCCCCATTATGGACCACCCTCAAGACTCTGTACTCTATACAGAACATGGGAAGATTGCTTGTTTTGAACTCTGTCCCCATGATCTTCTTCTAACCAGCAACTCTTGGGGAGTTTGAGAGTGGCCCTCCAAATGCAACTTTTCCAAGGTCTGATTCTGAATGCCAGCTTGTCAGCAGGAGGGAAACATCCTTGAGTTTTTCTCTCCTCCCCACCAGCTCATTCATCGGACAAAGAGATCTATTTAAAAAGAGACAATGCGCAGCGCGCTCAAAATACACTCCGCATTGACAGGAGATACAATAACTAAAACACACCCTGTCACCAGAGTAAAGGGAGAAAGAAAAGCAGATGCTAATGACAGAGCTAGTGAAATACTACATTTCCCACCCACCCTCCTTTTGTGTAGATTATAAATCGGGATCTGATTGCCAGAAATCAAGTTGTTCTGAAACTCTGGGGGCCATAAATACAGATAAGGCTATTTGTGAAATGAAGTCAAAACCTTTGTTCTTGGAAGCCAAAGCGTACTTATCGATATACATTGGAATGGAAGTAACAGGTGGGCGAGATTCTCAGCAGGGTTTAAAGGTTTGGTTTGGGGTATTTCTAGATCCATGTTTATTTGTGGTTTTTTTTGAGAAACACGAATGCCTTGTATCTCCTCCCAAACCTGTCTCCCCCGGATTAAAATAACTGCAACTTTAAAACAAATCAAAAGGTTTGTGCAATGTTGTTGGGGAGAGTGAGATAAAACAAAGCATTTGTAAACAGGAGGATATTTATTTATTTATTAAATACAACATCGGCTCTGGTTGTTACTGGTGTCATTGTTGAGATGAGGGTTACAAAAATCAATGGCTTCCCCGTGCCTGAAATTTTAGGACCAAAATTGGTGAGAAGGGTGACCTTGTAATGTCATAAATTAGGTCCTTGTGCAAAACTTATAGAATTCTAGGTTTGCACGTATTGAGTTGGACACCAACCTAGAATATGGATTTTATGCCCTGCTTTCTAAACTAGTATGTGCAAAGCTCTGGGATCAGCGTGGAATGGGGAAGAATCAATTGCCTGTTGAGTGAGAACAAGCTTGCATGCTTCTAACACAGCATTAGTGGGAGGGAGCGTTTACACCCTGAATTCATAGTCGTTTGCCACTAACCTATTGGCAACGTTCTTCCTCTCATCTCTGGCTTGCCCTTCCTAATTCCCTGCTTGTTCATTTGTTTCTACAAATTGTCCTCCCCCCCCCTTATTGAGTCCAAACTCCATGTAGCAAACATAGAGGGATTTCTCTCCCACATGGCAGAGACCTCCAACCTTTCCCCTTTTTGTATTATTCTGACTGTAAGTGCAGGTCGCAACTGTGAGTAAAGATAATTATTTTCTATTCTAAATGCTTCTAGAGTTATTATTAATATGCAAAGGGATAGTCCATACCTGTCAACCTTCCCGGATTGGCCAGGATTTCCTGATTTTCGGCGCCGATTTGCGCCATTTCCCGCCCGCAGCTGCCAAAACCCCGGAATTGGCAGCAGGCGGGAGAGGTACTGCGCATCCCTTCTGCGCAAGTCGCGTTCTACGCATGCGTAGAAGGCTTTTACGCTTGCATAGAACCCTTCTACACATGTGTAGAACGCGACTTGTGCAGAACCGTTGTGTGCAGGTCCCGGATTGTCCGGAGCCGCGGTTGACAGGTATGGGATAGTCATTGTGAGAAGAGAGTTAGGTCTGAGACTTGGGCTCTCTCATGTGTTGTCTCTGCTGCCATTGTGTTTTCCTCTTCATGTGCTGAGAAATATATAAAGAAATAACTTAAAAATTCCCAAGAATACCCACATTAAAATCACCGTGTGCATTTTGTGAAAAATCATAGCTTATCTTCCTCTATCACTGCCTGCCCTGAGATTGATCTTCCCACGTGGAGAACTCAGAGAACAAAAGCAGCACCTTGAAATTTTAGCTGCCACTTTGAAGCTTGGCAATGTTAATTAAGATTGCATTGATTGGCAGAAAGTTTTTGATTTCTGGGGAGCGTTTTGTTTTAAATACACATGCACCCCTTGAAATCAATATCTGCCCTCCTGCGGAGAAAATGCCTCATTAGTTCAAAACCAGTTTCAAATACATTTCCTGGTTTCTTTCCAGAAACCCTTTTGCTAATGATTTGAAGACTCCCAACATAAAAATGTTTGACAAAGACCAGTTGATTTTGTTGCCATGAGTATCACGTTGAAAGAACACAGGGCTTAAACTTTACATGCCTTTCAGCTTTGGCAAAATTGGCATTCTCTCTCTCTGTGTGTGTATTGCCTTTCTAATTTCAGAACTCCTGGGTTTTTTTCCTCCCTCTGTACCACCAATACCTGTCAAATTAGAGCAATGCGTAAAGTACCTTGTGAAATCCCAGCCAGCACAAAGTTTGCAGCACTTTTCCCCTGCCTGCTGTTAAAATGCTGGGATCCACCGCCAACCTTTTCAATGCATGTCATTCGGTAGGGCTTGAAACTCTAGCAACAGGCTTATTAATAACATTCTTTCCACCCGTCCATTCTTCCAAACAAACCATAAACCTAGTTGCTTGCTTCCTGAGCCGTTCTAAAGCTCCCTGTTAAATCTAATTAACCTGGCATTAGGGTGTGAAAACAGTTCAGCTAAAAGGTAGGATCAAACAACACGTTCGATGGCTAATTACAGTAGCGCATGGAAGCACAAGAGATGAGACAGCTCTGTAGTGTAACTAAAAATGGTCTCGGAAGACGACACAGGGTCTTTTTCACCCAACTTCTCCCCAATCTGGATCCCTTTGGATGTTTTCATCTAGAGTTTCCATCATCTCAAGCCAATATGGTCAAGGGATCATGGAAGACATCTGTTCCCTGTACTAGGGAAATCCATGGTCTAACTGATGCCCTTGTTCTTAAAAACTTACAAATAGTAGGGCAAGAAAAACGCCATGCTGTCTATGTCTCCGTAGCAGGAAACCCAAGATGCTTAGAAGTTCTTCAGAGCTCCTAGGTGTCCAGAACAAAGCATAAATCAGAGACAGAAAACTCTAAATCAGGCATTTGCAACCTATGGCCCATGGGTTGGCCCCGGCCCACCATGCCATTCCATCTGGCCCATGGCAACAACCCTGGAAGCCGATGCATCCACACATGCGCAAATGTGTCCACCACCATTTTGTCCAGACCATGTCTGGGGAGGAGTCATCCGGCCCATGGTGCGGTAAAGTTGAGAACCCCTGCTCTATCCTTTCCATGATCATAGCTGTGCCTAGTTTGGCTTTTAAGCCATCTATGGAGACCAAGCTGGAGTGAAGAATAGATTGAGTATTGGAGAGCTACTGCCCCAAAGTTTCTTGGCCTGGTAGGAAGTCACAAATGGTCAAGACTTTGACAGTCAGACGGGATAGGCTATGAGAACTATGAGGAGAGATCAGAGAGCGTTCACCTTAAAACCTCATCCAATTCAAAAGTGAGGTGGAGTTCATCTCTGATCAGAATCACAAGACTGAAAAGAAAGGAGATTAATCTTCCTCTCCACTGTTTTTCCACCTGAAAACTTGTATACATAAATCTGAGCTGTATTTCCCCAGAGATGTAGGTTGTAAGCTGGCTGGATAACTCAGTGATTTAGACAAAGGTCACCATAAGTCTCATGGACTTGATGTCATGCAATTCTTATTATTATGTAAGTCTTACATAGGGGAATACTTGCTGTAACTGTGGGTAAATTGTCCCTTCTAGTTTTCCAAGGGGTAGCTGTGTTAGTCTATGCAAGCATTTATCAGACAAGAAACAAAAGTAAAAGCAAAAAGAAGACAAAAATTTTATGATCACTTAAATATGAACTGCTACTGTATATTTGATTGTGAGCTTTTGTGGATCAAGTCCACTTCCTCAAAACCTGTAAGATTTGGCTCTGTAGATGCAAGAAGATGATCACTTTTTGCATCTACAAATCTAGCCTCCTGGCACAATTGTGTTTCTCAACTGATAAGAAGAACCGTTCGAAGTACTGGCTGTGGCTTAATGAAGAATGAAGCCGTAATGTATAAACAATAATCTTTATAGAGAATATTTCAAATAGCGTAACGACAAAAAATAGCGTAACGGCAAAAATAATTCCTCTGTGGGTAAGTTAGTTAATAAGAGTTGCAATAATGACGTATTCTTGAATAAACAAAATTAATTCCTCTGTGGGTAAATGTAAATGGTTCACTGTTTCTTTCACAGGTAGATATGAATGATTCACTGATATAGCAATATTTTCTTTCAAAGTCGATACCAGTTATTTCGACTTTTCGAATTACTATATTCTTCTTCAGGAAGATCTGCACACAAAAATTATATACAAATATGGTAATTAGCATGACTAGAAAATGGTAACAACTGTTGCACATGAGTTCTCAAGAATATATATCATTACTATGAATGTAAGTAAGTCAAAAGGCACAAGCTTACCAATATGTAAAAGAGTCTCTAGAAACTGCGTTCTTGCCTCCGCTCAAGCTATTAGGTGCATATGGACGTTAATGATATGTGAGGGGCAGCTGCCTTTATGCTAGATGAAAAATGACTCACGTGTAACCAATTGCTATACACGCTCGAAGCCAGCTGCTAGAGTCATATAAACTTACACCCTGGAAAATTCTATAGAAACGCCGCCAAATCATGCTCCTGATTTAATCCTTTTGGGTACATAGTATCAAAGAAGTGAATAAAAAATGCTTCCCGTTGTCTTAATCTTTTGTTGATATCACATCTTTCAAACAATTGTGTTTCTCTTCTTCACCCACTGCCTCCAAATCTACCCTTTCCCTTTGCAATTCCATTGCAAAACAATTAGTTCAAACGCTCTTCGGCGTTTTGAACTAAACGGCCCACCCTCAGCTCCTGCTGATATATTCATTGTCAATATGGTTTCGATGTGGGGAGGTTGCCTAGCACACTGCATGCACATAGCGGCGCGCCAGTATTTCAGGAAAGTGTGACATCCATTATTAATAGAACCCCTTGAGCTAACTTTCTTTACAAGCTGAAATTATGATGCTCTTGGTTTCAGATGTCATTAGGTGGCTTATCTCATTCAGACAGCAGTTCTCTGCCAGAGACAGACTCACTTGGGGTTGGTACTTAGTTTCATGTATAACCAGATTATTTACTTTTTTTTAAAAAAAAAGTGGAGGCTTATAGATCTTTTGCATGCTGTGGCTTTCACGGCAAAAATATGCCAAGGGGAAAATCAACATTCCTTTAGCTCTTATTGAATCCAGGATTTAGGAAAGGTAATACCAAGATTACCCCAAACTGGTATGGTTAGTGAATGTTGAACGTTTCCAAGATCTGGTTTAACCTCAAATAAGTTTGGACTGGAGTTCAGGTCTGGCCACTCAAACTGGCTCAGAGCAAAGACCTGTGAAGACAGGAGTTGGTATGGTAGCCTGTATTTTTAAAAAGCAGTAGAAACTTAATACACTACAGGAAATATGAAAAGTTTATGTTGTGCCTCTCAGATTTTTTTTTTTGCACATAAGTCTTTCCATCTTCTAACTATGTGCAAATTGGGCCCCTTTTCCAAAGTTTCCACCACTTTCTCATTTGTCCCTAACATCTGTTATAGCAGGGGTGCCCAAATATCCGACCCCCAATGCCAATTCATCCAGCCTGTGCCACCTTCGCCACTCCTGGAAGCAGAAGTAAAACATGTGCGGACATATTTTAATTCCGCTTCCAGGAGCGACGAGGGTGGCACGGGCCAGATGAATTGGCATTGGGGGCCAGATATGGCTCATGGGCCATAGTTTGGAAAGCCCTGGTTTAAAGAGAGAAAATGGCAACCTAAAATCTATCTTGACTCGACTATGCAACTGAACAACAACAACAAAATTCTATCTCATCCTGTTGCAAAACATATTTGTTGCGAAACACATTTTACTTCCATTTCTAGTGGGAGGGACCATGTCACTGGCCCGCTGAACCACTTGACCGGCCCACTGAACCACGTGTATTTGGCCTCATTTGAGGAAGCCTAGATCCACCTTGGTAAAAGGTTCAAGCTTGTATTTGGGGACCTAAAGAGCATTCAGATATTTTAAACCAGGACCAATTCTTGTATTTTCTATGTGATTTTGGTTCCACACTGTGTTAATCATGTTTGGAAAGGGAGACCACACAAGATGGGTGAAAGCTAGTGATGGGCTTCATGCATAGTGGTTGGCCAGTTTGCCCTGCATGCAAGCAAAGGTTAAAGCTAGAATACTTTCAACTTGGCCGGCTCAAAAATAGTGATGGCAGCATGACGGATGGTTAAACTGGAAGTCCTGGGCATTTCATTTGTCCCCAGATTTCATTCTATAATGAGCTCTAAGCATCTGTCTGTTTCCAAAGGTCTCCCAGACATTTGCTTGCAGCCTTGTAACTAGATTGGTAAGAAATGTTTCGAGCACAGAAATGAAGGCAGGGAAAATGTTAACAGAATTCTCAATTTCATCTTTGGTTTCTAGTCATCCCTGTCCTTACATTTTCCCGTTTTATTATTATTTTGGACAGAAAGAGAACATAGCCTCCTGTTATACATTTTTGTTCAACGATGTGTAACCAATTGTTCTCTTTCATGTCCTTGTGTGTGTACAAAACACTTGCTCGATACTAGGACACATGTTCAGAAGTAGAACATACGCACAGTGCAGCTTGTAGGTTGTATTTCATCACAACGAAGGACGTTGTAATTTCTGGTGGGGAAATGGGCTTGAGAACACCAGCCAGCCCAAATTTCCATTTTACAGCCAAGTCAAACCATCCATCTGAGGTGGTAGAATGATGCCATCAAAGAAATACAACCCAATACCCAAGTGTACAAAGCCAGCATGACAAAACCTCTGTGTAACAAAGCCACGGATGATGAGCTGGAACTAAATGATGTACAGTAAGCAGATAAACAGGTCTGCCAACCTTTCTTTTTTAACTGGAAAGATCCCAATTCCTGGAGCAAGCCTGCTTCAGTTCCAAATTAACTGCATTTCCCCACTTTGTCGTCATCCGCAACTTGATCCGAGTATACTTTCCCCCCCTGCCCCTGGGTGCTGGGAGGCTTGGTCTTGGAGGCCAGCTGGTTTTGGACTGCCTTTGCCCTCCGAGGCAAGCAGGAAAAATGCTGCTGGTGTGAATTTGTTTAAGGTGGGTCCCAGCTTGCCAAGAAGTGACCCACACACTATGATCTCTGAGCCATCTCCTGCGGCACATATGAAATGAGACATGCAGGATTTGACACCAGGACTCCAATGGACTGCTGCGGCCTTGAGGATATGGACAAGGTGTGCCTTCACAGCCAGTCCATCTGGCATGGGCTCTTCCGCCTCCATGACCATTGGGAATCAAAGTTCCTCCTCCGCTCATTTTGCCATTGGACCCAATATGATGGTTTCCAGTGGCATTTCCTCCACTGAGGGGGGCCATCACCCCACCTAAAGGGGCGCCTCCGCCCATAGCCATTGGCTCCTTTAGGAAGTCAGGTTATTTACCAACACTCGGCGTTGAGTTGCTGGCTGTATGGTCTACTCCATTACCATAGCCAGATGTCTGGCCAGACACGTATTTCCCCACTTATTGTAGTTGAAAAGATGTTGGGACCCTCTGGTGAGAATCCTGTTAGGAAAAGAAAATTGTGCATGCAAAAAATGGTTACACAAGTTTTCACTTTCTCCTTAGATGTCAGTCAGCAGAATGGTTGTGCATTGACTGCAGAATCAGTTGCACAACCAGCAAATCAAAGAGAGAGAGAGAGAGAGCTTGCATGTTTACTAGGACTCTGGCCTACACATGTCTTTTCCTCCGTGGGTTGAAAAACAGCTTAGCAGGAAAGAGCAAGAAAAACAGAAGGAAGAGAAAAGGATACTGTAAATGTCTTTCCCATTTTTGCTTAGAGTCCTACGCATCACCTAGTGTAATATTTCAGTGTTAAGTCTATGAGGTGCAGTGATACATCTAGCTTTTTGCCTGGATGCACTGTGTTCCTCTTGAGTTTCTCCTATGCAGGGGAAGACCTGCATAGTTGATCCTTTGCACAAATCCTGCAATCAAAACTGTTGGTTCTGTTTCTATCGAAACGATGAACAACAAACCATCCCCCTAGACAGTAACAATGACCGAACATTTCTAATAATACAGAGGGCTTAGAACCGATTGCTTTTTTAAGAAAATGTGTGGAGGATTTAAATATTGGCAGGATCCCCATCGGGACAGGTTCTTCGCATGAACAGAGGCTTGACTAGACAAAGGATTAAATAGCAGCTGGATAAACAGAATAAGGGCCAGACAGGGACTGGACAAATAGATGTTTCTGCGAAAGTATGTCCCATAGGACTCCTGTGAAGCAAGAGAGAGAAACGGCCAAAAGAAAAGCTGGTGACCTACAGAAACTTGGTACTAAACAGAAAGAATAAGATCAGAGTCTGGCCATGTTATCCTGCTATGGTAATAGAATAGAGTCCCATGACGGCGAACCTTGGCATTCCAGGTGTTTTTGAACTTAAATTGCCAGACACTCAAGTCAGCATTCCTGCCAATCAAGGTTTCTGGGAATTGAAGTTCAAGAACATCTGGAGTGCCAAGGCTTGCCATCACTGGAATAGACCATACTGCCAGCAACTCAATGCTGATTATCAGGTGGTTCTTGACTAACCTGACAACCCTGAGGACTAATGGCCTTGGATTGCAAAATCCACAGGGATGGGTGATGGTCACCATGAAGGGGATTAAATCCCACTTGAATCCATCTTGATGGAGTGCAGCAGCTTCATCAATCCTGGCCTTGGACTGAGGAGGACTTAGTGTGCCAAAGGGGCTCAGGACCAGAAAGTAACTCATGGAACTGGATCAGTGGTACTATGGGTGTCACGCTGCAATATAGAAGGCAAATGGAAGACCACTGCATTCTATTGTCCCCAGGAAAATGTTCAAGGCGGACCACCATGATGACAGCCAATATTCAGAATCGGATATGGCACTTGAAAGAAAGGAAAGCAATTGATCCCACCAGAAAGGCTTGTTTTGTTGGCAGGAATCTCCCTTAAAGTGATCCTTCTGTCCATCACAGAATCACTCTGGACTACCCACCCCCAAAGTA
The DNA here is from genome assembly GCA_035047345.1 of Bradypodion ventrale. Classification (NCBI taxonomy): domain Eukaryota; kingdom Metazoa; phylum Chordata; class Lepidosauria; order Squamata; family Chamaeleonidae; genus Bradypodion; species Bradypodion ventrale. The sequence continues at coordinate 133,062,698 of JAWDJE010000006.1, read as the reverse complement.
ACCCTGCTACTTGGGCACAACTTGAGTGCTGTTGCTCACATCTGTGCTCACCAGACCACAAGAGATCAAAATGTGAGCTATATGCTCATATGGCCACACTTTGCATCTTTAAAATATTCCCAAACATGTGGCGTGGGACTCACCAGTGTATGATCTTAAACGAAAGGATTAACCGCACTAGAGAGGGACTCAGAAAGAGCCTCCTCGAAGATTGTGGTATTTTTGAACCACAATCAGACGTAACCTGGTAACGGCAACCGTGTGTTGCCAGCTACTTTTTCTCACACTAGGTCAGACAAAAGGAACTGCAAAATAAACTCACCAAAAGATCCCTTCATTTGGGCATTTTCACGTCTGGCCTAGACATGGACGAAGAACTGCACTAGAACAGTGAGTTTTCTCAGGAATCACACCGATCTGACACTTCTTGACCACTTCTCCCCCTGGAAATTGCATGATTGTGCTATAAAAAAATCCAACAAAATTATTGTACTTAAAGGCTTTTTTGTCTTGGAGTGTATATCTAGCCAAGGAGAAATGCTCGATCTTACTTGAACTCCGACTCCAATCAAATACTGGAAACGAAGGGTTTTTATTGTGTTTCTCTCTGACCCCTGGGCCTGTCAATCACTCAATTACAGAGATGAGCTTCATTTGCCCTCTGCTCTTGGAAGAGATTTCCTTTTTGTTATCTGGGGAATAATATCTGCAGTCAAAGAAGGCTAATTCACAATCAGACAGAAACACAAGAGCCCAACTCTTCTAAAGAGATCCAGAATAACCTCTCTCTCTCTAGTTTCTGTCTGAGATCAAAGGAAGTGTTGGTCTACCAGAAATTAGAGAAACATAAATGAAAGAAAGTTGTAGTAGATGATGGGTTTCATTAATACATCCTGGGAAAGTTCCTTTCCTGGGTTAAAACTACAGCCTGGAAACGTATTCTTGAAGGGTATGCAAGAGCAGAACCAAATTAGAAGATGGAGGAATAAGTTCACTGGGCAAGGAAGAACATTAAAGGTGGATATAGTTGGACAACTCAACCTCCCCTTCGTCACTTGGAGGACCCTGAACAGGCTGAGGGTCAGAGTCCCTCAATGCAATACCAACAGGCTCAATTGGAGGCTACTGGCAGACAACAACACACAACGTCAATGTGGAGAGATACAGAATCCGGCTCATTTGCTGGTCTGCCGATTACTATCAGAAACATGCACCGATGAGGACTTAAGTTTGGCCAAAGCCAAGAAAGTGACTTCATTTTGGCATTCCAGGGTTTGATCTGGAAATGAAAGAAGAACCACCTTGAAATACTGTGATTTACACTCTTCAAAAGGATTATTGTAATGCGCTCTACATGGGGATGCCCTTGATGAGCATTCAGAAGCTGCAGCTGGTCCAGAATGCGGCTGCCCGGGTGGTGACAGGGTGCGGGCATTATGCTCGTGCCTTGGCGCTGCTCCGGGAGCTTATGCCTCCGGGTGCAATTCAAGGTGCTGGTTTTGACCTTTAAAGCCCTACATGGCAGTGGACCAGGATACTTAAGTGACCGCGTCACCCCCAAGGTTTTCAACCCATCCTACAAGGGCAGACCGGAGAGGCTCCGTAGTGGTCCCATCAGCCAAAGAAGTACATCTAAACTGGGACCAGGAGGAGAGCCTTTTCGATGTCTGCCCTGGCCCTCTGGAACCGCCTGCCACCTGAACTGCGCCACCAGACAGAGTTGCTCCCCGTCAGAAAAGCATTAAAGACATGGCTATGCCAGCGGGTGTGGGGCACGACTGGCTCCACTTCCCAACCCCGCTGGTTTATTTAGCCCATTTGGGGGTTGACTTGACTTGGCCTGGCCTGGCTGTCCTTTTAAGTGGGTTGGGGAGGGTTAGGGTGGTTTTATTGGATCAGTTTTAATGGGTTTTTAGATAGGGGTTTATCTGATGTTTTTAGTTGATGTTTTTCCGATTTGTAAACCGCTTTGGGTCACCCTAGGGTGAGGAAGGTGGTATATAAATATTATAAATAAATAAATAACCCCCCTCCCAGATTCTTATTTCATCTGTTCCTTGCCTTCATTTCAAGACTTCTCCCAATGTTTGGTTCTCCCCACCTTTTCTCATAGAGAAAGAAACCAACTTTCTCTGCGTTTATTACATTATGCAGCAGATTAACGTGGCAAAACCTTTTCATGGCATCCAAGATAAACATTATCACTTGTTAATATCTGTGGCTCACGCGGGCTGTTAGAAGTACAGATGCTGGGGTTAGTGAAAAAGCTGCCAGCCCCAGGGGCAAGTCTCAAATAGTGTGCCATGCCAAAATGTTCAAGGGGGGGGGGGGGGGAGAGCTGTGAAAATCTCGCCATGGTAGCTGGGGAATTCTGGGAGATGAGTTACAGAAATGTAACTTTTCTTATCTATTTAAGGAACTTTATGTAGGATCGTGGAAACAGACTTAAATTGCTAAGTTTTGACCAAGGATGCACACAACCGAGTAAAGGATGAGAAAGGAGAAAGGCTTAACACTTAAGTAATATGGCTGGCTGTATAGCTCAGTGGTTTAGCTACCTGGCTGGTTGGGAGTTCGGTTCCCCAGTGTGTCTCCTGGGAGAAGAGTCACCCTGTTTAATAACCTTGGGCAAGCTGCACCCCTGGAAGAGGATGGTAAACCACTTCTGAGAACTATACCTAAGAAAAGCTTGACTTAATGGCATACAGTTATTAATATGTCAGTCTTCTGAAATTGACAAGCTTTGCTTTCAGTTTCACAAGGTATCTTTGTCAATTTCATATGGGAAATCTTACCAGCATTCAACTTTCATTTAGTCCTTCGTCTTAACTTTGCTTCTCTCTTTCAGGGTTTTTCATGTTGACATTTAGTCCTCTGAAGGCTCCGGTGGCTTAGTGGTTAAGACGTTTAGTCTGACGACTGGATGTTCGGCAGGTCAGCAGTTCAAGACCTGAGCTCTCGTCGTCATGCCTGGGCTCCTGCCGACCTAGACGTTTGAAAGCAACAAATTGTAGCTAGATAAATAGGTACCGCTTTGCTGCAAAAGGTAACAGCATTCCATACACTCCAGTGTCTAGTCATGCCTGCCTCATGTCCATGAAAACATCTGCAGATGCAGAGTTGGGTATGACTGGCTTTCAAGCAAGGCAGCCAACAGAGTGAAGAGTTTCCATGCTAACTGGGGGATTGTCTGGGAGTTGTAAAAATAAAACCCTCTTCCGGCCACCTTTGGGTGAATTCACCCCATCGCTCCTTTTTCCTGACCTAGTGCGAGAAAGATTAGCTGGCGCAACAAGGTTGTCATTGCCCAAGGTACGTCCGATTGTTGTGCAAGAACTTCATGGAGGCTCTTTCTTGTGTAGCCCTCCAACCTTTGTTCAAAACACAGGGGTGGTTTTGAACTCAGCACACGTGGGATTCCCGTACTGCAGGATGGAATGAGCTCCCGTCTTCATCCCAGCTCCTGCCAACCTAGCAGTTTGAAAGCAAGAAATTGCAAGTAGATAAATAGGGACCACTTTGGTGGGAAGGTAACAGCGTTCCATGCGCTCCGGTGTCTAGTCATGCCTGCCACATGACCACGGAAACGTCTGCAGAAGCAGACAGCGCTGGCTCTTTGGCTTAGAAACAGAGATGAGCACTGCACCCTAGAGTCAGATACGACTGGCTTTCGAGCAAGGGAAAACTTTACCTTTACTAAGACAAATGACTATGGGGAGAATTCGTCACATATAATTTGGGGAAATTTAAAGGGGTTAAACTGAGAGATGAATATATGTTATCTTGGAGGTAGGGTTAAGAATGTATGACATTCCGTTCTTTTAGTCGTTCTTTTAACCATAACTTTTAAATAATTGATGGGAAGGGGGAGGGTAATGTTTAAAGTCTATTAAGGGGTTTTAATGATTGTAATGTTTTCACTGTCGCTATGGCGCCCAGAGTCGCTCATTCGATTTGGGCGGCAATACAGGTGTAACTCGGGAAATTAGAATATCGTGCAAATGTTCATTCAGTCCAGTAATGCAACTTGAAAGGTGAAGCAAATATATGAGATAGACTCATTACGTGCAAAGCAAGATATTTCAAGCCTTACTTTGTTATAATATTGATGCTTATGGCTTACAGTTTATGAAAACCCCGACCCCCCAATCTCATGTTTCCCATAATCACCACATAATCTCATGTACACTGTATGCCATGATCATCACAATTATAATGAATTAAGGCATGGCATCTCTCACTTTGCATGTAGTGAGTCTATCTCATATTTATTTCACCTTTTAAGTGAAATAAATGGACATTTGCACGATATTCTAATTTTCCAAGTTTCACCTGTATATAAATGTGAATAATAATAAATAAATGATTAATCTCGCTCTCAGTGCATCATCTTTCATTTCTGGGACTGATGTCTGGCAGATGCTCCAGGTAGCATGGTATTTTATGTCATCATTGCTGAAGATATGTGCATCCTCTGCCTCCGAGGACATACAGCAGGTGTTTGGGGGGCGGGATAGATGATGAAGAGCAGGGGAGCAAAAGTGACACATGGGCTATGTTTCCCCTGGCAGCAGCCATGAGAAATCTTTCCTCTTATGTTTCCTTATGGCAAAGAGGTGCTCACTTCCTTGTCAAATCTGATCTGGTCAGGTCAATATTGAAACTAATGTTGGGGCTGAAATCCAGGTCTTACCTGAGGGCTGATTCCCCAGGAAGAGAATCGGTGATGGAGAGGTGGAGGTCGGAAAGGCTAGACTTTGTCTCTCTGAGCCAGCCTGAACATGTTGTGCCTCCCTCATTATGGCCAGAATCCTGTTGGCCATAGAGTAGACCCACTGAATCAATGGCATTTACTTAAGTGCTGACGTACTATTCGGGGGCTGAATGAATAAATCTACTCTGGCTGGGGGTTATTGATAAGATTTAAGCCTGCTTATTGGTCATGCTTCTCACTCTCACTTCTAGTGAGGTCAAGGGGGTGCCAATGGCTCTTCTCCAACCTTATCTTTACCACAATCCTATAAGGTAGGCCAGGCGAAGAGAGACTTATGACTGGGCCAAGGGCATCCATGGCAATTTTGTGACCAAAGGATGATTTGGATTCAAGTCCCCTTAGTCCTCACCCCACACATTATGTAGACATTCTTAAATTTTTTTTCTTTCTGAATTTTAAAAACAACAATAATAATTTCATATCAGTGATTACTCTGGGTTGAAAGGATTTTTAGGGGGCGCCCGAATGAAGCTGCTTTCATGTGCCCATGTGCAGCTCTCGGCTATCGAAACCCGACCTTCCAGTCACCGGAGGAGCTGCAACAACAACGATTTTATAGTTCTTTTGTAGTCAGCAGAACATGTCACATGTCATGTTGGCTTAATGGTTAAGATGCTGGGCTTGGAGACTGGAAGGTCAGGGTTCGATACCCGAGTGCGGCACGACGGGTCTTGGGGACATGAAAGGAGCCTCTTTCGGGCATCCCCTGAGCAGAGTTTCTCCAGCAAAAATCCCTTCAACCCAGTGTAATTTTTGACACGGAATTTATTTTACAGATATTGGTTTTATTGCTTTACTTAAGTGTGCCTAAGGAAGTGCAGCTACATCAGAAAGAAAATAATAAGCTCTGTTTTATTCCTCTAGCCCAGTGATGGTTCGTCACCACGGCTCTAATCCTTTGGCAATAAAACCCTAAACTGCACATGCTAAGAGTTTTCCTTTTAAAAAAAAGAGCTAGGGATGGAAAAGGAAAAAAATAGATAATTTATGATAATAAAGGATAATAGAAACAGCTGAAAAGCAAGAGGTAGAGAATGTGACTTTTCAAACCTTGCAAGGGAAGTAATATATTTGGTTATCCACCTGGTGGAATGAAATGGAGGAGGCAGCGGAAATAGGGCTAAAATGATTAAATCCAAGAGCTAAAATTACCCAACTGCAGGCATACATCATGCCCAGTGAGTAGGATGGAAGATAGAGAGAAAAGTGCACATTTTCAAGCAGAAGCCATCTCCATAGGAACACTTCAGATGCCTTTGGAAAAATCCTCGGCTATAGCAGCAGCATCTCCAAACCAAAAGCACTCTGTATGTCCTCAGAGACCATCCTGTCCAGATCTGCACATTTGCACAGCGGAAGAAGAGAAAACACAGGTGGAACCTTGAACTGTGTTCCTAAAGTATGTTTAGGTAAAGGTCGAAAGCCAGTCGTATCTGACTCTAGGGTTCAGTGCTCATCTCTGTTTATAGCCAAAGAGTCAGCGCTGTCTGTGTCTGCAAACATTTCCATGGCTATGTGGCAGGCATGCCTAGACTCCAGAGCACATGGAATGCTGTTACCTTTCCCAATGAAACAGTGCCTGTTTCTCTACTTGCAATTTCTTGCTTTCGATCTGCTAGGTTGGCAGGAGCTGGGGCAGACAGAGGATTAGATGGCATAATTGACCCGGTGGGCATAGATCTGGGCAGACTACGGAGGATGGCAGATGACAGAGGAGCCTGGCATGTGGTGGTCTATGGGGTCGCAAAGGGTCGGGCAACAACTCGTGCCCATTCATATATAGCAGATCACAGTTTCCAGGGTTCAAATTCCCATTCAATCTGGAAAACTGTTTGGGAAAGGAGGTTCACTGGTCAGCTACTCTACTAATATTTTACCTTTAAAAGCTTCTTAAGGCCACACCATGATTGATTTATTTGTTCATGTCAGAAGCACATAAAGGTGCTTTCTGGGATGAAAGGATTTTTGCTGGAGGAACCGTGCTCAGGGGATGCCCGAATGAGGCTCCTTTTATGCCCCCAAGATCTTTCCCCCCACCAAAGTTGTCCCTATTTATCGCTTTGAAATTTCTTGCTTTCAAACTGCTATTTTATTTTATTTTACTTATTTTATTTTACTCTGGTAAATAAAATATATTTATTTTTTTAATTGTGCGACTGTTTTTAAATGTGTGAGTTTGTGCTGTTAGCCACCCAGAGTTGGAAATTCTCCTAGATGGGCGGGGTACAAATTTAATAAAAATAAATTAAATAGATTGGCAGGAGCTGGGACAGAGATGGGCGCTCATTCTGTCATGCAGTACTCGGGTCTTGAACTGCTGACTTGCCGACCTTCAAGCTAACAAGGCGAGCTTAACCAACGTGCCACCGCAGTCCCTACTCCATGATGGACAGGACTTCAGGGCACGTAATAGCCTCATCAAGTTCTTAAACCAACCTTTCTATTTTCATCAGCCCTGCCTCACAGGGTTGTTGTGAAAATAAGCAGGGGAAGAGAACAGATCCAGGCTCTTTCGAGCTCATGGGGGAAAGAACTGGGACTTTCTCTTTTAATGCATAGGGTGGGGTGGGTGGGTGTCATAATTGGGGTTTTTTATATGTTTTATATGTTTTAGAGTTGATGTAAGCCGCCCTGAGTCGGGTTCACCTGAGTGGGCGGTGTAGAAATTTTAATTAAATTAAATTGAGCTAAGGAACAGTTTGTTCGTTTGTTTATTTGTTTATTTATTTATTTATTCACATTTAGACCCCCACCCTTTTGGTGCAAACACCACTCAGGCTGGCTTACAATATGTACATTTTTAAAAATCATCCCTTTCAACAATAACAGAAGCAAGTCTAAAACTCTAAACTTGCACCTGCTCAGAGTTTTTCTTTCTTTCTTTTTAAAACTAGAAGATTTAAAAAGTTAAAAAAAAGATCTTTGGGTCCTTTCCAGGTGAGAGCACTCTAGCTATGCTCAGAGGCCCCGGTGGTTCCCAATGCGGGGCACATGCCCCATCAAGGGGGCAATTTTATTTTTAAAGGGTGGGGGGCAATTAGTAAAGGTAAAGGTTTCCCTTGCTCGAAAGCCAGTCGTATCCAACTCTAGGGTTCAGTGCTCATCTCTGACTCAAAGCCGAAGAGCCAGTGCTGTCTGCTTCTGCAGACGTTTCCGTGGTCACGTGGCAGGCATGACTAGACATGGGTGCATGGAACGCTGTTACCTTCCCACCGAAGTGGTCCCTATTGATCTACTTTCAATGTCTTTTTCAAACTGCTAGGTTGGCAGGAGCTGAGACAAAGATGGGAGCTCATTCCATCCTGCAGTACTCGGGAATCGAACTGCTGACTTTCCGCCTCCCAGTCAGCGTCTTAGCCTGACTGGGAGGTGTTTAGCCAGATGGGCGCGTTTTACTTCCGCTTCCAGGAGCGACGAGGGCGGCGCGGGCCGGATGAATCGCAGTCGACCCCTTCCTGCGGATTCATGGGGGCTTCTGGGAATCGAAGTCCAAGAACACCTGAAGTGCCAAGCTTCGCCATCACGGACCAAGGGGATTTTTGGAGACTCAAAGCCCAGCCTCTGGGAGGAACTCAGGGGCGGCTTGGCAGTCCAGGAGTGCTGAACCCTTCCCACTCATTCGCTTAGTAGCATCACCACCGATGGGACCAGCTGGCTGGCTCTGGGCGGATCGGGAGGAGGCAGCCAGCCAGCCGGGAAAGGCTCTGGGCGGATTTGGACTCCTCCTGCCGAGGAAGCCGAGGTGGAGGCGGCTGGCCATGTCCCTTTTGCCCCCGGATCGGAGGTGACAGCCGGCTGCATCCATGGGGAGGCAGGTTCTCCATCCTTTAAGCCCCGGGACCTTTTCGGCGGCTCTCTTCTGGACGTTGCCAGTGAGTGAGGCTAGTTGTTGTCTTTCTTTACCCGCTTTGTGTGTGTGTGTGAGAGAGAGAGAGAGAAGGAGGCACTATCTGCAAAAAAAATGAACAGAAAAAGTGACTTACCTGGAAGGAGCCCTGTTTACCTGGCCAGGTGTGCCATCCCAGGTGTGGGAGGGGGAGGCCCTTGGCTATAAGGGAGAGAGTCTTGTTCTGCCTCTTCCCCATTGCTTTCGCCCTCCTTTTGTGAATATTTGCTTTTTTTTCCATGCCCAAATTTCCCCTTGATCTTCAGGAAAAGATGGAGCTAGCAAAAATAATAAGGAGAAAAAGGGATGGGAACTGTTGTGTCACTTTTTCAGTGGATGTCCCATCCGAGCGAGCGGGGTGGGTGAGATGGGGCTCAGGAGGAAGAAGCAAAGGAGCCCTCTGCCCATGGGAAGAGTATTTCCACCAAGAATAGCTCCTTTCCAGGTGAGGCCAGGATGTTACAAGACATAGCCATAGGGATGCCCCAGAACTAGCTGCCTCCTTCAGCATGTCTTGTTACTCCTGTATGTAACGATGGTTACATGTAGCATTTCCTTTTCCCCCTTCCAAATGCGCACCGAGAAATAAATCTTGGAAATTTTATTTTATTTTTGGAACTCTGGAGGTCTCTGAGAAAAAGGTCAGCAAAACTGTATTTCCTGCACCAGTGGCATGAATTGATCATCACAGGAGGGTAGGAGTGTTTCTATCTTTGGTTGGGTGGGGGGTCTGCTTTTCAGTGGGGGACACCTAGCCCCGGAATGAAGAGACAACAGTGTCTCTGAGCACGTGCAGAAGCCACGTGTTCTCCATTACAGAAGACCTGTTGTATGATTCGGTTTTAGATAGGGGCAAAGTAGATTTCGACACAGACAGAAAAGCATCTCTGTGCAAGTTGTTCACAGTGCAATTGTTTCCTTGGCGCAACTTTTCAAATGACTTGATCATTTTGTTGCACTTTGGGGACTTTATTCCCAAGTAGAAAGGTAAGGAACTGCGGCTTCACATGTAAGCCTGGATGTGTCTACTCAGAAGTAAGCTACAATGGGTTTCATGGGACCCCCCACTTGGTCGAGTGGTGCTGAGAGCCCATTTGGTGTAGTGAGTATCGATCAGTCCAGGATTCAGGAGACCTGGGTTCAAATCCCTCCTTGGCCAGGAAATAGTTACTAGAGGTGGGGGTAACTATTGCAAACAAATAGCTGAACATTTCAGATACCTTGAGACATCTATTAGGGTCTTTATAATTTAGAAGCTAGTCAGAGACACATAGAAACAAAAGTGGACATTGACTCATACCTGAAATATGATACTAGGAGCAAGTGTTTCCAAGATGCATTTACAAGTATGGCAGGGAAGCCCTTCAAATCAGAATAGTCTCCAGAAACAAAAGACTAAACTATGTCTACTGTAATTTGGGCACATCACGAGAAACTAAGATTTACCGGGAAAGACAATAATGCTAGGGAAAGTGGAAGGCGGCAGGAAAAGAGGACGCCCAGATGAGATGGATAGACTCATAAGAGAAACTACGGTTGTGAATTGCAAGATCGGATCTTCCAAATGAGAGGGTTGCTATAACATGCGACACATTGCAACAACCAGAAAACCTACACAGATGCAACCATAACCCTCTGACTTTGATACAAGAACTTGATGCTTCTTTCTCCAAAACGGTGCCTTGAGTTATTCCAATACATGCACAGACAAGTTCCTTAGAGTTAAGGTGTGCTGCTTACACCACTAACCCCTGGCAGAAGTAGCGACGGAATGACCCCTTTTGAAACTTGATGCTCTCAGACAGTCTGTAATTGGGTTTACCCTGATCTGGAAATAGTCTCCATTCAATGGAATGGGAATTGTTTGTGAGTAAGCATGCCTACGGTTGCTTTGATCAGCAGTTATTTTAAGGACTCACCAGGAACTGACAGGGAGACCCGTAAATTTATTGCCATGGGTGTGTCTGAATTACTTCCCTTTAGAGAAGATCAGATGTTCCATTTTCTGTTTCGCCCTTCTGCATGTTGTGTTATCTGCTGTCAAATCACTTTCAATTTACGATGACCCTATGAATTAATGCTCTCCAAAGTCCCTGTCATGAACTGCTGTGCTCAAAACCAAGGTTGTACTTTCCCTTAGGAAATAAAATGATTTGAATTTATAACTTCTTTCTGCTTTCAAATCTCCCAGTATGATTGTCTCTGCTAGTGAGTCTTATGTTCTCACCGTGTGTCCAAAATACCATACCTTCCGTTTAGATACTTTTTGCTTCTGGAAGGACTTGATAGGTTGATTTGATCTAATGGCCACCAACATCTTTCCAAAGAGTTTGTAAAGTTCTCCTCCATCACTGCATCTCAAATAAATCCATTTTCCTTTCATCAGGTGTCTTCACTGTTGAGTTTTTGCAGTTGTGCGCAGCCATGTGGAACAGTGCAGGATAGATAAATTGTACATAGACCAGGGTTATACAAAGTGCTATTGCTTTGGTTCATTAAGCATCATGAGAAAGGGTTTTTTTTTCCTTCCTAGGTACCATCACGTGCTTCTTGAGGTATAGTGCAGTGTGGACTACATGAGTTTTGGGGCCTGTCTACACTGTCCCTTGTGGGGGCTAGATTGCATAGGTTCAGGCCTCTTAGGAACCATACCTGTCAAGTATCCTGTATTGGCTGGGCTTTCCCGTATTTCCGCTCCACTTCAGCCACTTACCCGCTGCCAGCCGCCAGCATCCCATAATTTGACCGGCCGGGGGAAGTAGTTACTGCGTATGCCCTTCTGCACAGAACCCTTATGCGCATACATAGAACCCTTATGCGCATACATAGAACCCTCATGCGCAGAAGCAGTCTGCACATAAGATTGTGCAGAACCCTTCTGTGCATGTGCAGAAGGGTTCTACACTTGCACAGAAGGGTTCTGCACAGGTCCCGTATTTTCCGGAGCCGCGCTTGACAGGTATATTAGGAACAGCAGAGAAGCTAAATGATGTTTATCCTGTTCTCCCTGTCCAAACAGTATCAGCAGCCTTTCTGCTTGTTTGGTGAATTAAAGCAAAAGCAAAGCAATCACACTTATATACCATCCTATAGTATTAGCACTTAGTGTACTCTCTCGGCTGTTCATAAGTTAATTAGCAGTTAATTGACTGATCAGCTGCTTCACAATCCCAGCAAAATTGAAGACCTCCCCTGTGGTCAGAGGAAGTGAAAAATATATCTCTATAGATAGATATTTTACATTGGGTTATTGAGCACTGTTGCTTTAAATCGCTTAGATCATAGTAAAAAAATGATCTAAGTGATGCAGCACTAGAGCGAATTGTAGCGGTGCAGCGCTACAGCAGTCATCAACCCAATGTAAAAGAACTGGTTTTTCCTGCTCTTTTCCAACAGTAGACTGGCTGATTATTAAAATTGCAACCAGTTATAATCTGCAGCCCTATTCAATACTTGTACTTAATTACTTTTAATTACTACTAAATTTATTATTTATTGACTACTGAAATAAGGTTAAGGGTTGTTGCCTGCTTTGCTTACACTGTAATTGCAATAGTTTTTCTATTATTCTTTTTCCTCCTTTTTATTATTATTTTTTCTCTTTTACTTATTACTTACTTGTATAATTGTCTAAACTTCAACTCTTTTTATTTTATTGTAATAAAAAATAAACTGCAGCCCTGCTGCCTGCCTATGAAAATATTTTTTAATTTTAATTTAATTTAATTTTCATATTTCTATAGCCACCCCGCTCACAAGGACTCTTTTTAGTAATTTGGACTCAAATCAGACTGGTAGCATTTCCTAAAGGGGTGGGGAGAGAAGATGCTGAAAACTGTTGCTTCCTACACTGCAGGTCGTAATGAGCAAATATCGATTCTATAGCACTTTATGGCTTACAATGTAATAACTCTCACTGGACTGAGTCAGTCTTTGCACACTCTTGACATGCCCAAATAAGTGGGCACAGGGTTTCCACCTAACCTAATTCGTCAACCTCCTGCCAACCTAGCAGTTCGAAAGCAAGACCTTACAAGTAGATAAATAGGGACCACTTCAGTGGGAAGGTAACAGCATTCCATGTGCTTCAGTGTCTAGTCATGCCTGCCACATGACCACAGAAACGTCTGTAGCAGTAGACAGCGCTGGCTCTTCGGCTTTGAAACAGATGAGCACTGCACCCTAGAGTCAGATACGACTGGCTTTCGAGCAAGGGAAACCTTTACCTTTAATTTGTCAACAGATTTCATTTGTTGTGATGCTCAGACTCAGATATTGGCTGATTTCTAAGCGCGCGCACACACACACACACACTCCAATGTCCTTCCTCTTTTAAATACACACACCTTTGTTACTGGCCTAGAGATGTAAGTTTCATGAAGGTGATAAGGAATGGAGAAGCATTTTGCAGGAGTCCTTAATTGGGATTCGGCAACAAAGAAAATGCTGCTAAGCTACAATTGTGCCGAAAACTCTCCCAGGATGTATTTTAAATTTTGCTGAAACTTTTCATCTTTAGCTGTGGGTTTGACAGTTTGAGGTGAGTTTGAGCTGCATCTTCCCTCTATAACGGAGCTATGGAGAGAACAGCGAGATAGGATCTCTTTCGGACTCTGCAGATGCTTAAAACAGACAGTCGTGGACTGGAATACCCCACTTAGGGTTCATTATGATGGTTGGGGATAATGGGAATGTAGTTCAGTAATGCATGGGGTCATCACCTGTTTATCAGCCCTGCTTTTTAAAGATTGTTTTGTTGCATGGTGTCCCTTTTTAGACATGTAACCAAGGCCAGAAACAGATGGTAGACAGCCCATAATTTAATGAAAAGCAGATATATAATATTGCAGACAGGTGATGAAGACAGCTTTTGCATGTTTGTGAAGTGAGATCTCAGAAATATCCTGCACCCAAATCCTGAAAACCAATCGCTTAGGAAGGCAAGTGAATTCGTGGGTGGAGAGAGAAACTCGTGGTATGATACTCAGATGCTTGTGTTAGGTAAGAAGTTCTCTCTTCCAATCATGAGCTGTCTATAATGCCTGTTTCTGGCCAAAGATAATCTCAGAACTGCAGAGCTGGAAGTGACCCTGTGACAGGTCATCAAGTCCAAACCCCTTTCAAGGAGGCATGGAAGGGAATTGAACTCCCAACCTCTAGCTCTGCAGCTGCAACTGTTGAGCTACCCAGAACATTGTGCTTCTCAATGTATAGGGAGAAAATATAATCTATGTGGATGAGAGAGAGTGAGGTGTGGAGCAGATGGATAGGATTCAGAAGATCTTCAAATCCTCAAATGGCGATGAAAATTCGCTTTCAGTCCAACTGTCGGCACAAATACTCGAATAAGAATTCTAAATTTTGGAAGGGGGCATGGATTTTCCCTAGGAACATGTTGTGTACAAGCTCTCCTTTTTCTCCTCCTCTTTCTCCTCCTCCTCCTTGTTCTCATCCACCCCTTCAAGTATTGAGGGAGATGTGAGTTTCTTGCTCAGGCATTTCTAGCTGCCTCCACGGATGTCATTTGGTGTTCTTGTAATATGTCTTTTATATTATCTCTCCACCTTCCTCTGGGTCTGCCTCGTAGTCTTTGTCCTTCTCCTCTTTCCACCTATGCCCTCTGTGGTGTGGACTTCCAACAAATCGCTTTCTTAGTTGTCACTGTATATAGTTTATGTCTGGCCAGACATCCCGTTGCAGTCATGGAGTAGACAGTATAGCCAGCGACTCAACGCCGAGTGTTGGCGGTAAATAACCTGACTCCCCAAAGGGGCCAACGGCTATGGGTGGCTCAGCCCCTTTAGGTGGGGTGATGGCCCCTCTCAATGGAGGAAATGCCACTGGAAACCATCCTATTGGGCCCAATGGCAAAATGAGCAGAGGAGGAACACTGATTCCCAATGGTCGTGGAGGTGGAAGAGACCATGCCAGATGGACTGGCTGTGAAGACGCACCTTGTCCATATCATCAAGGCTGTGGCAGTCCATTGCAGTCCCGGTGTTAAATCCTGCATGTCTCATTTCACGCGTGCCGCAGGAGATGGCAACGCGATCATAGTGTGTGGGTCACTTCGTGGCAAGCTGGGATCCACCTTAAACAAATTCATGCCAGTGGTATTTTTCCTGCTTGCCTTGGAAGGTGAAGGTGGCCCACAACCAGCTGGCCTCCAAGACCAGGCCTCCCGGTGCCCTGGGACTGGAAAAAAGTATACTTGGATCGAGTTGCAGCCGCCGCCAATATAATTTTTTTAAGATTGGTTCTATTCCGGTTCTTTCCTGATTGAATCCGTTCTAGTCACTTCAGTGGTGGTTCAAGTGGTTAAGATGCTGAACTTGAGGACTGGAAGATCAGCAGTTTGAGACCCGAGTACTACATGACAGAATGAGCTCCCATCTCTGGGAACCTGCCAACCTAGCAGTTCGAAAGCAAGAAATTCCAAGTAGATAAATAGGTACCACTTTGGTGGGAAGGTAAACAACATTCCTTGTACTCCGGTGTTGTGGCATGCTTGCCACATGTCCACGGAAACGTCTGCATATTGGAGACAGTGCTGGCTCTTTAGCTGTAAACAGAGATGAGCACTGAACCTTAGTCAGATACAGCTGGCTTTCAAGCAAGGGCTACCGTTACCTTAGTCACTCCAGCAGCCTCCCTCAGACATCTCATTTCTGTGGTGACCATCTTTCCTTTCTGTTTTGTTGTAAGTGTCCATGTTTGGCACTGATAACATAAGGTAGGAATGATAACATACTGTAAGGTGGGTTTTTAAAATGCGATTGGTTTTTGTTTCTGTGATCCACCCAGAGTCTTCGGAGTTGGGCGGCAATATAAATCAGGTAAATAAATATGCTTTGCATGATGTGTTTCTTTGTGCTGGTCAGTATTGCCTTGGGTTGTAAGAGTCATCGGCTACTACTTGTATCCGAGCACACATGTGTCTCTGGTGACTCCACAAACTGATCCTGGCATGGAACATGTAGCCACACACAGTACACTAGATAGATGGTGGAGGATGTGGTTGAGTTTGACGAAGCTTCCGTGCTTGATGCTCAGCATCTTCATATCTGTGGTGTTCCCCTTTGAAGTGATCAGTAGCAGCAGAGATGGTTTGACGCCAAAGTAGGTGATGCTCAGCCTTTGTCTCCCACGTTTGTGAGTTGATACCTGAAACCTTCATGGTTTGTTTCAGTTAGTCCTTATAACGCTTCAAAGGAGCTCCGCGCGGTCTTGTTACGGAGCTAAGTTCCCCGTAAAAGTATTTGGTGACGAAACCTGGTTGTAAGAGTGGATCTAAATTTTCCCAATATTTGGTTTGCCTTACTGCACAGTATGTTCATTTTGCCATGTTTAGTCAGTGTTGTTCTTAGGTATTTGAACTCTGCCACTTGCTTTACACCTGTTCCCTCTATTTCGATATTTAAAGTATGCTTTTTCTTCCCAGTTGCCATTACCACAGTCTTCTCTTTATTGATTCTCATATTATTGATCTTGCTTTTCTTGGTTCGTGGATGCTGTAATTCCTTAGCTGTACTTGCTATCAATGCCTGACCATATCAAAAAAAGCATATTGGGACAGTCCATACTCGAAACACTCCCCAAATTCTGCCACATGCTCAATTTCTATCTACCCACGGTTCCCATGCTTAACTCCCCACATGGGAACATTTAAAAGAAATGTTTCCTTGCCCAGATTTGGCTAGCTAGCTAGCAGTAAGAAGTGACACTGGAACTGATTGTTCTTCGGATACATCGGAAATGCACAATGTTCTTGAAGTGTCAATTTTCTTTAGAAATATGCCAGGCTAGGAGAGAGTGATGAGCTATTCTTAAAATGAGATTTATTTATTTTTGCTCCCCATCTGTGTCTAGGCCAGGCGCGAAACTGCCAAAATGAAGGTACCTTTGGGTGAGCTCATTCTGCAGTTCCTTTTGCCTGACCTAGTGTGAGAAAGATTAGCTGGCAACACAAGGTTGCCATTACCAGGGTACACCTGACTGTGGTTCAAAAATGCCACAGTCTTTTTGGAGGCTCTTTCTGTGTACCCCAAAATGAGAATGAAAATCTTGTTTTTTTACCAATTGTCACTGAAGTTTGTGAAGGGCGTGTGAACATCGGGGAGCATTTTTGATCTTAAGGTTTTCTACCAATGACTCAAAACATGAAATAAAAAATGAGCATTTTCTCCCAGAACAGTTTTATTCAAAGCAAAGGACTCCAGTGATTCATGTATGTCTCCTGATCTCTGGCCTCATTTAGAGATCAAAACCTTGTCTTTTAAACCTTTTGAGCCTCGTTTCCGTGCGCTTCGGTGTCTAGTCATGCCTGCCACATGACCACGGAAACGTCTGTAGCAGCAAACAGCGCTGCTGGCTCTTCGGCTTTGAAACAGAGAGGAGCACTGCACCCTAGAGTCGGATACGACTGGCTTTCGAGCAAGGGAAACCTTTACCTTTACCTCACAGGTAATGCATGAGGCTGATAACAGCCAGCCTGGAGAACTGGGTTGTAGAAAGTTCAAAAGTTTTCATCCCACCATCATCTTCTTGACCTTGCTTCTTCACGTAGCACTAAAGGTAATGGTTTCCCTTGCTCGAAAGCCAGTCGTATCCGACTCTAGGGTGCAGTGCTCATCTCTGTTTCTAAGCCGAAGAGCCAGCGCTGTCTGCTTCTGCAGACTTTTCCGTGGTCATGTGGCAGGCATGACTAGACACCGAACGCTGTTACCTTCCCAACAAAGTGGTTCCTATTTATCTACTTGCAATTTCTTGCTTTCAAACTGCTAGGTTGGCAGGAGCTGGGACAAAGACGGGAGCTCATTTCTATCCATGTTTAAAAAGGAAAGCCTGCAGTTTCGTCATGCCATGGTTCCTGCCCTCTCCATGGCGTGTTTTTTGCAGTCAGAGGCGTCAAACGAGTGCTAAGAGACTGAATAATAGGATTTGTACCGTAAATCCTATTAAACATTTGCTGAGGTGTTTTATTTCCCTGCCCTGCTATGAGATGTGTGATTTTTAAAAGGGCTCCATCTGTTCCCAACTTAATTAGTATAATAAGCAACTTTGGGCTGTTGCCTCTCCCCGCACCTCCCCAGTTAACTGGCCTCAGAGTTATATTTTTTAAAACATGCAGGTTTTGAAACAGAGATGAGCACTGAACTCTAGAGTCGGATACGGCTGGCTTTCGAGCAAGGGAGACCTTTACCTAGTAAGACCTATTTTGTAGCATGGGATGAGGGAAACCGTTTTCCTTTAACCTGAATAGTAAAGGTAAAGGTCTCCCTTGCTCGAAAGCCAGTCGTATCCAACTCTAGCGGGTGGTGCTCATCTCGGTTTTATCGACCCAACAAAACCTAAACAAAAATAGGTAAAGGTTTCCCTTGCTCGAAAGCCAGTCGTATCCGACTCTAGGGTGCAGTACTCATCTCTGTTTCAAAGCCGAAGAGCCAGCGCTGTCTGCTTCTGCAGACGTTTCTGTGGTCATGTGGCAGGCATGACTAGACACCGGAGCACACGGAATGCTGTTACCTTCCCACCAAAGTGGTCCCTATTTACCTACCTGCAATTTCTTGCTTTCGAACTGATAGGTTGGCAGGAGCTGGGACAAAGACGGGAGCTCATTCCGTCCTGCAGTACTCTGTAATCGAATTGCGGACCTTTTGCCTCCCAGTCAGCGTCTTAGCCACTTGGGCCTATACAAAATTATCAACATGCTCCCACCCCACATATACACATTGATATAGGTGAACACAAATTGCAGGATGTGGAGTGAAATGTGCCATTTTAGGAGGCTTGAACTGGATTTATCCCCCCAGTTTATACCATTTTCTTTAGCCTTAAATGACAATGCAAGCATTTATTTTGTGGTTTATAGCTGTGTGTTTTTTTGTCCATACATATTTTATACTTTTATAAGTAAATATCTGCAGGGTGCAATATCAGAATCAGAGAGTATTCCACTATATCTTTCCTGGTTAAAGTCAAAAAACAACAATGAACCTCAATAATAATTCACAGCAAAGTGGATTATTATATGCACGATCCAAGTAATAAAAATCCAGACAACCACCTGGGCTACTGAGAGATGAAAGCGATGAGTTTCTTTTTTAAAAAAGTGACCTCCAGAGCTCTGAAAGATGGAGATTTCTGGACTGGGGAGGGATCTTTGGTCAAAACCAGAAGGTCATCTTCTCGATCAGGCGAAGGACCTTTCCAGTCAAGCGGTCTCTTCTTATGTTGCCCAACCTTATATCCCTTAGCAAACAGCCTTTGTGTTTGATAACTCTGTCTGGACCATAACGGATCTGACTCGGTCACCCTTGTGCAAAAACCAGTTGTATCTGACTCTAGGGTTCGGTGCTCATCTGTTTATAGCCAAAGAGCCAGCACTATCTGTGTCTGCAGATGTTTCCGTGGATATGTGATGGGCATGATTAGACACCGGAGTGCATGGAACGCAGTTTACCCTTCCCTGTGGATTTCAGCACCTAAGCCATTCGTCCATAGGGTTGTCCGAATAGTTAACCACCGCCTGGCACTCATCGTTGAGCCGCTGGCAGCATGGTCTACACCAGGGGTGCCGAAACTATGGCCCATGTACCGGATTCGGCCCCTGACAGCAATTCACCCAGCCCATGCTGCCCTTGTCGCTCCCAGAAGCAGAAGTAAAACGCCGTCGTTTGGGCACCCCTGGTTTAAGCAGAGAAAATGACAGCCTAAAAATCTACCTCATCCTGTTGCAAAACGTATCTGTTGCAAAACAGATCGCAAGGCATGCTTTACTTCTGCTTTCGGTGGAAGGAACCACGTGACCGGCCCGCTGAACCACGTAACTGGCCCGTGACCCAAAAAAATTGGGCAGCCCTGGTCTACTCTATTACCATAGCAGGATAACCTGGCCAGACTGGATTAGTGGTCACTCATAAAAAATGCATTTTTAAAAAATCCTTGTAATTACATTTTAGGTACAAACAAGGTGCTACCCAAAAGTAACATTATACATCATTAAATTAGTTTAAGCAAGTTATTTTTAAGCTCTGACGTTTGTATGTGACATCATGGTAAGGAATAAGGAATCAACTGCAGCATTAAAGATTTCTATGCTCTCGTCTTCTCCCACCTTCTTGCTGTGTAGCTGCGATCGGCATGAATCTTGCATGAGAAGGCCATTTATGGAACAAATCCACCCAGGCCTTTTCTGAGTCACAGGAGGAGAAAAATATAAATAAATGTGGAAGGCCCTCTCATGCAGTCAAAAAGCAGCCTCATGGCCTCTTAATCATGTTGAAGGTGATGGTTGGTTAAAATGGAAACTTTCCCCACGTTTTCTTCTTCTACAACTGAGTTAGGGAAATTAATGTCTTCTAATGAGATTGCTCTCAGTCTGGCCAGGTTATCCTGCTATGGCAAGAGTTCTCAACCTTTTAAAGCTGGGGGCCAGGTCATGCACCCTCAGACAGCTTCAGGGGTCGGACAACCATTTTTGCCCTTCCTCCAGCACATGGCACTTCTGGTGGTGGTGGTGGGAGGCCACATGAAATGTCTCCATGGGCCACACTGCAGGTTGAGAATCCCTGTGCTATGGTAATAGAGTAGACACTACCGCCAGCAACTCAACACCAAGTGTCAGGCAGACGTTAACTAACCTGACCACCCTGAGGACTAACAGCCTTGGGTGGTGAAGTCCACAGGGAAGGGTGATGGTCCCCAAGTGGATTAAATCCCATTTGACTCCATCAAGATGGAGGGAAGCAGCTTCATCAATACTGGCCTAGGGCTGATGAGCATAGCTGTCAAGTATCCCTTATTGGCCGGGAAAACCCCTTATTTTACCCTCTTTCCCGCCGCCATCCCTTATTAATTAGACTGCAATGCCCTATTGCCGCCATTGGAGGGCAGCACAGGATAAGCATCGCTGTCAAGTATCCTGTATTTGCTGGTAAATTTCCCTTATTTCCAAAACCAAAACTTGACAGGTATGAGGACTTTGTGTATTTAAAAGTCTCAGGAAGAGAAAGTGACTCACGGAACTGGATCAGTGGTGCGGGTGTCATGCTGCGATGCAGAAGGCGAAAGGCCACTGCGTTATATTGTTCCCAGGACAATCTTCATGGCAGATCGCCAATATTTGGATTTGGATATAGCGGAAGAAGAATGAGATAGCTGGGAAATACTTCATTGTTCTGACATTTATTCTGAGTTTCTTTTGGGTTGCTCCACTATCCAATTGTATTCTCCAACAGAAGCATATTTAGAAAGAGAGCTATTTTGTATTACTGAGGAAATCAATTCATTGGTTCCCGAAGGGAAGGAATTGCTTTTGGCTGAGCCAGAGGTCTGATTCCTCATCACTTAAGATCTCTTCAACGCTAGAGGTGAGTCCTAGAGCAAATCAATCCTGAACTCTTTCTGGAGCCAAAAATAATAAACCTGAGAAGGCGAGATTTTCTGTGAAAAGGCAATCATGCTGGGAAAGATGGAAGGCAGCAGGAAATGAGGAAGATCAAATGTGCGATGAATTGACCCCCTAAAGAAAACCACGGGCTTGAGTTTACAAGAGCTGAGCAGATCTGTTAAGGACAGAAGATTTGGGGGTTTGCTCATTCATAGGCTTATGACAAGGTGGGGTGAGTTGAGGGCAGTTAACAACAGCAACAACACAGGTACAACCTCCCTGGGGGCAGGTAGTGGCCTGAAAATTGCTTCTATTTGCTCCAAAAATCTTGTCCTCCGTCTTATGGGAGGCAGGTTTCTCCCATTTTGGCTGCCCTCTGCACCCTGGGTCCTTTCCTACAACTTGATGTTTAAAATTTGGTCACTAGAGAGTATAAAAGGGCTTCTTTAGGTTAAAAACACACCGGATTTCGAAAAGAAAAATGGTGGGTAGGAGGTGGTTGCAACCTTATGGAGGCCTGAACATTTGTGACCTTGTGCTCCTGGAAGCTGCCTATCTGTGCGCAAAGAATAGATGCTCAAACCTATTTCAGATCCCTATTAGTCTTGCATTCCTTTGATGCAGGAAGGTTTTAATTCATTTTCCTGTTGTAATTTTCCTTTCTTGCACACCTTTCTGCACATCTATGCATTTCTGAGGGCAGTTTTCAAGCCCTCGGGAATCTATAGAGAAATAAACAAAGAATTTTTGTAGATCAAGTTCGACCTCATGGGGACTGCATATTCCCTCTAGGTAACCTGTTTTTTGTCTTGCAAGGGGTGTGTTTTGCAGCAGTTATACTTGCTGTTTTAAGCACATGAGCAAAATGTACACACTCCAGTCAACCAGCGAAAAATAAATGTAAAATACGCCAGTGATAGAAAAGCACATGGTATGACAAATAGATGCCTTTTGCTACTGGTGGGAGCACTGTTTCTAAATACAGACTTAAGACCGTTGCTTTGCTTTCGGTTTACATCTTGACTTGCATTTTAGTCCAAGGCACCATGCCATTATGCAGATTCGCTTAACAATGAAGACGGGCCAAAGTTATTCTTCATCTCCACTACTCCCCTATGTTGAAAATCAGATCAACTCTGGGGGAAACTATTAGTAGTTTAATTCTTGAGTTAGATAACACAATGGGCTACATTGTGTTGGTTGCTGAGGTCGAATCCATACTTCCATGTTGGTTGTTGATGTCCAATCCATACCTTCTCACCAGTCTTGCTTTAAATGAATGTGGACCCCCTGGGCCCAAAACCCAAATACAGTTCCCAGTAAACCCCCATCCCCAACATGAATCCCAGCAACATCTGGATATCTACATGTTTTTATTCCTGCTTTAAAGTTACTTCCCTCATACTTCACAATGTTTCTCTGTGACTTCGCTTTGTCTCTTAGAAGGAAATCCTATTATATTTGTGATATGGTTGGTATTCCAGCCTGGATAAGCTTTCCAGAGACGTTAATGCTTGCTTTGGTCTGCGCAACTAACCAAGCTGAGTTGGGAAGACCTGATCCGCTATCGTTTGTCACATTCTGCCAGGAGAAGAAAGAAGAGATTAGATTTCAGCTTGAATTCCAGTCACCATTTAGTCCCTTTTGCCTTCGGTCTTTTATTGACTGGGTGTTCTTTTGTATCACAAACATTCTTGAGGTCATGCAAGAGCAAAACCAAATTAGAAGATGGAAAATGGAGCTCACTAGGCAAGGAACATCCGCTTGGAGCACCCTGAACAGGCTGAGGGTTGAAGTCTGTAAATGCAAGACCATCATGCTCAAGTGGGGATGGCTGGCAGACAACAACATGCTAATGTGAATGTGGAGCGATACAGAATCCGGCTCATTTGCTGGTCTGCTGATTATTATTATTTTATTTATTACATTTATTTATATCCTGCCCTACTCAACCCAAGGGTGACTCAGGGCGGCTGATAACAAGCCGACAGTGGTGCACATACATAGATCTTACATATTTCAGATAAATAGTGGTTATCTATCTTAACCTATAAATCCAAGGGTTAACCGTTGGAACTGGCTATAGGTTGCTATGCCTCGCCCTACTTGCCTGCACTCACCCTTCCTGCACACGGCCGATCTGGGTCCACAGGTCAACAAAGGATTGAGAAAACCAGCAGTGGGGCAACAGCCCCACAAACGCGAAGAAAGGGAAACAACTTCACTTCCCAACATTCCTTGCGCCGCGCCAGAGCCAATCAGGCTGAGAGGCGCCGCAGCCAATCAAAAGAAAACCATTTTAAAAAAACGCAGCACCAACCCATAACTACAAGCCCCAGCGTCCTGCGCGCCATGAACGTGCAGAACGCTGAGGAAGCCGGCACCCAAAAAAAAACACCGGGAGAGCAAGTCCGCCAAGCCGCGGGAACCAAAGCCCCCCTCCCCAACGGCGCCTGAAGCTCCTAATCGGAGTTTCCCCTTTAATATCACGGGGGGGGGGGTGTTGTGCTCCCCCTCTCTACTGGCTCCCCTGGGGTTGAGAGGGTGGGGTGGGGGACAAAAGGAGTCTGTCTCCCCCACCCTCCTGGCCCCAGGGGACCCGGCAGAGAGGGGATTCCCTCCCCCCCACACACACACACACGCCCCATATTAAAGAGAAGAAACCAAGCGGTTACTTATCTTTAAAAACGGAGTTGGGGGGGGGAATCCCCCTCTCTACTGGCTCCCCTGGGGTTGAGAGGGGGGGACAAAAGGAGTCTGTCTCCCCCACCCTCCTGACCCCAGGGGACCCGGCAGAGAGGGGATTCCCTCCCCCCCACACACACGCCCCATATTAAAGAGAAGAAACCAAGCGGTTACTTATCTTTAAAAACGGAGTGGGGGGGAAATCCCCCTCTCTACTGGCTCCCCTGGGGTTGAGAGGGTTGGGGGACCAAAGGAATCTGTCTGAGAGGGGATCCCCCCCCCAGGACACCAAAAAACACAAAAACAAACAATCAAAAATACACAAAAACAAACAAAAATAACACCAAAAAAGTAAACAACAACAAACATTTCCAAACACACCCAGCACCCAGCCAAACACCACAAAATCCAACCACCACCACCACCCCAAATAAAGAAAAACAGCTAACTCACCACCACACGACCTCATACCACAACGACTGGAAAAGAAATGAATAAAGAAAGAGACTACTTACTGGAAGAAGCTCCACCCAGAGGCCACGAGAGAAAAAACAGTCAAAATACAAGATAACCCCTACCAGCAGCACTTGCTGCCCACAATAATAAAAAAAAATTCAAAAAGTCACAATAGCCCCACACAAAAGGCCCCAAGAGTTTTTCGAAAAAGTATATCATCCTTTATTCTTTTTTTTTCATCCACAAAACCAAAACACCGAACAAAACTCATCACAGTTTAAAACAGGCCATCAAAAATTTTTTGTATAAATAAAAAAATTTAAAATATAGATTAACCTCTTCTTTACAAACATTAACAACAACAACAACAAAAACTTTCCAACACCATTTAAAACAGCCTGGCAACACCGGGCAACCTTTGCTAGTTCAATTATATCCCAGTAGCACAGGAAACCCCACAGAACATAGTCATCTGAGCACAGAACAAGCGCTTGGGAGTGCAATGAAGAATC
Source organism: Bradypodion ventrale (assembly GCA_035047345.1). Taxonomy (NCBI): domain Eukaryota; kingdom Metazoa; phylum Chordata; class Lepidosauria; order Squamata; family Chamaeleonidae; genus Bradypodion; species Bradypodion ventrale. The sequence continues at coordinate 133,037,994 of JAWDJE010000006.1, read as the reverse complement.
CAGCTCCAATAATTATAATTTCATGTGAATAATTATAATTTCATGTAAAAAATTGAAAGGATTTTTGCAGGAGAAACTCCGTCCAGAGAAACACCCAAATAAGGCTCCTTTCATGTCCCCAAGAGCTGGAACAGAGATGGTCACTCAATCCATCACGCAGTACCCAGGTTTCGAACTGCTGGCTTGCCAGCCTTCCAGCTAACAAGGCGAGCTTCTTCACCACTGAGCCCCCACAACTCCTGGTCTAACGATGACTGCCAGAACCATGCACCAATGAGGACTTAAGTTTGGCCTAAACCAAGGAAGTGACTTAATTTTGGCAGTCCGGGGTTTGATCGAGACATAGGGTGGGGGGCAGGATCTCTTGGAGGGGCTTAAGTGGTACCCAACAAAGTTAGCTTTTGAGATTTAAAATGGGAGAGAGAGAGTCAGTGCTGAATATTGTGTGATTTCTCCTTCTACACATGGAAGAGCGACTTTCTAATTATGATGATGGCTGTTGTTTTTGATTGCCTGGGGGGGCACTTCATTCAGCATAATTCATTCAGTGCACGTCTAAAAAGTCTATACCCATAGAACCCTTCCTTTCCCACCTCTTATTCACACTTGTGTGGATGTCTGAACACATCTTTCCCCATTGGCTATCGCATACTTGAGTGGTATGTTGCATGGATTGGAAATGCGTTCAATTTCCAGATGTATCTGCAGCTATTCCCCCAACAGGGAAATTATTCAGGAATACAGGAAGTTGAATGGATCAATGCAGTATTAATCAATTTAGCCCGGGAACATCAACCGCGACTGGCAGGAGCTTCTCAGGGATTCTCATACAGGGTACAACTCCCAGAATTTCTTAGCCAAGATGGTCTGTGGCTGTTGGCCATCACCATCACCCACGCTGTCTGGGGGCATTCGTGATATGCATAGCTATTGCATATTCTGGAAAAAAAAAGGCCCTTTACGCATCTGGAGGAGAAACCCTTAGCTAGCAGCTAGATATTTGTCTGTGGTGGTTTAGTTGTTAAGATGCTGCAGACAGTGGTGGCTTAGTGGTTAAGATGTTGAATTTGATGACTAGCAGGACAGCAGTTGAAGACCCGAGTGCTGCACGACAGAATGAGCTCCCGTCTCTGCCCCAGCTCCTGCCAACCTAGCAGTTTGAAAGCAAAAGAAAATTGCAAGTAGATAAATAGGGACCACTTTGGTGGGAAGGTAAACAGTGTTCCGTGCATGCTGGTGTCTAGTCATGCCTGCCACATGATCATGGAAACGTCTGCAGACACAGACTATAAACAGAAATGAGCAGCGAACCCTAGAGTCAGCTATGACTGACTTTCGAGCAAGGGCAAAACCTAGTGCTTTGTCTCACTCTGGATGAATCCCATCACCCTCAAGCCCACAAGTGAGGGCGATATAGGATGAAAAGAAACCTCAGACTCTACAAACAGTTGGGGCGGGGGAGAGATCAAAATATCACAAAGCAAAGCATAATTTCCATCTCTTGGGTCTTGGAGTTACTCAGGCAATTCGTTTAGCTTTTCGGCATCACAGATGTGTCCTAGACACCTCCATAGGCCCGCCATGCATATTTAACACTACCTTTCAGAAACACTACAAAATTCAGACTTGCATGATTTCTATTTTTAATGGCTTTCTTCATTTAGCTCATCATTTTCAAAAAAAAGATCCACTAAAGCAGCAATGCTCAAGTTTAAATGATTCAAGAGGGCTACTTGTACCCTCTCAAAAGTTCTTAAGACAGCTTGAGCTCTGGATTCTTTTTGAAAGGCAAGGAAGGTTGATGTGTGGTACCAAAGAAGATTTGGATTTTAACATTGTCTCGTGGAAAATAAGTTAATCTATTATATTTGCTGTGTATTCCACTGCTTTCGGCTTCCCAGTGTGCTGGTATGAGTAGACAATGTTGGATCCACTTACGGGTCTCATTCATACAGTAATGAATTTAATTCTATGTTAATGTTTGTAGCTCACTATACAGTATTTTGATGCAATTGACTGGGGCTGCAGTGGCTCAGCAGTTAAGAAGCTCACCTTGTTAGCTGGAAGGCTGGCAAGTCAAGAGTTCGAAACCCAGGTACTGCATGACGGATTGAGTGCCTGTCTCTGTCCCAGCTCTTGGGGACATGAAAGGAGCCTCATGTGGGCTGAGCAGAGTCTCTTCTGCGAAAATCCTTTCGACCCAGAATAATTTTGACACATTATTATTGTTGTTGTTGTTATTGTTATTATTGACTTTAAATATATTTTAAACCACGAGAGGGCTCACCCTAAGATTTTGAGGCAACCAATAAATAAAAAATGTTTGTGCACAAATTTGACTCCAAAATATTCCAGAACTTCACAACACTCAATGTAGCTGTTGAGTCTAATATCAAATTTCATTCAGGAACCATATTCCCTTAGCATTCCTGATTAGAAATTGAATAAAAGTGTTCTGTGTGTTTTAATAAAAATTTTGTATATTTGCTTCCTCCCTGTTCGTCATGGGTTAACTTTTTGGAAAGGGCTAACCTCCATAACCTTTTGTACCAAATATTAATAGATAATAGCACTCTAGCATTCCAAATTTTAGCAATATTCATTCTAGCAACTAGCACTTCGGTGTCTACGCATCTCTGCCACATGTCCACGGAAACGTTTGCAAACGCAGGCAGCTCTGGTTCTTCAGCTATAAACGGGTGAGCACTGAACCCTAGAGTCGGATACGACTGGCCTTCGAGCAAGGTGACCTTTTAGCAACTACTGGTTTTTTTAAAAAAAGAGAAAACCAAATTCTTTATAGAGGCAGTCTTGTTTCCATTTGTAAAAATAATTAAAAGCACTAATTCGGTTGTCAAAACTGGATTACATTTTATTATTTCACAAATTCCCTCCCTCTCCTCTTCACAAAATATTTGCTCCTAAAGGGCAAAACCACCATGCATGTATAAATGTGCCTCTTTTCCCACATCTCTTTCAAAATTCTACAATATTGGGGATTTTTTTTTACATGAACTAATTTTGTGGGTGTTGAAATACATCTCAGGATCAAGCTTCTCCACCCTCCGCCCCCAATGTTGAGTTGTCTAAAAACTCCGTAAGACACTGTGTTGCTTTGGTGTATGAAGACCAAGACACAGGACACAGCCTCGGGCTGGGTTAACTCAGGTTTATTGCATGGTGGTCAGAGGGAACATGAGGTAATGGCGGATCAATAGCTCTTTATATACAGTGGTAATACATTTGAACGTGGTTCCACGATAGCCCATTGGCTACTGTCGTCGTGACGTCATTGCTGGTCACGCCCTTCTTGTCCAGGTGTAGGTGGTGGCGGGAAAACTTCCCGCGCTGTTGCCTTTGATGAGTTTGGACCAAGAGAGCTTTGGACGCTCGCTGCTGCCAGCTGGTGGTCATTAGCTCGCGTCCTATTACAGGGTTTATGTGATACAGCTGAAGGTTACATTGTTGCCCATAGGCAAGGTTACATTGGTTCAGATACATTGTTATCCATGTGGAGGATCAAACCATTAGGACACAACATCCCTCCCCCCTAGGATGAGACGAAGTCTCGAAACCACACTCTCCCCCCATTCAGCCTGGCCAGAAGGTGGCTGACCACCGGCACCGGGTATGCATTAGGGCGGATCGCCTTGTTAATTGTACACTTATAATCAGCGCAAATGCGCACCTCCCCGTTAGCCTTCAGAGCGGTTACAATTGGAGTTTCCCACTCCGCGGAATCAACAGGAATAAGAATCCCCTGGCCCACCAGTTTGTCCAGTTCCGCCTCTATTTTGTCCTTTAGTGCGAATGGCACCCTGCGCGGTTTGAGTCTTATCGGGCGGACCTCCGGGTCTAGGTCGAAGGCTACAGGGGGTCCCTTGAACTTTCCGAGTCCTTTTTTAAAAACGGCGGAATGCGCGTCGCACACCGCTTGTATTGGGTCCACCCCCACGGTATGCACTCCCCCTATGAACAAACCTAAGGGCTGAAACCATTGCGTCCCTAGGAGGCTACAACTACCCCCCTTAAGGACAACTAGGGGCAGCTCCGCGGAATGTCTCTTAAAACTGACCCGAAATTTCCCGACCCCCAATACTGGAATGCTGTTCCCCTGTACATCTCGTAGCGTGGACCTCAACGTTTTAAGTTTGGGTCGCACGTGGGGGTCGATTTTCAAGAACTCTTTCTGGGAAATTATAGAATAGGAGGACCCCGAGTCAATTTCCATCCTGATAGGGGCCCCTTGTACTAGTACCTCAACAAAGTAATGGGACTGTCCCGCGGCCACACTGAACACCGGAGCGTCGTCCTCGCTGTCGTCCGAGATGCGGCCCACGCCGTCCTGCTTCCTCGTGGTCTGGGCGCCATCTTTGGACCTTGCTGGACGGTCCGGTCTGGTTGAGCGGTCTTGTGACTGTCTCCGGCCCTCCTTCCGTTTTCTGCACGCCTTGGCGATGTGCCCCCGACGTCCGCAGGTGTAACACTCGGCTTTCCTGAATGGGCACCTTGCGCGCTCATGGGCCGCTCCGCAACCATCGCAGCGGCGCCCCCCTTTTCGGACCCTCTGGACCTCCTCGCCGTCGCTGCCTTCCGTAGACGACTTTGAGGCCCTTCGGGTTGCGTGCACCGACTGACCGGACTTTCTGTGCACCGAATTCTCCGCTTTGCCGGCTCTAGGACGCCACTCACGCCACTGGTGCATTTCGTCCACTCCAGCATTCGTGGACTCCGCGGCTTCTGCGGCCTCTACAACCTCTGCCAGCGTGGGTGGTGGCTCCTTGTTCATCAAGCTGCGCTGCACCTCCTTGTCCTTCAGGCCACACAGCACTCCGTCCCTGAGGGCCGTCTCTAGGTCGTCCCATCTGCAGGGGCCGGCGGCTATCCTCATGGCTGTTACGAATGCCTCAACCGACTCGTCCGGCGCTTGGACTCGCCTCCAAAACGCGCTCCGAGCGGGAAACATTGCCCTCGAGGGACGGAAACGCTCACGCAGCAGCTTCATGATGTCGTCTGCTTTGAATTCGCTCACCTTCTTCGGTGCAATGATGCCCACCAGCGTTCGCTTGGTTTCCATCCCAAGCATTCTGGTGAGGATGGCCCTCTTTCTCTCCTCATCGTCTTCTTTGACTTTGAGTTCCACCAGCGCCGCCTGGAAGTCCATCTCAAAAAGCTCCCAGTCTTGCGGTTTGGTGATGTTGAACCCGCTCTGTGCCCTGGCTGCTCCTTGGGGATCCATATCCCACCTTCGTCGCCAATTTGGTGTATGAAAACCAAGACACAGGATACAGCCTCGGGCTGGGTTAACTCAGGTTTATTGCATGGTGGTCAGAGGGAACATGAGGTAATGGCGGATCAATAGCTCTTTATATACAGTAGTAATACATTTGAACGTGGTTCCACGATAGCCCATTGGCTACTGTCGTCGTGACGTCATTGCTGGTCACGCCCTTCTTGTCCAGGTGTAGGTGGTGGCGGGAAAACTTCCCGCGCTGTTGCCTTTGATGAGTTTGGACCAAGAGAGCTTTGGACGCTCGCTGCTGCCAGCTGGTGGTCATTAGCTCGCGTCCTATTACAGGGTTTATGTGATACAGCTGAAGGTTACATTGTTGCCCATAGGCAAGGTTACATTGGTTCAGATACATTGTTATCCATGTGGAGGATCAAACCATTAGGACACAACAGTTGCCATCCAAACTTCTCTATGGGATATGACACTCTGGCACATACCTGTCAACCTTCCCGGATTGGCTGGGATTCCCAATTTTCGGCGCCGATTTGCGCCATTTCCCATCCGCAGCTGCCAAAACCCCGGAATTGGCAGCAGGGGAAAAAGAGGTACTGCGCATCCCTTCTGTGCAGATCGCCTTCTACACATGCATAAAAGGCTTTTAAGCTTGCATAGAAGTCGATCTGCGTGGAAGGGGATCGTAGAAGCCTTGTACGCAAGCGTAGAAGGGTTCTACGCAAGCGTAGAAGGGTTCTACGCAAGCGTAAAAACCTACGCATGCATACAAGGCGATCTGCACAGAACCATTTTGCGCAGGTCGCGTACAAGGCGGACTGCGCAGAACCGTTCTGCGCAGGTCCCGTATTTTCCGGAGCCGCGGTTGACAGGTATGCTCTGGCACCTTCTTGGGCAATAGAGATCTGTTGTGTTTCCTGCTCATTTCTAGTGGCCAGAACAACAACCATCGCAATATTTTTCTCATGCCTCCAGATCTTGACAGTGATAGTGGAATCAGAGGGAGAGATGATGTAGCCATTTATGGGTTCCAGGGGCCTCAACATCTGGAAATTGCTTACCTACAACTTAGTATAATTTTATGGCTTAGTCACTAGGTGGCACTAAAAGGTGTATCTGGGTTGAGTCAAGATCTCCTATTTGCTGTCCTTTCTTTGATAGAGAGAGAATAAAAAATCTTGTCAATGTTGACATTGACAGGTCTTACTCTTGTTCTTTATATGGATGAATTTTGTTTTATTCTCCAGAATGAGCAAGCAGTGCAGAACTGTATGGAAATGCCACCTCCTCTGTGACATTTCCCTGGGGTGGGGGTGGGCAAAACACATGATTTCATAAATTTCTTCTCCAAATAGGTGCCTGTATTTGGGGACTCTTTAACTGGACCGATGCTAAATGACATGAATGTCTGCACAGAGCCCCGTGTTCCTTCTAGATAGGCTGAATATTGAAAACATAATTAATTCATGCTCTCTAAGGCCAAGGTACTCCAGGTTGGATTGCCAGAATGTCATCTTGATCCAGTTTTAATGGGAGAGCAAATGCTGAGGCGATTAGGAATAACAAGAAGCAGTTTGTCTGCTTTTCAAGGGTTTTAGTATTTGCACCCATAAGAGGTGAACTCTCCTCCTGGGTTGCCTCTTGTGGACTGGAGGTTGGTGGAACACCAATTTGTGGTATGGCTTCTACCTGTAGAGTCACTTCCAGAGAATGCCAAAGATGGCAGAGACTCATCCTCTTAGCAGTTGGATCCCACAGTTGGGCACTGTTCTGCTCTATTCCCCATAGTGTTGCCCATATTGGGATCAGCAACTTGGGTGGGTCCAGGATGCCAATCCCACCCCTATAGTGCATCAGGGCAGAATACCATCCTTGCACTTGCTGAAACTAAATGGCAAATCGTATCAGAGAGCCCTCAGCCCCCATTTAATCCAAGGCAAATTCTTCTTTTAAATGGCACTTAGTACCATATTTCAATGGCATTTTTAGGAGCACCTTGGGAGTGTGGCCAAATTGGCCTTCAGGCTTCTGTGCAAACTTCATGTTGTCCATTGCTGTTCCATTGTGAAATTTGCTGAAATTTACTGCCCAGTAGCACTTGGTGCACTCTCAGGGCTGTGATGATATTAGGATAATTTGGGCAGGTTCACCCTAGGATTTTAATCAGAAGGTGCTGTGAACACTCTGAGTTGCAGGTGCCTAGATAGGTGTTTTTGGAGTACACCTGGCCTATGAAATTTGATTCGTTGTAGTTCAAAAACACAAGTTTGCACACTTGTGAGGGTGTCCAGTTGTCTCAACTGAGCACTCCTAGTGCTGGGACAGAGTTTCACTAGGGCACTTAGGAGAAGTAGATAAACAAAGAGAGAGGGAGATGGCCAATTAGCACCTTGTCAGATACTTTAACCGAGGTTCTCTGGGAGCTCCATGTAAGTCTGGACATGTATGGGGATGCATTCAGGGGAAACCCATTTGATAAACTGAATACATAGCAACAGTGCATCATTTTCTCCCACTGTGTAATCACATCTTTTCTTGAGTTGACTTGGTTTTTAATTATTTTATTTGTTTATCTATTTTGCCAGGGTAGCCTGGAGAAATCCAGCATAGGAATTATGTTTTGTTAGCCCAGTTTTTTAAAAAATGAACTAATGTGAATATGTGTGCACAAGAGGGGGGGAAACATTTGCTCTCCACAGAAGCCAAAGCTGACTTGGTATTTAATCTATTCTCTTCTGTGTTCCTCATAAAATGCCAGGCACACACTCGGCTCCCTTGACACCATGCAGGGGAGATGGACGCATGCAGGCTGGTTATAATAAATGCATGCATCTGAAGTGTGCTTATTCTTCTATTTTGTAGCTTTGCTGATAGATTTGTGTCATGAGAGTAGAGTTGTTAGTTAGCCGTCATGTTGAAAGGTGGGTTGACAGCACAGAGCAATGATCAGAGAAATTTTTAAGAAGGATACAGAAGAAAGGAGCTGGTAATATTTACTCATTCATGAATAAGAAGACTTCCATAAATAGCTCATTCAAACAAAAGTTAAGGAGGCTTGCGAAGTTAGAACAACAAAGGGCTAAATCCAGTTGCCATCTAACAACAGTAGACCTATTGGACCAACAGGCCTTTGGTAGAGATGGGCAAGCCGGTATCCAGAGCTTGTAACTAGTTACATTTGGCAGCAGTGACTCGGAGAATGGGTCAATACTGGTTAGGTAAAGGTATGATGTTTACTACATTTCTGATCACTCTTACCTTATTGTTATCTTTGTCTTGATGAAGTGCACAAGAACGGCTTATTTGAAGAAGATGCACACACAACGGTACAGGCGAAGGAGGTAGCAATAAAAACCTGAACCAAAATCAATGGGAAATATATTTAGAGCAATATTCTTAGATCTTAAAAATAGAAGCCCAATGACATTAGTATAAGAAAAACCACCAACCACTCACTTTCTAGCAGAAGGGAAAGGCTGCAAACTTTTGTCTCTGAACAATAAAGAAATAGTTAGAATTCTCATTCACTGACATTCAAACAATTTGAAACAACACGAGAGAAATTTGCCTACTAGTTTTTAGTTACCTGCTGCAGGAAAACAAGATACTGGACGAGGTAAGACTTTGATTTTGCTCAGAAAAGGCCCTTTTTAGGACAGTCATTCAGACCAACCCTTGCTCAGGTTCTCGAACACAAAGGTCCAACTGCAGTACTTGGGATGGATTTGCTCTGGAGCTGCACCAGGGCCCATCACTAGCTATCTTCAAAAAACAATTAAAAACTTTCTCATTCAAGGAGGCCTTTCAGGGTGTTGTCCTCTGGAAAGTCCTGTATTTCTTCCATATGGCCGCCATGTTGTTTTCCTACTCATACTTTACCCCTTCTCTCTTTCTTTCCACTTCCCCAGATGCTTCTACGTTGTGACACATCGATGAACCTGCCTCTCTTGGCTCTGCTGGAAAGATACTGTGAAGAACTTTCCTCTCATCACAATGTGTCGGGTAAGGATCACATTCTGATGTCATGTGTGTGAAATGGCAAACTGGGGGACATATTTAAGAATAGTCATTTTGGCTCCTTGGCTAATAGCTCTGGGTTCAGTCCACGGGTCCTCTGGTTCATGATCAATTGAATTTAGCAATAAAAACCTGTTCTTTATGTGATTTTTAAATTCTTCACTATTTTCATTTAAATCCTATTTTGGCACTGTGATTGTTTTAGTGTTCATCTTCAGCTTTACTCTTTTTAAAAAGTTATAATAATTCATGGTCTCTATCGCAGTCTAGTACTTATTTTTTCAGACAGAATAGAGCGTCTCTATCTTCTGCTTTCAGTCATGTATCATATTTGAATTCTATATTGACCATCTGGTGACATCCATGAGTATAATTGTCTGCTTGGTTGTCTGAAGCAATAAGCAACGTGTTGGCTTCACTGAATTCTGGGTGACTCTCTCCTGCTCCCAGACCAAATTCTCCATGTAGGGATATTCCCTTACACAGCTAATTATTTTTGGATTATGTTGTTGTTTTTCTTTATGGTTACTTTTTAAAAACACACCTCAACTTCATCAGCCTTGTACTCCAAAACACACACAGCCTCGCATCCACAGCAGACAGCAATGCTGAACTTGACAACTGCAAGGTTGGCAGGTCAGCAGTTCAAGTCCCGAGTGCTTCATGATAGAGCGAAAAGGTAGGCTGTCGACTCTGATGGGATTCCAGAGGAGAGGTCGAAATGCAAACGACTGGATAGCAGGCAAACGTGAGGAGTTTGGACTTCCACAAAAACAGGGATATGGCTGGAGAATAGAGAAGAAGATGAGGACAGGCAAACAAGCTATTTCAGCACATATGTGGAGAGGTGCTGTATCTAATGGGAGTGTGGTGGCTTTGTGGTTAAGACATTGAACTTGATGACTAGAAAGTCAGCAGGTCAGCAGTTCGAGACCCGAGTACTGCATGACAGAATGAGTTCCCGTAATCTGTCCCATCTCCTGCCAAGCTAGCAGTTCGAAAGCAAGAAATTGCAAGTAAATATATAGGTACCACTTTGGTGGGAAGTTAAACAGTGTTCCGTGCATGCCGGTGTCTAGTCATGCCTGCCACATGTCCATGGAAATGTTTGTAACCGCAGACCGTGCTGCGGATATGGCTATAAACAGAGGTGAGCACTGAACCCTAAAGTCGGATATGACTGGCTTTTGAGCAAGGTAGACCTTTACTTAACTAGTAATTAAGTAACTAAATGCAATACCACAACAGGAGTAAAGTCATCTTTGTTTTATTTATCGTTAAAACAAAATGTAGCTATATCTTTTTTGTTGGGAGGAAAGGAGTTAATTACAACACACTCATTATTTGTATCTTATTACTTCCAAGCTTCGTTGACTACATTAGTGTTGTAATGACAGCTTCTGCACTGATTTCTTCTAAAGTGGTCGTTCACTCTGTTGATTCCCTGCTCTGGTGCAACAGCTTTTTAAATTCTCTATTCATTCATTCATTTTAAAGCAGCTCCCGGTTCCTTTCAAATCCACATGAAAAGGAAAGTTAATTGTTTTATTGCCTTCTCTGCCATTGTTGTGATCCAGTCCTCATCGGACTTTGAGGGTGACCTGGATTAGGGGGCACTTCCTATGCGTAGCCCAGTTCTGCCTGCACCCGAACCCGAGAATGTCCTCAGCCTGCGTCTGGCCCAAGGCTGTTGCCCCTGGCAGATGACCTGTCAGATCAGGGGTCTGGCTCTGACAGTGATCAGCCCTCAGTCGGGAAAGTGTAAAAGGCACCTGAGACGCAGGCAAGCTAGAACCAAGTACCAGAGAAGGCTCCTAGCTGATAGCGATTAGCTGGGCGGCTTATAAGTAAGCTTGTTGCAGTCGTCCATCGTTGGTACAATTCTTCAGTGGAAAGCCCGACACCCTGCTTGACTTTGGACCCTGACCTGCCTGCCGTGACCCTGACTTCTCTGCCAACCCTAATGATGCCCCTGGACATCCTTTGGACTAGACACTTGCTTGAACTACCGGTAACCAGACCTCAGCTTGCTCTTTGGACTTTGCTATCTGCACTCGCCTCAAATAGACTCTCTGTGTAGTGCCACTATGTGGTGAGCATGCCTGCTGGGGTGGGTCAGCACAGCCATCCGCATTAAGTTGTCTTTGCTTTCTTTCTCTTCTTTACTGTTTTTAAATCATGGTTTTTAGCATAACGACAAGGGTAGAGAGCTGTTTCCAACAAGAAAACCGGTCTCACTTCCCTTCCCATGAAATTGGAGCTCCCCAGTGGGTTGGCATTTAAAACATGACAAGTATCTTATTTCTCAACAGATGGGCTTTGTTTTGTTTTGGGTTGTGCATGCGTGTGTGTGTGTGTGTGTGTGTGTGTGTGTGTGTGTGTGTGTGTGTGTGTTGTTTTTTTTTTACAGACTTTTTCTGTGCTATTTATAAAGCTTCATGGAAGGAAGGCAGATGATTGATGAGTAGTTGATGATGAGCAGGGAAACAGGTTGGAAAAGAAGTTGGCCAAACACATTCTCATAGTTAAAGCAATGGTCTTCTCGGTAGTCATGGATGGCTGTGAGAACTGGAGCATAAGGAAGGCTGAGCGCAGAAGAATAGACGCCTTTGAACTCTGTGGTACTGGAGGAGACTCTCGAGAATCCCCTGGACTGCAAGGAGATCAAGTAAGTCAATCCTGAAGGAAATCAACCCTGACTGCTCCTTGGAAGGACACATTCTGGAGATGAAGTACTTTGGCCACCAAATGAGAAGAGAGGACTCACGTGAGAAGGCCCTGATGCTGGGAAAGATTGATGGCAAAAGGAGAAAGGGGCGGCAGAGGATGAGATGGCTAGATGGCATCGTTGACAGGAAATGCATTGAAAAGAGGCTTTGTTGCCCACCCTGAAAAAATATTCGCCCACCCACATCTAGAATCCTGGCTATGGCCCTGGGCGTAGATCTGTGCGGACTACAGAGGATGGCAGATGACAGCGGAACCTGGTGTGCGGTAGTCCATGGGGTCGCAAAGGGTTGGGCTTGGCTGTGTGACTGAACAACAACGAAAAACGTATGCTGAGTTCAGAGCACATAACAGTTTATTTTTCTTTGCTGAGATTCTAAGCATCCTCTCGCCAGTTCAGCCAGGCCAACGGGTTTCCCTCGGAGTCATAGTTCCGAAATCTAGATTCTGTGAGACCTGATGAATTCACCTATACTGTAGGTAAAGGTAAAGGTTTCCCTTGCTCGAAAGCCAGTCGTATCCGACTCTAGGGTGCAGTGCTCATCTCTGTTTCTAAGCCGAAGAGCCAGCGCTGTCTGCTTCTGCAGACGTTTCCGTGGTCATGTGGCAGGCATGACTAGACACTGGAGCGCACGGAACGCTGTTTACCTTCCCACTGAAGTGGTCCCTATTTATCTACTTGCAATTTCTTGCTTTCGAACTGCTAGGTTGGCAGGAGCTGGGATGAAGACGGGAGCTCATTTCCGTCCTGCAGTACTCGGGAATCGAACTGCTGACCTTCCGCTTCCCAGTCAGCGTCTTAGCGACTTGAGCCACTCACTACATGATAAAAATGGAGAGGATGAGCTAATTTTCTGAAATAAATTTCTGCAATAACAAGAGGTGCTCAAAGAGTGGTTACTATCAGCATCCAGACACTTTTGATTGTGGTGAACTAATGCTTGAACATTGTTGACCAAACGGCTGCACATGCCGTTTCAATTCCCTCCAGAAGTACCATCAGTGTACCTGCTGGTTTTCTACAGTACACCACATCCTTTAAGATCCCCCATAGATAGAAGTCAAGGGGTGTTGAGGCAGGAGAATGGGGGAGAGGGGGACACACAGTCACACCTCTTCAAAATGGTCTTGCGCTCCTGAAACGACAACCATCCTGCAATTTTATTTGACTGCCCTGCCTATTGCAGGGTGACACTAACATTCATTCTTTTGAGTGAACGTCATACTACACATTGCTACCATAGTTCAATTCAACTTAGAAAAATAAGACATAGATAACATCTCTTAAAATGTGCATACATTTTGGCACCCTCTGAATATATATTGAATATTCCAAAATCTAGCCTCTTGTAGCAGTTAGCATAAAAGCTCTCAAAAGCTGCTTTGCTGCAGTCTGACACTGTGAATCCTTTCTTTCCACTCTGCCAGACCAACCCTTTTTAGGGTAATGTGGATCAAGATTTAGTGTCTGGATCAGGCCAGCCCGAGTCTGAATCACTATGTACCCAACAGAGGTGTGAGCCAGAATGTCAAATCAGCCTTCTAGACTGAATCAGGGAAGCCCAAAGCAAAAGCAATCACACTTATATACCACTCCAGAGTGCTTAGTGTACTCTCTGGGTGGTTCACATGGTAACTAGCATTTTGCCCCCAACATGCTGGGTACTCATTTTACCAACCTTGGAAGGATGGAAGGCTGAGTCAACCTTGATCTCTGTTTGGGATCAAACTCACAACCTTTGGGTTGCAGGACAGCAGTTTAACCCCTGCACCACTAGGGCCCACATGCATAGCCTGGTCAATCACCTTTCCAGGAGAAAAGCTGAGCTGCATACTGTGGTTCATTTCAGATCTTTCCCCCACCCTAGCCTTGAGGACTAGTTGCTTGCTTTCTCCACCACCTGAAGAGCGACCTTTTGCAACGCTTTGCTTTCATAGTGATTCTGAGCTTCTTCTACACATTGAGGAGGCTGTTTTGCTTCTCCTGTTTTGCTCCCCCTTTACCACACTGTGCCATGCGGTTAACCCAAACCCCTTGCACATTGAGTGGGAAGGTGTGCACATTTCCTTTGAATCCCGCCGGTTGGCCCTTTTGCAATTAGAACATTTCTTAGAAGTTTGCAGAAGACCCGCTGAGAGGCATTTATGCCTCCTTCTCAAACGCTTCCATTATATTCCCTCATACTGATTCCGCATGATTGATTTCTCCCAACTCGTACATCTTTCACGCTTGTGTGCAACCCTTCATGCAATCCAAGCAACAGAGGGACAGATTCTGGTGCATTTCAGTGACAGCAGAGAGGCATATAGAGTAAGAGAGCTGCAGAATTGAATCTACCCCAGCTGCTTTTGATCCCACATTGCAGAAATATGGGACTGTGGTGGCTAAGTGGTTAAGACGCTGAACTTGATGACTGGAAGGTCGGCACTTTAGCAGTTCAAGCTGCATGGCAGAGTGAGTATGTTTGTTTGTTTGTTTGTTTCAACTTATTTAACCAACCCTCATCAAGGCGATTCCGGGCGGTTTACGATGTAAGAAATCACATTGGCATAAAAACACTCCAACACAATACATACAGGTGAAACTCGGAAAATTAGAATATCATGCAAATGTTCACTCAGTCCATTAATGCAACTTAAAAGGTGAAACAAATATATGAGATAGACTCATTGCATGCAAAGCAAGATATATAGTTCAAGCCTTACTTTGCTATAGTATTGATGCTTATGGCTTACAGCTTATGAAAACCCCAACCCCCAAATCTCATGTACCCCATAATCATCACAGAATCTTATGCACGCTGTACATCACAATTATAACGAATTAAGGCATGACATCTCTCGCTTTGCATGTAGTGAGTCTATCTCATATATTTGTTTCACCTTTTAATTCAAATGAATGAACATTTGCACGATATTCTAATTTTTCGAGTTTCACCTGTATAAATAAAACATTATAAAACTCTAAAATCTAAAAATCAGATGGTAGAGTTGACCGATAATTATTTGAGCCAGTGTGAGGGGGGGGGGGAGGTCCAGTAAGTAGAAGCACCCCACACCCACTGGGCCAACCATGTTTTTAAATCACTTCTAAAGGCCAACAATTCTGATTGGAGGTGGAGTTCAGTCCCAGTTCCTGCCATCTTAGCAGTTTGGAAGCAAGACATTGCAAGTAGATAAATAGGTACTACTTTGGTGGGAAGGTAACGATGTTCCATGCACTCCGGTGTCTAGGTATGCCTGCCACAAGTTTATGGAAACGTCTGCAGACATTGCTGGCTCTTTGACTATAAATGGGGATAACCAATGAACCCTAGACTGGCTTTTGAGCAAAGGTGGCCTTTACCTTTACCTGCAGAAATATGTTGGGTTCACACACACCCCTTATTTCTGTTCCAAGGTCAAAAACAAATTTAAGAGCATCACTTTTGTCCATTTTATTTTGAAAAATGACTACCGCATTTTGCATCCAATATAATGTGAGGTCATTAATCTAAAATTTGAATCTGCATGTCAACAGTTTTGTGCGTTGTGTGCATGTATTATGTAAGATTTGTTACACAAATGGTATCTATACACACTTCTTGACAAGGTGTTAGTTTCCGTCATGGAAATGTATCTCGGCTAAATTTGTTCACACTCTATGTCGAGAAGCCCAAATTCTGAGCCAAGGAAATTCATGCTCTCTGACAGAATTGTTGTAGTGGGAGGTCCCTAAAAGGTCATTTAATCCCTCTTTCCTCTGTTGCATGAAATCTACACCTGCCAAGCAAGAATTCCTTACAGAGAGCCATTAGGACTACAGTGGACCCTCAATTAATGACATGTTTGAATAGTGTAATTTCCAGTCACCGACGCATCGTCACTCGCCATGTGACTATCCGTACAACGACGAAAAACCATTGTGTGGATTAACAACGTTTTTTTTAACGTCGTTGTGCGGATAATGACAGCTTTTTGCCGCTAGATGGCGCAGCTGGCATTGAAAACCGCACAACGACGTTTCCCCTATAGCGACGCTACTTGGGGAACCAAGCAACGTCGTTATGTGAGGGTCTACTGTAATTGTAGACAAAGGAAACCTATGAAACTTTAAACATAACTGGGATACCTAGATATCTATGTTGCTTATGTTTTGATCAACCGTCTAGTCTAGGCGATTCTGGGGGTTTGAATCCTGTTACAGAAACAGAGCAAAACACAGAAAGGTCACACTATAAAAATAGAAATTTAACATTTATCTTTTTATTAAATAAATGTGCATTCCAAAAGCTTCTTTACAATGAACAAAAAGGCAAGAACTCATATAAGGTGTTTCTTGCTCAAAAGTCAGTCGTGTCCAACCCTAGAGCATAGTGCTCATTTCCATTTACAGCCAAAGAGCCAGCATTGTCTGAATCTACAGACGTTTCCGTGGTCATGTGGCAGGCATGACTAGACACCGCAGCCCATGGAATGCTGTTCCCTCTCCTGCCAAAGCGGTGCCTATACTAATTCATCTACTTGCGATGTCTTGCTTTCGAACAGCTAGGTTGTCAGGACAGAGACAGGAGCTCTACAATATTATCAAACAGAACAAAATAGAATCAATTATAAACATATAAAATAAAGTCCATTTTGTGAGGGTGGGGCAAGTGTGGATTTACATCCCATGTCCTCAAAGGAGGCGACAAGCTAGGACAGTGGTGGTGAATCTATGGCACGTGTGCCAGAGAGGGCACTCAAGAGTCTTCTCTATGGGCACGCACACCGTCACACCAGCACAGAGTTCGCTCTGCCCAGCAAGCCAATGGGAGTGTTTCCTCCCTCCCCCAGCACAGAGTTCACCCCGCCCCTCTGCCCAGCAAGCCAATGAGAGTGTTTCCTCCCTCTCCCAGCACAGAGTTCACCCCGCCCCTCTGCCCAGCAAGCCAATGGGAGTGTTTCCTCCCTCTCCCAGCACAGAGTTCACCCCACCTCTCTGCCCAGCAAGCCAATGGTAGTGTTTCCTCCCTCCCCCAGCACAGAGTTCACCCCGCCCCTCTGCCCAGCAAGCCAATGAGAGTGTTTCCTCCCTCTCCCAGCACAGAGTTCACCCCGCCCCTCTGCCCAGCAAGCCAATGGGAGTGTTTCCTCCCTCTCCCAGCACAGAGTTTGCCCCGCCCCTCTACCCAGCAGCCCAATGGGAGTGTTTCCTCCCTCCCCCAGCACAGAGTTCGCCCCGCCCCTCTGCCCAGCAAGCCAATGGGGGTGTTTCCTCCCTCTCCCAGCACAGAGTACACCCCGCCCCTCTGCCCAGCAAGCCAATGGGGGTGTTTCCTCCCTCTCCCAGCACAGAGTACACCCCGCCCCTCTGCCCAGCAAGCCAATGGGGGTGTTTCCTCCCTCTCCCAGCACAGAGTACACCCCGCCCCTCTGCCCAGCAAGCCAATGGGAGTGTTTCCTCCCTCTCCCAGCACAGAGTACACCCCGCCCCTCTGCCCAGCAGCCCAATGGCAGGAGTTTCTCCTCTTTACTTTCTGACCTCAACATCCTAGTCCTTAATTTCTCAAGTGTGTTTAATCACTTTTTCACTGAACTTCAACACTGCAGCCAGTAGTCTCACATTATTCTCTTCCTTCTACTTCTTCTTCTGAAAAAATAGAGAAACCATTGATTCCTCCTTGCCTGTGGGTTCAAAGAGGCTTAAGGAAACGACGCTAGCCATCCACCCCCAGAGTGTTTTTAAAAATTGTCACCCAAACCATGACACTTCCGCTCAATTATTAAACTGGCAGAATATACTGAAAGGAGACAAAATAAATGCTGCCCGGGGCCTCACCCCGTCCCTCTCCATGTTCAGTTCATGTGTCAGGGCTCTAAAAGGCTTTGAAGGGTTCTGAAAGGTGCGAAAACATTTCAGAAAGTGCTTTATGCCACATAATTGATGCAGTCATTTTAAAACAAAATGAAAAGTGAAGTTTTAAATAAAAAAGCTGCAGGAAAATAAGGAGTCCATTAAAAAATTCACCACTTTTGTGGTGAGAGGAATTAATTGGTTGCAGTTATGTACCAACATATCCCAAGTTTGGGACTGCAGCGGCTTAGTGGTTAAGATGCTGAACTTGACGACTGGAAGGTCAGCAGGACAGCATTTCGTGACCCGAGTGCTGCACAATGGAGTGAACTCCCGTCGTCTGTCCCAGCTCCTGCCAACCTAGCAGTTTGAAATTGCAAGTAGATACATAGGTATCACTTTGGTGGGAAGGTAAACAGTGTTCCGTGCACTCCGGTGTCTAGTCATAACTGCCACATGTCCACGGAAATGTCTGCAGACGCAGACAGTGCTGGCTCTTTGGCTGTAAATGGAGATGAACACCGAACCCTAGAGTCAGATACGACTGGATTTCAAGCAAGGGCAACCTTGACTTTGACCTATCCTCATCTTATGGTAAGCCTATAAATGAGAAGTCGCCAAAGTGTCTTGCTTTCGACAGCCCTGCTCAGCTCTTGTAAACGCAAGTCTGTGGCTTCCTTAGGGAGTGAATCCATCTCGCATTCGGCCTTCTTCTTTTCCTGCTGCCTTCCATCTTTCCTAGCATTCTTTGTCTTTTCCACACAGTCTTGCCATTTCCTCATGATGTGCCCAAAGGGACAGCCACGGCTTCATCATTTTGGCCTCAAAAGACAGTTGAGGCTTGATTTGCTCTAGGATCCAGTTGTTTCATTCTGGCAGTCCAAGGTATCCACAAAGCTTTCCTCCATCACAAAAACAATGACAGTTCCACTTAGTCACATAGTATTATTTAATAAAGCTGGATGGTTAAAGGGGGACACTAACCCAAATTAAGGGACCACAGTGGCTCAGTGGTTAAGATGCTGAGCTTGATACAGGTCAGCAGTTTGAGACCCGAGTGCTGCGTGACGTAATGAGCTCCTGTCGTCTGTCCCAGCTCTTTCCAACCTAGCAGTCTGAAAGCAAGAAATTGCAAGTAGATAAATAGGGACCACTTCGGTGGGAAAAGATCTTGGGGATGTGAAAGGAGCCTCATTCCGCTTCAGCAGGAAAGGTAACAGCGCTCCGTGCGCTCTCTGGCATCTAGCCATGCCTGCAACACAACCACGGAAACATTGCAGGTGTAAACAGCGCTGGCTCTCTGGCTGTAAATGGAGCTGAGCACCGTTCCTTCGAGTTGGACACAACTGGCTTTCGAGCTAGGGAAACCTTTCCCTATTAAAGCACAACTGCATAGCCTCGCCCTGTTTAAAGCTCCCTTCCTTTGCAACCAGTCAGTTGACTGAGGAAGAAAGTTTCCACCTTTTTATGTGCAATAAATCAGCTCTATTTCCACAGGGCCGCCTCACCTGCACACTTTCCGTTTACCTTGGGCAAAATAGGGGGGGGGGAGATTCCTTCAGACTCCGCGCACATAATTCACATTCATGGTGTAGTTTTGAGCTGCGCTTAACACTTAGAATCTAGCTGAGCGAAGCCCTTCTCTGAATTTGTGCAAGGAAAGTGGAGATTAAGTTGTATTTTTCTGCACCATTTCCTTGGTTAAATGCACAGACTCCCTGCTGGCATCGCTTAGAGTATTTACTGTCACTGGGTTGCTTGTATTGAATACTTCATTGGACAATTGGTTGGAGAAATTAGGGAGACTCTGTTGTCCAAAAAAAGGAACTTTTCCAAGCCTAGAAGGAATCTAAGATGGTCACTGAAGCTTCGCTCATGTCCTGAATATCCCACATCACCATCTCGACTTCAAGGGAGACCCCATGTTGGTTGTTGACCCAGTTGCACGCACAGATGAAAACTCCAGCTTTACATTCGATCCTGTTTTATCCTGAATTGGATTTCCCCTTCAACCTTACTCTAAGCCAAGGGTGCCCAAAGTACGGCCCAGGGGCCAGATTTGGCCCCTGACACCAATATATCCAGCCAGCGAAGCCCTCATCGCTCCCAGAAGCAGGAGTAAAATGTGCCCGTACGGCGTCGGGGCCCGGATACGCCCCCCGAGCCATAGTGACCAGCCCCCTGAACCACGTGACCGGCCCGTGGCCCAAAAAGTTTGAGCACCCCTGCTCTAAGCATTTAGAGAGAGTGAGTCTTAATTCGGGCCACGGTGACTTAGTGGTTAAGACACTGAGCTTCACGACTAGAAGGTCGACAGGCCAGCAGTTTGTACAGTGGAGTGAGCTCCTGCCATCTGTCCCAGCGCAACCTAGTAGGTCAAAAGCAAAAAATTACAAGTAGATAAATAGGTGCTGCTTCTGTAAGAAAGGTAACGGTGTGCTCTGGTGCCTAGTGACTCTGAAATCTGCCCTGCCTGTCCCCCAAACTCCAGGCAGCATTCCGCGCGCTCCGGTGTCTAGTCATGCTTGCCACATGACCATGGAAACGTCTGTAGAAGCA
This sequence comes from Bradypodion ventrale, assembly GCA_035047345.1. Lineage (NCBI taxonomy): Eukaryota > Metazoa > Chordata > Lepidosauria > Squamata > Chamaeleonidae > Bradypodion > Bradypodion ventrale. Next base: position 133,017,631 of record JAWDJE010000006.1, on the reverse strand, counting down.
GACAACGCTGGCTCTTCGGCTTTGAAACAGAGATGAGCACTGCACCCTAGAGTCGGATACGACTGGCTTTCGAGCAAGGGAAACCTTTACCTTTATCTGACTTGGTGGACTTGAGGCTCATATCCCTTCAGAGGATGTTGAGGGCCGTTCTCTTGCTTAGTTCTCTCTGCCTCTGCTGCAAGGTGGGAAGGTAACAGCGTTCCGTGCGCTCCGGTGTCTAGTCATGCCTGCCACATGACCACGGAAATGTCTGCAGAAGCAGACAGCGCTGGCTCTTCGGCTTTGAAACAGAGATGAGCACTGCACCCTAGAGTCGGATATGACTGGCTTTCGAGCAAAGGAAACCTTTACCTTTTCCTGGTCCTTCTCACAAGGTGGGAAGAGTCATCCACGCCAGCTCCACCAATGGCAAAACACGTGAGCCATAGTATTGGGGAACTGAAACTTTAGGAGTGTTTACGGTCCAGTTTCCTACCAGTTCAGTTGCTTCTGCCCACACTCAGCACACCATTTTTTCCCTGCTCTGGGTCTGTGATGCTGTATATTTTAAGCACTGTTGAGAGCCCTCCAGTGGCTAAAGAGAAAAAAATCTGAATTTCTATGGATTTTCCAGGCAGAAGTTACATGAGGAAAAGATTCATCCAAAGAGCCAGCGATGTCTGCATCAGCAGATGCTTCCATGGTCATGTGGCAGGCATAACTAGATGCCGGAGTGCACAGAATGCTGTTACCTTTCCTGCCGAAGCGGTACCTATTCATCTACTTGCAATTTCTTGCTTTCAAACTGCTAGGTTGGTAGGAGCTGGGACAGATATGGGAATTCACTCCATTGTGTAGTACTTGAGCCTGGAACTGCTGACCTGCCAACCTTCTAGTCGTCAAACTCAGTGTCTTAACCACTAAGCCACCTTGGCCCTTTGTATATTATTCCATTAATGCAGCAGTGATTTAAGCACGCAAAGATGTAGATTGGGTGGTCTTCCCCTCTGAGTCTTTTGTGATCTTCCAGATACCAATTCATTATTCTGGCACTCCATCTATTGTCACTTGTGGGTGCAACATGGCCAGCGCACCTAAATGTGTTCGGCCAGGTATTCCATTACTACACCTTTTAGCAGTGATCTTCACCTGATACCTTCATTTTTCACTTAATTGTGAAGTGATATTCCAAGCATTGATCTCTCCATTGCTCTTTATGTTACTTGCAGCCATTTTTCTTCCACAGCTGTTAATGCCCACATTTTGCTACCTTCTGTCATTTATTTCAAGACCGTAGAATTGAAGAAATTTGTCTTTGTTACTGGGTTAGCTTTTGAGTTCAAGTTGGCTGACACTTCTCTAAATTTACCCCACGTATATCCATACCCGTCAAGTGAAGCTCTTGGAAATACAGGAACTGCTCCGGCCTGGGTGTGCATTCACCACAAAACTCATCTGCACACGCACAGAACCCCTCTGCGCATGCACAGAACCCCTCTGCGCATGCACAGAGCCCATTTGTAATGGGGGCGCGTGTGCAGTATCCCCTTTCCCCGCCGTTCAAATACAGGATGGCAGTGGGAAAGGGGAGGAACCAGCGTAGAAATACGGGAAATCCCGGCCAATCCAGGATACTTGACAGATATGCGTAGCTCCCTGTCTTCTAGATATTTCTTCTTTTAAAGCATTGTCCATCCTGACTGCTTGAAATAAACATAGGTTTCCACTTCTGTTTGTTTGTTTGTTTGTTTGTTTGTTTAGATTTATATCCCGCCCTCTTGCTCCAGGGCAACTCAGGGCGGTGTACAACATACAAAAAACATTACAATATAAAACTACAATAAAAAACTCTTTATAAAAACCACCCCATGTCCAAAAAGACCCACCTCTTCCCACAATCATTGAAAGGACATGTAACATCCCTCACCCTTTTAGCTGTTGGTTAATTTTTGTAGTACTTTTAATTGGGCTTTATGGGTTTAAAATTTTAGACGGTGTTGTTGATTTTAACTTTGTGAGCCACCCAGAGTCATATCAAGTTGAGCGGCTATATGAATTGAACAATGTGCAGGAGTCAATACCCCGTCGCCCCCCCCAAACGTGCCCTGCCAGCCAGGTTTATTCTTCATCAAGTCTTATTCCATCACATGGTAGCTCTTTTGATTTCATAAATGTGGTTTTAGTATTGTTGACCTTGAAGACCTATTTTGCGTTTTCTCAGTCTAGCTCCGTAAGCTTTTGTTGCAGAAATAATATTGGTTCAAAATATACAGACAGACAGACAGACAGACAGACAGACAGATAGATAGATAGATAGATAGATAGATAGATAGATAGATAGATAGATAGATAGATAGATAGATAGATAGATAGATAGATAGATAGAACAAAACTTGCAGCTTGGCCTTTTTCTGCTAAACCAAATATCATATTCATGGCTCTTCAAACTCTTTGGCCAAATCCCCAAGCATCCCACTCTACTTGAGATGCTAATTGGAGTTGTCACAGTGTCCTTACTGTTGTGAGTCTCTTAATTCGCATTGATTCTCATTTGCATGCCATTGATTTGAATTAGTCTCTGAAATGTGACTGCATGCATCTCAGTTCAGCTCTTCTGTAGGCTTTCTGGGTGTTATTTGCCAAAAATAATCCCATCCTGCTTGTCCCGTCATAATTGGGCCTCAACACAAAATGAGGGGGGGGGGAAGTAATAATAAAAAGAGTCAACACAGCAACATCATCCCATGAAACCCATCGTAAAACAAACCATTGATCAACCGCTCAGGGCAGCCTCATTAATCAAAACTGTTAGCAAACAGAACTGCAATTGCTTTCTTTAAAAGATAAAGATCAGAGAGAGAAGAATGCAACCACGGAGAAGTCCCAAACCTCAGGATTTCTTAAATATTTACACTGGTCGTAAATAGGGGATATATCTTCTCATGCCATCGATGAAATCCTGGAGATTGCTTGAGATTAGTGGTTTCTCAATCTTTTTCTTGCATGTCCTGGTTATTCTTTAAATGGCCAAAATGAAGCCAACTTCTTGGCTTTGTCCTTGGCCAAATTTAAATCCTCATCGGTGCATGTTTCTGGTAGTAATCGGCAGACCAGCAAATGAGCTGGATTCTGGATCTCTCCATATTCACACAGCATGTTATTGTCTGCCAGCAGCTCCCACTTGAGCACATTGGTCTTACATTTAGGGACTCTGACCCTCAACCTAGTCAGGGTCCTCTAAGTGACGTAGGGGAGGTTGTGTTCCTCAGCCATCTCCTCCTTTAATGTTGTTCCTTGCCCAGTGAGCTCCTCCCTCCATCTTCTAATTCAGTTTTGCTCTTGTGTAACCTCAAAAATGCTTGTTTTCGCCATAAAGCTCTTCCTGGATCACAGTTGGCAGACCTGAGGCTCATATCCGTTCAGATTATGTCGAGGGTCATTATCTTGCTTAGTTCTCTTGGCATCTGCTGCTACTTAGATGGAAGTGAATATCAACAAAAGATTATATTTTCTCAACCCGTTTAAGCTTGAAGCATCCTGTCACTATGCCCATGACTTCATTAACAGTGATGTCAACTTGTTTTGAGTGTGTGGATGCGCTCCATACTGGAGCAACGTACTCTACTGTGGAGACGCTCAGGACCAAAGCTGATGTGCGTAGCATGGATGGTTGAATTCCCCATGTATAGTTTTGTTGTATGCTATAATAGTAAGACTCAGTAGAGGGGAAAAACATTTCCAGATTATGGGGCATCCTGCAAACTTTATGGGGCAAGAGAGACAGTACATATAATATGCTGGCACATACATGCACACAGAAGAAAACAGCAGTTTAGGAATCAGTACAAAATAAACAATCCTTGCTGACTAGTGTAACATAAACCACATTCTGGCAAGTTAATTCACACCCCAGCTGTGCGTTGTGTATTCCTTGGTATTTGAATCAATCCCAAACCTGGCAAATATAGGACTTTTTGCAAATCAAGACACACCCCAAGTTACTTTGAAAGGGGTTTCTAGAATTTGGAGATGTTCCTTTTTGAAAACCACAGTTCACAGAATTCCCCAACCCATGGCCAGGTTGCATGGAACATAGTTTTGTAGTTCAAGAAAATACAGTGCCAGTAATTTTTCCAAGCCTAGCAAAGTCTTTGGCTGGTTTTATGTCTGTTGTCCTTTGGCAGATGGCGGGGTGGGGTGGGGTAGTGGCATTAGAATAAAAGCCCTTCCCAAAATACGTTCCAAGGTCTTGCCACTTCTCTTAACCCAGAAGAGTTCCTGTGTTGTCAAGCAAGAGCTATTAGAAAAATGGGCACTTAATGGCCAGGAAATGGACCTGACTGCACTTTATCGACATTGATTTTTTTCATTGTTTTATAAGGTGAGAGTCAACAAAGCAGAACCACTAACTCTAGAGTGGTAATGGTTTTGAAGCCTACATAACTTCACACTAGAGCCCTTGGGCTTGGATTTTATAAATGCAGGTCTTCACCATAGAAGAATACAGTTGATTTGGTATCCAAGCTGGAAATCATCCTGCAAAGCTACCGACAAACACGGTAAAAGTTGCTTTGTTGGTGACTTGGTGACAAATACAGAGTTTCCTCCATGCCATGGACAATTCCTGTGTATTTTGCCAACACAACAAACCTGCAAGAGGAGGAGACACGGGGATTTCTGAGAGCTGACCCAGTCAGCTGAGAGGAGATTTGAGTTCTAGTCTCCTGGATCCAAACATTGTGACAACCCACACCATAGTGAATGTGGCAAGGTCAAGAGAAAATGGGTGCTATTCTTGAAAGCAGGAACTTCAACCTTTTAGCTATCTTCTCTGACTTTCCAAGGGATATTCCAAGCAGCACTCACTTGAGCATGTTTGTCTTGCATTTGGGGACTCCAACTCTCAGCCTGTTCAGGGTCCTCCAAGTGACGTAGGGTTGGTCAAGTTCCTCAGCCATATCCTCCTTTAATGTCGTTCCTTGCCCAGTGAGCTCTTTCCTCCATATTCTAATTGGGTTTTGCTCTTGCGTACCCTCAAGAATGTTTGTTCTTGTCATAAAGGGCTAAAGCTGATATCTGTAGCATGGATAAATGAGTTCCCCATGTTTTGAGCAAGTAACATCTATTCTGTGTAACTGTTTCGCCATGTGGTTTGGACCAAGGAGATTGCAAACGTTCGCTTTTTGGGATTGGCCTTGAACATAGAACATCCAAGCGTCTTGGAAGCAAAATGTTAATTACTTTGTGAACGGCAGTATGAAAGTGTAATTGCTAAAAAACAACAAGAAGGAGGCAGCTGATTGTTCACAAAAGATCAAAACAATCAATCAATGCAATTAGTATTTTAACAATAAGGCACATTGCATGTTTACACAAATGCAGACAAACTCAGTTATAGAAATTTGGGGCAAGGAAATGAAACTCCAAAAGTGACCAAGGAAAATCACATACCCCTTTTTACTGTATGGGACCAAAGACAACAGAACAGCCGAAGGGTTGGCTTAACACAGGTTTATTGCATAGGGATCTGGTGGAGCATGAGGAAATGGCGGTGATACATCTCTTTATATACAGTAGGGTTATACATTTGAATCTTGTAGCACGGTAGCTCATTGGCCGCTACCTGCGAGGCCTCGCCCAGGCACGCCTCTCTTCAGTAGTTCTTCTTTCCTGCTGCTGAATGCGGGGAAGGTTTTCCCGCGGCTGTCCGTGATTGAGCAATGTGAACCATGTGAGATTGAACGCTCGCAGCTGCCCTCTATGGGCTGCTTGCTCGCGTTCCTTTACAGCTGCAATACATTGTAATTGGGGTGGTTACATTCTGACAGTACAAGACATGCATACACAACATCCCTCCCCCCTAGGATGGGACGAAGTCCCGCAACCAATGTGGCTTGCCGCACATTCGCTTGGGGCGCGCTTGCGCCTGCCCTAGTACCGGAGAGCCTGTGATCCCTGACTCCGTGGGTGCTTGTCCTGCAACGGGAAACGGGGATTCATTAGTGGCTCTGTGGGGCGTCTGTGCCTGCCTTGCGCTGGGGGAAGGGAATGGGATGAACAACTGGGAAGTGAACCCCTGTCTGTTTCCCTCGGACCCCGGGGACCCTCCGATCGTGAACCGCGGGACCGATGAGGACGCCCTTGTGGTTCTGCTCCCTTCTGTCCCCCGCTCGGGGGACCTGGAGACTGTGGCGGACGGCCTCGCCGTTGCCTCCTGCCTTGGGGGTGTCGGTCTCCGGGACATTGGCGCTATGTTGCACTCTAATTCACAGGGGCTACTGGGACTGGAAGTACCAGGGGCTGAACTGAAACCCCTCTTTTCGCTAGGACGGGTGGGGGACCACTCCGCTAACTCCCCCTGGCACTGTAAATCAAGGTCTAAACTTCTTGGGGTATCTGTATTTCTGGGACGCTCCCGGGGGATGTGTGTGGGATCGGGGCTCTTCCTTTCCGCCGCAAACTCCCGCAAAAGATTTCTGAGGATCGATTCCCTTTCCTCCCCCCTTGGTGGGGACCCATGTTCCCCTTTCCCTCCCCCTTGGGTTAAGCGGGTGGGGGAGTACCCTAACGCTGATTCGTTGCTACTCTCGTCTTCGTCCTGCTTTCCGGGGACCCTCCGCCTGAGTTGATCTGCGTGCCGCCTCCACAGGAGGCCTGTATTGGTCTCCACGCGGTATGAGACGGGGCCGGTTTGTTCTATTACAATGCCGGGCACCCAGGCTGGTCCCCCGCTGGCGTAGTTCCTGCAATGCACGGGGGCGCCTACGCTAAAACTCTTTGAGGAATCCATCTCTACATTTCGCCCTTTGTCTTCTACTCTGGTGGGGTCTAGCCTGGAGATTACCGTAGCCAGCTTCCTGCGCATTAGCAATTCCGCGGGGGAGTACCCTGACGCTAAAGGGGTGACCCTGTACCGTAGCAGGAATTGGCATAGTTGTCGGTCTAGATCTCCGGAGCCCATGCGCCGTAGCGCGTCTTTAGTGGTGCGCACGAGGCGCTCTACTTGGCCGTTGGTGGCCGGGTGGAAAGGGGCGGAGGTGATGTGCCGAATGGCATTGAGATCCACGAATTCCCTGAACTCGGCGGACGTAAAACAGCTAGCGTTATCGCTGACGAGGGTGTCGGGTAAACCGAACGTAGAAAAGACCCTCCGTAACTGTTTAACTGTGGTGGCCGAGGAGGTGCTTGAGACTGGGATGACCTCCAACCACTTTGAGAACGCATCCACCACTAGGAGGAAGAGCGTTCCCCTGAACGGCCCTGCAAAATCTACGTGTACCCGGGACCAGGGCCCCCTCGCTGCGTCCCACTCTCTATGTGGCAGACGAGCCTCTTCTGGCCTGGAGCTTTGGCACGCTTCGCAAGTGCCGACCATGTGCTCAATGTCGGCGTCTAGCTGTGGCCACCAAAAGTAACTACGGGCTAGAGCCTTCGAGCGGACGATCCCCGGGTGGCTGACGTGCAGCAGCTTAAGCACCCTCGGCCGGAGGGACGTGGGAATCACTACCCGCTGCCCCCACAACAGGCAACCCCTCTCTAGGGACAACTCTAGTTTCTTTTTGAAAAATGTGTCGAATTCCGCTGCTGGGGAAGACACGGGCCACCCTTTCTGTACCCAGGAGCAGACTGTGGCTAACGTTTTGTCCTTGCCGGTCGCTTTGGCGATGTCGGCCGGTACTACTGGAGGGGAGTCTAGGACCTCTATCATTAAAACCTGGTGGTCTCTCTCTTCCTCGCCCACGTGGCAGCAATCCCGGGGAATGGGGGACCTCGACAGGGCATCCGCGTGGCTGATCTCCTTTCCGGGCCGGTATACCAACGCGTGCTGATACGCGTTGAGAAAAATGGCCCACCTGAGCATTCTCGGGGACAGGATTTGGGGTGTGGGCTTATCTGCGGTGAAAATGCCTAGCAAGGGCTTGTGGTCAGTCACTATGGTGAAGGGGCGGCCATACACGAAATCATGAAATTTCTTGGTCCCCGCAATTATCGCTAGTGCTTCCCTGTCTGTCTGGGCGTAGTTTCTCTCCGCTTGGGACAAGGACCTAGAGTAAAACGCTATCGGGGCCTCCCTCCCGTTCTCCAGCACGTGGCATAACACCGCCCCCACCCCCACCGGGGATGCATCGCAAATCAGGACCACTGGGCGTTTGGGATTGAAGTGGGTCAGTACAGCATCTGATGCCAGGAGTCGCTTCAGGTCATTGAAAGCCTTCTCGTGGTCGTCGCCCCACTTCCATGCCTCGTCCTTTTTTAACAATTTGTGTAGCGGTTCCGCCACGGCTGCCTTCCGAGGAAGGAAGGAGTGGTAGAAGTTGAGCAGCCCAAGGAACGACTGCAGCTCGGGCTTGGAGGTGGGGCGAGGGGCCTTTTTGATGGCGGCCACTTTGGACTGGGATGGCCTTATTCCCTCGGGAGTAATGCGGAACCCTAGAAACTCGACCTCGGTTGCGAAGAAGACGCATTTGTCCTTTCGCAACCGCAACCCCGCCTTTTCGAATTTTTCTAGGACCCTTCCCAACCTTTCTGCCAATTCTGCCCGGCTCCCCCCTGTAATCAATACGTCATCAAAGTAGGGTAACACCCCCTCTAGTCCCTTTAGGAGGCGTTCCACGAGTGATTGGAAAATCCCGGGCGCCGAATTCACGCCGAATTGGAGGCGCGATACTTGGAACGCCCCTTTGTGTGTGACTATGGTCTGCGCAGCAGCTGCGGCGGGGGTGACCGGGAGCTGCTGGTAGGCTTGGGCCAGGTCGAGCTTAGCAAAACACCTCCCCCCGTGCAACCTGGCCAACAAGTGGCTGACTACCGGCACCGGATACGCATTAGGGCGGATCGCCTTATTGATGGTGCACTTGTAATCAGCGCATATGCGGACCTCCCCGTTGGCCTTGAGTGCTGTTACAATTGGAGTTTCCCACTCCGCAGAATCAACAGGAACAAGAATCCCCTGGCCCACCAATTTGTCCAACTCCGCCTCTATTTTGTCTTTTAGGGCGAAAGGCACCCTGCGCGGTTTAAGTCTGATTGGACGTACTCCAGGGTCCAGGTCGAAAGTCACTGGGGGGCCCTTGAACTTTCCGAGTCCTTTTTTAAAAACTTCGGGGTGCGCCTCACACACGCTCTGTATTGGATCAGTCCCGGCGGCGTGTATTCCCACGGCGTGCACCCCCCCGATGAACAACCCCAGGGGCTGAAACCATTGAGTCCCGAGGAGGCTGCATTTACCTCCTTTGAGGACGACTAGGGGAAGCGTTGCGGTGCGCTTTTTGAACTGGACCTGGAACTTCCCAACCCCCAGTACCGGGATGCGGTTCCCTTGCACGTCCTTTAGTGTGGCCCTCAACGCCTTGAGCTTGGGCCGCACGTGGGGGGGTATCTTAAGGAACTCTCCCTGAGAGATAATAGAGTAAGAAGAACCCGAGTCCACCTCCATCCTAACAGGGGCCCCTTGTATTACTACCTCGACGAAGTATCGGGGATGCTCCGTGGAAACACTGAAAACCGGGGCGTCGTCCTCGCTGTCGTCGGAGATGCGTCCGACGCCGTCCCGCTTCCTTGTGGTCCGGGTGCCGTGGTCCTTGGGCCTCGTGGTGCGGTCCTGCCTCGCCGAGCGGTCTGGGGAACTCCTCTTGGCCTCGTGCCGCTTCCGGCAGACCTTGGCGATGTGCCCGCGCCGGCCGCAGTTGTGGCACTCGGCCTTGCGGAACGGGCATTTGGCGCGGGCGTGGGCGGCGCCGCAGCCGTCGCAGCGTCGGCCATCCTTCTGGACCCGCCGGACGTCCTCGTCGTCGCCGCTCTCCGTGGACGAGTTCGAAACCCGCCGGGCCGCGCGCACCGAGCTCTCTGCCTTGGCGGTTTTTGGTCGCCAGTCCTGGAGCTCTTGCACGCCGGCCGTCGTGGCCTCCGCGGCCTGCGCCGTGTCGAGGACCTGTTGCCACGTGGGAGGCGGCTCCTGTTTCATCAGCGCGCGCTGGGTCTCGGTGTCCCTCAGGCCGCAGAGCAGGCAGTCGCGGAGGGTGACTTCTGGGGTCTCCCATTTGCAGGGGCCGGCGGCCAGCCGCAGGGCCGCGGCGAACTCGGCGACCGATTCCCCGGGCGCTTGGACTCGCCTCCAGAACGCGCTCCGAGCGGGGAACATCGCTATCGCGGGCCGGAGGTGGGCGCGCAACACAGCCAGAAGCTCTTTGGCTTTGTAGTCGCTCACCCTCCTCGGCGCGATCAGGTCCACCAGAGTCCTTTTTGTCTCGTGTCCGAGCATGCGGACGAAGATGGCCCTCTTCTTGTCTTCATCTGAGACTTCGAGCTCCACCAGCGCTCCGTTGAAGTCTATCTCAAACAGCTCCAAGTCTCCCGGCTTCCTGATCTCGTAGCCGGCGCATGTCTTGGTCCCGTGGGCAGCCATGATCCCACCTTCGTCGCCAGTTTACTGTATGGGACCAAAGACAACAGAACAGCCGAAGGGTTGGCTTAACACAGGTTTATTGCATAGGGATCTGGTGGAGCATGAGGAAATGGCGGTGATACATCTCTTTATATACAGTAGGGTTATACATTTGAATCTTGTAGCACGGTAGCTCATTGGCCGCTACCTGCGAGGCCTCGCCCAGGCACGCCTCTCTTCAGTAGTTCTTCTTTCCTGCTGCTGAATGCGGGGAAGGTTTTCCCGCGGCTGTCCGTGATTGAGCAATGTGAACCATGTGAGATTGAACGCTCGCAGCTGCCCTCTATGGGCTGCTTGCTTGCGTTCCTTTACAGCTGCAATACATTGTAATTGGGGTGGTTACATTCTGACAGTACAAGACATGCATACACAACACCCTTACAGTAGGGGTTCTCAACATACGGCCTGCAGGCTGGATCCGGCCCATGGCACCATTCCTTATGGCCTATGCCCTCACTCCTGCCGCCGCCGCCGCCACGGTCCTTGTCCCCTCCTCTTGGCTTGGTGTGTCCCTAAAGAAAGCTGACAACATCCATCCTGCTACGGAGCGGTATTAGGGACACGCCAAGCAGAGGAGACAAGGATTGAGGCAGCATTGGCAGAAGTGGATGCGGCAGATGCAGTCGACCAGTCACGTTTTTCCCAGGGGCCGCTCTGGCTGAGTCCGGGCAAGGACAGTCAGGACTCCTTCACCCATGGCAGGCTGGTAAGCAGCAAAGTGGTAGCGGTGGCAGCATGGGAGGGAGTGTTGTCGGCAGCGGTGGGGGCGAATGTTGTCAGAGGCAGGAGGAATGGTGGGAGCTTGGGGTGGTCCCGCTGCCACTGCTTTTGGCAGTGGCAGAGGGGGTAACACCAGTCCGGCCCGCCAACAGTCTGAGGGGGTGTGATCCGGCCCCTGGCTTTAAAAGGTCGAGAAGCCCTGCCTTACAGCAAGGTGAAAAATTTGCCAGTTATAGTGAGACAAGCTGAGCTAGATTTACCACCAGGCAAGAAAGGCAACTTTGGACCACTCCGGCATTGCTTTCAGTTGGCCTACCTTGCAGGTTTGTTGTCAGGTGAAGTGACAAGGTGGGATTTACAGGAGGGATATAAATGTGGGGAATAAATCCCCAAATTAAATAACTTTACACTACTTCTGTTTGTGTTCACTGCTTGAAAGGCCTGATCCCATTTTTAAAACTAGCCGGGGGGGGGGGGGTATTAAAGTACAAAGTAGGTAATAGAAAAATGATACCAGTATAATGTGAGGTTTAATATATCAAATTTTCATTTATATTTTCTTACCACCGACTTAATAGGGAGTCATCAAAAAATGACAATTTTGTGCCCAGATAACTTGGCAGTACTTCCTTATAAATTCTCAGCATCACATTTTCATTTATCTATTTTTTCCTCCCTTGTGTAATAGGATCTACAAAGTTTTTATGAAACTGAGTAATGGCAAAATACATTAACGCCCCAGATAAAATATAGCCACGGGCTTGCCAGGGAAACAATTTTTTTATTTAGCCTATTAGCTTTTTCTTGTTTTGCTGGCAGTAAATCATTTCGCCCCAATTTTTGTTGCAGCCAAAGGATTCATCACCACAAATCTGCATATCGACAGTTTAGTTTTTAATCCATCGCTGCTGTTGCCATATTTCATTTCTTAATAGAAAACCATTTTTGTCTCAAGACACTGGTTTGTCAGCTGGAGGAAAAGAATCTGCTTTGTCAAGAAAGAGAATTATATAAGATGCGCATAACTAAAAACACAAGAAATACCTGAATGTATGAAACTAAAGGCTAATCTCAACCATTGTGGCCAACAATGGTGTAATGTTGAATTGGGAAGTCCAACGAAACTTTTGATGGCCCCCATCAATAGCTACCTTGCGTAAAGAGAGTAAAGCAAAGCAAGCACACTTCTATATCGGCCCATAGTACTTAGTGCACTCTGGGTGGTTCACAAATTAATTAACATTTTGCCCCCATCATGCTGGGTACTCATTTTACTGACGCTGGAAGGCTGAAATAACCTTGGTCTGTGGTCATGATCGAACTCACAACCTTCTGGTTGCAGGACAGCAGTTTAACCACTGTGCCACCAGTGTAGAATATTTAGGCAGGTGGATAATTTCCACAGTAAGAAACCAGTATTGGGTCTTTTTGTAAAGCGAATGGCTCTCAATGCCCATTATGGAATACTTCCCAGGTGAAGCTGCTCCTCTGTCCTGTCCTGTGAGAATTGCAGTTAAACCGAGAGGAAAAAAAGAGATCTTGATAATTTTGTGTCAGACATTATTCTGGATTGAAAGGATTTTTGCTGGAGAAACTCCGCTCCAGGGACATCCAAGTGAGGCTCCTTTCATGTCGCCAAGATCTTTTCCCAATAAAGTGGTCCCTATTTATCTACAGTACAGGGGTACCTCGCTTAAAGAGCATAATGTGCTCCACGGGATTGCTCTTTAAGCGAAACACTTGGAAAAAATGCTGTCACTTCCATTGTCATAATCAATAGATTATGACTTCTGGCGAGGGGGGGGGGGCGACAACTGCGAACCCGGATTTAGTTGCTAAGCAAGTTTTTTGGTTGTTTTTCATTGTTAAGCGAGGGTGACCATTCCGAGAAAATTCTGCTCTTTAAGCGAGTTAGTCTCTAAGCGAGGCGCTCTTTATGTGAGGTTTTACTGTTCTTGCAATGTCTTGCTTTCAAACCTGATGTGAGTGGCAGATGGTGTCATGACCTCTACTATTGCAAAGGTCTTGAAGCTTGGACCCTGCGCGTCCTTGGCTACACTACACCATTAATTTCCTACATGTGTTTGGAAAGCCCACAAGAAAAGCATAACTTGAGGCCAGAGTCAAATATTTCACATGCAGCTACTTAATTAGAGCTGGAAATGACATTAACATTGCAGAGAGGTGCTTCAGGCAGTCTTTCCCGGTTTGTGAAATCAGACGTCCTGTGCTTAATTAAGTCCTGGAGGGACCAGAACAAGATGGTGGGTGAGTAGGATGCGAGTGAGTTGAGCTGCAGGTAGACGCGTTTAAAAGGTGGATAAGTCGGTGGTTATGAGATGTTAAAAAAGAGAGGGAGAAAGTGAAAGCGAATGAGAGTCAGGCGTGAGACTGACGAGAGGCTGAAAGGCAAAGTGGGGTGAAGAGGGACGACTGATAACTGAGACAGTAGTTTGTATTACGTTTTATTATGTACTAGCTGATTACCCGGCTTCACTCGGGTTTTTCTTTTCTTTAACGTAGGCCACGGTCACTTGCAAAGCTGATCTCGCATTCCCATTTGCCTTCCACCTACTGTGAAAACTACAGCTGAGCTCAGAGGGCTACAGCTGAGCTAGTCAGATAATGTCACAATCTCAACCTACCTGGGATTATAACATCAGCTCAATTACATCATTGGGAAACACACACATTGTATAGATCAATTGCATCCCAATTGGGGGGGGGGCATATGCCCCCCATAGGTTTCGAGACCCCCGCAGTGCTGATCTCCCCAGCCCAAGGTACTTATGTGCCAAATTTCAGCAGAATCGGTCCACATACAAACACTTCTGTTTTATATAGAGAGATTGTTTTGTTTTTTCTTGTTTTGTAATATGTTTATTAAAATTAATAAAAATGTATTTTTTTAAATAAAAAAAAGTCCTGAAAAGGCAGCATAAAATCAAAGCAAACTAATCTGCATAATCCAAGAAGAAAGAGAAATTGTGCCTTAACACTCAAATGTTTCCTTTAGTCCGAAATTTCACTCTGCCAATCTTGGGCTGTCTCTATGACATCTGGTTTCTAACCCAAATTATTATCTGTTCTTTGGAAGTGGCATCTGGGACTCAGATATACTTTGCCTCTGGAACATTCTGGGCTATTTTGTTAAGTAGATACTAATAAACATTTTGCTTATAGACCATGTAAAGATTGAGAATTCTCGCTGGGCAGAATATACCCTGGACAGCATATTTATTAAATTTAATGATTTTAAAATGCTTAAAAATTGTTTTTAAATCTTGGTTAATTAATGGGGTTTTTTATATGGTTCTTGTATAGTATTGTAATCCTGTTAGCCTTCTATAGTTTCACTTGGGTCCCCATGGAGAGAAAGACTGCAGATGGATGGATGGATTAAGCAGCATTTTCCAAACTTTGTTCTACAGAACACTGGTGGACTTCAATTCTCAGAAGCCTAAGCCAGTACATTGGCTGTTCGGTGCTTTGGGGAATTGACTTAGGCTTCTGGGAACTGAAGTCCAAATACCAAAGGTTGGGAAACATTAGATTAATGGAAGGAAGGCTCCATCCATCAACCCATCAGTACGCACTGTCTTGAGAGAAAAGGGAAATGGAGTTCTCCATGCTGCAGATTTTTGTTGCAGATCCAACATGTCCCTTGAAAATGCCATCCTATCTCACAGACATGGCAACCACATCTTCTGGAAGCAACGTCCCTCTGCTCTTTCTCCTCCCCCATGCCTATTATTCCAAACAGAAGCTCACTTTCTCAGCCTTCCTAGTTGTTGAGTGACTTCTCTTCCCTTATTTGGTCCAGTCGTTTTGGAAAAGCCATCAACGTCAGCACCCATTATCACATTGGGTGGTGTCCATTCAGATTCTTCAGTAGAACATCCAGGATAGCTCAGTGGTTTTAAGTATCAGCGTGGGAATTCGATTCACCACTGTGCTTCCTAAAGAGGAGCTGGATTTGATGGTTTATAGGGTCCCTTCCAAGGGGACTGTGGTGGCTTAGTGGTTAAGATACTGAACTTGTCGACTAGAAGGTCAGCAGTTTGAGACCCGAGTGCTGCATGATGAAGTGATCTCCCGTCTCGGTGTATATTTTTCCAAATGTGTCCAATTACATGCATGTGTTAGGAATGTACACAGCTTTCTCCCCAAAAGGATAAAGCAGTGCTATGCATATTTTTCCAAAGAAGGGCTGCGGTGGCTCAGTGGTTAAGAAGCTCGCCTTGTTAGCTGGAAGGCTGGCAAGTCAGCAGTTTAAGACCTGGGTACTGCATGATGGATTGAGCGCCCCTCTCTGTCCTAGCTCTTGGGGACATGAAAGGAGCCTCATTTGAGTGTTCTCTGAGCAGAGTTTCTTCCGCAAAAATCCTTTCAACCCAGAAATAATTTCTGACATGAAATTACTATTATTATTTCCCCAAATCCATGTATGGCCATGCACATTTTAAATTGTGCGTCATTTTGACACTGTTTTTAAAATGGTCAAAAGTTAGAAGCAAAGTCCTGCTAAACCTTGGATTCCTGGCAGGGTGACTGGATGGTCCTGAGAGTTCAGAAAAGTCATTTTGCTTTGCTGAGTGCCAGAGTGTAAACTCCCAGCCATCAAAACAGGAGATCATTTTAAACTAAAAGAAAATCTTTTGCCACCCTGATTATTTAGGAAACAATGCCAACCGTAGCTATTCAATAAGGGAGCACCCACCCTGTGTTAACCACAGCCTGAAAGCAACTACCAGGTACCTGCCATGACTCAAGCACCCAGTTTGCCCCCCTAAAGTTCTCATTGTCTAAGCCATTTAGCTAATTGAGCTCTGTAAATTCTATGGAAGGACTCTGAATGGGTAACGTTACATGATTTCTGTGCAATAGGCTTGGTTACTGGGAGGGCAGGAGACTGTTCCCAAGCAACTTGTCAAGCACTGTGTAAACTCTTGAGGAGGGGGAAAGCCCTGACAATTCATCCCCTAGCGCAGGGATTCTCAACCTGTGGCCCACAGTACCATTTCATGTGGGCCACCCACTGCCTCCACCTCATCAGGAAGTGCCATGTAGTGGAGGAAGGGCAAAGTGGCCATCTGGCACCCGAAGCTATCTGAGGGAAAGTGACCTGTCCCCTGGCTTTAAAAGGTTGAGAACTCCTGCCCTAGCACTTCTGACTTGCTCCTTTGTGATCATCTCACTTCAGGGTCAACAGGGCTCCATGAACATGCCGGCCAGAAGCACCAAAATATTCTTTCTTTTCATCTTCTCTCTCGGTTTCACAAAAGACGTTCTGGGACAGAGACAGATGCTCATTCTGTCATGCACTGCTGCGGTTAAGAAGCTCACCTTGTTAGCTGGAAGGCCGGCAAGTCGACAGTTCAAGACCTATGTACTGCATGGTGGAATGAGCGCCTGTCTCTGTCCCAGCTCCTGCCAACCAGTTTGAAAGCAAGAAATTGCAAGTAGATAAATAGGGACCGCTTCAGTGGAAAAATATTTTGGGGACGTGAAAGGAGCCTCATTCGGGTGTCCCCTGAGCGGAGTTTCTCCAGCAAAAATCCTTTCAACGGAGAATAATTTCTGACATGAAATTTTTATTAGGAATGGAATGAGAAGAAGCATACGAGCCAACTTGCCGGCCTTCCAGCCAGTGGTGGGCATCAGCAGGTTCGCTCCAGTTCACCAGAACTGGTAGCAGAAATTCTGGCTGGCCCCACCCATCCAAGTTTTGAAGTAAAGCAGTCCTAATTTGGGTGCAGCATCAGGGTTTTCCCCCTGGCCAAGGCCACCATACCATGCCCACAGAGTAGGTAGTAAAAAAAATTGAATCCCACCACTGCTTCCAGCTAACAAGTCAAGCTTCTTAACCACTCAGCCACTGCAGTCCTGTAAAAAGTATAAGGCTAAAAAGCACAGATGTTACTACAACTGACTAGAGCTGTGATGGCGAACCTTGGCACTCCAGATGTTCTTGGACTTCAATTCCCAGAAGCCCCGGTGAATCCACACGAATGGGTTTACTGCGATTCATCCGGCCCACGCCGCCCTGATTGCTCCTGGAAGCGGAAGTGAAATGCACCTGTACGGAGGAAGGGTTAACCCAGGAGAGCCTTAACCGTCCTGGTGCGTTTTACTTCTGCTTCCAGGAGCGAGGAGGGTGGCTTGGGCTGGATGAATCGCAGTAAACCCATTCGTGTGGATTCGTGGGGGCTTCTGGGAATTGAGGTCCAAGAACATCTGGAGTGCCAAGGTTCGCCATCACGGGACTAGAAAAACTGACTGAGCCTGAACTCCATTTCCTCTCTTGACCAGGAGGTGTTAATTCCATTTGGGAGGCAAACAAGGCAGGCAAAATTTCATCTCATGATGCCTCTTGAGCCTTTTGCCTTTCATTTTGATTGCTTCTGGGATAACAGAGCCAGCCGTGGCAGAATGTCACAGTTGTAGACTCTTTTAGACTTCCCTTTCTCTCTGGCTTTTCCTCCCACATGTGAATGCAAGGCTGGGCTGGCCGGGAGGTGAGCATCACAGGCCCCCTCCTCTGGAAGCAGGTGCGATGCTATTGGCTTCTGGGCTCCGGTTTAAAGCGCGGAGAGCTCGAAGACTTCAGTGCGCTCAGCCCGCCCAGCAAGGAGTGAGGAAAGGGGAAGACAGACAGAGAGAGAGAGAGTGAGGGAGAGAGATGGTGCCAGAGGAGATAGGAGAGATTGCTTCGCTTTAACTGGCAAAGGGAGGGTAGAAGGGGGACCAGGAAGCGTAGACCAACTGGTTCAGCAATCCTGGACCGACCATGAATGAGACCCTCATTCTCCAGTTCTTTATCGAGGACCTTGATGCTAACTGCTCTCTTCTGGATCTCCTGCACAACGGATTTGACGGTAAGGCAGGTTGGAGGAGACTTTGGATTTTGGAGTGTCTTGGCTTCACTTCACTTCACTTTGTCACCCAAGTGTGGACCGGGCAGTCACTTTCCCCTGTTTTTGTTTTCTCCCCTGAAGGTCCTTACTGCAATGCCACCACCGATCAGATTGGGACCTGCTGGCCAAAGACCGGTGCCGGGGAACTGGTGGAAAGACCCTGCCCGGAGTTTGTCAATGGAGTCAAATACAACACTACCAGTAAGTCTCAATGAACTCCCCCATCCCTCTCACCCCATCTACCCATCCCTTTCTTTCTTCCTTCCTTTTTATTGGGGGGGGGGGGCTTGTCAAAGCTTTACTGAAAACAATATACAAATGCCTTGTCGCTCTTCCCTGTTTGGCTGGAAATGGGGGAAGCTGCCTCCCAAGAGATGAGAAATGATCTTGTAGGCTTCTCAGTTGGGTTTGCCGGAGGTTCGTTGACTTATCGTTGTGGCTGTTGAGTCGTTTTGTTGGATTTGGACGTCGGCGAGAATGGAAACTGGGTGTTTTGAAACACATAGTGGAAATGGAGTATGTGCCTGGGGGCTGAGGACACAAAATCCTCAAAGCTGTGCCCACGGCGGTGGTGGCCGTGACCAGTGGTATATGGCGGACTACTGAATTGATTATAGCACCGGTTTTTGTGACTCCTGGCTACTGTCTGCAAAAGATGATGCTGTTGATAGCTTGGATTGCAAATCAACCACAGGATTCTAAATGTGTTTTTGTTCCCCTTATGTGTGTATTAAATATAGAAGAGTAAATAAATACAGTACATAATTAGTCCAGCCTTCCAGGCCGCTGGTGGGAATCCCTCTCCTGTGAGCCAAAGAGAAATGGGAAGGCAATGAAATTGACACAGCTGGAAGGAGCTTGCAGCTGGATCATGGCCTCCCCCTTGAACCCCAACATCTGGGGTTGAGCAATCCCAGCCTAGCGTTTGATCTGTTGACCTACTTACAGATATGTTTCCTTTCTGCGGGAGCGTAGCCTCCTTTTTGTCAATGTGGATCTTGACTTAAGAAACTGCCCTATTATTTTTATGTACGCCTCGGAATCAGGTTGGTTTTGGATGCTGATAATCCAAAATTCAAACCAACACCCAGAAATCTCTATGCATAGCTGGTTTAGTTTGACCTTGCTCGAAAGCCAGTCATATCCGACTCTAGGGTTCAGTGCTCATCTCTGTTTATAGCCGAACAGCCAGCGCTGTCTACATCAGCAGATGTTTCCATGGACATGTGGCATGCAATGCCGGAGTGCACGGAACGCTGTTTACCTTCCCACCGAAGTTGTCCCTATTTATCTACTTGCAATTTCTTGCTTTCGAACTGCTAGGTTGGCAGGAGCTAGGACAGAGACGGGCGCTCACTCAGTCATGCAATACCCGGGAATCAAACTCCAACCTTCCAGTCAGCGAGTTTAGCATCTTGACCACTTGAGCCACTCCAGGCCTGTTTTACAGGAACATAAAATAGCTTTTCGTAGAGTTTTCTGGACGTTAAGAGATGCTTATTGACTCCAAAAGATGCTGACGTACGCTGACACAGTGGAGAGGGTGAGCATTCAGCCTTGTATGTCTGAGAAATTGGATTAAACCTGCTTTGACATTCTCTCCACTTCTTTGAAGTCTGCCTTGTCTTCACTTTGGAGTGGCATCTTTCACAGTGTTTTGGACCTATCTTTCCATTGATTTTTCTTAATCTAGTGGCAGAATGTGGTAAAAACATACCATGAAAAACACTGGGGAAGGGAGGACCCACGTTCCAGAGGCAGTGTGGTATAACAGTTACTGTGGTGGGCTTTGGAGTTCCACGTTCACATCCTACCAGTCCATGAAACTCACTCAGTGCTCCTGGGCCCATCATCCTCTCTCAGTCTGACCTGCCTCACAAGGTTGTTTCTGTTCATCCTGATAAGCACATGCGATGGATGTACCTGATTGCAAAGGGGTTTCTGTGGGAAGCTAACTGTGGGCATGTCCCGATGAGGGAAGCCAGAGTGATCTGGTTCATGCTTCAAAGTCTGTTCAGACTGATCCACATGTTTTCTCCTGTGCAT
This sequence comes from Bradypodion ventrale, assembly GCA_035047345.1. Taxonomy (NCBI): domain Eukaryota; kingdom Metazoa; phylum Chordata; class Lepidosauria; order Squamata; family Chamaeleonidae; genus Bradypodion; species Bradypodion ventrale. Next base: position 132,997,525 of record JAWDJE010000006.1, on the reverse strand, counting down.
CACTCCGCTAGGTTCCCCTTTTTGTTAACAACACTCAATTCCTTGCCCCTTTCGCTATCTTCTTTTGCAGCAATCATTTAGTGGCACATGGTGAATTTCATTTCATTTCATTCATTCATTGTTAAGCTAAGCAACAGGTCTGCAGTGGCCCAAGTGGTTAAGCTGCTGAACTTGACGACTGGAAGGTCAGCAGTTTGAGACGCGAGTACTGCATGACGGAATGAGCTCCCATCTCTGTCCTAGCTCCTGCCAACCTAGCCATTCGAAAGTGAGAAATTGCGAGTAGATAAATGGGTACCGCTTGCGTGGAAAGATAAACAGCATTCCGTGTCGTCCAGTGTCGAGGCATGCCTGCCACATGTCCACAGAAATCTCTGCAGAGACAGACAGTGCTGTTTGGCTTTGAAACAGAGATGAGCACTGAACCCTAGAGTTAGATACAAATGGCTTTCGAGCAAGGACAATCTTTACCTAAAGTAAGCAACATAGCAAAACAGCAATGCATCTACCTGTTGCCGATGGATCTCATTTACCTAGAATAGCACTGCATCAGTGGGGGTTTCTCTGTTGCTCCTTTCTATGCGACAACCCATCAAATGCATCACAAGGGTTGTCATTGCCCATTAGGGTGAGAACTCACCATCAGCACAGGCCAAAGGGAGTGCCCTGAATCATTAAAACTAATCATTAAAAGTAACTTATGTGCTTATTGATATAACACACATATAGCAGCAGGTCCTGTGAATTCTGAGACTTGTGGTCCAAAATATACAACTTTCCTCCAAGTTCTGGTCTAAACTGGGTGTTGCTAGACTACAACTCCTATCGTGTCTCAGTATTGGCTTGTGCTGGATCAGGCTGATGGACATTGCAGTCTTACAGCTGCAGGCACACATTTCCCTGCCATTTCCAGATGTTATCAGGAAGCTCACAAGGGGGCTTTAAAAATATGGTGGACTTTCTTTGTGTGTCTTGAGCTGCGGATGTTCAGTGGTGGCATGCGTCTAAACATTGATGGTCCATGATGCATCTCTTCCTCCTCTCCCTTTTCCATATACTTTACAGTATTTGATTCATCCATTGTTAAAGCTGTTAAACTGGTGCATCTTGTAGCAGGGAGTTCCATAGGTTGGCCCTGGATGGAGAGTTTTGTTTCCTGCAAGCCTCTGACCAGGCCATGTGCCTGGAGGTAAGGCTGATGGTGGAGCTAGCCAATCACATGCTCACAGGATATAGCACATTGCTCATATTTGAGGAGGGACTTCTATGTACAATTGAACTTAACTGCCCTTTTGTTTCTAGGATTCAATAGATTTCCTGAATCTGGTAGCTCAGGCACCTGCAAGCCAAATGGATGTGGAAGCTTAAAAATCAGGCTCTACTGATCTGACCTGGAACTGATTTTCAAGATGTAGTAACTGAAATCTTCTTCCCTGCCAAACACTCACATTCCAACAGGAAAGTTCAACTCAGCTCTCATTATGTAAAGGAAGAGCCTCTTGGGGTCAAGCTAAACATTAAGAAAAATGCATAGTTCTTTCTATTAACACAGGTCCCTACCACACAGGATGTGGCAGGCATGACTAGACACCGGAGCACACGGAACGCTGTTTCCTTCCCACTGAAGTGGTCCCTATTTATCTATTTGCAATTTCTTGCTTTCGAACTGCTAGGTTGGCAGGAGCTAGGACAGAGACGGGAGCTCATTCCATCCTGCAGTGCTCTGGAATCGAATTGCTGACCTTCCACCTCCCAGTCAGCGTCTTAGCCACTTGAGCCACTGCAGTCCCTAAGAGGAATGCATAGTTCCTTCCATTAATCCAGGTCTCGTCCACACAGGATTTCCTTGGAGGTAAATACCTCAGTAATCAGATTTGTAAATTGTGCCCATATTTACCGTCAGGGAATCTCACGATTCCCATTATATAGCTGGTGAACCAGTGCCAGAGGGCAAAGATTTGGGCTCCATTCCCATTTTGCTCTTTCCCATCAGAAAGCGTGCCATATCCCGAGAAAGGAAAACAATCCATCCAGACGTCGTGCTCTGATTAGGAAGAAAATTATGGTATCCACTGAACTTCTTAACCTTGATAGCAATGTGCCAGTTAGGTTAACTGCGACACTTGAGATAAACATGTTTCTGAAACACCTTTTCCGCATCTGTGCATGTCAGAACTCCCAGTGCTTGCCAAAGAATTACAGGTATCCAGGAAACACAGAAAGCCTTTGACTTATGTCTTGTTTCCCCCTTCAAACTGGGACTCAGTGCAGGTTTCGGCGAGACAAGTTTGAAAATAGAACCCAGAAAGCTATTAATTTTAAAGCACAACGGAGCACTGTATAATATTGGAACACAACTGAACGAAAAGCAGTCTCCGAGCCCATCTCAAAATCAAAGGAGAGTAAGTGGCTCAGTGGTTAAGAAGCTCGCCTTGTTAGCTGGAAGGCCGGCAAGTCGGCAGTTCGAGACCCAGGTACTGCATGACAGATTGAGTGCCTGTCTCTGTCCCAGCTCTTGGGAACATGGAAGGAGCCTCATTCGGCCGTCCTCTGCGCGGAGTTTCTCCAGCAAAAATCCTTTCAACCCAGAATAATTTCTGACATGAAATTATTACTATAATGCATTTAAAACTCAAAGGATAAAGATACTAACAGCACTATTGTAACAGGATATTGTTCCCTGACAACAATGTGTTTGAGTCTCAGGAGTGCTGACTTGGGCTTTTGGTAATGGAAGTCCAAGAACAGCTGGAGTGCTAAGATTCGACATCTCTGCCTCCAGGAGGCGGTGCGCATCTCCATTTGCAGCCAAAGAGCCATCACTGTCTGAGGATGTTTCCGCGGGCTTGTGGCAGGCATGACTAGACACCAGAGCACATAGAACACTGTTTACCTTTCCTGCCAAAACGGTGACTATTGTTGTTGTTGTTGTTCAGTCGCACAGTCGATTCCGACCCTTTGCGACCCTATGGACCATCGTTCTCCAGGCGCCTCTGTCCTCCACCATCCCCCTCAGTCCTCCCAGTTCTGTGCCCATTGTGTCTACAATACCATCTATCCATCTCATCCTTGGCCTCCCCCTTCTTCTTTTGCCCTCCACCTTTCCCAACATCACGGCCTTCTCAAGTGAATCCTCCCTTCTCATTTGATGCCCAAAGTACTTTAGCCTCATCTTTACTATTTGACCTTCCAATGAGCAGTCAGTGTTGATTTCTTCTAAGATTGACCTATTTGTTCTCCTCGCTGTCCAAGGTACCCTCAAAACTCTCCTCCAACACCACATTTCAAAGGCATCTATTCTTCTGCGTTCAGCTTTCCTAATTGTCCAGCTCTCACATCCGTACATTACCACTGGGAATACCATTGCTTTGACTATTCTAATTTTTGTTTTCAAGGTGATGTCTCTGCTTTTCACTATGTTCCCCAGGTTTCTCATGGCTTGTCTCCCTAGAATCAGCCGCCTCTTTATTTCATGGCTGCAATCTCCATCTGCAGTGATCTTAGATCCTAAGAAAGTAAATTCTGTCACTGCTTCTACTTCTTCCCCGTCTATTTTCCAGGAACTGATTGGGCCTGTTGCCATTATCTTGGTTTTCTTGATATTGAGTCTCAAGCCAGCTTTTGCACTCTCTTCCTTCAGCCCAATCAAGAGATTCTTTAGGTCTTCCTCACTTTCTGCCATTAAGGTGGTGTCGTCTGCATATCTCAGATTGTTGATGTTTCTCCCAGCAATTTTGATCCCATATTGTGATTCCTCCATCCCTGCATTGCGCATTATGTGCTCTGTGTATAAGTTGAATAAGCAGGGTGACAGAATGCAGCCTTGTCTTACTCCTTTTCCTATTCCAAACCACTCTGTCATTCCGTGTTCTGTCCTAACTGTTGCTTCTTGGTTCATGTACAGATTTCTCAGGAGGCATATGAGGTGCTCTGGTATTCCCATCTCTTTAATCACTTGCCACATCTTGTTGTGATCAACACAATCAAATGCCTTAGTGTAGTCAATAAAGCAAAAATAAACTTGTTTCTGGTATTCCTTTGTTTTCTCCATGATCCAACGTATGTTGGCAATGTGGTCTCTAGTCCCCCTGCCTCTTCTGAAACCAGCCTGCACCTCTGGTAATTCTCTTTCCACATGCTGCTGAAGTCTATCCTGTATTATCTTGAGCATCACCTTGCTGGCGTGTGGGATGAGCGCAATTGTTCGATAATTTGAACATTCTTTGGCATTGCCCTTTTTTGGGATTGGAACATATACTGATCTTTTCCAGTCCTGTGGCCACTGTTTTGTTTTCCAAATCTGCTGGCATATTGAATGCAGTAATTTGATGCCATCATCTTTTAGAGCTTTGAAAAATTCAACTGGGATACCATCATCTCCACTAGCTTTGTTGTTTGCAGTGCTCTTTAGGGCCTTTCTGACTTCACTCTCCAGGATGTCTGGCTCAGGTTCAATTTCTTCATCATTGTGACTATCAGGAGTGTTGAGTTTCTTTTTGTAGAGTTCCTCTGTGTACTCTTTCCATCTTTTCTTAATCTCTTCTGCATCAGCTAGCTCCTTTCCGTCTTTGTCCCTTATCATGTTCATTTTTGCTTTAAATGTTCCCTTGATTTCCCGGATTTTTTTGAAAAGATCTCTGGTTCTGCCTCTTTTGTTGTTTTCCTCCATTTCTCTGCACTGTTCTTTTAGGTAGTTTTCCTTATCTCTCCTTGCTTTTCTTTGAAATTCTGTGTTCAAATGATTGTAGTTTTTCCTTTCTCCTTTGACTTTTGCGTTCCTTCTTTCCTCTGCTATTTTAAGAGCCTCATCAGACAACCACTTTGCTTTCTTACTCTTCTTTTCTTTTGGTATGGTTTTCTTTGCTGCTTCCTGCATGATGTCCCTCATCTCTGTCCATAATTCTTCTGGCACTCTATCTATTGAGTCTAAGCCATTGAATCTGTTCATCACCTCCACCGTGTATTCTTTAGGGATGCTGTCTAGGTGATATCTGTCTGGTCTCTTTGTTTTCCCTATTTTCTTTAGTCTAAGCCTGAATTTTGCAATCAGTAGGTTGTGATCTGAGCCACAATCTGCTCCAGGTCTTGTTTTTGCTGACTGTATGGATGTTCTCCATCTTTGGCTGCAGAGTATGTAGTCAATCTGGTTTCGGTGTTGGCCATCTGGTGATGTCCATGTGTAAAGTCGCCTCTTGTGTTGCTGGAAGAGGGTGTTTGCTATGACCAGTGCGTTCTCTTGGCAGAACTCTATCAATCTTTGCCCTGCTTCATTCTGTGTTCCAAGACCAAATTTGCCTGTTATTCCCTCCACTTTTTGATTTCCTACTTTGGCATTCCAGTCTCCTAGAATAATTTGAACATCATTTCTTGGTGTTTGTTCTATGAGGTGTTGTAAGTCCTCATAGAACTGGTCCACTGTGGCTTCATCTGCACCCGTGGTTGGTGCGTATATTTGGATCACAGTAACATTGAAGGGTTTGCCCTGAATTCTTACTGACATCATTCTGTCATTTTTGAGGTTGTATCCCATTACTGCTCTTCTCACTCTTTTATTGACATTTATGGCTACTCCATGTCTTCTAAGGTTTTCTTGTCCACAGTAGTAGATGTGATGGTTTCCAGAGCTGAATTCGCCCATCCCTGTCCATTTGAGCTCACTGATTCCCAAGATGTCAATGCTTATTCTTTCCATCTCATTTTTTACCACTTCCAGTTTACCTTGGTTCATTGATCTCACATTCCATGTCCCTATACAGTATTGCTCCTTGCAACATTGCATTTCCCCTCCCCCTTTCCTGTCCCTCCCCTTTCTCCCCTCTGAGGTGTTAAGCATCCTGTATCACCTAGCCTGCCCTTTTGTTTTGCCTTTTGTTTTGGTCCATAGGGTTCTCTTGGCAAGCTTTGTGGCGTGGTTTGCCGGTTTCTACGCCATTTTTTTCCTCGCATCATACATCATATCACAGTTTTAAAAGTTTAAAACAGTTTACACAACATATTATCATGCATAATTATCACACTCTAAAACACAGTCTCTATGTTAATTGCTATATTAAGTCAGTATGAAGTCTCTATGTCAGTCGCTATATTAATTCAGCTACATTTTTCACATCAGCTACTTATCCTTGTGTCCTCACTCCCCAGGTGGGGTTGTTGTCTCTGGGTCCCTTGCTCCAGGGGCATCGCAGTGGCGGGCAGTGGATGTTTTCCCTGTGTCTCAGCTGTTCCTCTTCCTCTGCCTCTGGCTGCAGTGGTGGATGGTGACCTTCTCCCTCCAAGGCCTCTGGATGGTGACTGGGCAGTTGGGGCCTGGTCTTTCTCTGCCTCTTTCTTCCTTACACCCAGGTTTTAGGATGGGGTGAAAGGGAGGGGCCGATTCTTCACTCACCTCCCTCCAAGGCCTCTGGATGGTTTCTGGGCAGTTGGGGCCTGTGTCCTTCTCTGCCTCTTTCTTCCTTACACCCAGGTTTTAGGATGGGGTGGGAGGGAGGGGCCGATTCTTCACTCACCTCCCTCCAAGGCCTCTGGATGGTTTCTATTGATCTACTTGCAATTTCTTGCTTTCAAACTGTTAGGTTGGCAGGAGGTCATACCTGTCAACCTTCCCGGATTGGCCGGGATTTCCCGATTTTCGGCGTCGATTTGCGCCATTTCCCGCCTGCAGCTGCCAAAACCCCGGAATTGACAGCGGGGGGGAAGGTACTGCGCATCCCTTCTGTGCAGATCGCCTTCTACGCATGTGTAGAAGGCTTTTACGCTTGCGTAGAGCCCTTCTACGCTTGCGTTGAACCCTTCTATGCACGCGTAACAGGTGAACTGCGCAGAAGGGGATCGTAGAAGCCTTCTACGCAAGCATAAAAGCCGCCTACGCATGCGTAGATGGCGATCTGCGCAGAACCGTTCTGCGCTGGTCCTGTATTTTCCGGAGCCGCAGTTGACAGGTATGCAGGAGATGGGACATTTGATGGGCCACGCAGCACTCGGGTCTCAAACTGCTGACCTGCCAACCTTCTAGTCATGAAGCTCAGTGTCTTAAACCACTAAGCCACCACAGTCCTTTATTTAGGAAAAAGTAACCAAAAAAAATCCTATTAGTGTATTTTGAAGAAGAGATTGAAGCACTATTTTTAAATTTTTCTATGGAGAAAGGAAGACATCGTACAGTATATCATGTTGTTGCAAAAAATAACTAGAAGTCTTTTGGCACCTTTAATTTTGCATAAACTTCTTTGGATTGCTTTCTAATCCATCAGATGCATTTTTTTTATTTTAAAAAAAGTGAGACTATAATAGAAACAATTTACTTTTGGTTTCCATGGAACCGTGATGGCAATGACCTGGTTTTAAAAACAGCCACACTTTCCAGGCAACGATCCATTTCTATTACCTGCCGGTTTCCCTTGGGCTAGCAACAGCTCTTCTGGTCTTAGGTGAAGGTCTTGATCGGTTTTTTTTTTGGAGACATCTAGGATTGAATCCTGGGGGCCGTCTGTCTCCCAAGCACAAGATCTAACACTAAATATTCGATGGACTTTTTGGTGGGCAGCAGGAGCAACTTTTCGTTTGCTTTGATGGGTCTCGGGTCAACTTGCCGGCCGCGTCTCCTGAACCTGCCGCCCACCCATGTGCTGCGAAACCTGCCATTTGCCTCCGCCATCCGCAGGGTCAAGATGCTGTGTACATTTCAGTTTACTGTGTTTATTTTAGCATTTAATGTTATGTACACAATCTGCTCCAAGCATGACAGATTGGAGCTGGCGTCGAGAAAGCCTCTTGATAATTTAATAAACTCTCCGTGCAAAGCATCTCAGTGGGAAAGCAGTTATCGAAAAAAGGGGTGGGGAGCAGATGAGTTAAAGCCTTGCAAAAAAAGGGATCCGGCTGTCCAATTACCAAAGTCTTCGGACTTAAATCACTGAATTCCAGCTTGAATACATGAAACGGCTGAGAAATGTATATCACAGGCTGTGCCGCTGCTGTGTAATCTCTCTTGCAAGCCATGGAAGGGAGAAATCCAGATAGCAGGGGTGCCCAAACTACTGCCAGTGGGCCAGATCTGGCCCCGACACCAATTCATCTGGCCCACACCACCCTCAGTGGTTAGTTAGCCACTGCCTGACGATCGGCATTGTGTTGCTGGCAGTAAGGTCTACTCTATTGCCATAACAGGATAACCTGGCCAAACCAGCAAGGAACCAGATTGGTTGAGTCTGTTTCTTAAGCTTAGCATTCTTATACAGTACTTGCTTCATCTCATTCTTCTATTATAGTGATGGCCAACCTTGGCACTCCAGGTGTTCTTGGATTTCGCTCCCCAGAAGCCCAGGTCTCTGTGAATCCACACGAATGGTTTTACTGGCACTCCAGCTGTTCTTGGACTTCAATTCCCAGAAGCTCAAGTCCCTGTGACTTCTGGAAATTGAAGTACAAGAACACCTGGAGTGCCAAGGTTCGTTATCATTGCTCTATTATTCATTCATTCATTCTATTTTTATACCACCCAGATCTGTTTGCAATTGTTTCTTTTAATGACAGCACAAAAAGTACACCTTACATTGCATGGCACACAAAAATCCAAACAGTTTCCTCTACTGTTTGCAACTTCTGCAAGCATTTGCCCCCTAATACACGTTATTTTTTGCTATCCCTTTCCCCTAGCTAGCCCGTTTTGGAATTCCTGAATCCCCTTTTACAGCATGTTTTCATCACACCACTATCTTACACAATTTTGAGAACAATACAAAAAAAGGAAGGGCCGTCGGTTCCTGATTTTCATGCCAGCTGGAGAAGTGCGAATTAGGGCAGTCTGTATTAAAAGACGGATGGAATCAATTGGAGTCCCATCAAATCCTAGCAACCCCTTACAGAAATGGATTTTAGATTGACAGTATTAGCATTCATGGGTTTAGCTGAAACTTGATTGAAATACTAGGCACACTTCCTTGCAGGTAAATCCAAGTGAAATGAGTAAATAGGGAGAGGTAAAGGTAATGGTAAAGATTGTCTTTGCTTGAAAGCCAGTCATATCTGACTCTAGGGTTTAGTGCTCATCTCTGTTTCAAAGCTGAAGAGCCAGTGCTGTCTGCTTCTGCAGACGTTTCCGTGGTCGTGTGGCAGGGATGCCTCAACACCAGAGTGCACCGAACACTGTTTATCTTCCCACCGAAGTGGTTCCTATTTATCCACTTGCAATTTCTTGCTTTCGAACTGCTAAGATGGCAGGAGCTGGGACAGAGGCAGGCGCTCACTCCGTCGTGCATTACTCGGGAATTGAACTCCCACCTTCCAGTCATCGAGTTCAGCATCGTAATCGCTTGAGCCTCTGCAGTCCCTTAAAACAGCAATGAGTCTGGTCACCTGCTTAAGCAAGACTGAAGGATCGTTGAGTTGCTGGACTGTTTGTGGAGGCCAGCTTCTCAGTTTCAGAGGCTGACACCAGGCATGGAGATCTCAACGGAGAATGCAGCTCTGGGTTGTCATAGGCATGACTAGATGCAGAGCGCATGGAATGCTGTTTACCTTCCCACCAAAGTGGCACCTGTTTATCTGCTTGCAAAGTCTTGCTTTCAAACTGCTACGTTGGCAGGAGATGGGAGCTCACTCCGTCATGTAGCACTTGGGTCTTAAACTGCTCCCCTGCTCCCCTTCCCAGGAACACATAAAGCTCCCTGAGCCCTGCTTTCTGTGACAAAATAATTAAGCCTCCTTGGACTTATTTCAGATGAAAGAAATCAGCAGATCCAATGAGGCAGGGGTACAACGGGGTAGATGAATTGGGTGGCTCTGGAATACAAAAACAGCTTGCGGGACTCATCCGAACCGAAAGCCATCCTCTGCCAACCCTTGGTGTACAGGGGGATGGAGGGGCATAATGCAAATATAAATGGCTAAGGCACTGATCTTGACAAGCAGAAGGTCAGCAATTCGAAAGCCGAGTACTGCATGACTGAGTGAGCTCCCGTTGTCTATCCTAGGTCCTGCCAACCTAGCAGTTTGAAAGCAAGATTTATTTATTTATTCAATTTGTATAGCTGCCCCAATCGTCGTGTGACTCTGGCGGTGTACATAAAATCCCCAACGTTTAAACTATAGAAACCCTTAAAATTCCTAAAAACACTGAAAAAACTACCTCCCAGTTCCCTATCTTCAATGGGAAAGGTAACAGCGTTCTGTGTGTTCCGGCATCTAGTCATGCTTGCTGCATGACCATGGAAATGTCTGCAAATGCAGACAATGCTGCTTCTTTGGCTGTAAATGGAAATGAACACCAACCCTCTAGAGTTGGACACGACTGGCTTTCGAGCAAGGGAGATCCTTTACTTTTACTTTACCTTAACGTTAAATCACAACATATGGTGAAACCCTCATCATACTCATCAGTGAATTTGTAATTCTGTGCTCCATGTGACAGATGAGGGTATTGAGGCCGATTGAGATGGGCCACGGCCACTTAGTGAGACTGAACCAAGGCGAAGTTGCCACCGGGGACCTTTTGGATTCGTGGTTGTATCTCTTGGCACCAATAAACACCTTCTTAGACCAACAAGCCTGCAAAATGGTCTTTTCTATACCAGGTCTATTTATACTCTACATCCTTTTCACAGAGAATAGTAATCAGGTCCCCTCCAATATGGATCACAACCAATCCGCCAATGGTTAGGAAGTGCAGAAATCGCCGTCTTGACATGTCTGGAATTTTTGCTAAACAGACTATCATTAAACAAATAGCATCAAATAAACATTGGGTAACCGTAAATTGCTAATTAAATTTGTTGTTCAGTTGCACAGTCGATTCCGACCCTTTGCGACCCTATGGGGGGTCTATTGTTCTCCAGGCACCTCTGTCCTCCACCATCCTCCTTAACCCGCCCAGCTCTGTGCCCATTGCGTCTACAATACCATCTAGCCATCTCTTATTTGCATTGCAAATGTGTGGAAAACAGAAACATACTAGAACAGTTCTAGATCAGCTATAACCATGTTCTAGAGTAAGCAGAGAGGAGACCTCCCCTTAAGCTTTATTATACAGTACAGTAATACCTCTAATAACATTTGCACCAGATAACGCTAAAACCGCATAACATTGAGCAATGGGGGGGACTTGCATCTCATAACATTGAAATCCTATGGGATGTATCGCATAATGTTCACTGAAGCCTGTGCCGGTTTTAATGTATCTCTATGGAGTTTTAACTTTATGCGATTCCCATAGGATTTTAACGTTATGTGATGCATGAATTGCATAACGTTAAAAATTGGATAACGCTAAGACTTTTAGCGTTATCCTGGGTTCTACTGTATATTATTATATTATTTATAATAGATGATGATGATGAAACAGAACAACATCTGCTCAGCAGGTGCAGCAAAAATTTCACAGACAGATTATCTGCAATGCTATGACCAAAGCTGCCAAGTATCCCTTATTGGCCAGGAAAACCCCTTATTTTACCCTCTTTCCCGCTGTCATCCCTTATTAATTAGACTGCAATGCCCTATTGCCGCCATTGGAGGGCAGCACAGGATAAGCATAGCTGTCAAGTATCCCTTATTGGCCAGGAAAACCCCTTATTTTACCCTCTTTCCTGCCATCATCCCTTATTAATTAGACTGCAATGCCCTATTGCCACCATTGGAGGGCGGCACAGGATAAGCATAGCTATCAAGTATCCCTTATTGGCCAGGAAATTTCCCCTTATTTCCAAATCCAAAACTTGACAGGTATGGCTATGATAGGGTTGAAAAAATTATTCATTGGAAACTTTGCCATAGGTTTGGACTGGAATGCAGTAAAAGTAAAAATTATTGAGAGCATCAGGTAAATAAAGTTTTGGGAAATCAGAGTGTCAAGCTCCTGTGTGACTTTAAAATTAAAACAGATGGACATCTGACTCATAACACACCAGATATAACTGTTGTGGAAAAGAAGGCCTGGTTTATTGACATGGCTATTCCAGGGGATGCATGGATCAAAGCTGTCAAGTATCCCTTATTGGGCGGGAAAATCCCTTATTTTACCCTCTTTCCCTCCGTCATCCCTTATTAATTAGACTGCAACGCCCTATTGCTGCCATTGGAGGGCAGCACAGGATAAGCATAGCTGTCAAGTATCCCTTATTTGCTGGGAAATTTCCCTTATTTCCAAATCCAAAACTTGACAAGTATGGCATGGATTGAGGACAAACAACTGGAGAAAAATCACAAAATATAGCAATTTACAAATTGAAGTTGAGTGTTTATGAAGGAAGAAATCTCTTGTCATATCCATAGTGATCAGAGCCCTTGGAGGAATGCCAAAAGTTTGGTTTTAGTTGTTAAGCGAGGCAACCATTCAGAGAAAATTCTGCTCTTTAAGCGAGTTAGTCTCTAAGCGGGGCGCTCTTTATGCGAGGTTTTACTGTATAAAATTAACAGTTCAAGATCTAACAAAGAACCATTAAGGTAATGTCTAAGGATATAGGCAGTTCCTTGTAAAGTAGTAGTAGTAGTTGCTGTTGCTATCCATCAATGTTAGGTAAAGGTAAAGGTCGACCTTGCTTGAAAGCCAGTTGTATCTGACTCTAGGGTTCAGTGCTCATCTCTGTTTCAAAGCCAAAGAGCCAGCGCTGTCTGCGTCTGCAGATATTTCCATGGACATGTGGCAGGCGTGACTAGACAATGTAGTGCACGGAATGCTGATGCTTCAGTGTTACAAGGTGTAATTATGTGGTGGAGAACTAAATACTTTCCAAGGAGAGAGGGGAGCTTTGCTCCTGAAGCTATTATTTTTTAAAAGAATCTGTCACAGAACATGTGGTAATTAGGAAAGATGGCTATTTTACAAGTAGCCACTCTGAAGCTGTTCAGTTGTACGTGGAAACTTTTAACTTCAGCTCCGCTTCTCAGGGCCTTCTCGTAATCACCCTGTCGTGCATGCTCTAATTCAGGGGTTGGCAATCTACGGCCTGCAGGCTGAAATCCGGCCAATGGCACCAAATAATCCAGCCCCTGCCCTCACTCCAGCTGCCACAGCCAGAAGTGGCCACGGACATGTTTATGGTAGCGTTTGCAGCAGGGGGGCACCAGTCCAGCTCCCTCAATTGTCTGAGCAAACATGACCCTGTCCCCGACTTTAAAAGGATGGCGGCCCCGGCTCTAATTTCTTAAATATTTCTGTATTTTAAGATAGGGCCTTCCCTCTATCCCCAGAAGCAGCAGACATTTGGGAACTGTGTTTTGGGTTAGGAAGGGACAGAGGACTGGTGCCAAATTCATACCTGTCAACCCGCGGAAAAATGGGAGCTGCGCAGAGCAGTTCCGCGCATGTCGCCTTCCACACATGCGTGGAAGGCTATGCCGCTTGCGCAGCCCCCTACGCAAACGGTGTAGGCTTCCACGCATGCGTGGAAGGGTTCTACGCGAGTGTAAAACCCTTCTACGCATGCGTAGAAGGCGACTTGCGCAGAAGGGCTGCGCAGTACTTCCTTTCCCCCGCTGCCAAATTACGGGGTTTTGGCAGCACGGGTTGGGAAATGACGTCAATCAGCGCAGGATTACGGGGTAATTCCGGCCAAATCAGGAAGGTTGACAGGTACGGCCCAATTAGATTTTTTAAAAAATCTGTGTCCAAGCCTGAAGGGCAATATCTCTTGATCTTCCGATCTTTGTCCGTGAGCAATCGATAGTGTCCTGACCCTTGGCATCATCATGGGTGATGCCAGGTGCTTGGGCATAATCCCTCTTTCTATTCCATCTTGTCAGAAGATTTGGAAAATAAATCATGAATGGGTTTATTTTGGTACACAGCGTAAGAAAGTGTGAATTTCCCCCCCCCCCTCCCTCCCCTCCATAACAAGATGCTAAAATGTACTTATTTACCCAGTTGGTTACTGAGTTAATTGGTCTCAAGGAGAATTTTGGGCATTTGCAAGATGGATTATTGAACACTTCTGGAAATGTGTAGAAAATTAAACTTGCATTAGCATCTGTATTTATTTTCATTTTACATTTATCTATTGTATTTATACCCCACCCACCTGGGATATTTTTCCCACTCTGGGTGGCTTACAAGACATTTTTAAAAATCTTTATAATAAGAAATTAAACATAAAGAGTAAACACACTGAATAAATTTATAAATAACAAACAAAAACTATGCCCTCCATTAAACACAACCACCACAACAAAAAAGTATACTGACAATGGTAAAATCCAGTCAAAACCAATTGCTTGGCCATTGGTAGTATGTCCTTTAAAACCTCTTTAAATAGGGATGATTTTACTTGTTTTTAAAAAGTAGATAGAGATGGAACCTGGCGCACTTCAACCAGTAGAGAGTTACACAAAGTTGGTGCCACCACTGAGAAGGCTCTTCTCCGACTCACAGCCTTTCTTGTTAATCTCAGGGCTGGCACTTGGAGCTGTGCCATCTGGGAGGAATGGATGATGCAGGCTGATGTTCAGAGCCTTCTTGCATTGATAATTAAAGGAATAAAAGCAATGGATGGGTTGGTTGAATCTTTGGGAGCAGTCCTTATTATGAACAGGTACTTTGTGTTCAGCTCCACAAAGGGGAAATGAGGTAGGGATGCAAATTGCACAAAGCCTGGGCAAATGTGGGCAGTGAGAAAGCACCCTGTCTGGTTGGATTACTTGGCAACTTCTCATGTTGGAGATGAGATCTTTCATGGCACTTGAGAATCCTCCATAGGCTCTCTTGGCCATGTAGAAGACACTTCCTCAGAATGAATTCTATCCACATATTGATGTGTGAGCATCAAATTCTACCACATGTGAGAGAAGACCAGATCAAATGAAAGCTTTCCCCTGTACCTTATCTAAAGGAGTTCTGCATGTCTACACCATTCAGGCATGTATCGGTGCCTACACACATACACCGATGAGGATTTGAGTTTGGCCAACAACAAAGCCAAGAAAGTGACTTCATTTTGGCAGTCTGGGGTTTGATCGGGACACGAAAGAAGACTATACACACAAGTCCTGTCACATGTTAGCTAAATATGCAGAGAATGAGGGGATGTAGCTGTTGTGTAGCGACACATGCACCCTACACCCACATAAGTTCTTACAGTGCATGAATGATGTGTCTAAACCCCTGGTAGAATGCCTTAATCCATTGATCAAACTGTATTTTAAAGACGTTGTTTTGCTGAGGTTATTTATACTGGGAAAGGTTTCAGAAAAGGTGAAAAATATTCTGGAAGGTAATAAAACGTGTTTTGGGACAGCTATGGATTACTGAAACCATTTGGGGTTATCTGAACTTTTTAAAATGCTACACAGTCCCCATTTTGGTGAAGCATGGAGACACCGTTATGCACCAGGTGGAAATTACTTATTGGCCTTGTGGGGTGTTTTTTTTATTTATTTTGGATTTGGGTTAAGAACACAAACAAGCAGGAAGAATTAGAAGATCCTTGGCTCTAGGAAGGAGGGAGGTTAGCCAGTGCCCCTCCTTATCTGTAGACTTGGGAGAGTGGATGGGGTTCAGCACAACATGTTGTAAATGCTGCTTTGGGTCACCCATGGGTCGAGGAAAGTGGGGTACTAATAATAAATGAAATGAAACGTCACAATAGTTTAGAATTTGCCATGTCTAAAGTGAGAGGGACCACAATGATGTTCCAGTAGCAATGAAATAATAATAATAATAATAATAATAATAATAATAATAATAATAATAATAATAATAATAATAATAATAATAATAAATTTCGTGTCAGAAATTATTCTGGGTTGAAAGGATTTTTGCTGGAGAAACTCTGCATTAGCCTTTCTCCTCCATCTCTATTCATGAGAGCTAGAACCCTGATTTAGCAGATTGTGATGAAGAGAAGCACAGAATGGTGCGATTGTTCTCTGATGTTTACACTATTTGAATTTCCACATTTATTATTATTATTATGCATCAGTAGCTTATGCTGAACAGACAGATGTTTAAATGAACTGCCCTTTGATAACAATACGCCTGGCTGGCAGCAGGCAACAGAAGCTCCCTTTGTTGTTGTTCAACCACAATGAGCCTCCGATTCCTCTACTGCAACCCCGTAGAGAATATTGTTAAGCAAAATCCACTCCCCATGTAAAGCAGCTTGCCATCTGCAATTGTGCCCGGAGCTAAAAAGCGGTGGGTCAGAGTGGTTGAAAGAAGAGGGAGGAGGATGAGAAAGCATGTTTTAATAAGAAGCAAAATAAGGCGACCAGACCGTTAATAAAACCGACTATGCAATTAGAAGAACTTCATAAGAAAGCTCATTCACACAGCATTTTTTATAGCACTCCTGAGAATATTCAGTCAGCTATTATGGACTACAAATTAAGGAAACTGCTAGTTTTTGTGAAGTAGGGAACAGCTGTGGATCATAGAAATGTGGAAATTGCCTCATACAGGTCTCAATCCCAGGTGCATTCAGTCCAATATTGTCAACTCTATCTGAAAGTAATTGATCTCCCAGGCTTTCCTAGCCCAATTTGGTGGTCTGTTGCCCCCACCCTTCTACGGACTAACTGGGCCTGAACCTGTTTCTTCTTCGTCGTCGTCATCTTCTTCGGCAGCTGCTGCTGTATCCAAATACAGTGATACCTCATACAACGTCCAAACTTGGTTCCACATGTTTGGACTTTATATGGATTTGGATTTTGTATGAGGCATGCAAAATCCTAGTCGCGATGCCTCATACAACGTCCAAATCCTTGCCGCGATGCCTCATACAATGTCCAAATCCTTGCTGCGATGCCTCATACAACATCGTTTCCATAGGGATGCATTGTACTGTAACAGAGACTTCAGGGCAAAGTCAAGGAAACAGACAGGAAACTGACAGAACTTTTAAGAAATCATTGTCTAAAGGCTAAATACATTACAAAAACATGTCAAACAGCCCTGATTGTCCAAGAACCTGAAGAATGCTACAAAAATCCCAGGAATGCTTCTAAAAATTCTGACAAAAAATCCAAAAAAAATCCAAAATCGTGCTCAAAACCACTCCTAAACACTCTTCGCCTCATGCAAAACCCACAAGAGCAATGCACGCATGTGTCCTGCCCTTTATACTGCCCAGGCACAATGCAACCTGGTAAAACCCCAATGCCTCATACAAAGTCGCACGACTTGGTATGAGGCAACTTTTTTCAAGGAATTAGGCAAGGTTGTATGAATCCGATGTTGTATGAAGCGGACTTTGTATGAGGTATTACTGTATTGGTGCTCATCATTGCAATCAGCCATGAAGACTGTCCTGAGAATATAATGTGTTGCCCTTTTTCCTGTCTGCCACATTGCAGCATAACACCTGTACCACTGATCCAGTTCTGCAAGTCACTTTCTGGTCCTGAGCCCGTTTGGCACACAAAGGCCCCATTGGCCCCAGGCCAGTATTGATAAAGTGGCTGCCATCCATCAAGATGGATTCATGTGGGATTTAATCCACTTGGGGACCATTAGGTATCCATGGGAGACAGAGAATAAACCAGATTGTTCGCTGTTAATCAGAACCAGAATAAGGGAAAGGTTGCTAAGGAGCACCACTGGCTACGGAGTAGTGCCTGAAATGTGAGGATCCCCTAGTAAGCCTAGTCACTGGCCATGCGACTCTGGGAGATGTAGTCCAAAAGTAAGTTTGCCAGGTTCTAGGGGACTCATCACAGCATTGTCTCCCTTATTCAAACCCATATGCTAGCAAGCAAGACAGCATTACCACAGGTGTCAAATGCAATTGGTGAATTAAGCGCAGGGGGCTCCATGATTCAAGTAATCGACCTTTGTTTTTCGACTTCTTATTTCCTGCTTGACAAAACTGTATTGGTTAGATATACCAGTATAAGTGCTGTGGTATAAATTGCAGCAACATCACGCTGTTTGTTATGAAGTTGCATCCTTTACACAACCTGTGCTTGGTGAAGGGTAAATGGGGTGACTTGTAAATTCCAAAAGTCCAACAGTTTACGATAAATTGGGAAGCTAATAATTCAAATGATTTTGCTGGCATTTTGCACCTTCCCTAATTAGAGAGTTGAAAAATTAACCATGGATCAGATTCTTAACACACGTATTTGCAGAATGCTATTAGAACTGCTAGGTCATGGCACTAATTTGTTTTATTGATAAAACTAATGAGGACTCACAGCAAAGACAACAACACTGAATCGTGGAGAACAGATTAGATTATTCTGATGAGATCTAGAGGCTAATATCAATCTGTGCCAGAATCAAACAGCTTGTTCCACCTACTGAATCAAAATGTTCAAAATCTAGATGATAAAGAAATGAATAGGCATATTGATAATGACCAGAAAGATGGTATTTTTGGCATAAAATAATTTACTAAGAAATAATTACTATTGATAGCTAGTCATTGTAAAATGATCATCAGCTTCAGGCTAGGTCAACATGTGGAGAAAGAAGAAGAAGCAAACATTGGTCTTGCATTTAGAAATGTGGTGGTAGAACATCCTGCAGGTGATCATGGATAATGGGAATTGTACTTTCACATCTGGAGAATACCAGAACTGGGGAAGATCAATCTATATGACTTTGGATCTACTCCTGGGATCTGTTGACGGTCACCCTGAAGCTGCCAACTTCTCCATGAAGGTCCTTCAGAATCCAAGTCATTCCATCCACCCAATAGTCCTTCCTGTACCAGTCAACCTTTGCTTGAGCAACAAGAACTTCCAGGACTCTATTGTGGTTCATCTTTGGTCCAGATTTCTGGTATCGGTCTCAGTTGGTCTTCCCAAGTTGCCTTCTGGTCCATATTTCTACTGCACCTATGCAGTTACATCTGTTTGATAGGGAGGAAGAAAAATTAAATTGGGCAGCCATTAGCTGCAAAGTATGTGCAGAAAGAGAACTGGAAAAGTGGAAGATTTTGGAGAGTTGAGATAAGGAAATCACAAAAACTAGCAAACAAAGTTGTCTAAGAACATGTAACTGAAATAAATACAATCTAAAATTTTCTCTGTTTTTACAAGCTACCTGTGCTTATGTAGACAAATTTATACTGCTTTGGAATACCTTGGCATTTGCTCTTTGCTCTTTCCCCACAACTGTACCACAATACCATTTTAGCTGTCATGGTTCAATATCCTGGGAAAGGGAAAGGTTCCCTTGCTCAAAAGCCAGTCGTATCCGACTCTAGGATTCAGTGCTCATCTCTGTTTCAAAGCCAAAGAGCAAGCGCTGTCTGCTTCTACAGACATTTCAGTGGTCATGTGGTAGGCATGATTAGACACCGGAGCACACGGAACGCTGTTACCTCCCCACCAAAGTGGTCCCTATTTATCTACTTGCAATTTCTTGCTTTTGAACTGCTAGGTTGGCAGGAGCTGGGACAAAGATGGGAGCTCATTTCGTCCTTCAGTACTTGGGAATCGAACTGCTGACCTCCCGCTTTCCACTCAGCGTCTTAGCTATTTGAGCCACTGCAGTATTGGGAAATGTAGTCTGGATAAATAGTTTGGTTTTATTGACTTTCTCTGAACAATAGTAGTGAATTTGAAGGTTCAAATTGAGCTACATATCCCAGGATTCCTTGGTATGGAGCTATAGCATTTTAAGTGCTATCAAAATGATACAGCTGTGTGGCATAACCCAGTCTTCGATTAACTGGATACACAGAGCACATAATGCACAGTGCAGGGTTGGACAAATCACAAGTTGGGATCAAAGTTGTTGGGGGAAACATCAACAACTTGAGATACGCAGATGATACTACCCTAATGGGAAAAGGTGAGGAAGACCTAAAGAAGCTCCTGTTTAGGTTGGAAGAAGAGAGTGCAAAAGCTAGATTGAGACTCAACGTCAAGAAAACCAAGATAATGGCAACAGGCCTTATCAGTCCCTGGGAAATAGATGGGGAAGAAGTAGAATCAGTGACAGACTTTACTTTCCTAGGATCCAAGATTACTGTAGATGGGGGCGGCTTTTGAAGGCCCTGGGGCACCCCTCAAGTGCTGCTTGTCTTCCCACCGGCCAGCTGTTGGTCAATGCAATGGGCACAAAGCTGGGTGGACTGAGGAGGATGGTGGAAGACAGAGGTGCCTGGCGGGCAATGGTCCATAGTGTCACAAATGGTCGGAATCGACTGTGCGACTGAACAACAACAACAACCCACAACTTTTGGTTCACCAGGAAATGACCCATTCTGGATAGACCCATCATGGACAATACCAATGCAGTATCTTTGCTGTAGAAAAGATGAACTTTCAAATGAACTTTAGGAAGATCTCCCAGTAAGAGCTGTTCAACAAATGAAAATGCTGTGCAGAACAGTTGGATTCTGTTTGGTTGGCAATTTAAACAGAAGTTGGACAGCGTCTGTCAGCAATGTTTAAGTCTGTGGCTTCTTGGAATAGGCAGACGGTTGGACTTATTGACCTCCCAATGAGTCCTGACCAATACCGGCTGCCAGTTCTGCCTGGCCTGTTGCCTTCTGGTTTACGGTTCCACTTGCCAGCATCTGCTCTGAACGGAAAGCTGGGGTGGCCTTTTGTCATTTGCATCAGGCAGCAACATGTGTCGGGCTGGCCTGGATGCCAAGACAGCTGGGTTGGGTGCAGTCAATAACAAACAGATTTTCCAAATAAAATGTCTTCGTTATTTGTTCAGTATGGTGTTGACGTGATAAGAGGACATGAAGCCTGGCACTCAGAAGGAACAGGGCAAATTATAGTAATCTGTATGTGAAAATTACGTGTAAAGTTGGGTGGAAATATGAAAGCATGCTGTCTCCCATTTTGTAACTATGGTTCTATAGATCTTTCTCTCTCTGTGTGTATATAATCTACATAAAGATATAGAATAGAAAAATATGTTGGAAGGGGCCTATAAATCCATCGAGTCTAACCAGCAGCTTAATGCAGAAGTCTAAATCAAAGCCGATCTGACAGATGATGGTCTAATTTTCTCAACTTCTCCTGAGATCACAGGTACTGCTCTAACAGTTAAGAAGTTTGTGTGTGTGCGTGTGTATATCTGGTTTATGGGGCTATTTATTTGTTTATTTTCATTTCTATAGCATGCCATTGTATCGGACAGCTCGCAATATAATAAAATCATACGGTGAAACACCATACAATGAATGCAAATATATAGTAAAATACAATGAATCTTATCACTAGCTAGGGGGTGCGGTGGTTCAGTAGTTAGGCTGGAAGGCCGGCAGTTAGAGACCCGGGTACTGGATGGCAGTTTGAGCGCCCATCTCTGCCCCCGTTCCTGCCATACTAGCAGATCAAAAGCAAGAAATTGCAAGTAGATCAATAGGGACCACTTCAGTGGGAAAAGATCTTGGGGACATGAAAAGAACCTCATTCGGGCATCCCCTGAGCAGAGTTTTCTCCAGCAAAAATCCTTTCAACTCAGAATAATTTCTGACATGAAATTATTGTTGTTGTTGTTATTGTTATTATTGTTATCATCATCATCACCAGCTAAAGTTACCTGCAAGTAAAGGAACTCAGGTTAAAGCTATCTCAGGACAGAATTCCATCCTCCCTCCACCCCCCTCATACAACATCATTTAGTTGCCTGTTTCCCTTGGCTGTAGGGCATAATATTTATCTCCATCAAGGGCAGGTACCCTGTGGTTTTCCAGAAGTTGTTGGAGTACAAATTCCATCAGCCCTAAGCAACAGAACCAGTGGCGAAAGATAGTGGGAGTTGAAAACCAAAACATCTGGAGGGCAACAGGTTGCCCACTACAGATATAAATTGCCCAAGTTCATGGAAGGGAGATGGACAATGCAACCTTCCACCTCTTGGTTCCATGCAGGTGTGTTGAGCCTCAACGTTCATTATCCTAGCTGGTGTCGTGTCGATATGGTTTCCCACCACATCTGGAGTGTGCTGGAGTGAAATACAATGGACTGAAGATGCCTCAGTAATCTCAAAATGTTACCAAAAAAACACTGGCTCAGTAGACAGCTCGAAGCAGACAGTTTGACCCTCTTTTAGGCCATTCCTGTGCCTTTGCATCCCAAATTGATTTTAGTAAATAAATCTGGCCATATGAAAACAATGCTGGAGATGGGAGATGTAGGCGTAGTGACAGGTACAGCCCCGTGAACTTTAGAAGTTGGATCTTTTGACAAATGTCAAAAAAATCTCTTGTTATTATTATTGCTGACATGAAATTATTGTTGTTGTTGTTATGAAAACAATGCTGGAGATGGGAGATGTAAGCGTAGTGACAGGTACAGCCCCGTGATCTTTAGAAGTTGGGTCTTTTGACAAATGTCAAAAAAATCTCTTGTTATTATTGTTGCAGCGCTTATTCCAGTGGCTTTGTAGTTTTGAAATAGAGCAATGACTCAAAAATCCAAACACAGGGACCTTAAGTGCTACCCCCCAAGCAGCTGAATTCTCTCCTTTTCACCTGTCACCCTTTGAAAGATTCAACATCATGGAGCATAAAAACACCCAAACCTTAAACGATGACAAATGCTTTTACCGCGACTTCTGCAGCTTCACTTCCCATGATGATAAATTGAATCTCTTGTAATATTCTAAAATGGATTTTGCAATCAACTTCATTCTCTTTGTACTGCCGCCTAGTACACCGTGACTCTTGTGTTTGGAGCGTGATTAGCCGCAAACTACTACCGTAGTTAACAAGGATTAGAATCAAGCTCCAATTTGAAAAGGGTGTTTTTGCACCTTTTGTAATGCATGTTCCCATTACAAACTAAGCTTTTTCAGGCTCCACATCATGGGGAGGAGGAAGGATAATTAGGGAAAAATGAAGTTTCCAAATAATCCAGGCAGCAGAGGAAATTCTGGGAGTTGTATTGCGAAGCAGGGAATCCTGCTGTTGGTGGATGGATGTGGAAAGCATAGCTTGATAAAGACAGCAGTGGATGTGCTTTCATCTCTGAGACAGGACACTCTCTTTTAAGCAGCACTGTTTTAATACCAAAGCTAAAGTTAGTTCTAGAAACAATATCATCAGGAAATTGACAAACTATACATGGGGAGCTCAATTCTCCATGCTGTGTACATCAGCTTTGGCTCCAGCATGGCTCGCATCCCATACAAAACAAGTTGACATTGCTGCTAATGAAACAATGTGCATAGTAACAGAATGCCTCAAACTTACACCAGTTGAGAAAATATATCCTCTTGTTGGCATCGCCCCACCTGCAGTGGCTCAGTGGTTAAGGAGGTTAGCTGGAAGGCTGGCAAGTTGGCAGTTTGAGACCTGGGTACCGCATGACAGAGTGAGCTCCCGTCTCTGTCCTAGCTCCTGCCAACCTAGCAGTTTGAAAGCAAGAAATTGCAAGTAGATAAATAGGGATCACTTCGGTTGGGGAAAGATCTTGGGGACATGAAAGGAGCCTCATTTGGGCATCCCCTGAGCAGAGTTTCTCCAGCAAAAATCCTTTCAACACAGGATAATTTCTGATCTATATTATTATTATTATTATTATTATTATTATTATTATTATTATTATTATTATTATTATTATTATTATTATTATTATTATTATTATTATTATTATTATTATTATTATTTCCTAAGAAAAGGAGAGAAGTAGCAGGGGATGCTGAAAGAACTAAACAAGAGACCAATCCTCAGGATTCACTGAATGGATATGAGCCTCAAATCCTTTGACTCAGATCCAGGAAGGGCTTTAGAATAGAATAGAATAGAATAGAAGAATAGAATAAATCTTTATTGTCATTGCCCCCTTGCGAGAACAACAAAATTTCTCGGTTTCTATATCAACTCAAAATAAGGCACTCCACATGAATTTAAAACAACTACAAAAACACAAATTAAAACAGTACAATACAGTAGCATGTGACAAATAAAATAAAATAAGATGACTTCAGAGTCCAGGGTTTCCATTTAAGGCCAAAATTGCTCTAGAGAAGAAGCTGTTCTTAAGACGACTCATTCTCGCCTTCATTGTTCTATAGCTTTATGGCAAGAACAAGAATAAACATTCCTGAGGGTACGCAAGAAAAAAAACCAATTGGAAGATGGAGGAAAGAGCTCACTGGACAAGGAAAAGCATTAAAGGAGGATATAGCTGAGCAACTCAACTCATAGCTGTCAAGTATCCCTTATTGGCTGGGAAAACCCCTTATTTTACCGTCTTCCCTGCCCTCATCCCTTATTAATTAGACTGCAATGCCCATTGCCACCATTGGAGGGCAGCACAGGATAAACATAGCTGTCAAGTATCCCTTATTGGCCAGGAAAACCCCTTATTTTACCCTCTTTCCCACCGTCTACCAGGAACATGTATTGATGAAGGTTTAATTTTGGCCAACGACAAAGCCAAGAAGGTGGCTTCATTTTGGCAGTTTAAAGTCTGACCTGGACTGAAAGAAGAAGAGTTCTAACTGTTCATCCTCCTCCTTCTCTTTCTTCTTCTGCAATTTGTAACACAACCTTTTTTCTCCTTTCTGAAACTCTGCCGCTCCGTTTCTTTGGACAAACAGGCCTGGAATTCTAAGCAATTCTGCTTTATTTTCTTCCTATTGCCTTTGAATGTCAAGTCTCCAGCTTCCAAAGCATAGGCAATCTCAAACATCTCTTATCTACACAACACAGCTGGCAGCTCCTTCTAGGTACTGTGGCAGAAAACTTTAAGGAAGTCTCTTTCAACATCAGCAGTGGGCAATTTTTCCTGGCCAACATGCAAAAAAGAAAAAAAATGAAAATGAGGTCCATTATTTGCTCTATTGCGCAAAAGGTGTAAGCAGAGACAATCTGAGGCTATTCATAGGTGCAGTTGATTTAAAGGTTTATTTAAATCAGAGCAGATAAACAAGATTTGTTTGTCTGCTGTTCCTTGAAAGGAAGGCACAATGAATTTCTAGCTGTGCAATGCAAGGACGGGATGAAAAGTAAAAAAAAAGCACAACAACCTGGATTTAAGTATCAGGGGAAATTACAGCTGTGCAAAAATAGCCACAACTGGCTGTTTTATACGATGGTTTATACAGAGGTTAATACGCTGAACTTGATAACTGGAAAGTCGGCAGATGAGAAGTTTGAGACCTGAGTGCTGTACAACAGAGTGACCTCCTATCATCAGTCCCAGCTCAATGGGACACAATGTAGAAGGCTTGAGAGGAAGGGGGGCGGATGGGCTATCCCTGGAACATGCAGCTTGCTTTATTTCTGCTTTGAAATGGACTGTATCCTGAATCTTGCTATGCTTTCACTATATTTCTAAAATTCCTGAAGAGACTCTGGAGTGATTACTTGGCACACGTTACCTGACTCTACACTAGTTGCACATGCACCCTTTGTTCACTACCTAGATTTTGGTCAGGAGTGTCTGGGCACATCGATAGGAAAAGCTCTGAACTGCTGGGTCTGACCTGGGCCAGAGAAGCAGAATCAAGCGCAATTAGGGTTGCCATAAGTCCCAGTTTTCCAGGATTTTCCCGGATTTAAGCTGTCCTGGCCAGTTCAAGGAAAAAACATGTAAAAGTCCCGGATTTTTAAATTTGAACAAAGGAAGCAAGATCACCCCGCATGAAGAGATTTTTGCAAAGAGTTAATTCACTGCCTCCCTGCCTTTCTTTCAATTATCCTGCTTGAAAGCGGCGAAGGCAAAACAGCACCCTGAGAAGCCCATCAGGGAGAGGAGACACTTGCAAGTGAGATAACTGAAAGAAAGGCACAGAGGCAGTAAAATAACTTTGCAAAAATCCCTTGGCTCACCTTGAAGTTTGGGGGACAAGGAGTCATCCTCAGCCCTTTTACTCGAAAGCCGGGAGGGAGCAAGAAATACCCATATCTAAGAAGCCAAACCTCCACCATACACTGAGACAGAGGATTCTTTCTTCACATGACCACAAAGGGTTAATTGCATAGGGGCGGTATTCCCTGTCTGCCCTGGACAGGGATTCTGCAGGGGCTAAGAGCCACAGTCTCCCTGACAGCCTCGTCCAATGCATGTGCAGTTTGAAGAATGCAATGGCTGTCCCAGTTTGGCGGGAGAGAATAATGGCAACCCTAGGCGCAATCCCATCACCAGGAGACCGGAGGACTACCGGGTCGTTCCTAGGAGAAAGCGGATTATTACAAGGTGTACTGACTTGGGCCTCTGGGAATTGAAGTCCAAGAACAGCTGGAGCACCAAGGTTGACCACCCCTGACCTAAGACATATAGCTCCCTATAAAAGAAGACAGCAACGCAAGCGTAGACTCTCCCAGGAGTAATCTAACTCATTTGTAAAAAATTGAAGCTTCTCTCCAAGTCAAGGCAAATATAGCCCAAAGGTACCAGAGCACTCAAAACCTACAGAAATAACAATTACATGAGAAATATTGAGCCAAAGGGCATATGGATGTGAAATGAACGTGATTTCATGGCCAAGTCCCTTCCCCCAAGCAACAATTGCTTCTTGTTCCACTGACCTCTGCTATTTTTCCTGCCTTCCAATTGTCTTCTATCTTCCAACTTAGCCTCTTCTTGGTATCGCTCTACCTAAGATAAGGAGAGAAATAGCAGCAGAACTGCAGTGGCTCAAGTGGTTAAGATGCTGAACTCAACGACTAGAAGGTTGGAATTCAATTCCTGAGTACTGCATGACAGAGTGAGCTCCCGGCTCCTGCCAACCTAGCGGTTCAAAAGCAAGAGATTGCAAGTAGATAAATAGGTACTACTTTGGTTGGAAGGTAAACAGCATTTCATGCACTCTGGTATTGAGGCATGCCTGCCACATGTCCACGGAAACGTCTGCATATGCAGCAGCACTGGCTCTTTGGCTATAAACAGAGATGAGCACTGAACCCTAGAGTCAAATACAACTGGCTTTCGAGCAAGGGCAAACTTTACCTTGCAGCAAAGGCAGAGAGAACTAAGCAAGAGAACGGCCCTCAACATCCTCTGAAGGGATATGAGCCTCAAGTCCACCAAGTCAGATCTAGGAAGGTCTTTATGGCAAGAACAAACTTTCTTGAGGGCCCTTAGAGTCGGACACGACTGGCTTTCATGCAAGGGAGATCTTTACCTAAGCTCTCTTCCTTCTGTGCCCATAATACTCTATATTCCATATTTTGTAGCAGTCAATTTGGAAAGAAAGAATAATAAGAGATATCAGAGAATAAACAAATGCTGTAGCACTTTGAAGACTGTTATATTTTAATGTCAGCTTTCGAGGACCAAGCCCACTGCATCAGACATGGGAGTGAGGCATCATGGCATCGATTTATACACATCAGGTACAGAGTGGTAAGTACTTTAATAATAAGAGAGGCTTTCTGACATCCCATTGCAACCCTCACAGTCCAGAATGATTTAGAGTTGGGGAAAGTTACTTTATACACAGCAACCCTGAATCCTCCAGCTAGCGTAGCTGTACCAAGGAAATTGTAGAAGTGCAATAAAAATACAGTAATAAAATCCATCTCTTGGATTTTGCTACCACTTCTTTTTGCTTAATTTGGAAGCTGCGATGCCTACAGCAGTATGATGCAATCAAATCTGGAGAATGTTTTGGAATAGGAGCTGCGTTAGTCTGTGTTTCAGGCATATCAGGAAGCAAAAACCAAAAACACTGCAGTACTTTAAAGGCTAATTACTATATTTTTAATGCGAGCGTTCGTGGAGCAAGTCCACTTCATCAGACATAGGGACGGAATAGCAAGGCTTGAGCTTATATACACCAAATACAGAGTCATAGAGTGATTAAATCACAATGACGTCATCATGCAAATCAATACAGCTTCCACGTGGGGAGTGACAACACAAGCACCTGGCATACAATACTAATGAATTTAACCTCTGTGTGGCTATGTGGGCACATCCCCCGTTCTGTGAGACATGCTCGAAATGTCCCCTATTCAGATTTAAATGTGGTGAATTACAACACAAGCACCTGGTATTGAATGCTAATGAATTTAACCTCTGTGATGTTACATGAGCATATCCCCCGCAATCTGTAAGACATGCTGTGAAAGGGAGTATTATGAAGGTGGTATTGTTGTGATCCAGGCCTCCTCTGACTCCGAAGAGGTCCTGGATCAGGGGGCACTCCCTATGCCCAGCCCAGTTCTGCCTGCACATGAGCCCGAGGATGCCCTGAGCCAGGAATCTCAGTGTGCAAGTCTGGCCCAAGTCTGTTTTTCCTGGCAGCTGACCTGTCAGATCAGGAGTCTGACTCTGACAGTGATCAGCCCTCAGTCAGGGAGAGGTCAAGGAAATAGCTACACCTGAGACGCAGGCAGGCTAGAGCGAAGCACCATAGAAGGCTCCCAGCGGATACTGATTATAGCTGTGAGGCTTATAAACAAGCTTCTTGTAGCCTGCCAGCATCGGTACAACTCTTGTGCAAACACTGACATCCTGCTTGACTCCAGACTGCCTGCCTAGATCCTGAACTGCCTGCAGTGACCCTGACTTCTCTGCCAACCCTGATGATGCCCTAGACACCCTTTGGATTAGACTACTGACTCGGACTATCGGTAAACAGACCTTGGCTTGCTTTTTGGACTTTGATATCTGGACTATCTCAAAAATGACAGAATGATGTCAGTCAGATTTCAAGGCAAACCTTTCAATGTCACTGTGATCCAAATATGCGCACCAACCACTGGTGCAGATGAAGCCACAATGGACCAGTTCTATGAGGACTTACAACACCTCATAGAACAGACACCAAGAAATGATGTCCAAATTATATTAGGAGACTGGAATGCCAAAGTAGGAAATCAAAAAGTGGAGGGAATAACAGGCAAATTTGGTCTTGGAACACAGAATGAAGCAGGGCAAAGATTGATAGAGTTCTGCCAAGAGAATGCACTGGTCATAGCAAACACTCTCTTCCAGCAACACAAGAGGCGACTTTACACATGGACATCATCAGATGGCCAACACCGAAACCAGATTGACTACATACTCTGCAGCCAAAGATGGAGAACCTCCATACAGTCAGCAAAAACAAGACCTGGAGCAGACTGTGGCTCAGATCACAACCTACTGATCGCAAAATTCAGGCTTAGACTAAAGAAAATAGGGAAAACACAGAGACCAGAAAGATATCACCTAGACAGCATCCCTAAAGAATACACGGTGGAGGTGATGAACAGATTTAATGGCTTAGACTCGGTAGACAGAGTACCGGAAGAATTATGGACGGAGATGAGGGACATCATGCAGGAAGCAGCAAAGAAAACCATACCAAAAGAAAAGAAGAGTAAGAAAGCAAAGTGGTTGTCTGATGAGGCTCTTAAAATAGCAGAGGAAAGAAGGAACGCAAAAGTCAAAGGAGAAAGGAAAAACTACAACCATTTGAACACAGAATTTCAAAGAAAAGCAAGGAGAGATAAGGAAAACTACCTAAAAGAACAGTGCAGAGAAATGGAGGAAAACAACAAAAGAGGCAGAACCAGAGATCTTTTCAAAAAAATTGGGGAAATCAAGGGAACATTTAAAGCAAAAATGACCATGATAAGGGACAAAGACGGAAAGGAGCTAGCTGATGAAGAAGAAATTAAGAAAAGATGGAAAGAGTACACAGAGGAACTTTACAAAAAGGACCTCAACACTCCTGATAATCACAATGATGAAGAAATTGAACTTGAGCCAGACATCCTGGAGAGCGAAGTCATAAAGGCCCTAAAGAGCACTGCAAACAACAAAGCTAGTGGAGATGATGGTATCCCAGTTGAATTTTTCAAAGCGCTAAAAGATGATGGCGTCAAATTACTGCATTCAATATGCCAGCAGATTTGGAAAACAAAACAGTGGCCACAGGATTGGAAAAGATCAGTATACGTCCCAATCCCAAAAAAGGGCAATGCCAAAGAATGTTCAAATTATCGAACAATCGCGCTCATCCCACATGCCAGCAAGGTGATGCTCAAGATAATACAGGACAGACTTCAGCAGCATGTGGAGAGAGAATTACCAGAGGTGCAGGCTGGTTTCAGAAGAGGCAGGGGGACTAGAGACCACATCGCCAACATACGCTGGATCATGGAGAAAACAAAGGAATACCAGAAACAAGTTTACTTTTGTTTTATTGACTACACTAAGGCATTTGACTGTGTGGACCACAACAAGATGTGGCAAGTAATTAAAGAGATGGGAATACCAGAGCACCTCATATGCCTCCTGAGAAATCTGTACATGAACCAAGAAGCAACAGTTAGGACAGAACATGGAATAACAGAGTGGTTTGGAATAGGAAAAGGAGTAAGACAAGGCTGCATTTTGTCACCATGCTTATTCAACCTATACACAGAGCACATAATGCGCAGTGCAGGGATGGAGGAATCACAATATGGGATTAAAATTGCTGGGAGAAACATCAATAATCTGAGATATGCAGACGATACCACCCTAATGGCAGAAAGTGAGGAAGACCTAAAGAATCTCTTGATTGGGCTGAAGGAGGAGAGTGCAAAAGCTGGCTTGAGACTCAATATCAAGAAAACCAAGATAATGGCAACAGGCCCCATCAGTTCCTGGAAAATAGACGGGGAAGAAGTAGAAGCAGTGACAGATTTTACTTTCTTAGGATCAAAGATCACTGCAGATGGCGACTGTAGCCATGAAATAAAAAGGCGACAGATTCTTGGGAGACAAGCGATGAGAAACCTGGGGAACATAGTGAAAAGCAGAGACATTACATTGCAAACAAAAATTAGAATAGTCAAAGCAATGGTTTTCCCAGTAGTAATGTATGGATGTGAGAGCTGGACAATTAGGAAGGCTGAACGCAGAAGAATAGATGCCTTTGAAATGTGGTGTTGGAGGAGGGTTTTGAGAGTCCCCTGGACAGCGAGGAGAACAAATAGGTCAATCTTAGAAGAAATTAACCCTGACTGCTCATTGGAAGGTCAAATAGTAAAGATGAAGCTAAAATACTTTGGACATCAAATGAGAAGGGAGGATTCACTTGAGAAGGCATTGATGTTGGGAAAGGTGGAGGGCAAAAGAAGAAGGGGGAGGCCAAGGATGAGATGGCTAGATGGCATTGTAGACACAATGGGCACAGAGCTGGGAGGGCTGAGGGGAATGGTAGAGGACAGAGGCGCCTGGAGGAAAATGGTCCATGGGGTCGCAAAGGGTCGGAGTTGACTGTGCGACTGAACAACATCTGGACTATCCTCAAACAAGTCTCTCTGTGTAGCACCGCCGTGCGGTGGCCATGCCTGCCTGGGTGGGTCAGCACAGGTATAATATAACAAAAATACAAAATATATAGTAGCATATAACATTCTGTGTATCAAATTTGATAATGTCCCACTCTGTGTAGGACAAACAGGACAATCTTTGTGCAAAAGAGTTAATGGACATAAATCAGACATCTGGAATGGCAAGACAGAGAAACCGGTTTCAAACCATTTCAATCTACCTGGACACTCTATTCAAGACCTGAAAGTTGCAATTCTGGAACAGAGAAATTACAAGACTAGGATCCAGAGAGAGACAGCAGAAATCAAATACATCCATCTATTGGGCACCCACCATAAGGGTTTGAATGTTAGCCAGGGGTTTATGGGACATTATCAAATTTGATGCGCAGATTGTAATATGCTGCTATATATTTTGTATTTTGTTATATTATAGCACCTTCATAATACTCCCTTTCACAGCATGTCTCACAGAATGGGAGGATATGCTCATGTAGCAGCACAGAGGTTAAATTCATTAGCATTCTATGCCAGGTGCTTAAGCATGTTATTCCCCACGTGGAAGCTGTATTGATTTGCATGATGATGTCATTCTGATTTAATCACTCTATGACTCTGCATTTGGTGTATTTAAGCTCATGCCTTGCTATTCCATCCCTATGTCTGATGAAGTGGACTTGCTCCACGAAAGC
Source organism: Bradypodion ventrale (assembly GCA_035047345.1). Lineage (NCBI taxonomy): Eukaryota > Metazoa > Chordata > Lepidosauria > Squamata > Chamaeleonidae > Bradypodion > Bradypodion ventrale. The sequence goes on along the minus strand of JAWDJE010000006.1, from coordinate 132,965,730 downwards.
TCACATTAAAAATACAGCAGTTAGTCTTTAAAGTGCTGCAGCGTTTTTTGTTCATGCTTCCTGATAAATCTAGAGAAGAGCACTTTGTTTGGGGATGGTCCTTCTGTCGCCCAAGAAGCCTTCATAGATATACATACTTGCTTGTTCTCACATGCATACACATGCGTGGAGAGTTTCGCAGTAGCCTGGTGTGTCATGACTGTCAGAATGGAACCACTGCCATAATGTTACAGCCAAAGCCCCTGAGCATTTTTATACATTAATAGGAAGCGCTTCACATAAGCAGCTAGCCCTGTGTTAGGAATTAGGCAGAGAAACTTTTATCCTATTGCAGCAGAAATGGTAACTGATCAAAAATAACTTCTCACTCAGTCTCCCCAGGGTAATAGGCAAGGAAAGAAGGATTACCTTTGGGTTAATTCCAATTTGACTCCTTTTATCCTCAGCGAGAGGATTCCACTGATATTGTGAGCCTGGTCACTAAGAGGTGTAACAGATACTTTTAAATCGTCTTGCCTCCGAGAAAAACGGGTGTCTCAAGGTGTAGGCAGCCTCTGGCAGATTTTTCACTTCTGCTGATGAGCAAAATAAAAAGAGTGTATTTTACTTGTCAGCAATAGCATTTGGAAAATCAAAGAAAGTAGACATATGTCTACAATCTTTGTAGCTTGTGCAGAAAACCTTGGCTTTTATATAAAATGCAAGCTTTTCCAGCAAGAGCGCATGTCTTTGCGCTGTGTGCAGAAAACATTTCCACAAAGTTTTCGTCAAGAAATCCTGGCATGTAAAATAAAATCTTGTCCTGCCTGAAATTTGAAGGGTGGCCTTAAAAATGTTTCATTCTCACCTGTGAGGATGAAATGAGGGACGGTTTAGGTTTCTATCCATCACAGTTTCTCCTCTATCATTCCTCTTAGGACTTCTTCTGAGTTATGCATTTATGGCCCTTGCCTGAAACAGAGATTTAATTAATTAATTAATTTGGGATGCAAATATAGAAAACTGAGGTTCAGTCCTTCCATTCACAAAGGCAAGAACTCGCCATCATTTTTTCTCCCCAGGGGAGTATGGATTATCTCATGGACTGTGGTGGTTTAGCGGTTAATATGGTGAACTTGTCAACCAGAGGGCCGGCGGGTCAGTCAGCAGTTCGAGACCTGAGTGCTGTGCGACAGAGCGAGCTCCCGTTGCTTGTCTCAGCTCCTGCCAACCTGGCAGTTTGAAAGCAAGAAATTGCTAGTAGATAAATTGGTATCACTTCGGTGGGGAAGATAAGAGCATGGTAAGAACAAATCTAAAAAGCCCCTAAATCTAACTTTTTTTAAAGTCAATCTCAATTGACCATTTTCTTATTCCCAATGAATAAGCCCTGAATCCCTTCTGAGGTCATTACCAGTGATTGAAATAGTTAATTTTTGTATACACAGCATGCAATACTGGTTGGGATATTCAAGGATCTATAGTCCAAAAATAGGAACTTCTCAAGCTCTACCTTTCGTGTTGCAGACCTAATGTTCCTTTAATCTGATCCATCAGGGTGTTCCTTCTGCTTTTTTGTTTTGAGTCGGGGATTTTTCTCGGATTAAGAACCACCTGGCCAAGGTGTGGATTTCTTCTCTGTGATGGAAAATTTTGAGAAATCTGAACAAGAGGATTAAAGAGATCCAGAAACATACATGAACACAACAAGCAAATGCACATGCGCACACACACAGAGTACACTCCAGTTCTAAAGGCAAGCATGGCCTGGCCTTCACTCCAGCATTAACGAATATATACAATTCTTAGTAATAATTTTTCAGGGTTATCCAGATAACAAGGCTGCTTTCTTTCCTGTGAGGTTATGCTGGTTGCATGGACAACACGTCTACGACTCTTAACCATCACTCTTCCTTTCCATTCATGGCTGGTTTCGTACAGTTTACAGGTCTCACAGGAGATACTGCAAAAGTTGAATTTTTATTTTATTTTTTATTTTGCCTTTTCATAAAGCTTGGAAAGGAGATCATTCCGAGCCAGTGGAGATATAGATTTAGCAAGGGAATTACTGTAAAGATGTGTGTTAAAGTGAAGTTTAAAGTGTGTTTAAGATTAAAATGTGACTTTTTTTAAAAAGGTGCCAAATAAGAAACACTGATGTTTATACATTGTGAGACAGATGTACTGTAATGAGAAAAAACATCCTCCACATAATGATATTTGTGAGCGATACCTGGATCCTCATTATAAAGCCATTTTTTGTTATCTTTGTTTTCCTCCCCAGAACGACCAATTTTGTCTGAATTTTTTTCCCCTACTTATTTCTGGATGTTGTCTCTCTCCCGCCAGGACCATAGCCAGGATGCTAGATTTGGGGGACGGGGTGGGCGGATGTGTCACACACAGATATATATAGATGTAACATTGGCATCCAGAGGTGGGTTTGGGGGTGGGGTGGGCTGTTAGCTCAGGAGGGATTTTGCCCCCCTGCCCCCCTCTGGCTACTGCCCTGCCGCCCCACCCCACCCCACCCCATCCCCACCCTTTAATTGTGATGAGAAGGTAGAAATAATTGCGAAGCAAAAAAATAAATGAAATACACACTTGAGGCACTTGGGAAGAATAACAAGTAGAGAAAGCCATATTTTTCCTGTTATGGGCAATGTGAGCTCTGAGGTGGGCAATAGTTCATAGAAAAAGACTAGAATAAAAGTCTGCATGGACTTTGGTTTACTAAGCAATTTACATAGGAGCAGAAGTTAGATACCCAGCCGTCCATTGACAACTGTATGATTTTCAGTGCTTTGCCTAAAAGGATCACAAATGAGAGCCTTCCAGAGTTTAAGAAGTCCAGTAATACCTCGGATAACAAATGCATCGGATAACGCTAAAATCGGATAACAATGTGCAATTTTTGGGGAAATTTTGCACCGGATAATGTTATTTTAGCGTTATCCGGTGCATTGCCTTATGCAGACACCCGGCGGCCCTCCAGGAAGGGAACCGGCCAAGTGCGCCCATATGCCAGCTTACCTTCCCTGAAAGGCAGCTGCCGAACGGAGCGCCTTTACAGGCTGCCTTCAGAAAGGGAACCGGGCTTTGATTTAACATTATCCAATGCATGCATCGGATAACGCTAAAAATCGGATAACGCTAAGACTTGTGGAACCATGTTTTAGCGTTATCCGAGGTATTACTGTAACCAGCTTAGGTGTAGCTATACCACTTAGCCTAGTATCACATTAACAGCAATGATACTTTGCTAAGGACACGGGATTTGTGGTTGATGACCAGAAGGTTGACAGGTCAGCAGTTTGAGACCCGAGAGAGCACCCTTCGTCTGTCCCAGCTGCCAACCTAGCAGTTACGGACGACTGGAAGGTCAACAGGTCAGCAGTTTGAGACCCAAGTGCTGCACGACAGAGTGAGCGCCTGTCGTCTATCCCAACCCCTGCCAACCTACCAGTTCGGAAGCAAGAAATTGCAAGTAGATACTGCCTCAGCAGGAAAGGTAACAGTGTTGTGTGCACTCTGGTATCTAGTCATGCCTTCCACGTGACTATGGAAACATCTGCAGATGCAGACAGTACTGGTCCTTTGGCTGTAAATGGAAATGAGCCTCGGAACCTAGAGTTGGATATGACTGGCTTTCGAGTAAGGGAGACCTTTACCTGTTAGGAGAGAGTGATTATATTCCCCCTCTGTGAAAAATCATTCTTTTGAGGGAAATGATTCATTTGTCCTCCCCCTTCTCCTACCTCCCAGTTTGGGACTCGATCAGTGTTTCTATTTCCAAATCCATGTGCTTATTTATTTATTTTTGTAAAATCACTCTTTTTCCTGCTTCTTCGGGTAACAAATGTTTTTCTCCTCTTTCCCCTTTTCCCATAACAGTTCAGGGTTTGTTTGTTTTAGCTAGGCAACGGTGGATAGCAATTAGCAATTACGTTTGTATAAAAACTCGAGTACTGCATGACAGAATGAGCTACCATCTCTGTCCCAGCTCCTGCCACCTAGCAGTTCGAAAGCAAGAAATTGCAAGCACTGTAGATAAGTAGGGATCACTTGGGTGGGAAGGTAACAGCGTTCCGTGCACTTCGGTGTCTAGGCGTGCCTGCCACGTGTCCACGGAAACGTCTGCAAACACACACAGCTGGTGGCTCTTTGGCTATAAGCAGAGATGAGCACAGAACCCTAAAGTCGGATACAACTGGCTTCTGAGCAAGGGTGACTTTTACCTTTACTTACTACCCCATAGTGCAGAAGTTCTCAACCTTTTAAAGCCGGGAGCCATTGGGTCATGCTCCCTCAGACAGCTTTGGGGGGCTGGATGGCCATTTTGCCCTTCCTCCACCACATGGCACTTCCTGGTGTGGTGGAGGCAGTGGGGGGGGGGAGAGGCACATGAAATAGTGCAGTGGGCCACATCCGGCCCATGAGCCGCAAGTTGAGAATCCCCGCCATAGTGCTTACTGCATTCTCTGGACAGTTCACAAGTGAATTAGCATTTTGCACCCAACACACTGGGTGTTCATTTCGGACTGACCTTGGAAGAATGGAAGACTAAGTCCACCTTGACCCTGGTCAGGATCAAACTCATAACAGTACAGCAGTGCCACCAGAGATCAACTGGATACTGGTTCTGTAGGACATCGGTGCTCTGTTGGTACCAAGTTTGTCTCTGTCTTCATCTAACAAAGAGACGGGGAGGGCAAGCCTATGTCTTCCCCGCTTTCCCACCATTTTCAGTAGCCCTCCTGAAGGTCATTTCCTAGGAACTCGTGAAGTGTTTTGCTTGATAATGAGCTTGTTGGCTGTTTTTGTGACCCTTTAGCTCCATTAACTCTCATGGATGACCTTGGAGGTTTTTGTTGCTAATGGCTTGGTTATTGTGAGTAGCAGAAATATTGTCGCCAGTTCCGTGTTTCCGGGAAAGATGCTTGAGCATAAATGACGAGAGTCTTCCCCTCTGCCGCTGCGCCATTAGGAGCTACGATTTTTACAAAACATACCTAGCTGTTGGCTTGAAAAAATCCTTCAGTTCCCTAGCTGGAAAGAGGTTGTCTCTTCTTAAGTATTCTTCGTTGCTATCCTGAAATATTGGTTATTTTTCAGACAGGCAATTTTTAAAAATAAGTCTATAAAAGCCGCTTTAGCTGACTGGGATAGATGACAGGAGCTCACTGCTTCGTGCAGCACTTGGGTCTCGAACTGCTGACCTGCCGATCTTCCAGCATTAAAACTAAGCCACCACAGGGCTTTTTCGGTTGCCGTTCCTCCCCTCCCTTTCCCCAGTTTTGTAAATAAAACATTTTGAGCCATGGGAAGACCTGAGAATGGATAGAAGACGGATCCGACAATTCTCCTGCCACTACAATCAACACAAAGTAAAGGTCAAAAGCCAGTTGTACTGTTTCTGTCTCTAAGGTTCAGTGCTCATCTCTGTTTCAAAACCAAAGATCCAGCGCTGTCTGCCATTGCAGACGTTTCTGTGGACATGTGGCCGACATGTCCGAAGTGAACGGAACGCTGTTGACCTTCCCACCGAAGTGGTACCTATTTATCTACTTACAATTTCTTGCTTTTGAACTGCTGACCTTCCGCCTTCCAGTCAGCGTCTTAGCCATTTGAACCACTACAGCTCCTACAATACAACGTTATGTATAAAAGGGGAAAAAACAACAACAAATATGTGTTCTGAGAAATAGCTGTTGCATCCCATGGGAGATCTGAGCAAAATAACTAGCAAACACCCTCAGGGACGTGGATCTAATAAATAAATGCAATTCTTCCTTCCACCTTGTCTATTTGAATGCTACTTTTTCCTTTACAACCAAGGCAACGTCATCCTTTGTATGTTTAATTAGCTGTTTAATTAGTTCATCCTTTTTATCTAAATAAATATATTTGCATAGGAAGAGAAACAATGCAACAATTCCCACTTGATGTTGCAGGCACATCTCGAGCAGAAAGGGAGAATGCCTCGTAAAAGCTTTCATTCAACTAGCTGATTTGGTAGATATACCCAACAGTATGCTGCTGACATATCACTTGTATGTCTCTCAAAACTCATCGTTTTTGCACATATTGTTTTCCCCGCTAAGTTAGGAGATCCCATATTCTAGTAAATATTGTTAAAGCATTATACTAGAACTGATTGTGCACTGATTGTGCCATGTATTAAGCCTGTGATGGCAAACCTTGGCACTCCAGATGTTCTTGGACTTCAGTTCCCAGAAGCCCGAGCACCCTGTGAATCCACAAGAATGGATTTACTGCGATTCATCTGGCCCATGCTGCCCTCGTTGCTCCCGGAAGCGGAAGTAAAACGCTCCCATACGGTTAAGGCTCTTCTGGGTTAACCCTTCCTCCATACGGGCGCGTTTTACTTCCGCTTCCGGGAGTGACGAGGGCAGCGTGGGCCGGATCAATCACAGTAAACTCATTCATGTGTATTCACAGGGTGCTTGGGCTTCTGGGAATTGAAGTCCAAGAACATCTGGAGTGCCAAGGTTCACCATCACGGTATTAGTCGTGGCGAGAGGGTGCCGGGCGAGCCGCAGCGCCGCGCTCCTGGCCCCAGTGGGGGCGAAGAGGCCCTTCGGCCACACCACCTGCCGCCGTTTTCCGGGCCCCGCCCTCCCCCTCGCCTTCGGACTGAAAAGGCGAGAGGGTGCCGGGCGAGCCGCCGCGCCGCGCTCCTGGCCCCAGTGGGGGCGAAGAGGCCCTTCGGCCACACCACCTGCCGCCGTTTTCCGGGCCCCGCCCTCCCCCTCGCCTTCGGACTCAAAAGGCGAGAGGGTGCCGGGCGAGCCGCCGCGCCGCGCTCCTCGCCCCAGTGGGGGCGAAGAGGCCCTTCGGCCACACCACCTGCTGCCGTTTCCCGGGCCCCGCCCTCCCCCTCGCCTTCGGACTCAAAAGGCGAGAGGGTGCCGGGCGAGCCGCCGCGCCGCGCTCCTGGCCCCAGTGGGGGCGAAGAGGCCCTTCGGCCACACCACCTGCCGCCGTTTTCCGGGCCCCGCCCTCCCCCTCGCCTTCGGACTGAAAAGGCGAGAGGGTGCCGGGCGAGCCGCCGCGCCGCGCTCCTGGCCCCAGTGGGGGCGAAGAGGCCCTTCGGCCACACCACCTGCCGCCGTTTTCCGGGCCCCGCCCTCCCCCTCGCCTTCGGACTGAAAAGGCGAGAGGGTGCCGGGCGAGCCGCCGCGCCGCGCTCCTGGCCCCAGTGGGGGCGAAGAGGCCCTTCGGCCACACCACCTGCCGCCGTTTTCCGGGCCCCGCCCTCCCCCTCGCCTTCGGACTCAAAAGGCGAGAGGGTGCCGGGCGAGCCGCCGCGCCGCGCTCCTGGCCCCAGTGGGGGCGAAGAGGCCCTTCGGCCACACCACCTGCCGCCGTTTCCCGGGCCCCGCCCTCCCCCTCGCCTTCGGACCTTTTGACTTGTGTATTATGTGTTATATTGATATTGTGTTTTCCCCCTGAATTTGGTTGATGTAATTGTTGTATTATTATACTGTATTTATTGTCCGCCATGTAAACCGCCCTGAGTTGGGTTGCACCCGAGTGGGCGGTATATAAGCGCGAAAATTAAATTAAATTAAATTAAATTAGTCAATATTATTACAGGCAAATTCTGTACTAATCATCAACCAGTCAGATGCATATTGAAGAAACAATAACAAGACTCACTGGACAATAAAATAATGCTAGGAAAAGTGGAAGACAACAGGGAAAGAAGAAGGTTAAATATGAGATGGATTGACTCCATCAGGGAAGCCACAGGATTGAACATGCAAAAGCTGAGCAGGGCTTTTGAGGACAGGACATTTTGAAAATTACTCATCCATAGGGTCATCATAGGACTGTGGTGGCTCAAGACACTGAACTCAATGACTGGAAGGTCGGAGTTCGATACCAAACTACTGCATGACGGAGCGAGCTTCCATCTTTGCCCCAGCTCTTGCCAATCTAGCAGTTGGAAAGCAAGAAATTGCAAGTAGATAAATAGGGACCAGTTCGGTGGGAAGGTAAACAGCGTTCCGTGTATCGAGCCATACCTGCCGTGTGTCCACAGGAACATCTGTAAAAGCAGACAGCGCAGGCTCTTCGTCTATCAACAGAGATGAGCACTGAACCCTAGAGTCGGATATGACTGGTTTTCAAGCAAAGTGTGACCTTTACTTTGCTAGGGTCAACATAAGTCAGAAATGATTTGATGGCACATACAGGTGAAACTCGGAAAATTAGAATATCGTGCATACGTTCATTCAGTCCAGTAATGCAACTTAAAAGGTGAAACAAATATATGAGATAGACTCATTCCATGCAAAGCGAGATAGTCCAAGCCTTACTTTGTTATAATTTTGATGCTCATGGCTTACAGCTCATGAAAACCCCAAACCCCCAATTTCATGTACCCCATAATTATCACATAACCTCACATACGCTGTACACCACGATCAACACAATTATAACGAATTATGTCTTTGCATGTAGTGAGTCTGTCTCATATATTTGTTTTCCCTTTTAAGTGAAATGAATGAACATTTGCGCAATAGTCTAGTTTTCTGAGTTTCACCTGTAGAATCATAGAACATAACAACGGTCATGCTCTGCTTTCTCTTTGCCCTCTTATCTCTACCACCTAAATTCTGCAGCAAGGTAACTTCAGCAAATTAAGCCTATTTGCATATACTGCATAGTGTCGGCTGCATCTGCTAGTCGTCAGGACCCCTTTACCCAAAGCGCCGCCCCTCCAAAGCCGTGGAAATCTGCCGCTTCTGATCCCACAACCTGGGTTTTTGAAACCCAAATTGCCATTGCCTGTTGCCGGGAGTTACTTTCCAACCTTTTGCTGAAGTAGGGAATTAAATGAACTGGTTTAATGGCTCTGATGCTGGAGATGAGGGGCTGATTTATAGACAGCTCAGGTTGTCAAAGAGGCATTAAGTCCCGGAATTTGTTCATGCGCTTGGATAAAATGTGCATCATAAAAGCTGCGGTTCACAAAGGGAACTGATTGAATTTCTTTTTTATTTCTCATTTCGTACATTGTTGCCAAATATGCTGACAGTATGCTCCATGCAGCTTGGGGAATAATTAGAGGTGCTGCGGTATTTCAAGAAGAGATCAAAGTCTTCATCTCCTCCGTAGTGCATTTCTGCCCAGACCCAGAGCAACAGAGATTTTTTGGCTGAAGGTATGCCCTATTTTTCAAGGTTGTCATTCTTTCAATCCCTTCTGACTCCTTGAAATAAAAAACAACAACAATTACTCCCGGTAACAAAATCCGTGGAGGAGGGCAAAGTCCATGGATGAGGGCAAAAACACACATCTGCATTGTGATCTAGGACCAGAGGTGCGAGAAAAGGTCTGGGGTGCAGCTTCTAAATCCCAGGATGGAGCACATCGTGTGAAACAAGTTGACATCACTGTTAATGATACAGTGCATATTTTGACAGGATGTATCAAACCTTCTTGTTAGTATCGCTTCACCTAATGTCTGCAGACATTTCCATGGACTCGTGACAGCCATGCCTCAACACCGGAGTGCATGGAACGCTGTTTTACCTTTCCTGCCAACATGGTACCTATTTATCTACTTGCAATTTCTTGCTTTTGAACTGCTACCTTTGGTAGGGCTGGCTCTTCAGCTATGAAACAGAGATGAGCACTGAACCCAAGAGTCGGATATGACTGGCTTTCAAACAAGGGTGACCTTTACTATAGCATTTAAAACACTTTGGGTTTCTTGTTTTCACTTAAGGGCTGCAAGAAGCCTCGCAGCTTGCCCTCCCATTAGGCAGAGTGAGGCACCTTCCTCAGGCGACAGAGAAGAAGAAGCAGTCACATACACACACTCACACTGGCAGGTATTGATTGTGTATTGTTGATGGGGTGGCTTTGGGGGGTGGCTTTCTCCAGCAGGCAAGGGCGAACCGGAGCTCCGCATTCGACCCTTGCCTGCCAGAGAAGGAGCTTGCACACATCCGGTTTTGCGTGCAGCGGTTTTTTCCCGGGCATGCGCAGACTGTCCTGCCTGTGGGATTCCATTTTTCCTTGTGCGTGCGTCTCAACGGCAACGACGCATGGACCTTTCTCCCCCTCCCCTCCATTTGTGTGCACACAATGTTCTTTTTGTCTTTGTGGGGCGAACGCCCCACTCTCAGCTTCTGGAACCCTCACAGCGATGGTGCCAAGGACAAAAGGTAGGTGTGCACGGCGCATTGCTGGATGGGCTGGACGCGTGCGGACATGCATTCCGGACACGCACGGCCCAACCCCATTTTTATAGGTATAGATTTACAATTTGATGAAGGGTGAGGCCTGTAGGAATGTTCCAAAATTGCTGGGGGCTGCAGTGTGTTGTTGTCCGCCAGCAGCCCCCACTTGAGCATGTTGGTCTTACATTTGAGACTCCAACCCTCAGCCTATTCAAGGTCCTCCAAGTGACGTAGGGCAGGTTGACTCCTTTAGCCATCTCCTCCTTTAATCTTATTCCTTTTCCACTGAGCTCCTTCCTCCATCTTCTAATTGGGTTTTGCTCTTGCGTACCCTCAAGAATGTTTGTTCTTGCCGTAAAGCTCTTCCTGGTTCTGAGCCGGCGGACTTGAGGCTCATGTGCATTCAGAGGATGTCGAGGGTCCTTCTCTTGCTTAGTTCTGTCAGCATCTGCTGCTACTTGTCTTCTGATCTTCGGTGGTATGTTCATGGTCATACGGTAGGTGACTCCCATCACTTCTCTCTGTAACCACTTCCATAAGTTAAATCCAAGTTTTGTAGGAAGCCTTCTTCCCACTTTCACCAGCAGGCAATTAAAAACCAATCCTGGACCACTTTCCAGTCACTGCAGGGTTTTACTTCATGCCTGCCTTTTGAGGTCAACCCACCACATGCTATTAAGTTGGCAAGGAACATTTTTAATGGGCTGTCGTTGCCTCCGAGGCAAACCTTTTGGGCTACACCCATCCATCACAGTGTCACTTACATGCTGCTGTGCTCACTGGCATGTATGACAAAAAATATTTTTCATCTTAATTACCGTGATCAGTCATGCAACCCTTCTCATAAAACAATTGGCAAGGAGACCCTCCCCCTCCTTCTTTGCTTTCTCTTTTAACACATTCACTGATCATAATTAGATTAATCCTAAATGGCAAGATTAGATTAATGCTACATGGCAATAGGCTCAAGTGGTCAAGACGCTGACTAGGAGGTGGAAGGTCACCAGTTCAAAACTTGAGTACTGCATGACGGAATGAGCGCCCGTCTCTGTCCCAGATCCTGCCAACCTAGCAGTTCGAAAGCAAGAAATCGCAAGTAGATAAATAGATACCACTTTGGTGGGAAGGTAAACAGCGTTCTGTGCACTTCAGTGTCTAGGCATGCTTGCCACATGTCCACCGAAATGCCTGCAGATGCAGACAGCTCTGGCTCTTTGGCTATAAACAGAGATGAGCACTGAACCCTAGATTCAGATATGACTGGCTTTCAAGCAAGGGTGATCTTTAACCTTTAAATGGCAATATATGTGAGATATATTGAGATAGTTTAAGTTTACATGGACACTAGACATTCTCTGAACGGATATGAGCCTCAAGTCTGCTGGCTCAGATCAGAAAGAGCTTTGGGGCAAGAACAAACATTATTGAGGGTACATAAGAGCAAAACCAAATTAAAAGATGAAGGAAGGAACTCACTGGGCAAGGAACATCATTAAAGGAGGATATGGATGAGGAACAAAACCTCGCCTACGTCACTTGGAGGACCCTGAATAGGCTGAGGGTCAGAGTCCCTAAATGCAAGCCCAACATGCTCAAGTGGGGGCTGCTGGTGAACAACGACATGCTGTGTGAATGTGGAGATACAGAATCCGGCTCATGTACTGGTCTGCCGCTTACTGCCAGAAACATGTACCAATGGGGACTTAAGTTTGGCCAATGACAAAGCCAAGAAAGTGGCTTAATTTTGGCAGTCCAGGGTTTGATCAGGACACGAAAGAAGAAGAAGAGTACATGGTTTGGATCAGCCGCTCTTCTCTGAACACCACCAGAATTTGGCCAAGTGAGCATCTGCAGCTCGCACGCAATTCTCCACAACTGTTTCATTTGTTTCGTCATGTTGTCACTGATAGGATTTTGCTAGAGAAATGCCGGTAGGTAGCTGAGAATCCAGCTGTCAGAAGTCTCCAGGGTGAATGTCATCGACAGGGCTTTCAGTCAAATGTAGTCCAACACTTTTCAGAGAAAATAACTCCCAGTCGGTTCCAAACCAGGAGCACCTGCTGTTAAAAAGAAAACAAGTCTCTGATGCTGAAGGTCACAGGTTCCATGCTCAGCATTTTGAGTTGGGAGGCAAAAGTGATTCTAGCTTTGAATCCTGAGGAAAGCCTACCAGGTAGTGTCAGGGATACTGGGATAGATGGCTTGGTCTGACTCAGTGCAGAACAGTTTTCTGGCTTCATTTATGGCTAAACATGATGTGGTAGGGAAAGTGCTAAACTAGGATTCTGGAGACATGGGTTCAAACCCTTGTTCAGACATGGAAACTGACTGGGAGGTGGGAGCGAACACGGGTCTCAAACTGTCATTCAGGATTGCTGGACCATGGGAGAAAATGGTCTATCTGGTAATGCTAAAGTCAGGCACATGCCATGCAATTTTGATACATCCAGAAGCACTCTTGTCTTTTTCATGCTGGTGCAAGAATTCATACCTTGTCCTTTAAGTTCACCCTAGAGTCTCTCAATTGTATGTCTGTAAATCACACCAAGGGCCATGGTGGCTTAGTGATTAAGATGTTGAGCTTGATGACGATAAGGTTGGCAAATCACCAGTTCAAGACCCAAGTGGTGCACGACAGAGTGAGCTCCCGTTGTCTGTCCCAGCTCCTGACAAGCTAGTAGTTCAAAAGCAAGAGAATTGGAACTAGATAAATAGGTAATTCTTCAGCAGGAAAGGTAACAGTGTCCCATGTGCTTTGGCATCTAGTCATGCCTACCATGTGATGCAGACAGTGCTGGCTCTGGCTGTAAACAGAGGTAAGCATCACCCTCTCGAGTCGGACATGACTGGCTTTCGAGCAAGGGAGACCTTTAGATAAAGGTAAATGTAAAGATTTCCCTTGCTCGAAAGCCAGTCGTATCCAACTCTAGTCTTCAGTGCTCATCTTTGTTTCAAAGCTGAAGAGTCAGTGCTGTCTGCTTCTGCAGACATTTCCATGGCCATGTGGCAAGCATGACTAGACACCGGAGCGCACGGAACGCTGCTACCTTCCCACCAAAGTGGTCCCTATTTATTTACTTGCAATTTCTTGCTTTCAAACTGCTAAGTTGGCATGAGCTGGGGAAAAGACGGGAGCTCGTTCCGTCCTACAGTCCTCGGGAATTGAACCGCTGACCTTCTGCCTCCCAGTCAGCGCCTTAGCCACTTGAGCCACTGATTTACATTTACATTACCTTTACATTTGCATAAATCACACACCGTTTTCCAGTCATGGATAAGAAGTCCACTTCCTGTAACATCACAGGGACCCACTACCTGGTCTCAATCTTTGATCCTGATGGGAAGAGATGCTCTAGTCCTTGAAATACCAATAAGTCCATGAGGATCTTTTTTCCCCTGAAGTTCATACAGTAGATGCAAAGAAAAGCAGTGAGTTCATTCCAGCGGTGTACAGGGGTCTTACAACCTTGCAAGAAAACAAAGAGTCGGAAGTGGTTTGAAGGAGATTAGACTTCAGGTTTACATATATCTCTTTTCCCCCATCATTATCTCTGATCAAATAAGCATGGCTGGCTTTAGAAACATTATAAAAACATACCTAATTGTTTGGTGCAAGCAGGAAAATGGCAATTTCTATTTTCCCATCTCCTTTCTCAGAAAGGAATCACAAGCACAGAGTTATTAGTTTACAGCCAAGAAATCTAGGAATTTAAACTACAGAAAGGTGCTTTTAGATACTCTATCTTCCACATGAATCCATTCATCAACTAGGAAAATAGATTTATGGCATTTCTCATTGCTAGCAAAATAATTTGAGAGACTTCAATTTGTGTGGGGTTTTTTTAAATTAATTCTCTAAATGGAAAAAGATGTTGGTTGGAGACTTTTAAATAATTGGAGCAGTCGAACTGATTCGGTTTGTTTAAACCTTGCAATTGTCTTAAGCGTGTATTTGTGAATAGAGGCTTTGATTTTGACAGGTTATATTCTGAGTGTTTCCTATCTGTGTCCCCCCAAATATAATAATGAAATATGAACTTCTGTCAAATTGTCTGTTAAGATTGTCAGCAAACAAATCTCAAATGCCGGAAAGCAATTTTAATGCAGTGATTCTCGCTGCATTGAGCTGAGGGAAATTAAATTTCATTGAACCCTATCCATGCAATTCTCCTTTTAATCGCTTCGGAGAAGCATAAGCTATGGAGAATTCCACAAATGCTTGAAAAGATAAATGAATACTCTCCAGAACCACATAAAAATAAGGTCCCTAAAAACACAGAGACTGACAAACTTCATTACATTCAGAAGCACTCCTGACATTTTTTTAAAATATTTTTGCTGCACATCTGGGTAGGTTTATGTTCAACACTCAGGGACATATGTCCTTAGTCATTGTGTGCATACATACATTGATTATTATGTTCTTGAAGATTTCTCTGTATATATATTTTATATATAGAAAAGGAAGGGGTGTTGGCAAGCAACAAAGAAATACTTAAGGATACTCTGGATGGCTAGAAAGATAAACTCCTAGAGCAAGTCAAGCCCGAACTATCTTTGGAGACAAAAATGTTGGAGCTGAGACGGACTTAAAGGTATTTTCAGGTACATCATGAGAAGGTCAAGATTCTCCGGGAAAGACATCCATCCGTGGCCGAGTGTGCGGTATAGATATCTAACAATAAATAAATAAATAAACCCGACTTACAAATGCATCAAGTTACGTAAAAATCGACTTACATAATGATTTTATGCTAAAATCATGTCCTGATTTACACAATTTCCTATAGGTTTGCTTTGAGCTACATAAAGATTCTTTTTCCTATGGGTTTGCTTTGAGTTACGTAAAAATTAATTTCCTTACGGGTTTGCTTCGATTTACATAATAATTTCATTTTTCCTATGGGTTTGCTTCGAGTTACTTTAAAAAATAATTTTTCCTATGGGTTTGTTTCGAGTTAAAAAATAATTAAGTGTACGCAAAAGCCTATGGAACGGACATTTTTTCATAAGTAGGGGTTTTACTGTATAATGCTAGGAAAGGCTGAAGGCAGCAGGAAAAGAGGAAGACCAAATACAAGACAGATTGACTCGCCAAGGAAGCCACAGATTTGATTTTTCAAGGTCTGAGCAGGGCAGTTGAGGATAGGACATTCTGGAGATTACTCATTCGTAGGGTCGCCGTGACTCAGGGGAAACTTGATGACATGTAGAAACAATACATGTTAGCAGATCCAAAACATTTAGGCCAGGGGTCTAAGACAATGCATTGCTTCTTGGTAAGAAAATTCCCCTATTCAGTTTTTGCAACAGCAAGTCTGTACTGCAGGAGTTCTCAACCTTTTAATGCCAGGGGCCAGGTCACGCTCCCTCTGACTGCTTCGGGGGCCAGACATCCATTTGGCCCTCCCTGCCACATATGCCACTTCCTGATGTGGTGGAGGTGGGCCACATGAAATGGTGACACAGGCCACATCCGCCCTGCTGGCCACATGTTGAGAATCCTAGCTGTAATGAGCAGGAGCAATATCCAACCTTTTTGATCGACCTCTTTCTGCCTTTGGTGGGACTCAAAACGATGGATCCCTTTGCACCGGCTTTTACCAGGAAAAGATGACTCAGAATAGCCTTTCGAGGTTCATTTTTCTTCTGGTAAATCTTGCACTCTCGGGGAAGGCAGAGCTGAACATTTTCATTTCATGGATTGCAGGAGCACCTTTGGGGAGTAAAAAGGCTTCACAGATATATCACTCCATTCCTCCCTTTGTTATCATTGCCAGTTTTTAGACTGGAGGAGTGAACCTTTTTGCCTTGGAGACATAATTATTATTATTTCTTCTTCGCCCCCAAAATCGGGTGTCAAGACTAACTTTTCCAATCTCCAGGAAAGACCTTAATATTCTGGGAAGTAGGAACAAAATGCTTTTCCCATGCAGTTGTGCTACATCCCAATGGGTAGGTGTTGATGGAGGGAATATTGCTGATGATATCTGCGAAGGGAGGACTCACTTGAGAAGGCCTTGATGCTGGGAAAGGTGGAGAGCAAGAGAAGAAGGGGGCATCCAAAGATGAGATGGCTAGATGGTATTGTGGACGCAATGGGCACAGAGCTGGGCGGGCTAAGGAGGATGGTGGAGGACAGAGGTGCTTGGAGGAAAATGGTCCATGGGGTCGCAAAGGGTCGGAATCGACTGTGTGACTGAACAACAACATACATACATACACATTTTCTTTAGCATGGCAATGTGGTAGAGTGGTCAGAGAACTCTGGTGCTGTCTCTCCATCTCTGTGGCCTACCTCGAAAGCTAGTTGTGGAGATACATTCTGCAGAAGGAAGAATAATATGTACAGTAAAACCTTGCACAAAGTGCGCCTCGCTTAGAGACTAACTTGCTTAAAGAGCAGAATTTTCTCTGAATGGTCACCTCGCTTAACAACTAAATCCAACCAAAAACTCACTTAACAACTAAATTGGGGTTTGCACACACACAAAAAAAAAAATCAGGTCACAATTGGTCACTTACAATGGTGTTTTGCTTAAACAGCAAACTCGCTTAAAGAGCAATCCCATGGAATGCATTATGCTCTTTAAGCGAGGTACCACTGTACAGCCCTGAGTCTTTCTGGAGGAATAATAATGATTTCATGTCAGAAATTATTCTGGGTTGAAAGGATTTTTGATGGAGGAACTCTGCTCAGGGGACACCCGAACGAGGCTCCTTTCATGTCCCGAAGATCTTTTTCCCACCGAAGTGGTCCCTATTTATCTACTTGCAATTTCTTGCTTTCGAACAGCTAGGTTGGCAGGAGCTGGAACAGAGACGGGCGTTCAAACTGTCACGCAGTACCCGGGTCTTTAACTGCTAACATGCCAACCTTCCAGCTTAACAAGGCGAGCTTCTTAACCCCCGTTTCTGGAGGAAAGATGGAGATAATAGAATCATTGCTTGGCTCCATAGCTTTACTTTGTTGAGTCCAACATTTTGCAGCTACTGTAGTTTCGAAACTATTTGCAGCAGGAAGATTCTTGGCTATTGATTAGTTTGCAGCGCTTCCAGGCAAACATCTGCTAGTTTAGAGCACTTAATGTTTTAGGTTTCTCTTTGAAAAGAACAACAGTGTGATTGCTTAGATCAGGGGCTGCGGGTTCCGCGTGCACAATTGGTATACTGTCCCTGACAGAGCCATAACTTGGGAGATCGCTCCCTGAGCCATTGGTTCCGAGGGGACAGAAATTGGGGAGCAGATTAATAGCCATAGTTTAATTCACCCATATCTGACCTGACAAATAGTCCGAGCAAGAGGACATTGGATGTCTAACTAATCAGTCATGTAATAGGTAATATCGCACCTGCGGATTACCCCAAGCCCTTAAACCAACATCAGCCATGTTTACCCCAGGATAAGCATGGAACAATGGAGTTCCCCTGTCAGTGTTTAATTTAGTTAATTAACTTCCCCAGGAGAGGGTCCCAATTAACCCGTGTAAACATGAGATGTGATTCTTGTTAGATGACGATTCCATCACACACAGCCTTGCTTTCTATATATGCTATGATTTTCCCTCTATAAATCACTGATCTTCGCTCCATCTTGCCTCGTGTCTCATTGCTTGACCAGTCTCCTCCGGGACCCAACAGCCGGCCCGCGGCCCCGATCCAACAATGGGCGCCCAAACGATGGCCCATAGGCCAGATCTGCCCCCCCTATGCCAATTCATCCTGCTCACGCTGCCTTTGTCGCTTCAAGAATGGGCGCGTTTTTCTTCTGCTTCCAGGAGCAACATACGTGGCTTTGGCCGGATGAACTGGCATCAGAGGTCAGATCTGGCCCGTGGGCCATAGTTTGGGCACCCCTGGTTTAAGCAGAGAAAATGGCAGCCTAGAGATCTATCTCATCCTGTTGCAAGACAAATTGCAAGCAGTGATGTGCTGCTCCAGGTTCCCACCTGATGCTGGGAACTGGTAGCGGAATTTCCCCCAAGCCATGCCCATAGCCCAGGCCATGGTGTGGCTGGCTAACTGGGTGTGGCCCACAGAGTTAGCCATGCCCAGGGTGTGGGTAGTAAAAAAAATTGCAGCTCATCACTGATTGCAAGGCGCATTTTACTTCCGCTTCCGGTTGGAGGAACTACGTGACCGGCCCACTGAACCACGTGACCGGCCTGTGGCCCAAAAAGTTTAGGCACCCTTTGCTTAGATTCTTGTATTTTTTACATTTTTAAATTGACTTGTCTTGCTCTTCTCCCTTCCAGGAAATGCTTACCGGGAATGCATGGAAAATGGGACCTGGGCCATCAAGGTGAACTATTCGCAGTGCGAGCCGATTCTTGACGAAGAGGTGAGCCTGTTTTGCTTGGTTGCGCATGGTTTTCTGTGTGGAGGTCTTTCTGGATTTCCCAAAAATAAAAAAGATGCAAGGCTTGGATAGAGGGTGGAAATTCTGTAACACCTTACTTCCTTTTCCTAATGAAGCTGCAAAAGTTACCTTTCAGAAGGAATGAGCTAAATGGCAGCAAAGTTATTTGTCTGTTGCAACAAAAATAATATTATTTTTTATTTTCTGTCATTTCACATCAGACTTATAGTGACCCTATGACTTAGTGCCTTCCAAAAAGTCCTATCATTAACAGCTTTGGGAAGTCAAGACCGTGGCTTCCTTTATTGAGTCAATCCTCTTCATATTCTGCTTTCCTCTTTTCCTACTATCCCCCTCTTTCCCCCATTCTTCTTCTTCTTCCTAGCATTATTCTGTTTTAAAGCTCATCTGGGGAAAAGGGCAAAGAGACAGAGCATTTCGACAGGAACTCTTCCATCTTAAAACTCCTTCTTTTAGGAATCCTGAGTATCAAAGGATGCATTCATTGTTTTCGTCTCTTGAAACTTAGAAATATTTTCAGGGTATGGTGTAAGAATTAATTACTAGGAAGAACCAGAAAGTATTTCCCTATACTGGATTCAAGAATATAGTGAGCTGCCTAATAGTCTAGGACCGTGATGGTGAACCTTGGCACTCCAGGTGTTCTTGGACCTCAATTCCCAGAAGCCCTGACCAGCAGGAGTGTTGACCTGGGCTTCTGGGATTTGAAGTCCAAGAACACCTGGAGTGCCAAGGTTCACCATCACTGGTCTAGGAGCCCTGGTGGCGCAGTGGTTAAACTGCTGTATTGCAACCAGAAAGTTGTGAGTTTGATCTTTATCAGGACACAAGGTTGACTCAGCCTTCCATCCATCCAAGGTTGGTAAAATGAGTAGCCAGCATGTTGGAGGCAAAAAGCTAATTAACTTGTGAATCGCCCAGAGAGTGCACTAGGTCCTATGGGGCAGTATATAAATGTGATTGCATTGTTTTGCTTTAGTATTGGCAATTCTGACTGGCAGCCGTAGGTTTTCAGAGTTCTGGACAAGATTTTTTTTCCCTGGCCATAACAGATCAAATCATGGTGCTTCTTCTCATCCAAGGTCTACCTCAGTGTCGACTTCAGCTCCCAGAAGCCTAATTCAATTCCCCAAAGCACTGATCAGAATATGATGGCGAACCTTGGCACTCCAGATGTTCAATTTTCAGAAGCCCAAATCCCCTGTGAATCCACACAAATTGGTTTACTGTGCGTAAATTCATGTGGATTCACAGAGACATGGGCTTCCGGGAACTGAAGTCTAAGAACAGCTGGAATGCCAAGGTTCGCCATCACTGGCCATACCTGTCAACCTTCCCGGATTGGCCAGGATTTCCTGATTTTCGGCGCCGATTTGTGCCATTTCCCTCCCACAGCTGCCAAAACCCCGGAATTGGCAGCGGGGGGGGGGGGGGAGAAATACTGCGCATCCCTTCTGCGCAGATCACCTTCTACGCATGCGTAGAAGGCTTTTACGCTTGCATAGAACCCTTCTACGCATGCACAGAAGGTGATCTGCGCTGAAGAGGATTGTAGAAGACTTCTACGCATGCGTAGAAGGCGATCTGCGCAGAACCGTTCTGCGCAGGTCGCGTAGAAGGCGCATATTTTCCGGAGCCGCGGTTGACAGGTATGTCACTGGCCTATGTACTGACTTAGGCTTCTGGGAATTGAAGTCCCCTGTGGGGTGTGGTCCCCACATTAGGAACTACTGGTCTAGCTTGATCTGACAAGGTTTAGCTTCTGAGGCCTCATAAAGTCAAGAAGTTTCCAAGGTGTACACTAAACATTGGGTTTTATGCACTGAGCTAGGAGGCAGAAGGTCAGCAGTTCGATTCCCGAGTACTGCAGGACGAAATGAGCTCCCGTCGTCCCAGCTCCTGCCAATCTAGCAGTTCGAAAGCAAGAAACTGCAAGTAGATAAATAGGGAGATGAGCACTGAACCCTAGAGTCGGATACGACTGGCTTTCAAGCAAGGGAAACCTTTACCTTTCTATTTTGTTTCCCGTGCTTAGTCTCTCCCTCACCGCAACCCCCTAAAATAGCAAATAGCATTGCCTAATGCATGATCATGAATTTTCTAAACCAGCTTCCTCCCTGGGAGACCTTGAGATCCACTTATAGCTTGACATTTTCCTTCAAGCCCTCTTGCACGCAAACGCAAACACAGAAAACCGGTGCCGAAATAGCTTTTTTCTTACTGTCACAGGGATTTTTGCCACTTCACAGTTCGTTTGCCAGACTTGCCGTCCTGGGAGAGTTGAACATCATCCTCAGCCTGCTGCGTCTTTAAGCAGGAGAGAGCTTGGACTCTCCCCGAAGGGCTCAGTGTCTGAATGGCAAATGAAAAGTTCCATCAGACCAATTCCTCATCATATTAAAGTGGAAGGCTATTCTCTAAGATCTCAGAAAACATTAAAATAGATCGGGCTGGGCTTATGACCAAACATTTCTTTGTCATCCTAGCTTTGATTAAAGCTCGCACGGGTTCAAATGACCTTTTTACTGCAATATGTTATTACTCATTATTACTCCCAGAAGATGGAATATATTATCTATGTAGACCATGTACATTATTCAGCCTATTTTTAAACACTAAAAAGAAAGAAATATTTCACTTTCCTTCTCCAAAATGTCTGGATAGGAAGACAATCAGATGGAGGAAACAGACCATGTTTCAGACTGCTTGTCTGATCTTAGCTGTTTCCTGGTCATCGCATGACGGACAGAAGGCAAAACTAGTCCAATTCCACTTCATGCCCCAGCCTAGACTTTTTTTTGGTTTAGCAACAGAGTTTGGGTTTTTTGTGGGGCAAGTCTAGAACAGTCCCTACTTTTTCTTCTTCCGCATCTAGGCCAGATGTGAAACTGCCAAAATGAAGCCACTTTTTGGCGAGTCCATTCTGCAGTTCTTTTTGGACTGACCTAGTGTGAGAAAGATTAGCCAGCAACACAAGGTTACCGTTACCAGGGTTATTTAAAAAAATAACACAATCTTCAAGCAGGCTCTTCCTTGTACCCATACCAAGAAGTCTGTCCTGAGAATACGATGCAGTGGCCTTTCATCTGCATTGCAGCATGACATCCGTACCACTGATCCAGTTCTGCGAGTCACTTTTTGGTCCTGAGTCCTTTTGGCACGTAAAGTCTTCCACAGCCCCAGCCCAGGATGGATGAAGCTGCTGCCCTCCATCAAGATGGACTCAAGTGGGATTTAATCCACTTGGGGACCATCATCCTTCCCTGTGGACTTTGGCACCCAAGGCCATTCATCCTCAGGGATGTCAGGTTAGTTCGCCGCCACCTGATACTTGGCGTTGAGTCACTTGCAGTAGGGTTTACTCTATTACCATAGCAGGATAACCTGGCCAGACTGGTAACAATTCCTACACTGATAGAAGTGTTACTTTAAGGAATATCACTTCCTACAAAGCAGCTCTTACCAACTAGATCAGATGCAATCCTTTCTCACTGTATGATCAAAGCTTAAGTCCGAATTCTTTAAAAAAAATGCTTGATATAAAATGTTCTGGATGATTTTTTTAAAAAAAGTAGGAGGCATTTCTTTTAGAATACTATTTTTGAACCCAAAGAGGAAGATGAATTATTATGTAAATATGCTATTGTTTGGCACACATGTACAGAGTTTTAGTTACTGGATCTCCAACCCGGCCCCCACAACAGCACATACATTCTCCCTCTAATCTAGTTTTTAAAGCACAGGAGCTCTGCCAGGAAAAAAAACAGTTGGCAACCTGACTTCTATCACTAACCGAACCAAAGCTTAGTGCACTCTCTGGGCATTTCACAAGGTAATTAGCATTTTGCCCCAACTTGCTGGGTACTCATTTTACCAACATGAGAACGATGGAAGACTGAGTCAACCTTGAGCCTGGTCAGGATCAAACTTACAATGTCAGCTATTTTTGGCTGCAGTACAGAAGCTTAATCAGTGCTCTTTTTGTGATAAAACCGGATGGGCCCCTCCTGGTTCCTCAATTCATGAGACTCATTTTAGCGGGTTGTTCTCTGTGCCACTTTCTGCCACTACCAGGCAGAAGCACCATACAACCATGAGTCCTGGATAATAATGAAGAGGGGCCCATCTCATTGTCTTACCCTTGACTAGAGGCTGAGTCCTACAAGTTAAAAAATCACTATGGATGATTTCTTAACTTGGAACAATTTATCTCTAAAGGTTACACCAATTTGGTCTACAACAGCATAGCTAGATAAGTGGATTTGGGGCATGCATTTATGAGAAGGAATTTGATCTTCAAAGATGCTGTGTGGTTATTGTACTTGTAGTCATAACAGGCTGTTGACTGTGAGAACTGAACTAATTTGATGGGCATTGTATGTTGTGCTGAAATTGGTTGAAACCCTTCAGAAGGAGGAATGAGTACGGAAAATGTGTATTGATATGGGAAGAAGAAGGGGGAACATCGGACCTTGAACATAATCGCTTGAGAAAGTTACTTTTTTTTTAGCTACATCTACCCAAATCTCCAAGCCAAGGTGACCAACTGTAGCCTAAAAGAGCAACTTTCCCCAGCTCATGTAAAAGTCAAGTGTAACGCATGCTTGCTTGGCGAGACCTTCGTGTTCCATGCTTAAGAGCATTGATTCAAATTATGTGATCTTTCTTTTCCTTTTTTTGCCTTCAGACGAAACCTGCTCTCCATTACAAGGTGGCCATGATCATCAACTACCTGGGACACTGTATCTCAGTTGGAGCTCTCATCGTAGCCTTTTTGCTCTTCTTGTGCTTGAGGTGAGGAGGGTCTTTTCTCTTACGTGAATGTCCAATAAGCCTTAGGACCCTTCCCTGAAGTGCAATGGTGTGATCAGGTGGCTGTAAAGGCATGACGCCGATCACAATGGAAAGAGCTGCCTTAGAGGGAGGTAAAAGTCACCCTTGCTCGAAAGCCAGTCATATCCAATCCTAGGGTTCAGTGGAGTTGTCAGCCATTGTGGCATCACAGGGCCCCTGGCAGGGTGGGGCAGGAGTCCAGTAGACAGGGGTCAGCCCAGGAGAAGGAGCACCAGAGTAATGCAACCCTGGGAAGTAGGACAGCGCCCCCATCCCCACCCGGGCGAAGCCGGGCACCACTGCTAGTACACATATAAAAAGGGGCTAAACAAAAACTCATCAATATTTGGCTTATTACAAAATTTGCATTAATTATTCATCCTTGTTTATATTAGAAAGAAGAATAAATAACAACATCACATATAACATTTAACAACTGACAAGTGCACCCTCCATCCTCGGGACCTCTTGTAATCTGTATATCTCAGTTCTCTATTTTAACTTTTATATCTAGCCCTATTTTATCCCTCTTTCTTTGCTCTTATTTTTAAAAGCAACCGGTTAAAGAAAGAGCCTTGTTCTTCACTTCTCCATGTACATTTTTTTTAAAGGGCAAAATTATTCATATGGGTGTCTCATCTCAGAAATGGGAAGCATTAAAAACGCAATTAGAATGGCACCAAAAGAGAAGAAATGATTGTAATATCAGTTTACAGCTGTAAGATTAATTATAGTTTAAAAATGAAAGTAGACTTTGATTTTGAATTTGATGATTGGTATAAAGAGGTATGGAACATAGCAACCAATTATAAATGAACACATGAAATTAAAGTAAAAATGAGATTAATAAACAAAAATGATTTTCGATATATAGAGGGAGAATTTTTAGAGAAAGGGAACGGGGCAAAGCCAGAACAAAATTATTATCTTTCTGGAGGCAAAGGAGCATAAGTGTAACAATAGAAGAACAGAGGAAATAATTGTATAATAACATTCATAAATCCCATAGTGAAGAGAACACAGCAATATTAATGTTATGCACATATATTTTGTATATTCTTTTTTGTTTTTAATTTCATTGTTATAAAAATCAAAACATTTTAAAATAAATGAAAAGCATTAAGGTGTTTTTTTGGCAAGAAATCGCAGAATTCGATAATGTCTGGAGCATTCTAAGCATTGTGGACATATGGTCCCCACCTCTGCTTTATCTTTATGTACTTTTCAAAAATATATATGCAGAATTATAACAAAAGTAGAGGGGCTGAAACTATCTAAGAAATCAAGAAGTGAGTTTGGAAGAGCTTGGATAATCCAAGCAAAGTTTCCTGAGATGGGTTTTCACTAGTAGTTTGTGCTCAGCATCCCGATGTTCGACAGGTAGGTTTAACTTTATCTTCTTATATCGGCATTTCTTACAACTGGAATTGGCTCTAGTGTAGCTCTTGAAAGAGGAAATAATTTATTGGAATTGCATCTCCTCTCTCCAAAGACAAGCATCCATAAATCAATGTCTGGCATAAACAAAGAAATAGCAATTTCGCCCAGCCCTTATGGACACAACATTTATTTTTGACAGAGGCCAGTTCATTTCTTGGTTCATTTAATGCTATATAACTCTAAATAATTCTCCTGCCTCCCTTTTAGACCTCTGGAGTTAAAACAGTTATAGCTTTTTAGCACCTCTGTATCTCTGCCTTAAAACACTTTAATGAATACACATTTTCCCCTTCACTGCTAGTACGATAGGAATTATTGCCACTGTCTTCTAATCTCTGCCGAACAGGTTTCTACCAAATTTGATAGGAAGGTTTTGAGTTGTTTGACTTTAAAACAAGTTAGGTCGCATATAGTGAAATCCCTTTGGGGGCCCTCAGAAAAATCCCAATTATTTCCTCGCAAACAGGAGGATGGATTTGCACCAAATTTAGAGGGTATGTTTGGGGAGCTGTGAGCTGAACCCAGATGAAGCTAAGTGAATAGGATTTTATATAATACTTTAAACCAGGGATTCTTAACCTGCGGCCAGTGGGCCGGATGCGGCCTGCGGCACCATTTCATGTGCCTCCACCACACCAGGAAGTGCCATATGGTGGAGGAAGGGCAAAATGGCCGTCCGGCCCCCGAAGCTATCTGAGGGAGCATGACCCAGCCCCCATCTTAAAAGGGTTGAGAACTCCTGCTTTAAACCCTACTCTAATCTCAGCTAGAGTAGATCCACTGACTCAATGGGATTTGAGTATTGACTTACTATTCAGTAATTGGTTTAATTAAACTACACTTCATTCAGACTAGCAATGGGATGTGACCTGAGCAGTGAGAATGTTATATCCAGGATTAGCCCCAACTAGATCAAGCCCTACTGGATCAGTGATATGGGTGTCATGCTGCGATGCAGAAGGTAGATGAAAGGCCACTGCATTATATTCTCAGGAAAGTCTTCGTGGCTGATCACCATGAGGATCGCCAATGTTCGGATTCAGATATGGCAGAACAAGAAGAAGAAGGATTTCCAACCCAACCCCCACAATGGCATATAAATTCTCACTCTTATCTACAGGTAGGTTTAAAAGCACAGGAGCTCTGTCAGATAAACAGTTGGCAACCTGACTTCTGTCACTACCTGAAACCAAGCAAAATGCAGAGTGGGGAGAGAGTGCATGCAGGGTGGAATTCCATTTAAAGGCATGAAAAATGCAAAATAAATGGATAACCTGGAGATGATATATGCACCGTTCCTATTTTCTGGGCAGCAACAAAAACTGCTACCAGCCAATGCCCATAAAATTTAATATGATGAGATAAAAGAATCACAAGCATGAAATGCTTTGATGTGAATACAAGGGACAATGATCATTTACAGCCTTGTAACAGGAGCTGTATTCATGCTGAAATGTTTCATACTCCGATTTGTCTTACCCTGTAAAATTTTATGGATATTTGGCAGCTGTGACTTGTGATCCTGTCTGGCATAAATTCTACAAAATAATGACCTACATGAGTGTAGAACTCTTGGCATGAAATAGAATGCATCAAGCTGCACCGTTTCCCAGTCATTTCATTTCTTGTTTAATTAATGAATTAATCAATACATTTATATCATGCTTTCCTATTTGGTGGCTTAGTGTTTAAGACGTTGAACTTGACGACTGAAAGGTCGGTAGGTCAGTAGTTTGAGACCCAACTGCTGCATGACAGTTGGGTCTCAAACACGGCTCCTGCCAACCTAGCAGTTTGAAAGCAAAAAGATTGCAAGTAGATAAATAGGTACCACTTTGGCCGGAAAGTAAATAGTGTTTCATACACTCTGTGTCTAGTCATACCTGCCACGTGTCCACGGAAACGTCTCTTTGGCTATAAATAGAGATCAGCACCAAACCCTAGACTTGGATACAACTGCCTTTCGAGTTAGGGCCCACCTTCAAACTCCTGCTTACTTGTATATTTGACATATGTATGTGATTTGCCCGTCCTGAAAAAATATTTGCCCACCCACATCTAGAATTATGGCTACGGCCCTGGTAAGGGCAAGCTTCCTGTTTTTAAAAATCTAGAATCGAGGAGCTTACCGTATGTCAGAAATAGTAAAGGTAAAGGTCCCCCTTGCTCGAAAGCCAGTCGTATCCGACTCTAGGGTGCAGTGCTCATCTCTGTTTCTAAGCCAAAGAGCTAGTGCTGTCTGCTTCTGCAGACATTTCCGTGGTCATGTGGCAGACATGACTAGACACCGGAGCGCATGGAATGCTGTTACCTTCCCACCGAAGTCCCTATTTACCTACTTGCAATTTCTTGCTTTCAAACTGCTAGGTTGGCAGGAGCTGGGACAAAGACGGGAGCTCAGTCACAGTATAAATTAAAATATGAAAAAACACAGTAGCATCTAGACCAGTGGTTCCCAACATTTTTTCAGCCATGCCCCACCTAAGCATCTCTAAAATCCTGATGACGCCTCTCCAGGCTGCCCAAAACATGTGGCTGCCTGAGTCAAAAAGCAAAATGGTACCCATTCTGCCCTGCCCTGCTTTCTGTGTAGCTTAGTAATTTAATTGTATGTCAGGGCCAAGAAGAGGAAGCCTCTAAGAGCAATAGGCTAGCACGGGGCATGCAGCCAACCCAGAAATAATCCTGGTTGCATTTTTCAACACCTTTGTAGGATGCTTAGGGGTATGAAAAATATTATTCTTTGCTCTGTAGCTGCTTCATGCTCCGTCTTCTCCAGATCCCAGGTGAAAGGGTTCACCTCCTCATTTCGATTCTTCCCCTGCCGAAATAAGCCCCTTTGTCTTTGAACCAGTGGGGCTAATG
Source organism: Bradypodion ventrale (assembly GCA_035047345.1). Lineage (NCBI taxonomy): Eukaryota > Metazoa > Chordata > Lepidosauria > Squamata > Chamaeleonidae > Bradypodion > Bradypodion ventrale. The sequence continues at coordinate 132,938,016 of JAWDJE010000006.1, read as the reverse complement.
TGGGAGCCATAAACAGCTACTCTGACAACACTCTGACAAAGTGAAAAGAGATTTATTAAGTGTTGCAGCAGAAGCTGTCTGCCTGAAGGGAGGACAGCCACTTTGGAGAAATCATCATAGCAATCCTTCACGAACAGTAATACCGAGGAAAGAAAGAGAGAGGCTGTGGATTAAAATGACATGGCACATTGGCTGTAGGATGTGTTTACACCAGGGTTAGAGGCTTGGCCCACCCCAAGTTACTTTGTGCTTTGCAATTTAATAGATCTTGCTCTTTGCTAGGTCAGGGGGAAAACGCAGAGTCAACCACGTCATTCAGCAATGAGTGCAAGTTATTTTTAAAGGTAATTTTCATGTTACCGTCAAAATCCCCAAGTGGAGGCTGTGTTGACATTTTGACTAATCTGCTCGTAACTCGGGCCTTTGTTCCACATGTTGAAGCATCTTGGTAATCACTAATCAATAAATAATTCTAGAAGGAGGAAAGGTATTGTTAGCAATTTGCACAGAGGCAGCTGAGTGGTGCTTTTCTTCACCAACAGCAACACACACACACACACACACACACACACAACGTGATGGCATCTTTCAGACTAACACATTTTAGGTAGGAAAATAAATGTGTACATCACAAAAATGCAACAGTGTGTTTGCCATGGCAGCATTGAAAAAGTAATGTAATGATAATGGTTACTGCTTTAGTTCCATGTTCTAAATGATAGCTGGAGGCTACAAGTCATAGCCTTATGTTACAAAGACTAGTTTCTTCTCATTCAGTGGATCATCAAATCCATGTCCACAAGGGCATAATTGTGCGGTTGCAATTAATGTTCATGTTGATAGCTCTATTTAGTAACTACTATTTGTGGAAGTGCATGTAGGTTTTTAAAAATAATCACACTCACTTCCACCAAATCTGCTGTGCTGTGCATTGTATGACCACTAAGTGTACGAAGAAGCAAAGAGGGAGTATTCAGTGACAAATTATTCGTGGCCGTGATGCTGGGAAAGGTGGAGGGCAAGAGAAGAAGGGGCGTCCAAAGGTGAGATGGATAGATGGTATTGTGGACACAATGGGCACAGAGCTTGGTGGGCTGAGGAGGATGGTGGAGGACAGAGGGGCCTGGAGGAAAATGGTCCATGGGGTCGCAAAGGGTTGGAATCGACTGCGACTGAACAACAACAAGAGGTTTTTTTCCCCTTAATTGGACACCCTTATTAATGAAACACAACACAAAAGTAAAAGACGAACCCCTAAACCCTCTGAGATTGACCATATTTCCAGTTCATTCCATGCAGAGGTTCAGTAAGCTGGTTGTGGAATTCATCACCACAATTGCTGATGTTGATTTGATTTATTCGATTTGTATGCTGCCCACTCAGCATACGCCGACTCAGGGCGGCTCACAAAAATCACAACATATCGAACATTACAGTAATGATCTTTGTAATTGCCAAGATTTTGTGAGGATGGAGTTTGAGGAAAGGAAAGAGGTAAAGCTGCAGAAGCAGATAGCGCTGGCTCTTCGGCTTAGAAACAGAGATGAGCACTGCACCCTAGAGTTGGATATGACTGGCTTTCGAGCAAGGGAAACCTTTACCTTTAAAGCTGCTTATGCCTTCCACAAAAATCTAGAAGTAATGTGTCTCCCCAAATTCTGTTTATATCATTCTGTGCAATGTTCTTGTCACCACTTTATTTCCTATCAGTGTCCAGGAGAGAGAGAGAGATTTCAGTAAATGGTTGACTGAACTGCTTAGGTTTAGCTAATGGGATTTTTTAATGTAAGAAAGACTTTGAGATATGAAGGGAAATGAGATGACACTAAAGACTTCATCCATGATAAATGTGTTTGCCACATCTCTGCATGAATTACTACACTGGCCTTTCCATCTTGTCATCATAAGCAACTGATTGCATCTTCCTACCTATCTATCAAGACACGGGAGAACAGCCTCAGCCTATAATATAAGGTTTCTGGAGGCCTGGAAATGGTACCATTAGGGTCACCTGTTTAGCAGGGCCAAATCTGGTGACCTTGAAGAAGATCCTTAGGATGAGCTCCTTCCCCGGTCCGGCATTGGCCGCGCGGAAGTTGAAGCTCTCCTGGGCTCCCAGCGCCACGGACTTTAAAAACTGACGCCATCGCCACCTCGCCCAACTCCTTCCCCGGTCCGGCATTGGCCGCGGGGAATTCAAGCTCACCTGGGCTCCCAGCGCCATGGACCGCTGCTGCCGCCTCACCCAGCTCCTTGTATTTTCTGACTGTAACATTGTACTTTTGATTGTAGTTTGTAACTTGTATTTGTAATTCTTTACTACATGGTTGTAATTTGTAACTTGTATTTGTAATTCTTTACTGCATTTGTGATATTGCTTGTGAACCGCTTTGGGTTGTCTTAGGACAAGGAAAGCGGTATATAAATACCTAAATTAAATAAATAAATAAAATGTCTCAAGGCAACAGCCTTTTCAACATCATAAAAGTCAGACCCTTGTGTAACCCTTGCAAACTACTAGGTCATCTCTTATAACCATAAAGCTCTCACGTCCCCTATCCAACAATATAGGAAAATAATAAGTGTGACCCAGCTTTCACTTCTCTGGTAATGTCTGTTTTCTACACTAGCAGAGATTCTGTGGGGAAAAAGCTGATTCCCAAAAGCTCTAGATGAGACGTTCTCAACCTTTTTAAGCCAGGGGCCAGGTCACCCTCCTTCAGACAGCTTTGGGGGCCGGATGACCATTTTGGCCTTCCTCCACCACATGGCACTTCCTGGTGTGCTGGAGGTGGTGGTGGAGACACATTTGGCCCACGGGCCACAGGTTGAGAATCCCTGCTCTAGAAGCCCTGACGTTCTACAGCTTTCTATAATTTCATTTTTAATTTTTAAAAAACTTCATATAATCTATTTCTCTCATTCCCTTTCAGTTGATTTAGATCTTCCATCTGAACAAACCACAATATATATGCATCTATACATTTTGCCAGAGAGAGAGAGAGAGATTTTAATGTTACCAGAACTGGGAAAGAAATGCAGTCCACCCTCTCTCCTATCTTGCAAAAATATAATTCAAGTGAAGGTTTGTAATGCCCTCATTGTCATACCAGGCATGAATTTTTAGTCGGGCATTGATTGATGTCTTCATTTTGAAAAGGTCTTATTGGAATATTCCTGCTGAACTATGCTCTGGGTATCCAAAGGGCCCAAAATATTCCCCCAAAATGGCTTAGGAAAGTACTAGTGAACCTCTTTGGGTTGTTCTCAGACTTGCTAACAAGCAAGAAGAGCACTGGTGGCGCAGTGCTTAAAACTGCTGTACTGCAGCCCAAATTTTGCTCGTGTTGTGAGTTCAATACTGGTGGGGATCAAGGTTGACTCAGACTTCCATCCTTCCGTGGTCGGTAAAATGTTGGGGGCAAAATGCTAATTCGCCATGTGAATGGCTCAGAGAGTACACTAAGTGCTTTGGGGTGGTACTGTGTCTAAGTGTAATTGCTATCGCTAAATGAATTTCTGGTAAGACCTGAACTGAAAGCAGAACGAAAGCTTTTCTCCCTGCATGTCCTTCCCTCCCTCACAGTCTAATAACCTTCACAAACATTTCTTTCCCCAGGAGCATCCGATGCCTTCGGAATATTATCCACTGGAACCTGATCACGACGTTCATTCTGAGGAATGTGATGTGGTTTGTGCTCCAGATGATTGACCATAACATCCACGAAAGCAACGAGGTACTCCTTTCACGACCATCCGAGAAAAGTCAAGTGGTTTTTTTCCTGAGTTTTCCCAGCACATAGGCTGGCGATTCACCACCGCAGCCTTAGAGGCTCTCTTTGGTGCTCAATCCACTGTGGGCCTCAGGTCGATTTTGTCTGCTTTTCAATGCTGCCGTCTGCATGACGAAACATCCTCCTTGGCTTAGAGCAGGGTTTGCATGTTTGAGATGGAAGGACGGAGATGTGAACGATGTGAAGATGGCCTCTCGCATTCTTGGCAGTGAGGCTGTGGAGGGAAGGGTATGGAAGGTTTACAGCTCCCAAGCTCAGAAAGATGCTATGGGAATCCCTACTTGTGCATGCTAGAAACAATCTATATATTAAGAAAAAATTCACACAGAAAGAGCGTCCTCAAAGATTGTATTTTTGAGCCACAATCGGGCATACCTTGGTAGTGGCAACCTTGTGTTGCCAGCTAATCTTTCTCATACTAGTTCAGGCGAAAGGAACTGCAGAATGAACTCACTACAAGGTGCCTTCATTTTGGCAGTTTCACGTCTGGCCTAGATGTGGAAGAAGAAGGATCTGTAAGATATAAACTTTCCCTTTTCGTAGCAAGGTACTAGCAATTATAACTTTTTAAAAAACACAACCCAGCAAATCGTACCATCCATTTTTAATGTTCATTTTTATATATTTAGTTTTGTGATAATAATAATGATGATGATGGTTTCTCCTGCCAACCTAGCAGTTCGAAAGCAAGAAATTGCAAGTAGATAAATAGGGACCACTTCGGTGGGAAGGTAAACAGCGTTCCGTGCACCCCCAGTGTCTAGTCATGCCTGCCACATGACCACGGAAACATCTGCAGAAGCAGACAACACTGGCTCTTCGGCTTTGAAACAGAGATGAGCACTGAACCCTAGAGTCGGATACAACTGGCTTTCAAGCAAAGGAAACCTTTACCTTTGTGTCAGAAATTATTCTAGGTTGAAAGGATTTTTGCTGGAGAAACTCCACTTAGGGGACGCCCAAATGGGGCTCCTTTCATGTCCCCAAGATCTTTTCTCACCAAAGTGTTCCCAATTTCTTGCTTTCGAACTGCTAGGTTGGCAGGAGCTGGGGCAGAGAGAGGTGCTCAATCTGTCATGCAGTACCCGGGTCTCGAACTGCCAACTTGCCAGCCTTCCAGCTAACAAGGCGAGCCTCTTAACCACTGAGCCACCGCAGCCCCTTTGTGATAATGAATCCCATTTACTTACTCCCTTAAAAATATCCCTGGGGCGAAGCATTTTCTGGTGATTTAGAGCGATTAGAGGCTAGTGCGTTGATTTGTTTCTTTAAAAATATTTCCCGTCAATGTTGCTAAAAAGTAACATGTTGTCTAATGAACAGTATGATGAAATGTGGCAAAAAAACAATCTAAAATGCTTTCATGTACAAACTTTTTAAATACTCTCTCTCTCTCTCTCTCTGTGTGTGTGTGTGTGTAGCCCCCTTCAAATCTCCCCTCTACCCCATTAAAACTCGTTTACAAATGATAGATAGATAAATCTTTATTGCCATTGTCCTGCACAGAACAACGAGATTGGGGGAAGAATGGAAAGAAATCCCAACATTGCATTTACATGCCATTGTTCCCTCCTTCCTTTCTTACTGCTCCTACTATCACAATGCCGATATTTAGCATCTCCAAAACAGAAATCTGTCTCTTGTGCCTTGTTCCTGTCAAGTTTGGAGATCTATGCTTCCTTTTGTAGGCTAAGAGTACATTCATGCTTACGATGCTGAAATACACTCTTCCCCAGCAGGTTTGGAGAAGCTGTCAAAGAAAACCAGGAAAGGAACAAGAAGAACTAAGCATGCTCAGTTAGTTGGCTTGGAATGCTATTATTATTATTATTATTATTATTATTATTATTATTATTATTATTATTATTATTATTATTATTATTATTATTATTACGTGTCCAGATCAGACTTTAAATGGCCAAAATGAAGCCAACTTCTTGGCTTTGTTGTTGGCCAAACTTCAATCCTCATCAGTACATTTTTCAGGAAGTAATCAGCAAACCAGCAAATGAGCCAAATTCTGTATGTATCCACATTCACACAATGGTCTGCCAGCAGCCCCCACTTGAGCATGTTGGTCTTGCATTTAGGGACTCCAACCCTCAGCCTATTCAGGGCAATGATGCACTGCAAAAAAAATTACTACCCCCACCCTGGGTGTGGCTAACTCTGTGGGCCATGCCCACTAGGCCGGCCACACCATGGCCTGGGGTAGGGAGGTGGGCATGGCCGGCCAAGTGGGCATGGCCTGGGGGAATTTCTGCTACCGGTTCCCAGGATCTGGTGAGAACCTGGAGCAGTACACCACTGATTCAGGGTCCTCCAAGTGACGTAGGGGAGCTTGACTTCTTTAGCCATCTCCTCCTTTAATGTTATGGAGTTGGAAAAAGTGCAGAGGAGGGCAACCAGAAGGATTATTAGGGGACTGGAACACCTTCCTTACCATCTGAGGCTGCAACGGTTGGGCCTTTTCACTCTTGAGCGATGGCGTCTAAGAGGTGACCTGATTGAAGTTTATAAAATCATGCACGGTGTGGACAAAGTAGATAAGGAAAAACTGTTTTCCCTATCGCATAACACTAGAACTAGGGGACACTCCATGAAACTTTTGGGTGCTAGTTCTCAAACAAATAAGAGAAAGTACTTTTTCCACCCAGAGGATTACTGGTCTATGGAACTCCCTGCCAGAAGAAGTGGTGACAGCGGTCAGTCTTGACAGCTTTAAGAAAGGATTAGACAAGTTCATGGAGGACAAGGGTATCAATGGCTATAATTATGGATACTTAAGGACAACCTCCGGGTTGGAGAGAGAGGCAGGATATCTCTCAATGCCATGTCCAGGGAATCCTAAACAGGTGAAGACATCTGCTTGGGAATAATACCCTGAAGGAAATGGTGAGCCATGTGGGAGACAGAAGGCTGGACTGGATGGGCTCCTGTGGCCTCTTCCAGCAAGGCTGTTCTTATGTTGTTATGTTCTTATGTTATTCTTTGTCCACTGAGCTCCTTCCTCCATCTTCTAATTTGGTTTTGCTCTTTTGTGCCCTCAAGAATGTTTGTTCTTGCCATTAAGCTGAGTCAGTGGACTTGAGGCTTATATCCATTCAGAGGATGCCGAGGGTCCTTCTCTTACTTAGCATTCTCTTAATTTGTAATGCTGATTGACAGTTCTGGAAGGGGAAAAGTCTCTTCTCCTTGCAGAACATCTGGCCGGGATGACTTGTACCATCTCTTGCTGAAACATTGTGTTGCAACTCGTAAAGTGCCTCTTACGGCCCCTCAATAGAAAAGTTGAAGAACTGCCAGGGTGCCTTTTGTCCTGCTCTCTGCGCTCATCTCTCCTTCATTGCTGCTGCTTCTTACAGGAACTTCACAGTAATTTATGATGCTGTTGATTCATCCGGTCTTGATGGTGCCTTGGGAGGAAAAGAAACCCATCTATTAATCTTCTGTCCTTTTTCAGAAGAGGGTATCAGGGCTGTAAATAATGTTTGCTTCTTGGCTACGGCCCAGTCCTCAACAATAGGATTCTGCCAGGTTGAATTATATTCATCCTTGCCAATGCATCAAAATATATGGCTTTCACCTTATTCTGCCGTATCTCATCTCTCCTTTGCTTCCTCATCCCAGAATGAATGCAGTTAGTTCTGCTCTGAGGCATCCTTGGCGGAGTTGTATGCAGACCAAGACTTAGAAAAATGATTTTTTTGGGGCTTGCAGACACAGAAAGAGCCTTTAGCCAGAATAGTTAGTTAGGGAACGTGAGATTTGTACTCCAGTAAAGTAACTGTTATAAAATGCTTGCAGAACTTTGCTCTCATCTGAACTATGTCAAAACCTTTCTTCCTACAGTATTGTGGTGCATGTTATCAAACATAATAGATTATATCAGTCCCACACACTTCAAGCAAAATGTTCAGATCTTCTTTCTTTCATTTTGTTTCTAATTGCCACATTCATGCCAGTAAGAAAATTGCAAAGACAAATATCCGTCCGTCTGTCTGTCTGTCTGTATGTCCATCTATCTAACTATATATCCACCCACCCATATAATTAGCCAGAAGCATGCAAAACGTGCAAACGAAACACAACCAAGAAAATCAACCTATGCAGATTTCTCCATAGTTTAAGTCCATTTTTTAAATAAAAAAAACTTTGCTAAAGTTCCAGTAATTCTCTGATAATCAAGATAGTTTGTTCTTGAGCATTCATGAAAGGGGAAGCAGGAGCTAGAAGCCATCATCACATGCTTTATCAGTTACATTCTCCAGAGGACTAGAATCCCTTCTCAAGGTTGTGCGAATGAGGACAAGAGTCTGGTTTTTTGAGCAAACAGATGCGGCAGCTCTTTTAGCTCAGCTTAATGCAATGATTGCAATTTTATGGTTGACTAAAAAATCATGCAGTTGCATCTGTTTTCAAGGAATGGGGTATTTAATCTTATGCTTTGTGATCATCCTGGCTCCAGATGAATTCATTTATTTCTCATGTTCCTTTTGCCATTTGCTGCTGATATTGAAATACTTCTCTTTATTTCCATATTGATTGATCTTAAATGCACTCATGTCCAAGGTACACATAGCAGCTGAGACTCTACAGAAATCTGAAATGCAACATTGGACGCATGTTCCAACTTTTTGAAAAATCTCCATGATGCGCATATATGCACTGCTCACACATACACACACTGTACTGACTTTCATACTGGGGCTAACATGTTTAGCTGTCATGACAACCAGCTGTTGATCATCTTACATTCCATACCACCCCCTGTTTAAGATCTCAGGCTAGCAGATAATAGCTAAGAGGAAAAATGAGAGAAAATTGAATGAACGCATTGTAGCAGACTCCCTACTCCTCAAAGCTACCCTTTGCTTTTGAAGCTGCTACTAATGGTATCCTTCATTTTCCCAAAGGCTCTTCTTTATTTTAGAGAATGGGTTGTAGGCTGTGATGAAATCTCGATATTCTAAAGTTCACAAGCAGGAATGAATCTGCTCTAGACTTTACTGTAAGCTTTGAAGACACTCTCCAAGGTGCTGAAACTAGTTTTAGGGCTGGGATTCAGCAAATTAGAGAAATCTGGGTCCGATTCACTACCCCATGAAATTGGACTACAGTCAAACCTCGAGATAAGAACAGCATACACCAGATCCTACAAGATGGAGACTAGACCACTCCTGGTTTGAAGTCCCTCTTCCTTGAGATCATGCTTCACAAATAAGTCATAGTCTGGTCCTCATCTCCCCGTCTCCTCCTCTTTGATTTTCTTGACAGCTATGGTGTCGGTGCATCACAACGATTTTCAACTACTTTGTGGTGACCAATTTCTTCTGGATGTTTGTGGAAGGCTGCTACCTCCACACGGCCATCGTCATGACCTACTCGACAGACAAGCTGAGGAAATGGGTCTTCCTCTTCATAGGATGGTGTGAGTAAAACACAGACACACATGGGGATGGGGAATTAGCACCAGGTTCTTCTTCTTCTTCAAGTGCCATATCCAAATCCAAATATTGGTGATCATCATGGTGATCAGCAATGAAGATTGTCCTGGGAAGAATATAATGTAGTGACCTTCCATTTGCCTTCTGCATTGCAGCTTGACACCTGTACCACTGATCCAGTTCCACGAGTCACTTTCTGGTCCTGAGCCTATATTGATTTGAGTCAGTGAAGATCCTTTATCTGGCTTGTAAATTTTATATATTAGTAATTTACTTGCGTTTTTTTTTATTCATTGTATTTCCTGCTTTGCCGCCAGTCAGCTCAAAGTGATGTAAAAAGTCTCTTTCCCCTTCTCAGTTCAACCTCACAACCCTGTAAGGTAGTCCATGTTGAGTGTACGGACCAAAGCAGGAACTCCTTAACTACCATATATACTCAATTATAAGTCATCCCGAATATAAGTCAAGGTACCTAATTTGGATCTTTAAAACTAGGGAAATAGATTGACCCGAGTATAAGTTGGGGGGTGGAAAATGCAGCAGCTGCTAGTGAGTTTCAATAATTAAAATACATGAAAATACGGTAAAATTAATTAATTTAGACATTTGTGTGGGTATGTTTTTGAGTTTTTACAGTAGTGTTAGTGTTTTCTCTCTGTGCGTATGTTTGAATTTGCACCACTGCAGTTTTGGGACCCTTGGGATCGTTGACCCAAGTATAAGTCGAGTCCCCTTTTTGGATCTCATTTGAGGGGCTAAAAAACTAGACTTGTACTCAAGTACATACAGTACTCAAAATCTCTCTCTGGCAATGACACCTATCACCCTTACACAGGCATGATTTGCAAAATAGGATTTTGGCTACAGTTGTTGGTATGGGTTATGATTTGTTGTGGGTATTGTTGATATTTATTTTCTGTTTGTTCACCACCCAGAGTGGGATAACACCCAGATGGGCAGTATGAAAATCCAATCAATCAATTGATAGATAGATAGATAGATAGATAGATAGATAGATAGATAGATAGATAGATAGATAGATAGATAGATAGATAGATAGATAGATAAATCTCTTCTGTAAAACCTGCTGATCCAGCTGTTGAAGAGAAAAGCCATTGATGCAGATGTCTGGTGGAGCCTCCAGCTATGGCATTTTCTACTTAGTAAAATGACGACTATCCAAATGGACTAAAGCTCTCTCTCTCTTTTTTGTTGGCTTTCTCCCCCTGTAGGTATTCCTTGCCCGATCATTATCGCTTGGGCTGTCTGCAAGCTTAATTACGACAATGAACAGTGAGTAAAACCAGTCAACACTTCCCATCTTTCTGCATGAGCGCAGGGGTTAAAACTTCTCTGCTGTAACCAAAAGGTTGTGAGTTCGACCTTGGCCAGGGCTCAAGATGGACTCTGCCTTCCATGTTCAGTAAAATGAGTACCCAGCATGTTGGTGGGCACAAATGCTAATTAACTTGTAAACTGCCCAGAGAGTGCACTAATCGATACGGGGCAGTTGTTGTTCAGTCGCACAGTTGAATCTGATACAATATGGGGCGGTAAAGGTTTCCCTTGCTCGAAAGCCAGTCGTATCCGACTCTAGGGTGCAGTGCTCATCTCTGTTTCTAAGCCGAAGAGCCAGCGCTGTCTGCTTCTGCAGACGTTTCCATGGTCATGTGGCAGGCATGACTAGACACCGGAGCGCACGGAACGCTCCGGTGTCTAGAAGTATAATTGCTTTGCTTTGCATGGAACAGAAGGCTCTTGAGACTGGGGGCCAAACTGCTGAACCAAAAGGCTTTCTAGGGAAATAACAAAATCATCTACTAGGTTCTTTCCATCATCTTTCATACTTGTTCCTTTGAAATAAGAGAACCTCTGTCGTGCCTACCAGCTGCATTACAAAACAGGGGGATACTCAAATTTATATGCTTTTGCCACCCTGGCTCACCTTGGGTCACCATCTGGCTTGAGGGAGAAGGAGAAATATTTATAATTTATTTCCATGTTTTAAAAAATAAAAACAAAGTGACAGACTAGCACTCCTGATCTACTGAGCCTTTTTGCCCAGCTGTGAACAGCTGGCATTTTCTGTGCAACATCTGCTGAGTTTGGTTATCCCCAGTGATTTTTCATTACGACTTTAATGACTTTTGCCCCATACGTATCCTTTGTTATGTATTAATTCTAAATTTAAAAAAAAAAATCATGTCTGTTCTCTGCCCTGTTTTAGCAAGTTTTTTTTTAAAAAAAAACACTCCATTTTTTGGCAGGTAGGGGATAGAACTGATAAAAGATTATAGGGCAGTGATGGCGAACCTTGGCACTCCAGATGTTTTTGGACTTCAATTCCCAGAAGCCCAAGCCCCTGTGAATCCACACAAATGGGTTTACTGCGATTCATCCGGCCCGGAGGTGGGGATTCACGGGAGCTTGGGCTTCTGGGAATTGAAGTCCAAGAACATCTGGAGTGCCAAGGTTCACCATCACGGTTCTAGGGGGAAAGGGTATTTAGAAGAAGCGGCTGGTTTTCCTTAGTTTGTGCAGCATTTTCTGCTCGTGGGATAATAAACTAGGAAAAACTATCACGTGAATAAATCAGCCAATTTACCACTGCCTCCTGAAGGAAACAGGTTTGTTGAAAGAAAAACAGATCCATCAATTTCATTTCATATGCATAATTAAGACAAAAAGCAAAACGGAACACCCAGCAACTCAGAAGCATAATTGTGTTTAATTCCTAAAGGCGCAACACAACTCCTATTATAGTTTCCTTGATGGATGGGATTCGCAGTCACATAATAAATGGCTTTCTACCTGCAGATGCTGGTTTGGAAAGGAACCAGGAAGGTACATTGACTACATCTATCAAGGACCCGTGATTCTCGTTTTGCTGGTAAGAAACATGTGCAGCTTTGAGACTCACCTCAAAATTGGAGACACTTGCTAAATTCTTCCTTGATTCTGTGCCTCCCTTAATGTTGGCATCCCAGCTGATCCATTTCTTGGTTTTGGAGCTGCACCCCAAACATAGGTAAAAGGTAAAGCTCTTCCTTGCTCAAAAGCCAGTCATGTTTGACTTGGGGGGCAGGTCCTCACCTCCATTTACAGCCATAGAGCCAGAGCTGTCTGTGTCTGCAGACATTTCCATTGCCATGTGGCATGTATGACTAGGTGCCGGAGTGCGCTGAATGCTGTTACCTTTCCTGCTGAAGCAGTACCTATTTCTCTACTTGCAATTTCTTGCTTTCAAACTGCTAGATTGGCAGGAACTGGGACAGAATCATACCTGTCAACCGCACGTCCGGCGAATCCAGGGTCTGCGCAGGTCACGTTGCACGCATGTGCGTGGGGGCTACGCCGCTTAAGAACATAAGAAAATAAGAACAGCCTTGCTGGAACAGGCCACAGCCCATCCAGTCCAGCATTCTGTCTCACACAGTGGCTCACCATTTCCTTCAGGGTATTCCCAAGGAGATGCCTTCACCTGCTTAGGATTCCCTGGAAATGGCATTGAGAGATATCCTGCCTATCTCTCCAACCCGGAGGGTGGCATAGCCTTCTGCGCATGCGTGGAAGGGAGCTACGGAAGTGTAGAGCCCTTCCACGCATGCACGCAATGCGACCTGTGCAGATGGGCTGCGCAGTGCCTCCTTTCCCCCTCTGCCAAATTACGGGGTTTTTGCAACGAGGGTCGGGAAATGGCGCAAATCAGTGCCAAATTATGGGGTAATCCCGGCCAAATCAAAATGGTTGACAGGTATGGACAGAATAAGTAGCTCACTCCGTCACGCAGCACTCAGGTCTCGAGTTGTCAAGCTCGGCGTCTTAACCACTAAACCACCGCAGCCACACCACCCATACATACATGATTCCATTAGCCATTCTTCCGTTTTCAGCTGGCAGATAACTATGCTTGTGCAGTGTGCTGTGGGTTTATTTTTGAGAAATTTTTCCTACAATTACTGATCTTAACATCAAGTCATGGTACCCAAAAGAAACTTGATGGGATTTTTGCAGAAATTCCTTTTGGACAATTGTTTATTTGTTGGGGGAGAGATTCAGGGCACCACATTTGAACTGAGTCTTAACCAGTGATACATGGTAGAAAGAAGTTGGTAGCCTTCACATTTTTAGAGCCAAGTACCCTCCAATTCACACATGAGATACCAACGCAAGCACCACCAGCGGGGCACTGAGGCAATCTAGCAGGATTTTCATAAGAATTAATACTAAACAATAATGAGATCATTAATGTTCAAACATATCAATTTAAACAAATACTAGTTAATAATTAATATATACTTGCCAGTATCCTCTTTCTTTTGTAGTTCTGCCAGCATAATGGGAATGATGTCACTGACAGCAGCTGACTGCCATAAATTAAGAGAGGCCCTGACATGACTTAGGGTTGTATGTGACTCACATACAATGAAACAAATTTGTGTGTGACTCAAAATGCTCTCTAATTAGCAACAATTGTGGGACAGAACACCAGCCAAAAATTAGCAACGATGCTATTACAGTTTTCAGCCACTAATAGAATGATGATTTTGTGTTTGTTCCCAGCTGTTTTAAGATGGCTGAAATCCTGTTGTGTGCAAACAACTGGAATGAAATCTTTGACTGTGGAAGATTTGCCACTAGTTAAAGGAAGCTTTTTGCAAAGTGTGCTGTTCACAAAAGGAAGCCTTTAACTAGCAGCAAACTTCCACACCTGAAGACATCATTCGAATTGTGCATGTTGGACATTGTTAAGGCAGGGTTTGGGCCAGTGTAACGTATCCATAAATGATCATTTTTGCAGCAGAACATCACTAAATAAATAAAGATTCTTCTTAGGGAAAAGTGGGGTTTTCAAGGTTTTTGGTGAAGAAATTGGCAGGTTTGTAAAATGGAAACGCTGAATGCCAGTGACTTATTTTATAGCATCTGTGGCATTGCAGTACAATATTTATACCTAGCATGATATTAAGAACTTTAAATGTAAAGAAAGGTTTGTGTTCCCAGACATGCAGGGCAACTTATTTTTCCCTGGGGCAAAAGGTGACATAAACAAATCCAGATGTTTTACCTTAAATGTGTAATGCTTTGACAGACAGGAAAAGCTAGAGGGAAGAGATGATTAACCAAGACTATAAAGGTAATGGTAAATGTCGCCCTTGCTCGAAAGAACGTCGTATATAACTCTAGAGTTTAGTACTCATCTCTGTTTATAGCCAAAGAGCCAGCGCTGTCTGCATCTGCAGAGGTTTCCATGGACATGTGGCAGGCAGGACTAGACACCGAAGTGTGTAGAGAAATTCTAGCCAGAGGATGGCCACAGAAATGGAGATTAGGTCAGAGATTGACCAAGCACTTGTTGAGAATCCAGCTCTACAAGCGTGTAAGCATCAAGTCAGAAGAAATTGAACTGCAGTCAGAGTTAATGGTGCACAAAAAGTTTCTGCTCCAGCACCGGGAAGCAAGTTTTATTGAAGTTACAGGTTACACAGGATGTCTACGAAAGCGTACACAGGATGTATACGAAAGCATAGGTGAATGGTATTCAGCCAATAATATGACATTCTCTACAACATAACCATATAGGGAGCATGACCTATATCTCTTACTAGTACATGCGCAGTAGCTTATATCCTGCCAGAATAGGCCCAAAGCCTATTCTCTGTGGCGGTACCCTTGCAAAAGCTGTTACCTCTAATTATATACCTTACTTTAGCAGTTTAGGCTGATACCAAAAGCATATATTTGAAGATTACATAAAGGTGCTTTTCTGCACCAAACCAGGAACTCAAGAGCAATTGCTCTGCACAGATGCAGAATCTCTGCACAGAGGCAGGAAGCAATTGTTAATTCAGGAAACGGTGGTTGAGCGCAGGAAGAGCTAACCACAATTGCTAGCTATATGCTACAAAGCTAATTATTTAGGCTAAAAGTTATAATGAACTCCCACAGAAGTGCACAGAACACTATTTACCTTCCTACCGAAATGGTCCCTATTTATCTACTTGCAATTTCTTGCTTTCAAACTGCTAGGTTGGCAGGAGCTGGGACAGAGGCAGGTGCTCCCTCGGTCATGCAGCATTCAGGTCTCGAACGGCTGCCCTGGTGACATTCCCATCCTCAAGCTCAGTTTCTTAACCACTAATCCACCGCAGCCCTCAACCAAGACTATAACCATCTTCACACATTTGGCAAGTTGTCTCACAGATGATGCAATGAATTTGCCTTCTCCAATGGACAGAATGCAAAACATTGGATCTGCATGATAAGAAAGTCTTTGAGTTAACATTAGGAAGAGCAAGAGTTTGGAAGTATTATTCTCCCTCTCTTTGGTGATGTGTATTTTCAATTTGTTTTACTTCAACACAGCTCCTCAGCTGCTCGGCTGCTACCACTTACCCTTCTCCGCCTGGAATGAGATTTAATTGGAGTGTGAATTAAGCTGCAGGTACTGAGGAAGGCAGAAATAGAGACGGAAACTTAAACTAGAGGAAAACTGATCAACTCTGAATAATACGATGGACATATGGTGTGGCTCCCTCCCCTTCCACATTGTAAATACCTTTCACATTTCAAGTGACGTGGGAGATGCTGGTTTTCAAATGCCAGGCAAGGAGACACAATCTTAGCAAACACTTTTTGTGGCAGATTTATGATGGCATGTCAAGAAAACCAGCAGGATAGAGATAAAGGCAATATTAAATCTGTAAATAAATAGATACCGAGATGGAGGGTTTGCGCATATTACTTTGAGCTTAGTAAAGGTAAAGGTTGCCCTTGCCTGAAAGCCAGTCGTATCCGACTCTAAGGCCAGTGCTATCTGTGTCTGCAGACATTTCCGTGGACATGTGGTAGGCATGACTAGACACTGGAGTGCACGGAATGCTGCTACCCTCCCACCAAAGTGGTGCCTATTTATCTTCTTGCAATTTCTTGCTTTCGAACTGCTAGGTTGGCAGAAGCTGGGACAGATGATGGGAGCTCACTCTGTTGTGCAGTAGTCAGGTCTCGAACTGCTGACCTTCCAGTCATCAAGTTTAGCATCTTAACAACTAAGCCACTGCATTCACTTTGAGCTTACTCAGGTAACAACCTCAGTGCACACGCACGCATGCACACACACACATTCTGAATGGCTTTGTATAGTTTCTTCTTCGCCTTGAAGCATCATCATGTCTCTGGAAACATTTTCCTGCCCTCCGTGACCTAATGAAGCATTTTGCTGGTGCTTCGCCCACAGACGTGTTTTTTTTAAGGGTTTGATTTCAGCTGGTTCTTTTTTCTAACGTGAGGGGGAAAATAGAGGTTAGCTGGGGCTCAACGAACTCAAAGCTTTCCCACAGATTGTCAAAGCGTAATCCCCAACATGGGTGAAACCTCTGAAATATGGCAATGTCTGTTAATCATTTGTGTAAATGTTAAAAAGTAATGGTGCCAGGATGCTTCCCTGTGGGAGACCATTTCCCTGGTATTCGCCGTATGGGCGCATTTTATATACTGGGGTTAAGAGCATGTCAGCAGCACAAATGCAATGCTGTTATTTATGAGGGATAACAACACATTATCAGAAAATACTTCACCATCTCCTTCATTCATTCCAGGGCTATAATTCCGAGATTCCTGGGTTGAACTTGCTGTATAAATAGATAGGTAGATAAATCTTTCTTGTCATTGTCCTGCACAGAACAACGAGATTGTTCTAGATGTGACTAGGCTAAACCCATAGTCAGTGCCAGCTAGCATGAATTAGGACATGTTAACTCAACACTTTCCTAAATCCCATTGGACTTCTAGGTGGGGTTAACATTGCAAAAATAAGGTCTCAGAATTAGAGTTGTAGTAATATAAGTTTAGATTATTATTTTTAAGTGAATAGGTAACTGACGTGATTTAGAAGTCGTAGAATAATAATTGTAGAACTGCAGAGGAAGTCAAGCCCCTGACAAGGCTACATGGTGGAGAATCAAACTCCCAATTTCTGACTCCACAGCCAGATATCTAAACCCTTGATTATTTATTCTTGAATGAGTGAACAGACACGGCAATGGGAAGATTTCTTTATCACCTGGCTTTTTCTGACTCCGTCCTCCGGAGAGTTTTGTTGGTATCCTTATTTGTCTTGTCATCTATTCCAACCTCTTACCATCTTCATGGAACAGGAGAAAGCAACAGGCTTCAAGTCTCCAGATGCAATTTTAGGGTGAAGCGAGGATTTGAACTTGTGTCTTGGAAAGATCTGCATGGCTTCCCTCCATCTACCTGCTCATAGAATGACACTCAAGCCAAGACATGCTCAAGTTGACCCCATCCAAATGTCTAAAATTCCAGCTCCCATCTTCACCAGTATCCACACAAGACATATGGAGGATGCCTTAGTGCAGGGGTTCACAACCTAAGGCCTGTGGACCGGCTCCAGCCCACAGCACCATTTCATGTGACCCTCACCCCTCCAAGAGCATTTGAGAAACAAAATGGCTACCCTTTGAAGCTGTTGGGACAAAATGGCCACCCACATCATGCAGGTAGGGCAAAATGGCCACCCAGCCCTCGACGCTGACTGACAGGCCATGACCTGGCTCCCAGCTTGAAAAGGTTGGGAACCCCTGCCTTAACACCTACATCAATGTAATGCTTCAGTGGGAGGGGTGACATTTGTACCTGTTTAAAATCAGCAAAAGAAGACATCTGGACCCCTCTCCGGCTGCCCTTGGCAGAGCGTTTTCCTTCCACAAAGCTCTATTTCTGAAAAATTTCTTGACAGCAAAGAGTCATTTGTTATCTGTGGCTATTATCCCAGACTCCTTTCAGACCCAAAAAGGGATCACTTGATGCACATCGCAAGCTCGGAAGATGAATATTCACGTCAAACAGCGGGAAGTGACTTTTAGTGGGTAATAACTTTATGAAGTGGAGCGGAAAACGTCGCCATTGTTTACCTTTTGGTCGAGACAGACACCTTAGTGTGGTGGGACTGCTTGTCAAGGAGCCTTCTTCCGTCCCTACGTACATAATTTTGTATGTAAACCTGTCTAAGCGGCTCCTCGTGAACCAATATGCAAATTGAAAAGTGAATAGAATTTAGTATTTTTCCAACAAATGTTGCAATGCAGGAGTATTGTTAATGTTCCCAGCACTGGCAACTTAGACTAAACAGCAGCTCTCTAGGGATACAGAAGGATCTTTTCCTAGCTCTATCTAAAGATTCCTGATGTTACCTGATGTCATCTCATGTGTACTTAGTAACAAATGTCAAATCAGCTTAACTTCCAAAATAAGACAAGATCAGTTTTTTGGGTGGTGATATGTCCAAGGTCAAGGTTGAAAGCTAGTCATGTCTGACTCTACGTTTCTGTGTAGACCACAGTGGCCAAGTGGTGAATATCATACCTGTCAACCGCGGCTCTGGACAATCCGAGACCTGCGTACAGTGGTTCTGCGCAAGTTGCACTCTACGCATGCGTAAAAGGCTTTTATGCTTGCGTAGAACCATTTTACGCTTGCGTAGCCTTCTACGCAAGCGTAAAAGGGTTCTACGCAAGCGTAAAAGCCTTCTACGCATGCGTAGAACGCGACTTGTGCAGAAGGGATGCGCAGTACCTCTCCCCCCCACACACACACTGCCAATTCCGGGGTTTTGGCAGCTGCAGGCAGGAAATGGTGCAAATCGGCACCGAAAATTGGGAAATCCCGGCCAATTCGGGAAGGTTGACAGGTATGGTGAATATATCAATAGTCAGAAAACCACTTGAGGCTAGTAAAAATGTACTCAGTTCCAGGTTCAAAATCAATGACTTTTTTAATTAAAGGTATCTTACGAATAAATGATATGTCTCAAAACGTGTCTTTTCTTCTAATCCAAAAAGTCTTGTTGACAGCACAAAATAAAAATTCTTCAAATCCAATCATAAACCAAGCAATAAATCATCAATTCTGTTCTATTAAACTTCAAAATATGGCATCAATTCTTGTTATTATCCAATTCAATTCTTGTTATTATCCAATTCGAAATCTTATCCGGTAAAAAAGATTTTTCGAGAATATCTTCTTCAGGAAAATATATAATTCTGTACAAGATGTAATGTACATAATTCTTATTAACAAGATAAACGAAATTAACAACAACATTACAATTAATATTGCAATATTGACTAAGTAAAAAAGCGTCCTTCAAATTCCAGAGCTCACCTATAATTGCGTCCTAGTGGCCTCAACCGCTTGCTCTTTTCGTGCCATGGGATGTTACTAACCATACATGCTGCCGTCTAAAATACTGTTCCTAATTACCTCTTATTCTCACCTGTTTCGCATCTAACATAACTCTTGTGTAGGTCCTAACACTGGTGCAATATTTTGAAGTTTTAGTATATTTTTACTAGCCTCAAGCAGTTTTCTGACTATTGAGCTACGTTTCTGTGGTCATGTGGCTGGCATGATTAGCTGCTTACCTTTCCCATCGAAATAGTACCTATTTATCTACTTGCAATTTCTTGCTTTCGAACTGCTAGGCTGACATGAGCTGGGACAGAGATGGGAGCTCACTCCATCACACAGCACTTGGGTCTCAAACTGTCGACCTGCCGACCTTCCAGTCATCAAACTTAGCATCTTAACCACTAAGCTACCGCAGTCCCTTGATGGTATGTTAGCCAGCCACTAATGTTCTTGTCTGCCAGCTACTTTTGTTGAAAAATGGTTGTTTTGTTGCATTTGTTATTTTTGTTGTTTTTACATCCTGCCTGTGAAATTCTGGATTTCTGGGATAAAGGGAGTTCAATGGGTCTCTGAGACAAAGCGAAGCGTCTGCATTTTAAAGCCACTCATTTTAGTTTTTGACCTTAGCAAACTCTTGGGTGATTTAGAGAAAATTAAAGAAAACGGTGGTAGAAAACTGCTTGAGCTAAAAATCGAATGTTTCTAGGCAGGGAGGAGAACATTGCAGATTCATGCATTTACTGATGGGTGCAGCTGTGAAAATCGGAGTTTGGGGAAAGTTACTTTTTTGGGGGAATACATTCCCTGGATTTTCCATGGTTCTCACTCAATGGAAGATTGATTGTGCATCTAGAAGCAATGCTCCCTTAAGAACACCCTTATTGTAACATGAGCTTCCGTTAATCTCTGTTTTGCTAAGTCACTTGTGTTCTATAAATGCTCAATGGTGACGTAGTCTGATCTTGTTTGTGTGCCTGATAGACTCTTTCATGTAGCACTACAAGATTTGCATTGCTCGCTGGAGGAACAACATGACAAAAGAGGATATACACATTTGCCTTAGGTAAAGGTGAAGGTAAAAGTCAATCTTGCTCGAAAGCCAGTCATATCCAACTCTAGGGTTCAGTGCTCATCTCTGTTTATAGCCAAAGAGCCAGTGCTGTCTGCATTTCCAGACATTTCTGTGGACATGTGGCAGGCATGACTAGACACCGGAGTGCACAGAACATTGTTTACCTTCCCACTGAAGTGGTCGCTATTTATCTACTTGCAATTTCTTACCTTCCAACTGCTAGGTTGTCAGGAGCCAGGACAGAGACGGAAGCTCACTCGATTGTGCTCAGTAGTGTACTCAGGTATCGACCTCCGACCTTCCAGTCTTCAAGTTCAGCGTCTTAACCACTTGAGCCTCTGCAATCCCCTGCCTTAGATATACAAATCAATATTTGGTCCACTTTGTTTATGCCCGCAGACCCACAGGCACAAGATACATAGATGGGTGGGTGGGTGCTTAAGTGAATCTTTCATTTGTATCCGAAGTAGGCACAGAAGTGGCAAAAGGGGAGAGACTCCATCTCCAGTACATTTCAGACATAGGGTCTGGACTGGAGGGGGACTTTGAACTCACAATTTATTCCTAGAGTTCCTTGTGGCTTTATCTGGCTGGGGTTTGCTTCATAAACCTACTGCCACAGTAGTCGCCAATGGGATTAAGTCAATGGTTCCTTCAGCCCAATGTCTAATCATGGTTGATTAGCTGTTTCATCTGATGTTTGAAAGTTGACTCCAGATATAATGGTAGCATGATTTTTATGTGTTCTTTACCACCCTTGGCATCTTTATTTGACAGATAGGGCATGGTTATGTTTTCAAGAAATAAAATATTTTATAAAACCTTACCATATTGGCATTGGGGATTGGTCAGTCTATGATGGGGGTTCCCAACCTTTTCAAGCCAGGGGCCGGGTCATGTTCTCTCAGTCATCTTCGAGGGCCGGATGGCCATTTTGCCCTGCCTGTATGATGGCGTGGCCATTTTGTTTCTTGAATCCCCCTTGGAGGGGTGGGCGCATGAAATGGTGCAGGCCAGATGCGGCCCACAGGCCTTAAGTTGGGAACCCCTGGTCTATGACAAAGAGCTACTGCTTTGGGTGACCGCCTTCTGCCACCTCTATTTCTGTGTTAGAAGGAGGTGACAATTAGATACCAATGTGTTGAACATTATTCATTGCCACAATTGGCCAGATGGAAGAGTAGTGATCTTTTGCGTAGGCATTTCCAAGAAAAGTCCATCTGCTCTAAAACACAGAGAGATGCTATACATTGGCTCAGTATTTCATAGCATATTGTATTGGTCTCGACCAATTTTCAGATTGGATGGCATGGAAAAGCCTAAGTAGAGCCCTGCTAAGTCAGCTCAGCATCACTCCGAGTTGCCAAACAGAAGCCTCTAGGACAGTGGTTACCAATCTTGGATCTCCAGATGTTCTTGGACTGAAATTCACAGAAGCCTTCAGCATCGACTGTGTTGGTCAAGATTTCGGGGTTCTGTAACCCAAAATCATCTGGTGGGGGGGACCAAGACTTGGAACCACTGTCCTAAGAAGTTGACAAGTGTAAAAACTATAATAATCTTCATGCGTTGCTTTGTGCCTCAATGTTTTTATTCCTAAACATACTGCCGTTAAACCTGAAGGTTTGTCATTATCAAATTATCATCCGTGTCATTAACAGCAAACTTGGGTCAACTAGAATGACGCTAAAATAGGCCACTCAGAATTGAGACGATCAAGAGAATTGAGAAGACTGGCCCAGTGGTTTAAACTGCTGTACTGCAATGAAAAGGCTGTGAGTTCGATCCTGACCAGGGCTCAAGGTTGACTCAGCCTTCCATCCTCCCAAGGTCGGTAAAATGAGTACCCAGTATGTTGGAAGCAAAATACCAATTAATTTGTGAACTGTCCAGACAGTGTGTTAAGGGCTATGGGGTGGTATCTATGTGTGGTTGCTTTGCTTTTGTGCTGAGGGTCACAAAAGGACAGATAATATTTTAAAGAAAAAGAACAAAATGATTAGGGAAAGCCTAATGAAGAGACCTGGAGCGTTGAGTGTTGGAAACCAAAATAGAAAGTCAAGGCTAGGGTCAAAATAAAATTAAATGGAGCATTCTGCAGAAGTACCAACTGAGGCCATAGATGAGAGAATTCCTGTTAAGATGTTAAAATGTTTTGCAACAAATTTGGAAAACCCTAAAAATCCAGGCTCAATCACGACACACCTGAGATCAAGAATACCTATAGATTGCATGCAAAGAGACGATTGGATTCAGGTAGTCCATTTTGGAGTGAAAAAAATATACCATCAAAAAAGGTGTATAATCACTTAAATCCAATAAACCTACCTGTATTTTGCATTAATATCTTTGCAGAGAACCTAATAAATGAAAGTAGATATGATGGAAAGTATAAAATAACACAGCAAATTTCGAATTGAAACTCCCAGATGTCCCAGTACACTTTTCCTCTTTGAATCCTGGCAACAGTGTGTGTTTCCTTCATTTGTGGTCCATAATGAGGACAGGGAAGCCATGGCCTTCAAGATGATGTTGGACTCCATTCTCCATTAGCTGTACTATAATCAGATTGCTCAATGATTGTAGCAAAGACGTGAGTGGGGTTAGCCCAATATTTATTGTTGCACAAAATCCCCTTTTCCCACTCTGGAATATGTCTCCTTAGAGCCCTCATGGTGCAGTATTTAACTGCAGACAAAACTCTGCTCAGAACCTGAGTTTGATCCCAATGGGCTCAATGTTGACTCAGTCTCCCGTCCTTCTAAGGCTGGCAAAATGAGCATCAAGCGTGTTGGGGGCAAAGTGCTAATTACCTTGTCAACTGCCCAAAGACCTCTCTGGGCAGTTGACGAGGTGAAGTGGCATATAAAAGCAATGCGTATTGCTTGTGTGAGAACATTTCCTTCATCCTCCTACATATGACAGGAGAACTTTAGCTTATCCAGGTTATTATGGAAGATGATAAATCTAAAGCAGAGGTTCCCAAGCTGGGGGCTGGGTCATGCTCTCTCAGTCAGCTTTGAGGTCCGGAAGGCTATTTTGTCCCAACAGCTTCAAAGGGATGGACATTTTGTTTCTTGAATGCCCTTGGAGGGATGGGGGCCACATGAAATGGTGCTGTGGGCTGAATCTTAGGTTGGGAACCCCTGATCTAATGGGAGACATCCTCCATTACCTGCTCCACAGGCTCCCATCCCAGAATAGCAAAAGCTGTTCCTCTTTAGATGTACAGCATTGCCTTCCCACACGTGTGAAGGTGGATGGAGAGGGAAGCTAGCATTCCTCCCTCTACCATCAGTGTTTTAACCACTGTAACTTGTGAACCTTTGTCTCCCATTCTTCATGAAGGGAGATGGGAAACCAGGGAGAAGAAGAAGACCTTGAAAGCCCTCTGAACAACACAAGCATTTGAACCTATGCGCCTACTCAACACAAGTCTCATATCTCTTACAAGCTCTTGAGGGTCTCAAATTCAACTCTTCTCAGTGAGGCCTGATCCCCATGGCAACTGCTGTAGGATGAAATTGCCATGAGGAAGGCCTTCTGCACAGAAATAGCTCACATGTGCAGCTGTCTTGCAAGAGAAGGGCAAAGGTTGCGCCACCGTGGGTGCTTTGAAGGGCCCCGGGATCTTACAGTGTGGGTTGTGAAAAATAAAATGAAAGTGCTAGACAGGAGAGGCAATTAAAAACTAAGCAAGCTGCCTCGCGGCGATGTCGTTGTGTCCGCGTTCCACCACTAGCAAGAGCAAGGTGTGCAGACTGTATGCATTAGTGTTGGTTTTTTAATTACACAAAAGGACTGAAATGCCAGTTGTATTTCACGGAAGCGAGCAGGGTGGGTGGGATAATTACTTGTTTTAATGGATGTTTCGCACTCTGACCAGGCTGCCGTTCCTGTGCACTGCCCCAGAGTTTGCAAAGCTAGTTTGGGAAATGTCAGATGGAGTGGGTATTTTTTTTAAATAGAGGGTTAACATCTAACCGGCGATGGTCGGAGCATTGCCATCTCCAGACGGCTGGCTAATTAACAAAAGGTTATGATGATGGAACTTGAAGCGGTTGACTCCATCTTCAGGGAATCGGCAGTCTGGTGAGTTGTTCTCTTTCTGGCGCACCTGGCAGGTGCATACCTGTCAAGTTTTGGATTTGGAAATAAGGCCTGGCCTAATTGACTCATAATGTACAGGATGCAGAGGTTCATGTTGTCGGCTGGGTTGGTTTCATTGCCCGTCATCGTTTCTCTTCTGGCTGGCTGTTGAGGGTATCCATGGCTATAATTATGGATACCTAAGGACAACCTCCAGGTTAGAGAGATAGGCAGGATCTCTCTCAATGCCATTTCCAGGGAATCCTAAGCAGGTGAAGGCATCTGCTTGGGAATGCTCTGAAGCAAATGGTGAGCCACTGTGTGAGACAGAATGCTGGACTGGATGGGCACCTGTGGCCTCTTCCAGCAAGGCTGTTCTTATGTTGTTATGAACAACATCCTCTTCTACAGAAAAGTCCTTGTGGAAATACTGAGGGTGCCAAAAATGTATACACATTTTAAGAAAGGGAATAAACTGTGTTGAAACGGTAATACTCAATATGTACCAACAACAAGGGACGGCAGTGGCTTAGTGGTTAAGATGCTGAACTTGACGGCTGGAAGGTCAACAGGTCTGCAGTTCGAGACCCGAATGCTGCATGACGGAGTGAGCTCCTGTTATCTGTCTCAGTTCCTGCCAACCTATCAGTTCAAAAGCAAGAAATTGCACGTAGATAAATAGGTACCGCTTCAATGGGAACGCAACAGCGTTCCATGGGAGCATCTGTAAATGCAGACAGCATTGGTGATTTGGCTATAAACAGAGATGAACACCACACCCTAGAGTCAGATATGACTGGCTTTCCAACAAGGTCGACCTTTACCTTGCCAATAACAAAAGATGAATGCAAGTCATGTTTGACTTCTGCAATTACAAGAGATGCTCAAAGTGGTTACCATCAGCATCCAGACACTTCTGATTATTGCAAACTACCGCTTGAGCAACATTGACCAAAGTGTCCACTTGTATCGCTGCACATGCTGTTTCAATTCCTTCCCAAAGTACCACCAGTGTAGCCGGTTTTCTACAGTACAGCACATCCTTTCAGGTCCCCCATAGGTAGTAGTAGGAGTCAAGGTGTTAAGTCAGGAGAAAGTGGGGGAAACTCAACCTCACCAGCTTTCCTTGTGGCTCAGTGTTCAGCCTTCTTTATGATCCAGCTCTCACAGCTATACATTACTACTGAGAAGACTTTTGTTTTAACTATGCGGACTTTTGTCAGCCAGGCGATGTCTCTACTTTTATTATGCTGCCTAAATTGGCCATAGCTTGCCTCCCAAGGACTAAGCATCTTTTTATTTCATGGCTGGAGTCACCATCTACAGTGATCTTAGATCCCCAGATGGCAAAGTTTGTCACTGTTTCCATTTCTTCCCCTTTGCCAGAGAGTGATGGAGCATGATGCGATGATCTTGGTGCTTGTTGTATTTTTTTTATGTTGAGTTTCAAGTTCAGACAGCAACTAAGGGTTGCAGATGGGCCATAGTTGATTCAAGGGCCCCTGGCTTCAATCTTTCGGTGTAACCAAATGGAAATCCTCAGGATTTCAAGCAGGGTTTCTTTCCTAGCTTTACCTAGAAATGTTTTGAATTCTCTCCTTGCCCTAGC
This sequence comes from Bradypodion ventrale, assembly GCA_035047345.1. NCBI lineage: Eukaryota > Metazoa > Chordata > Lepidosauria > Squamata > Chamaeleonidae > Bradypodion > Bradypodion ventrale. The sequence goes on along the minus strand of JAWDJE010000006.1, from coordinate 132,911,796 downwards.
TACAGAAACCAGGAATTGAGATGGGGATCTTTTATATGCAAATGACAGTTCCACCATTGAGTTATTTTGGCCAAACCAAGGGTCCCATCACAGTGCTATGATGGCCACTCCTTCCGTCGTCATATCGTCATCTTTCAATGTTTGCTTGCTTCTTTATTTGTTCACTCCCCACCCTGACCCCATCCCATCCCAATGAGAAGTAATTTAACTCCTGGTTGTAGGAGAAAGAACCCAGCACTTCTGTATGAGTCTAAAGAGGTCCCTTTTTTTTTTTTGCAATGCCTATAAGCTTTTGAAAAGAGGTGTCTGGCAGTGGAACAAATAGACAAATGGAGAAGATCATCAAAGATAATCTGCAGGAGCAATTAAAGGGAGAATTTAGAGGCTGTCAGGGGCATTAGTTCAGGGAAATCATGCTGGCAGCATGTAATGCTTTGAAAGTTTGATTGCATTTGGATGTTGCTGTAAAATTAGAGGATTTAGAGTTCGGTCTGCTTTTGTTCTAAGGATTAGTTGGGATTACTGCTTTTGCTTTTACTAAGTAGGCATGAATGGCTCAGATCGACCTGAAATTGATAAACACTTTTTAAAGGCATAGACCCGTGATGGCGAACCTTGGCACTCCAGATGTTCTTGGACTTCAATTCCCAGAAGCTCCTGCGAATCCACATGAATGGGTTTACTGTGATTCATCCGGCCCACACCGCCCTCGTCACTCCTGGAAGCAGAAGTAAAACGTGTCTGTATGGTTAGAACATAAGAACAGCCTTGCTGGAACAGGCCACAAAAGCCCATGATCCAGTCCAGCCTTCTGTCTCACACAGTGGCTCACCATTGGCTTCAGGGTATTATTCCCAAGCAGAGGCCTTCACCTGCTTAGGATTCCCTGGAAATGGCATTGAGAGATATCCTCCTGCCTATCTCTCCAACCCGGAGGTTGTCCTTAGGTATCCATAATTATAGCCACTGATACCCTTGTCCTCCATGAACTTGTCTAATCCTTTCTTAAAGCTGTCAAGACTGACAGCTGTCACCACTTCTTCTGGCAGGGAGTTCCATAGACCAGTAATCCTCTGGGTGAAAAAGTACTTTCTCTTATTTGTTTGAGAACTAGTACCCAAAAGTTTCATCTAGTTCTAGTGTCCCCTAGTTCTAGTATGAGATGAGAAAGAGTTAAGGCTCTTCTGGGTTAACCCTTCCTCCATACGGGCGCATTTTACTTCCGCTTCCAGGAGCGACGAGGGTGGCATGGGCCAGATGAATCGCAGTAAATACATTTGTGTGGATTCACAGGGGCTTCTGGGAATTGAAGTCCAAGAACATCCGGAGTGCCAAGGTTTGCCATCACCGGCATAGACAGCGGGTGGATAGACAAGATCCGTTCCAGCAAAATGTGGAAGAAAGAGTTTCTGGATGAGGCAGTCAAGGAAACAGAGCTGGAAAGGAAAATAAAATAATTTGACTGCTGTCCCTCAAATCCACCAGCCAGGATGGCCACTGAGTCTGGGAGATGCAAATTTAGCTCATTTCTATTTAGTCGTTATGATTATAGTGATTAGTGGGGCTGATCAGCAGGGCTGGAAAGCTTGCTTTAAAGCAACTCTAGATGTTGTTGGGCTGCTCTTGTTATCATTCCTTGCCATTGGTAATTCTGCCTGGGACTCATGGGAGTTGTAGTCATTGTCTAGAGGCAGGCAAGCCTCATATCTCATGTCAGCAGATGCCACAACTTATTTAGGTGTGATGTGAAATTCATCCTGTTTCTTCGGCTGACCATGAATTGCCGAAGCCCTTAATTAGAACAACTGTGCCATTTGCCACGGAAACGTCTGCAGAAGCAGACAGTGCTGGTTCTTCGGCTTGGAAACAGAGATGAGCACTGCACCCTAGAGTCGGATACGACTGGCTTTCGAGCAAGGGAAACCTTTACCTTTAAAGCTGAGGGCCAAAGATCTGGACCTAATTAAGAAGGTAGATATCAGCACCATGGACAGGTCCTTATAAGTCTGATCTCTTTCATATATTTTATGATGTGTGTTGTATATTTTGTATATATTGTAAGGTGCCCTGAATCGTGCTTGCATCAAAATGTAAACAGGCAGTCAAGCAGATAGATAGATAGAACAGATTCACCAGCCCAGTAGATACCAGAGCCCCCATCTCTGTTGTCCTGAACATCATTAAACGGTGTGGTTTTCTACCAAAAGATGTAGTGACAGTTACCAACATGTACGGCAAGTTAGGTGGACGCATGGGTGATCGGTCAATCAACACATGTTAGTCTTGACTGCCGCAAAAGCAAAAAGTCAACACACCTCACAGGGCAAGTTGCTGAGTGAGGAGGGGATGATCAGGAGTTTTGAGGTTTTGTCAAGTTGTTAGCTTCCCAAAGACATACGGCTGGGCATCGTTGGGTGTTTGTTGGGCAACAAGATACTGAACTAGGTAGGTTTCTCATCTCAACCTCAACCCCAAGGTTTTTCTTATGTCTTAAAGCTGGAGTTGGCATCAGCCCCTCAATTTATTTTTGTGATCCCTTGGATCCACAGTTCTCCCACACTAAGTTGATTTTCCCAGTAAAACAAAAAACCAACAACAAAGGTGGAGCCCCTGGGAAGTTAAGGATTTGCTTTTAGGTTTGTTGAAGATCTCACCTGTGTTGTTTAACAGTAGTATATATCCTGGAAAAGGAAACTGACCCAGACCAGCCAAAGTTGCACCAGGAGAACAGCCAGTGTTCCAATGGTTTAGGGTTGATGGCCAATGGGTGGGAGAAATTACTTTCCCATGTCTCACAAAACAATGGTCGACAACTGGCTTGGAAATGACTGTTGTACTCATTCCTCTCTTGGTTAGACTTCTTAAAAAAGCAGGACTTATTCAAAGACCCATCTAGGAAACTTAATCATGTGCTAGAGAACAAATCATGTTCTTAATCTTAATCATGTGCTAGATGATCCTGCCAACCTAGCAGTTCGAAAGCAAGAAATTGCAAGTAGATAAATAGGGACCACTTCAGTGGGAAGGTAACAGCGTTACGTGCGCTCCGGTGTTTTGTCATGCCTGCCACATGACCATGGAAATGTCTGCAGAAGCAGACAACGCTGGCTCTTCGGCTTTGAAACAGAGATGAGCACTGCACCCTAGAGTCGGATATGACTGGCTTTCGAGCAAGAGAAACCTTTACCTTTAGAGAACAAAAAGCCTCTAAGACTGGGGATAATGGGTGTTGGCATTTCAGGCCGGTTGCCTGGCCTGACCTCCCCAGTCTTCTTCCCCACTTCCCAGGTAGGAACACAGGATGGAGACAGCAAACTTCAGTAGTCTGAAATCTTTATTGAGTATTTAAAGTCATGCAGAGCATTCAGTAGCAAGGAGTGCCAAAATAATAAACCTAACTACAAGCCCCCGAGGGTCTCTGCCCTTCTGTCCAGGCCACGCACTCACCAAGCCTGGTGAGATGTGGATGGGCCTCTCATGGAAAGGAAAGAACCAAGATAGCAAAAGCTTGGCGCTTACATGGAATCATACCTGTCAAGTTTTGGATTTGGAAATAAGGGAAATTTCCCGGCAAATAAGGGATACTTGACAACTATGCTTATCCTCTGCTGCCCTCCAATGGCGGCAATAGGGCATTGCAGTCTAATTAATATGGGATGACTGCAAGAAAGAGGGTAAAATAAGGGGTTTTCCCGGCCAATAAGGGATACTTGACAGCTATGCTTATCCTGTGCTGCCCTCCAATGGCGGCAATAGGGCATTGCAGTCTAATTAATACGGGATGACGGCAGGGAAGAGGATAAAAATAAGGGGTTTTCCCGTCCAATACGGGATACTTGACAGCTATGCTTATCCTTTGCTGCCCTCCAATGGCGGCAATAGGGCATTGCAGTCTAATTAATACAGGATGATGGCAGGAAAGAGGGCAAAATAAGGGGTTTTCCCAGCCAATAAGGGATACTTGACAGCTATGCATGGAATATATATTGCTACGTCACTCCAAAACCCATTCTCTACCACTTTCCAGCCCCTTCCAGATGTCTCTCAATCACAAGCTTGTTCAGTCGCACAGTCGGTTCCGACTCTTTGCGACCCTATGGACCATTGTTCTCCAGGCGCCTCTGTCCTCCACCATCCCCCTCAGCACTCCCAGTTCTGTGCCCATTGTGTCTACAATACCATCTAGCCATCTCATCTTTGGCCTCCCCCTTCTTCTTTTGCCCTCCACCTTTCCCAACATCAGGACCTTCTCAAGTGAATCCTCCCTTCTGATTTGATGTCCAAAGTACTTTAGCTTCGTCTTTACTATTAGCCCTTCCAATGAACAGTCAGTGTTGATTTCTTCTAAGATTGACCTATTTGTTCTCCTCGCTGTCCAGGGTACCCTCAAAACTCTCCTCCAACACCACATTTCAAAGGCATCTATTCTTCTGCGTTCAGCCTTCCTAATTGTCCAGCTCTCACATCCATACATTACTACTGGGAAAACCATTGCTTTGACTATTCTAATTTTTGTTTTCAAGGTGATGTCTCTGCTTTTCACTATGTTCCCCAGGTTTCTCATGGCTTGTCTCCCAAGAATCAGTCGCCTTTTTATTTCATGGCTGCAATCCCCATCTGCCGTGATCTTTGATCCCAGGAAAGTAAAATCTGTCACTGCTTCTACTTCTTCCCCATCTATTTTCCAGGAACTGATCGGGCCTGTTGCCATTATCTTGGTTTTCTTGATATTGAGTCTCAAGCCAGCTTTTGCACTCTCCTCCTTCAGCCCAATCAAGAGGTTCTTTAGGTCTTCCTCACTTTCTGCCATTAGGGTGGTGTCGTCTGCATATCTCAGATTGTTTATGTTTCTCCCAGCAATTTTAATCCCATATTGTGATTCCTCCATCCCTGCACTGCGCATTATGTGCTCTGTGTATAGGTTGAATAAGCATGGTGACAAAATGCAGCCTTGTCTTACTCCTTTTCCTATTCCAAACCACTCTGTTATTCCGTGTTCTGTCCTAACTGTTGCTTCTTGGTTCATGTACAGATTTCTCAGGAGGCATATGAGGTGCTCTGGTATTCCCATCTCTTTAATTACTTGCCACATCTTGTTGTGGTCCACACAGTCAAATGCCTTAGTGTAATCAATGAAACAAAAGTAAACTTGTTTCTGATATTCCTTTGTTTTCTCCATGATCCAACGTATGTTGGCAATGTGGTCTCTAGTCCCCCTGCCTCTTCTGAAACGGGCCTGCACCTCTGGTAGTTCTCTCTCCACATGTTGCTGAAGTCTGTCCTGTATTATCTTGAGCATCACCTTGCTGGCGTGTGGGATGAGTGCAATTGTTCGGTAATTTGAGCATTCTTTGGCGTTGCCCTTTTTTGGGATTGGGACGTATACTGATCTTTTCCAATCCTGTGGCCACTGTTTTGTTTTCCAGATTTGCTGGCATATTGAGTGCAGTAATTTGACGCCATCATCTTTTAGCGCTTTGAAAAATTCGACTGGGATACCATCATATCCACTAGCTTTGTTGTTTGCAGTGCTCTTTAGGGCCTTTATAACTTCGCTCTCCAGGATGTCTGGCTCGAGTTCAGTTTTTTCATCATTGTGGTTATCAGGAGTGTTGAGGTCCTTTTTGTAGAGTTCCTCTGTGTACTCTTTCCATCTTTTCTTCTGCATCAGCTAGCTCTTTTCCGTCTTTGTCCCTTATCATGGTCATTTTTGCTTTAAATGTTCCCTTTATTTCCCCGATTTTTCTGAAGAGATCTCTAGTCCTGCCTCTTTTGTTGTTTTCCTCCATTTCTTTGCACTGTTCTTTTAGGTAGTTTTCCTTATCTCTCCTTGCTTTTCTTTGAAATTCTGTGTTCAGAAGATTGTATTTTTTCCTTTCTCTTTTGACTTTTGCATTCCTTCTTTCCTCTGCTATTTTAAGAGCCTCATCAGACAACCATTTTGCTTTCTTACGCTTCTTTTCTTTTGGTATGGTTTTCTTTGCTGCTTCCTGCATGATGTCCTTTATCTCTGTCCATAATTCTTCTGGCACTCTGTCTATTGCGTCCAGGCCATTAAATCTGTTCATCACCTCCACCGCGTATTCTTTAGGGATGCTGTCTAGGTGATATCTGTCTGGTCTTCTTGTTTTCCCTATTTTCTTTAGTCTTAACCTGAATTTTGCGATCAGTAGGTTGTGATCTGAGCCACAGTCTGCTCCAGGTCTTGTTTTTGCTGATTGTATGGAGGTTCTCCATCTTTGGCTGCAGAGTATGTAGTCAATTTGGTTTCGGTGTTGGCCATCTGGTGATGTCCATGTGTAAAGTCGCCTCTTGTGTTGCTGGAAGAGAGTGTTTGCTATGACCAGTGCGTTCTCTTGGCAGAACTCTATCAATCTTTGCCCTGCTTCGTTCTGTACTCCAAGACCGAACTTGGCTGTTATTCCCTCCACTTTTTGATTGCCTACTTTGGCATTCCAGTCTCCTGCTGGATGTCAATCACAAGCTACCGTGGGGTTAATTGCAGTCCCCCTCCCTTGGAATTCCCTGTTGCAGACTCAACACATCCCCGTATTCCTTCCCGCTCCTCCCTGCCCCCTGAATTTCATGGGACCAAAGGAAGACAGAGGGGAAACATTCCTCCCAGGGTAGGGGTGGCTCACGCCTGCCTTACAAAGCCTCAAAAAGTCTTCTTCTTCACTTTGTAGAGGATTTCAGAGTCTCAATTACAGTGAAGTAGGAGAGAGACCTTGCAGTAGTAATGAAAAGGAGAAAACCTTCTGGTTGCTCTTCTCCAAGGACAGAGAATTAATTACAGTTCTTGACTCATTTTCTCCCCCCATTGCAACAATGGAAGTCTTTAGGTCCATTAAATCTTGTCATGTCACCTCTATTACTGAATAAAAGGGAAGTGGAAATCTTTCTCTTCTTCCATCCCAATCAATACACTTTGAAGTAATGCTCCGTTGAACTCAACATTCAACCCCAAAAGACATTCCTCACATGTTGTGGAGAGAATAATACCAAAGGATGGGCTCTTGAGGGACACTTTCCTGCTGAAATCTAAATTAGTCTGGCTTAGAGACAGACTCGACCAGTGATGGCCAACCTGGGCACTCCAGCTGTTCTTGCACTTCAATTCACAGAAGCCTTGATCCGCAGGAGTGCTGACTTGGGCTTCTGGGAATTGAAGTCTAAGAACACCTGGGGAACCAAGGTTCGCCATCTCGGGTCTAGACCATGCACTTAGCACATATTTCGGAACAGTGCTTCCTCAAGTAGTCAAACATGTCTGCCTGTCTTAGCATGTTCTTTTCCTCGTGTGTGTTGTCATACATTTAGCTGGTAGTTATTGGGAGGGCAAGGCAAGGCTGTGATGGCTGAGTGGTTAAGATGCTGAGCTTGGTGACCCGAAGATCAGCAGTTTGAGACTGAGTGCTGCATGACAGAATGAGCTCCCGTCATCTGTCCCAGCTTTTGCCAGCCTAGCAGTTTGAAAGCAAGAAACTGCAAGTAGATAAAGGGAAAAGTAAGTGTTCCGTGTGCTCTGGTGTCTATTCATGCCTGCCACATGACCATGGATATATCTGTAGACTCAGGCAGCACTGGCTCTTTGGCTGTAAATGGAGATGATCACCTACTCCCTAGAGTTGGACATGACTATCTTTCAAGCAAGGGAAACCTTTAAGGAAGGCATCTCTAAGAAGAATATGTCAGCTGTGTTAATCATAAGGAATGTGCATTTTCCTTAGGCTTGAGCAATGCTTCTTTAATGTTTATGTTCTTTAAAGGCTAAGGAAATGTTGCCTGCAATATCTTCTTCTCCTTTTGTGTCCAGATCAAACTTTAAAATGCCTGCAATATGATGCTGCCTTACAGAAGTCACACAGTTAGGTCTAGATTAGGATGTGTGACACACACACACACACACACACACACACACACACACACACACACACACACACACACACACACACACACACACACACACACACACACACACACAACATGGTCTTCCTAACATCTAATGTAAAGTGTAACATCTAATATGTAAAGTGGGTCCTTCTAAACCACTTGCTGCTGGAAGAGAGCTGCCCACTCTGCTCAACAATAGGGCTGGCTTTGACCCTCTAGCACCGTAATGGCGAACCTTGGCACTCCAGCTGTTCTTGGACTTCAATTCCCAGAAGCCCAAGTCCCTGTGAATCCACATAAATGGGTTTACTGTGCATATGCAGTGTGGATTCACAGGGACTTGGACTTCTGGCAATTGAAGTCCAAAAACATCTGGAGTTCCCAGGTTCGCCATCACTGCTCTAGCACAAAGGGCTTTGCAAACTCAAGACACCAGCTGCCACACACACCCGCTGCACCAGCCAGGTCTTCAAGCCCCTATGAAAGGGTAAAAGCTCTGCCTGGAGACGAAGTTCAGTAGGCAGGAGGTTCCACAGGGCCAGAGCGGACACAGAAAAGGCCCTCTTTCTTGTGATAGAGAGGGGAGCCTCTCTAGTCGATGGAACTATAAGAGAGCCCCTCCGGTCTGCTCTAGTGGGACGGGCAGATATCCTTGGGGTGATGCGGTCTCTTAAGTATCCTGGCCCACTACCATATAGGGCTTTAAAGGTAATAACCAGCACCTTGAATTGCACCCAGAAGCACACCGGCAACCAGTGCAGCTCCCAAAGCAGTGGTGACGCATGGGCATAGTGCCCACACCCCGTCACCACCCAAGCCACTGCATTCTGGACCAGATGCAGCAAAGTATGTCAATTTTGCTTCTTGCAGCTTGAAAATGCTTTTTGGGAGGTGCTCTTGATTCGAGTAAAATTGCTGTGGCTGGTTTCTTAGCCAGACCCTTGATTCTTTTCTTAACCCTGGACAGCAGAGAGAACAAATAGGTCGATCTTAAACAAAATCAACCCCGACTGCTCCTTGGAAGGTCAAATATTGAAGGGGAAGTTAAAGTACTTTGGACATCAAATCAGAAGAGAGGATTCACTTGAGAAAGCCTTGATGCTGGGAAAGATGGAGGGCAAAAGAAGAAGGGGGCGGCAGAAAATGAGATGGTTTGATGGCATTGTTGACGCAATGGGCACAAAGCTGGGTGGGCTGAGGAGGATGGTGGAGGATAGGGGTGCCTGGCATACGGTGGTCCATGGGGTCGCGAAGGGTCAGAATCGACTGTGCAACTGAACAACAACAAAAATTCAGTTTTGAACTAGAATGCCTTAATTCCCCCACCCCCTGCTGAAGATTTTTCTCCTGATTTGAAACTTGATTTACTTGGGTAGAAAAAAAAGAACCGATCCCAAAAAAGGTGATTTATCCAATTTCATGCGCTTTATTCTAGAGCCGTGTTTCCCAACCTTTGGTTTTTGGACTTCAATTCCCAGAAGCCTCAGCCAATTCCCCAAAGCACTGATCAGCCAATGGACTGACCTAGGCTTCTGGGAAATGAAGTCCCCCTGGGGGGGGCTGTGCCCCACATTGGGAACCACTGTTTTAGAGCATTTTGCTGCATTTGTTTTAGTTATCTGTCTGCATGTTCTACTTGTTTCATTTTACTGCTCTTGGTTTTTTTCCCCTTCTCTTTTTTTGCAGATAAATTTTGTATTTCTCTTTAACATAGTTAGGATTTTAATGACGAAACTCAGAGCCTCCACCACGTCGGAAACAATTCAGTACAGGTAAGCTGGGAAACAATAGCAGAAATAGCCTAGCTTGCTTTGTATAAGTCATGGAGATATTTATCAGAATTAGGAGTAACTAGTTCCATGTAACTCAGTCATAAGGAATGAATTGCTTTGGGAAAGAAGCAGCAAGTAATTACCATGTTACATTTTGGAACAACAAGTAATGTGTAACAAGTAAAATTAGGTGGTTTCAAATCATTTTTAAGGGCATTTCAGAGGCATTTTAACAGATTTTTTTTCCAGATTTTATGTCATTTTCTCATCAATTCTAAGCATACCTGTCAAGTATCCCGGATTGGCCAGGAAATCCCATATTTTGGCGCACATTCCTCACCTTTCCCGGCACCGTCCCATATTTAGAACGGCGGGGAAAGGGGTTACTGCGCATGCGCGCGTGCACAGAACCCATCTATGCATGCACAAACATGTTCTGCACATGCACAAAGGGTTTCTGTGCATGCACAATGGAGTTTTTCCTGCGTATGTGCACCCGGGCCAGAGCAATTTCTATATTTTCTGGAGCGGCGCTTGACGGGTAGGATTCTAAGTAGTCTGTTTGTTTTAAAGGTAAAGGTAAAGGTTTCCCTTGCTCGAAAGCCAGGCGTATCCAACTCTAGGGTGCAGTGCTCATCTCTGTTTCTAAGCCGAAGAGCCAGCGCTGTCTGCTTCTGCAGACATTTCCGTGGTCATGTGGCAGGCATGACTAGACACTGGAGCGCACAGAACGCTGTTACCTTCCCACCGTAGTGGTCCCTATTTATCTATTTGCAGTTTCTTGCTTTCGAACGGCTAGGTTGGCAGGAGCTAGGACGAAGACGGGAGCTCATTTCCGTCCTGCAGTACTCGGGAATCGAACTGCTGACTTTCCACTTCCCAGTCAGTGTTTTAGCCACTTGAGCCACTGCAGTCCTATAATATAATGTAATGTAATATAATATAATATAATATAATATAATATAATATAAGTCCTATATATAATATTATAGTAATATAATGAGATCCTGCATTTATTGCCTGAATAGAGTCATAACTTAGAGACAAATTAGTAGGCATTTTAAAGTCTTGGATATACTTTAAAAATCATCCTAACTTCCATGAAATAGTGGAGGATATGTAACAAGTTCATCTATTTATTTTTCTTTGAATTATGTATCCTCTTCTAAAATTAGTATGACTCAAAGCTGGAAACATGATGCACTTCAAAGAAAGAAAAATCCTGTCTTTTCTACTTCCTAGCAGAGATTTGAATAAAAAGATTCAGCTACACTTCTCATTTGCACATAGCTCTTTTGAATTTCCTACCTGGCACATCAAACCTACTTTATTTCTTGTTTTGTCCTGGATAACCCAAACCATTTCAAGAAGATACAACAATCTCCTTAATTTTTTCTCTGGACACAGAGAATAACTTATTCACTGAAACACAGTGATCTGTTCAGCAACTCTGTATGCAGTGGAGATGGTACCTCTTGAACCTCCATCCACTGGGAAAACCTGGCCTTGTTGATCATGCAACTTATATTTTTTTTATCATTTCTTCCTCTTGCAATTATGAAGTCAGTCAGGTGCCAAGGTTCAGATTCACTTGCAGACTGGAAAGAACATCCCTTATTAGAAAGAATCTTAAATAACAAAGTTATTATGATTCAGCTCTTGCTGCAAAATGTCACTGCAAATGTTATCTTCCCATTTAACTGTAGCTTCCTTATAATTACTGTATAACACTGGTGAATTGTCTTCCATCCTCTGGCTTTTTCAAAGAATGTTTTCTAACAAGACAATGTTTGTTCACTCAATGCGGGGCATCTGCCTGCTTATCCAGAACTATTAAAGTTTTGGGATTTTTTTGCAAAAAAAAAAAGGTGGAGGTGTGAAAAGCTCATGCTGTGACAATCAGACATATTTCCTCAGTTAAGGGATTCCCTCTTCTAATGATGTGTTGTTGATAATGTAAATCTAAGACCAGCCATATATCTCAATAATAGGTTCGGTGGTGACTGGACTCGTAGTGGTTGTTCTTTTCTCATTCCTGCCTTGGATCTTTCCTTAACAGGAAGGCGGTCAAGGCAACCCTAGTTCTCCTGCCTCTTTTGGGAATTACATACATGCTCTTCTTCGTCAATCCTGGAGAAGACGACATTTCCCAGATATTTTTCATCTATTTCAATTCCTTCTTGCAGTCTTTTCAGGTAAGAAAAGAAGTTTTAAGCAATGCACAGAATGGACAGCAGGTTCCTGAAACAGCATTAGAGCCCCCAAGCCTGGGTCAATGATGGCGAACCTTGGCACTCCAGCTGTTCTTGAACTAAAATTCCCAGAAGCTCTGACCAACAGGAGTGCTGACTTGGGCTTCTGGGAATTGAAGTCCAAGAACACCTGGAGTGCCAAGGTTCGCCATCACTGGTCTAGGTTAGCTTGCCTGGCTGACTGCAGTTATTGTCGACAGCATGCATGACTGATATGGAATGGCCGTGAAAGCTGGGGATGATGTAGTCTAGCAAATTTGGAGGATACAGAGTCTTAGGAGGTCTCCCTCATTGAGCTGCTGGTAAATTAATCAGCATTTCTCTTCTGCCATATCTGAATCCGAATATAGGCGCTCCTCATGGCATTCAGCCATGAAGACTGTCCTGAGAATTTAATGCAGTGGCCCTTCATCTGCCTTCTGCATCACAGCATGGCACCTGTACCACTGATCCAGTTCCACGAGTCACTTTCTGGTCCTGAGCCCTTTTAGCAGACAGAGTGCTCATCGGTCCCAGGCCAGGATTGATGAAGCTGTTGCCCTCCATCAAGATGGATTCAAGTGGGATTTAATCCACTTGGGGACCATCACCCTTCCCTGTGGACTTTGGCACCCATAGCCCCTTAGTCTTTTGGGTTGTCAGGTTAGTTAACCGCTGCCTGACGCTTGCCGTTGAGTCGCTGGCAGTATGGTCTACTCTATTACCATAGCAAGATAACCTGTCCAGACTAAATCAGCATTATGGAGTGAGAATGTAGTATAAAGCTTCTGTGATGAGATGGTTAACACAAGCTGTGGGAGTGGGTGGCATAGCCGGTGGTGGGGAGAAGGGATGGAGGAGAAAAAATCCCCTCTCCTGGATACTTCAGAAGTTAAACTGGGTGGTCATATTACTCTTCTGCACATAGTAACCTGCAAAATTTCATAGCCTTTTGCATTGGAGAAAAATAACAATCTGATTTTGTACAAATTTTTTTCCTTGCTCTTTCCAGGGCTTTTTTGTGTCTGTGTTTTACTGCTTTCTAAATGGCGAGGTAAGTCACAGAATCATTTCTTATCTGTCTTCACTGTCAGTTCGTCCAAAGGGGACGTCCTTGCTTTTGTTCGTTTATGTCCGGGGTGCCCAAACATTTCGGGCCATAGGCCGGTCACGTGGTTCGGCGGGCCGGTCACGTGGTTCCTCCCATCAGAAGCGGAAGTGAAACGTGCCTTGCAATCTGTTTTGCAACAGGATGAGATAGATTTTAAGCTGCCATTTTCTCTGTTTAAACCAGGGGTGCCCAAACTACAGCCCAGGGGCCGGATCTGGCCCCCAACGCCTGTTCATCTGGCCCACGCCGACTTTGTTGCTCCTGGAAGAGGAAGTAAAATGCGCTCGTACGGGCACATTTTGCTTCCACTTCCAGGAGTGACGAGGGCAGTGCGGGCTGGATGAACTGGCATTGGGGACCGGATCTGGCCCCCGGGTCGTAGTTTGGGCAACCCTGGTTTATGTTACTGGAATGAAAAGAGGCAATTTCCCTCATGTTCAAAATTACCCTTTAGGCTTAGATATATTTATTCTGTGAGGGCACAGACCATTTCCCCCACTATATGTTTATCTGATTGTACATTGATCATATTGGTTTGTTTCTCACGGTCCAAATGATACAAGGCTTAAATTAGTACAAACAATGACCAAAAAAAACCCTACTATGCGGTTGGTAGCTGCATTTATTTTGTTCTCCTTTGTGCCAAAGTCATATAATAAGAGGTCTTTGAGTCAGTAACTTTCAAGTTATCTTTAATTAACTAAAAGAAATACAGCCAGTTATTTAGCAGAGAAGATAATTTGTAAAGGGTTTCCTTAGCATTCATGAAAGAGCAATTTTGAGAGACATCTGATTTCTAGCATGAGTTAGCCATGGACTTCCAACCATAGGATTCACATTGGAAGTTTTCAAGGTTAGCACTAATCTACCTCAATTTTGGGGGTCACTGTGGCTTAGTGGTTAAGATGCTGAGATTGATGACTGGAAGGTCGTCAGGTCAGAAGTTTGAGACCCAAGTGTTGTGGAATGGAGTGAGCTCCCATCGTCTGCCCTAGCTCTTGCCAACCTAGCAATTTGAAAGCAAGAAATTGCAACTAGATGAATAGGTACTGCTTCAGCTGGAAACGTAACAGCATTCCATGGACTCCAGCCACTTGCCTGCGACATGGCCATGGAAATGTCTGCAGACACAAACGGCAGGCTCTTTGGCTGCAAATGGAGATGAGCACTGCATCTTAGAGTTGGATACAACTAGGTCTGAGCAAGGGAGAGCCTTACCTACTACAATTTTACTAAAATGCCCAATGTGCAAATCATTGAACCATTCCCTTAAGCAATGCTGAATTTTTATAGAGGGGGAAAGTGGGGTTTTAGAAATAAGTGTGGACAGAAACCCCTGTGAGATCCAAGCTCACCCAGCACCAACCGGTTCAAAAATGGAGAGAGGAAAAGTCTCATTTGATTGCGCCCTCGGGGAAGCCTTTAGTATTCCTAAATTACATCTAGAAGTGAAGATGTAAGTTGGTTAATATATTCTGGGGAAACAACAGGGGAGTCTGATACCTTCAAGGTATATTTTTCCATATCTGCCTCCTGCCCCACTTCTGCAGAGCGCAAGGCAAACAGTCAGAGAATCCCAGCTTTGGTGGTTCAAATGATCTCACAAAACTCCCATAAATCCAAATCTCCGAAGTGTACTCCTCAAAGAGCATGGTGTGATTTTTTGGCAAATGCTTGTGTTAGGCGTGTGAGCTTGCCCAGCCACAATTTTTCGGGGTATAAAAGGTGGAGAGAGACTGAGAGTAAGGATCTTTGCAAAATGGGAAATCCACAGATGAACACTTGTGAAAAAGCTGTGGGGGGGAGAGAGAGAAAAAACAGCATTTTGTGAGGCTGAAAAATTCACATTGCTGATTTCCAACATCCATCTGTGGATTAACAATGTTTGTTTATGGATTACAACAATCCTAGTGGATTATTCTAAAATTTAGGGAGCAGAATGATCTTCGTGATGACGAAATGTCCTCTGTGCGTATTTTCTTTATCTCACAATTCATAGGCTCAGAGGATTTTTTTTCTCTCTTTAATTTTTATTTGCGGTCTTTGTGTTCATGTTAGATTGAGTTTTGCTTTGCTTTGCTTTATCTATAAATATTTGGCTTGGTTTGTTTACATCAGGGGTCCCCAAACTTTTCATGCCGCAGGCCAGTCATGTGGTTCAGCGGGCTGGTCATGTGGTTCACATGGTCCCTCCCACATGGAGCAGAAGTAAAATGCACCTTACAATCTGTTTTGCAACAGGATGAGATAGATTTTAAGATGCTATTTTCTCTGCTTAAACCAGGGGTGCCCAAACTACAGCCCATGGGCCGGATCCAGCCTTTGACACCAATTCATCTGATCCATGCCGCCTTCGTCGCTCCCGGACGTGGAGCTTCCAGGAGCAACGAGGGCGGTGCGGGCCAGATGAATTGGTACCAGGGGCCGGATCCAGCCCACAGGTCATAGTTTGGGCACCCCTGTTTTACATCGTTGTGTTATTATCACTCTGTTTTTTAAATAGATGAGTTAATTTAATTGGAAATAGAGTTTGAATGGGTAGGAGAGCTCAGCCCTTCGGCTGGATTGGGCATGTGTGATATAAATGCACAATTGAGGAAGGAGTCTCAGTTAAACCCTGGTCCTTGTTAAGCGTGCTCAGGAGCCAACCCGCTCACATGTAATATGTGAAACGGTTCCTCGTTTTTCCTTGAGGATTTCACAGCCTCATCCTGGCTCCTTGCCTTGCCTTGCTAATGTTCCAGCTTGAGTGGGAGAATCTTTCATTGCTTATGACCCTTCTTAACCATGGGGGGAGTTTAATTTTGCACTAAGCATTTCCTCTGGCAGGGTTTAAAAGCTGACCTGACATCCCACTGACAACACCCTTGCTTGCAATTTTCCCATCACAAGCAGCTTTGTGTTTTTACTTCTCTTTCATTCAGCCCTTTTGCACTCTTGGGGAAATTTCCCTGTCTTCCTCCTCAAAAGCGTTCATTACTGTCTCATCTCCTCCACTCACTGAAGTTTCTGTCTTTTTTTTTCCCCTTGCCTCCTGCCATCCACTCCCTGCCCTCTTATCTGAAGGGTTTTTCATAGCCATAATAAATAACATCTCTTCTTGCATTTCTCATGTCTGCTCCACATTTTATGATTTGACCCAACCAGGAGTGAATGAAACTCCCCACTAGCTTGACGTTTTGCCACCATTAGCTTGGAGTTACTGCAATAATCAGAACAAAAACAGGACTCATTTGTTTCCCCATTTCTCTGCTTTTGCCTCCTGCCAACTTTATTTGTTTGTTGATCCATCCACCCATCCATTCATTTATTTGTCTTATATCCTGCCCAACTAGTGCAAGCACCTCTCTGGAAGGATCACAGACATTACAAAATCAACAAAGAAGACAAGCAACCTCATATAACCATACATAAATAAAACCATATAAACAAAATATTTTTAAAAATAAACCTTTACAAACCAGAGGCCTTCAGGAAGGTGCTTGTAATGACCATTCAAGAGGGTGCTTTCCCTCACAATACTCCCCCTTGAAATCTACCAGCGGCTATAACTGTACAATTATAGAACAATACAGTTGGAAGGGGCCTATAAGGTCGTCAAGGCCAACCCATGTTCATTGCAGGAATCCAAACCAAAGTCTATCTGACAGGTGTGTCGTTCGATTCCTTAAATTTACCATTTTCTTGAGTCTAGTGCATTCTCTTGGCAGAACTCTATCAATCTTTGCCCTGCTTCATTCTGTGTTCCAAGACCAAACTTGCCTGTTATTCCATTTACTTTTTGATTTCCTACTTTGGCATTCCAATCTCCTAAAATAATGTGGACATCATTTCTTGGTGTCTGTTCTATGAGGTGTTGTAGGTCCTCATAGAACTGGTCAACTGTGGCTTCATCTGCACTAGTGGTTGGTGCATAGACTTGGATTACAGTGAAATTGAAAGGTTTGCCTTGGATTCTGACTGACATCATTCTATCATTTTTGATATTGTATCCCATTAATGCTTTTCTCACTCTTTTGTTGACAATTATGGCTACTCCGTTTTTTCTGAGGTTTTCTTGCCCACAGTAGTAGATATGATGGTTTCCAGAGCTGAATTCACCCGTCCCTGTCCATTTTAACTCACTGATGCCCAATATGTCAATGCTTATTCTTTCCATCTCATTTTTAACCACTTCCAGTTTTCCTTGATTCATAGACCTCACATTCCATGTCCCTATGCAGTATTGTTCCCTGCAACACTGTATTTCTCCTCCCCCTTTCGTATCCCTCCCCCTTTTCAGATCTGCTGTGCTGAGCATCCCCTTGTTTTGCCTTTTGTTTTGGTCCATAGGGTTCTCTTGGCAAACTTTGTGGCATGCCTTGCCGGTCTCTACGCCAGTCTCTTCCCATCACACATGTTATCACAGTTTAAACAGTTTTAAAACAAAGTATTACCATGCACAATATCACAGTTTATTACATAGTATCAAAGTAAAAGTTGAACTAATTAATGAAGGGAAAGAAAGAAAGAAAAAGTCCACTATATCAAGTCTCTATGTAAGTCAGTTTCTTGTACAGTCACTATGTCAGTTGCTATAAGCCATCTATGTTTAGTCAATTATATTATTTCAGTTCGATTACGTATCCTTTGCATGCATGCAGCAGCTCTCGCCACCCTTCGGCCGTATGGAGTTGGTCAAAGGCGCCGACTCGGGCCTCGCTGTGATGGTGGTTGTGGATGGTATCTCCTGGGGGTGGTCAGGGGTCTCCAGAGGTGTCCTTCTCTCTGGCCCCAGGTCTTTGGATGGGGAGGGAGGGGCAGGATCTTTTACTCACCACCCCCTGGCCTCTCTGGATGGCAACTAGCAGCAGAGTTGGCTTCTGTCTTTCTCCTGATGGCTTTTCCTTCTCTCTCTCAGCAAGTGCAAGCATACATTTAAAAATAAAATGTAAATAAAATCATACCAAAACACAAAACAATAAGTTAAGAGTTTTTGAAGTCAATGCCCAAAATACTAGTAATAATAATATTTTTATAATCATCTGCATAATTGCTGTATGCCTATTACTGTAACCTGCATTTAGTGCTTACAGGTTCTATAACTGTTTCCTGCATTTAATTACCATTGCTAAACTGCCTTGCAATTTTTTAGTGGGAAAGCAGGAATATAACATTGTAAATATGTGATCCTAACCTACAGATAAGGGAGGAGAAGAAAATCTTAGACAGTCCTGATGGAAGGTTTCTTAGTAACTTCCGATGCCAGGTGGCTATACTGTGTAATAAAATCTCAGGCCGCATAACATAGCCCTGCAAATCATGGTTCTCTCTGACCTTTACCAGCTCATTCCAATCGCTTTCTCGAGCATGAATTAAGTATGGCGGCTGCTTTGCTAACATTCAGAGAAGTTGGTCTCTTGCCGGTTTTTTTCCTCCGATGTATTTCACGCAAGCTGACTCTTACTCCTAGCCGTGAGGTTTATTTATGGGCCGCTAGCGGTACCCATAATGACGTTTTGCAGGGAGGGTTGGCAGAAGGTGGAAGTTCCAAGTCTCTCGGTGTGATTTAAGAAAACACTTAAGGAGAATAATAGTAGGGAATATCTGCCGTAATTGTTAACCACAAGTTTGAGCCAAATCCCTACAGGGAATGGAGGGGAAGTAATTCTTGTCTTTCCCAACTTTTTCTTTCTGTCTTTCCTCCCTCCCTCCCTCCCTCCCTCTCTCTCTCAGGAGTAGGGGCTCATCTTTCTTTGCAGTCTGTGAGCAAGAAAATTGGAAGAAATTGGCTTTCCCCCCTCTTCTGCTGTTTATCTTTCTTCTTTCCTTGCCTGTCTTGGCAGCTCACCTTCCTAGCTAGCTTCCCTTCCTCCCCGATGTCTTGGAAAGTGTAGCCAAGAGGGAAAGAATCACAGTACAAAACTACACTTGGAACCAGACCAAACAATACTTTTAACTTCCCATTTCTTACTTCTCTTGGTGTTTCCTTGGCTTTTGTCCTCTTTCTGAACCATCAGAGATCTGAGCAGGCAGGTCCAGGTTGCTTTTAGCAAGAGCAAGACAATTATTACTCTCTGAATGAAAAGTTTATTAGATATCACAAGGGGAAGAAATTATGGGGAAGCTTGCTGGAATGACCACAAATTCCATTACAGTGCTTCCTCGGATAAAGTCCGATTTGGATAAAGTCGCGGTTTTTATGCACACGTGATGAATCACATAACTGCTAAAAATGGATGTTATCCAAGGTATTTGGTATAGAGTCCATTTTTTGGACGTTATCCGATGCATCGCCCATTTGATTTGGATAAAATCCAAAATTGGATAAAGTCTCCAAACTTGAGGAATGGAGTTTGGACTTTATCCAAGGCTCTACTGTACTCTTAATCTGTCTCTGCAATGTGAATACACAGAAGTGGTTGGTTTGGGTGTGGTGTGGTATGCTGGGGTTGGGTTGTGAGGTAGATGCTCATTATCCCCAACACCATGTGGAACATTCAAAGTTGGTTCCCGAAAACAGTGTTTCCCATACTGATTCTATCATGGAACAACTGAACTTTTAACAGAACACTTTGGCTTTTGTAATAGAAAGATAGGTTTGGATTTATTTCAGTTACATTAGAGAGTAAACAAAGCAACACAAAAGACAAAATGTTACAGCACCTTAAAGACTAACTCTATGGAACACAAGCGTTTGGCACAACATGGTTTGGAAACACACTGCCAAGAAATTTTGCAACGTGCAGGTATTTGCAGAGTTTTGGAAAGTTACTTTATTTCCACTACAAATCTCAGAATCCTCAGGCTGTGGCAATCTGGGGATTTCCTGTCTGAGACACACGCTTCAAACTCTGGGAATTCCCTAATGGATGCTGAAAAGCATCTACACCAGCCAAGGAGGCTGATTCTGGTCTCATGGGATGGGGTGGGATAAGTTCATCCTGGACTTTCATCTAACTTTAAAGGGGCTGTAAAGTAGATAAATAAGTACCACTTTGGTGGGAAGGGAAACAACATTTCATGCACTCCAGTGTCAAGGTATGCCTGCCACATGTCCACAAAAATGTCTATAGATGCAGACAGCACTGGCTATTTGGCTATAAACAGAAATGAGCACTGGACCCTAGAGTTGGATATGCCTGGCTTTTGAGCAAGAGCGACCTAAAGGCGTTGAACCTGTATTGTAGGAACAGGTTTCAGTACCTTGGATAGCTCCCAGAGCAGACGTCTTCCCTCTGTGGCAACCCCTATCACCGCCTCCACTGTCCTCTCGCAACTCATTATTGTGAGAACTGATTCCAGGTTTTGAACCACTTTCCTGAGCAGGCAGGTAGAGGTGAAGCCAACTCAGGTGATCATCTTCATGAGAAGCTCTGAGGTGCCAGCTTGAGGAACCTGTATTAGTTAATGCACTGCATCATTTGCTGTGGGTTAGTGGTTAAAACGCTGAACTTGATGGCAGGGAGGTTGGCAGGTCAGCAGTTTGAGACCCAAGTGCTAGACGACAGAGTGAACACCCATCATCTGTCCCTAGCAGTTTGAAAGCAAGAAATAGCAAGTAGATATATAGGTAACCCACTTTGGTGGGAAAGTGTTGTGTATTTAAGGAAACATGTTTACCATTTTATCTTTGTTGTGATAGAGTTTAATGTGTATTTGCTTTACTATGGTTTTTTTCCAACTGTCAGTTCTGATTGGGGATAACTAAGGAATGTGAGGGCATGTTGTTATCTCTGGTCACCTATTCTTATTCCGAATAAAGTTGTGTGTTTGGCCCACAAACAGCAGCTGGCTGCTGCCTATTATTTCCAGAACACTAAAGAAAGGTAACAGCATTCCATGCACTCTGGTGTCATGCCTGACACATGACCGTGGGAAATTCTGCAGACACAGAAAGTGCTGGCTCTTTGGCTGTAAACAGAGATGAGCACCACACCCTGGAGTCGAATACGACTGGCTTTCAAGCAAGGGAGACCTTTACCTATTATCTGCAAGAAGAAAGCCTTGTGGTGGGTCAACCTCAAAGAGCTGAACATACACAGAGGTGCTGCAAGAAATTAGATGGAGAAGGTGTGCATCGCAGCATGCCTTGTGACCTAAGAGAGAGCTTAAGTCAGGGCTTTTCCAAACCTTTTCAAGCCAGGGGCCGGGTCACACTTGCTGAGTCAGCTTTGAGGGCCGGACGGCCATTTTGCCCACAATGCGGGTGGCTGTTTTGTCCCAATAGCTTCAAAGGGGTGACCATTTTGTTTCTCAAATGTCCTTGGAGGGGTGGGGGGCAACATGAAATGGTGCCTGTTGTGTATTTAAGGAAACATGTTTACCATTTTGTCTTTGTTGTGATAGAGTTTAATGTGTATTTGCTTTACTATGGTCCGAAGTCTCGCGAAACATCGGGAAGGTTCTGAATGAGAAGTGCACGAGACAGAGCTGTCAATGGTTCCAATGGTTCTTCCCAACTGTCAGTTCTGACCAGAGCTAACAACACGCCCGCACATTCCTTAGTTATCTCCAATCAGAACTGACAGTTGGAAAAACCCGTTGGAACCCTTAGGCTGGGAACCCCTGACTTGCTTGTTAGCCAGTTGTATCCTACTCTAGTGGGTGGTGCTCATCTCCATTTATAGCCGAAGAGACAGCGCTGCCTGCATCTGCAGACATTACCATGGTCATGTGACAGGCGTGACTAGAAACCAGAGCGCTTGGAACACTGTTTACCTTTCCCACCAGAGCGGTACCTATTTATCTACTTGCAATTCCTTGCTTTTGAGCTGCTCTATTGGCAGGAGCTGGGACAGAATCTGTTGTGCGGCACTCAAGTCTCGAACTGCTGACCTGCCAACCTGCCAGTTCAGCATCTTAACCACTAATCCACCGCAGGCAAAAGTCTTTCCCCAAATGTGGTGCAATCGCCCCTTATCCTTCCGAGGGGGCATTTTATAGGATCAATTTATGATTTGATGGAGGGTGAGGCATCTAGAAATGTTCCAGGATTGCTGGGGGGGGGGGGGCAGTGTGTTGTTGTCATCCGCCAGCAGCTCCCACTTGAGCATGTTGGTCTTACGCTTAAGCATGTTGGTCTTATGGGTGTGGCTAACTATGGGCATGGCTAACTCTGTGGGCCATGCCCACTTGGCCAGTCACACCATGGCCAGGGGTAGGGATGTGGGTGTGGCTGGCCAAGTGGGCATGGCCTGGGGGGATTTCCGCTACCCGTTCCCGGGATCCGGTGGGAACCTGGAGCAGTACACCACTGCCTCTAAGTGATGCAGGGGAGGTTGGCTTTGGACCAAGGGAAGACCTTGATCTATCTAGCTTAGCTGTGCCTTCCTTCTCTTCTAAACTCCTCTTCTCTTGCTCCCACTAGGTTCGTTCCGCCGCCAGGAAAAGGTGGTTACGTTGGCAAGATCACCACTCCCTTCGGGTACGGGTTGCCCGCGCAATGTCGATTCCTACTTCTCCAACCCGGATTAGCTTTCACAGTATAAAACAGACTGCGGCTGTTTAAGCAAGCTGACCCTTCTTCCTTCACCAGGGGGGAGTTCTCTCCTCTCTCCTCTTCCTCCTCCTGTCTCAACTTTTTCTCCTCTGGGTTTTTATTTCTGCTTTTTATCAACCCACCACCCACCCACTCCAAAAAAAACCCTTTTAAATATATATATTTTTCACAACGAGGCAAACTCTTTACCTGTTTCTGTGGACATTTCCCCATGATGCTGCATTTGAGATGGAGGGCACAAAATCCGACAATATCGTGGCGGAACGAAGAGCAACAATTACAGAGGACAAAACTCTTCCCCTGTTCCCTGAACATGAACTACTTTGCTGGAAACAATCACAAATGGTGGCCCTGTGAACTGGGACAGGATACAGACCCTCCACCTTTGCCCTTCTGTTGAAAGGTGGCAGTTGAACCTTTGTAACCCATTCCCCATTATGTGACTGCCACAGATTTTATAGTTTGCTATGTGTGGGGTTTTGTTTTTTTTTGTGGCGTGGAATTGCGGGCTTAGTGGTTAAGACGCTGAACTTGACAGCTGGAAAGTCGGCAGTTCAGCAGTTTGAGGCCCGAGTGCCGCACAACGAAGTGAGCTCCCATCGTCTGTCCCAGCTCCTGCCAACCTGTAAAGTTGGCAAAAGTTCGAAAGCACTGTAAAGTTCGAAAGCAAGAAATTGCAAGTAGATAAATAGGTACCACTTCAGTGGGAAGGTAACATTGTTCCGTGCACTCCAGTGTCTAGCCATGCCTGCCACATGACCATGGAAACATATGCAGACGCAGACATTGCTGGCTCTTTGGCTATACACGGACATGAGCACTGTACCCTAAAGTTGGATACGACTGGTTTTCGAGCAAGGACAACCTTACATGTTTTTTTCTTAAGTATGGATTAAACCTACCCATGGCCATGTTGAGCATCCTAATTCTGTTATTAGACATTATACTAGCACTGACTTCAGACAGCTGTAGTAGAAACACAGGAAGGAAATAATGACAATAAGTAATGAAGTAATGAAATTATTAAGTTCTTTATCTGGAAATATTAGGAGACATATATTTTGGTTGCAAGGAGACAAATTATTCCATTGGCTACGAAGCTGTTAACAAGGAGTCAGTTTTCTTCATAGAGAAAAGTGAGAACATTGCCTTCAGGAAAAACTAATGCTCAACTCTTTTAATAAGAAGTACATCACAAGTAAATGCACAGCCAATGTTTACTTGTATTTGCTGGAGAGACAAATGCCGCAGGGGAAATGGGTAGCCTTAATACTCTGTAATAAGGATGCAAGGAATACTTGCAATTTTTTTTCATCAGAAACGAAGAATGTCTCAACAAATCAAAGACATCCCATCAAAAAAAAAAATTTGTCATCAGCTATAATGTTATTTAGCTCCTGCAGAAGAGCAAAATTAATAAATAAATATCTATAACACTTTTTGTTAACAGCACCGTAAGCCAAACCTGTTTTATGCAAAATGATTTTACGTCTGAATTTTGCTTTTTAAAATCCTTGCCTATTGCTGAAAAGTCATCTTCTTTTCACTTCTGCAAATTATTTGCCAGAAAAACTCTCAAAATATAAAAGAAGAGAGAGAAAAGGACACAAAACTTATAAAGTGCTCAGCAGGGAGAAAAGATTTTTAAATGTTCACTCTGACCCTGTCAGGATGAAATAAGTGACTATTCACATTCTCCTTTCTGTACACTCATTGAACATGTCTTTATTTAGCAGTGTTTGACCTTTATAGACTTTGATGTTCACAACAGAGACCAAACTGCATGTTACAGATAGCAGATACAGAAAGACACGATTCTGGCAGCCCATCAAGTTTTTTTTCCTCCCGATAATAAAGCAAAGCAAACTGATAGACAAGAAGCGTAGAAGTCTCATGCTGCGACAGTCAGAGGGTTTCCAGCACTTAAAGAATTCCTTGATGTAGTGACGTGCTGCCTGTAATGTGTAATTTGACCCTAGAGGAGTTTGCAGACCTGTAAGGCCACGAAATGGGTCCCTGGTTATCACTACCTCCTGGCATTCATGTAGGTGTTTTCCAGTTCAGAATAGCAAACCATATACTGAATTAAAAAGTCACCTTTTCCTTTGCTGCATAATATTAGTTTTGGGTGTTGGAAATCTGCAATATTTGATATACAACACAAGTGCTCACCTTGATTAAAAAAAAACCTTAAATCTAGATCTTGGGAAGAGTCACACTTTTCTTTATTTTGTGGGAAGGGGGAATTATACTTATTATGCTGGCAGATGGATCCAGGAAATTTTGGTCTAAAAAGGGCTTTAGGAGAAGAAATCATTTTCTGTGCTACATGTTGGTCTGGCTGCAAGATGTAAACAGACAAAATGTCCGTAAAACTGATGGATCTCTTTCCCCAGAATATTGCTTGCTTGCTTGCTTGCTTGGTTCTTTCTTTTTCATCTGGGCTTCACCCATCACCTCTGAATGCTCCTGCTCTGCTATCTTTATTTTTGTCTGGGAAGAGAATAAACTAAGGGTTTTCTCATCTTTTCCTTTTCTTCGCAGGAGCCTCAAAACTATAGTTTTATTTTTAAAAAGGGAACCTTTGTACCAAAAAAAATTAAGAAGGATAAAGAGATGATGACAGCACAACCACAACAGTTGTGTTGCATGGGAGGGTCTAATGTGTGTTAGGCTGTGTAGCAGATTATCTCTGGGGCTTTTTATGTGACATTGAGATATGATGTAAATATTTTCAATAATAAATACTTCTGGTTTTTTTTTAACTTCTGTTGATTGAGAGAAGCTTTTCTTTTTGCATAGAGCTTTAAAATGAAACATGGGTGTAGAATCACAGAATCAATGGATCGCAGAATTGCAGTGCTGGAAGCAACACCATGCATCGTTCAGGCCAAGCCTTTGACAATGAAGAAAAGCCATTGCATCTCTGGCAGATGGCCATTCAACCTCTGCTTAAAAACCTCCTCTGAAGAGGAATCTACCTTCTTCACCTGGGATCTTAAACTAATCCCTTTCCCGCTCTAGACCCCACATGGTTCTTTCACCCAAGAGTCACCAAAGGGGCTACAGAGGCTCAGAACCACATTTGCCACTCTAGCCCACTCATCTCCATTGACTTCTCTCTCCAGAGTTTAACTCATGAAAGAGAAACCATGTGATACAGTGGGTTAGACTGGCAAGTAATGCTCCATCTGTCCGAACTCTGTGGTTTCCCTTCTTCTTCTTCTGCCATATCCAACTCCAAATATTGGCTCTCATGGGATCAGTCATGAAGATTGTCCTAAGAACACTATAATACAGCAGTCTTCCATTTGCCTTCTGCAATGCAACGTGGCATCCACACCACTGATCCCATTCCATGAGTCACTATCTGGTCCTGAGCCTTTTTGGCGCACAAAGTCCTCCTCAGCCCCAGGCCAGGATGGATGAAGCAGCTGCCCTCCATCAATATGGGTCCAAGTGGGATTTAATCTACATGAAGACCATCACCTCTCCCTGTGGACTTCAGCACCCAAGGCCATTAATCCTCAGGGTTGTCGGGTTAGTTAGCTGCCACCTGACACACTGCGTTGAGTCGCTGGCAGTATGGTCTACTCCAGGGATTCTCAACCTGTGGCCCATGAGCCGAATGCGACCAATGGC
This sequence comes from Bradypodion ventrale, assembly GCA_035047345.1. NCBI lineage: Eukaryota > Metazoa > Chordata > Lepidosauria > Squamata > Chamaeleonidae > Bradypodion > Bradypodion ventrale. The sequence goes on along the minus strand of JAWDJE010000006.1, from coordinate 132,885,666 downwards.
ACCATTTCATGTGGCCCACCACCACCTCCACCACACCAGGAAGTGCCATGTGGTTTAGGAAGGGCAAAATGGCCGTCAGGCCTCCGAAGCTGTCTGAGGGAGCATGACTCGGCTCCCGGCTTTAAAAGGTTGAGAACCCCTGATCTACTCTATTACCATAGCAGGATAACTTGCACAGACTTGAGGTTCCCCTTAGGAATCTTATTCTTGAGAGAAAGAGAGAGAATCCATGGGCTGGAGCAGCCATGTCTTCTCTGCAGTGGGTGTCTTCCTATCCCATCAGTGCCAACTGTAAATGAAGCATGCATATAGTGAAGCATGCCTCAAACCTACACCACTTGTGAAAATATACCCTCTGGCTGATATCGCTCCACCTAAGCTAAGGAGAGGAGTAGCAGCAGACGTCAAGAGAAATAAGCAAGAGAATGACCCTCGACTTCATCTGAATGGATATGATTCTCAAGCCCACCAGAATGCTGGACTGGATGGGCTGTGGCCTGTTCCAGCAAGGCTGTTCTTATGAAAGAGATTTATGGCAAGAACAAACATTATTGAGGGCACACAAGAGCAAAATCAAATTAAAAGATGGATGAAGGAGCTCATTGGGCAAGGAACATCATTAAAGGAGGATATAGCTGAGGAGGAACTCAACCTCCCCTACATGGCTTTGAGGATCCTGAATAGGCGGAGTGCAGGAATGCCTATGTAAGAACAACATGCTCAACTGGAGGCTGCTGGTGGACAACAACATGGTGTGAATGTGGAGAGATACAGAATCCGGCTCATCTACTGGTCTGCCGCTTCCTTTCAGAAACATACAGCGCTCAGGACTTATCTTTGACCGTCAACAAAGCCAAGGAAGTGGCTTCATTTTGGCAGCCCAGGATTTGATCGGGACATGAAAGAAAAAGAAGTGCCAGAAGATCTGAACGCTGAGCAGGAGAGATGAGAAATGGAACACCAAGTCTTGTCCCAGAATCCCCATTGGAAGCACTGGCGTTATTCAAAGAAGTGCATCTGCCCATCTGCACATTGCAAGATAAGCCAGCGTCATAACGGTCCACATGACAGGTGGGGAGAGGGAGGTTGAGGAAGAGCAGCTTGCCTAAGGCTCATGGCAGAAGAGAAGTTCAAAGTGTGGGGGGCCTTCACTCTTTTCATTCCTAATCTGGCAACCTTCGCTTTCCATTGTATGCACAGTAGGGAATATCGCACATGGCTGTGACAAAACCCCTGGCACTGAGGCTACAGAAATTCCAGTTTAAGCATCTGCTACTATGCAAGATACATAGAGTAGCATCTACACCAGGAGTTCTCAACCTTTTAAAGCCAGGGGCCAGATCATGCGCCCTCAGGCAACTTTGGAGGCCGGATAGCCATTTTGCCCTTCCTCCACCACATGGCACTTCCTGGTGTGGTGGAGGCTGTGGGGGGACACACATGAAATGGTGCTATGGGCCACATCCAACCCATGGGCCACAGGTTGAGAATCCCTAATCTACACAGAGACACACACAAGCCAAAATGGAAATGCCACATTTTTCATATAATTTTCATTCTTTGCCAAGTTCAGAATTTTATTGCTGCACTGAAATTTAAAAGCAAAGTAATAAGCACTTCCAACCATATTAATAATCTTTTATTTTCCCCACTGTGCACAGACAGGATGTCTTACCAACCGGGGGGGGGGGGCTGCGGGGGGCTCAGTGGTTAAGAACCTTGCCTTGTTAGCTGGAAGACTGGCAAGTCGGCAGTTCAAGACCCGAGTACTGCATGACGGATTGAGCACCTGTCTCTGTCCCAGCTCTTGGGGACATTAAATGAGCCTCATTTGGGCATTCCCTGAGCACGGTTTCTTCCACAAAAAAACCTTTCAACCCAGAATAATTTCTGACACAAAATTATTATTATTACCAACCAGTATAATTGCTGGAGTTTTTTTTTATTCCAGGGCAACAGAGAAATTATGCACCAAGAGTTTGATGAATTAAAACTCTCTTTGGACTCTGCAGAATTTTGTCCAGTCACACCAAATCAGTGTTTCCCAACCTTTGGTTCTTGGACTTCAATTCCCAAAAGCCTCAGCCAATTCCGCAAAGCATTGATCAGCCAACGTCCTGACTTAGGCTTCTGGGAATTGAAGTCCCCCTGTGGGGCATGGGCCCCACATTGGGAACTACTGTTCCAAATAATCCAAATCTGCCCCATGATTCCACCACCATCTACTGCCCTCACATCATGGCTCTTTCTCACGAAGGGTCTTGTTTTTATTTAGAAGGATGACATATTAAAAATGACTACAGTATTTTACAATCTTTTCTGAAAAAATCACCTCTGACAAACTTGTGATGACAGGCAACCAACGCAAACAAAATTCTCACAAGAACAACGGAGTTTCATTATTTCTTGCACTTCTTAGGAGAGCAAAAATGGTAGACATCCTTGGAATGGAATAACTTGTAGGGCAGACCCTGCCATTTTGCTGTCTGAGGTTAAGGAACATATGGTCCACTTTTCCAGATACAGTACTACATATAGAAACTGAAGTTTTGATCTTATTTCATCACAAATTATCTGAGGGTCCAGACCATTTCTCCAGGTGCCCCAGAAGACTTTGTGCAGTTGGATGGAGTTACCCTCCATCCAAGGAGAACCAAGTGTGAGTCTTGAAGAATGGTTTTGATGGGCTCAATCGTTGAACATCAGCATTTGTTCATTGAAGTAGTATATAGCGTGAGTCCTGAGAGCTTGTGTTCTGGACTAATGGGTTTCAGGACTTGAGAGGCTTGGGCTTCTAGCCACAGGTGAGTGATTTTAGGACACATTAAGGGTTGGGTTGGGACTGTGGTGGCTTAGAGCAAAAAAGGTGCATAACGGAATGGATTAGCTAAAGGTTTTTAGCAACTGCTAATGACTCTGAGGGACTGCAGTGGCTTGGTGGTTAAGACACTGAACTTGATGACTATGAGGTCGTCAGGTCAGCAGTTCAAGACCCGAGGAGTGCACGATGGAGTGAGCTCCTGTCTTTGTCCCAGCTCCTGCCAACCTAGCAGTTTGAAAGCAAGAAATTGCAAGTAGATAAATAAGTACCATTTTGGTAGGAATGTAAACAGCATTCCGTGCACTCTGGTGTCTAGACATGCCCACCACATGTCCATGGAAATGTCTGAAGATGCTTCACCTGCTTAATATTCCCTGGAAATAGCATTGAGAGGTATCCTGCCTATCTCTCCAACCCGAAGGTTGTCCTTAGGTATCCATAATTATAGCCATTGATACCCTTGTCTTCCATGCACTTGTCTAATCCTTTCTTAAAGCTGTCAAGACTGACAGCTGTCACCACTTCTTCTGGCAGGGAGTTCCATAGACCAGTGATCCTCTGGGTGAAAAAGTACTTTCTCTTATTTGTTTGAGAACTAGTACCCAAAAGTTTCATGGAGTGTCCCCTAGTTCTAGTGTTGTGCAATAGAGAAAACAGTTTTTCCTTATCTACTTTGTCCACACCGTGCATGATTTTGTAAACTTCAATCTGGTCACCTCTTAGACACCGTCCATCGTTCAAGAGTGAAGAGGCCCAACCGTTGCATCCTCAGATGGTAAGGAAGGTGTTCCAGTCCCCAAATCATTATGGTTGTCCTCCTCTGCACTTTTTTGGTAGCGCTCTAATTTTACCTGATCCCAAGCAATAGTGGGGATGGTTAAAGTAGAAATTTCTGCTGCTTCCAGTGTAAACCTCTGGCTTGGCTGGCAGCCAGTCAGAAATGGGCAATTTCCCCCAGATCATCTGCAGATGATCGAGGGAAATGAAATAAAACAATTTTTTCTTTGCAATCTTAGTTGTGCTGCATCATTTGGGCAAAAGGATTTTAAAAAAACCTTGTCTCTGTGAACTGGGGATCAAACTCAATCAGCAGTACCCAGAAATGGGATTTCCCCCCCTCTCCTTTTGCTGAACCAATATATGCAGCGCAATGAAGAATGCCAAGAAAAAACATTTTATTTTATTTCCTCTGACCATCCTCAGATAATCTGGTGAAATTATCCATTTATGATGTCCTGTACTAGCTGTCAGCTACTGCGGGATACCGGAAATCAGTTTGGCAGAGGAGAAATCTATTGGGACGCAGGCAGCAAATGGGGTTTTACGCTTTCCTCCTGACCTCGAGTGCCTTTTTGAAAGCAGCGCTATGCTGGCCTGGATGTGGCAATGTAGACAGGCCCCAATGTCTGCAGACATTCCTGTAGCCACATGGCAAGCATGACCAGATGCACATGGAATGTTGTTACCAGAGTACTGCAGGACAGATTGAGCTCCTGTCTTTGTCCCAGCTCCTGCCAACCTAGCAGTTCGAAAGCAAGAAATTGCAAGTAGATCAATAGGGACCACTTCGGTGGGAAGATAAACAGCGTTCCATGCACTCTGGTGTCTAGTCATGCCTGCCACGTGTCCATGGAAACATTTGCAGATGCAGACAGCGCTAGCTCTTTGGCTATAATCAGAGATGAGCACTGAACCCTAGAATCAAATATGACTGGCTTCTGAGCAAAGGTGACTTTTACCTTTAACTTTAACTTTAGTAAAGATAAAGGTTTCCCTTGCTCAAAAACTAGTCGTATCCGACTCTAGGGTTCAGTGCTCATCTCTGTTTCAAAGCCGAAGAGCCAGCGCTGTCTGCTTCTGCAGACGTTTCCGTGGTCATGTGGCAGGCATGACTAGACACCGGAGTACACGGAGCGCTGTTTATCTTCCCACAGAAGTGGTCCCTATTGATCTACTTGCAATTTCTTGCTTTCGAACTGCTAGGTTGGCAGGAGCTGGGACAAAAACAGGAGCTCATTCTGTCCTGCAGTACTCTGGAATCGAACTGCTGACCTTCCGCCTCCCAGTCAGCATCTTAGCCACTTGAGCCACTGCCCTTTACCTTAATTATGGCTTCTTATCACCAGCATTCAAACATGCTCTTGTGATCTGCTGTTTGGAGTAAAATGCTTTTCTGAGGCTCCCAATAGTCTCTCTTCTATCCCGGGCAAAGATTGCATAAGATACGTTGATATGTGACTTGAAAATGTTAAAATTTCAGAGTGTTCTCAGAAGAGCTATCAAGAGACACCCAGATGGTGCCATTTCACTGACACATGCTAAATAATAGGTGCATACGATTGCTTGGAGGATATTTTGTGGATTATAAGTGCTGAGGAAATGTCCTGGGAGGAAGCATCAAGATGCTAAAATAGACAGGATCCAAAATTGTTCTCGGATCAATGCATTTTCTTTCGCCCCAAAGCAGGGGTGTGCAATTTTGAAGGAAACAGGGTTCTCACCTCTACCTGCCAGGCCAGACCACAATGTAGCACCATAGGTCTGGACAGCTTTCTGTGCAGTTGGGGGGGGGGGATTTGAAATACTGAAAGAGGGGCTAACTAAAATGACCCATGGCATCTGTGGGCATTGCAGTCTGTCTGATACGGGACACCACCGGGAAAGAGGGCAAAATACGGGATGTTCCTGGCCAATACGGGGCACCTTGACAGCCATGGGTCAGTTTGGTATTTAGGCACCTCTTCTAAGGAGTTCTAGTTCCCTCCGATGAACTATGGCAGAGATTTTTCTGAGTTCTTCAGCCAACTACAGATCCCAAGATGCCATATGATGGAAGTCCATGATGAACCAGTGGGCTTGAATTGGTGGGTTTCATGGGATCTCTTGTACTGGAATGAGCGAGATTACAGAAATGCTGGTGGTCTTGAAGCAATGCTACTGGTTTTCTGTGTCAAGGTCCAGAAGTGGAAGATTGGTGAAGTGAATCATTTGGTGAATCCTTTTCCGCCCCCACCCCATCATTCTGGGACATATTTCAAGATTAACAGCTGGTGGAGGAGCATCTGCCAGTTTTGCAGCCATGCAAGATGTTCCTGGAAATGGGAAGCAGTGGCTTAGTGGTTAAGACACTGAGCTTGACAACCAGGGAAGGTCAGCAGGTCAGCAGTTCGGAACACAAGTGCTGTACCACGGAGTGATCACCCATTGCCTGTCCAAGCTCCTGCCAACCTAGCGGTTTGAAAGCAAGAAATTGCAAGAAGATAAATACGTACCGCTTCAGTGGGAAAGTAACAGAGTTCAGTGCACTCCTGTGTCTAGTAAAGCCTGCCACATGACCACGGAAACATCTGCAGATGCAAACAGTGCTGGCTCTTTGGCACTAAATGGAGATGGGCACAGCCTACTAGAGTTGGACATGACTAGCTTTCAAGCAAGGAAAACCTTCAACTTGACCTAAGATGTTACTGACTTTGAAGTACTGACCCACCTGTCCAAAGCACAGACAGATGTGAGGCAGACTCACAATGCCATATGTGGGAGTCCAATGGGCCCAACAGCGGCACATTGGTATGAGCCCCACGAGCCGTTGACTAACCTGGCGTAATGTTGCTTGAATATTGTAGAAGCAGAATCTCCGTGCTGGCTGATCCGGCTCATACAAATCCGGGTGGGTGAGTGAGCGATGGTTGAGTCTCATCCATCGCTAAGAGCCAATATTGAAGGCACGCAACCGGCACAGCTGACAAGCTAATTAGCTAATAATGTCAGCAAATTACCTGTGGGCTGGAAGCACTGAACATTGCAAAGATGCAATCAAATGGCCTTCTGCATTTCACTTTAAAGGTGAGGGCAAAACCAAGAGATCATAATCAGGGAGATGTGAATCTGCCAACCACAGACTTCTCTCTCGAAAGACATCGACGGCAATGACTGCATTGCAGAAAATAGTATTGAAGGAGCTCATTGTTCAAAACAAAGCAATCACACTTATATACCACCCCGTAGTGCTGAGTGCACTCTCTGGGCAGTTCACAAGTTAATTAGCATTTTGCCCCCAACATAATGGGTACTCATTTTACCAACCTTGGAAGGGTGGTAGGCTGAGTTAACCTTGAGCCCTGGTCAAGACCAAACTTGCAACCTTTTGTTTGCATTACAGCAATATAACCACTGCGCCACCTGGGCTCTAGGATGACAGGCAGCTTTCCTGTAACTGTTCTTCTCCTTGGTCCCCTGTGAATCCACACGAATGGGTTTATTGCATGTACGCAGTATTCTACAGGGACCACGAAGAAGATGAAATTGATAGAAGGTAGAGACAGAAATAGACGTTGTAGATACCCCATAATTAGAACATTGTTATATTTAACAAGGATATAGCAATAGCAATTACAAACCCTTCCCCATACCGCTTAGTGCCCTCTCTGGCCGGTTCACAAGTTAATTACTATTTTGTCCCCAATATGCTGGTCAGGATTGAACTCACAGCCTTCTGGCTGCAGAACAGCAGTTTTAACCACTGCTCCAACAGAGCTCCTGGTGTTCACCTAATTTGAGAAATGTTTCTTTCCTCCTCCCTTTTAGACTACAACTCCCAGAACCGTCCAAGAGACATGGGATTCGTAGTCTAAAAAGACAACTGACGTTTCCTCAGCTATTCAACCACGTTGATTTTCATGTTCTCCAACACTGGGGGCTTGTGTGTGCGCATGCAGGTTTGTGGGCTAAAACCCTGACTTTGTTTCTTGCAAAACCACTCCGATTAGGAACCACAAGCTGGCAAGAGATCAGAGGCTATTCCTGTCTTTTTTTTTATGCCAACCGTTTTCACGTAGCAATTGCTGATATCACAAGCTGGTTAGGAGAAGGAACCCCTGAAACATTTAAACATCCGTAGGTAATGGCTTTCAAATGGTGCCTGCCATCATCTCTAAAAAGGGCTTTCGATTGGTACCTGGAAGCAATTTATTTGAAATCTTCCACCAGCACCCAAGTGGGCAATAAAGTTGTAGAGTGGCCCAGTTAATGGCCACTCCACTTACCTCCTTGAGCCAAGACTGTTTTACCACGTTCATCTGCTGTGCGTAAAATATCCTATTAGCAAGCATCAGCCGGGAGAGAAAGGAATATGTTGCTACGCATTTCTCCCAACCAGCTGGAGGTTGACAGAGAAAAAAAAAACCCTAAGATTATTCTGTATTCCTCCATCTACATCAGGGGTGCCCAAACTTTTCAGGTCATGGGCCGGTCACATGGTTCGGTGGCCGGTCATGTAGTTGAGCGGGCTGCTCACGTGGTTCCTCTCACCGGAAGCAGAAGTAAAACGTGCCTTGCAATCTGTTTTGCAATAGGATGAGATAGTTTTTAAGCTGCCATTTTCTCTGCTTACACCAGGGCGCCAAACTATGGCCCATGGGCCATATCTGGCCCCCAACACCAATTCATCCAGCCTGCACCACCCTTATTACTTCCAGAAGCAGAAATAAGATGCGCCGATACGGGCGTGTTTTACTTCCGCTTCTGAGAGCAACGAGGGCGTGGGCCAGATGAATTGGCATCAGGGGCCAGATATGGCCTGCAGGGGCCAGATATGGCCTGCATTTTCAATTCCACAGCATGATGTTGAACTACCTAATATTTGAAGGAAGGAATCTAGAACCCCCTCAATTTTCAACATCTGTTAGTGTTTACATTGGCTGGTTAGCATCTCACTAGGTTTATTGAAAGGTTTTTCAAACTTATAGACTGCAGTTTCCAGAATCCTCCAGCCACCATGATGCCAAAGTCAGGATGCTGCAGACCAAAAAAAGGGAACTTTTCCAAGCATTGGACTTTCCCTGCTGCATCTAGAAAGTCTGAATATTTGCATTTGTGTTCAAAGTGCACACACATTCTACTACGAAGTTACAGTAGCCCCTTTTCAATAACCGATGGGTTATGAGGTGGAAAGGTACAAAAGTCTTCTGATTTTCATCTGGGAACTCTGTCATTTTGGGTGACAGTATACACAGTGGAACTAGAATTCAAGGCCAAAATCCATTTTTAAAGCACAGATTTGGAGGAGGTCGTCTGCGATGCTTTGCCCCAAAGGTTAGAGGTAAGAATTTTTGTTGTTATGTACCATCAAGGTGTCTCTATGACCCTATGAATGAGAGATCTCCAAAATGCCCTGTCCTTAACAGCCCTGCTCAACAAATGCACATTGTAACCTGTGGCTTCCTTTAGTGTGTCAATCCATCTCACATTGGGCCTTCCTCATTTCCTGCTGCCTTCCACCTTTCTTAGCATTATCATCTTTTCCAGTGAGTCTTGCCTTCTCATGATGTGCCCAAAGTAGGACAACCTCAGTTTCATCATTTTGGCCTTCAGAGAGTCTTGATTTAGGAGCCACTTGTTCATCTTTCTGACAATCCTGGTTATCCGCAAAGAGATCTGACAGTGTTTCCCAACCTTTGGTTCTTGGACTTCAATTCCCAGAAGCCTCAGTCAGTACATTGGCTGATCAGTGTTTTGGGGAAATTGACTTAGACTTCTGGGAATTGAAGTCCAAAAACCATCATTATGTACCATCATAATTTGGATTTACTTCAACTATAACCTCTTCTAACATAATTTTTCTGAGTGTTCATTTTTTTTCCTGAAAAGGTAATGGTAAAAGAAGCCTAGATATTCATCATATTATTATTTTTTTCCATTTATGGAAACAAGAGCCTACGTGTGTCTGTCCCTTTCAACTTCACATTTATTCAGCTCATTGACGTATTGTCATTTGGTGCAGGCTGACACATATTTAATGCAACCAATTGATTTCATGAAACAATTACAGGGAGCAATTGTAAAATCAGAAGCCTCTTTGACCGCTGAAAGAATGCCTGTAATTACAATTAGATCTTTGCAGGGGGAGAAAACCAAATTCTCATATGTGTAATTGCTCTAATTTCCCATACAATATTACCTTGAGTGGGAGCAGTCAAAAAATAATTATAATAGAAATTCATTCTGTTTGGTTGGCTTTTTGAAGTGAATAGCTGAATACCAGTTGAATAGCACTTGGTTTTCCTTTTCCTTTATTAGTCTTACCTTTTATGATTATTTTCAAGGTCGAAAAAGTTAAGCATCTGCCCTCGTTATTGTCAAGAAAAGATCTGCTCTGAGTCAGCCAGAAAGGATCTTCACACAGTTAGAAATAATTCAACATTATAGAGTATGTAGGGATGCATCACTGAACCATCCCGAGAGGCCTTAGGTTCTATCAAATTGTAAATTGCTTCTATAAAATCCATACTCGGCAAGCGCCGCTCCGGAAAATACTGGAACTGCTCCGGCCCAGGTGCGCATGTGCAGGAAAAACTCCATTGCGCATGCGCAGAACCCCTTTGTGCATGTGCAGAACACGTTGGTGTATGCGCAGATGGGTTCTGCGCATGTGCATTAACCCCTTTCCCCACCGTTCTAAATACGGGACGGCGCAGGGAAAGGGGAGGAACGTGCGCCAAAATATGGGATTTCCCGGCCAATCTGGGATACTTGACAGGTATGATAAAATCCTCTGAAACTCTGCTTGTCTTCTCTAGGGAGGATAAGAGGGTTATTACACCACATTTGGGGAGGACTGTGTGCCAAGGTGGCTTAGTGGTTAAGACACTGAGTTTGATGACCAGAAGGTCAGCAGATCAGCAGTTCAAGACCTGAGTGCTGCACGACGGAGTGAGCACCAGTCGTCTGCCCCACGCTCCTGCCAAAATAGCAGTTCAAAAGCAAGAAATTGCAAGCTGATCCATAGGTACTGCTTTGGCGGGAAAGGTAACAGCATTCTGCATGCTCTGGCATCTAGTCATGCCTGCCATAATAGAATGTGGATGTAATAATCAATATGGGTTAAGGATTAATTTGGAAATAATAAATTCCATAAAATTAAAAATGGTAATGGAAGGGTGGGGATAAAATGGAATTGGATTAATATAATAAGTAGGAGGGTTTTTTTTGTCTTTTATTAATATAGTACATGCAGGTTTGCATACCAGTAGAGATTATAAGGTGATATTTTTGTATGTATTTTAACTGAATAGTTCTTTTCTTTTTTGTTGTGTGTGTAAAAATTAAAATTTAATCTAAAAAATATTTTAAAAAATGCCTGCCATGACTATGGGAAAGTCTGCAGATGCAGACAGCACTGGCTCTTTAGCTGTAAATGGACCCTAGACTAGGATACGATTGGCTTTTGAACAAGGGAAACCTTGAACTTTACCTAGAATTAAAAGAACGTGGTTTTAAATTCAATTACACTGTGGCAGAGGTTGGGGTGTTCAGTCCCTGGACCAGGGATCCCCCCACCACCTTATAACTCTTTTCATGGCTCTGAGCCCTCCTGGACCATCCAATTGTTGGCTGAGAAAGTCAGAAAGGGAATTACTAAAAAGGTCATTGCAAAGGATTTTAAATTTATGTTTTAGATGGCTTGGAAACTCTTACAAAATGGATAGACCTCTGGGGAGAGGAGGGGAAGGGGATCAGAAGCCTATGTTTGTAACCCCTGACATTCATCCAAATACCTGTAAAAGGTTAAAACCGTCGTGAAATTAGACAGCCATGTGCAATTATATCAAAATTCATCTGCCTATCAAAGTGTAAGACTTATCAATGATGCAATAACGCCGGGCAACATCAGTTTGTCTATTCCTCCAAGCTTTATTCATCTACACTGTTACTGCTTCACATGTGCAAGAAATAAGTCTCAGAACCATGAAAACACCCAAATTTTTTACAGCCATTATAACCATGGGCAGAAACACTTAAAGACAATCTCAATTACAGGAACATGAAAAATACTACAAAATCAAATCTCGAAAAGCTTAAGATATAAATCCATTATTTCAATAAATGACAAGCCATTAGCTTGCCGTAAAATGACAAGTCCAAAAACTTCCGTTCACAAAAAGTAGAATTATTCTTAAAAACTTTCAGTTTATGAATGTGGGATATTGTACATCTGTAGCCACAAGCCAAAATGCCAGGATAAGTCCCAAAGTGGACCGTATTGTCCTTGCACAGCCAGCAAGAAAAATATGCCAAGCTTTACAATGGCAGCAGTCAAGATGGTCTACAGATTACCCTCTTGTGCTCGCTAACATCCATAGTTGTCAAAAAGCATCCATGACAATTGTTTTGTGTTTGGGTGAGGAGTGAATAACCAATGGAAGAAGAAGTCGGCTTCTGGGATTTTTCTTTGCTTGGTGTCTCTATGCGAATTGTACTATTTTCTTTATCAGGGTCAGAAAACCTGGCTCTCCAGATGTTCTTGGACTTCAGTTTCCAGAAACCCTGATCAGCAGGTGGGCTGATTTGGGTTTCTGGGAATACCTGGAGTGCCAAGTTTGCAGAACCCTGCTCTATTTACTTACTTACTTACTTACTTACTTACTTACTTACTTACTTACTTACTTACTTACTTACTTATTTTTGCGCATTTATATCCTGCCCTCCTGGTGAGTACACCACTCAGAGTGGCTAACAATATAATAAAAATTACAATTAAAACAATTTAACAATAGTTAAAACAAACCTAACAACACCAATTAAAACCAGCATTAAAAACACAAACAAACCATCATTAAAAAACAACCCAACCCACCCTACCCCCGTTGAACATAGACCATCTTGACTGCTGCCATTGGTGTTGTTAACATTCAGTTTGCCATTTGCTATAGTAACACTTGGCAATGGCTTTAAAGATATTGCCCTGCCAACATAACAAGTCCACAAAAAGTAACTTCTTCAAACTTTGCAAACTGCAGAGTCACCGTGAGTTGGGAGCAACTTAAATTACATGATGACAGACAAGAAGTCCAGAAAAGTAATTTCTTCACCGCCCGTCTGCTAAAAGGCTACTAGGTTGGAATTTTTACGCTAACCATAGAAAGTAGGGTGGTGTGGTATGGAGAGACAGGCTACCCAAGGAGGCTGGAAAAATAGTTTTGCAGACTACTCTAATTCTTTAGTGTCCCGACCAAGCCTTGGATGGCCAAAATGAAGCGGCTTTCTTTGTTTTGTCTTTGTCCAAACCCAAGTCCTCATCGGTGCATTCCTCTGGCATCAATCAGCAGACTAGTAAATGAGCAGGATTCTGTGTGTCTCTCCATTTACACAGTGTGTTGTCTGCCTGTAGCCCCCACTTGAACATGCTGGCCTTGCATGTAGGGACCAGAGCAGTAGCCAGGATTCTAGATGTGGGCAGGTGAACATTTTTTCAGGATGGGCAACAATGTCATATATGTATGTCATATGTATAAGCAGCCGGAAGTTTGAGGGTGGGCAAACTACTAACTCAGGGTGGGCAATGCCCACTCTGGCCACCCCCTGGCTATGACCCTGTTAGGGACTCCAATGCTCAGCCTATTCAGGGTCCTCCAAGTGACATAAGAGGAGGTTGAGATCCTCAGCTATATCCTCCTTTAATGTTGTTCCATGTCCAGTGAGCTCCTTCTTCCGTCTTCTAATTTGGTTTTGCTCTGGCGTGCCCTCAATAATGTTTGTTCTTGCCATGATGTTCTTCCTGGATCTTTTGCAACTCTTTCCCTCCAGAGGCAGCTTGAAAAAACAAATTTCTTTTCAGGTACAGCTCATAGTATAATTTACAAGTTTCGTGCATAGACGGTGCAATTTAAGAACGAGTAGCAAAGACAATGATGGCTGCGCAATAGGAAAAAAAGAATTACAGTACTCGGGATGAGATGGAGATGGGTCTAAACCCTTTAATATCCTGAAATGGGTCAGATTTTGAGACCATTTTAAAACCCTTTGAGGATGTCTCGAAGTAAGATGAAAGTTTGCTGGTGCTTTGCTGTTTTGATGAGATGAAAAGCTTCTTTGAACTCTTAAGCAATTCCAAACTCCTGCAGCAGATAAAATGACGGCGCTGCCCCCAGAAATATTATTTTCATATTAACCCAAGAACACATAAATGCAATAAATTTTCTGGCTGGAGCTGGCCAATATTCCATCCACACCAAGCTTAGCTTGCTCTAAGAATCTCAAAATAGATAGATAGATAGATAGATAGATAGATAGATAGATAGATAGATAGATAGATAGATAGATAGATAAATGACAGCTCCATTTTCTGAAAATATGAGAAGGTACCTAGAATTGTGTGTATGTAAAAATTCAAATGCATTAGCATTATCTGATACAGTAAAACCTCGGTTAATATAATTAATGCGTTCCCCTGGAAATTTCTTAAAGCAAAAATTACTTAAACCGAATTTCCCATAGGAATGTATTGAAAACCAAAATATATGAACTGAAATGCAGTTTCCCATAGGAATGCATTGAAAACCAATGAATCTGTTGCCAAAAAAATTCTGTAGTCTATGAATGCCCTTTTGTTATGCGATTTTTGTGTTAACCGAGCTGTTTGTTAAGCAAGGTTCCACTGTACTTTTAAAAAAATGTATACTGTATTAGATGAATTGGTGGATAGCCTAATAGTTTGGGTAGGTTGGGGTTCAGTTCCCCACAGGGCCTTCTTGACGGGGGCTGGATTTGATGATACATAGGATCACTTTCAGCTTTGCAATTCTATGATGATGATTATCACTGCTCATTATTTTCTGATCAATGCGCCAGAATCACGTCACTACGTCTGCTTTTTAGTTCATTTCTTAAGTCTTGAAAAATGTTCCCCAGATAAGTACCTCACCTCCTAAATGAGTCTTTGGGAAAGGCTGCATCTCAGGAAAAATACATTACATAAAAATGCATTAACCCAAAAAAGTAATGTCTCATCATGAATGTTAATACAAAGAGAAAAAGACATAATTAATCCCCTTGTGGCATTTAAAAACAGCCCATCACATGTGGTGTTTGTTGTAACCAGGGGTGATCCAGGAAATTACCGACCTGTCAGTTTGACATGTGTCCCAGGTAAAGTGATGGAAACCATCCTAAAAGATAGAATTAATAGGCACATAGAAGAGAAGACGCTGCTAAAGGAGAGCCAACATGGCTTTTGCAAGGGCAAATCATGCCTCACTAATCTGTTGGAATTTTTTGAGAGTGTCAACAAGCATGTGGATAAGGGGGATCCAGTTGACATTGTTTATCTGGACTTTCAGAAGGCTTTTGACAAGGTCCCACACCAAAGGCTCCTGAATAAACTTACCAGTCATGGAATAAAGGGACAGGTCTTGTCCTGGATCAGCAACTGGCTAAGGGACAGGAAACAGAGGGTAGCACTAAATGGACACTTCTCCAAATGGAGGGAAGTCAAGAGTGGGGTCCCCCAAGGTTCAGTACTGGGACCCCTGCTTTTCAACCTCTTCATAAATGATCTAGAGGTAGGAGTAAAAAGCAAGGTAGCCAAATTTGCTGACGACACTAAATTATACAGGTTAGTGAAAACTGTGAGAGATTGTGAAGAGCTCCAGAGGGATCTCTTGACACTGGGGGAGTGGGCAAAACAGTGGCAAATGAGCTTCAACATTAGTAAGTGCAGAGTGATGCATGTTGGGGCAAAGAACCCCAATTACATTTATAAACTGATGGGGTCTTAACTCTCTGCAACAAACCAGGAAAGGGGCCTTGGTGTCCTGGTGGACGAGAGCTCAATGAAGGTGTCAACCCAGTGTGTCTCAGCAGTGAAAAAAGCAAACTCCATGCTAGGGATCATTAGGAAGGGTATAGAAAATAAGTCAGCAAGTGTCATTTTGCCTCTTTATAAATCTATGGTGAGGCCCCACCTGGAATACTGTGTACAGTTCTGGTCGCCATACCTCCAGAAGGATATTATGGAGCTGGAAAAAGTGCAGAGGAGGGCAACCAGAATGATTAGGGGACTGGAACACCTTCCTTACCATCTGAGGCTGCAACGGTTGCGCCTCTTCACTCTTGAACGACGGCGTCTAAGAGGTGACCTGATTGAAGTTTATAAAATCATGCACGGTGTGGACAAAGTAGATAAGGAAAAACTGTTTTCTCTATTGCACAACACTAGAACTAGGGGACACTCCATGAAACTTTTGGGTACTAGTTCTCAAACAAATAAGAGAAAGTACTTTTTCACCCAGAGGATTACTGGTCTATGGAACTCCCTGCCAGAAGAAGTGGTGACAGCTGTCAGTCTTGACAGCTTCAAGAAAGGATTAGGCAAGTTCATGGAGGATAAGAGTATCAACGGCTATAATTATGGATACTTAAGGACAACCTCTGGGTTGGAGAGATAGGCAGGAGGATATCTCTCAATGCCATTTCCAGGGAATCCTAAGCAGGTGAAGGCATCTCCTTGGGAATACCCTGAAGGAAATGGTGAGCCACTGTGTGAGACAGAATGCTGCACTGGATGGGCTCCTGTGGCCTGTTCCAGCAAGGCTGTTCTTATGTTCTTATGTAACAAGTTACTGTACTTTAAAAATCTTCATTGGAATGTGGTTTCAATGGCCGACACAGGGATTCTCAATCTGCAGCCCGTGGGCCAGATGAGGCCCACGGCACCATTTTGTGTGACACCACCACCCCGCCTCCACCACACCAGGAAGTGCCATGTGGTGGAGGAAGAGCAAAATGGCCGTCCAGCCCCCAAAGCTGTCTGAGAAAGTGGGACCCGGCTCCTGGCTTTAAAAGGTTGAGAACTCCTGGACTAACATGTTGTTGCTTCTTTATAGATAGCTCTGTATAATAGCAATAGAAATTACACTTATATATCGCCCATAGTGCTTAGTGCGCTCTCTGGGTGGTTCCGAAGGTAATTGGCATTTTGCTTCCAATATGCTCGGTACTCAATTTACCGACCTTGGAAGGATGGCAGGTTGAGTCAACTTTGACGCTATCAAGATCAAACTCACCACATCAGCTGTTCTGGTTAACCCGGAAGAGTCTTAACAGTACAGGCGCATTTTACTTCCGCTTCCAGGAGCGACGAGGGCAGCGTGGGCCGGATGAATCGCAGTAAACCCGTTCGTGTGGATTCACGGGGGCTTGGGCTTCTGGGAATTCAAGTCCAAGAACATCTAGAGTGCCAAGGTTCGCCATCACGGATCTAGGTGGATGACACAGCAATGGCCATTCAAGGATCAAGCTTTGATTTGGTAGCCAGAAAACTTGCTGGAGCACTTGAAGAATTAGGACGGTATTATAGCACCAAACATTTCAAGCCTGATCCAAGCAAGACTCAGGTGTGTACTTTCCACCTTCGAAACTGAGAGGTAAGTGTTGAGTTGGATGTTATATGGCAAGGGAACTGATTACATGCATTGTCCAGCACCAAAATACTTCGGCGTGATGCTTGATAGAACACTCTCTTTTAAGGAGCACTGCCTGAATACCAAAGCCAAAGTTAGTAGTACAAGGAACAACATCATCAGGAAACTCACAAACTATGGATAGGGAACGCAACCAACCCTGCTTTGGCCCTGAGCCCACATCAGCTTTGGCCCTGAGCATCTCTGCAGGAGAGTATGCTGCTCCAGTATGAAGTGCATCCACACCATAGCTGTCAAGTATCCCTTATTGGCCAGGAAAACCCCTTATTTTACCCTCTTTCCCGCTGTCATCCCTTATTAATTAGACTGCAATGCCCTATTGCTGCCAGTGGAGGGCAGCGCAGGATAAGCATAACTGTCAAGTATCCCTTATTGGCCAGGAAAACCCCTTATTTTACCCTCTTTCCCGCTGTCATCCCTTATTAATTAGACTGCAATGCCCTATTGCTGCCATTGGAGGGCAGCACAGGATAAGCATAGCTGTCAAGTATCCCTTATTGGCCAGGAAAACCCCTTATTTTACCCTCTTTCCCGCTGTCATCCCTTATTAATTAGACTGCAATGCCCTATTGCTGCCAGTGGAGGGCAGCGCAGGATAAGCATAACTGTCAAGTATCCCTTATTTCCAAATCCAAAACTGGACAGGTATGATCCACACACGCAAAATTGTTGAGGGCAGGACATTTTGGAGATCTCTCTTTCATAGGGCTGCCAAACATTGGAGAAAAATTGATAGCACATAACAACCACAACCACCGCCATAACAAAGATTGTGTAAGTATATCTAGGACTGTATTAAAGGTCAAAGAACCAGGGAGTGGAGGCGGGTGCAATTTCCTTGTTCATAAGTATACTTTTTTAAAAAATTGGATCTCCTAAGCTTTTTCCTTTCTGGTAGAAATTTGAAGCTCAGTGGTGATAAATATGTAAACCGCCCTGAGTTGGGTTGTACCTGAGTGGGCGATATATAAGCGTGAAAAATAAAATAAAATAAATAAATATAGGTGTACAGAGTGTGACTTACTTCTGTGTAAACCTGGATGACGCCTTAAAGGCAGTCACCTTCCGTTTGCTCTTCTGTCGCTTCTCTGATTTCCATTTGCTTTTTCTCCTGGAGCAATGTGATTAAAATTGTTCTGTCATCTTGATTGTATTCTTATTCTGATTTCTCTTTCTTTCTTTTGTCCCCCATGGCTTAGATTAGCAGCTTTTGAGCAAAGGGCCTGTCAACCGTTTTTTAATTCACTGTGCCTTAAGTAACTGTGCAAACGGTAATTAAAACAGGCTTTTTATTATGATAAACAATTGTATTTTTAAAAAAACCTTTCTCTGTGGAGCTGGAGTGAAGGGAAATACTGTTTTATTTAAGAATGTTGAACTAAAGTTGCTTTACAGGTTGAAAGCAGAAATATATATATTTCAGCCTGTGTAGTGAAATGTGTAGAGCAGGGGTGCCCAAACTTTTCGGGCCATGGGCTGGTCACATGGTTCAGGGGGCTGGTCACTACGGCCCATGGGCAATATCCGGCCCTCGATGCCAGTTCATCTGGCCTGCAAAGCCCTCATCACTTCCAGGAGTGACGAGGACTTTGTGGGCCGGATGAATTGGCGTGAGGGCTGGCTCCGTCCCACAGGCCGTAGTTTGGGCACCCCTGATGTAGAGTATCAGACAAAGGGCTCAGAAGACCTGGGTTCAAATTCTCAGCCATGAAAACTCATAGTAAATCCGTTCCTGAACATCTCACATACCGTAGTTCCTTGGTCATTCATTCATTTCCATTGATATACTGTACTGCTTATCCTGCCAACCTAGCAGTTCGAAAGCAAGAAATTGCAAGTAGATAAATAGGGACCACTTCGGTGGGAACGTAACAGCATTCTGTGTCTAGTCATGCCTGCCACATGACCATGGAAACATCTGCTGAAGCAGACAACGCTGGCTATTCGGCTATGAAACAGAGATGAGCACTGCACCCTAGAGTCGGATACGACTAGCTTTCGAGCAAGGGAAACCTTTACCTTTATCTAGATAGTCCACCAACACTGGGTGGTGTGGAACTTTGAATAAAGCATAAGTATATAATGTTAAACAGGGTAATGTTAAGCAGGGTAATGTGGCCCCTGCCCGCTGGCCTTTATAATAAGATGCACCGCTCTCTTCTGTGGTGTGGGTGGATCTTTTAATGTGGGTGGTTTTTTAAACTGTTTTAACTGTTCTTATATTTATATTTTTATCGTATGTGTTTTTAGATTGTTTGTAAACCCCCCTGAGTCGGGCTTGCCTGACTGGGCGGCATAAAAGTTGAAAAATTAAATTAAGTTAAAATTGAAATTAAACATATACAAATATAAATACGGTATATACACAGAAATATTGTAGATGCCCCTCATCCCCAGCATATTTCTGATTTTAGATGCAGTGGTGTTGCATAATGCCAAAGGTGTGCCTTTACCTTTACTATTATTAAAATAATGACAACAGGCTCTGTCAGTTCCTGGGAAATAGATGGGGAAGAAGTAGAAGCAGCGACAGATTTTACTTTCCTAGGATCAAAGATCACTGCAGATGGGGATTGCAGCCATGAAATAAAGAGACGACTGATTCTGGGGAGACAAGCTATGAGAAACCTGGGGAACATAGTTAAAAGTAGAGACATCACCTTGAAAACAAAAATCCGCATAGTCAAAGCAATGGTATTCCTGGTGGTGATGTAGGGCTGTGAGAGCTGGACCATTAGGAAGGCTGAGCGCAGAAGAATAGACGCCTTTGAGACATACCTGCCAAGTTTTGGATTTGGAAATAAGGGAAATTTCCCAGCAAATATGGGATACTTGACAGCTATGCTTATCCTGTGCTGCCCTCCAATGGCTGCAATAGGGCATTGCAGTCTAATTAATAAGGGATGACGGCAGGAAAGAGGGTAAAATAAGGGGTTTTCCTGGCCAATAAGGGATACTTGACAGCTATGCTTTGAGATGTGGTGTTGGAGGAGAGTTTTGAGAGTCCCCTGGACAGCGAGGAGAACAAATAGGTCAATCAACCCTGACTGCTCATTGGAAGGTCAAATAGTAAAGATGAAGATGAAGTACTGTGGACATCAAATGAGAAGGGAAGATTCACTTGAGAAGGCCTTGATGCTGGGAAAGGTGGAGGGCAAAAGAAGACGGGGGCGTCCGAAGATGGGATGGCTAGATGGTATTGTAGATACAATGGGCACAGAGCTGGGCGGGCTGAGGAGGATGGTGGAGGACAGGGGTGCTTGGAGGTCAATGGTCCATAGGGTCGCAAAGGGTCGGGATCAACTGTGCAACTGAACAACAACAAAAAGGTCTCCCATGCTCGAATGCCAGTTGTGTGCTCATGTCCATTTACAGCCAAAGAGCCAGTACTGTCTGCATCTACAAATATTTCTGTGGTAGTGTGGCAGACGTGTCTCAATGCCAGAGTGCATGGAACACTCTTACCTTTCCCGTCAAAGTGGTACCTATTTATCTACAGGTACTTTCAATGTCTTGCTTTCAAACTGCTAGGTTGTCAGGAGCTGGGACAGAGACAACCAGAGCTGACTCCACCACACAGCACTCCTCTAGAGTCAGAACATGACTGGCTTTCAAGCAAGGGAAACCTCCATCTTTCCATGTTCACTGAACGTCTCCCGTTCTTCCAAGACAAAATAGGGTTCTTATAGTTCAAACGGTTAAAAATCAGAATGAACAAACCCAAGGTAAAAGTCAAGGCGACCAGTCGTACCCAAATCTAGGATTCAGTGCTCATTTCCGTTTACAGCCAATCAGCCAGCGCTGTCTGCCTCTGCAAACATTTCTGTGGACATGTGACAGGCATGACGAGACACTGGAATGCTGTTTACCTTCCCACCAAAGTGGTACCTATTTATCTACTTGCAGTTTCTTGCTTACAAACTGCTAGGTTGGCAGGAGTTGCGACAGAGACGGAAACTCACTCCGTTGTGCGGCACTCGGGTCTCGAACTGGTGACCTGCCGAATTTCCAGTCCTCGAATTCGCTCCCTCCTTCCTAAATATTGACGCATGAAAATTTGACTGGGTCCTTTTGCAAAGATTGTGGGCGATTCCATCAAAAGGCTCATGGAGAGCGAATTAGCTTCCATACGTAGTGAATGTAGAAACATGCTCCTTAAAACGCCGCCAGAAGAGAGAACCTCTGCTGTTACCTCCCGTGTTGATTTGGAAACTTAGATCGGCAGGTTGCACAACTGGTGGTTCTGGGCGATGCCAAGCAGGTAAATAACAAAGAAATAAATATGAATTATGTGCAGTGGGTGAAAAAATAGGCTCACTAATGCTAGTGGATTGGAAGGGGTAAGCACTTAATAAGTGATAAGCAATGACCTCCTTTAGAATTTTTGTTTATGGAAAAACTGAGCTTCATGTGTAGGAGGGGGAGGAAAGGGTGGTATTTAACTTCAATCATGTCATGTAGATAATTGCTGTGGAGAAACCTCTTTGGGGCAGATGCTGCCTATGAATGTCGAACAAGATGATCATTAGATTACACTGCATCACAAAAAAAATATTGTCTGTTACTTGGTATAATCCATGTGTCCTATATTAAATCAAATGTGCTGAATCCAAATCTGAAGTCCGATTCTGCCTAGGACATCAGGATCTTAAGTTTATTTTATTTTATTTTATTTTATTTTATTTCTATACCGCCCATTTGGGTGGTATCCCACTCTGGGCAGTGTACAAGCAGATATCAAACATGATAGAACACACAACAAATCAAAACAGAAAACCGACAAATACATCTCAAAATAAAATAAAATAACTGGCATCTGAGGGCATAGAGCAAGGGTTCTCAACCTATAGCCCGCGGACTGCATCCGGCCCATGGTTCCAAATAATCTGGCCCCTGACCTCTCTCCAGCTGCTGGACTCATTTTCGGCTGTCGTAATGTGTTTACGACAGCGTGACCCAGCCCCCGGCTTGAAAAGGTTGAGAACCCAGGCATAGAGGATCAACCTGACTAAATTATAGCTAAAGGGTTAACAAATCTCACCCTCTTGGTTAGGTTCTTGCGTTGATCGTGCGGGGTATGTTTGCCACAAATGTAGCAAAAATTGCCCGGTTTATTAACACAGCTGCGCCTACCCGTCAAGCGCAACTTCCAAAAATATGGGAAATTTCTGCGCATGCGCGGGCTTGCACATGCAGAACCTGTTTGCGCATGCACAGAACCCATTTGTGCATGCACAAGTGGGTTCTGCACATGCGCGCATGCACAATAACCCCTTTCCCTGGGAAAGAGGAGGAACGAGCGTTAAAATACGGGAAATCCCGGCCAATACGGGATGCTTGACAGGTATGCAGCTGTGCCTGCTCATATTTAACTCCAAACAGACTCACTACGGCCTAGCTGTACTATACAATAAGATGGTTTCACACTAGAGACAAGCCCTTGGCCCTTCTTGCCTTATATACCTATTTCTGACATCAGCTCACTGACATGGCCAGCTGCTGCTGGAACATGCATGTCACCAGGGGACGTGATTCAGCTGAGGTGGCAGCAGGCATAGTGGTAGCTCCTACTGTTATACTGTTCTCATGTAAAAATACATTACCCAATTTCCTACCATTTGAACAGCTATAGCAGTGATGGTGAACCTTTTAGAGGCCGAGTGCCCAAACTGCAACCCCAAACCCATTTATTTATTGCAAAGTGCCAGCACAGCAACAGAGGAGGAAGGAAGCGCTCCCATTGGGCTGCTGGGCAGAGGGGAGGAGCGAACTCTGTGCTGGAGTGACTGCACGGGTGCCCACAGAGAGGGCTCCAAGTGCCACCTCTGGCATGCATGCCATAGGTTCACCACCACTGAACTATATAGCATGCCTATAACTTAAAATCTGTACGTGAGAGGCAGATTTGGAATCCACATATTCGACATTATTTAAGTCACATGTTATTTCCAGTAGCAAAATCAGTGTTGTGCAGTGTTTCATTCGATTATCTTCGGGAACATCCAAATTTGTTCTGAATTACTAATGTGGCTCGAGAAAGAACAGTTTCTGCTTCTCAGCCTTTGCTTGTCAATCTAGAACCTATTCAGATTTATTACTCTTCCGTTCTTGCATATTTCCCCCGTGGCATAATCAGTTGGAATTAGGCTGAAAACATTCATGAATTAATGGATCCATTGATTAAATTATGACCCTAATCTCCTGCCAACCAACCTAGCAGTTCGAAAGTAGGAAACTGCAAGTTGATGAATAGGGACCACTTCAGTGGGAAGGTAAGCAGCATTCCGTACACTCCGGTGTTTAGTCATGCCTGCCACATGTCCACGGAAATGCCTGCAGATGCAGACAAGCGCTGGCTCTTTGGCTATAAACAGAAATGAGCACTGAACCCTAGAGTCAGATATGACTGGCTTTCGAGCAATCTTTACCTTTACGTAATCTCCTGAACTGTATAAGAGGTGGGTGGAAAGAGTCTGGATTTGTTTAATAAAAGTTACAGTAGCTTTGTTATGGCATTGGATTATTTGCTGGCTTTGAAAACTTTCCTTTAGAGGAGGGGTGGTCAAAATATAGCCCATGGGCCGGACTCGGCCTGCAGCACCATTAATATAACCCGACACCACAGAAACAGGTGCGTTTACGACAGCTGTAAAACGCACCCACGCCTGCTGTAAACGCTGCCATAAATGCACCCATAGCTGTCGTAACCACGTTTACGACAGCCACGGACACATTTTACGGCAGTGTTTACGGCGGGAGGAACCTCGTGATTGGCCTGCTCAATTTTCAGAGTTCTGGGGATGCAGCGAGTTTGATCCTGACAGGGATCAAGGTTGACTATGCCCACACATTTCAACACAATTGTCCTGTTAAGCATGCAATATCCAAGTATGCCTAGGTTTGCTTCAAACACCAGCTTAAAACAAAGGAAGCAATCATTTTTGAAGGAATCTATGTACTACGGCTGTTGATCTCGGACCGTCTTTGCTTTCACACCAAGGATAGTGACAGAGCACAGCCTTGCCAAGGGATGCCGCCGACAGTTGAAATGTTCATTTGTTCCAACTATGAGCCAATAGTCCTTTCACTCCTGTTTTCACACCTGCACCGCCCTCTGCTGGAAATGTGATAAAATACACTGGGACGGAACCAGGCTGGTGCAAATTCATCTATTCTACACAGCAAGGAAGGTGCGAGCTTGCAACGTACAAACCACAAAGGTCTGCTCAGTCTTTAAATAGATACAAATGATTCCCTAGCCTCCTTTCATATTATTTAGGTAGACTCCATGAAAGTAACTTCAGTAGCAGTTTCTTTCTATTCTTTACCTAGAATGTGTTTTGATCTTGCCTTGACATGCCTTAGGAACCAGTTCCTGTTTTTGGGTTTTTTGTATAGGTGTGCAGGTGCGCTGGTGGGCTTTGCGGCCTCAAGAGACCCCCGACGGCCGCGTTCTGCGTGCGCGGCAGCCGTTTGTCTGGCGGCTGCACGGCCTTTCCTGTTCATGGGTTGGCCTCCCCAGTTGGGTGAGTCATGCTGCAGTGAGTGCTGGGGGGATGTAGTTTATTTGTATTTTCACTTTTGGGGGGCGCCAGCCATGACATGGAGTTTCGGGACCCCCACAGTGACTGTCTCGCAAGTGCAAGGTAGGTCTGTGCCAAATTCCAGCCTGACTGGTGTAGGGGTGTGGATTTCTATTCAGCACCCACAAGAGGACACCTCATATATATAACATGGGGAAAACGCTTGTTTTAATCTGATTTGCCAGGTTCCTGGGGTCTGTCGAAGAGCTACCCCAGTGGCCTATGGGTAACAAGCAATCCATTGGTAAACTAGGGCGTGGCGCTCAACTCCGTTTTCAGGCAGAGCCAGTGCTGCCTGGGTCTGCAGACATTTCCATGGTCATGTGGCAGGCATGACCAGATGCCAGAGCGCAGTAAACGCCATTGCCTTTCCCGCTGAAGCTGCTATTCAGGAATTCAGTCCATTACATGGCACTCAGGTCTCAAACCTCTGACCTTCCGGTCGTCAAGCTCACGTCTTAACCACTTCAGCCAGTGTGCCCCCTAATCCTTTAGGAGCAAATTTTATTTGTTTAAGAAAACATTAGAGAGCTGGGTTTGAATTTTGCTGAGCATGAGACTGAACGGGTACGCTTTGAACCATTCTGCATCCACAGTATAGCATGGCCAACATCGTTATCAGATATGGCAATATGCTGTAGAAATGTTAAACCAAAGGAGGCCAAGGCTACAGTGACTTGAACTGCTGGACAGCTGTAATTTAGGTTGGAAGTTCAATTCCCCCCTGTACCCCTTTAACATGGTCTGGACTTGATGATATATTGGCTCCCTTCTAACTCTGCAGTTCTAAGATTGTATTATATAATTCTAAGATTACCGTATTTGCCGGTTTATAAAACGCATCAAAGTATAAGAAACAGTTATTACCAAAATGGCCCACTAGAGGCCACTTATATATAGTGAATACTTTATTTGCCAGCACACAAGACGCACTCCATTTTTCCGGTGTATTTTATGGGGGGAAGTGTATTATATGCCGACAAATACGGTATTATTTCTATTGGAATCAAAGAGGCAATCCTGGTAATTTGGTGACACTTTTATCATGCCTCCATCTAGTCACACATCCAGGATCTCACAAACAACTGAGACCATTTCCATTTCACACACGGACATGTCAAAACATGATACTGTTCGCAACATCCAGAACATTCCTTAAAATATCATACGGTCCTTGAAAGCCATGTAGGCTTCAGGTGCCAACACAAAGAACTGCAAAGGTATCAACCAGGAAGTTTTCTGGGTAGCAGCACCCCTATTCTAGAATAGCTTGTCTGCGAAGCTACACCCGACCCCCTGCCTTATAGTTTTAAAATATTTTAAAATGGAATTATGCAGCTCTGTCTCCCTCTCAAAAACTGTATTTTTGACTCCCCCCCCGCCCCCCGCAAGGATTCATAGATCTATTTTTGCCAACTCTTATTAAGGTCTGAAATGCTAAGACAAAAATGAGTTAGGACTACCCAACCTATACAGTAAGGCTGAAACATAAAGAATGGATGATACCAGTATCAAAAATCTCCCACTGAATAATGAAGCCTTAAGCCAGAAAGCGAAAGCAAACCGACACAACGGTGTTTTTTTCGTTCATTTTAATTGCGGTTATTGGAGATGGGAATTAAAATTAGGTAGGACTATGGGGCGAGAAGGGAGGGAGAGAGGATAACGAGATAAGTCCCTGGGTGTGCAAATGATGTTGGTTTTGAATAGTACACATAATAAATTCCATTTTCCCAAAAGCAATAAAAACTGAACTTCTTTGTAAAGTTTCTTTTCTCCGGTTGTGACGATTAGTCCTCGATCGTGTCCTTTTTGCCAGTCTCTTGTCCCTCAAAGAGGGGATACTTGGCCTCCACGTCGGCCCAGCTGACGCTGCCATTTGAAAGATCCTTTACTATGGCAGGAAGTTCGGAGATCTAGAAAGAAGAGGAAAAAAGAGTACAATCAGACTCAAATGGGTTTCAGATCTTAGACAGCGGCTGTTGGGAGAAATCCAGACCGTCTCCGGTTCTGTCCTCTTGAGAATGTTGCCCGCTATGGTCATGATGGAAGCCTGTGGAACCCACAGATACCGGTGTTGAACATGGAAATATGACTGGTCTGAGGTTGGAGAGGCTTCGCTATCCAGGTAAGTGCTTCACGTGAGTCAGAACGCGGATCCTGAGGCAGGGATCTGGCTCACATGGAGATACTTGAACGTATATATCGTCCATGTTCAAGGTGACAGCAGACGGAGCAGAGCTAATATATTGTCCTCAATGCATACAAATTTCACGCACCACTTTAATGTCTAGACAGCATCTGTACTATTTCAGCCTCGAGGTAGGCAGTCGCATGACTCAACGTGGGGCATACATCTGTGGGTACTGTATGTCCTCAAAGCTATGCAGAATAATAGTAGTTTCATGTAAGAAATTATTCTGGATTGAACGGATTTTTGCTGGAGAAACTCCGCTCAGGGGACGCCCGAATGAGGCTCATTTCACGTCCCAAAGATCTTTTCCCACCGAAGTGGTCCCTATTGATCTACTTGCAATTTCTTGCTTTCGAACTGCTAGGTTGGCAGGAGCTGGGACAGAGACAGGCACTCAAACCAGGCACTCAAACCGTCATAGAGTACCCGGGTCTTGAACTGCCGACTTGCTGGCCTTCCAGCTAACAAGTCGAGCTTCTTAACCACTGAGCCACCGCAGAGAAAGGTAAACACACAATGGGGCATAAGTTCATTTCTTGGATCTCATACTCCTGCATTCTCCATTACTAGTTTCTTCACCGGTTATTCTGATCTTAAATCAGACTCGCTCCTTTGAGGACTCTTTGGCCTTTGACTCTTTGCTCCAAGCCATTCTGAATTAGGATGAGAAATCCTGGAGATTCACACATTTGGCTAAAACCATCCCATCCCTAGAAGTAGGAACTGGCAGAACTTAAATATACAGGAAAAGCTACAGCCAACTGTTTATTTACTCCAATGACTATAAGACAGTGATGGCGAACCTTGGCATTCCAGGTGTTCTTGGACTTCAATTCAGAGAAGCTAAAGTCCCTCTGCATCCACACGAATGGGTTTGTTGCGCATATGTGCAGTAAACCCATTCGTGTGGATTCACAGAGGACTTGGGCTTCTGGGAATTGAAGTCCAAGAACAGCTGGAGTGCCAAGGTTCACCATCACGGCATATAGGATCATCAGTTCAGAGGAGGGCAGCAAGGAAGATCAAGGGACTGGAAAACAACCCCTGTGAGGAAAAGACTGAAAAGAACTGGGCATGAGAAAAGGGGACTGAGGGAGAGGGGGGGAAATCTGAAAACACTTTTCAAATACCGTATTTATTCGAGTATAACGCGCACTCGTGTATAACGTGCACCCCTAATTTTCCATGAAATCTTGGTATAAAATTTTTTTTCACACGCCTCGTCTCCCGCGCCACCCAATCAGATCCCGCCAGCCGCGTGCCCCTGGGCCCGTGGGTGGGGCAGACGGTGCATCTCAGCAGTGCCTACCGTACTCGGCGCCGGCTCCTTGAGTCGCGCGGCCCGGGTAGGCGTGGAGCACGCCGCGGCCCTCTCCCGGAGGGTTCCCTTCTCGGCGGGTGCGTGCAGGTGAGCGGCGGCGGCAGCGGGACCTGGGCGCCTGGGAGGAGGGCCGCGACGTGCTCCGCGCCTACCCGGCGCCGGCTCCTTGAGTCGCGCGGCCCGGGTAGGCGCGGAGCACGCCGCGGCCCTCTCCTGGAGGGTTCCCTTCTCGACCCGGCGGGTGCGTGCAGGTGAGCGGCGGCGGCAGCGGGACCTGGGCAGGCGCCCAGGTCCCGCTGCCGCCGCCGCTCACCTGCACGCACCCGCCGAGAAGGGAACCCTCCGGGAGAGGGCAGCGGCGTGCTCCACGCCTACCCGGGCCGCGCGACTCAAGGAGCCGGCGCCGGGTAGGCGCGGAGCACGCCGCGGCCCTCTCCCGGAGGGTTCCCTTCTCGACCCGGCGGGTGCGTGCAGGTGAGCGGCGGCGGCAGCGGGACCTGGGCAGGCGCCCAGGTCCCGCTGCCGCCGCCGCTCACCTGCACGCACCCGCCGGGTCGAGAAGGGAACCCTCCGGGGAGGGCCGCGGCGTGCTCCGCGCCTACCCGGCGCCGGCTTCTTGAGTCGCGCGGCCCAGTCCTCGTGTATAACGCGCACCCAAACTTTGAGCCTTTTTTGGGTATAAAATTTTGCGCGTTATACACGAATAAATACGGTACTTGAAAATGCCCTTGGAGGGGTGGGGTGGGGGCACATGAAATGGTGCCAGAGGGCCCGATCCAGCCCATGGGCCTTAGGTTGGGAACCACTGGTCCTAATGGTTAGAGCAGTGGGACAATGGAAATCAATGACCTTGGGAGGTGGCGAGTGCTCCAACACTGGAGAGAAAATTGGGCAACTATCTGTCAGATCTGCTTTGAATTTCATTCTTGCATCGAGCAGGGACTTGGAATTGATGGCCTCATAGACTCCTTCTAATTCAATTCTTCTATAATTCTTCTTCTGTTCATTTTCTATTCACTGGGATTCAAATCTGGTTTCCTTCATCTCTAGCCGCACCAGCAGCATTCTAAGCATTTGGGGAATACAACTGCGCCAGAACAGACTATACGAAAAGAGAAATTTCCAAGCTTCCCCCATGCTTTTCTGCATGTTGTTCCCCCATCCCCTTCAGCCCACATGTCCTACCTCTGCCCTGATCTGGCGCATGGAATCACGGTCTCTTAAAGTGGCCGTGTGCGGCGTCCGGTTGACCGTGTCAAAGTCAATGGTGATCCCAAAAGCCACACCAATTTCATCCGTTCTGGCGTAGCGCTTGCCAATAGACCCCGAGGAGTCATCCACTTTATGGGAGACGCCGTTTCTGGTGAGAGCTTCGGCTGATGAAAAGACGGGGAGAAAGCAAAAGTGTGCATAAGTTCTTACTGAATTAGCTAGTACAGAGCAATCAAAAACTTGGGCAAAGAACAGGCAGGCGTCCCTAAAGACCTACTAAACTAATGACTGGGAGCCTCGGCTCATGAAAGTCAAGCACAAGTTTGCTTTTAAGTGCTGAGTAAAAACTCAGAAATTTGGCTCCTGCCCCAAATCTTTTTTTGACTTATATTCTCAGAAGCTTAGGCAGCATGAACAAACAACAAGAGACTGAATGTTCCAAGCCATCTGGAGGGGCGAAGGGTCTTCCTCTCTTTTGCGGCACATGCACAGAAGTAGAAAGGGAGAAAAATAAAGTCTTCTGGGTCATCAGGAACTAAAACGATGCAAAACACAATCTAAAAGACAGATGAGTGAAATCCTTCTGCCTAGGACTCAGATCACGTAAGGGAAATTGTATACATCTTGGCAGACAAATCACCTCTCAGAAATGAGGTGCTGGTTGTGTTCCTGAACATAAGCCACACTTTGCAATTTCCTGTAAGGTAAAAGTCACCCTTGCTCGAAAGCCAGTCGACTCTAGGGTTCAGTGCTCATCTCTGTTTGTAGCCAAAGCGCCAGCGCTGTCTGCATCTACAGACATTTCCGTGGACATGCGGCAAGCATTACTAGACACCGGAGTGCACGGAACGCTGTTTATCTTCCCACCGAAGTGGTACCTATGTATCTACTTGCAAATTCTTGCTTTCTAGCTGCTAGGTTGGCAGGAGCTGGGACAGAGACAGGCGCTCACTCCATTGTGCAGCACTCAGGTCTTGAACTGCCAATTTTCCAGTCGTGAAGTTCAGCATCTTAGCCACTAAGCCACCTGCAATTTCTTGTACACAGGGTAAATTGGGGAAAGGATTTTGGCAACTATTGCCTCCTATTGCCTTCTAGATTTATTTTATCTTTCTTAATGTCAAAAAAACAATTAAAGAGCACATGCTACCAAAAGATAAATTATCCAAAATAATTGTTTCAAAATAATGATAATAATAATAATTGTCAAGATAATAATTAAGTGGAAACAAATGATATTGACAAGAAGTCTAGGTAACTGTTGTTTGTGACTCTTCTGCTAATATTTTTTTCTCAAGGCATGAACTATTTTTAGGAACTGAAACTTATTTTCCCTTCAATTCATCTGTGCAATTGGTTTAATTTCCACGGTATCTTTTCCACTGTATGTATTTGACCTACTTACATAGATCCTTCACAAATGGCATAAATTCCTGGTTCTGGCTCAAAGGAAGGACCGAGCATTTGTACGGCGCCACAACAGCAGGGAAGCTGAAGAACTGGAACCGAGAGAAAACAGAGGCTTAGCCTGGCAAAACTCACAGAGCCCACTCTGGGCGTTAAAATTAAAAACAAAATGTTTTCTGAACATTAATACTGTATATACTCTAGTATAAGCCAACCTGAATATAAGCCAAGGTACCTAATTTTGACCTGAAAACCCAGGAAAATAGATTGACCCGAGTATAAACCAAGAGTGGGAAATGCAGCAGCTGTTAGTGAGTTTCAATAATTAAAATAAATGAAAAGACAGTAAATTTTTAATTTAGAGCTTTTTTTACTGTATTTGCACCACCCAACCAGTGATGGCGCTGCAGGGGACCTGGTTGGGGAGGTCAATTGCATGGAGGCAGGAAGTGTTGCTCTAGCCTAGCCTCTTGCTTCCCCTGTAAAGAAGAAGCATGGCTTCCTCCCTCCATCTTGGCCACATGGAGCAGGGACAAAGACACGAAGGTAAGTTAAATCCTTTCTTTTTCCACACCAGTTTGGAAGGGGTATGTGATTGCATTGTAGTGCTTCTTTCTCCATAGGAATGAATTGAAAACAAACTTCAGACTGGAAGAAATGAATTTTCAATGTATTCTAATGGGAAATCGTGATTTGCATCCCCTTGTGGCCAGTTGTGGTAATTGCGCATCAGCCATTTTGCTGCAAATGTGCTGAACCTTACTGTGAAACTGCCTGAATCACTAAAAAACAAACAAACATATTTTTAGACCCTTGTGGTTATTGACCCGTATATAAGTCAAGTCCCCTTTTTGGACCTCATTTTTGGGCTAAAAAAACTCGACTTGATACTCGGGTATATACGGTAAGAATTAGAAAAAACACAGAACACTTCACCACAGTCTTTTAGACCAGGGTTTCTCAACCTTGGGCTTCCAGGTATTCTGGGACTTCAATTACCAGAAGCCCAAGTCAGCACACCTGCTGAACAGGGCTTCTGGGAATTGAAGTCCCAGAACATCTGGTGAGCCAGTGTAGGGAAGCCCTGAATTAGACCATTCAAAATTGGTGATAATGACAACTATGACAATTCTAATGCCTTTTTATCTTACAGTGCAGACATTCTGCCCACAGAAATGGCAGGAAGGATTGTCAGGTTGTCAGCAACATTTGAAACAACTATTCAGTCTGTATCTACAGTTTCCAAATGTTGGAATATAATATCCCATCAGTCCTTCCTAGTAAACAAAGTTGGTGGCAAGGAATGCTGGAAACAGCCATGAAACCACAAGTAACATACAATGTTTGACATGTGCAAAGGGATAAACTGTTCTGATGTTTTCTCTCCAACCAGCCTATCTGTTCACATCTCTCTGTGAGAAAAAGGAGCCTAGAAATTAGACCACTTGGAGCTCAGCAAAGATGTGAACCAAGTCTATATCGCAAACCAAAGACAAGAACTGTATCACCTGGTGGGATCAAGCAGTCCATCAATCTTTCCAAAAAGGAGCGCTAAACACCCACCAACTCCTAAGACCAGCTAAAATTGCAAGTAAATCCTACCGTCCGCTGCTCATCTCCCTCCCGGATGCGGAATGTGTGCTCAAATACTGTGTACATGATTCTTCCAATACCAAACGAAGGCTCAATCACATTAGGAACAATCTCTTCCACTGGAGAGGGAAACAAGAAGCTATTAGGTAGAGGTAAAGGTCACCCTTGCTCGAAGGCCAGTCATATCCAACTCTAGGGTTCAGTGCTCATGTTTATAGCTAAAAAACCAGTACTGTCTGCGTCTGCAGATGTTTCCGTGGACATGTGGCAGGCATGCCTCAAGACCAGAGCGCACAGAATGCTGTTTACCTTCCCTATTTATCTACTTGCAATTTCTTGCTTTCGAACTGCTAGGTTGGCAGGAGCTGGGACAAAGACAGAAGCTCACTCTGTCATACAGTGCCCGGGAATCGAACTCCGACCTTCCAGTCAGCGAGTTCAGCGTCTTAATCACTTGAGCCACCGCTATTACAGAGGGTCTATTTGCCTGGACCAAATGACTCAGCTGTCTGATTTTAAGAAGGTTCTTCCATCTGTGAACCTTTAAATATTGTAAGCATGGGGACTGGAGACGTACCATGTAAGGTCTTCTTGAATCGTTTCACACTGACCATGTCCTTTGTCAACTGGAACGTTTTCCCTTCGGTTTCAATAGTAAATTCCCTGTGGGAAAACAAAAGAGTCTTCAAAATCAAATCAACAGTCGTCTCCTTCTCAGATGGAGCCTCCTCTCAGGATTTCCATCACTCAACGCTAGGTAAACTGATTTCTTCTAAGCTTGGAAGATGAGCAGTTGGTCGGGATATACAGAGCATCCTTGAAGATTGCGGTATTTTTGAACCACAATCGGGCGCACCCTGGTAGCGGCAACCTTGTGTTGCCAGCTAATCTTTCTCACACTAGGTCAGGCAAAAGGAACTGCAGAATGAACTCACCAAAGAGTGGCTTCATTTTTGCAGTTTCACATCTGGTGTAGACAGGGGAGGAGGAGCAGACTTGGACTAGGTTACTGCTTGGATGAGAGACCAACAGAACCACCAAGTAAGGCTAGGAAAGAATCCTTCCTTGAACCCTGCAGTGCTGCTGCCAATCAGAGTAGATAATATTGGGTTAAATGGACTAAGGCAGTGGTTCGCAGCGTGGAGCCCATGCCCCACAGGGGGACTTCAGTTCCCAGATGCTTAAGTCAGTACACTGGCTGAACAGTGCTTTGAGGAATTGCCTTAGGCTTCTGGACTAAGGGCCTGACACAGGGGGAGGAGACCTCCTATGCTGCTATGAGAAAATAGCAATAGCAATTACACTTTTATACCACCCCATAGGGCTGTGATGGCGAACCTTGGCACTCCAGATGTTCTTGGACTTCAACTCCCAGAAGGCCAAGCCCCCTGTGAATCCACACGAATGAATTTATTGCGATTCATCTGGCCTGTGCTGCCCTCATCGCTCCCGGAAGCGGAAAACACGCCCGTATGGAGGTAGGGTTAACCCAGAAGAGTCTTAACCGTACAGGCTCGTTTTACTTCCGCTTCCAGGAGCGACAAAAGTGGGGGGTGGGGGGAATACATGGTATGTGACAACCATACCGGAAAAGGCACTGTTTGTAATCCAATCTGAATCACAACGGAAGCAAACAGATCGGTCTGCCTTCTTCGTCACTGATTCTGCTCAACTTACCCTTTTTCATTGAGTAGTTTCTCCATCTCACTGATGTAACACTCATCGCAGATGGCAAGGTATTCCAGCACCAGCTTGGCATCCTTCTTGTAAGCCTTGCCGATCGCTCCCTTACTTGCTTCAAACTGGACTACATTTACCGTTTTGTACAGGTAGCGTTAAGGAATGGACAAGAAAAGCTGAGAATTTTTTAGATAACTAAATCCTGAAGGACAGGATTATCTTTGCCACCTTGGTGTAATGCAGTGTTCCTTCAGCACTCCAATACGGATAATAATAATAATTTAATAATTTTTCGAATTTCTACGCCGCCCACTCATGTAGATGTTAAATAAGGGAGGAGAGAGCACCGAACCCTGAGGCACCCCATATTTGAGGAGCCTAGGGCTGGACCTCTCGCTCTCCAACCACACCGACTGGGTATGGCCCTCCAGAAAAGAGGAAAACCAGGACAAGACCTTGCCCTGGATCCCCAATCGTTTTGAGCCGTTCCAGGATACCGTGGTCGACGGTATCGAAGGCCGCTGAGAGGTCAAGGAGAGCAAGGACGGACGGATGACCGCCATCCCACTCCCGCCAGAGATCATCCATCAGTGCGACCAATGCCATCTCCGTACCACGTCCGAGCCTGAATCCTGATTGAAAGGCGTCCAGATAATCCGCTTCATCCAGGACACCCTGCAACTGTCGTGCCACCGCCTTTTCCAATACCGTCTCTAAATAGCTACATCCAAGCAATGGACAGAATATAAGGGCTTTGGGGTTTTATTCTGTTTACTTAAAGTTCTTCCATACATCACAGGATATGACAAATCACAGAATCGCTGAGTTGGAAGGGGCCTTTTAGGCCACCAGGTCCAACCTCCTGTTCAATACAGGAATCTGAAGTCCAATTCTCTCTTGCATGCTTCCAATGTTGGAGCGAGCGTTCACCACTTCCCAAGATCATGAGTTCCATTGTCGTACTGCTCTAACAGCTAAGTGGGTTTTCCTGATATATAGCCAATATCTGGCTTCCTTGAGTTTGAGTCTGTTGTTACACATCCTGCGTTCTGGGATGATGGAGAGCAGGCCCTGCCCTTCCTTTTTATGATTATCTTTCAGTTATTTGAAGAGTGCTATCATCCTATCCCATCTCAGTCTAGCCTTTTCTCAAGGCTAAACATGCCCAGTTTCCTTCAGTCTTTCTTGCTAGGGCTTGGCTTCCAGTCCTCTGATCATCCTTGCTGCCTTTCTCTGTACCTACTCTAGTTTGTTTACATCTTTCTTAAAGTGCAGTGCCCAAAATTGGACACAGGACTCTAGGTGTGGCCTGAATAGTTCTAAATATAGGGGAACTGGTACTTCACAGGGTTTGGAGACTATACTTCTGTTAATGCAGCCTAAAACAGCATTGGCCTTTTTAGCAGCCATATCACACTGTTGGCTCATATTCAGCTTGTGATCTACAACAATTCCAAAATCGATCCAGGCAATATCTGTGACAGGTTAGCACTGTGTCACATTTTACCTGCAGTTGGGCAAACCACAGAGAAGGCACTTCTGGGCAATAAGACATTATTGAAAACCTTGGTACCAGCTGATCAGAGAAGAAAGCAAATGTCCTGCCAACACACATAGGCCCAGGTAACGCACAAGTACCTGACTCATATTTCAAAATACTCTCAGTGTCACAAGTCTTACCAAAACAATTCATAGCATGTCTTCTCACAGCACATGCAGAGCAGAACAGTCTGACAGGCATAAATAAATTATCCTCTTACTCACAACTCTGCCACCAATTTCTACTTCCAGACTGTGAAATCGTACAGAGTTGACAGCATTCTTGCATTTTAGAAACTGCTGGGGCACAAAACCATTTGAAGATTGTATATATCTAACTGTATATCTGGTATAATCAGCAGGATTCCCATCTAAACAGACCAGCAATATACAGTACCTTAAAGTAGAGATGTCCAGTATCTTCATTCAGGTTTACAATGACAAGTTCACAACTACTGGCTTCAAGACAGTTTCCGTTTTTAACCCCCATGGCCTTGGCACAGGAAAATCCATGACACGGATCAGAAATCCTCATGCCTGCTTCCTCACAGGAAAGAATCTACTGTGGGAAATAGCGGTTTTGTTTCCAAAAGGATATGGGCTCCTTCAGTAGCTTCTCGGCTACAAGAGGAACTTTGGTTGCTCTTGCGTGGCAAGAGAGATCATAGCAGGAACGGTCAGCACAGCCAACAATTTCAATCCACCCCTGGAACAGCCAAAAAGACATACGTATTTTCATATATTTCCTATCAACTATTCCACATTATTACAATAGAATTTTTTTCTTGCTAAGAACACTAGCAATTCCACTCAAAATAATAATAATAATAATAATAATAATAATAATAATAATAATAATAATAATAATAATAATAATAATAATAATAATAATAATAATAATAATAATAATAATAATAATAATAATAATAATAATAATAGATTTTAATTCCCTTAGTTCCATTATCCCCTTCCATACCCACTGAGATTAATTAGATTATTTAAAATAAAACATTACATTTCATTCATTATTTAAATCAGCTTTGAAAACCATGCACTTTAAATGTGAAAAATGCAGAAGAAGAAAACAGCAGGAGGAGTCAAGTAGCTGAGGTCTGCAAAGGCTATTTAAATAAGAAAAAAGAGGTGGATCAATTACAAAGAAGTTAACGGAAAGCTTCCTTTTCCAATCAACATTAGAAACATTTTCAATAAAGCCTAGTCCAGTGGTGGCAAATCTATGGCACGCGTGCCAGAGGTGGCACTTGGAGCCCTCTCTGTGGGCACCCATGCAGTCACCCCAGCACAGAGTTCGCCCCGCCCCTCTGCCCAGCAGCCCAATGGGAGCACTTCCTCCCTCCCCCAGCACAGTTCGCCCCACCCCTCTGCCCAGCAGCGCAATGGGAACGCTTCCTCTCTCCCCCAGCACAGTTTGCCCCTCCCCTCTGCCCAGCAGCCCAATGGGAGTGTTCCCTTCCTCCCCTGTTGCTGTGTTGGCACTTTGCGATAAATAAGTGGGTTTTGGGTTGCAGTTTGGACACTCGGTCTCTAAAAGGTTTGCCATTACTGGCCTAGTGGGTCTGAACAGTCCATTTGGCATTTTGCCACAAATCATTACTCTGGATATAAAAAGGAGAGGGCATTGGGGAGGGTAGGTAAAGGTTGCCCCTGCTCGAAAGCCAGTCGTATCAGACTCTAGGGTTCAGTGCTCATCTGTTTATAGCCAAAGAGCCAGCACTGTCTGCCTTTACAGACGTTTCTGTGGACATGTGGCAGGCATGCCTCAACACCCGAGTACAAAGAACGCTGTTTACTTTCCCACTGATGTGGTCCCTATTTATCTACTTGCTATTTCTTGCTTTCAAACTGCTAGGTTGGCAGGAGCTGGGACAAAGACGGACGCTCACTCCATCATGCAGTACTTGGGAATCGGAATTGGATCTTTTAGTCGCCAAGTTGAGCCACCACAGTCCCTTTGGGGAGGGTAAGTACCTGCTTTTACACACAGACCCCAAATGGCAAGTTTGATCCGGGGGAGGGGGGGATGACTTGCCATATAAATAAAAATCTATCCCACCCTGAAAAATAGGGTGTTCAGGTTCCACTGAGAAAACATAACATCTAGTGTTCTAATGGTGAGAGAGTCCCTAAAAAATGAAGCAGGCTCACATTTATTGGGTAATTCATCCTCCAACTCCTCCTTAGGTCAGAGTCTCAACGGGGCACGGGGGCTTGAGCAGTCTAACTAGGCAGTGTTGCCCATCTCTTTGTCAATGTTAGCCCGGGACTAAAACTCACCAAAGCGTCCTCCATTGGCTGAAAACTGAGGACACACATCATGGTCTGTCTAGCCAGCAGGTGACGTGATATCCAAGTGGCTAAAAAAACTGCTTGCAGATGGACTTGATTTCTCAAAACCATTTGCATGTGCGGAGCATCGTCACAGAGATGTCTACCAATGTGCAGACTCCTCGCTGAATAACGATGCCAAGGTATCCTCCTCCAAACAGTTCATCAGAACATCACCTACCTAGGCCACCCCACCAATGGCAACGCATGTCAAAGCCCCATCAGCTATCAGACCACTTACGTAGGATGTTTTCGACTCTGCGTCCCAGCAGTCGCAGGCATAATGAGCCATCTCGTTCTCCATGTGCTGTCGGAAGCGCAGCTTGTTGGGAGAGATGCCAACTTTGACAAGGTAGAGGTAGATGCGGCCAATGAAGTAGCCCAGCACCGAGTTATTGATTACACCCTGGCGGGAAAAACACAATAAGGTCAGAAACTGCTTCCTCTAGAAGGGAAGAACTGACTCCAATAATGCTTGTAATATGGCAGAAAATATCACTCCCTCCACCTGAAGTCTTAACAGCATCTATGATGTCATGAATCGGAAGAATTAATTTAGGATAAATCATAAAAAGCATTCTGCAGAACACTTGATTCTGCAGGATGTTCAGTACCTAAAGATTCAACCTATCAATGGATTTTTTTCCCATGCTGGCATTTCAGAAATGATCAGTAGGGACTTTGTCATATCTTGCTCACTGTTTCAGAAGCAATGATCTTCCTCAATATGATAAACATTGGTACAGAGGAAAACACTAAACTCTCAGCACATCTCCCCAAGAAGAAATCCTGGAAACTGCAATGAATTCAACGATCCATAGCTGTCCACATGATTAAAATTCTCAGGGCTTCTTACAAATGGTATTATTTGCTTATTTTTTTACTTTATTTTACTTCTACAGCATCCAATATTATGCTGAACTTCACGACTGGAAGGTCAGCAGTTCTAGACCTGAGTGAGCTCCCATTTCGTGTCCCAACTCTTGCCAACCTAGCAGTTAGAAAGCA
Organism: Bradypodion ventrale; assembly: GCA_035047345.1. NCBI lineage: Eukaryota > Metazoa > Chordata > Lepidosauria > Squamata > Chamaeleonidae > Bradypodion > Bradypodion ventrale. The sequence goes on along the minus strand of JAWDJE010000006.1, from coordinate 132,846,707 downwards.
AGACATTGCAAGTAGATAAATAGGGACTACTTTGGTGGGAAGATAAACAGTGATCCATGCACTTCAGTGTCTAGTCATGCCTACCATATGTCCACAGATACGTCTGCAGATGAAGACAGCACTGGCTCTTTGGCAATAAACAGAGATGAACACTGAACCCTAGAGTAGGATATGACTGGCTTTCGAGCAAGGGTGACCTTTATCTATCTATCTATCTATCTCTCTCTCTCTCTCTCTCTCTCTCTCTCTCTCTCTCTCTCTCTCTCTCTCTCTCTCTCTATATATATATATATATATATATATATATATATATATATATATATATATATATATATATATATATATATATATATATATATATACACACATATATATAAACTTGTAAAATCACAAATAAAACAATAAGACAAGACAGAGCCTTTGTAGTACAGTGATTAAACTGCAGTACAGCAGTCAAAACTCTGCTTACAATCTGAATTCAATCCTGATGGACACAAGTTCGACTCAGCCTTTCATCCTTCCCAAAGTTGGGAAAATAGTACCCAACTTGTGGGGAGCAAAATGCTTATTACCTTGTGATCCACTCAGACAGCATTCTAAGTGCTATTGGATGATATAGAAGTGCAATGGCTATTGCTACTGCTAAGTCTAAATAACACAAAGACCAAAACTCCGCTGAGAAGGTGTTTTAAAGACACAAGGAACACCTGGATTACCTGTTCAACGGCATCCCCCAAACGCATGGTGCGAGCTGATTGCCCGCTGGTCTGGGCTTTGGAGGAGTAGAGGAGGATGTGTAGGTCTGCTAAACTCTGGAACTTGGGGTGGTGCTTCTCACTGGGGTCCACGAAGTGCTCAATTTCTGCCATTGTGAATTCTCTAAAACAAAAGGGCAAAGCCTGGATTTAACAGCAGCCATTTGGTTTTGACAGGCACTTCGAACCAATATGTTTGTAATACACAGTCCCACATATAAAAGTCAAGCCATGTTAATACTCTCAATAACACTCCTGCCACCTGACCCTGACTCAAGAGTGCTGGTATGTATCATCATTGCACATGCTCTTGGGTGAGATTAGGAGCTATATTGTTCATGGACTCAAACTGCTTGCTTGAGTCATAAGAGATCCTATTAACAACAGGCTCTCCTCCACTGTGCCCCTTTTTTAATTGCCAAAGTCCAAATATTACACCATTAAACTGTGGTGGCTTAGTGTTAAGATGCTGAACACGACGACAGGAAGGTTAGCAGTTTGAGACCCAAGCACTGCATGATGGAGTAAGCTCCTGTCTCTGTCACAGCTCCTGCCAACCTAGCAGTTCAAAAGCAAGAAATTGTAAGTAGAGAAACAGGGACCACTTCGGTGGGAAGGTAAACAGTGTTCAGTGCACTCTGGTGTCTAGTCATGCCTGCAACATATCCATGGAATTGTCTGCAGACACAGACAGCATTGCCTCTTTAGCGATAAACAGAGATAAGCACTGAACCCTAGAGTCGGATACGACTGGCTTTCGAGCAAGGGCAACCTTTACCTTTATCTAAACATAGTTATAAGTCTATAAACTCCCTTATGGTACATAATACAGTTACTACATCCCATCTTCTATTGTAAAAATGGGAACTAGCGAGTAAGGGGGAGGTAGTTTCATGGGATCCTATAGCCATCAGCTACGCTGGCTAGAAGGAAAGATCCATCATCTTCGAGAGAGATGACTCTGACCATACCTGACCCTGATGAGGCCCGAGCGAGGAGAGATCTCGTTTCTGAAGGAATTTCCTATTTGAGCAGCAGCAAAAGGTAGTTTGCCTTGGTTGAACTCCAAAAGGCGTTTAAAATTCAGGAAGATCCCTTGCGCAGTTTCTGGCCTCAGGTAACTTTAAAAAGAAAGAAACACAAAAGACGATATCACAACCATGAACTAGAGAACAGGAAACCAATCCCGCTGCAAGGAAGCAGACCTGGTTTCCACACAATTGATAACCAGGCTAAGAAGCCAAATGAAAGTGAGCCAGCTTGGTCTCTGCTAGCATGTCTTCCAAAGTTGCTCCCAATTCCCCTAGCTGCGATTACACCTTATGTCATTACCAAATCTTCTCCCCCTAAAGTCTCTATTATGCAAAGGGGGGGGGGGGAGAGCAAATATTACTTTTGAGAAGATGGTTTTTCCCCACCAGGTATAACCAATGCTTACTTGGCTGTCTCTGAATCATTCTCCCCTTTTCATCATCACAACTGGGATGTTAACTGTTTTCCCCTGAAAGACACGCATTCTCAGGAATTTGTCCAGAATGGGGCTGGGTGGTGGTGGTGGTGGTGGCTAAGAGAAGTAAACCCCTGGGGAGTGTGTTCAGTTTCAAAATGACTAATATCACCTATAGCAGTGGTGAACACTCCTTGACGCTTCAGGTGTCCTTGGACTTCAATTCTCAGAAGTCCAAGTCTGCACTCCTGCTGATCAGGGCTTCTGGGAATTGAAGTTCAATACCACCTGGAGTGCCACGGTTCGCCATCACTGACCTATAGCAGGTCTTGAGAGACATCAGTCTTCATGTTTAACATACCCTGGCATGTTTCCTCCTGGCCCTATAGAAGTCTTGAACATAAGGTTGAACGACACCGGAGGAGTGAGGTCATTTCCTGTAGTGGGAGATTTCACATTGTAATTCACAAACAGGTCTGCGAGTTCGGCTTGGCCATAGTTATCCAGCTAGGAGCAAAAATGGGAGAAAATCAATCAGAAAAATACTGGAGACTACAGTGGAGCTTACCACTAACACCGGTGTTTCCCAACCTTTGGTTTTTGTACTTCAATTCTCAGAAGCCTAAGTCAATTCCCCAAAGCACTGATCAGCCAATGAACAGACTTAGGCTTCAGGGAATTGAAGCCAGGGCCCCATATTGGAAACCACTGCTCTCCGTCTCCCCTTTAACAGGCTATAAAGCCCTTAAAAGAAAGCTGCAAGACATCGTAGCCAGTGCTTGGAAAAGCTGCTCTTGATGAACCTACAATTCCTAGAAACTAGATCAAAAAAGGAAAAACTACAAACCAATAGTAACAGGACACGTGCTCTGCACTTAATTTATTTGGTAAGGTTCATTCATTCCTCCATTCCTAAAAAAAACAAAAAACAAAACTGGGCCTAATTAGAAACTGAGAAGCTGTATAGGCTTCCTTCCTCTCGCCCATCTTAAACTCCTGGAATATGAAGACGGATGTTTGCCTGAGAAGTCAGTTCCGCTAGTTTCAGCCGACCAACTATTTGAGGTCTCTCTTTCCAGATTTCCACAAGATCTACTGACCTGTGTTAGCACATTCTCCATTTCAGTCTTTTTTTCAGCTGTACATTTCTTGTCAGACATGAGCTTCTGTAAATGGGCTACAAGACAAAAGAAGGACATAGTCATAGCTAACCCACAAGTCCAGCAAAACGCAACAATGAGGCATTACAGCATTCAGGCAAGCCTCTGGGACTCCCCAAAGGGATCAGTTATGACTAGATGCCGGAGTGCATGGAATGCTCTTGCCTTTCCTGCCGAAGTGGTACCTATTGATTTATTTGCAATTTCTTGCTTTCAAACTGCTAGGTTGGCAGGAGCTGGGAGAGACGACAGGCACGCACTCTGTCGTGCAGCACATGGGTCCTGAAATGATGACCTTCCAACTTTCCAGTTGTCAAGCTCAGCATCTTAACCACTAAGCCACCGTGGAACCCTTTATGGGGATTTCTAGGAAGTCCATTTTTTTTTCCTGCTCTTGTTTTTCAGAAAGAAAAGCTTGTAACCCTGATGCAGCAGATAAAGAGGCAGGAGAAAAACTTGAGAATATGAAGCCTGAAGAGATGCCAGTTTAGTATGTTACATACATCTGTAGGGTAGGCTTGATAACATCACTGAAGCAAGGTAAGTAAAGGTAACGTTCACCCTTGCTTGAAAGGCAGTTGTATTCGACTCTAGGGTTCAGTGCTCATCTCTGTTTGCAGCCAAAGAACCAGTGCTGTCTGTGTCTGCAGATGATTCCGTGGACATGTCGCAGGCATGCCTCAACACCAGAGTGCACAGAACGCTGTTTAACCTTCCCACCGAAGTGGTCCCTATTTATCTACTTGCAATTTCTTGCTTTCAAACTGCTAGGTTGGCAGGAGCTGGAATAGACACAGGCACACACTCCGTCCTGCAGTACCCGGGAATCGAACTCCGACCTTCCAGTCAGCGAGTTCAGTGTCTTAGTCACTTGAGCCACCACAATCCCTCAAAGCAAGGTAAACACAACACAATTCATGAATGTTCAAAGGAATGTACCTTTTAAAAGGTGATCAGCTCGAAAACATTCTCCATTTTGTACGTCCTTCACCATGAAATCTGCAAATTTGTCCACATGGCCAGAGGTCCTAAAATGGAAAACACCAATATTATGTCAAGCACTATCATGACAAGATACCCTCTCAACACCATGAAGCGCACGGGGTGGGGGGTGGGGTAACATTTTAAAAAGGGAGGCCTGCAGTGAACTTACTTGGTTATCAAAATACACTCTGCAAAGAAGCAAGGTAAAAATCAGAGATTTATACATAGACCCATGATGGGGAACCTTGGCACTCCAGATGTTCTTGGACTTCGATTCCCAGAAGCCCAAGCCCCCAAGAATCTGCACAAATAGGTTTACTGCAATTCATCTGGCCCGCGCCGCCCTCGTCGCTCCTGGTTCCTTTAGGGAGTCAATCTATCGCACATTTGGCCTTCCTCTTTTCCTACTGCAGTGCCTTTCCCAACATTGTCTTTTCCAGAGAATCTTGCTTTCTCATGTGTCCAAAGAAGGAAAGGCTCAATTTCATCATTTTTACCTCCAGACACAGTTCAGTCTTGATTTGCTCTATGACTTACTTGCTCATCTTCCTGGCAGTCCACAATATCCACAAAGTTCTCATCCAACGCCATATTTCAAATGAGCGTGCGTGCATTTTCCTGGCAACTTTCTTTATTGTCCAGTTTTCACACTCATTCATAGTGATAATAAATACAAGAGTTAAGTGGTCATAGTCTCCCAATGACACAGCCTATACTTGATGATATTTTCCAATTCCTTCATTGCTGCAGTCGCCATTTGGGTTGATGATTGAACCAAGGTATACAAATTCTTTCACTATTTTAACTTCTTCATTGTGAACATGAAAGTTATGTATTTCATCTTCAGTCGTGATTTTTGGCTTCTTGATGTTCAACTGTAGTCCTGCTTTGGCACTTTCTTCTTTCGCTCTCCTTAAAAGTCATTTCAACTCATTGCTGTTTTCTGCCAGTAAGATGGTGTCAACTGCATATCTTCAATTATTGATGTTTCTTCTACCAACTTTCACTCCTTGTTCATTTGAATCTAGTCTGGCTTTCCACATCTTATATTCTGTGGGGTAAAATGCACCCTTGTCTGACACCTTTGCTTATAGGAAACAATTCTGTCTCTCCATGTTCTATCCTGACAGTCATTTATTTCTTGTCCATCAAGCACACCCATTTCTTTTTTTAAAAAGCCTGTAACTCCCAAGTACTACCATTTGCTCGATTCTGAAATTATGAATCCGTAACTTCTCTCTATGAACCAGGATATTTCACTTGCATCCTCTAAAAATAACTTGCTTTGTCCAGTAACTAATTAGCAGCCTTTTTGCTTCTATAAAAATTCCAGGCCTTCCACTATCTCTCAACACTAAGTTCTGGTCTCCCTGTTGTTTCATGTTTTAGCAGCAGAAGAAAGCTTACAGCAGGGGAGGTCAATTATTCAATAACACAAAGGAACAAACGTGAAAACAGAAAGTAGAAACACCAGGAATAGAAAATAAGGGCAGCGCGGTGCTCAACGTACAGTTTCATGGCTTTATTCCCAAACTTCTACCACAGAAGCAAAAAAGACCTGCCATGATGTATGTGCCATAATTGGCTCTGAATGTTCTGTGACAAGGAAGGCTAAACGTTAAAACCAGAATTAAGTTATCAAGGCTCAAGTGATCAAGAGCTGGAGTGCCCAAACTTTTTGGGCCGTGGGCCGGTCATGTGGTTCAGTGGGCCGGTCACGTGGTTCCTCCCACTGGAAGCAGAATGCACCTTGTAATCTGCTTTGCAACAGGATGAGATAGATTTTTAGGCTGCCATTTTCTCTGCTTAAACCAGGGATGCCCAAACTATGGCCTGTGGGCCAGATTCAGCCCACAGGCTGTAGTTTGGGCACACCTGATCTAGAGGCACATTAAGCAAGGAGACACACACCTAGACAGAGCAGATTGCACTTACTTCAGAACAGCTTCTGGTGTGAGCATGGTGCAGTCGATCTCAAAAATCTGTTCTTCCTGGATGAAGTGCTGCCTCCATGCTTGAATTATATTGTTCTTTAAAGCACATCCAACTGGACCAAAATCATATAAACCACTCACACCTGCAATAAAAGGAAAAGCCATGAGCATGCATGCACAATTTCCATGTCATCACTGTTGTGCCAATGGAATCCAACCCGGAATCTTAAAACCTGGACAGTAAAAACTTTAAGCAATGCTATAAGGCAGTGGTTCCCCACAGGGGGGACCTCAATTCCCAGAATCCTAAGTCAATACCTTAGCTGATCAGTGCTTTGGGGAGTTGACTTAGGCTTCTGGGACCTGAAGTCCAAAAACCAAAGGTTGGGACACACTGCTATAAGGTAAAGGTCCAATTTTGCATCTGGCAAACCTTGCTTTTCTAAGACTGGGATCTTGCTTGATGAAATAAAGGTTCATGTCAGACAAGCATTACTGAGTGACTGCCAAGTTTCTCATAAATGAACAACTGCAAATAAACCTCTCCGGGCAGATAAGTTGATCATAATTTTCGTGTCAGAAATTATGCTTGGTTGAAAGGATTTTTGCGGAAGAAACTCCGCCCAGGGAATGCCCAAATGAGGCTCATTTCATGGACCCAAGAGCTGGGACAGAGACAGGCACTCAATCCGTCATGCAGTACCCAGGTTTTTGACTGCTAACTTGCCAGCCTTCCAGCTAACAAGGTGAGCTTCTTAACCCCTGAGCCATATCCCTATATAAGTTGGTGAAAAAAATCAAACAGATGTATATGGCTATAATTCATCATCAACAGAATATTTCTCTTGTGTTGCTAAAACCTGAATATAAGACTAAGGTGCATGATATCGTCATTCAATGGGATCATTAGTGTCTAACTATAACACTGTCTCATATTGTACCATGAATATAGACTATGCTGGGTTTGAATACTTCTGGTTTATTGCTGTGATCTTATGTTTACTGCTATGCTTTGTTCCTTGTCCTGTGTTTAAATTGTCCACTGCATTTAGCAAAGCCTTCCTCTACAAACAAAAAAAGTGAAACACAACACAAGAAATATGCTCTAAAGGGCTTCCAGTTGCATTTGTAATCATTGAGTATCTACCTCCGTATATAGAAAATGCCTGATCATAGAAAAATCTCCGTTTCAGAGTATCTTCCATTTTTGATCTGTCCACAATATCATCCTTAGGCTGCAATGCCAGTTCCTGAAAAACAAAACAATAACAATTCAAAAGAAATATTTATTTGTTTTGAAATGAATTTTCCTCTCTGGGCACTTTGAGATTCATGGCCCTCCATGAAGCAAAGTAATGCCGGATGCCTTCTGCCTATTGCTGAAGTTCCCAGCATATCCAACAATACCATTAAGACCCAGTCAAAAGACCTGCTGGATTCAGGTACCTCTGGGTCTTAAGACTCCAAAAGCAGACTGGACCAGGACCAGAAGGGCACAGGGGGTAAGAGTAGGAGGCAAGCCTAGGCTGGCACAAAAAGAGAAAGAATGCTCAAAAGGCAGGCTACACTAACCCAGACTGATACTAACATAGGTGCAACTGACACACCACCAAGATATATCCAAACTCTTGTTTTAACAGTTCAAGACACTCAATAATTAGAGTTGAACTTGAACTTGAGGCCCGCTCAGTTGTCCAGGGGCGTGGTCAGGCCTACAGCATAAAAAGGTTGGCCACCCCTGCTTTAGGGGAAACAAGGCAGCTTAATACAGTCAAGATTAATCCTTGCTTGGTAATAAATATTGAACCCTAAACTGTGCTAAACCTAAAATGAAAATGGAGGACATGTGCTCAATGCACACAGCCAAGGAGAAGGAAAACAAAGCAAGAAGAATATTCAACCCTTCTCTTAATACTAGGCATGGCTTTAAGGTTGTCTATGAACTGAGCTCTATACTCTGGAAAAAGGGAAGGGAGGGGAATAAATGTTCCCCCTACCCCCCACCCCACAAAAAAACTTGATTTCAAGACTTACCTTTGCTTCTAGGATTCTTTTTCGGGCTCTGAGCTCCGCCACTGCTTTGTCTACATCCACCTGAGGGGCCTTCTCTTCCTTCAACTTTCGTACCAGTTCTCCCTAGAAGAATTTCAAATGGTTCATAAGCGTATATAGTACTACTCTTGAGATAAAAAGTATGGGAGAGAATAACTACAGGAAACAGTTCTCTAACACTTTACAGAGATAGGAAATTGGGAGACCCACAATGATTTTTAAAACAGCAGGGTTATTTCTAGGGATTTAGGATTTTTTCTTCCTTCATTTGAGAACATTGGACGTATCTGAAAAAGAGGCAAACTTCAAAACAAATTAAGATGTCAAAAGAATTAAACTATTTCAACAGCATTATGTCTAGGCTATTTACTAGATCTTCTTTTCTAAACATGATGGGGAATAAATGTTGCACTGATTGAATTTCTCCCCATTCACAGAAATTTTGTCCTGTATCCAAGTAGCCCCATTTGACTTGATTATTCTTTGATCATCCTACTTCGCTTTGAAGTCTATTAAGTGAATCCCAGATGGTCCAGCCAAAATCTTATCATGATGGGAGACACTCTACATGGAAAAAAGTGTCTTAATAGGTCCTTTTCTTAAAAATGAACTAAATCTTATAAAAGTATATGATTGAATGAGTTACAGTAAACATCCCACAGCTCTGAAAAATCATCGTATCATTCATTGCAAACATCTCATGAACAAATTAAGAATGGTTTCACAAGCAGAAATGGAGATAGATTTTGTGAAAACATCCATCAGATTTGCAGCCCATTCTTCCACTGATTTCTTTTCTTATATTCACAACTATCTTAGAAACCTCCAACCATGTTCTGTATGCATGGAATATTTCAAGTTCATTCCAGGGCATTTGTATAGGGTGCTGAAGATTCTCACAAAGAATCCCTTAAAACCTTGCCTAGATAGCCACAGTTTAACATTATTCTGAATACAAGTTTTTGCAGTGCTTGGTGTATGTGTGTACGCACACACACGTGGCTGTCAAGCAAGCAATGGTCAAAGTATTTTTGGTAGCAGAGCAAAGGAAGGTCACTCTCTGAGACCAGCATGAGTCACTACAAGTAGAACAAATATTATATTTCTCCTAATGTACTCCTGACATCAACTTCCAATTTAAAGGAGCTATCAACTCTATTATCTGCCTAGCTTTAAAACTGCTTAATTTAGTGTCTATTGTCTACTTACTTCTCTCTTTCTTACAATGCAGTGTGATTCTAGTCATTCAAAAAAAATAATTTCCATACCAGTTCATTTTTAGTAATTGCTCCACTGAAAGTAATGCACAAGAGGAAGTGAAAGAATACAAAATTCTACTTCAACGATGTAAGAAAGTTGGAAGGGGTGGTGGTGATGGTAACAAAGCTTCAGATGGGTAAGAATCCCTGCCTCTATAAGATATAGAAATGACAAAGAAAATCAAACATGAAATATCACAAATGAGGTGGAGGGAAGAAGATAATCTGTCACCACCTGCTTTAACACACAGTTCCATTCTAAATATGCAAGTTTTTAGTCAACGTCACTGCAAGCTGAAGGTTAACGTGGCAAAAGGGAAGGAAGCCAAAAAAATTATTTTTAAAAAATGGAGGTCCAGAAAACGGAACAGGGAAAATCTCAGCACTATGGATGCTGTGGGTGTCAGCAGAAGAGCTCTGAAAGTTTGCAGTCCTGTTACTACATAGGAAAAGACAAACGCAGAAACATGTGCGGTTTCAAGAGACAAGAAATCCTGGAGTCCCCAGGGCACATAATGGAAGGAGAAAGGATGAGGGAAAGAAAGAAACACTGCCAATTTATTGGAGGCGCCTGCTCAGCCCAAAGAAAACGTAAGAGAGCAGCACTGATGTGGCAGATTTCACCGCAGCTTTGTCCCTTTTGACAAGCACAGGGATCCACCCCTCCAGCAGAACAGCCGCGCATATTGCATCAGGCACTGCTGCAGGAAGAAAACATTAATCCCGCCCAGCCTGACTGGTTTCTGAATGGAGGAGATCTCTCCAGAAGTGAAAATTAAACTGTCCCTTCCTTCCTCACAAAGCAATAAGGGGCCCGTTTGTAGTAGAAGCCTTCAGTCTGCACAGAACGGCTCTTGATTTGCCCAATGTGAGTCTTTTCATCAGTAATTTTACACTCCATTGCACACTTGGCACTTCCCACAAGTCCCTTTTTGCACACCAAGCTTGACAGTTAGCGTTTCTTTCTTGTCCTCAAAATGAGAAAGCAGTTTTACCAAAATATATGCTGCATGGGGTGAGTAAATCACTGGAACTGTTTTAATGCAGTAAGATCTAACACACTGGTCATGGATATAATTTATTTAGTTAGGCTGTTCTATAACTAGATGGGGCAGCAGTGACTCAGTGGTTAAGAAGCTTGCCTTGTTAGCTGGAAGGCTGGCAAGTCAGCAGTTTGAGAGCCGGGTACTGCATGATGGATTGAGTGCCTGTCTCCGTCCCAGCTCTTGGGGACATGAAAGGTGTCTCATTCAGGCAACCCCTGAGCAGTTTCTTCCACAAAAATCCTTTCAACCCAGAATAATTTCTGACATGAAATTATTATTATAATTACTTAGTTATTGGAAGATGTGTGATGATTCACACAGAGAGAAAAGCCTAGTGTAATTAAAACTCTTCCAGTCCTGCTACGTAAAGAACATGCAATTGTGTTCTCTTTACACGACCGGCCAAACAAGAATACCCGTGTGAACACAGAGGCATAATAAAGAATTCAGAGAAGACAGAACTATCTATTTAAATATCGGGTAAGCCCAATAGATAAAGCCAATCCTACAATAGTGGAATGTGCAAACATGCACTCTGGCATGAAGTAGGATGGGAACAGAAGAGTTTGGGGAACAAAACAGATTCCTCAAATATAGGAAGGAAAAAAATAAAAACCTTTCTTTAAAAGGGGATGCGATTCACCTTATAAAATATTCATGCCTATCTGGGAGTTAAACCCCAATGCATCGAATGAGACCTACCGTATTTCTTATTAGAGAAGAGTGAACTGTAAAAGACGTGTCCAAAAAGAAAACTGTGATGTCCTACATAGTCTCCAATCTGTGCTAAGAGTGGGGTTACATCATTATTTCTTCTCTGCAGGAAGAAAAAGGGATACCGTACAACATTCTTTTTGAATGAACATCAAAATAAAAACAGCTGAAGAGTCTGGAAAAGAAGAGATATTGTACCACAATGTAGATTTGGAGCAGGATTAAAGAGACCACCCACCTTTAGGTATGAATAGAAGACATAAAACAGCATCACAGCTCGGCTTCTTGAAGTGAGAAATATTCCCAACCTTGAGAAGGCAGTTTAAATACAGGAAAAGGGACGTTCCACAAGTAGGGTGGTAAATTTCACCCACATCTACAATGTGGGTGAACAGAAACATTGTAAGTTGGGAGAAAATGCCACAGAAATCAGAAAAGCTATTTTTATTGGGTAAATGGTAATCAAGGATGTCTGATGGATTTAATCCTACAAGGAGAGAAAGCCCATGCATGATGGACATAAGAAAACAAGAGGTTGATCCTATGAGGTCTTCTTGAATCTATATTAAGGGATGCGCATATGGATCCACCTTCAGCCTGAAATGGGTCAAGGAGAGGAGCCAAAGGGCCTGCCAGAAACAAAGGTGACTCTGGGCTCAGGTTCCTGAACTAAAGAAAAGATGTCTCGAGTATGATAAAAAAATAACAGAGCCAGATCCCGGCAGATGTCTCTTAGCGTCCTTTGCGCCTCCTTTATGAGTGGAGTGAGGCACAAATCCCAAGATGCAAATAATCCTAGGGTAAGAAAGGTTCAGACAAATGGATCCAGATGCACAGAAATGTTTTAGGGGATATGGTATATATAAAGGAATAGAGGGGGTTCTTGGGGATCAAGGATGGTTGACCCAGAGATCCCAATAGAAGGGGTGCCGGGGGGGATATGCACACCCTTCCACCACAAGGTTTTCCAAACAACCCTATACTGTACACGGTTTAAGTTCAAATATTTTTAAATTTAAATATACTTCTGCTCTTGGCTAGGATAACGGGTGGGGTTTGATGAGGAGCCTCTTTTGGCTTTTCAAGTGCCAAAATCCCAAACAGTGGCTCAGTGGTTAAGAGGCTCGCCTTGTTAGCTGGAAGGCTGGCAAGTCAGCGGTTCGAGGCCCAGGTACTGCACGACAGACTTGTGTGCCCGTCTCTGTCCAAGCTCCTGCCAACCTAGCAGTTCGAAAGCAAGAAATTGCCAGTAGATAAATAGGGACCACTTCGGTGGGAAAAGATATTGGGGGACATGAAAGGAGCCTCATTCCGGGCATCCCCAGAGTGGTGTTTCTCTATCAAAAATCCTTTCAACCCAGAATAATTTCCAACATGGAATTATTATTACTACTACTACTACTACTACTACCCAGGAGACCAAGAACCAGGATTAAGGATGGATGACCTAGAGCTGTGATGGCTAACCTTGGCACTCCAGATGTTTTTGGACTTCAATTCCCAGAAGCCCAAGCCCCCGTGAATTCACACGAATGGGTTTGCTGTGATTCATCCGGCCCGCGCCGTGCCGCCCTCGTCGCTCCTGGAAGCGGAAGTAAAACACGCCTGTACAAAGGAAAGGTTAACCCGGAAGAGTCTTAACCAAACGGGCGCGCTTTACTTCTGCTTCCAAGAGCCATGAGGATGGTGCGGTGCGGGCAGGATGAATCACAGTAAACCCATCCGTGTGGATTCACAGGGTGCTTGGGCTTCTGGGAATTGAAGTCCAAGAACATCTGGAGTGCCAAGGTTTGTCATCAAAGACCTAGGTAAAAGTTGCTCATGCTCGAAAGCCAGTCGTATCCAACTCTAGGGTGCAGTGCTCATCTCTGTTTCAAAGCCGAAGAGCCAGCGCTGTCTGCTTCTGCAGACATTTCCGTGGTCATGTGGCAGGCATGACTAGACACCAGAGCGCAAGGAACGCTGTTTACCTTCCCACCGAAGTGGTCCCTATATATCTACTTGCAATGTCTTGATTTCGAACTGCTAGGTTGGCAGGAGCTGGGACAAAAGACGGGAGCTGCTCATTCCAGGGAATCGAACTGCTGACCTTCCGCCTCCCAGTCAGCATCTTAGCCACTTGAGCCACTGCAGTCCCTACAGACCCCTTTTTCCAAAACAGGAGTTTTCCAAGCAGCCCTATACACATTTTAAATTCAAATATATTTAATATATTTGTGCTCTTGGGTAGGATATTTGGGGAGGAGGGAGAGACTGTTAAAGAGGGTGGGGGGGGGTTTGAAGAAGCATCTCTTGGCTTTTCAAGTGGCAATATCCAAAACAAGGCACACACTACGCCTCTCCATCCTAAAAGACCAGACCCACAGATTCTATGGGGTGGATATTAGGGGAATTCTGCTTTTTGTTCTTTCTTCTCCTGCCAGGGGATAGAAATCTGCCCTCCTGAAGGGGCAAGAAAGAAGCCCCTTGCCCCAGGGGGGGGCGCCCCAAACCTCACCCCCTTTCTTACCCACCCACCCCCTATCATCATCCACCAACATCCTCACCTGCTGCCTCACGGCGTGCCGGAGCGGGGCCAGAAGCGCCTCGGCGGCGGGCCCGTCCATAGTAAGCACGTCTCCCGGGGAGGAGGAGGAAGAAGCGGCCGGGTAGGGACGGAGGGCGACGGCTCGGGCCGGCGCGTGGCGGCGGCTGGCGACTCGCGAAGGGCCGGGCAGGAAGAAGGCGAGGAGGACTAGGCGGCGGTTGCTGCTACTACTTCGGCTTGCCAGGCGGCCGAGCGAGGCGGCGCGAAGGACGCTAAGGGGCCACCACGGCATGGAGCTGGGGTGGGAGGAGGAGGCGGAGGACGGGGACGCCAAGGCCCGGCCTCCTGCATGATGAAATCCCCGGCCTCGAGCTTGGCTCCGCCCTGACGACGACGAAGCCGCCAAAGGGAGCGGCCGGCTCGGCTTCCTCCTCCTCCTCCTCCCCCGCTCCGGAGGAAGAAGAAGCCACGGCTCCGTCGGTTCGTCCCCCTCAGCCCAGGCCGAGAGAGGAGGCGCGAGGCGGGGTCGCCACTACTACCGCCACGCAGGCTTCTCTTCTCCCCTCAAGACGGAGTAGGCCGCGCCGGTTGCTATGGCGACTGCTATGGTGGCGTTTTCCTTCCCCCCCCCCCCCTGGAAGAGCTGGTTTTGGGGGGCGCTTGAGAGTGTGGGGTGGGTGGGGGGCACCGCACATTCCGCACAATGACAAACGACGAAACCATTGATTAAGCGGTGTTAATTAACACCTCTCCCTGGCTCTAGTTGTTCTCTCCTTTGGTTGAGGGCAAGACAGTTCACCATATGGTGGTGGCTCTCTGTGGAAACAACTAACGATTTCCCCTGCAAGGAGTTAAATAAATATATATGAATTTGCAAATAATTTGATTGTTTCTCTCTCTGGATGTGTATAGTACCGTATATCTATCTATGTCCCTTCCTCTCCACCCATATTGCATTACAGAGTGTCTGTCTGTCTGTCTACAGACCTCCCCATATTGGAAAATTGCATTACCTAGCAATCTCTATTGCTAGTATCTAGCTATCTCTATTGCTGACTGGGAAGCAGAAGGTCAGCGGTTCGATTCCCGAGTACTGAAGGACGGAATGAGCGCCCGTCTCAGTGTCCCAGACTCCTGCCAACCTAGCAGCTCGAAAGCAAGGCATTGTGCAAGTAGATAAACAGGGACCACTTCGGTGGGAAGGTCAACAGCGTTCCGTGCGCTCCGGTGTCTAGTCATGCCTGCCACATAATCACGGAAACGTCAGCAGCAGACAACGCTGGCTTTGAAACAGATGAGCACTGCACCCTGGAGTCGGATACGACTGGCTTTCGAGCAAGGGAAACCTTTACCTTTATCTATCTCTATGCCTCCACATATTACAAAATTGCATTATAGCGTATCATATCTATATCAGTACAGTGAAACCCAGACTTACAAATGCCTCGAGTTACATAAAATTCAACTTATATAATGATTTTTGTGCTTAAACCATGCCCCAATTTACACAATTTCCTATAGGTTTGCTTCAAGTTACATAAATATTCTTTTCCCTATGGGTTTGCTTCGATTTACATTAAAAATTTCATTTTTCCTATGGGCTTGCTTTGAGTTACTGTACGTAAAAAAAAATTTTTTCCTATGGGTTTATTTCAAGTTACAAAAAAATTTGATTTAAGCAAAAGCCTACGGAACGGACTTTTTTTCGTAAGTAGGGGTTTTACAGTATTGTGTATCTGCCTATCCCCACAGAGGTGATGCTATGATATTTTAGCAGGTAATTCACTGCCTCATCCAACTTTAGCTTATTTTTGCTGAATAGTTTCAAATACAGTAAAACCCCTACTGACGATAGAAAAAAAGTCCGTTCCGTAGGCTTTTGCTTAATTTTTTTTATGTAACTTGAAACAAACCCAAAGGAAAAATTATTTGTTTACATAACTCAAAGCAAACCCATAAGAAAGAATCTTTATGTAACTCGAAACAAACCCATCGGAAATCATGTAAATCTGGACATGGTTTTAGCACAAAACCATTATGTAAGTTGAATTTTATGTAACTCGAGGCATATGTAAGTCAGATGGACTTTAAGAAAGTTGCAATTATTTTTAATTAAAATGCAAACCATGGAGTGCTAATATTACCATGAAATGGGAACACTTTAAGAAATGTCAAGCCTCACAAGCTAATTATTATTGTCCTTTCCTCACTTCACACTATTGTAATCTTGATCACCATGCATGGATGGTGATCCATGGACAGTAAAGGAAGTTGACCAACCTTTTTTGTCTTTTTAAAATTTAGTGCTAGAGGAGAACTTTGAAGATACGCTGGACTGCCATAGAGACAAACAAGTGGGTCATGGAGCAAATCAAGCCTGAACTTCTGGAGTTCGAAATGATGAAATTAAGGTTGTCCTACTGTAGGCACATTATAAGAAGGCGAGACTCTCTGGGAAAGACAATACAGTATTACTGGGGAAATTGGAAGGCAGCAGGAAAAGCGAAAGACCTAATGTGAAATGGATTGACATGCTAAGGAAGCCACAGGGTTGAGTTTGCAAGAGCAGAGCAGGGCTGTTGAGAATAAGACATTTTGGAAATGTTCTCTTCATAGAGTCACTAATAAGTCAGAGACGAATTGATGGCACATGATGAGAACAACAATAACAAACTTCTGTGGTTGCTAACGTCCCAAATAATAGGTACGGGGGAACTGGCAGCCATGTTTTCCCACATTCATTTTCTAAAGTTTTCCAGCCTTGTATTTACTCTAAAATAAATCCCAAATCTGGACTCCCCTCTATTCTCTCTCCACTATATAGTACTGACATTCTGGCAAAACCCTGCATAAATTTGAGATGTCTCACTCACTACCTTTTGACTGTTTTCTGAGGAAATGCCTATAAGTCATATCAAACTACCTGGCAGAAATTCTGTATGCTTGGGAGTAAACTGAGAAGAGGCTCCTTATACAAATTAGTAGACTGACTCAGTATTGTACAATTCAGGCAAGTAATTATTATTTACTATATCACCCAACAAATTATTCCAGTCTTGCATAATATGTGGCACAATTTTGCCTAGTAGTTTCTTCTGCTCAAAAGCAGTGGCAGATTCCAGGTTTCATAAAATTTGGCGTCATGATCTTCAAATGTCTGGACTTACAACTTTCATGAGCCCCAACTTTCTAATGGTAGCTGATAATAACAATCTGGGAGTTACGGACTGAATATGTAAAGATCAAAAGACCCCTTTGCCAGTTTACTGCTGGCTGAGTCATTACTCAAATTTCCAATCATTTATAGATTACCTCAAATTGATAAACCTACTTGTTTACCGTAGCCAAATGACTGCTTACTTCAGGGGTTCCCAAACCTTTCATGCTGTGGGCCGGTCACGTGGTTCCTCCTGCCATAAACACTGCCGTAAAATGCATCCACAGCTGTATAAACATGTTTACGACAGCCGTGGGTGCATTTATGGCAGGCACGGGCGCTTTTTACAGCTTTCGTAAACACTTCCAGTAGCGGTGAGGGCAGTGGCAGGCCACATGAAATGATGCTGTAGGATGGGTCTGGCCCACGGGCCACCCCGTCTTGATTTTTATTTCGTACTGGTGATCTGGTTTTATATTATAAAAATCAACAGCAATAAATTAGCAGCTTCCCAAACTCAGATAAAATAAAGAGGGGATACACATTGGTAGGAAGAATAATCCCATTAGTTCTGACCAATTTGTAAAGAATGATAAGTGGCTTTTAAAAAGCTGGTCTATGCCAGTCTGTCGGAATAGTTAATGACTAGTATTAGTAAGAGAGCAATAGTAGGTTGCAAAAAAAATTTTTTGGGGGGTGGGGGTGCAGGGGGTGATATTTGCTAAGTAACCGTTGTTGTTCAGTCGCACAGGCGAGTTCGACCCTTCACAACCCCATGGACCACAGCATGCCAGGTTCCTCTGTCATCTGACATCCTTCTGAGTCTGCCCAGATCCACACCCACTACATCAGCAATACTGATACCCTACATAACAGAGGTCAGCAGGTTAGCAGTTCAAGACCCAAGTACAGTACTGCATGACGGAGTGAGCTCCCGTCTCTGTCCAAGCTCATGCCAACCTAGTAGTTCGAAAGCAAGAAATTTGAAGTAGTTAAATAGGGACCACTTTGGCAGGAAAGTTAAACAGCGTTCCGTGCACTGCAGTGTCTAGTCATGCCTGCCCTATGTCCACGAAAACATCTGCAAATGCGGACAGCACTGGTTCTTTGGCTATAAACAGAGATGAGCACTGCACCCTAGAGTTGGATACAACTGGCTTTCGAGCAAGGACAACCTTTACCTAAGTAACAGAATTATTTGGAATGGTGGCCGTGTAAGTGTGTTTCAGGAATATCAGGAAGTAAAAAGAAAAACACTTTAAAGTGCTGCAGTGTTTTTTTGTGGGGTTTGTTTGTTTGTTTGTTGCTTCCTGATATGCCTAAGTAACAGAGTACCAAATCATTCTAGTGTAGAATACACAGAAAGGGGGGATGTATTATGTGAAATGCGTAATGAAAAGTGCCGTTTTAGAGATGTAAAACATGAAATGCAAACTTTTAAGTGGGGAATATATTGAGGGGCAACTGCAGAGTAAAGAAAAATGGCCACAACTCAACCTGCACATAAATCTTACCATGGTTCTTCCTGGAGTACACAATGGGATGTTTTCTCTTGAGAGTTCTTCATCATTAGATTAGGGTATTTTTAAACCCTCTACAAACAAGCAAGAAGAGGCTGTTTCTAAGAAGCCCCGTTGTCTCCATCTGCTCATCCTGACTTGAAACATACGGCTGACCAACGCATGCCATCAGGGAGAGAGCGTAATGGAAATGACGCTGGCATGCTCTGTTCAGCCTCTTCGACTTGCTGACACCTTTGCCAAGGCACGAGGCAGACTCCAGCTGTCATAGCCATCAAAGCAAGCCCTGGTGGCACCTTGCTGCTAAAGCCATAAATTGTTCCTGTTACCAATTTCAGAGCCAAAAGAAACTAAAACCATATCATTACTATGGGAAGTTTCCTGGGGCAGGGGAGGGAGGATTTCTCTTTAACTCCTGTGTTTCTAGGAAATGATGGTTTTCTAAAATGTCTGAGCCTCTTAATAACCTTCCTTTAATCCCACTTGCTCAGTTGCCTTGCACAATTCTCAGCATGGCTGGTTTTGTGTTGACTGGTGTTGCATCCATTCCAGATGTTCTTTTCCTTGGCAGCAGCTGCTTCTTTTCTCCTCATTCTTGTCACTGATAAACCATTATAGAGAGAAACTGGGCATGCTTTCTCTCCTGCCACAAATTGCTGTCCTTTCTGGTTTTCATAGATATCTATCACAGAGGAAGGCAGATTTCAAGCTTTTGGAATCTGCTTTTGCTTGTTTGTGCTCCAAAATCTAGCAGTTGCAAAAAAAAAAAAGGTGCATAACGGAATGGATTAGCTACAGCAATTTAGTGATTGCTAATGGACTGCAGTGGCTCAAGTTGCTAAGACGCTGACTGGGAAGCAGAAGGTCAGCAGTTCGATTCCCGAGTACTGCAGGACGGAAATGAGCTCCCGTCTTCGTCCCAGCTCCTGCCAACCTAGCAGTTCGAAAGCAAGAAATTGCAAGTAGATAAATAGGGACCACTTCGGTGGGAAGGTAACAGCGTTCCATGCGCTCCGGTGTCTAGTCATGCCTGCCACATGACCACGGAAATGTCTGCAGAAGCAGACAACGCTGGCTCTTCGGCTTAGAAACAGAGATGAGCACTGCACCCTAGAGTCGGATACGACTGGCTTTCGAGCAAGGGAAACCTTTACCTTAATGACTCTAAGGCCCTAAAGAGCACTGCGAACAACAAAGCTAGTGGAGATGATGGTATCCCAGTTGAATTTTTCAAAGCTCTAAAATATGATGGCATCAAATTACTGCATTCAATATGCCAGCAGATTTGGAAAACAAAACAGTGGCCACAGGATTGGAAAAGATCAGTATATGTTCCAATCCCAAAAAAGGGCAATGCCAAAGAATGTTCAAATTATCGAACAATTGCGCTCATCCCACACGCCAGTAAGGTGATGCTCAAGCTAATACAGGATAGACTTCAGCAGCATGTGGAGAGAGAATTACCAGAGGTGCAGGCTGGTTTCAGAAGAGGCAGGGGGACTAGAGACCACATTGCCAACATACGTTGGATCATGGAGAAAACAAAGGAATACCAGAAACAAGTTTACTTTTGCTTTATTGACTACACTAAGGCATTTGATTGTGTGGATCACAACAGGATGTGGCAAGTGATTAAAGAGATGGGAACACCAGAGCACCTCATATGCCTCCTGAGAAATCTGTACATGAATCAAGAAGCAACAGTTAGGACAGAACACGGAATGACAGAGTGGTTTGGAATAGGAAAAGGAGTAAGACAAGGCTGCATTCTGTCACCCTGCTTATTCAGCTTATACACAGAACACATAATGCGCAACGCAGGGATGGAGGAATCACAATATGGGATCAAAATTGCTGGGAAAAACATCAACAATTTAAGATATGCAGACGATACCACCCTAATGGCAGAAAGTGAGGAAGACCTAAAGAACCTCTTGATTGGATTGATAGAGGAGAGTGCAAAAGCTGGCTTGAGACTCAATATCAAGAAAACCAAGATAATGGCAACAGGTCCGATCAGTTCCTGGAAAATAGATGGGGAAGAAGTAGAAGCAGTGACAGTTTTTACTTCTAAGATCACTGCAGATAGCGACTGTAGCCATGCAATAAAAAGGCGACTGATTCTTGGGAGACAAGCTATGAGAAACCTGGGGAACATAGTGAAAAGCAGAGACATCACCTTGAAAACAAAAATCAGAATAGTCAAAGCAATGGTATTCCCAGTAGTAATGTATGGATGTGAGAGCTGGACAATTAGGAAAGCTGAACGCAGAAGAATAGATGCCTTTGAAATGTGGTGTTGGAGGAGGGTTTTGAGAGTCCCCTGGACAGCGAGGAGAACAAATAGGTCAATCTTAGAAGAAATTAACCCTGACTGCTCATTGGAAGGTCAAATAGTAAAGATGAAGCTAAAATACTTTGGACATCAAATGAGAAGGGAGGATTCACTTGAGAAGGCCGTGATGTTGGGAAAGGTGGAGGGCAAAAGAAGAAGGGGGAGGCCAAAGATGAGATGGATAGATGGTATTGTAGACACAATGGGCACAGAACTGGGAGGAGTGAGGGGGATGGTGGAGGACAGAGGCGCCTGGAGAACAATGGTCCATAGGGTCGCAAAGGGTCGGAATCGACTGTGCGACTGAACAACAACAATGATTCTACCATCCCGCTATGGTAATTGAGTAGACTATAAAACCAGTGACTCAATTCCGAGTGTTGGGCGGCAGTAAATAACCTGACTCCCTAGAGGGGCCAACGGCTATGGGCCCCTTTAGGTGGAGTGATGGTCCCATAGCTGTCAAGTATCCCTTATTGGCTGGGAAAACCCCTTATGTTACCCTCTTTCCTGCCATCATCCCTTATTAATTAAACTGCAATGCCCTATTGCCGCCATTGGAGGGCAGCACAGGATAAGCATAGCTGTCAAGTATCCCTTATTTGCTGGGAAATTTCCCTTATTTCCAAATCCAAAACTTGACAGGTATGGCTGTGGAGGAAATGCCGCTGGGAACCATCATATTGACCCCAAAGGCAAAATGAGCGGAGGAGGAACTCTGATTCCCAACGGTCATGGAAGCAGAAGAGGCCATGCCAAATGGCCTGGCTGTGAAAGTGCACATTGTCAATATCCTCAAGGCTGCGGCAGTCCATTGCAGTCCCGGTGTTAAATCCTGCATGTCTAATTTCATATGTGCCGCATGAAATGGCTCCGTGTGGGTCACTTCATGGCAAGCTGGGATCCACTTTAAACAAATTCACACCAATGACATTTTCCCTGTTCGTCACTCTTCTTTGATTTTCGGGGGGGGGGGGGGGGGGGGGATTATACTCAGACACGAGTAGCAGCCGACGACAATGACAAATGACTCTACCTATTGTCAGGTTGTTGGGGTGTGCTTGGGGTTTGTTTGTTTTTAGTCAATGTTTTGAAATTTTATTAGTGTCAATAGTCCAAGTTATCCCCCTTCAATCTGATTCCTTCCTTTACAGACACATATACTGTATTCTCGCTTTTTTTTTCTTTCTCTCCCTCTCCATTTCCCTCTCTCTGGAGCATACCTGTCAACCTTCCCGGATTGGCCAGGATTTCCCATTTTTCAGCACCGATTTTCGCCATTTCCCGCCCGAGCTGCTGAAACCCCGGAATTTGGCAGCGGGGGGAAAGGCATTACTGCGCATCCCTTCTGCACAGCTCGCTTCTACGCATGTGTAGAAGGCTTCTGTACCGAAGGGGATCGTAGAAGCCTTCTACGCATGCGTAAAAGCCTTCTACGCATGCGTAGAAGCGAGCTGTGCAGAATGGTTCTGCGCAAGTCGCTTTTACACATGCGTAGAAGGCTTTTACGCATGCGTAAAAAGCGACCTGCACAGAACCATTCTGCGCAGGTCCCGGATTGTCCGGAGCCGCGGTTGACAGGTATGCTCTGGAGGGGGCCACTTCCATTTTCTGTCGCTGTGGCCTAAATATTGACTCCATGCCTTTGAGGAATTGTCTTCCCAGAGGAGTTGTATATGTTATGCAACCAGGGAGTGTGTTTGGACTACAGAGGTAGTGCCTTTGGATTTTGGCATCAGAGCCACATGGAAGTAACCACGCAGCTAGCAGGAGAACATGGAACATTACTCATTGTGTTTTGTGACAGCAAGGTTGTAATAGTGTTGCCTGCCCCAGTAAAGTAATAGGTTGCAGTGCACCACCATGGACTGGTGTGGCAGGACCCCTGTCAGCTCTGGGCCCTATACGGCAGTACTGGTAGTACTGCCCTGATGGCAGCCCTGCACACGCACACTGCAGATGATCTCAGCTGGCCTCCTGGGAGGAGCAAATGGATTTTAGTGTTTTTGAAGTCCTTGCCTTGGTTTCACAGGCTGCTGTTCCAGGCCACTAATTTACACATATTTTATTTATTATTTCTTCTTCTTCACCAGTTCTCCCTCCCCCCCCCCCCAATTTTCTGCTCACCTTCATACATCCCTTGTTCGTGCTTCAGCCGTGTCCTCTTTTCTCCTCCTCCTCCAGGTGTTGCACCCGATTCTGAATATTGTCCTGAGAACAATATAATGCAGTGGCCTTTCATTTCCTTTTGCATCGCAGCATGACCCCATAACACTAATCTAGTTTTGTGAGTCTCTTTCTGGTCCTGAGCCCTTTTGGCACTCAAAGTCCTCATCAGTTCCAGGCCAGGATTGATGAAGCTGCTGCCCTCCATCAAGATGGGTTCAAGCAGGATTTAATCCACTTGGGGACCATCACCCTTCCCTATGGACTTCACCCCCCAAGGCCACTAGTCCTCAAGGTTGTCAGGTTATTTAACCGCCGCCTGACACTCGGCATTGAGTTGCTGGCAGTATGGTCTACTACTCTATTACCATAGCAGAATCACCCGGCCAGACTATTTATTTTATTTTATTTATAGAAAACTGGTGATGCAGTGGTTAAACTGCTGTACTGAGCAACGACACCCTTTATCAAGTTACAAGTAGCTACGTCGTCTGTCGTTATTTCCAAACGTCAGCTTGCTTGCAAGTATAAATGGTCCAACCTCTTGTTTTTGCTTTTAATCTGTACTTGAACTTTTAAAACCATAAGTTCTTTCTGTCAGATCGATCACGATATCTGTGTGTCTCTTTGCTAACGTGTATAAAAGTAGAAGCTAACCCAATTCTCCGCTAATTTCAACACAGAAATCTGTTCCTAAGAGGGAAAGGGGCCATGTTATACCTACCTGTTATGGAGGAGTCAAGGGATGCGGTGGCTTAGTGATTAAGATGCTGGACTTGATGTCTGGAAGGTCGGCAGGTCGAGTCCCAGGTGCTGCACGATGAAGTGAGCTCCCAGCTCTGTCCCAGCTCCTGGCAACCTAGGAGTTCAAAGACAAGAAATTGCAAGTAGCCAACGGAAAGGTAACAGCATTCCATGCACTCCAGTGTTTAGTCATGCCTGCCACATGTCCATGGAAACGTCTACAGACGCAGACAGTGCTGACTCCTTGACTATAACCAGAAATGAGCACTGAACCCTAGAGTCAGGTACGACTGGCTTTTGAGCAGTCGACCTTTACCTATGGAGGAGTTGAAGAGCAAATAGGAAAGAGAAGAAACGGGCAACTTTATTCTCAACAATGCCAAGGTTTTCTCTTGTGAGGCACCCACACAGCTAAAAAAGATACTCCAAGAACCAGTATTTTGAATGAAGGCCAGAGCTACCAGCAAAACCTCTCCATGACATTTTCAGAAATTTATTTGATAACCCGTTTTAAACAGAGCTGCCTCTCCTCCAGGACTATTCGGAAGTACATAACAAGAGTAACAGGTTTGCGCACAGCAGGTTCGCATGCTTCTTCAAGTGGCCACTCTAACAGTTAAAAAACATAAAGGAACAGTAACAAATAAATATGAACTTCATGTTTGCTGCAAGGTAGGAAAATTCCTTCCTGCTTCAACTCCCTCACTTGCTTTGCCTTAAAAATAATAATTCCTCATTTGTTGTTCAGTCGCACAGTCGATTCCAACCCTTTGCGACCGCATGGACCATTTTCCTCCATGCACCCCTGTCCTCCACCATCCTCTTCAGCCCGCCCAGGTCTGTGCCCGTTGCATCCACAATACCATCTATCCATCTCATCTTTGGACACCCCCTTCTTCTCTTGCCCTCCATCTTTCCCAGCATCAAGGCCTTCTCAAGTGAGTCCTCCCTTCTCATTTGATGTCCAAAGTACTTTAGCTTCATCTTCACTATTTGTCCCTCCAATGAACAGTCAGGATTGATTTCTTCCAGTATTGACCTATTTGTTCTCTTTTGCTGCCCAGGGGACTCTCCGGACTCTCCTCCAACACCACATTTCAAAGGCAATATCTATTCTTCTGCGCTCAGCCTTCCTAATGGTCCAGCTCTCACATCCATACATTACCACTGGGAATACCATTGCTTTGACAATGCGAATTTTTGTTTTCAAGGTGATGTCTCTGCTTTTCACTATGTTCCCCAGGTTTCCCATAGCTTGTCTCCCCATAAACAGTCGTCTTTTTATTTCACGGCTACAGTCGCCATCTGCAGTGATCTTAGATCCTAGAAAAGTAAAATCCTTATTAGGAGAGGTTATGTAATGGTTGCCATGAAGCAGCGAACGGTTCCCGCTAGATGGCAGGCAGCCTTCTCTTCCTGGCACAGGAAAAAAAAAAATCCTCTTTATTCCCCCTCCACACCAGAAAACTCAAATTTCCCCCTGTAATGAGGCCTCTACAGTTTTTAACATTCCATCTGACAAGGTTTTTATTTCCCCCCTCCCTTTCCCCTTCACAAAACCCAATGCTTATCCCAAAGTCTCCATGCTGTGATGCCTTGCAACACCGAAAGGTCCCTTTTGTAGCTGAACTGGATAACAGTTCTGGGGAACAAGGAGGGGAGGAATGGGGCAAAAGAAGGAAGGAGGAATACAGGACAGTCCTTCCAGAACACACCTCAGGGTCAGGAGAGGTAGTTTATTCATGCGCCATCAAGTTGCTTCCTGTTTATGGTGACCCTATAAACATACCTGTCAACCGCGCCTCTGGCCAATCCGAGACCTGCGCAGAACGGTTCTGCGCAGGTTGCCTTCTACGCAGGCATAGAACGGGGCTACGCAAGTGGAAAACCCTTCTACGCATGCGTAGGAGGCAACCTGCGCAGAAGGGCTGCGCAATACCTCCTTCCCCCCGCTAACAAATTCCGGGGTTTCGGCAGCACAGGGCGGGAAATGGCACAAATCGGCACCGAAAACCGGGAAATCCCGGCCAATCCGGGAAGGTTGACAGGTATGCCTATAAATCAGAGATTTCCAAAATGTCCTGTCCTCAAATAGTAACTTAGCATTCTAATTCATCCATAATTAATCTTTACTTACTCACTGTTCACAAATTTAAAAATAGGTTACCTTGGTAGCGAGACCACACACCCTTATTAGCCAAAATCCTGTCGTTTAACATAGTAAAATGTTGCACTAGAGAAGGATCATTCAATCCAACGGGGATTTTTGCAAGTCAACTCTACATTCCATTGGTTCAAATGAACTTACTGTGACTTCCTTTAACATGGTAAGTTGCAGTTGGAATAGGGTTGTTTGGGAACGAACATAGGAGTTGACTCATGAAACTCCCATGTTTTGGTGGCTCTAAGGTAAAGGTACTGCAGGACGGAATGAGCTCCCGTCTTTGTCCCAGCTCCTGCCAACCTAGCAGTTCAAAAGCAAGAGATTGCAATTAGATAAATAGGAACCACTTCGGTGGGAAGGTAACAGCGTTCCATGTGCTCTGGTATCTAGTCATGCCTGCCACATGACCACAGAAATGCCTGCAGAAGCAGACAACGCTGGCTCTTCGGCTATGAAACAGAGATGAGCAGTGAACCCTAGAGTCGGATACGACTGGCTTTCGAGCAAGGGAAACCTTTACCTTTACTAAAGGTCACCCTTGCTCAGAAGTCTTGACTCTAGGGCAAGTTGTGTTGTGATCCAGCCCTCCTCCGACTCTGAAGAGGACCTGGGTCAAGGGGCACTCCCTATGCCCAGCCCAGTTCTGCCTACTCCCGAGCCTGAGGATATCCTGAGCCAGGGATCTCAGCCTGTGCCTGGCCCAAGTGTGTTTCCCCCGGCAGCTGATCTGTCAGATCAGGGGTCTGGCTCTGACAGTGATCAGCCCTCAGTCAGGGAGGGGTTCAGAAAGGAGCTACACCTGAGACGCAGGCAGGCTAGAGCGCTGTGCCAAAGAAGGCTCCCAGCTGATACTGATTAGCTGTGAGGCTTATAAGCAAGCTTCTTGCAGCCTTCCAGCGTTGGTACAACTCTTGTGCAAAGACTGACATCCTGCTTGACTCCAGACTGCCTGCCATGACTCTGACCTGCCTGCCGTGACCGGGACTTCTCTGCCAACCCTGATAAAACCCCTGGACATCCTTTGAATTAGACTACTCTGATTCAGACTACTGGTAAAAAGACCTCAGCTTGCTTTTTGGACTTTGATATCTGGACTATCCTCAAACAAGACTCTGTGTAGTGCCGCCGTGTGGCAACCGTGCCTGCCTGGGTGGGTCAGCACAGGTTGGCAGGAGCTGGGACAGAGATGGGTGCTCACTTCATCATGCAGCACTTGGATCTCGACCTGCTGACCTACTGACTTTCCTGTCATCAACTTCCACGTCTTAACCACTAAGCCAACGCAGTCCTTCAGTGGCTCTACTGTAATGCAATTTACTACACTAAGCAACCAGATTTTGGCTTATATCTGAGAAAGTAACTCTTAAAACCATTACAGTTAACACTACTAATGCAATGAAGTTAACATCATAACAAGTATTGGTACGGTCTTAAAACCATAATGTAACTTAACTCAGCCTCAGTTGTTGTGAAAATAATTTATTATAAGTAACTCATTACTTAAAACAAATTCTTTCCAAACTCTCATTCTCCAATGTCTTGTGCCCTAAGGAAAATTCTGCTGTGTAGCCTCTTTTATTTCCCCTTTTCTATCCCTGTAATTTCTGGTGATGCATTGCATCAATAAAAACACTGGCTGACTTCCAAATCCTCACACATTGTAATGCATTTAAATTTTGCAAGCCCTTGGATGAAGGAAATCCAAATTCACATTGATTAGGATTTCCTTTTTTTATTATCGACGGCTGCTTTGCAGAATGTATTAAGGCAAATATTAAAACTTTTTGAAAATGGCAGCATGAATGACTCTTGGCTCCAGCATGTTTGAAATGTTACGGGGTTAAACTGTCAGTTTTAATACAGATGCTTGAGTCAACTTACTAAAAATAGGTTTTATAGCCATTTTTGGCACTACTCATGGGTTATCAAGAAAGGCAAAATTGCATGGCACTTATTGAAGGAGGAAATTGGTTTATGGTGGCAATGCGACAATGAATCTCCCCTTCTGCCAATTAATTTCCACAAAATAATTAATCCATCATGGTTCTAACAGCAGATAGTGTGACATCAGGTAGCTCAGAAGAAATTACATTTTCAGTATGCAACTCCCAGAATCGCTCTGATAGCCCCTACGGTGGCTCAGTGGTTAAGAAGCTTGGTTAAGAAGCTGGAAGGCTGGCACGTTGGCAGTTTGAGACCCAGGTGCTGCATGAAGGATTGAGCGCCCGTCTCTGCCCCAGCTCTTGGGGACATGAAAGGAGCTACATTTGGGCGTTCCCCGAGTGGAGTTTCTCCCACAAAAATCCTTTGAACCCAGAATAATTTCTAACATGGAATTATTATTATTATTATTATTATTATTATTATTATTATTATTATTATTATTATTATTATTATTATTATTGCTCTGATAATTAGACAGCCCTTGGCACCTGTTTGAAGGGATTCTGGGAACTGAATTCCAAACAGTAACTTTTCCAAACTCCATAATATTAGCTGTACACTCAGTAAAAGTGAAGGTCCATGGCACTTCTAGAAGTTGGGTTGGAATGTCTAGTCTAGTGGGTGATTAGACCCACCCAAAGCACTGCAACATGGCTGGTCCTATGGCCAATGGTTGTATAGCATGATTGCCTAAGGTACCTAGACATTTCCTATTTTTGTCATGATATGTATTTGTCCTACAATCTCTATTAGCAAGGTTTCCGCTTGATAAGCTTCCTCGTGTCAGTAGGAAGGGGGATCAGTTTTGGAGTGAACACCAGAAGAAGTGAAGAACACTTAGCTTTTGGTGCGTAGTGTGGGTTTACAGTCTGGTTGTCTATCACCACCTACTCCCACTTGACACTTCCCTGTGACATCCTCAGACTCTGCCCCCGGCCTCAGGTTTTGGCTCTGAAATCTCAGGGAGTAGGATGTTGTAGTAGACACCCAGCAACTCTGTCAGCGAAAGCAAATGAAGTCACTGTCTTAGGCTACTCATTAACAGAAGTATAGTTTCCAAATCCCATAAGGTACTACTGTATTGCTTGTTGTTCACCATACCCAAATATTGGCGACCCTCATGGCAATCAGTCGTGAGAATATAATGCAGTGGCCTTTCATCTGCCTTCTGCATCGCAGCATGACACCCGTACCACTGATCCAGTTCCATGCGTCACTTTCTGGTCATGAGCCCTTTTGGCACACAAAGTCCTCCTCAGCCCCAGGCCAGTATTGATGAAGCTGCTGCCCTCCATCAAGAGGGATTCAAGTAGGATTTAATCCACTTGGGGACTATCACCCTTCCCTATGGACTTCGGCAAGTCCTCAGGTTTGTCAGGTCAATGAACCACCACCTGACACTTGGCGTTGAGTTGCTGGCAGTATGGTCTACTCTATTACCATATCAGGATAGCCAGGCCAGACACCAGAGGTACTACTCGTCCCTTTCTATTCAGCTCTTGTTAGGCCACATCTAGAGTACTGTGTCCAATTCTGGGCAAGAAAGATGCAAACAAATTGGAGCAGGTACAAAGAAGGTCAACAAGGTCCATCAGAGGACTAGAAACCAAGCCCTATGAGGAACGGCGGGAGGAACTAGGCATGTTTAGCATTGAGAAAAGGAGATGGAGAGGGGATAGGATGATTGCACCCTTCAAATACCTGAAAGATAAGCATAAAGAGGAAGGGAAGGATCTGTTCTGTCCTTCCAGAGTGCAGGATGCGTAATAACAGATTCAAACTAAAAGAAGTCAGGTATAAGCTGAATATGACGGGAAGGACTAGAGTGCTATGTGACGGAGTAAGAGCCCGTCGTCTGTCCCGGCTCCTGCTAACCTAGAAGTTTGAAAGCAAGAAATTGCAAGTAGATAAATGCCTGCCACATGACCAAGGAAACGTCTGCAGCAGCAGACAGCGCTGGCTCTTCAGCTTTGAAACAGAGATGAGCACTGCACCCTAGAGTCGGATACGACTGGCTTTCGAGCAAGGGAAACTTTTACCTTTACCGTTTTTGATGGGAAAGTTAACAGCGTTCTGCACACTCTGGTGTCTATTCCTGCCTGACACATGACCATGGAAATGCCTCCAGACACAGACAGCACTAATTATTTGCTTGTAAATGGAAATTAGTACCAAACCCTAGAGCAGGAGTTCTCAACTTTTTTAAGCCAAGGGCCAGGTCATGCTCCCTCAGACGGCTTTGGGGGCTGGGTGGCCATTTTGCCCTTCCTCCACCACATGGCACTTCCTGGTGTGCTGGAGGCGGGGGGGGGGGGGGGGAGCACATGAAATGGTGCAGTGGGCCACATCCGGCCGCAGGTTGCAAGTTGAGAGTCCCTGCCCTAGAGTCGGACATGACTGGCTGCTTCCAGAAGCAGACAGGCGTTTCCAAAGGGAGGTGGCACTGGACAGATCTGCATGTTTGCTGCCTTCAAAACTCCACCACCTGAGGCGGCCAGTACAGGTAGAGGAAGGGCCAGCTCTGAACATTCCATAAGTCTGAACGTGGGCATAGTACCATGATGGTGAACCTTGGCACTCCAGATGCAATGCAGGAACCATCAATATAATAAAATGCCTAGAAGCCTGATTTCCCCCCTTGCACCTGTACTTTAATCCTTGCATTTCCTTACCACCTCCCAGCTCCCCATATTATTCTCACCTGTATTGTGATCTACAATTTTTTTCAGCTGAGACTGAAATATATTTTTCTAGAACGGGAAAGGACTGATAATACAAAGAGCTGCAAGAAACGGGGAAGGGGTGGGAGCAATTATTTCATTATTGTTTTTTACTTTTTAAGCCAAGCCTTTCATCTGAACCCTGCGACATGTCTGGAGTTCTACTCCTTTTAATCTAGTTGTATTCTTGAGCCAATTTGCATGAGAAGCTTTTCAATCTGACAGTCTCTGTGTTAAAAATAGGCTGTTCTACATGGCAAAATGCAGCTTTATTCTTTTCCATTATTATAGTTGAGGAGCAAGTGACTGCTGGGAAGGAAACCGTTATCAAGACTGTAGGTACTTGATTAACAGCCCAGCACAAATTTTGGCACACTCTCCGAATTCACCTTCTAAAGATGTGAACCCAGGTACATTTTCCTGCAAAGAAAACCCCTGGTATATCTGATGCTTATCTCTCAGTAAAGGAGAGGTGCACCCTAGTCTAGCCCATTTGCAGAGAAACTTGAAAAATTACATTCCAAGTATCTCCAAAATGTCTTACATTCCCTTTTAAAATTAAATTAAAGTAGAAAGGGAAAAAAAGTTACTTTTCATACTAGAGAAAATGTAGCAACAGGTTTGAGATGTAATTTCATTATATCCTCATTACAAAGCAAGTAACTTTTTATTATTATTATTATTATTATTATTATTATTATTATTATTATTATTATTATTATTATTATTATTATTATTATTATTATTATTATTATTATTATTATTATTATTATTATTATTATTATTATTATTATTAATTCATTTGTATCCCGCTCTTCTGGCGCAAGTGCCACCCAGAGCAGCTAACAACATATACATAGAAATACATACAGTCATAAAAACATCTAAAAACCCAGCTCAGACCTTCCCCAACCCCTTAAGAAAATAAAAACAGTAAAAAGCTAAAAACAGTAAAAATGCACAAAAAGTGCATAAAAAACAGCTACATAAAACATCTGACAACTCCCAGCAATGACCTGTAACCTTGGGTAACTAGACTAGCTGAAGTCGGAGGCTTATAATATAATATAATATAATATAATATAATATAATATAATATAATATAATATAATATAATATAATATAATATAATATAATATAATAATTGTGTGCCTTCAAGTAAATTCTGACTTATGACAATCCTACTCAAGATCATACCTGTCAAGTGCAGCTCCGGAGATTATGGGACCTGCGCAGAACGTTTCTGCGCAGGTCTGTTCTACGCATGCGTAAAAGCCTTCTACACATGCGTAGAAGGCTTCTACGCATCCCCTTCTGCACAGAAGCCTTCTACGCATGCATAGAAAGGACCTGCGCAGAAGGGATGTGCAGTAACTCCTTTTTCCCTGTTGCCAAATTATGGGATAGCAGCAGCTCCGGGCGGGAAATGGAGAAAATCGGCGCGGAAATACAGGAAATCCCGGCCAATCCGAGATACTTGACAGGTATGCTCAAGATGGCTCTTCTCCAGGGAAGCACAGTGGAGAATCCAACCCCTAACTTTTGGCTCCACAGTCAGATGTCTAAACTGCTATTGAGGCTTAACAGGATACATGAAAAACCAGAGACTACATCTGAAGCTTTTGCAGGCATCACTGTAATGCTTCATAGCTGAAGAAAGTGGCCGCGTGCTATGGAGAAAGACTGTAGATTATTTTTATGTTTAGGTTATTTTGACTGAACTACAACTGGAATGCTTTTGTGATTTTGAAATTTGGGGAGACTGTTTCATAAGGTAAGACGGCTTACAATAGAGAAGAACAGCCATGATAGAAACGTATGAAATGGATTGTTCTTTGGATTGCAATAAACTTGATTTCTTTGTTTATCCAAATTTCATTTCCTGGCTTGGTGGTCCAATTCAGAGACCATTGTTTTGCTATTTCCAAACTCACCAACCTATTGTGTTCTTCACTAAGAACTGCTGGCTTGCAAGGGTTGATCGAAAACCTTTCTTCCTTTATTTTTATGAGAACTTGCATAATTTTCAATTTTGGACATATATGAAATTTAGACAAAATTCAAAATACACATCTCACACACCCATATCTGTGGGATAAGTGTCCACAATTTCAGTTATCCGCGGGTCTAAAAATATTCAATTAAAAAATCCTGAAATGCATAATATATACCATTGATTCCTAATGTGGTGCCCACAACAGAAGCCTAAGTCATTGGTTAACCAGTGATTTGGGGAATTGGCTTAGGCTTCTGGGAATTGAAGCCCAAAAACCAATGGTTGGAAAAACTGACACAGTAAAACCCCATTTTAAGGATGCCTCTTTGTATGGAAACCCCATTTTCCAGAAAGAAATTCTGGGGAAATCACATCCCGTTTTCCGGAAAAATCAACTTACGGGACGGGTTTCCCCAGAGTTCCTTTCATCTGGGAGAGTCTAAAATGGTGGGCCCACCATTTTAGACTCTAAAATTGCAGCCCCGTACCATTTTAGACTTTAAAATTGCACTCCGCACCACCCGCCCCCACCGTTGGATGTCACGAGACATCATTAGCACTAGAAGAAGACATACCTGTCAAGTATCCCGGATTGGCCGGGAAATCCCATATTTCACCCTTCTTAAACGATCGTTCCCGCAGCCATCCCGTATTTTGGCCAGCCAGGAAAGGAGTTACTGCACATGTGTGCATGCACAAAGGGGTTCTGCACATGCGCAAAGGGGTTCTGCACATGCGCAAAGGAGTTGTTGCTACACATGCACGCTCGGGCTGGAGCAGTTCCTGTATTTTCACCGGCAGCACTTGACAAGTATGGAAGAAGAGCCTTTTCGGTATCCGCTCCAACCCTGTGGAACCTCCTGCCAGTTGAACTGCGTCTCCAGACCGAGGAAAGAGCTAAAAACTGGCTGGCAGGGCAGGTGTGGGGAGGTGGAGAGGGAACAACCCACACACACACTGGCTCATTTAGGGGAGGACCACTCATGCCTTAACAAGATTTTTAATTGGTGCGGGTGGGAGGTAAGTCTTTCAGTGTTTTAGGAATTTTAAGGGTTTTTATAGCTTAAGTGTTGGGGGATTTTATTTACCTGAGTTGAAATGCTGTATGCCACCCAGAGTCGCTCATCGATTGGGCGGCTATACAAATCGCACTAAATAAATAAATAAATCTACCAGTACTGGGAGAGTGAAGGGGGCATGTTTCTCCATGGCGCGCTTTAGCCAGGAATGCATGTCAGACAAAGACTGCTGTGTTCCGGTCTTCGTCCAACATGTATTCCTGGCTAAAGTGCACTACGGAGGAACCTCAGACGAAGAGCGCAGCAGATATGCCCGCCACATTCTCCCAGTGCTGGTAGAAGCAGCAGTGGTGGTGGCGGCGGCAGCTCCCGCTCCCCCGATGGCCAGACACACCACTTGGAAAGCAGTAGCAGCATGGAAAAGGTAAGGAGATTGCTTCATCATTACATTCCCTTTGTGCTCTGTTTTTCCCCCTTTTTTATCTCGTACCCCCACACCTCTATTGAGGTGCAGAGGTGCAGGATAAAAAATTGAAATGCTCTAATAACACCCCCTCTTCTCCACCGCTGCTGCTTACCAGCTGGTGAGATGATCGGGGTGTGGGAGAAGGTCGTGTCTGCCATTTTTTGGGATTTTAAAAAAAAATTCGGTCCGGTCGGGACAGTTTTTTATTTTTCAGTGCATCCCTATGGGAAATCGTGCTTCATTTTATGGAACAAGCATTTTATGGAAAAACTTTCGGGACGGACTTTTTCCGTAAAACGGGGTTTTACTGTATGTCCATATTTCTATGGTGCATTACTGGAACTGGCCACTGGAGACCACTGTCTGCAACGCAAAATATAAGGTTTGCTGTTATCTGCGATTTCAGGTATCTATGGTAGATCTTGGCATGTGTCTCCTGAAGATATGGGCAAGATGATAAAAGGATTAGACTATTTTCTACTAGAAGCAGGGCATTTCGATGCCGTTATCTTGGCCATTTACTAAGTCTTCTTTTGTACACAATTATTCTTTGATCATCGTACTTTGCTTCAAAGTCTACGAAGTGACTGATGGAAAAAGGATCGGATGGCTGTTGTCCCTACTACACTGACCTTCATTCGCTGCCTAAGGCAACCGCCTCACTTTGCCTAGTGTTAGGACCGAGTCTGCCTTGAGCTCAGGTTGCTCAAGTGATGGATGGCAAGCTTTTGAAGGCTTACAAAACATGCTATAAATGCGAAGTGCGATTCTCTTGGATGAGCATGCTTTTTGTCATTTTGGGGTTTTTTCTGGACCTCCCCTTATAGGCCCCCAAACGGCTGAAGGCAAAGTGTGTTTTTCTTTTTCCGAGAATGTGGTAACTGGAACGGCCTAAAAATACGAGGCTGATCTCATGACCGAGGGTGGCCTGAATTCCTCACCTCTGACATAAACTATTGGGAGCGTTCTTTTAGCAAAGCACAAACAAGATGCCTCCGCCTGTCTCCGACTAGCCGGGCGACTGGCAGATGTTCGTACAGTAAAAGAAGCCCCAGATGAGGCCCCAGGTTTCTCAGCTTGTTTTGATGGCCTGCCCAATTTTTTTTATTATTATTATTTCCCTCTCGTTCCTCCTCCATTTCCTCCTCCTCCTCCACAGCTATGGTCAAACAGGCTGCGGTAACAGGATGCTTCCCTTCTGCAGACAAATGACAGCAAAACACCACATCCATATGCACACCCACACAGACGACGGAGCAAAGCAAACAATTTGGCCTGTTCCCACCACTCCAGCCCATATGTTGAAGGAGAGAAGAACCAAAACAAACCGTTTCGGACGCAAATTGTTTTGAATGACTTCGGAGTTTGGTGGGGTGGAGGAAGAAACACATGTTATGAGTGTTGTGATACGAAGAAGAAAAATGAGATTTTCCAAATTCTGAGTTTAACACACCCTTAAGGTCCTATAGGGACTGAGTGGCTTAGTAGGTTAAGATGCTGAGCTTGACGACCAAAAGATTGTTAGCTCAGCAGCTTAAGACCCGAGTGTTGCATGGTGGAGTGAGCGCCACTCATCCTTCAACCCAGCAGTTGGAAAGCAAAAAATTGCAAGTAGATAAATAGGTACTGTTTTGGTGAGAATGGTAACAGTGTTCCATGTGCTCTAGCATCTAGTCATGCCTGCCATATGATCACAGAAGTGTCTGCAGACGGAGACAGTGCTGACTGTTTGGCTGTAAACAGAGTTGAGCACCACACCCTAGAGATGGAAATGACTGGCTTTTGAGCAAGGGAGACTTTGATCTTTAACTTTTAAGGTCCTATATCCGTAATGGCCAACTTCAGCATGCCAGCTGTTCTTGGACTTCAATTTCCAGAAGCCCAAGTCCCTGTGAATCCACATGAATGGGTTTATTGCACATACATATATACAGTAAACCCATTCATGTGGATTCACAGAGGAATTGGGCTTCTGGGAATTGAAGTCAAAGAACACCTGGAGTGCCAAGGTTCACCATCACTGTTCTAAAGAGTTCAGACATGATGTGGAGTCCACGTTGATGGATGGGTATCTGCAAAGCTTTTGTCCAACATTGCAAGTACTGTAAGTCATTTCTTCCCTCTGTCTTAGCTTTCTTCATTGTCCAGCTTTCATGTCCGTGTATTGCAACCGGGAATACCAAAGACCAAATTATCTTGGTCTCCAGTGACACATCCTTAGATTTGAGGATCTTTTGAAGTTCTTTCATAGCTGCCCTGCCAAGTTTCAGTCTTCTTCCAATTTCTTCACTGCAGTCTCTGTTGGGATCAACAGTTGAACATCGGCACATATAAGAGACAGGACACACTGCTCTTTTTGACTACAGCTCCCATACCTCTATAGCCAGCTTGACCTCCAGGCTTCCGCAGGTCATGACCTGCATATGCACAAGTCCTCTGTGGATTGTCTAACACTGTGAAATAATTATTTGTTCAGAATATCCTTTCCAGACGTTTTAGCAATTCTTGCCAACAGCCATGCCCCCTGGGAGAATACATACCTGTCAACCTTCTCTGATTGGCCGTGATTTCCTATTTTTCGGCGCCGATTTGCGCCATTTCCCGCCCGGAGCTGCCAAAACCCCGGAATTTGGCAGCGGGGGGGAAGAGGTACTGCGCATCCCTTCTGCGCAAGTTGCCTTCTACGCTTGCGTAGAACCCTTCTACGCTTGCGTAGAACCCTTTTATGGTTGTGTAGAAGGCGACTTGCGCAGAACCATTCTGCGCAGGTCCCGTATTGTCCAGAGCCGCGGTTGACAGGTATGGGAGAATGTTGGGGCTATAAATCCAAAGAACTCTAACCTGACCAAAAACTCATATTATCTTGCTAGAAAGGTTCTGCAGATAGTTTTGCACCCATCAGGAGAAACCTATTAACGGTTAGAGCAGTACGACAGTGGAACCAACTGCCTCGAGAGGTGATGAGCGCTCCAACGCTGGAAGCATTCACGAGAGAATTAGACCACCACCTCTCATATCTGCTTTGATTCGGATGCCTGCATTGAGCAGAAGGTTGGACTTGGTGCCCTAAAAGGCATTTTGTGATCTGGCTGGTGAAGAGGAGAGAGCCATGAAAGTTGGCCAGATTTTAGACAGCTAGTACTTTGGGGAGATCCATCAAGCCTGATCTCTGAGCAAGAGAGAGGAACAGCCTAATGATCCTGGCATAAAAATAGCTTCGGCACTGCATTATTTATGATATGATCCCATTTTTCATGTTCCTAGACAGATAAGAAATACCTGATCTTCTTCTGAGCCCAATTCAAAGGGCTTTTGCCCAACCTTTAAAGCCCTAA
Source organism: Bradypodion ventrale (assembly GCA_035047345.1). Lineage (NCBI taxonomy): Eukaryota > Metazoa > Chordata > Lepidosauria > Squamata > Chamaeleonidae > Bradypodion > Bradypodion ventrale. The sequence continues at coordinate 132,809,263 of JAWDJE010000006.1, read as the reverse complement.
ACAGAATAGAGACATTAGGTGGCATTTCTGGAAGGAAGTAAGTTGTGTTATTCTGAGTTTGAGCCTTGATCCATCTGATTCACATTTGTCTGCACTGACCAGAAGCAATCATTCAAAATCCTGCCTGGAGATGCTGACCCCGAGACATGTAAAACACACCGAGATACAAAACATGTGCTTGTACCATATATTTCAAAGGCCATAAGGGTAAGCGGGTAAGCCCAGTATTTCTCATCAGAGAGAAAGAAGTCAAATGCCCAGTTTTGCATTTAAGCTGAGTAACACCAGAAGTTGGCGTGAACGTCCTGGCACCTCATTAGCAGAGCTGTGAACCACTCCTCCCCTCTGCCTCCTGTGTCGATCTGTTCTTTGATCAAAGCCTTTGCAAGTGGATCTATGTTCAGCTCTCCCAAGCAAGGTGTCTTGATCACCGCACAGAGACTAGAATGCTAATTGTATGTTCTGCCTATTATTTGGAGAAATCAAAAACCTAATCTGTTTACGCTGATGTTGGAGGGCAAAGAAAATTTAGCACTTCTAAGTTCTTCTTCGGTCAGTTCTTCACAGTTCCTATACCTTTTGTAACATTTCAGCATATGGATCTTATAACAATTTATGAAAAAGAAGAGGATACGTTCCATTTTTCACCTTGCTTTTTTCCAACCTGAGCAAATATTGCCCATCTATATCTATAAAACAGAAATCTATGTTTGTATGTGCTCCAAAGGCTCCCACACTCCTGGACCGATCCTGCTGAAATTTGGTACATATGTACCTTGGGCTGGTGAGATCAGCACTGCAGGGGTCACAAGCCCCTGGGGGGGGGAGCATATGCCCCCCAAATGAGGTGTCATTGATCTATACAATGTGCGTGTTTCCCAGTGATGTAATTGAGCTGGCTAATGTCATAGTCCCAGGTAGGTTGAGATTGTGAGATCATCTGACTAGCTCAGCTGTAGCCCTCTGAGCTCAGCTGTAGTTCACACAGTAGGTGGAAGGCAAATGGGAATGCGAGATCAGCACTGTGAGGGTCACAAGCCCCATGTGAAGTAGATAAATCTTTATTGTCATTGTCTTGCACAGAACAACGAGATTGGGGGGAAAACACTTAACAACCCAACAAAACCTAAACAAAATACAACTATACAAAATTATCAACATACTCCCAAGTGTATGCCATTGGGCACCGCTGTTGGTCTGCATCAATTTCCCTGAGGGTAAGCGTGCCATGGAACCCAAGGCATGGTCAGGCTGGCACAATGGTGGTGACGGAGGCCATTGAGAGGGCTGGGAGGGCACGGGAGCCATGGAGGAGGCCAGCCCCCCTCCAGAAATGGCCACCTAGCCTCTGCGGTGTCCAAGCTCTGAAGCCGCAGAGGCGGTGGAGGCAGCAGCCACGGTGGGCAAAGCTGAAGAGGGAGGGAAGGTCCGAGGGCTCCTCAACGGCTGCATGCCGCTCTCTCACCAGGTGGCTGGACACATGTATGGGAAGGATAAGGGCAGTAAGTGACCGTCAATGGAGAAGAGGGATGGGTGAGGGAAGAGAGAGACGGAGGAAGGGAGGCAGGAGTGACCCACATACACCCCACGAGTTTTCCAAGAGGTAGACATAGACAACTGCATATCTAGCCTCTGCTTTTTGACTGGAATACAAGATGTTGGTGGTCCCAGATGGACTCTGATCCAAATGCTAACCAAACCAAACCCTGCTTGAAATCATCTGAATGGATATGAGCCTCAAGTCTGCCAACACAGATCCAGGAAGAGCTTTATGGCAAGAACAAACATTCTTAAGGGTACACAAGAGCAAAACCAATTTAGAAGATGGAGGAAGGAGCTCAGTGGACAAGGAATAACATTAAAGGAGGAGATGGCTCAGGAACATGACCTCCCCTACGTCCCTTGGAGGACCCTGAATAGGCTGAGGGTTGGAGTGCTCAAATGCAAGACCAACATGCTCAAGTGGAGACTGCTGGGAGAAAACAACACATGATTTGAACGTGAAGAGATTCAGAATCTGGCTCATTTACTGGTCTGCCGATTACTGCCAGAAACATGCATTGATGAAGACTTAAGTTTGGCCAACAATAAAGCAAAGAAAGTGGCTTCATTTTGGCAGTCCAGGGTTTGATCAGGACATGAAAGAAGAAGAACCAGGACAGGCTGTACCTTCGGGAACCAAGTATTTGGAAACACTACGGCCTGATTCATGCTTCCTTTTCCTTCCTTCTTCAATCCACAGTCACTCTGGTTTCACATTCGGTTGCCCCATTCAGGATGAAAATGGCCCCTGTTTTAAGGTATTTCTCCCTCTAGGCAGCAACGTCAGGCTCTGGCTGTCATATAGATTACTGTATATTAATACCAGCGCAAAGAGGGAAGTGTGTGTTGTGCGATGTCAATTCAGAAACTGCTTAATCCACTTTGACGTGGTATTTCTCTGGCATGTAGAGCCAGCCCCTGCGTACGGTTGAACTGATAGGGTAGGATGTCTCCTGAGGAAAGCCAGCAACCTTTCCCAGTCAGATACCCTCCAGTCCCACACAGTCTCAGAAGAAAACAAGGCCATAGGATTGCTCGCTCGCTTTAGCCCCTTGATGGTTTTCCCCCCACTGTGCGGATTCCCAAAGAAGGATTGTTAAGTTATTCGTAGCAGCAGCACAGCAAAGCGGGGCAGGTTTTAAAGCAATTTTTATGTTTGAATGCAAGTCACCCAGTTCACCCCTTTTTTAGCACAGCTAATAAACACACCTGGACTCGATACTTGAGAGAAATAAAATATAATTTACTCTCAAAATGAGCTCAGAAGATGTGCTCAGGAGTCTTGGTGAAGTTAGTTAAGAAAGAAGTAAAGTCTTTCTCCCAACCATGTGGCCTAGAAGATGAAGATGTTCAAAAAGACATCTTTCGAAGGCGAGAGCAAACAAAGGCCTTAAGACATGCAGATAGGGTCAGGTGATAGAAGCTTTTCTAATTGTAATTATAGACCAGTAATGACGAACCTCTTAGAGACCGAGTGCCCAGACTGCAACCCAAAACCCATTTATTTATCGCAAAGTGCCAACACAGCAACAGGGGAAGAAGGAAACGCTCCCATTGGGCTACTGGGCAGAGGGGTGGGGCAAACTCTATGCTGGGGAGGGAGAAAGCACTCCAATTGGGCTACTGGGCAGAGGGGCGGGGCAAACTCTGTGCTGGGGTGACTTCACGGGTGCCCACAGAGAGGGTTCCAAGTGCCACCTCTGGCACCCGTGCCACAGGTTCGCCTTCCTTTAGGTCAAGCTTGTCTATCCTGTCTCTCTGGTTACTGCATGCTGTGGTTGCATTAGAATACTCAACAAGGATCACCTTGGGTTAGGGGTGCCACACTTGAATTTGGTTGCCAATGGGCAGAAGTGTTGGATTGTTTCCCTTAATCCCTGCAGTTAGGGCCATGAAAGGCTCTTCCAAGTACAAATATGGAATCTGCAGACTAGACAGTGTCCGGGAACATCTTGCCCCGGTGAAAGGTTGTTTGTTGATAGACTGGCCTCTGCGCAGCCTTCAGCCAAGTTCTGCAGATGAAACCAGATGGTTCACCACTCTCTCTCCCTAGTGTCACCATTGGCTTTTTGAGTTTCCACCCAACACAGCATAGCAACAGCGAGGTTCCAGAAGGAAAGGAGCCTGAGAGCAGGCTTCCGGCATTGTGCGACCATAAAAAGAAGATCTTGAAATAACTCTTTAATTTCTTTTGAATAAAAAGGGGGAGAAAAAGTCAGCGGCCTCGAGGAATGTATATTCAGCTGTGCTTCTCCACAGCCTGTTTTCACAACATGCCTCTCATTTTGTGCTACCATAATAATTCCATGTTTTTGTGTTCTTTCTTTTCCCCCCATCCCGCCCCATCCTCCAGGAAGGAAGGAACAAAATAATTTGACATTCCCCGCAGTTTCGAGGGAGGACAGAATGCCAGCTATAGCGAGAGGGAAACAGCCCTGACCTTCTGACGGAAGGCAAGCATCAGCTTGATAGTCATGGTTGTTTACGTTTTAGTCCAAAGCGTACAAAAGGTGACTTTTTCAAAAGGGGAGGAATGAGAAACAAACAAAAAAAAGTAAACAATTATACATTTGAGACATTCGGAAGACATAGCAGTCGGGCTCAAATTCTCTGTTGGATGTGCTCTGATGCGTATCTCAGCAGCCTTCTTGTGAATCAGATTCCCAACTATGGTTTCAAGGCAAGTTAAAATTGTATGTATTTATTTGACAGTTGTGGTACATTTTCCACTAGGTTAATCTTCATCTGATGTCCGTTGGATTCAACATTGTCATCTTTTCAGTGCCGCATTGAGGGACATCACCATGCTCAGGGAAATTTGCTGGAAGATGGTTAGTCTATGGTTTGACTGAGAAGGTTCTGAGTGAAACCTATTTCTAGGTTGGTTGATTATCCCATATAATTTGTTCTTTGGCAAAGGAGGTAGTGCTTGGTACCATACAATCTTTCCTTTGATATTTTTATCTGCAGCGGGCTGAATAGCTCAGTGAGTTAGGTACATGGCTGTGGAGCCAGAAGTTGGGAGTTCGATTCTCTATTGCACCTTTTAGGAGAACAGGCAGTCTGTGTAGCCTTGAGCAAGCTTCTCAGTCCCAGGGCTCTACCTAGAGAGAAAGGGAAAAGGAAACCACTTTTGTATATTCTCTATCTAGAAAATTGTGGGAAAGGCTACCATAAGAACATAAGAACATAAGAACAGCCTTGCTGGAACAGGCCACAGGAGCCCATCCAGTCCAGCCTTCTGTCTCACACAGTGGCTCACCATTTCCTTCAGGGTATTATTCCCAAGGAGATGCCTTCACCTGCTTAGGATTCCCTGGAAATGGCACTGAGAGATATCCTGCCTATCTCTCCAACCCCGAGGTTACAATTAACTTGACATAAGTTACCATAAGTAACTTACCATAAGTTACCATTAACTTGACAGTATACAATTACTATTTATTATATTTTATCTGTAAGATTCCTGGAGTCTCTTTATTTATTTTTCTTTTAAAGAAAAGTCATTGCAAGTATTTCAATGAGCAGAAACAGATGTTCAAAATGTTGACCACGTGTTTGTATCCAGACATTGGTTGGATACATCCCACTCCATATGTCTGCTTACCTTATTTATTCTGCTTTGCTTAATCACAGCCCATTGCAATGGCTGGGATCCTAACACATGTTTATGCCCATTGTAACTCGGTCTGCACAAATCTCAGTGGTGCAGTGCCACAGATGAAGAAGTCATCTTAGGCATTTGCTATTATGCGCTGAGCCATGGTTGTGCCTACAACAGCAGATACCAATCGTGGCCTCTTCACTTGGGACAATTTACAGCTGAGATTAATGCTGATGAAGTTATGTTAGCTGAAAAAGTGGGTTCCCATGCTACAGACTTGGATTCTCCCTGGCAGAGGTGAACAAAGGACCACACCAACCAAAATGTGATCAAGAATCACAGGGGTCTTCCAAACCAAAATGTGCACCTTTTGATTTGGAAGAACCCTGCCACAAAATGACCAAGTTACCTACAGGGTAGAAAGCTGGGTGACCAAGGATAAAGTACAGAAGCAGGATACATCTTAGTAATAAATGTATTTGTTAGGAAAAATAAAATACAGGATATGGAAAAAGCAAAAAGTTATGAAACCAGAAAAAAACAAACCCTGGCAGATGGCCAATGGTGAGGCTTCTGTATAGGTGGACAACATGAACAGTGTAAAAATGACTTGGGCAATTGAATTCATGCACAGAGGAGCAAATTCTGTGCTGGAGTCACAATTCCCAGGGGCCACAGACCACCCTGCCAAATAAGCGGTTAGTAGCCAGAAGCCCTGAATCTCTCAACATGCTTTTGGTTTGTTGTTGTTGTTGCCGCCACCGTCATCATCATTATTTACATTTTATACATGAAAGACAAAGGGGTCCCATGGACTTCCAGCAGGTCCAAAAGGTCACATGGGAAAAATCATTGGACACCCTCTTCCTCCCATGAGGAGAGGGACGCATACATGGAGTCGCTTCCCCAATGAAGGTGAGCCAATTACATAGGCCATAAATTTAACAATAAAACCTTCAAACTGAGGTCCCTCGTAGGCAGCTTATCCTCTGAGGTAGAAATACACATCTTAAGAATGGCCTAGGGAGAATCCACATCCCAAACTGGTCTACGACTTAATTATCAGCATTGTATTTGTATTGGGATTCACAATTAGCTTCACAATTAGCTCTATTGGAAAGCACTCCTTAACTAGGGGTATCCTGTCCTTTACATATGAATGAGTTAATTACCAGTGGGGAACAATAGGATCTGATCCTTGATAGGCTCAAAGCAAGAGCCTTTCCCCCAGGCCGGCGGGCCAGGTCAGCCCATTCCCCAAAAAACTGCCTTTCTCTGCTCATGAAATATGAATATCAAAATAGATTTTCCAAATACAGTAAAACCTCGGATAACGCTAAAACTTGGTTCCACAAGTCTTAGTGTTATCCGATTTTTAGCGTTATCTGATGCACGCATCGGATAACGTTAAATCCTACGGGATGCATCGGATAACATTAAAACTCCATAGAGATACATTTTAACCAGCACAGGCTTTAGCGAACATTATCTGATGCATCCCATAGGATTTTAACGTTATGCGATGGAATTTTTTTTCCAGGTTGCATAACGTTATGCGATTTTAGCATTTAAAACCATGTTGTGTGGTTTTAAAATACTGAGCAACAATGAAAAACAAATAGAGATGGTACATAGTTGCCCTGTTGAAAGCAAAGTGATGGTTTAAATAAGCCATCAGGATGTCATGTATGATTGTCAGAGTCACCTTAGCCTGGCCATCAAACAGCAGGGTGGGCGGGGGAATTGCTGACAGAGAAACGGACTTCGCCATGCATGGATTGTCATTTTGGGCTTGGCTTTGCATACTGATCCATGGGAAATGAAGCTAAAGAAAGTCAGTTTCAGAAATGTCAAAACCTGCCTGTCGTGTGAGGAGGTGGTGTATTTGACACCACAGTATCCTTCCTCTCCCCTGTGGGTCCCTTAGACCCGTGATGGTGAACCTTGGCACTCCAGATGTTCTTGGACTTCAATTCCTAAAAGCCCCCGTGAATGGGTTTACTACAATTCATCTGGCACACGCTGCCCTCATTACTCCTGGAAGCGGAAGTAAAACGCGCCTGTACGGAGGAAAGATTAACCCAGAAGAGCTTTAACCATACGGGCGCATTTTGCTTCCGCTTCCAGGAGTGACGAGGACAGCGTGGGGCGGATGAATCACAGTAAACCCATTTGTGTGGATTCACGGGGGCTTCTGGGAATTGAAGTCCAAGAACATCTGGAGTGGCAAGGTTCGCCATCACGGCTGTAGACCTTCTTGTGATGAGAACAGAGCTCTGGAAAGGAAGTTATCCACATTGACGGTGAGCTCTGTAAGCATGTTCAGCCATAGAAGCTCCTAAGCTCCTCTTCAGACTTCCACAGCCATGTTGTGGGTTAGGATGGGAGACAATGCCTGCAGGTCTACTGCTGTAAGCAGACAAGGGGGCAGTTATCTCAGGAGGGTCACAAAGGAAGTCCACAAAGCAGGTCAGGTCAGTGAGCAAAGGAGACGGCGGTAGGCAGCTCAAAAGAGCAGGCTGAAGAGAAATGCATACCAAGATCTAGACATTCTTCAGGCTGTTAGTCCAAGCAAGACGTTGATGTATATGCCATGCTGGTTGGAGATACTGGATGTTGCGGAGTTGTGGTTTAAATCAAAATAATGTTTCAGAGCTTTATTTATTCCACATAATGTGCCCCAGTTTCCATGCATCCGTTGGGTGGTGTCCATTTCTAAAATATCGATGCATGCAATTTAGGAACAAAATTTAAACACACTAAAGCAAGGTTTCCCAACCTTTTCAACCTGGGGGCTGGGTCATGCTCTCTCTTGTCAGCTTCCAGGGCTGGATGGCCATTTTGTCCTGCCTGCACGATGGAGGGTTTTTTGGCCATTTTGTCCTAACAGCTTCAAAGGAGCAGCCATTTTGTTTATTGAATGCCCTTGGAGGAGTGGGGTGGCCACATAAAATGCCACTGGGGGCCAGATCTGGCCTTAGGTTGGGAACTCCTGCTCCAAAGGAGGATCCTAGTGTTCTAATAAGAACTTTTTGTCAAGATTGGAATACTTCTAAAATATGTGCGCTTGGGCTTAAAGCTACCCTTTCTGGGAGAATTCCAGAGAGAAGCAATGTGCAAACATATGTGCAATATTTAGGTTAAGCCAAACTCTTCCTTTTACAATTCCTAGTGTTCTGTTCAGCCAAGCGTTTTTTAAAAATGTCTTTTTAGAACACTGTTTTTCATGCGTCTTCAGTCAAGGGGGCTCTTCTTCAGGAGTGAATATAAGAATGGAAACGCCTCTCTTTGCTCAAGGTATGCCTGCCATTTCTTAATACCCTGTGGAAAACTCTCTCAGCCGATCTCATAATAATACATTCATGTGCATCCTCTCCCGCCGCCGAGGCCAGCAGTAACTTCCATTATTAAAGCCCTTTTCCAGTAGAGAACCACATCAAGGGATAAACAGGCATGGGTCTTTCCCATTAGTCGCGAAGAGTGTCTAAAACAGAAGCCCTTTGCTACTCAGGTTGTTAAGAGAATAAATAACTTTTAGGAAAAACATACAAGGAAATTTCAGCACCGCCCATTGAAAAGTGCTGGGAAGGTGTGTGTTTTTTTTAAGAAGGTGGGCAAAATGGTAGAATGATATGTTAGCATAATTCACGAATAGCAAGGTCAAAGGTTTTCTGCACCTGCAAAGGTTTTTTGTGGTCATGGGGTAGGTATGACTAGACGTGGGAGCGCATGGAATGCTGTTACCGTCCCTGCCGAAGTGGTACCTATTTGTTTACTCGCAATTTCGTGCTTTAGAGCTGCCCAGTTTGGCAGGAGCTGCAACAGACGATGGGCATTCAGCCCATCGCGCAGCACTCAAGTCTTGAACTGCTGACCAGTCACCAACCTTGGCGTCTTGACTACTAAGGAGGTGGGCAAAGTGGCAGAACAATATCGTTAGCATAACATATTGCATATAGTATATTAGTTATACCATTGTTTTTTATCATTATCCTTCCAGATTCCAGGCTAGAATCCTTGTTGTAGATTTATGCCACCAAACTGACGACACATCTAGTCACATGTGGCTTCTTTTTTGGGTAAGCTCATCCACTACTGACTGATTCTAACTCTTCCCAGTCCTACATCAACCCACCACTCCCACTTTACTACCTGTTTGCTTCCCTTGAGATTTCTGACAACCAGACATTCCCAAATTATATTCTCTTTTAACAGTTTCATTTCCCTACTTCCACCCATAGCTTCCTTCCCCTCCAATACCCTTTCCGATTGATTTCATCCTGGCAGGGGGATGTATTTGTATCTGAGAAGCCAAAATGCACATCTTGGAATCTCCTTTCTGGGTGTCGAGGGGGGGTTGGCCACATTCCTCTTTTAATCCCCAAATACAAAACAGAATTTCCTTGTAAAAGACTGTGTCTGCCCATCCTGTAGGCGAGGAAGCCTCTTCCCCCCATTTTAGAAATTTAATACTATTTCAGCGCCATCCCTGCATAGCAAACTCCTTAAGCAAAGGGCGTAGACAATAAGAGGCTCACAAAATGATGCTGATCTAAAATGGAGTGGAATTAAAAGGAGCCCGCGTCTTCTACATGATGCCAGATGATTCACGAGGCACTGCTTAAAATGATATTTTTTTTAATTAAAAAAAGAGAGACATTAAAAGGAATCAGCAGGGTAGACTGAATCAGGCGCGCCTGGCTTAAGGACCACTTAGATTCCTTTCTTTCTCTTTTCAAATAAATAAATCAGTTTATTCCAAGCTTGTCAGAAAGAAAATGCACTGCAAGGGACGGCTTTTGTCAGGATTTATGACTTAGCCATTTGAATACGCAGTCGCAATAAGTTGCTTAAAACCAGGAAAAGTTTGTGGTCTCGGAGCCTGGAAAGATCATTTAGGACTGGGGCAAGCTGATAACCAGAAGTTCTTGAGTTGGGCATGATTATTGCTCCAGGATAGTTTAGTGAAAATTAAACAAGGTGCAATATTTAATGCATCGATAAATGACTAAAAGCATAAAATTAAAACATAAAAGGTATCCCTTGCTTGAAAGCCAGTCATGTCCGACTCTAGAGGGTGGCGCGGCGCCCATCTCTGTTTTCAACCAAAGAGTCTGTCTGTGTCTGCAGACTGCACACTGTTTATGGGTTCTGCTTGCTTCATGTGTCAATATAATCTGATCTCAACATTAGGATAGGGGAGGTGCTGTTTAATGCTCTGCCTAAGACAATTATAGATCTTGAACCAGGGTTGGCTGTAGTCCTCCTTAACCGAGAGAATGTAGACAATGTTGGAGACTAGCACACACCGTTTCTGGCTGCTAGGCTAGCAGGGCTCATGAATTCATTTCCGCATGCAGCATGACTGTATGCCAGAGTGCTTGGAACACTGTCACCTTTCTCACCAAAGTGGTACCTAGTTATCTGCTTGCAACATCTTGCTTTCAAACTGCTAGGTTCACAGGAGCTGGGACAGATGACGAGCATTCACTCTGCCATACAGCATTTGAGTCTCAAAGTGCTGACCTGCCGGGCTTGGGGGTTTGTCATGCTCAGCATCTTAACCACGAAGCAAGAATACAGGCCTTGTAGCTATGCAAAAAGCCCTTTTCCCACGTAGACTCGAAGGCAACTCCTGAGCAAGCTTCTGCATTAACAGATTAATAAATGGGCTGATTGAGTCAGCCAAGTATATTTACATTGCCAGATATGGGACTCATTTTACCATTTGACGCCTTTAATCAAAGGGTTTTGATTAAGGGTGTTGAAAGAGTTTTTCCATCTACCAAGTTGGACCATATTTTTCAAACAATTGGAGTCAGCATTTGTTCACCATTAAGTAGTTGGTTCCACGTTGACGGAATTGCTGTTTTCCCCACCACTGATGTGACCTCTCCTCACATCTTACGTTTTACTGTGTTTTCCCCTGTGAGTTTCCTCTACTTTTTATTCTCCTTGAAATGACATTTTTGTTTTGTTTTTGCAGTGTTGTTTCAACATTGTTCATTCCCCCTCAGTGGAAGAAACCTAGCACTACATCATTTCTAACGGAGCATATATGGAAAGTAAAGGTAGAAATGGGGAAGAAATGAAAGGGAGAAAGAATCTGTAGGGGGAGTGAGGATGCTAAGACTCGAAGGAAGGAAGGAACTATCCATTCATCTATCCAGCTAAAAATAAATAAATTTGAAATAGTCCATCCAACCAACCAACCAATCAAAGATGGAAAAGAAACCATCATTTGATCCAAGCAAAACAAGGGAGTGAGGAAGGAAGGAAGGATCAACAGCACCTTAAGGAAAGATAAATGGTTACTCTTCTTGTGAATAGGCCAGAAGAAAGTTTGAGCATACCTGGGGAGGAAAGCTCTGAAGAAATAGGAGATATGAAGAAAGGCAAAGTCAAAGAAGAAGAAAGGGAGCGCAGGGAGGGGAATCCAGGTAACCATTGTTCACATCCATCACCAACTATCAAAAATAGTAGCAAAATAATGCAGGTAAATATGGCAGTCCAAAAGGCCTTCAGGACCTTCTGTTCCAAGCGAGCTAGACAAGAAGGATGTTAAAATGATCAAGTTGTGAAGAGGAATGGTTAGGTTCAAATGTGCATTCAAACTCGCAAGGTCTTTATTGCCAGAAGCAGGTTATGGAACGTCACTGTTTTTGCCTGAGAAGTTGTGAATTCAGTCATAACTCTAAAACCAGCCATAACCTTAGGCAGAGTGAGGTAGGTACCCCATGGAGATTTTTGGTGTCATCAAAAGGCAGTAAGTTGCTAAGTATGGATTCATTATAATTATAATTTTACTTCCAAGGAAGGAGATAACTATGGGTTCTGCTTGCTTCATGTGTCAATATAATCTGACTGGATCTCAACATTAGGATAGGGGAGGTGCTGTTTAATGCTCTGCCTAAGACAATTATAGATCTTGAACCAGAGTTGGCTGTAGTCCTCCTTAACCGAGAGAAAGTAGACAATGTTGGAGACTAGCACACACCGTTTCTGGCTGCTAGGCTAGCAGGGCTCATGAATTCATATCCCAAAGGGTAAACTCGGCCTTTAATGTCAGGAGTGATAACTATGCTCATTTGTCAAATACTTAGGAGTTTATGGTTCATATTTGGTTGAATGGACCTTGGAATCGTACCCACACAATAAAAATTCAATCAAGGAAGTTCTTCTGTACAAGGATGAATAGAGTAATGCAATAAAAATGTTCAACAAAATTTTGGAACATACATCATACAGCGTTAGCTAGTCCTGGTTCATCTGGATAACATAGAATCATGCACTTCAATGCAGGCAACTTTTTTTTAAAGTCAAAGACAAAATGTTTGAAATGTAGATTCACTGCTGAACAATCCTAGATGGAGAGAGTCACCAACAAAGAAATATCTGTCAGAGCGTCTCTCGCTCAGAACAACTCCCATTCGTCACAATCTGCACAGCTCCAGGTGCCGACCCCGAGGATGGCTAGAAAGTCTATAACTAGAAACACCCTTCTCAGTGGCAGCACCAATACTGTGGAACATGGGTGGAGCTGCGCCAAGCCCCATCCCTGGATATATTTTATTTTAGGATGTATTTATTTGGCTGGCTTATTTTTAATTTGTTGTATGTTTTATTATGTTATTTGATAGTAATATGTACACTGTCCAGAGTGGGACATTTCCCAAATGGGCAGTATAAAAATGCAATAAATAAATAAATAGTATGGAAAAAGACACGGATATAATACAACACATCTAGAAGCTGTAATATTATATACTATAATAAAGCACTAATATTTCTTTATTTCTAGGACTGTTTTGGGGGCTGCCCAGGGTGAGAAAAATCAACCAAAGCAGGAAAATTCCACCTCTAAGATTGTAGGGACTTTGAAAACAAAGCTGTCCTGCACTCTGCACATGAATGGTTGGAGTGGTTTTACTTTCTGTTTCATCTAGACTGGCTTCTACATATGCCCAGTGGTGTGCTGGCACACAGGGACACATCATGGTGTGCCCCAGTGACTGGCTCCCCCCAGAAGCAATGGGAATGGATGGGATTTCTCCCACCACCACCCAAATAGGTGCCCCATAAAGGTGCCCAGCACCCCTGCATATGCCAGAGGTTCATGGGCTTGGAGGAAACTGGTCAAACAGACAGAATAAAACAGGTACCAAGGAACAAGCTAAAACAGGCAGACTGGATGGAAAGAGCAACAGGGCAGCTCTGGTTGTCAGCTGAGATCATCAATTAGTTACAGCCACAGGGCAATAACGACCAAACTCCTGTTGCTCAGCATAAGTCAAATCATATTTTTCCCCATGCTCTAATCCAGGGGTTCCCATTTCATGTGCCCCCCCACCCCTCCAAGGGCATTTGAGAAACAAAATGACCACCCCTTTGAAGCTGTTGGGACAGAAGGGCCACCCCCATCGTGCAGGCAGGGCAAAATGGCCATCCAGCCCTTGAAGCTGCCTGAGAGAGTATGACCTGACCCCCATCTTAAAAAGGTTGGGAACCCCTGCTCTAATCATTGTTATGCATGGAATAGGAGGTAGTGCCTGGGAGAGGTGGTGTCAGGACCTAAGGTGGCCACAGGTCCTCTCTTGTGGACAGACCCACAGTTTCGTCTCATCCACAAATTTGATAATTATTCCCTGCACTCCCTCATCCAAGTCATTTATGAAAATGTTGAAGAGCACAGGGGTTGGGACCGAAACGTGTGCTACTCCACTCTTCCCCCTCTCTATTTGAGAAGGAGCCATTGATAAACACTCTCTGAGTACCATGCTATAACCAACTGTGTACCCACTTGACACTTGTGTGATCCAGGCTACACCCAGTTAGTTTGCTCATCAGAATATCCTGAGATGCTTTGTCTGAAGTGTTCCTGGAGCCAAGATATATTACACCTGCAGCATTCCCACTATCTACTAGGAAGGTTACCCAGTTAGACAAGAGATAAAATTAGTCTAGCAGGATTTGTTCTAAAATTCTATTGAAATGGTATATATAATTTTGCACACCACTGTGCATATGAAATTAGCATCTACAGTTTAATACAAGCCAGTATCTGCTTTTTCTTCCTCAGCCAGGAGAATATGATGGGCTAATCCTCACCTTTAATTCTGCTGTCCTTCTTAACTCATTCTAAGGAGACAGGCAACTCTTCTTAGCACCAGTCATGGTTTTAATGGGCCTCTTGTTCTCTACAGAAGAGAAGTGAATTAAAAGACCTGTATATTATACTGTTATGCTTCACTGGGTCCATAAAGCAAAGGAGGAAAAGAAACAGTATTTTCCTCCTTTTATTCTTTCTTCTTCCAACATAATCAGAGAAGCAACACGTTTCCTTAAACTCTCCCTGACAAATGATACTCCCTGAGAGCCAAAATAAAACAAAATTTATAAGCTTTTGTCCTTCAACCACATCATGAGAGCTGCTATCGATTCTAGAGAAGCATTAATTCATGGAGTTTCTTCATGATTTGAGTGCAAGTTCTAATTAAATATTATGTTTTCCTGCCCACAACTCATTTAAACTGTCTCATCCACTGAGCTATATTAAGTAAAGGTAAAATATGCCCTTGCTCAAAAACCTGTAATATCTGACTCTAGGGTTCAGTGCTCATCTCTGTTTCAAAGCTGAAGAGCCAGCGCTGTCTGCTTCTGCAGACGTTTCCATGGTCATGTGTCAGGCATGACTAGACACCAGAGTGCATGGAGCGCTGTTTACCTTCCCACCGAAGTGGTACCTATTTATCTACTTGCAATTTCTTGCTTTCCAACTGCTAGGTTGGCAGGAGCTAGGACAGAAATGGCAACTCACTCTGTTGTGCAGTACTCGGGTCTCGAACTGCTGATCTGCCGACCTTCCAATCATGAAGTTCAGTGTCTTAACCACTAAGCCACCACATTTGAGCTTTATTGTTGAGCTCCAAATAATTTACATCTGGATGGGCCACCACCACCACCTGCAACTTGACCTTTTTTTAGCCATTGTAATTTTATTATCTTAGTTCAAACACACACACACACACATAATTCTGCTTCCTTCCTCCTGCACAGAACAAAGTCTACAGGGAGGCGTCTGTTTGTGTTCTACATGTGTATTTGGGTTCTTAATAAACATTCTTATTACCTGACTAATTAAATGATGTCATCCCCAACTTCAAAGCTCTGACAACAACCTGAATTACTGAAAAGTTAGGTGAGCCTTCATAACAACCAGAAGGTCAGCAGTTTGAGACCTGGGTGCCGTGTAACAGAGTGAGCACCCACCATCTGTCCCTGCGTTTGTCAACCTAGCAGTTTGAAAACAGGAATCTGCAAGTAGATAAATAGGTACCACTTTGGTTGGAAGGCAAACAGCGTTCTATTCACTCCGGCATCTAGTCATGCCGGCCACATGACCGTGTAAACATCTGCAGATGCAGACAGTGCTGGCACTTTGGCTGAAAATAGAAATGAGCACCACTCCCTAGAGTCAGACATGACAGGCTTTTGAGCATAGCTGTCAAGTATACCTTATTGCCCGGGAAAACCCCTTATGTTACCCTCTTTCCCGCCATCATCCCTTATTAATTAGGCTGCAATGCCCTATTGCTGCAATTGGAGGGCAGCACAGGATAAGCATAGCTGTCAAGAATCCCGTATTTGCCGGGAAATTTCCCTTATTTCCAAATCCAAAACTTGACAGGTCTGCTTTTGAGCAAGGGAGAACTTTACCTTTTACTACTGTTTAGGATTGGAGAATAACATAGTTTGTTCTTGAGACTGCGAGACCTAAACAGAGCTACTAATGACAGGGTCTTTTGGAGGTCATTAATGTGCAGGTTGTCATAAACCAGACACATCTTGATAGTGCATAACAGCACAAGAACAATTGCAGGAGAATAGCAGCAGGAAAGAGCTATTAATACCCTTGTGACCGGGGTGCCATCTTCCACTTGAGACACCTGGATCCGGGTTTGTACGGCTATATTTGAAACAATTTTCAATGTGATGCAGCAAAATCCTTGGCTTATTTCAGGCTTCTTGATGTATTTATCTCTCCCAGTTCTATAAGGAAGGATAGTACTATGCCTGTGAAGGATCCTTACGGCCAAATATTTTGATGCTAAGGTACAGAGCAAAGAATGAAAAATGTTTGGTAAATAATACCCTGCAAAAAAGGGGTGTTTTTTTAAAACAAAAACCGTAATAAAAGTAGCTTCTGGAAAGGAAGAGAAAAATCAGAATAATTCAATGTAATCTAACATTTGGTACTTTGAGTTATTTAATCTGTATGTTTTTTAAAAATGTGATTGAAAAAGAGATGCTCCCTTTTGAAATCATCTTTTTTTAAAAACAGAAGGGAGGGGAGAATCCCAGCCAGCAATTTCCTCAAAGCTGCAGATGGATTATGCAGTTGTCCAAAAATAAATAGATGAAAAAGAAGCAGGCATGAGTTGTTTACTGCTTGGCATGCACAATATGATGCTAATGAACTTCCCCTTGATTGCCGGCACAGTCTGCAAGTCTTTTGGCTTAGCTCTATCACCTTGATCCTCGGAGACCTCTATTTGAAACCTTAGTTGCTCTGTTTTACTGAGAAAAAAGTAAGAGCTGAGACACTTAACTGAAGCTACAACTAGGTAAAGGTAAAGGTTCCCCTTGCTCGACAGCCAGTCGTATCCGACTCTAGGGTGCAGTGCTCATCTCTGTTTCAAAGCCGAAGAGCCAGCGCTGTCTGCTGTTGCAGATGTTTCCGTGGTCATGTGGCAGGTATGACTAGACACCGAAGCGCACGGAGCGCTGTAACCTTCCCACAGAAGTGGTCCCTATTTATCTACTTGCAATGTCTTGCTTTCGAACTGCTAGGTTGGCAGGAGCTGGGACAAAGACGGTAGCTCATTCCGTCCTGCAGTACTCGGGAATCGAACCGCTGACCTTCCGCCTCCCAGTCAGCGTCTTAGGCACTTGAACCACTGCAGTACAACTACAGCAAGGGAAATCCAGATTAACTCCCATTCTCTCACTGTGAAGTGGCACTGGGGTGTTCAGTTCTCTTTGACATACAGTAAAGTCCCGGTTTATGATCTTGGTCTGGTCTAACAGCCTTCATCGTAAATCAGAAAAATCGTTAACCAAAAGACGTATTCCCATAGGAATGCATTGAAAATTTTTAAAAGATGGTTCAGACCGGACCAAAAATAATGTTTAAAAATACAACACACACACACACACACTGCTACTCAATCGATCCCACCAGCTGTTGAGGGCTGGGGTAGAGAAAAAGGGGTGTTCTACCCCTCCTGACTCTAAAATGGCAGCAGCGGTATAATTCCCAGTCGTAAACTGGGGGGAAAAGGTAATCTGGGAGGCCATTTTCGTTGAATTTGCCGTCGTAAACACGGCAAACGTAACCCAGGCATACCCGTCAAGCATCGCTCCAGAAAATACGGGGACTGCTCTGGCCCGGGTGCGCATGCGCAGCAAAAACTCCTTTGTGCATGCGCAGAACCTCTTTGCTCATGCGCAGAACACATTTGCGCATGCGCAGATGGGTTCTGTTCACGTGCGCAGTAACCCCTTTCCTCACTGTTCTAAATATGGGACGGTGCTGGGAAAGGGGAGGAACGCGCACCAAAATACGGGATTTCCCAGCCAATCTGGGATACTTGACAGGTATGAAGCCAAGGCAGTCGTAAGGCAGGTTTTACTGTACAGCATGTGGCCCCACAGGCAGAAGGGGAGAAATCCATCTAATTGCAATTCCATTGGAAGCACAGTTCAAAGGAAATGCCTTAAGAAGGCTTTCCATCCTCAATGACTCTATTTTCTTATCTTCTCTTGTAAAACAGATAGCTAGTTAAGTTGTTAAAAGAAAATAAACACGTGCTTTGCCTGGGAAAGCTGTTCTTTTTCTTCCATGTCCAGGCCAGGCATGAAACTGACCAATGAATGCACCTTTTGGTGAGTTCATTCTGCAATTCCTTTTCACCTGGCCTAGTATGAGAAAGATTAGCCAGTAAAACTCAGGTCCAGGTTGTGGGGGCAGGAGTTCCTGCAGTTCCTAAACGTCATGCTCCAATTGCCTTTGTCACCACCGCCACCACATTGCAGCAGATAGATATGACACAACTCTCACGGTTCCATCCTACAGAATGATGGGACCTGTGGTTTATCGAAATCTTTAGAATTCTCTGTGAGATGTTGAGCAAACAGTCCTAAATATCTCTCCAATGAGGAAAGCAGATGAAAAGCCACTGCATTATATTCTCAGGACAGTCTTCATGGTACGGTGACAGAGAAAGAGCATCCTTGAGGTTTGTGCTATTTCTGAACCACATTTGGGCATACCCTGGTAACGGTATGTTGTGTTGTCGTTGTTGTTGTTGTTGTTAATTCCATTTATATCACGCCCATCTAGGAGGTATTCCTACTCCGAGCGACGAACTCACATATCAAAACACATTAAAAACACATATTAAGGTAAAGGTTTCCCTTGCTCGAAAGCCAGTTGTATCCGACTCTAGGGTGCAGTGCTCATCTCTGTTTCCAAGCCGAAGAGCCAACGGTGTCTGCTTCTGCAGACGTTTCCGTGGTCATGTGGCAGGCATGACTAGACACCGGAGCGTACGGAACACTGTTACCTTCCCACTGAAGTGGTCCCTACTTGCAATGTCTTGCTTTTGAATTGCTAGGTTGGCAGGAGCTGGGACAAAGACGGGAGCTCATTCTGTCCTGCAGTTAAACACATGTTAAAAAAAAACCCCTATTAAAGGCAGAGAAAGACCAAATAAGAAACCTAGTGCTGAGCCGTTGTTGACACCTTTTCAACGGCCTTGTTATAAAGGATTTAAGCAGCTTCCTGAATGTAGACGGGCTAATCGTTCTCACACTAGGTCAGGCCAAAGGAAATGCAGAAGAGATTCACCAAAGGTTTTCCCTTGCTCGAAAGCCAGTCGTATCTGACTCTAGGGTGCAGTGCTCATCTCTGTTTCTAAGCCGAAGAGCCAGCGCTGTCTGCTTCTGCAGACGTTTCCGTGGTCATGTGGCAGGCATGATTAGACACCGGAGCGCACGGAGCGCTGTTACCTTCCCACCGAAGTGGTCCCTATTTATCTACTTGCAATTTCTTGCTTTCAAACTGCTAGGTTGGCAGGAGCTGGGATGAAGACGGGAGCTCATTTCCGTCCTGCAGTATTTGGGAATCGAACTGCTGACCTTCCGCTTCCCAGTCAGCGTCTTAGCCACTTGAGCCACTGCAGTCCCATAGATTTACCAAAAGGTACCTTCATCTCAGCAGTTTCACGTCTGCCCTCGACACCGAACGGGGTGGGGGGAAATCTAGTTGTTTGGTTCATTTCTGCACCTTCCACCCTTACTCCAGCCTCAACACGGCTTGACTGTTATCCAGGGTGGAAATAATGATTCATCCAGACTGAAGTTGACCTATTGAGAAACTGCGGAGAAACGGAAAGCCTTGCCAAAAAAAGGAAAGATATTTGAGGCCCTCGGTACAAGGCTGAAGTTCTTCCAAGATGCAATGTTAGCATGGCAGAGTGAAGTACTCTACTCTTTCTAGCGATCCTGGCACAGTGTCTACCAGGCTCCATCTGCTGTGTTTACTATTATGTTGGGCACAAATATCTGCGTCGCTAGGCAGCGTTTGGGGCACCCGTAATAGAAAGATCTTTGGAGGTCACAGCCCTGTGTGTGCAGTGCAAACACTTAGTGTGGTTTTTATCCAGTTCCATTTTTAACCCTCTTCTCCCTGAAGACACAAGGCAGGTAAGATTACAGACCTCAGCTGCCTGGTTTGTGTATCTGCCACAGCTTGGAAAAGTTACTTCTCGGACTACAGCTCCCAGAATTGTGGGTCTGCATGCATAATAGAAGGTACTGTGGTGTCTTAGTGTTTAAGATGCTGAACTTGATGACTTGCAGATCAACGGTTCAAGACCTGAGTGCTGCACAATGGAGTGAGCTCCCACCTCTGTCTGAGCTCCTGCCAACCTAGCAAGTAATTGCAAGTCGGCGGCGGCTGCAACCATACCTGTCAAGTATCCCGGATTGGCCGGGATTTCCCGTATTTCTCCGCTCATTCCTCCCCTTTCCCGCCGCCGTCCCGTATTTGAACGGCAGGGAAAGGGGTTACTGCACATGCATGCCCATCGCAAATGGGTTCTGCGCATGCACAGAGGGGTTCTGCGCATGTGCAGATGAGTTCTGCACATGCACAGATGAGTTTGTTGCAGCACATGTGCACCCGGGCCGGAGCTGTTCCCATATTTTCAGGAGCTGAGCTTGACGGGTATACTGCAACTCGTATCCAAGAATGCATTTATTCATGAAGCAATTAAAAATGCTATTGACGTGAATTTGTTTAAGGTGGATCCCAGCTTGCCATGAAGTGACCCACACACTATGATCACAGAGCTATCTCCTGCAGCACGCATGAAATGAGACATGCTGGATTTAACACCGGGACTGCAATGGATTGCCGCAGCCTTGAGGATATGGACAAGGTGCGCCTTCACAGTCAGTCCATCTGGCATGGCCTCTTCTGCTTCCATGACTGTTGGGAATCGGAGTTCCTCATCTGCTCATTTTGCCGTTTGGCCCAATAGGATGGTTTCCAGTGGCATTTCCTCCACTTAGGGGAACCATCATCCCACCTAAAGGGGCTCATCTGCCCGTAGCCGTTGGCCCCTTTAGGGAGTCAGGTTATTTACTGCTGCCCAACACTCGGCGTTGAGTCACTGGCTGTACGGTCTACTCCATTACCGTAGCGGGATGTCCGGCTAGACCTATGATTGCAAGTAGATAAATAGATATCACTTCGGTGGGAAAGGTTAACAGCATTCTGTGTACTCCAGTGTCTAGTCATGCCTGCCACATGTCCGCGGAAACATCTGCAGTTGCAGACAGCACTGGCTCTTTGACTGTAAACTGAGATGAGCACTGAACCCTAGAGATGGATACGGCTGGCTTTCAAGCAAGGGCGACCTTTGGTGGTTTTATGACATGTTATCCAAAAAGGTAACTTTTGCCCGCACTGGGAAGCTGCCTTTAAATTCACGACCTGTCCTATCTTTAGGCAGAGCACGGTGGCTTCAAGGATAGCCATGCTGGGTTGGAGGGTTCTGGGAGTTGTAGTGCAAACCCAAGTCACTCGCCTGGCAAGTGTTGTTGTGTCAACTAGAAAAATGAATCTGCAGACTATGAAATGTTTCCTTCTGATATTCAAAGCATTTTTATTTTCATCAGAATGGATAGTTACTGGTTATATTTCAGAATTAAAATACTGGAGGTAGTTTAATAGCTCTACTTTTGGAGAAGTCAACTGCAGGATTTGACCCCTAGGTCTTTCTAGGATGGAAAAACCTGCAAGAAACGGGCCATTTAGATTGTTTTTTTATTTTTTTATTTTTTATTTTATTTATATTCAAATTTATATGCTTTGGTCTTCAGCTCCCAGAACTCACCATTCTGGGAGATCCATCTGACAGACCCACACCTACAGACACTTGAATGTGGCTCACCTGGAGAATGGTCTAGCTAGAAGGCTTCGTAGCTCATATTCATGGCCTGGGTAAAGGTAAAGGTCTTCCTTGCTCGAAAGCCAGTCATATCTGACTCTAGGGTTCAGGGCTCATCTCTGTTTATAGCCTAAGAGCCAGCGCTCTCTGCATTTGCAGATGTTTCCATGGACACGTGGCAGGCATGATACCAGAGTGCACTAAACACTATTTACCTTTGCACCAAAATGGTACCTATTTATCTATTTGCAATGCCATGCTTTCAAACTGCTAGGTTGGCAGGAGCTGGGACAGACTCACTCCGTCATGCAGCACTCGGTCTTAAACTGCTGACCTGCCAACTTTCCGGTTGTCAAGTTCAGCGTCTTAACCACTGAGCCACTCGCTTCCTATTTTAAAAGGAAATCGTCCCAGTGTTGGCTGGGAGAAAGGAATTATTTGATTTTCACATTTGCGTCTGGTTCCAATGATGTTTATGATGTGTTTTTATAGCATGCTTGTTTCTTATGTCAGGTTGCACAACTAGGTGGAGCAGAGCCAAAGGAAGTTATTTTGGTGAGCTACAACTCTCAGTGTCGGCTGCCAGAATGACCCGTGGTTTTTCCGGGCTCTGGTGATGCTCTTCCAGCCTGTGATATGAGGGTCCTAAACATGTGCAAACAATTGTTTCTGAGCGGGCCGGATCTCAAGAGGATCCTTTCGGAAAGAACAGGTCCTTGAAAAGGCTTGAAATGCTACGGCGGGTACACTTTGCATAAGACGTTCACTAAATAAACCCTTGTGAGCTCGATGAATCAGAAAATGAAAGCGGCTCTGCTGCCTGCTGTCGTGAGCTGAAAAACAGCGGACAAGAACAAATTATTCAGGCATGAACGAAGCAAGTGCTTGATGGAGTTTCTGCCACTTTGGTCTAAATTACTACTCAGCATCAGGAAAAAACAATGTACACAAACAGACACCCATTGCATCCCATAGAGAAAGCATACTTTGATTCTCCAAGGCTGACCAGGCTAGCGAGAGATGAGGAAGACGGTAGTCCAATAGGGTTGTGCCATTCATCATCATCATCACCAATGGATTCAAATCAACCAAGGACCTAAGAACTGTTAAGGCAACGTCTGGGTATGTATATGCAGTTCCTAGTAGAGTTGTGTTTTGTAGAGTTAGGATGTTCAAGCCCAATAAGTCCAAAATTTTCAAATCTCTAGGGTGTAGGAATCGGGGCCGCTGGGGGCCGGAAGGTCCCGGAGGAGGACTGATCAAGTAACGACACGAGACAAGCTGCTGGATCGATCAGACACTTTATTGGTCAAAGGCAGAATCATTTATAGGGAAAAAGTGCAACGGTGGCAAACTGTCCTCTGGCAAGGCATTACCTCATGCGTTGACACATGTTAATGGGAAAACCTTCAAAGGGGAAGTTAATTAACTCGGGGTAAACAGGGAACAAGATTGACCATTGTCTTGGGGCTTAGGCAGGGGTAAACATGGCTTGTTTGCACCAGGGATTTCCCCAAACCGGGAGATGAGTCATTATGGTTCATGGATCAGCTATCTGCTTACTCGGCAGAGTCGCGGGTCAGGTCACCTTAATTGGGTGAATCAAACCCTATACTTTATTCACCCCCCTTAATTTGATGACCGGTGAGCCCACTGGTCGGGAGCCTGTCTCACCGCAGTGGTCTCTGGTCCATTCCGTGCCCTGTGGGGCACGGGGAATCCATATCTCCCCTTTATTTTCTATTTAAGAACCTGACCAGCGACCTTACGCAAGATAGGCATCAGCTGTTGAGCTGGGATGACGTCACGGGATTTCCCTCTGGGGCGGCACTTGGAGATCAGCGAGGGAATGCACTGAGCAAAGCAACAGAGCGTAATGCCTAGTATGGCTATTCCCACCACTATCTGAAGCACCGTCTGTAGCCACCCCCAGGGGATCCATGACCACATCCAATTCCATAGGGAACCCCACCAGGCTCCCCACGCGGAGCCTTCCGTAATGCCTGCAACAAGGGAATGCAGGTCCTTGATCTGGTTTTGTATTTTCCGGGAGTTGTCAGTAAGGTTAAAACAGCACATCCCATGGACAGATTCGCACCCCAGGTGGTGCAATAAGAGGAGGTAGTCGATAGCCGCTCGATTATCAAGAACAGCTTGGCGGAGTTCCACCTGCTCTTGATTAAGGAGCGCTATCGCTGAGGAGGTATGATTGATGGTTTTTGCTAAACCGCAGGCTAAATGACCAATTCTCCGTGCGTTGCCGGTGGCCAACCCCGGCACGCCGATTAAACTGACGGATAGGGAAACATACTCAGCGGGACTCATTACTCTGACGCTGCTGTCACAAGAGCTGTCTAACTGGGTTGTGCGTGTGTGCCGAATGAGCGGGGAAACATTCATATGGGATACATTTGTGTCACTAGAACGTGGGGCAATCATGTCCTTGGTAGGGAGTACAAGTGTCAAGCGACTAATACAACACATTGAGTCCGACAGATTGGCAGGAATGTAGTTCCAGGTGTGCTGGTTGCAGGTAAAGAACCACCCTGAGGGCAGGGTGACATGAGCGTACAATGAGATGAGGGTCTCCGGTTTATTGCAAGTCCAGTTGCCAACGCCAGGGTCAATACAGCGGCGCCGTGCCTGACCGTCTGCGGTGCAACCGGTCATGCGGGTACAGGCGGCGCCCGGGCTGACCGCCACCCGAGGGGTATGGAGGGTGGCCGCATCAGCCGGCAAGGTTAGGGTAAGTTGCTGTCCCCCCCAGCGTGCATATGCCGAGAAGGCGGTAGGAGAGTGAGGGGCAAAGAATGCTTTTCGCAACCAAGCACTGTCCTCGGTGTGCTCGTCCGGAGTATGGCACACCGGGATGAGACAGGTGCTGAGCATGGATGCAGAACCAACGTCCTGCTGTAAGCAAAAATCGGACTGGTTGACGAGGCCCGCCAACCTTTCCCACAGGTTGTACTGCATTCGTGTAGACAGGTCTTCACCAGGCGACAAACCGTCGGCCTGGATTGAGGCTGCCTGGGCGCCTCCCCCCAAAAGCAGGGAGAGGGCCAGGACTATGGAGATCGCCACGGTGTTGGCGTGAATCTGGGCAAAGACTGCAGCTGTGAGGTTGTCCGGCGTCGGCTCCTTCCCCTCGCGCTGGACGACGTCCTGAGCGTCATGGCAAAGATCCTTGACCATCCCCCAGGTGACTTTGGGGATCGGCTGTCGCCTCCTCCGACGGATCCTCTCGTGCAGGGTGAGGTCCCTCATCTCCGGTATCGGACTCGGGTCGGTCTGGTTCCACGCCATGCGGTTCCGTGTGGGGTTTGACACACCGAGCTGGGATCCAGATGACACCTGTAGGAGACATAACTGCAGCATACCCTCTCCCCCAGGTGACGAGCGGCACCGGCCCCCTCCAAGTGGGGTCCGGTGGCACTCGGTACCGGACCATTGGTCGCGGGAGGGCTTCCGAACGGCGGAAATGCCTCTCCTGCGGCGTGCAATCCGAAAAAACATTAAGGTGATTGTATGTGAACAAAACCTTGTTTAAGCAAAACTGTGCTGCTCCTTGTGACTTGGGGAGGGCAGGAGGTTCCCCCCTTTCTATTTGTTTGTCAAGATAGGACTTTAACGTCCGATTGACACGCTCTACAATCGCCTGCCCTTGCGGATTGTAGGGAATTCCAAAAGTGTGCTTGATGTCCCAAGTCGCCATGAAGGCGGCCAACTGCCTAGAGCAGTAGGACGGTGCGTTATCCGTTTTCACGTGCCGTGGCTTGCCCATCGCCGCGATGCAGGAAAGGAGGTGCTGCTCCACGTGGGTAGCCGTCTCTCCTTTCTGCGCCGTGGCCCAAACGAACTGGGAAAAGGTATCAATGCAGACGTGCATGTATTGCCATCTGCCAAACTGCGGCACATGCGTGACGTCCATCTGCCATACCTGATTGGCCTCAGTCCCCCGTGGGTTGACCCCCCACGAGGGCCCCCCCGGCGCCCCTGCGCAATGCTGGCAAGAGCGGACTATACCCTGGGCTTGAGAAAGCGGCAGATTGAACTGCCTGGCGAGTGCCTTGGCATTTTGGTGAAAAAATGCATGACTTTGGATTGGAGTAGTGAAGACTCCCAAAACTGAACGTTGCTGAATTTCCTTTGCGGCCGCGTCCGCTCTGCTATTGCCCGCGGAAATCGGACCCGGTAGGTCTTGGTGACTTCGGATGTGGGCAATATAGAGCGGCTCCGTGCGGTTTCGCAAATGAAATTGAGCGGTGAGAAACAGACTTAGTAAATTCTTGTCTATCGCGGGAGTGATGTAAGCTCCCGGTAGACTGTGCAACAAATTCCTTACATACAGGCTGTCAGTAATAATATTCAAACGCTCCTGGGCGAAGGTGCGCAAGGCAAGGTTCACGGCTGCCAACTCTGCCCGCTGAGCGGACTTCTGTGGAAGAGTTAGCAGCGTGTGCCAAGCTTCGCCCTCCTGCCAGGTCAAAACACCATAGGTGCGACCTCCGTCTGTGAAAACTGTCTTGGCCCCCTGAAGCGGGACCAGCGAGAGCAATTCGAACAAGCTGACTGTTCCTGTCTGTAGGGAAACGAGTCTAGGGTCCTTGGGCAAGTGGTACGCTAAACTCCCAGTGAAACCTTCCAAGGCTATCGGAAGCGAGTCACCGAGCTGCACTAATTGGTGAATTTGTTCCTTGGTGAAAGGAACCACAATTTTGGCCAAATCATTTCCTGAGATGTCCCTAGCTCTCAGCCTGCCGCGGTAAATCACCGCGGAAACCAGCTCTTGGGGCGGAACGATGTTCCGTGGTGATGTGTTAGGCAAATAAACCCACTCCACAATTTTCGCTCCCTTCTCTGAGTCTACGCCTAACGCCCCAGTGAACATGGATCCTGACCGTACGATGTACAAATTCAGGATCGGGGCATAAGGCCCCTGGGCGATCCTATCCACCCACCTCTGGCTGAGAACTTGGTTCACTTTTTCGAGCGCCAAGCGCGCGTCTCGAGAGATTTTTATCCGGTCTGCCGGCTGCTTACCTAAAGTTAGCAGCGAGAAGAGCGGCTTTAAGAGATCCGTATCCAATCGGAAATACGGTCTGGCCCAATTAATGTTCCCTAAAATTTGCTGTAACTCTACCAGGGTGACTGAGTCCTGTAAAGCTATCTGGGGTAAAACCGGTGCGGCAAAAGAACGGAGAAGCCGATGACCCAAGTATGAAAAGGGCTCGGTTTTCTGCACCTTCTCTGGGGCTATGAGTAGACCCTTGTCCCCCAGGCTGGCCTGGAGGTCAGAAAACACTGCGCTGCCGAGTTGCGGCAACGCCACTAAGATATCATCCATGAAATGACACACAATAGCTTTAGGGTAAAGGCTTCGAAACTTTGCCAGCGCGTTGTGAACATAAATTTGGCACAGGGTGGGCGAATTGAGCATGCCCTGTGGCAAAAATTTCCACGCGTAACGCTGCGTGGGCTCTCCGTGGTTCACAACCGGCACTGTAAAGGCGAACCTTTCCCGGTCCCGGGGGTCTAAGGGGATTGTATAGAAGCAATCCTTGAGATCTACAACTAGAATCTCCCACCCCTCGGGAATCATATTTGGATTCGGGATGCCGCATTGAAGCGGACCCATGGGCTGAATACATTTATTGATCTCTCTGAGATCGTGGAGGAGTCGCCACTTCCCCGACTTCTTCTTAATTACAAAAACTGGCGAATTCCAGGGACTGGTGGACTGCTCTATATGTCCTGCGTCTAGCTGTTCCTTCACTAGCTGCTTTAGGGCAACCAGTTTCTCTCCCACAACCGGCCATTGTTCTACCCAGACCGGAGTATCGGTGAGCCATTTAAGTGGCAACGCCATTACCCGAAGGTAAGGGTGGCACCGTACTGCTGGAGAATGTCTCGCCCCCAAAGGTTGACGTGCACGTCAAGAATGTGCGGCCGAACTACCGCCGTGCCGTCAGCCCCTGGGATGGTGACTTCTACCCAATCTCTGCTCCTAAACGCTTCCTGAACGCCACCTACCCCCCACACATCGGAGACCGGCTCAATGGCCCACTCCCTCGGCCACTGGCTTCTGCTTATCACGGATACATCAGCTCCGGTATCGAGGAGGCCTGAGAACACTCTTTTGTTCAAAAATACCTCGATAACGGGGCGCTGCTTCCACTCAATGTTGGTCTCCACTGTCGCTAAGACCTGGTATCCTTGCACTGCCTCAACCGCGCTCAAGCGGCCTGCTGAGCCGGGCTCTGAGCTGTCACTGAGCCTCCCCTGGCTGCCTGCTGGCGAGTGACAAGGAACCATGATCAGTTGCGCTAAGGAATCTCCCTTGTGAATGGTCTGGGGCAGGTGTGTCCAGAGTTGGACCTGGAGAACGCCTGAAAAATTCGAGTCAACGACTCCTGGAATTATGAAAATTCCGCGTGCTCCAGCTACACTACGGGGCAAAACTAAACCTAAAAAGCCTCTGGGCAGGGGACCCATGTACTGGGAATCGACCAGATAGACTGTGCCTGGCAGGTCGCATGTAACGTCTGCCTGACAAGCCAAATCTAGCCCTGTGCTACCCTTGGGGCTGGCCTGTGCCCTCGTAGTGCCTGGAATGTGCCTGGAACCTAGTCCAGCTCTGGGAAGTCCGGATTCTGGGGAATGAGAGAAGTCTCTGTTTGGACTGGGGCCAGAGACATGCCCGCGTTGCGGTTTCCCGAACTCGGACAAAACTTGGCCCAATGATAGCCTTTCTTGCACTTTGGACATGGGGTTTTCGGGGCTGTGGACTGGCTGGACCTTTGTCCGCCTCCCTTTGATCGGCATTCTTTAGCGAAGTGCCCGACCTTGCCACAAGTGTAACAAGTTCCCCTGGTCTTTCCCTTGGGGTGAGATCTCTTTCCCCCCTGCACTGCTGCCGCCAGCAGACCCATCTTGTAGGAGTCCGTGCCGACGTCAGAGCAGGCTCTAATCATGTCTGTCAGTGTCAGGTCAGGACGATTGCCTAGGGACTGCAAAATCCTACGGCAGTCCAAGTTGGCATTGTCCTTGGCTAACTTGATCAAGAGCTCTTGCTGGGCTTGCTCATTGTCAATCTGCCTGGTGATGGCTTCTTCCAGGCGATTGATGAAGTCCATGTAGGGTTCCTGGGCTCCCTGCTTGATAGCGGTATAGTTCTTAGCCGCTTTGCCAGATGCTGGGATCTTGAAGTACGCCCTATAGGCGGCTTCAGCGGACATTTCGAGAGTGGCGAGAGGCAAGTTGATTTGGGCGTTAATGGCCTCAAAGGCACCTGAGCCATATAGCTGCTCAGCGATTACCGCGCCTCCCATTCTCGCGGCTCTGGCCTGTGCCTCGAGCCGGTACTCGCTGTCCCAGATCATGTACTGGCTGGGGGTTAGCATCATCCTCATGACGGCTTTCCAGTCGTGAGGAATCCACATGGTGGTCTCGCACGCCTGCTGAAGCGTGCCCCTAGTAAAACGACTTTGGAGCCCTGTCTCTGAGATTGCTTTCCGTAAGGCCATGAGAAGCTTATACGGGACTGGGGAATGAACTATCTGTTGCGCGCCTGTGAGCGCGTCCATCTCCATTCGGATTGGACAAATCTGTCTAAGCTCAGCTAGTTGTTCTGCTGACAATTCCCCCTTCTTGAGCTCTATCTCTGCTGTGCGCTGAAGGGCACTCTTTACAACTAGGGAAGCTGGCGCTGTCAGAGGAACGCCTGCGCTCCTCATTCCTTGCGTTCCTTCGGTGACGTCTGCAGCTGTCACCGGGGGAAGGCTTCCCTCGCTGCTACGCTGATAGCTGAATGACGGACAGAGCGCCGTGGGCGCAGCCGGGTGGATTGGCTGACCTGAGGGCTCTTCTAACGGGGGTTCTAGGGCCTCTGTCCGGGCTGGCTCGACCTGCTCTAAGAGTCTCCTACACTTTTTCCATGTGCTGACTACCCTGCCGGGCGCTTTGGGGGGCTGCTGGATGCAGTCTCCTATCTGATCCCAGAGCTTCAAGGTTAACGTACCTACTTCTGGGTAAAGTAGGCAGTGTCCCCTGAGGTACGCCAAAAGTCTCGCTAGCTCTCCGCTGTGAAATCGCAACTTAAAAACCCTGGCCAGGATTCTGAACTCCTCCTCTCGAGTTCTTTGGCTAGCGGACGGACTTGGTCTATGAGAGCAAGTCCCCATATTACCTGTGATGGGTCCCTCGAAGTTTCCTCCTCGGGCCGAGAGTCGACGCGTCCTTTTACAGATAACAGTTCTGGCGACGAGCGTCTGGGGTAGCTGTCGGAGCGTGGATCGTCCTGTCCCGGGCCCTCGGCGGCCACTGCAATGTCAGGGGCTCACAGCCTGCCCTGACCGGAACGCGTTTTTCCCTTCGCGAACCTCCCCAAAGCCGGGAAAAAGGTAGGTAGGAAAGTCTCTTGGGAATGCCTCGCCGCGGCCACTCCTCTGTCCGGCTGGCTGCCGACCAGAGTGCCGCGCAGTCCTCCGGGACAACGGGTCACGGTTCAGGCGTTGAACCGGACCGCGTGGATCGTTACTCACGAGTAGACCTCTCCGGGGTCCTCTTACTCACGAGTAGAATCACGTCTCGGGGTCACCAGATGTAGGAATCGGGGCCGCTGGGGGCCGGAAGGTCCCGGAGGAGGACTGATCAAGTAACGACACGAGACAAGCTGCTGGATCGATCAGACACTTTATTGGTCAAAGGCAGAATCATTTATAGGGAAAAAGTGCAACGGTGGCAAACTGTCCTCTGGCAAGGCATTACCTCATGCGTTGACACATGTTAATGGGAAAACCTTCAAAGGGGAAGTTAATTAACTCGGGGTAAACAGGGAACAAGATTGACCATTGTCTTGGGGCTTAGGCAGGGGTAAACATGGCTTGTTTGCACCAGGGATTTCCCCAAACCGGGAGATGAGTCATTATGGTTCATGGATCAGCTATCTGCTTACTCGGCAGAGTCGCGGGTCAGGTCACCTTAATTGGGTGAATCAAACCCTATACTTTATTCACCCCCCTTAATTTGATGACCGGTGAGCCCACTGGTCGGGAGCCTGTCTCACCGCAGTGGTCTCTGGTCCATTCCGTGCCCTGTGGGGCACGGGGAATCCATACTAGGGCAGTGATGGTGAACCTTTTAGAGTCCAAGTGCCCAAGGAGGAACAGGAGGGGCACGGCAGGTGCTGCGCGAGCCCACACACCCATGTGATGTTGCCGGCATGGCTCTGGTGAAGTCACCTGGGTGCGTGAGGGTGTGCACTGCTTGAGGCACACCAGTGATGTCACGTGGGTGCTGCCCATAGTCTTCGGAGTTGGGCGGCAATATAAATCAGAAAAATAAATAATAAATAAATGTACCCACACACATGGATGTACCACTGCTGCTTCCTAGGAGGGGAGGGTGGGTGGGGGTGTCTGGTTGCCTCACCTCGCCCCCACTCCCCGTCCTGGATGGGATTTCAGCCTCTCCTCTTGCCTCCCCATTGGTGGAGTGTTGTGTTCTATGACTGTACCTTTTACAATGTATTCATTCACGTGTATCCAATGTAACCATGCTTGTGTAACATTATAACCAGCAGCTGCTTAATTGTAGCCCTAGCAATAGGACGCGAGCTAATGACCACCTGGTGGCAATAGCGAGCGTTCAAGCTCTCCTGGCCCAGACTCACCAGCAAACAACAGCGCGGGAAGATTCCCGCCATCACCCACACCTGGACAAGAAGGGCGTGACCGTCCGTGACGTCACGCGGACAGTAACCAATAGACTGTCGAGGAGCCACATTCAAATGTATAGCCACTGTATATATTGAGCCACCCATCCGCCATTACCTCATGTTCCCCCTGGATCATCATGCAATAAACCTGTGTTAAGCCAACCTTTCGGCTGTTCGTTGTCTTTGGTCCCATACACTAAATGGAGAGAAAGAGGGGTGAGTGGAGAAGTGGCGGGGCGGGTCTTGCCTGTGATGGCGCACATGCCCACATAAAGGCCTCTGGCTCTGCATGCCATCTCACGGATCTTGGAAGCCCTTTAGGTATGGTTCCAAGGGCTCCAATTACTATGGGTAAAAAAAGCATTGACAGACTTTACTTTTCTAGGATCCAAGATCACTGCAAATGGGGATTGCAGCCATGAAGTAAAAAAGCGACTGATGCTTGGGAAGCAAGCTATGAGAAACCTGGGGAACATAGTGAAAAGTAGAGACATCACCTTGAAAACAAAAATTCACTTAGTCAAGGCAATGGTATTCCCAGTGGTAATGTATGGTTGTGAGAGCTGGACCATATGGAAAACTGAGTGCAGAAGAATAGATGCCTTTGAGATGTGGTGTTGGAGGAGAGTTTTGAAAGTCCCCTGGGCAGTGAGGAGAAGAAATAGGTCGATCTTAGAAGAAATCAACCCTGACTGCTCTCTAGAAGTAGTAGTGGGCTCCAAAAAAATGTACTGCCACACTGTGGGTGTGGCCTAATTTGTAGGCATGGCCTACTCAGTGGGCATGGGCATGTGACTGGGTGGGTGATATAGTCATGCCTGATCAGTGGTGGGATTTAAAAAAATTTACTACCTACTCTGTGGATGTGGTATGGTGTGCATGGCCAGGGGGAAAGCCCTGCATTGCTCCCGAATTAGGACTACTTTATTTCAAAACACGGGTGGGCAGGGCCAGCCAGAATTTCTGCTACTGGTTCCGGCGAACTGGTGCGAACCTGCTGATGCCCACCACTGCCTAGAAGGTCAAATAGTAAAGATGAAGCTGAAGTACTTTGGACATCAAACGAGAAGAGAGGATTCACTTGAGAAAGCCTTGATGCTGGGAAAAGTGGAGGGCAAAAGAAGAAGGGGGTGGCCGAAAATGAGATGGTTAGATGGTATCGTAGACGCAATGGGCAGAGCTGGGCGGGTTGAGGAGGATGGTGGAGGACAGAGGGGCCTGGTGGGCAATGGTCCATAAGGTCGCAAAGGGTCGGAATCGATTGTGCGACTGAATGGGAGTTCCCATTCATTGGGAAGCGCCTTCTGTGTATCCTAAAGACGGCAACGTCAAAGAGACATCACAACAGGTTCCCCTTTTTTGTACATTAACTCAAGGAAGCAAAGCCCGAGAGAGCCACACCATCTAGGAGTTGGGCGCTGGTCCATGTGAGTGAAATGTTAAGTGCCTGAGAGAATAGATGTATATGGACTTTTAATTATATCGCCAAGTGCTGGCTTTCTGTTGGAGGATATTCTGTTAGACAAATGCCCACGTCTGGTGACCCTGTGGTCATTGGTTTCCTATGGCTGGTCTAGGAACACACGTACTAGGAAAGAGAGGTTCTTTGGCCTCATTTAATCTATCTTCCTATGTACATAATGCATATTTGTACACTGTCTTAAGTGCTGGGTATGTTTTAAAATATATGTTTCCTGTTTCACTTTAAAATAAGAGCTGATGTTTTCTGGATTCTGCCTAAGATTCGTGTAGGCTGTGCATCACCCTGCATGTATTCAGGGCCCACGTTGCAAGGATTCAACACAAAACAGCGACGGGCAACTGCTAGTAACTATCGCTCATAAACTCTAGATTTGCACAAAAAATACCATTTGCTCGTTGTGAGCAAAATTTGTGGGGTGTCTCTTCTATGGCTGCTACAGCCAGAACCAGTGAACACTGTACCTTTTGTATGGGGTGTTCTAGGAGTCGCATGCCACAAAAGGAAGCATTTCTAAGACCTGCCCGCTTTTTCCGGGACGGCTTCTTAGGGTGGCAGTTTACCTGGAGCAGCCAACCATGGGGGGGAAATTCTGTCTCGGATGCTGCCTGTTCTGTACTTTGCTATCAGATCACATAAATGCATTTGAAGAATGGGTGACAGGCAGATTTTAGATGTCTAAAAATAAGCTCGGCCATGAATGCCAAGCAGGCTCTTGTCTGACTCTGAAGGAGAACTCCAAATCAGGCCAGAAAGACCTTCTAATGCAGGGGTATCCATACTACGGCCTACGGGCCAAATCCGGCCCACGACACCATTTCATCTGGCCTGCACCACCCTTGTCGCTCCCAGAAGCGGAAGTAAAATGCACCTATATGGGCACATTTTAATTCCGCTTCCAGGAGTAGCATGGGTCGCCCGTTGGGTTGAGGAAAGCAAGATATAAATTATTATTATTATTATTATTATTATTATTATTATTATTATTATTATTATTATTATTATTATTATTATTATTATTATGGGCAGCATTGGCTGGATAAATTGGCATCGGGGGCTGGATCCAGCCTGTGGGCCATAGTTTGGACACCCCTGGTTTAACCACTGCACCACCAGGGCTCACTAGGCTGTCTCCAACCCAATTGGCCATTACTGTACTGTATTATAAATTTAACTTGAGAGAGTGTTGACTGCATTTCCTTTCTCTTCCTCCTCCATCTTTTTAGAGGAGAGAGGGACTTCTTCTTCTTCTGCCATATCCAAATCCAAACATAGGCGATCCTCATGGTGATCAGCCATGAAGACTGTCCTGAGACTACGATGCAGTGGCCTTTCATCTGCCTTCTGCAGATTCCTCAGGTTTGTACAACAACAACAACAAAACATAATCACATGAGCTTCATATGTACTTGCTTGGCCTCAGGGTCTAGATAGATAAAGGTCGCCCATGTTCGAAAGTCTATATCTGACTCTCAGATTTGGTGCTCATTTCTGTTTATAGCCAAAGACCCAGCGCTGTCTGCATCTGCAGACGTTTCCATGGACATGTGGCAAGCATGACTAGACACCGGAGCGCACAGAACGCTGTTACCTTTCCCACCAAAGTGATCCCTATTGATCTATTTGCAATTTCTTGCTTTCAAACTGCTAGGTTGGCAGGGGCCCTGGGACATAGATGGGAGCTCACTCCATTGTGCAGCACTCGGGTCTCAAACTGCTTACCTGCCAACCTTTCAGTCATAAAGATCAGCAGCTTAACAACTAAATCACCACAGTCTCCTTGGAGTCCAGATATATGTATCTAAATATGTCAAAAGCCACACTCAAATCTCATTATATATACAGGGTGGCACTTAAGTCCCTACCCATTGATATATTTGATGTATCCAGTGTATCTGTGTGCTGTTTGGGTAGTGACTTACAAGCCACCCTGTTTATGTCTGTAGATTAATTCTCTTTTTAAAAAAATGTTTAAACATAAAACAAACAAATATACCACATCACTTAAAACAAATATTATTACAGAAGAAAAATGATACAAATCTAAACTCTTAATAATACATCTACAATGTGGACCCTCTAACGTGGGACCTTATTCTCTTATCCATGATTCTCTAAAAACCAACTTATCTGTTCACTTATCGATATCTTATCCCCTAGTTCCAAAATGTTAAATATTCTTGACCAGGCTTAGCTCCTTTAGATTTATGAAATCCATAATTAATAAATTATCCCCAAATATCTATAAACTCTTTTTTTGTCAACCCCTTTTAATTTTTTTTTGGTTCACATGTCTTTTATGGCCTTATTGCTTATAATTCCTTATTCCAAAATGCATGTGCATTTTCCAATTCTTAGCCATTAACAGTCTCTGCAGATTAATTCTGGGCTATTCTCACTTTCATCCTTGGCATCCGTAGCAAATGCTATTCCCCTTCTGGCAAAGCTTTTCCAATAATTAAAATTGGTCTTGACCTTCAGGTTTTTTGTGTGAAGTATTAAAGTAGAGTGCTTGCTTGCTTTCGCTCTCTCTCTTTCTCACATTGAGAAGCAACACTCATCTGTAATGAGAAATGCTTTTAAAAAGTCAGAACTGCAGCTCTTGGCCTGATTCGTGACCTTAGTGGGAATCCACTGAGGACTGGTCACTTGTAAATTTTAATTGACGGCCATGATTTACTTTGGAGCAGGTCTCTGCTCAGCCACTTTCCAGGGTCACCCACGTGTTATTCCAGGAAGCAAGAGGATTTACTTTTGCAATGCAGCCAGACGGCAAATGACTGGCAATAAATAATAAGCCCATGGGGGAGAGAAGAGGCAGGCTGAGAGAAATGAGTCGTTTCATTAGCCATAAATGCATTGCTCAAGGAACCAGAGGCGGTGTGTGTGAGTGAGAGGATAGACCAGAGGGGGAGAAAAGTCTGGTAAGATAGGCAAAGCAAATGGAAGATCACGGCTGAGTCGGTTTCTCAAGAATATCTAGGTCTTCCAATAGCTGCCATAGAAGAGGTCCACGGAGGAGGACTTAAATTTCATTTTCTAGGGCAACACTTAGCAAAATGAGCAGGACCTCCTCCTCCGCACACACAGCCAGCATTCGCAAGTTGGGAATTTTTGGAAAATAGGAATTGGATGTTGCTGACCAGGAAACCTGGATGTGGTTTGCAAGTTCTTTGCACCCTCAATAGCATGCATGCCAGAGAATGCAATCGATGCCTTGTCAAAAAGCAACAGTTTGCCATTATGATGTACAGATTCTGGTCATTTCATTTAAACTTTGCAAAGTACCATTTTCATGGTTCTACATGTGCAAAAGATGGTGTGAGAGAGAAAGAGACAGCATGTTAATTTAGATTCCCCCACCACCACCACCACTTTTAATCACAAGGGCCTGTGAAATGACTTTAAAGAATACTGCATGTTTGGTAAGTTACACCTGTAAAAGTGATAACATCACCAGGCGGAAGAGATCTTCAGCAATGAAAGAGTTCCTGCTCTTGTCCAGTGGCTTGTCTGACTTAAGTGCAAACAGTCTCATTTCACATGAGCAGTGCAAACCATGGAGCTGAAGTAGGAAGTCTTTATTTACTGAAAATTTCTCCTTGCTGGTGACATCATCAACCTTGTGTAGGCATAATTCATAAACAGGATTTTGGCCATTGCAACACAGCAAAGAAAGCTCCAATACCTTGGCCATATCATGGGGAACAAAATAAAATATAGTATGTTCAACTCGCTCTGCAAGGAAAGATCCCTGGGAAGAGAGGACCTGGACGTGGATGGACTTCATGGCAGAAGAACCTGAGAAACTGGTGTGGCATGTCCTCGGAAGAACTGTTCCAAGGATTTAAGAACAGGAAGTCTATTGCCATGATGATAGCCAATATCAGGAATGGATATGGCACCCGGAGAAGAAGAACACATCAACCTACGTTAAATATCCATATATAAAATTAAGGGTGGGGGAGGAGACAGAGTTATTTAATAGCCGTTTGTTTCGTTTTCTTTTTTTAAAAAAATATTTTTATTAAATTTTAACACAATAATACATCTTAACAAAATAAGACAACAGTAATACATAACATAAACAAACATTACAAATTAACAATCTTAATACAATAAAAGAAAACATATAAAAATACCAATGTGTATGACTTAGTAAAATATATGTTAACACATTCACCTTCATACTTTTAGTAAGTAACTTACTCATCTAAATACTATATTTTTACCTCTGTAAATTATACATCCCACTAATTTCTAAACTCAATTTTATAATTTATCATTATCGCATTAAACAAATTCTTACTCATTTCATTCCTACACCTTCTAATACATCAACTAAGTCAAACTCCATAATCATTATTTCCATATAAAAATTGTAATACTAGTACAAAAATAATCAAAAAAACACCCAGTGCTTTATACATTGCCCTGGAGAGCGTGTTTCGTTTTCAAATGAGAATAATCCTAGCACTTTGACAACATAATGGAATAAAAAAAGGTTGTCCAGACCTCTTAGCAACAAAGGAGAAGCTACAGATTTCTCTGGGAGCTGAATTCTAAAACCATCATTACCAACAAAAAATATCCCAGAGTAGACGGAGACACTAATTCGAAGGCTGCGCATGTATTTGTTAGCATTCACACCAAGAGTTATGTTGGAAGACTATAGCTTCCAGAATCCCCCAGCAAAGAAGAGGACAATACGCTCATCAGGTAACTGTGATTGCTTGTAGTTCTCCAGAGAGTGTCACAATAAAGGCTTGTGTCTGGGAAATGGCCCTAAGATGCATTAGAACAGGGCGACTTCAATTCCCAGCAGCCTAAGTCAGTCCATTGGCTGATCAGTGCTTTGGGGAATTGACTTAGGCTTCTGGGAATTGTAGTCCAAAAACCAAAGGCTGGGAAACACTGAGTTAGACCAAGTTAATGTCATTTTAGGCTTCCTCAAAATGAATAGGAGTTCACTTTTTAATTAATAAGAATTATATGTCACATAGGGTGAGTGGGCATAAGGATTTTATAGGTGCTTAGGTGGGGCATGGCCAAAAAAAGGTTGGGAACCACTGCTTTAGAGTAAGAATTAATGTCTAGGTCATACCTGTCAAGTTTTGGATTTGGAAATAAGGGAAATTTCCTGGCAAATACGGGATACTTGACAGCTATGCTTATCCTGTGCTGCCCTCCAATGGCGGCAAGAGGGCATTGCAGTCTAATTAATAAGGGATGACGGCAGGAAAGAGGGTAAAATAAGGGGTTTTCCCGGCCAATACGGGATTCTTGACAGCTATGCTTATCCTTTGCTGCCCTCCGATGGTGGCAATAGGGCATTGCAGTCTAATTAATACGGGATGACGGCAGGAAAGAGGGTAAAATAAGGGGTTTTCCTGGCCAATAAGGTATACTTGACAGCTATGCTTCTCCTGTGCTGCCCTCCAATGGTGGCAATAGGGCATTGCAGTCTAATTAATACGGGATGACAGCAGGAAAGATGGTTAAAAAAAGGGGTTTTCCCGGCCAATACGGGACACTTGACAGCTATGGTCTAGGTGTTGAAAATGCCAGTTTTTCAATTAATAAATCTAGAAAGGGAGCTATGGATCAAGGACACAACATGTGCTGCCAGTTATTGGTCAAATTGTTTGATTTTCTATGGAAACAAAATTTAATAAACATGAGAGGAAGAAGAAGAAGAAGCTGGTGCAGCCAAGCTTATAGTAAAGGGAAAGTGTGAAGGAAACTGGTGACAGGAAAACCATTTGTCTCCGGTGTCTAGTCATGCCTGCCATATGATGACGGAAATGTCTGCAGAAGCAGACAGCGCTGGCTCTTCGGCTTAGAAACAGAGATGAGCACTGCACCCTAGAGTCGGATACGACTGGCTTTCGAGCAAGGGAAACCTTTACCTTTTACCTTTACAACCACTAAGGA
This sequence comes from Bradypodion ventrale, assembly GCA_035047345.1. Lineage (NCBI taxonomy): Eukaryota > Metazoa > Chordata > Lepidosauria > Squamata > Chamaeleonidae > Bradypodion > Bradypodion ventrale. The sequence goes on along the minus strand of JAWDJE010000006.1, from coordinate 132,770,471 downwards.
AGCTATAGTTCCAATAAAGCATGTTTCCCCATTCATTCAGATAATCCATCTAGGCAGCAAGGCCTCCATAAAATCCTGGCACACGTTGTGTCATTCACAGGCTCCTGAAACCAGACTTGTGTGCTTTCTCTGGCTGCAGTAAAGAAGAACCTGGATTTTGAAGGCGCATTCCTGGCGCATTCCAAGTTATCTGCCTACCTTTCTTACATAAAACCAGATCTTTGACCCATTGAGCAAATCCAGAGCAAATTCACACAGTGGGGTTTTGTTTTTGTTTTGTTTTTTTGGGGGGGAGGATTGCGCTCTGCATTCCTTCTAAACCAGAAAGCAGAGATACCTCCTTGATCATCCACATCATCTGGGGAGGGACTTCCTCCATCTGCCCCCATTTGAGAGTGGTCCCTTATACAGTATGGCAAGATGAGAAAGAGAAAGAAAGATGTGGGAACACACACACACACACACACCACATGGCTCAACTTTCAAGTCATTGATCTCATATCATTGTCAAGTTAAAACTTGGCTTTTAAACTTTGGCCTTTAAGTATCTTGTCTAAGATATCTTGTGGCCTTTGGGGCAATATGTTTCATTTTAGTGATTTTAAATAGCATGTATACTCGTATGTGTTTTTAAGTTGTTTTGAATTCTTCTAAATAACTATTTTTTAAAAAATAATAATTGTTAGGTTGATTTGAATTCTTCTGGTTATTTCCACCCTAACAACTTTTGATATAAGGAAGAATTCAATTATTATTTTTAAAACTTCCCCAGTTTATGAATGGGGGATATTGTACGTCTGTACCCATAATTCAAGAGAGCAAATTAATTGAATAAATCAAAGCTTGGAAAAGTTGCTGTTTTGGACCAGATTTCCCAGAATCCCCTACTATCCCTGCTGGGTAGTGGTTTCTGGGAGTGGTCAATCAAAAAGTAACTTTTCCTAACTCTGGTCCACCTTAAGGGTGATGCTGACCTGGGTCAAACCATACCTGTCAAGCGCGGCTCCGGACAATACAGGACATGCACAGAACGGTTCTGTGCAGGTCCGTTGTACGCATGCGTAGAAGGCTTTTATGCATGTATACAATGGACCTGCACAGAACCGTTCTGTGCATGTCTGTTCTACGCATGCGTAGAAGGCTTTTACACATGCGTACAACGGACCTGCGCAAAACCGTTCTGCGCTGGTCGGTTCTACGCATGCATAGAAGAGTTCTACGCATCCCCTTCTGCACAGAACCCTTCTACGCATGCGTAGAAACAGACATGCACAGAAGGGATGCGCAGGAAAGGACAAAAATCAGTGCCGAAATACGGGAAATCCTGGCCAATCCGGGATACTTGACAGGTATGGGTCAAACTAGATGCTACCGAAGAATCAAAGCCGTTTTATGTATCAGGCGCTGCGTTAGAGTAATCATACTTGCAAACCAAGCCCATGTTTACCTCCTAATGACCAATGAAGAAGTAAAGCAACCTTATTTGCAAGCCGCAAAAGATCAGAAAAGCTTATACTGTGACAAACTAAGGTCTTTTAACGCTTAAGGGATTGCTACTTTTAAAACGGTAGAGACATCACCCTGCCAACAAAAGTCCGCATAGTCAAAGCAATGGTATTCCCAGTAGTAATGTATGGCTGTGAGAGCTGGACCATGAGGAAGGCTGAGTGCAGAAGAATAGACGCCTTGGAAATGTGGTGCTGGAGGAGAATTTTTAGAGTACCCTGGACAGCAAAGAGAATAGATAGGTCGATTTTAAAAGAAATCAACCCTGCCTGCTCCTTGGAAGGATAAAGATGAAGCTAAAGTACATTGGCCACCAAATGAGAAGAGAGGACTCACTCGAGAAGGCCTTGATGCTGGGAAAGATTGAGGGCAAAAGGAGAAGGAGGCGGCAGAGGATGAAATGGCTAGCTGGCATTGTTGACACAATGGGCGTAGAGCTGAGCAGCCTGTGGAAGATGATGGAGGATAGGGGTGCCTGGTGTGCAGTGGTCAATGGGGTTGCAAAGGGTTGGACTTGACTACGCGACTGAACAACAGCAACAACTGTAGCTCGGAGTCTGTTCTCAAGTCCACATCTGTTGAGTTCGAGACTTCGTCTCATCCTAGGGGGGAGGAGTGTTGTGTTCTAATGGTGTAACCTCCTACATGTGATAACAATGTATCTCAACCAATGTAACCTTGCCTACGGGTAACAATGTAACCTTCAGCTGTATCACTATAAACCCTGTAATAGGACGCGAGCTAATGACCACCAGCTGGCAGCAGCGAGCGTCCAAGCTCTCTTGGTCCAAACTCATCAAAGAGCCACAGCGCGGGAAGTTTCCCGCCACCACCTACACCTGGACAAGAAGGGCGTGACCAGCAATGACGTCACGAAGACAATAGCCAATGGGCTATCGTGGAACCACGTTCAAATGTATTACTACTGTATATAAAGAGCTATTGATCCGCCATTACCTCATGTTCCCTCTGACCACCATGCAATAAACCTAAGTTAACCCAGCCCGAGGCTGTGTCCTGTGTCTTGGTTCTCATACACCAAATTGGCGACGAAGGTGGGATAATGGATTCCCAAGGAGCCAGGGCACAGAGCGGGTTCAACATCACCACACCGCAAGACTGGGAGCTTTTTGAGATGGACTTCCAGGCGGCACTGGTGGAACTCAAAGTCAAAGAGGACGACGAGGAAAGGAAGAGGGCCATCCTCACCCGAATGCTTGGGATGGAAACCAAGCGAACGCTGGTGGGCATCATTGCACCGAAGAAGGTGAGCGATTTCAAAGCCGATGACATCATGAAACTGCTGCGTGAGCGTTTCCGACCCTCGAGAGCCATGTTTCCCGCTCGGAGCGCGTTTTGGAGGCGAGTCCAAGCGCCGGACGAGTCGGTTGAGGCCTTCGTAACAGCCATGAGAATAGCCGCCGCCCCCTGCAGATGGGACAACCTAGAGATGGCCCTCAGGGACGGAGTTCTGTGTGGCCTGAAAGACAAGGAAGTGCAGCGCAGCCTGATGAACAAGGAGCCACCACCCACGCTGACAGAGGTTGTAGAGGCCGCGGAAGCCGCGGAATCCACGAATGCTGGAGTAGACGAGATGCACCAGTGGCGTGAGTGGCGTCCTAGGGCCGGCAAAGCGGAGACTTCGGTGCACGGAAAGCCCGGACAGTCGGTGCACGCAACCCGAAGGGCCTCGAAGTCGTCTACGGAAGGCAGCGACGGCGAGGAGGTCCAGAAAGTCCGAAAAGGAGGTCGCCGCTGCGATGGTTGCGGAGCGGCCCATGAGCGCGCGAGGTGCCCATTCAGAAAAGCCGAGTGTTACACCTGCGGCCGTCGGGGACACATCGCCAGGGCGTGCAGGAAGCGAAAAGAGGGCCGGAGGCATTCACAAGACCGTTCGACCAGACCGGACTGTCCAGCGAGGTCCAAAGATGGCGCCCGGACCACGAGGAAGCAGGACGGCGTGGGCCGCATCTCGGACGACAGTGAGGACGACGCTCCCGTGTTCAGCGTGTCCGCGGGACAGCCCCATTACTTCGTTGAGGTACTAGTACAAGGGGCCCCCATCATAATGGAAATTGACTCGGGGTCCTCCTATTCTATAATTCCCCAAAAAGAGTTCTTGAAAATCGACCCCCACGTGCGGCCCAAACTTAAAACGTTGAGGTCCACGCTACGAGATGTACAGGGGAACAGCATTCCAGTGTTGGGGGTCGGGAAATTTCGGGTCCGTTTTAAGAGACATTCTGCGGAACTCCCCCTAGTCGTCCTTAAGGGGGGAAGTTGTAGCCTCTTAGGGACACAGTGGTTTCAGCCTTTAGGGTTGTTCATAGGGGGGGTGCATACCGTGGGGGTAGATCCAATACAAGCGGTATTGGACGCACACCCCGCCGTTTTTAAAAAAGGACTGGGGAAGTTCAAGGGACCCCCCGTAGCCTTCGACCTAGACCCGGAGGTCCGCCCGATAAGACTTAAACCGCGCAGGGTGCCGTTCGCACTAAAGGACAAAATAGAGACGGAACTGGACAAACTGGTGGGCCAGGGGATTCTTGTTCCTGTTGATTCCGCGGAGTGGGAAACTCCAATTGTAACAGCGTTGAAGGCCAACGGGGAGGTGCGCATTTGCGCTGATTATAAGTGTACAATTAACAAGGCGATCCGCCCCAATGCATATCCGGTGCCGGTGGTCAGCCACCTTCTGGCCAGGCTGAATGGGGGAAAGTGTTTCGCTAAACTCGATTTAGCACAAGCCTATCAGCAACTCCCTGTAACTCCCGCCACAGCAGCCGCACAAACGATAGTTACACATAAAGGGGCGTTCCAGGTGTCGCGTTTACAGTTCGGCGTGAACTCGGCACCCGGCCTTTTTCAGTCGCTTGTGGAACGCCTCCTGAAGGGGCTGGAGGGGGTGTTGCCTTATTTTGATGACGTGTTGATTACAGGGGGGAGTGAGGCCGAACTGGCAAAGAGATTGGATAAAGTACTGACGGTGTTCGAAAAAGCGGGGCTGCGACTGAGAAAAGACAAATGCGTTTTTTTCGAAACAGAGGTTGAGTTTTTAGGGTTCCGGGTCACGCCCGAGGGAATTAAGCCGTCCAAATCCAAAGTAGCCGCCATCAAGAAGGCCCCTCGCCCCACATCCAAAACCGAGCTACAGTCATTCTTGGGGCTCCTCAATTTTTACCATACCTTCCTTCCACGGAAGGCGTCGGTGGCCGAACCGCTCCATCGGTTGCTTAAAAAGGAGGAAACATGGATGTGGGGTGACGAGCAAGAGAGGGCGTTTCAAGAATTGAAGCAACTCCTAACATCCGAGGCAATCCTAACGCATTTCGATCCCAAACGGCCAGTGGTGCTAGTCTGTGACGCATCCCCGGTGGGGGTGGGGGCGGTGCTTTGCCACGTGTTGGACGACGGAAGAGAGGCCCCGGTAGCGTTTTATTCTAGGTCCCTGTCCCAAGCAGAGCGAAATTACGCACAGACCGACAGGGAGGCATTAGCGATAGTGGCGGGGACCAAAAAATTTCACGACTTTCTGTATGGGCGCCCTTTCAAAATCGTGACCGATCACAAGCCCCTGTTAGGGATTTTCACTGCAAACAAGCCCACGCCACAGATCCTGTCCCCGAGAATGCTGCGGTGGGCTATCTTTCTCAACGCATACCAACATGAGTTGGAATACCGGCCCGGGAAAGAGATCAGCCATGCGGACGCACTCTCAAGGTCTCCTTTGCCCTTGTCGGGCGACCAGAAGGCAAGGGTAGAGAGAGACCACCAGGTCTTGTTAATAGAGGTTTTAGATTCGCCCCCAATCGTACCAGCCGACATCGCCAGGGCGACAGGCAAAGATAGAACGCTGGAGAAAGTTAGCTCATGGGTACAGAAGGGGTGGCCGGCGTCATCCCCGGGTACGGAATTCGACCCATTCTTTCGAAAAAAAATAGAGTTGTCCCTAGAGAGGGGGTGCCTTTTGTGGGGCCAGCGGGTGGTGGTCCCTACGTCCCTGCGTCCGAGAGTGCTCAAACTGCTCCACGTCAGCCACCCGGGCATCGTCCGTTCCAAGGCGCTGGCCCGGAGTTACTTTTGGTGGCCACAGCTGGACGCAGACATAGAACACATGGTTGGCACTTGCGAGGCATGCCAGGGCTCCCGACCGGAGGCGGCCCGTCTCCCGCATAGGGAATGGGACGCAGCAAGGGGGCCATGGTCCAGGGTGCATGTAGATTTCGCTGGACCGTTCCGAGGAACCACCTTCCTCCTGGTGGTGGATGCGTTCTCCAAGTGGCTGGAGGTTATCCCGGTAAAGAGCACGTCCTCCGCTACTACAATTAGCCATCTAAGGAGAGTCTTTTCCACGTTCGGTTTACCCGACACTCTGGTCAGCGATAACGCGAGTTGTTTCACGTCCGCTGAGTTCAGGGCATTCATGGAGGCGAATGCCATTCGGCATGTCACATCCGCGCCGTTTCACCCGGCCACGAATGGCCAAGTGGAACGGCTGGTGCGGACAACAAAGGATGCGTTGCGGCGCATGGGCCCGGGGGACCTAAATCACCAAGTATGTCAGTTTTTATTAGCGTATAGGGTGACCCCCTTAGCATCAGGATACTCGCCGGCAGAGCTGCTGATGCGGCGAAAACTAACTACGATCCTGTCCAGGTTAGACCCAACGAGGGTCGAGGACAAAGGGAAGAACATAGGGTTAGCGGTCTCGAAAGGTTTCACCGTCGGCGATCCTGTACACTGCAGGAACTACGCCAACGCAGGTCCAGCCTGGGTACCAGGGACGGTTGTGGAACAAACGGGACCAGTGTCATACCGGGTAGAGACTAACACCGGTCTTCTCTGGAGGAGGCACGCAGACCAACTTAGGCGCCGAGTGAGTGAGGGGCCGGTCAGTGGGGCTCAGCAACAGTATTCAGCGTTAGGGTTCTCCCCCACCCGTTTAGCCCAAGGGGGAGACAACGACGGGCAACAGTCCCAATCAAAGGGGGAAAGCAGCGGCGGTCCCGACTCGTATCCTTTTGACACGCCAGCTCTATCAGAGCCTGGGGAAGGGGAAGAGGAGCTTGCGACCGCTGCCCCCGAAGTGGATTCCGATTTTGATTTTGCGAGCCGGGGGGGTTTTTGGGAGTGTTCCCCCACCCATCCAAGCGAGAAGAGGGGTTTTTCGTTAGCCCCCAGTGCCCCCGGTTCTTCCCAAATAAAGCACACACCTCCCAACAACGCCGCAGAGCCGCGGCAAGTCACTAACAAGTCTCCCTCTCCGATTACAGGACAGGAAACCAGGGGACAAAGAGAAGGTAGCACACCCGGGGAAAGGCAGCCCGCGTCGAGACCCCAGCGTGTTCGAAATAAGCCATCTTGGCTGAGAGACTTCGTCTCATCCTAGGGGGGAGGAGTGTTGAGTTCGAGACTTCGTCTCATCCTAGGGGGGAGGAGTGTTGTGTTCTAATGGTGTAACCTCCTACATGTGATAACAATGTATCTCAACCAATGTAACCTTGCCTACGGGTAACAATGTAACCTTCAGCTGTATCACTATAAACCCTGTAATAGGACGCGAGCTAATGACCACCAGCTGGCAGCAGCGAGCGTCCAAGCTCTCTTGGTCCAAACTCATCAAAGAGCCACAGCGCGGGAAGTTTCCCGCCACCACCTACACCTGGACAAGAAGGGCGTGACCAGCAATGACGTCACGAAGACAATAGCCAATGGGCTATCGTGGAACCACGTTCAAATGTATTACTACTGTATATAAAGAGCTATTGATCCGCCATTACCTCATGTTCCCTCTGACCACCATGCAATAAACCTAAGTTAACCCAGCCCGAGGCTGTGTCCTGTGTCTTGGTTCTCATACACCAAAACATCGACCAGCCTTCAGCGACATGGGCAAACTCTAGAGTTCTCCAGCTGTTCATTGAGTTGAATCTGGAAATGTGGGATTCAAAAGGGGATAGTTTACCTCATATTGCAGATTCCTGGGGGAAATGACTGTGGCACCAAACCCAAAGCCTTCCTGATAGCCGTTTTCCATCAGTACTACAGCATGTTTGCTTTTCTTCCCCTTTCACCACATTAGCCTCACATGTCAGCAAGAAAAGACATCTATGGACAGATAAATCAAGAGTTCTTTCCCATTCGTGGAATGAGTTATTGTCCTTGGCTTCTTGGAAAGGAAGATGTTTAAAGAAATCGTAACAGATGCTCTCTTGGGGTAAAGTGGAGGAGCTCTCGGAACAGGAGGCATATTATGAGGAGAAAGACTTCTCTTTGCCTTTCCCCCTTCTCTTCCCATGGGCATGAGGGGATATCCATTTCCGATGGGGCTCAAAATGCACATGTTCTCGCTGCAAAAGGCAAAAAGCAGAGGCCAAGGTATCAAATAATTTCTGGGAGCTTTAGAGCTGTATTTATGCACACCTCATAACATGAGTTCCCTCCCCTCATTGCTATTGCATTGCAAGATAGGAGGGAGGGGGAGAGGCTAACAAATTTGACGGGAATTTCAAAATATACTTATAGTACAGCATGTATCAGTCCCTTGTTTCAAAGTGTGGGAGGAGGAAGGGACAAAATCCCACCAGGCTGATGGGAAGCCTCCATGCCAAGGACATGTAAGGAAGCCTTTGGATTTTGGCCAAAATTGAGAAGAATCTAGCCTGCCAACCACATTTCCACATGTAACCTTTCAATTTACACAAGACTTGTGTGTGAACAACACTCCAGTCTCGGGATCTAAGAACAAAGATCGGATGAATTAGTGTTTTTATTTTTGAAAGCTGCTTCCAACCTACTTCAGGGTTCCCCCACCAACACCACCCCCGCTGCCATAACTTTGTCTAAGACTGAAGTTGGGTTGGAATTATTTAATTTAATTTAATTTAATTTAATTTAATTTAATTTAATTTAATTTATACCCCGCCCTATTGGTGTAAACACCACTCAGGGCAGCTCAACTATTAATTAACTATTCATCACGTCTCCATAAGTCAGGAGCAAATTGATGGCACGTAGCAACAAGGTTGATGAATAAATTACTCAGGTTGTAGAAATATCAATTGGATTTTTTCTAACTTTCTTTAGTTCTGCTGTTATTTAGCTGCTCTTTCACTGCAACTCACCTCCAACAATGCTGGCTGGCCGGCTGGTTGGCTGGCTGGCTAGATGGTTAGTTGGTCAGTTGGTTGGTTCCTTCCTTCCTTGCTTCTTTCCTTCCTTCAGTTCCTTCCTTCCTTCCCCTTTATTTCTTACTAAATGAGACATATAGAAGGGCTTTCTTTGACTGAAAGGGATGCAAGAGAAAGCAAAGCTGGCAGATCTTTCTCGTCCCTGTATGAAATTCCATCTGAAAGTGATGGCTCATTTACAGAGACAGGTTAGGTAGCTACACATCTGAAATAACACCAGCAAGTAAGGAAGATGCATGTACGAATGAGCCCGGTCATAATGTGATCTGCAAAATCCTTTTCATAATGTTCTCTAGCGCACCGGAATTTTTGCTTATCTCCACTTTTTCAGTCTTTTCTGCTGAATGATGACCACCAATTCACATACAATCTTCCTTGTACGTGATCTGTACTTTAAAGCATTTACATGCCCTCTTGCTTGCCTGCAAGAGACTCTCTCCAACACTCTCTTTGCAACCAGCGGGCGCTATTTGTGGTCAGGCACCCTGTCTCATGAGCAGATGGTCACGATGGCCAAAGAGTTGAAGGGAAGGCATCTGAGTGCCAGAACATGGGAGGAAGTCTTGGATGCACCTATGTTGAGGCGTGGATCAACTTGGGTGTGGATGACAGAAGAGCTAAAAATAGCACATACTCCAGTTTTTGCTTGATGAAATGAAGTCTAATTTACTGGGTCAGAAGGTGGACGGTTGTCTTCTGCAGTGAAGCCTTACCCAATGCATCCTGACTGTCCATGAGGGTTGCCAGTTATATGAGTGGAAAAGCATGCATGCTGGACATCTGAGATTTTAGGGACAACACCTGAATTTTAGGGGCAGTCCCTCATATTTTTAAAAAGGGTGGGCTCATCACATATTAGGGGCTGCAGTGGCTCAGTGGTTAAGAAACTTGCCTTGTTAGCTGGAAGGCCAGCAAGTCAACAGTTCAAGACCCGGTTACTGCATGACGGATTGAGCACCCGTCTCTGTCCCAGTTCCTGGGGACATGAAAGGAGCCTCATTCGGGTGTCCCTTGAGTGGAGTTTCTCCAGCAAAAACCCTTTCAACCCAGAACAATTTCTGACAAATAATAATAATAATAATAATAATAATAATAATAATCATCATCATCATCATCATCATCATCGCCGCCGCCGCCGCCGCCGCCGCCACCATCATCGACGTTGACGTCATCATCATCACAACTATTGCAAAGTGATAGGTGTGGGTGTGGATGAGAGAGTGAGAAAGAGCCTCGCTTAAAGAGCATAATGCTTTCCATGAGATTGCTCTTTAAGTGAGTTTGCTCTTTAAGCGAAACACCATTGTAAGTGACCAATTGTGACTTCTGGTGTGTGTGTGTGTGGGGGGGGGGGGGGTGCGAACCCCGATTGAGTTGTTAAGCGAGTTTTTGGTTGGTTTTAGTTGTTAAGCGAGGCGACCATTCAGATAAAATTCTGCTCTTTTAGCGAGTTAAGTCTCTAAGCAAGGCACTCTTTATGTGAGGTTTTACTGTATTTAAAGCATAGCCATGAATCCTTATGTGCCTACTATAAATAGTCAGACTTATAGTAGATCAGTGAAAAGTGTATTCAGTTTTTAAATAGGAAACAAAATAAAAGCCCATCATATAACTTGTCTTTTTAGGTAAAAAAGCATATTATCTTATCTTGCAAAGCCTGGTTATGAACCTCAGTTCATAGGGTGGGTGGGGTGGGTGGGTTATGTATTCCCATCTCCTCCCCCACAAATATTTTACAAGTAGTTTAATTGAGTGTTTGTTGTGGTCGTTTACATTTCAAACAAAGTTAACATGGGAGCCTAGTGGGAAGTGGCTGAACGTGTGGGACTGTGATGGCGAACCTTGGCACTCCAGATGTTCTTGGACTTCAATTCCCAGAAGCCCAAGCCCCCGTGAATCCACACGCATGGGTTTGCTGCAATTCATCCGGCCCACGCCACCTTCACCGCTCCCGGAAGCAGAAGTAAAACGCGCCCATACGCGCCCTGCATTGCACCCAAATTAGGACTACTTTATTTCAAAACTTGGATGGGTGGGGCGGCCAGAATTTCTGCTACTGGTTCCTGCGAACTGGTGCGAACCTGCTGATGCCCACCACTGGGCAGGTCTGGCTGTGGAAAATGTTCAGAAACTCCAGGGAGTCCAAAACACTGCTGCCAGAATGTTAACTGGTTAAAGGGATCAGATACAAGCAGCTAAACTGGCTGCGGATCCATTTCCAGGCAGATTTCAAAATACTGGTTTGGACCTATGAAGACCTAAATGGTTGCTTCTTCTTCTTCTTTCATGCCTGGGTCAAACTTTAAACCAGGGGTTCCCAACCTAAGGCCTGGCCCATGGTGCCATTTCATGTGGCCCACCACCACTCCAAGAGCATCCGAGAAACAAAACGGCCACCCCATCGTGTGGGCAGGGCAAAATGGCCATCCGGCCCTTGAAGCTGACAGAGAGCATGGCTTGACCCCCAGCTTGAAAAGGTTGGGAACCCCTGCTTTAAACTGTCAAAATTAAGCCACCTTCTTGGTTTTGTCATCGGTAGGTTTCTGGCAGTAATTGACAGACCAGTAAAAGAGCCGGATTCTGTATGTATCCACATTCACACAGTGTGTTGTTGTTGTTGTTGTTGTTGTTGTTGTTGTTGTTGTTGTTGTTGTTGTTGTTGTTGTTGTTGTTGTTGTTGTTTATTGGATTTATACCCCGCTCCACTCAAGCACAAGGTCGACTCAAAGCGGTTACAACAATCAATACACATACAATTACAATATCATAATAATACATCTAATCATAAAATAAATAATCAAAAATCCACAATAATACAAAAGGCACAACATCAAAATATCATTAATCAATAGTTACAAACTGCTCAATAGTTGTTGTCCTCCAGTAGCCCTCCTTGAGCATGTTGGTCTTACATTTAGAGATTTTGACCTTCAGCCTATTCTGGGTCCTCCAAGTGACGTTGGGGAGGTTGAGTTCCTCAGCCATGTCCTCCTTTAATGTTATTCCTTGTCCAGTGAGCTCTTTCCTCCATCTTCTAATTTGGTCTTGCTGTTGTGTACCTTCAAGAATGTTTGTTCTTGCCATAAAGCTCTTCCTGGATCTGAGTTGGAGAACTTGAGGCTCATATCCATTCAGAGGATGTCGAGGGTCATTCTCTTCCTTAGTTCTCTCGACATCCGCTGTTACTTCTCCCCTCATCTTAGGTGGAGCGATTACAACAAGAGGATATATTTTCTCAACTGGTGTCGGTTTGAGACATCATGTCACTATGCACATTGTTTCATTAACAGCAATGTCAATTTGTTTCGTGTGTGTGGATGTGCTCAATACTGGCGTAGCATACTCTGCCGCAGAGACGCTCAGGGCCAGTGTAGATGGTTGAGCTTCCCATTTATAGTTTGTCAACTCTCTGATGATATTAAATGGCTTAGAGAGCCACATTTCTCTTTATGAATTTGCCTTCGTATGTTAAGATCATCGGGAGACAGGGCTTTCTCTTATTCTCACTATTTTCACAAATGTATTTTGTGGGGCCCTTGCAGCCACATAGATTAAGCTCAAAGTAACCCAGTTTAGCATGATCCTAGAGCAGTGATGATGAACCTTTTAGAGACCGAGTGCCGACATTGCAACCCAAAACCCACTTATTTATCTCTCTTTTAATGGATGGGGTGAGTGGGTAAATTATTTAGAATTTTTAATGGGGTTATGTTAGATTCTCGCAAGAAGTAGACTAGAACGCAGCGTGTGGGTTAAGCATAGTGACTGTTTATTCGGATCGGGAGTCAAGACTGAGGATGTGGGGAAAGATGGTATCTTATATACAGCGGTTTTCCGTTTCAACAACAACAAGGAAACATACCAGCGGACACTCCAGTTTATTACCCCCATTTGGTCTCCAGTGCCGCTTTGATATGTGCCCCTCCTTTGAAGAGGGCGCCCCTCTGGTGGATCCAGTTCACGCGCTGTGTCCCTTTGAAGTGAGTAACACTCGGACACAACATCCCTCCCCCCTCAGTGAGAAACAACCTTTCCCCAACGGATGGGTGGCCCACAAACTCGTCTGGGCCGCCCGTGCGTCTCTGGCACCAGGGTAGGCTCAACTGACACCCCAACTGGTTCGGAAGTGGGGGGAGAGCTCAGAGTGGCCCCCCCTTCCGTTCCTGCCTCTGAGCTCGGGGTAGCTTCCCCTCCCGCCTCGGGCCCTGGGGAAGACGTGGGCAGGGGGTCACTAATTAAATCCCACTCCATATCACTCTCCATATCCCCCCTTGTTTCCCCTTGTGGCTCCCTCCCTGGGCCGGAGTTAGAGTTCTGCCCCAGGACCCGGAGCCGCATTTGATCAGTGTGTCTCCTCCAAATCGCACCATTCTCCATTTGCACTCTGTAAGACACCGGGCCAGTCTGTTCCAACACTCCCCCCCCCCCAACCATGGAGGCCTGTTGGCATAATTCCTGCAATGGACTGGTTGCCCAACCTCAAAACCTTTTAAAGTCGGAATGTCTATATTTAGGCCCCGATCCTCTTGGCGCTGAGGATCTAAACGGTCAAAAACAGTCGGCAGCTTCCTTTTCATTAACAGTTCGGCTGGCGACAGCCCCGAGGCCAATGGGGTGACCCTGTAGGACAGCAGAAATTGACACAACTGCAGCTCCAAATCCCCCGGTCCCATGCGTGAGAGCGCGTCTTTGACCGTCCGTACCTGCCTCTCGGCTTGACCGTTAGTGGCAGGGTGAAAAGGAGCGGCCGTGATGTGTCTAATCCCATTACGACTTAGGAAATCCTGGAATTCTGCCGACATGAAGCTCGACGCGTTGTCGGTCACCACGATGTCGGGCAGGCCTAGAGTACAAAAGACCCGCCTTAATTTGTGGATTGTGGTGGCAGAGGATGTTCCTGACACTGGGATGACATCTACCCACTTGGAAAAGGAATCTACAATAATCAGAAGTGTTGTTCCCCTGAACGGTCCAGCAAAATCTATATGAATCCGAGACCAGGGGCCTCTGGCCATATCCCATTCCCTGCGGGGAAGACGTGGTTCTTCGGGCCTAGAAGCCTGACATTCCCTGCATTTCCCCACCCAAGCCTCAATGTCCAGGTCCAATCGGGGCCACCAGAAGTAGCTTCGCGCTAGCGCTTTTGACCTGACAATACCTGGGTGGCTAACATGAAGTGTGCGGAGCACCTTGTTCCGAAGTACAGATGGGACGACTACTCTGTCCCCCCAAACCAAGCAACCCCGCTCCAGTGACAGTTCGTTTCTCTTGGAGTAGAACACCCTGAATTCCTCAGGGGTCGGTGGCAATGGCCACCCCTTCTGAACCCACATGACAACCTTTGACAGGAGGGGGTCTTTTTTTGTTTGGGCTGCTATGTCAGCAGCGGAGATCGGGGGAGAGTCTAACACATCCAACATAAGGACCTGTCCTTCCGCCTCAATTCGACCCACATACTCAACAGGGGATCTGGACAGAGCATCTGCGTGGCTGATGCTGATACCAGGGCGATGTTGGAGCGTGTACTGGTACGCCTGAAGGAACATTGCCCAGCGTAACATCCGCGGAGACAGGATTTGGGGGGTGGGCTTGTCTGGCACAAAAATACCTAGGAGCGGTTTGTGGTCTGTGATAATCGTGACAGCCCTCCCGTAAATGAAGTCATGAAATTTCTTCGTTCCAGCGATTATGGCCAGCGCCTCTCTATCAATCTGAGCATAGTTCTTTTCAGCCACCGTTAACGACCTGGAGTAATATGCGATAGGCACTTCTTTCCCTCCCCCCATGTCATGGCACAGAACAGCCCCAACCCCCACCGGCGAGGCATCACACACCAGCAAAAGGGGCTTCTTCGGATCGTAATGAGTAAGGACAGCATCCGAAGTCAACAGCTCCTTGACTTCCCGGAATGCCTTTTCCTGAGGAGGCCCCCACTGCCACACCGCCTGTTTCCTCAGCAACTGATGCAGGGGCTCAGCTACAGTCGCCTTTCGGGGTAGAAAGGAATGATAGAAGTTTAAGAGACCCAAAAATGCCTGGAGCTCAGTCTTAGAAGTGGGACGTGGGGCTTCCCAGACTGCCTGAACTTTGGATTCAGAGGGCTTGATGCCGGCAGGCGTGATTTTGAACCCCAAGAATTCAACCTCATGAGCAAAAAAACAACACTTCTCCCTTTTTACCCGCAACCCTGCATTTTGGAAACGCTCCAGCACCTTCCCCAGTTTAGTGGCCAGGTCCCCCTTGTCTGTCCCAGATATCAACATGTCGTCAAAAAAAGTCAGCACCCCAGGGAGACCCTTCAATAACCTTTCCACAAGAGCCTGAAAAAGACCCGGAGCCGTACTAACCCCGAACTGAAGACGGTTCACACGGAATGCACCCTTATGAGTAGTAATAGTCTGACACAACGCAGATTCCGGACTAACAGGCACTTGCTGATATGCTTGGGCCAAGTCCAATTTAGCAAAACACTTTCCCCCATGGAGGGTGGCCAGCAAATGGCTAACCACTGGAACAGGATAAGAATTAGCTCGGATAGCCTTATTAATCGTGCATTTGTAGTCCGCGCAGATGCGGATGTCCCCGTTCGCCTTGATAGCAGTGACTATCGGTGTCTCCCATGGAGCAGAGTCCACGGGCTCCAGGATGCCCTGTGCCACCTGCTTGTCCAGCTCCGCTTCAATGCAGTCTTTCAGGGCAAACAGCACCCTCCGTGGCTTCATGCGAATGGGTTGGACAGTTGGGTCCAGCTCAAAATTAACAGGGGGCCCCTTGAACGTACCCAGCCCGGGACGGAAAACATCTGGATAGCGTTCACACACAGCCTGAATGGGGTCGGCCTTAACCGCATTAATTCCCGAAAACCCAATACCCAGGGGCCCAAACCACTGCACACCCAAAAGGTTATTCCTACCGGTCTTCACCACGACTAGGGGAAGCTTTGCTGAGATGGCCTTGAACCGCACATCAAAATTTCCGATTCCCAACACTGGAATGTGTCGACCTTGCACATCGGTCAGGTTGACCTGCAGAGCCCGCAGTTTCGGCCAGTCTGCTGGAGGAAGTTTAAAAAATTCCCTCTGTGAGATGATTGAGTATGCTGACCCTGAGTCGATCTCCATGCGGACGGGGCACCCTTGGAGGTGCACATCGACGAAGAACCTCCCGGACACTGACTGTACACCAGATGATGTCTTCCTTCCAACGCGGACCTTGGAAATTGGGTGTTCCATCCTGCGCTGACCTCTGTCCCCGGGGTGACCTTCGGATCGCTGGCGGCACACCCGTGCAATGTGCCCCTTCCGCCCACACTTGTGGCATTCGGCAGTCTTGAACGGGCACCGTGAGCGGAGGTGCCTGCCCCCACAGCCTTGGCATGGCGCTATGTTGCTCCTTGAAGCTTGGGGGGTTTGCTGGCGAACCCTCCCGACAGTACCCTCCTCTGACGCATTGTCTGCATCCACTGGAGTAGCGCACTGATGCAGCTGGACGGCCGACTCACCACGGGCAGGAGCAGCAGTTACGGCTTGGAGGATTTTCACCCCGGCGTGTGCAGCCTCGGACGCCAAAGCTTCCTCCAGGACCTGGGCAAAAGTCAACCTATTTCTCTTCATCAGCCGCCGCTGAGTAGCTTCGTCCCTGAGGCCCACAAGAAGCCGGTCTCTTAAGGCCTCCTCCAGGTCATGCCATTGGCACGGCACGGCAGCCTGTCGGAGAGCCGCAACGTACTCAGCGACCGACTCCCCCTCCTTCTGATCTCGCCGGTAAAAGGCAACCCTGGCTGGGAAGATGGAAACGACGGGCTTGAAGTGTTCTCGGAGCACCGCCAGGATGTCGGTCAATGGGGCTTCCCTCAGTGCCTGTGGCAACAGCAGATGCCCGGCCAGCTCAATCGTGGGCAAACCACAATGGGCCAGGAACAACGCCTTCTGTCGCCCTTCATCCTCGATCTCCCCAGCGATTACAAAGTTCTCGAACTGGATCTCGTACATGGGCCATGCCTCCGGCTTTGCAATGTCAAACGGTCCGATTGAAGATGCGGTAGCAGCCATATCCCACCTTCGTCGCCAATGTTAGATTCTCGCAAGAAGTAGACTAGAACGCAGCGTGTGGGTTAAGCATAGTGACTGTTTATTCGGATCGGGAGTCAAGACTGAGGATGTGGGGAAAGATGGTATCTTATATACAGCGGTTTTCCGTTTCAACAACAACAAGGAAACATACCAGCGGACACTCCAGTTTATTACCCCCATTTGGTCTCCAGTGCCGCTTTGATATGTGCCCCTCCTTTGAAGAGGGCGCCCCTCTGGTGGATCCAGTTCACGCGCTGTGTCCCTTTGAAGTGAGTAACACTCGGACACAACAGGTTATTAAGGGCTTTTAATTAGTTTGATGTTGCTTTTAATTGTTGTTAGCTGCCCAGAGTCGTTGCCGAGTTGGACGGCAATAGAAATTTGAAGAATAAATAAATAAAGTGCTAACACAGCAACAGGGGAGGTAGGGAACATTCCCATTGGGCTGCTGGGCAGGGGGCCAGGCAAACTCTGTGTTGGGGGCAGAGAGGAAGTGCTCCCACTGGGCTGCTGGGCAGGGGGCCAGGCAAACTCTGTGCTGGGGTGACTGCATGGGTGACCAGAGAGGGCTCCGAGTGCCACCTCTGGCACGCGTGCCATAGGTTCGCCACCACCGTCCTAGACTGAACCAGGCCACGATAATTGGGCCAATTGGTTACACCCTAAGTCTAAAGTTTCTTCCTAAGTTTTTACTTTCAAATGGAATAAGGAGACAACATGATTGCAAGCTGACAGCCTTCTACCTGCATCACCTGTCCTGCGAGCATCCCAGAAGACTGGTCGTTTTCCCAGCTGGGCTTCTTCTGACTTACAGGCTGGGCGATTTTTTTTTCATCGAGCTGAATTTCATACATCTGAGAACAGCTTTGTAAAATCTATGACGGTATGGTCTGCTAGCTTCACAGTTTATGCCAATGCTCAGAGAGGGGGGACCCCATAAATCTACTTCTTCCCAAAAATGAATAGTAGAGGAAAGGCCATAAAGAAGATGGCAAAGGGCCAACTCAACCCAAGTTGCTCCGGGGAACACAGCCAACGGTTCATGTAGAGTAACTGTGTTATGAGAATGGATGAGAGACAGCAGACATAAAGGAGTAATGAAGTACCAAGCTGTCCTTTCCAGGCAAGCACAAGGGAGCCTTATGTGTGATGGGCATAAATCTCTTGCAAGGTGAACGGCAGCAATGGCGTTAAGGTGAAAAGTAGAAACGATCGACTTTAATAGGATGCCTGTTGAAAGGCAGAGTCTGCATGACGTATTGTAAAAGTAAGTGAAGCAACGGAAGGGACATTAATATCAAAGCTCACCCCGCCCTTCTCATTTCTTTTCCAAAATATATCAAAAATTAAAAATTTGGACAATCTTTAGCATTCAGCAAGCTTAAAAGGGGAAACAGCACAGAGAGTCAGTTTGGCAGTCCAGGGTTTGATTAGGACATGAAAGAAGAAGAAGCACAGAGATTCTCCACAGACATTTATTTCTGTTTGTGCATTGTTATTTTGCAAGAAAAATGAATCCAGTGTGTACAGAATTCTGGCATGTTGTGTGTATTGCACGGGAGTCAGGTAGGAGGAAGTAGATGTCGTCCCTGGAATTTCAGAGACTGGTTAACTTGGTGATCATGGACACAACGGAGGGCATGCCTACACTGGCTCTTCCGGGCTGGTGTAGTAGAGCTTTTTAACAGCCACTTAAGGTCAGAGGAGTAAAATTTTGTATGGTGTGATTCCATACAATGTTTTGGTCCTCCACGGAAGTAAGATGATGGTCCAATGGGCTCAGCAGCAGCAGCAGCGGAGTCCCAGACAATGGAGGAAGGACTCCCCTATCAGCTAGGAAGTGGCTCCTTCAGCCAGGCTGTATTTTACCTCATCCCAGTGTGCACATATAGGATGGGATAAGTAAAGGTTTCCCTTGCTCAAAAGCTAGTTGTATCCGACTCTAGGGTGCAGTGCTCATCTCTGTTTCAAAGCCGAAGAGCCAGCGCTGTCTGCTTCTGCAGACGTTTCCGTGGTCATGTGGCAGGCATGACTAGTCACCGGAGCGCACGGAATGCTGTTACCTTCCCACCGAAGTGGTCCCTATTTATCTACTTGCAATCTCTTGCTTTCGAACTGCTAGGTTGGCAGGAGCTAGGACGTAGACAGGAGCTCATTCCATAAATAAAGGTAAAAATCACCCTTGCTCAAAAGCCAGATGGTTAGCTACCTGGACATATAACTGGTGTCATACTGGTTAAACTGTTGTACTGTAACCAAAAGGTTGTGTGTTCGATCCTGACTAGACAGACAGACAGACAATTTCATGTCAGAAATTATTCTGGAGTGAAAGGATTTTTGCAGGAGAAACTCAACAGACAGACAGATAGATAGTTTTGGGGGAATCCATTTCAGGTTTGTTTGTTTGTTTTTAAATGAGTTTATACCCCACCAATATCAAAATCATGAAATTTGAATTTGCAATCAGATTTCAACCTCCAATCTACTTGGATGAAAAATGTCTTCTAGTGCCATAACGCGAGTGATATAAAAACACTGAAATCTCAAGTCTGGAATTAAAGCACGACGAGCTAGCAAGTTTGAACTGACATATGGAATTTCATAGTTTTAATTTCCTCTTGGCCAAAAAGCTGCTAATATCTGAAGCAAAGGTTAAACGTGCAAAGAGTACTTCCCTGTGAACATGAAACAATTAAAACAATGTCGCGCATACAAATAACTAATCGTGGAGTTATTCCAGCAGACGATAATTCAGGATCGCTTAATATAAAGGCCATCTGTATGATCGCCTACCCTTTCGTGGAGTACGTGGTAATAATCTTTGTCAAGCTGCTGCGAGAGTATAATTAAAAACTATATAACAAGATATTTTATTAATGACACATACACCATCTTGGTATGTTGGTTTGTGAACATTTGTGCATGCCTTATTCAGAGGGCCCTCTCCCAGGGGTCTGTTTGCCACGGTTGTAAGAATAACATGTGGAACAGCTGAGTAAACTTAAACTACAGCTTACAAAGAGAAGGAAAAGAAATCCCAGTACGGAATTCATACACAGCTGATATAATATTTTATTTATCAAAGACTTCCAGAAAAGAACCACTTTCTGTGGAAGAATGAGACGGAGGCAGAAGCACAGAGACAGAGTTACACCCAATAGTTGAAGGCTTTTGACCAATGCATAGACGGCTCTTCAGGTAGCGCAAGGTGAGAAATGCAAAAGGCAAAAGTCAGGTAGCAATTCGGATGCCTTCCGGTTTCTCCTTGTGAACCCTTTGACTGTACCTCTCTGTTGCGGGATAAGAGCTTTATCTGATATATAACTTATTCCAAAGCCAGGTTGTCGTGCTGCCACAAGTGTGGTGACATGTTGGGATATGGCAAATTCAACGTGCAAAGGGTTAATGCATAATCCTTAGAAGGAGGGAGCTTCTTTTACAAGGACTAACTTGCTTGCATGTTTTGCTTGCTAACCAATAATAATAAAAAGAGAAGTCCCAGCCCTGCCTACCAAAAATTGATTACTTAACCCTAATCCAGGGTTCCTCAAGCTTGGCTCTCCAGATGTTCTTGGACTTCAATTCCCAGAAGCCCAAGTCAACACACATCTGCCGTTCAGGGCTTCTGGGAATTGAAGTCCAAGAACATCTGGAGAGCCAAGCTTGAGGAACCCTGCCCTAATCCCTTGGTTTTTGTTGGGATCAGTTGACCGTTTGTTCTTGAGGGAAGGGCAGCCAGCCATCTTTTTAAAACTTTTATTTATATAAAAAAAATACAACCACACAGCTGTAATGACGGAAAAACCCCTTCGTTCCTTTTCTTCGTAACTCATCTAAATCGCCCTCTTCTAACGAACCTGAAACCAACCTGTTAAGATTGCCAAGCATTTCATGAGTAATTTTTTTCTTCCACTTTTACCTCGAATTTTTGGTCTGAGCAATTATTTTTGGCTGGGAAGTATGCTGAGTGGGAAACACACATCAAGGGGAACTTGCAAACAATTTGAATCTTAATAATTGCCCCACTTAAGTTATGCAACTACATAACTCACAATAACTATTTCAAATTCTACTCTGGATTAAAATAAGGCTGTAAATCAGGGGGTCCCAAACTTTTTATGCTGTGGGCCTGATCACGCCCCCCGGATAGCTGAGTGGGCCAGACCACGGCCCCCGAAGCAGAAGTAAATGACCCACTTCCACGTTTACAACAGCCGTCTCTGACGTAGCCACATTTATGTATGCATGGGCGTGTTTTATGGCTGTCATAAATGCACCCAGTTCCACTTCCAGGTGCAGCAGTGGCACACCTGTCATGTATCCCTTATTGGCTGGAATTTCCCGTATTCCAGCGCCGCTTTTCCTACTTTCTGGCCCGGAGCTACTGCAATCCCGTAATTTGATGGTGGGGGAAAAGTAGTTACTGCACATCCTCTTCTATGCATGCACAGAAGGGTTCTGCACAGAAGGGGATGTGTAGAAGGCTTCTATGCATGTGTAGAAGGGACCTGCGCAGAACGGTTCTGCGCAGGTCCTGTATTGTCCGGAGCCACGCTTGACAGGTATGAACAGTGGTGAGCCACATGAAATGGTGCCACAGGCCGGGTCTGGCCCATGGGTCATAGGTTGGGAACCCCTGATATAAAATGAAGCAGCTTTAGAGGCCTCTTCCAATTCCATTGTTCTATGATTCTGTGATTCAGTTTTGAGGATGTGGCGTTTCCTCTGCCTCAGTCAGGCCAATGCTTTGGCAGCAGATGTTCAATCCATACCTGTTGGTCATGTTTAGAGCTCTGAACATATCCGTCATGACATCATTCCAAGTTGCACAAGTGTCAAGTGCCACGTTCTAAAGTGTTTTGAAGCACATTGGTCTTGAGCAGTCAGTAGATGCAGTTGGTGCCATACCTAGCTCTTTTAACAGACATTTTGTTTAACGCAGCAAAAATTAACATTAAACAAAAATGTAAATTAAAAAAAAATTAGCATTTGGAAAAATTCAATGACAAGTCCCAGAAGTCCCCTCCAAATAAAATTCTGAGAAATGTCTGTCCACTATGGCCAAAGGTTTTGGGAACTTCAGAAGTAGTGGCATCAAAGTTTATTTTCCAATATCTGTGAAGAACACACGAGAATAAACCCCCCAAAATATAGTGAATGAAGGAATAGTCTTGGGGCATTAAGCTGAGAGCAAGCCTTATATTTCTCCCTCATGGTGACATGAAGCACTCTCTGTTTACATGAAGGATGCATCCCAGACCTAATTAACATGTCTTACGTGCGTTTCCATGCTTGCCGAACCTTATGTAAAGTGAAGGGTCATCTGGAAGCTCTCTTGCTGTTTGAGTCTATGGAAATGCAAATGATTTATGAGCGCACGTTGGTTATTTATTGTATACTAGGGAAGCAAAAGAAAAATTTAATACATCTGGAATCCAAACCAAACAAGATTTACCGGAACTATAAATCAGTTTCTGGCCTCACGGAGCTCAAAACAAGCAGAGGTGTAAGCAATTCACAAGGCTTGGATAATGTGGGAGACATTTCTTAGTCTCACAAAAAAATTAACTGTTTTTTTTTCCTGGTGCCAAACTGGGATTTATTTTTTTAACCAAAGAGGAAGAGCTTGGAAAAGGTTGCCTTTCGCCCACAACTGGACATTTACTTTTCCATCTTTCTTATTGCCTTTCTCAACGGCATGTTTGAAGTGGGATTCTGTAAGAAGCTACTGTGTGTAAAAAGTAGTCAGGGGATCACATTTTGCAGAGCCATTTCCAAGCAAACATGCCTGCCCAGGCTTTTATGGCAAGATGATTTGCGTCGAAAGCTAAATTTACAACTTTTAGGTAACCGTCGTCCTTGCTCGAAAGCCAGTCATATCCGACTCTAGGGTTCAGTGCTCATCTCTGTTTCAAAGCCAAAGAGCCAGCCCTGTCTGCGTTTGCAGATGTCTCCATGGACATGTGGCAGGCATGCCTCAACACCTGAGTGCACGGAACACTGTTTACCTTCCCCCCAAAGTGGTACCTATTTATTTACTTGCAATTTCTTGCTTTCAAACTGCTAGGCTGTAACTTTCATACCTGTCAACCGCAGCTCCAGAAAATATGGGACCTGCGCAAACGGTTCTGTGCAGGTCGCCTTCTACGCGACCTGCGCAGAATGGTTCTGCACAGATCGCCTTCTACGCATGCCTAGAAGGCTTTTATGCTTGCATAGAACCCTTCTACACAAGCGTAAAAGCCTTCTACGCATGCGTAGAAGGCGATCTCCGCAGAAGGAATGTGCAGTACCTCTTTTCCCCCGCTGCCAATTCCGGAGTTTTGGCAGCTGTGGGCGGGAAATGGAGAGCTCTCACAATGCCTGCATAAAAGGCACC
Source organism: Bradypodion ventrale (assembly GCA_035047345.1). Taxonomy (NCBI): domain Eukaryota; kingdom Metazoa; phylum Chordata; class Lepidosauria; order Squamata; family Chamaeleonidae; genus Bradypodion; species Bradypodion ventrale. Next base: position 132,747,324 of record JAWDJE010000006.1, on the reverse strand, counting down.
TTTCCTGCACGCGATTCCCCAGAAACATAGCTGTCGAGTATCCCTTATTGGCTGGGAAAACCCCTTATTTTACCCTCTTTCCCACCATCATCCCTTATTAATTAGACTGCAATGCCCTATTGCCGCCATTGGAGGGCAGCACAGGAGTAGCATAGCTGTCAAGTATCCCTTATTGGCCAGAAAAACCCCTTATTTTACCCTCTTTCCCACCACCATCCCATATTAATTAGACTGCAATGCCCTATTGCCACCATTGGAGGGCAGCACAGGAGTAGCATAGCTGTCAAGTATCCCTTATTGGCCAGAAAAACCCCTTATTTTACCCTCTTTCCCACCACCACCCCATATTAATTAGACTGCAATGCCCTATTGCCACCATTGGAGGGCAGCACAGGAGTAGCATAGCTGTCAAGTATCCCTTATTGGCCAGAAAAACCCCTTATTTTACCCTCTTTCCCACCACCACCCCATATTAATTAGACTGCAATGCCCTATTGCCACCATTGGAGGGCAGCACAGGAGTAGCATAGCTGTCAAGTATCCCTTATTGGCCGGGAAAACCCCTTATTTTACCCTCTTTCCCACCATCATCCCTTATTAATTAGACTGCAATGCCCTATTGCCACCATTGGAGGGCAGCACAGGAGTAGCATAGCTGTCAAGTATCCCTTATTGGCCAGGAAAACCCCTTATTTTACCCTCTTTCCCACCACCATCCCATATTAATTAGACTGCAATGCCCTATTGCCACCATTGGAGGGCAGCACAGGAGTAGCATAGCTGTCAAGTATCCCTTATTGGCCAGGAAAACCCCTTATTTTACCCTCTTTCCCACCATCATCCCATATTAATTAGACTGCAATGCCCTATTGCCACCATTGGAGGGCAGCACAGGATAAGCATAGCTGTCAAGTATCCCTTATTGGCCAGGAAAACCCCTTATTTTACCCTCTTTCCCACCATCATCCCATATTAATTAGACTGCAATGCCCTATTGCCACCATTGGAGGGCAGCACAGGATAAGCATAGCTGTCAAGTATCCCTTATTGGCCAGGAAAACCCCTTATTTTACCCTCTTTCCCACCATCATCCCTTATTAATTAGACTGCAATGCCCTATTGCCACCATTGGAGGGCAGCACAGGATAAGCATAGCTGTCAAGTATCCCTTATTGGCCAGGAAAACCCCTTATTTTACCCTCTTTCCCACCACCATCCCATATTAATTAGACTGCAATGCCCTATTGCCACCATTGGAGGGCAGCACAGGATAAGCATAGCTGTCAAGTATCCCTTATTGGCCAGGAAAACCCCTTATTTTACCCTCTTTCCCACCATCATCCCTTATTAATTAGACTGCAATGCCCTATTGCCACCATTGGAGGGCAGCACAGGATAAGCATAGCTGTCAAGTATCCCTTATTGGCCAGGAAAACCCCTTATTTTACCCTCTTTCCCACCATCATCCCATATTAATTAGACTGCAATGCCCTATTGCCACCATTGGAGGGCAGCACAGGATAAGCATAGCTGTCAAGTATCCCTTATTGGCCGGGAAAACCCCTTATTTTACCCTCTTTCCCACCATCATCCCTTATTAATTAGACTGCAATGCCCTATTGCTGCCATTGGAGGGCAGCACAGGATAAGCATAGCTGTCAAGTATCCCATATTTGCCAGGAAATTTCCCTTATTTCCAAATCCAAAACTTGACAGGTATGCCCAGAAAGGACTTCGAGCGGTGCAAAATTCAGCCATTTCTTGCACAGAAGAACAGGCGGAAAGCAAAAGAAAACGGACGGAAAAGTAGGAAGCCTCGCTGGTGAAAGGAGATATTTCAGCCTGGAGTGAGAAATGGAAAATTTCTGAACAGAAGACATTTTTCTGGTAATATCCACACTCCTAGTTCAGGGCAGGATCTGTTATATTTCTTAATTCAATCTGGCTGAATGAAAATAAATAACTCGGTTCAGGTATTTCCCCAGCTATTTCATGCACATTCCAAGGTGTCGGCCTCTAGAGCCAAGCGGCCTCCTTACTACCTTCCAAGAATGGTGGGAATTTTGCTGAGCTGCATTTCTCCGGGCAGTGTTTGCTCTTTCTTTTAAAAGGTTGCCTTTGGATACCTGAAAAATGCCTTCCTGTCAGCTCTTAACCCTGGCAGAAAGGCTGTAGAGCAGGGGTGCCCAAACTATGGCTCGCGGACCAGATCCAGCCCCCGAAGCCAGTTCATCCGGCCCCCGCCGCCCCCGTTGCTCCTGGGAGCAGAAGTAAAATGCGCCTGTACAGGCCTGTTTTACTTCCGCTTCCAGGAGCAAAGAGGGCGGCATGGGCCGGATGGTGTCAGGGGCCAGATCTGGCCCACAGTTTGGGAACCCCCCTGGTTTAAGCAGATAAAATGGCAGCCTAAAACCTATCTCATCCTGTGGCAAAACAGATTGCAAGGCACATTTTACTTCCACTCCCAGTGGGAGGAACCATGTGACTGGCCCGCTGAACCATGTGAACGGCCCAGGGCCCGCAGCCTGAAAAGTTTGGGCACCCTTGCTGTAGGGAAACCAAAATGTGCTATCTAAGGGCTTCGAAACATTACCTGCAAATGGTAAAGCACTTGGGACACGCACATATAATAAACATAGTCATACTATCTAAATCCAGCTTAAAAACAGCTGAAAGGTATTCAGACAAAACTTTGCAAAGGAGATAATACACTGACTCCCTTCTCCTTCCCTCCTCCTCTGTTCTTTATGGCTTAAACCCAGATTGGCTTTCTCCTAGGTAAAGGTAAAAGTCTCCCTTGCTCAAAGGCCAGTCGTGTCTGACTCTAGGGAGAGGGTGCTCACCTCCATTTACAGCCCAAGAGCCGATGCTGCCTGCATCTGCAGACGTTTCTGTGGTCATGTGGCAGGCATGACTAGATGCCAGAGTGTATAGAATGCCACTACCTTTCCCATCAAAGAGGTACTTATTTATCTACTTGCAATTTCTTGCTTTCAAACTGCTAGGTTGGCAGGAGCTCACTCTGTCATACAGCACTCAGGTCTCGAACTGCTGACCTGCCAACTTTCCGGCCATCTAGCTCAGCATCTCAACCACTGAGCTACCACGGCGCCTCCAGGGAGAGTTCCTACCACACGATGAAGCTGAAACTGATCGTTTAGGGCAGCTTCCTATGTTGCTATGTTCACACACAATGTATGGCTAAACTCTGGAACTCACTGCTACAAAATGTAGTGATGATCAACACCTTAAAGGGCTTAGAAAAAACATGGTTATTATTAGCTTCTATTTGCTGCTGCAGGATGGATTGAGCTCCTGTCATCTGTCCCAGCTCCTGCCAGCCTAGCAGTTGGAAAGCAAGAAATTGCAAGTAGATAGGTACTGCTTCAGTGGGAAAAGGTAACAGCGTCCCATGTGCTTTGGAGTCCAATCATGCATGCCACATGACCATGGAAACGTTTGCAGACAGTGCTGGGTCTTTGGCTTTAAACAGAGATGAGCACCGACCCCTAGAGTCAGATATGGCTATCTTTTGAGCAAGGGCAAACGTTACCTTTACTTTTATTCAGAATTGGCTATAAGGCTCTGCAGAATCTGGGCACAGAGCTTCTACGTAGTAGTTGCGAGGGGGTGTAAGATGGAGGGAAGGGGGTGCTTGCACTTATCTCTAGCTAAAAGATTTCCTATAGGCCAGTGGTTCCCATGTGGGGCCCAAGCCCCACAGGGGAACTTCAATCCCCAGAAGCCTAAGTCAGTACGTTGGCTGATCAGTGCTTTGGGGGATTGACTTAGGCTTCTGGGAATTGAAGTCCAAAAACCAAAGTTTGGGAAACGCTGCTATAAGCACTTGATGGGTCGTACTGGGAATATTGAACTCAAGGGGCCTCCAGAGATCCCTTTTTTGGTTCAGCTCTTGAGATAATACTGAACATGCGATGCCACCTGAGCAATGCACTTTTCCAACACAGAACAGCCCACCCTTGGCACAGAGGTAGAAAACATCAGGGATATTTTGGGAGTCCTTCTATCTACAATCCACCCAGGCAAGTAATACTTGTGCCCCTTCTATTTCGCTTCTGTGCAGTGGGTTTTGTTGTTTCACTTGACATGCCAAAGATAACCCAGTGGCACCCGAAAGCATTTCAAATATGTTGTGTTGCTGGAAATGACAAAGTTCACATTCCGATCCTGACAGCTCAGCATCCCTGGGCCTGGGTGTTAAATGCTGCCCAGCATCAGGCAGGGTTTTTTGGTGGAGAGGCAGGAGGGGAAGGAAGAATGACAACTTTTCAGCCAACTTTGCTGAGATTCGGAGACACCGCTCTGCACTCTGCTCCATCTGCGATCACCATATCGACAGTCGACTTAATGCATACAACACTCTGCAAATTTTTGGACTTTTTAATCGCTTTCCTGATCTACTTTATTTTTCTTTAGTCCAGAGCTTGGAAATGTTCTTTTCTCTCTCTCTTTTTGGAATTCAGCCAGGGTTAATTTAACCACTCTGTGCAAGCCTTTCCCCTCAAGCAAATGTGCCTCTAGTAATACCAGAACTTGAGAGGGGAGGAGGTTTGGATTACATCTTCCCGAATATCTCTGCCAACATGTTAGCTCAGGAAATTCTGGAAGCTGGAGTCCAGAAAAGACAAAGCTTTCCCAACCTCGATCTTGTCTGATCTTGAGTACTCAAAAACTCATATGCTTTTATGCCTTTTTATTTCCCTATATCAGTGATGGCGAACCTTGGCACTCCAGCTGTTCTTGGACACCAATTGCCAGAAGCCCAAGTCTCTGTGGATCCCCACGAATGGGTTTACAGAGCATACGCGCAGTAAAACCATTCATGTGGATCCACAGAGACCTGAGCTTCTGGGAATTGAAGTCCAAGAACAGCTGGAGTGCTAAGGTTCGCCATCACTGCCCTATAACATAGTCAACTTTGCATTCTGAATAGATCCCCCCCTCTCTCAGCAAAACAGGCTGATTTGTGACGTTGCTTCAGCGTTGTGTTTGTGTGTGTGTGGTGGTTTATAGGGAATTATATTTGCAATGAGCCGGTCTCTCCTCTGGTGTGCAAAGCCATTGATTATTGTGCAAAGCTCATAATATGTCGCCATGGTCTGTTCAAGCTGCAGACCATCCCTGCAAGCCCAGCTCAAGGTTGACTCAACCTTCCATCCTTCTGAGGTCGTTAAAATGAGTACCCAGCATATGGCGGGCAAAATGCTGTTATAGGAAGCCATAATCCCCAAATTCAATTTTCTCAGCTCCGGTGTGTTTTGTAAGATTCTTTTGCATCTATACTGGGCAACAGATGTGACCAACCTCGAGCTCAGCTTTTGATGTTAAAATTGAAAAGACCAATTATTCTCATTTTGTGTCAAGTAATATTTTGTCCTTCAAGTCTGCCACCATTAATGATGCTAGTCGGGAAAATGATAAAAAGATCAACAAGAGGAAAATTAAGAGGCAATCCCCTCTACTTTGACGTGTAGAAAGCAATAAGCAGCCATGGTAAGTGATGATTTAATACGTAGCTATAGTAGACCCGGGATGTGCCATCTATCAAGCCATTTACTGGAAGAAAGGAAAATCAAGCAAGTTGCTCTTGCTTATCTTAAGCATAATGGAGCCACTCATTCAGATGTTTGTAGGTGTCTTAGAAGCCATGTTTTTCATTTAGAACTCCAGCTGTTCTTGGAGTTCAATTCCCAGAAGCCCAAGTCTCTGGGAATCCACACGAATGGGTTTACCGCACATATGTGGGCATGTTTAGCCTTTCGTGTGGATTCATAGGGACTTGGGCTTCTGGGAATTGAACTCCAAGAACAGCTGGAGTGCCAAGGTTTGCCATCACTGTTATAAGGTTTCAGGTGTCTCCCCCACAAAAAAAAAACAATGGTCAGATGGAACTTCTCACTGAGGCAAAGAAATCCGTCTGATATACTATGGGTTTCTATTTGTTACTCCTGCTTTATTATTTACTTAGCCCATTTATTTTAGCTATCTCTCGATGTTTCTCCCAATACTGGGATCTAAGGTGGTTCTCAAGATGACTTAAAAAATAGATAGATACCACACACAAAAATGAGATTCCCCACACCTAGGCAGTTCACAGAAGGGACTGCAGTGGCTCAATTGGCTAAGACACTGACTGGGAGGCGGAAGGTCAGCAGTTCAATTCCTGAGTACTGCAGGACGGAATGAGATCCCGTCTTTGTCCCAGCTCCTGCCAACCTAGCAGTTCGAAAGCAAGAAATTGCAAGTAGATAAATAGGGACCACTTCAGTGGGAAGGTAACAGCATTCCGTGTGCTCCGGTGTCGAGTCATGCCTGCCACATGACCACGGAAACGTCTGCAGAAGCAGACAACGCTGGCTCTTCGGCTTTGAAACAGAGATGAGCACTGCATCCTAGAGTCGGATACGACTGGCTTTCGAGCAAGGGAAACCTTTACCTTTAGGCAGTTCACAAGGTAATTAGCATTTTGCCCCTAACATGCTGTGTGCTCTTTTTACCAACCTCGGAAGGATGGAAGGCCGAATCAATCTTGAGCCCCATCAGGATCAAACTGACAGCACCAGCAGAGTTTTGGTTAATCACTGTGTCACAAGGGCTACTCTAGGGCCCAATTTAGCCTCCACTGGGAAGGAGTTCCATAGTTTAGGACCGTGATGGTGGGCGCGTTTTTCTTCCGCTTCCAGGAGCGACGAGGCCGGATGAATTGCAGTAAACCCATTTGTGTGGATTCACAGAGGACTTGGGCTTCTGGGAATTGAAGTCCAAGAACATCTGGAGTGCCAAGGTTCACCATCATGGGTTTAGGAGCAGCCACCAGGAACACCCATGTTACTGTCCTCAGCAGTTGGGTAGGCTTACAAAGATAAGAAGACCAATAGAAAAGGGTCACCTGAAGACCTGGGGGAGATTCATACGGAGAGATGCAATCTTCAGATAGTCTGGATAGGACCATTCTTGGTTTATTCAAATTCTGCTGGTGGACAAGTGTGCTGACCTACCTGAGCGGGCACGGTCACCACACAGTGGCGCTACACAGAGAGTCTGTTCAAGGAGAGTCCAGATATCAAAGTCCAAAAGGCAAGCTGAGGTCTGGTTACCTGTAGTCCAAGCAAGCATCTAATCCAAAGGGTGTCCAGGGGCATCGTCAGGGTTGGCAGAGAAGTCAGGGTCACGGCAGGCAAGTCAGGGTGCAAGCAGTCTGGAGTCAAGCGGGGTGTCGGTCTTTGCACAAGAGTTGTACCAACACTGGAAGGCTGCAACAAGCTTGCTTTTAAGCCTCCCAGCTAATCGCTATCAGCTGGGAGCCTTCTTTGGCACTGCGCTCTAGCTTGCCTGCATCTCAGGTGTTGTTCCTTTATGGATCTCTCCCTAACTGAGAGCTGATCACTGTCAGAGTCAGACCCCTGATCTGACAGATCAACTGCCGGGGGAAACAGACTTGGGCCAGGCGCAGGCTGAGATTCCTGGCTCAGGACTTCCTCAGGTTCGTGTGCAGGGAGAACTGGGCTGGGCACAAGGAGTGCCCCCTGATCCAGGCCATCCTCAGAGTCCAATGAGGACTGGATCACAACAACAATAGACAATTCCCACAACCAATGGCCATTGTTATTGTGGAAACAAGGATTGTAGAGCCTTTGTGGCACAGTGGTTAAACTGTTGTACTGCAGCCAAAACTGCTGACCTTGTGAGTTTGATCCTGATGGAGATCATGGTTGACTCAGCCTTCTATCCTTCTGTGGTTGGTAAAATGAGTCCCCAGCATGTTGGGGCCAAAATGCTAATTAACTTCTGAACCGCCCAGAGAGCGCACTAAGTGCTATGAGGCAGTATATACGTGTAATTGCTATTGTAGATTCCAAGCAGTAAGATGTTCTGATGACCAGGGCAGAGTATAATCATGTAACCCCACCAGTTTCAGGGTTCACCTTTCCCTTACCTGCAGTTCTTCCCATAATGAAGGAGTTACGGATGTAGGATTTTCCCCATAACCATAACCCCATAACCATGACTGTGAACTATCTCTGCTGCCATACCAATTATTTCAAGGCAGTTTGCTCTTGAATAGGCAATTACACCAACAAAGTCCTACAGTCTGGAACTTGGAAAGTCCCAGATAAACTTCCCACTGAGTCACCAAACTTGCCTGTTGACTTTGAGCCAGGAACTTTCTCACAGTCTGACCTACTGCTTGGGGTTGTTGTGAAACCAAACCAAATCAAGGAGAAGGAGAGCCATGGGTACCACCTTGACTCACTGGAGGAGAAGCAGAATGTAACTAAACAATACCACTAGCTATACAACTATTACCACTAGTGTTGTTATACCTGTTGTACTATTATTGTTCCTGCTGTTACTATCACTTTTAAGCAACAAAGGAAGTAGTAATCACCCTGCCATGTGCCAACTTGAGTTTCTATCAAGTCTGAACATATCTTGTGATTTGGCATCAATGAATAATTACTCTAAGTGCTAAATGGTTATGCAAATTCATGGTGGGTGGGTAGTAGCCACCTCTTTCCCTGTTCTTCGGCATACTGATTTTAGATAGGAGGAATCATCGCAGTTGGCTGCAACTCATATCCAAGAATGCATTTCCCCTCCCTGAAGCAGAGAAAATGCCGTTGGTGTGAATTTGTTTAAGGTGGATTCCAGCTTGCCATGAAGCAACCAACGCACTGTGATCACAGAGCCATCTCCTGCGGCACATATGAAATGAGACATGCAGGATTTAACACCGGGAGGGACTGCAATGGACTGCCGCAGCCTTGAGGATGTGCACCTTCACAGCCAGTCCATCTGGCGTGGCCTCTTCCACCTCCATGACAGTTGGGAATCAGAGTTCCTCCTCCGCTCATTTTGCCATTGGGCCCAATAGGATGGTTTCCAGTGGCATTTCCTCCACTGAGGGGACCCTCACTCCACCCAAAGGGGCTCATCCGCCTGTAGCCGATGACCCCTTTGAGGAGTCAGGTTACTTACCACTGCCCAACACTCGGTGTTGAGTTACCAGCATGTTGAGTCGCTGAGTGATAGGTTGCAGGCCTAATAAGGTCAAGTGCCAAGTTACTGACTGCCTTTCATGCATTTCGTCACCACATCTAAAAGGCTCAACATTTGCATGCATTTAAATGAAGCAAGATTGTTTTGGACAATTTAGGAATTAAATGACCCAAGCTCCCCACCTGTTTGGTTGGTTCAAATGAAAAACGGGATCTTTTCTCTTGCTTCTGTCTCCAGGGAGGTAATGTGGTGTGATTCTTCTTTCATGTCCTGATCAAATCTTGGACCTCCAAAATGAAGCCACTTTCTTTGTTTTGTCGTTGGCCAAAGTTAAGTCCTCATTGGTGGGTGCATGCTTCTGGCAGTAATCAGCAGATCAGGAAATGAGCTGGATTCTGTATCTCTCCACATTAACACAGCATGTTGTTGTCTGCCAGCAGCCCCCACTTGAGCATTTTGGTCTTGCATTTAGGGACTTCAACCCCCAGCCTATTCAGGATCCTCCAAGTGACATAAGGGAGGTTGGGTTCCTCAGCCATACCCTCCTTTAATATTGTTCCTTGTCCAGTGGGCTCCTTCCTCCATCTTCTAATTTGGTTTTGCTCTTGCGTATCCTCAAGAATGTTTATTCTTGCCATAAACCTCTTCCTGGATCAGAGCTGGTGGGCTTGAGGCTTCTACCTGTTCAGAGGGTGTCAAGGCTCCTTCTCTTGCTTAGTTCTCTCACCATCTGCTACTACTTCTCTCTTGATCTTAGGTGAAGCGATACCAACAAGAAGGTATGTTTTCTCAATTGGTGTAGGTTTGAGGCATCCTGTCACTCTACGCATACTCTGCTGCGGAGATGCTCAGGGCCAAAGCTGATGTGCGCAGCATGGATGGTTGAGTTCCCCATTTATAGTTTGTGGGTTTCCTGATGTTGTTGTTCCTTGTGCTAACTTTGGCTTTGGTATTTAAGCAGTACTACTTAAAAGAGTGAGTCCAGTCAAGTGTCACTCTGATGTATTTTGGTGCGATACCTCAGTGGTGTGACACCTCAGTGGTGTAATATCTCAGTGCTAAACTGGGCTGAAGGGCAAACAGTGGGTTCAAATCCCTCCTCAGTCATTAAACTTGCCAGACAAGCTTCTGACATTTATTTATTCCGCATAGATTCCACCATTCTTTCAGTTGTGACTGTTAGTGACACAGTGAGCTCATGGTTGCCTACATAGCTGTCTTCTTCAAATTACCCACAAAATAATCCTTAAAATTATCCACACAGCAGAGCAGAGAATGTGTACTGAGTCGACATGCACTGAGTTTCCTGGCTAGGTAAGGAATCTGAACCCAGATTTCCCAATTCTTAATGCAACTCCTACACCACACTGACTTTCTTGTTGCAGTATAAACTACTTTTGATGGTAGGGAAAACACTATCTGAACACTGCAAATTAGGGGGTTCGGGGGAACTATAGCTCCCAGAATTTCCTAACTAGTATGTCCACATTATCTGGGAGCTCATATGAGCTGCAGGAAAAAAAACACCTTAAATGTTCAATGCTCTGGCTAGACTCAGACTAGGAATGGGGAGCCTCAATTTCAAATCCTCACTTAACCATGAAGATCACTAGACAATTTAAAGCCATTAGACTCGTTCTGCCCGAATCACCATGCAACATTGCTATGTAGACAAAGCAGAGGAGAGAATTCATGCCAAGCTTCCTAGAGTTGAATGGGATGCAAATGATTCCTTAATTAATTAATTAATTTTAGAATTAAATTTCCCCCCTATGATGCCCTTCTCCAGAGGTTCTAAATTCATGCAGGGTTGCCGCAGGGATCCCTTCTTGCTCGAGGGACGGGACAGCATTGGAAGGAATTTGACACATACAGTATTTATCTTGCCTTTTCTCTCAATTGACATCCACTTGCTCTTGTCACTGTCTCTGGCTTGGTTTCCCTGTGTGATTAATTTCAGTTTCACTCGTAAACAGAGGACAAAGGCAGCATCTCATAACCACATCCGACTGGCTCCTGAATGACCCTGCCAATCATTAGGTGATTCTTGAATGATTGAAACCATTTATACATGGAAGTAAGAGCGATGTGACCTAAGGGGGTTGTAAGTGGGGACTGGATGACCCTTTGCAACTCTGGAGTCCTCACCTTGGCATGGGATGGGCTTGATGACCCTTAAGGGTCCTTCCAAAATGCAACTGCGTGACTGTATAGATCAGTGATGGCGAACCTCAGCGTGTATCTGCAGTAAACACATTCATGTGGATTCACAGGGACTTGGGCTTCTGGGACTTGAAGCCCGAGAACAGCTGGAGTGCTGAGGTTCGCCATCACAGGTATAGATAATAATGCATAGAAGAAGAAAGGAACAGCTGTTTTGGCACTGAAGCTGCAGCAGCTAAGAACACAGTGGAACTAGAAGGGTGTAATGTAAAGGTCTCCCTTGCTTGAAAGCCAGTCATGTCCAACCCAAGAGCCAACGTTGTCTGCATTTGCAGACATTTCCGTGGTCACATGGCAGAAATGACCAGATGCCAGAGCACACAGAACACTGTAACCTTTCCAGCCAAAGTGGCATTTCTTTATCTACTTGCAATTTCCTGCTTTCAGACTACTAGATTGGCAGGAAATGGGGCAGATGCATAGCTGTCAAGTATCCCTTATTGGCCGGGAAAACCCCTTATGTTACCCTCTTTCCCGCCGTCATTAATTAGACTGCAATGCCCTATTGCCGCCATTGGAGGGCAGCACAGGATAAGCATAGCTGTCAAGTATCCCGTATTTGCCGGGAATTTTCTCTTATTTCCAAATCCAAAACTTGACAGGTATGGGCAGATGATGGGAGCTGACTCCATCCAGGGCCGTAGCCAGGGGGTGGCCAGGGTGGGCTTTGCCCACCCTGAATTAGCAGTTTGCCCATCCTCAAAATCCCAGTTGCTAATATATTTGCCATATATCTATGACATTGTTGCCCATCCTGAAAAAATATTCACCCACCCACATCTAGAATCCTGGCTAGAGCCCTGACTCCATCACACAGCACTCAGGTCTCGAACTCAAGCTCAGAATCCTAACCCCTAAATCCTACTGCAAGCCCTTACTAGAAGGGGTGGATTGAGTCAAAGCATAGCCAGCCGCCATGCCTAATGGGAACTATAGGGCCATGATGGATCGTTGTAGCCCAACACCTCGTCTGGGGAAAGTTGGTCTCTCATGAGTTAGGAGCCTTTCCAGGCCTTACATCCCCAGGAATACCTGGAAGCAAACCACATGCCTACCACTCACTGGCAATAAAACCCAGAATAACCGCACCACAAGTGTACCTTGACATTGATTGGCACACTCCCGCCTAACCTTTAAAAGCAGTTACAAAACTCGACTTGCAATTGCACTGCGACGGACGTCAAGCCTTTTGGACAAGCGTGCTATTTTACCAGCAGGTATGTGCCGCCACCTCCTTCCCTCCATCTGTGCCTGCCCGTGCCCCTGCAACCGCTTGTTTTCCTCCAGGGAAAAAACAACAACAGAAAGGAAGGCTACGTTGCAGGTACAAATGTGTCCAGTGGCATCAGGAAGCAAGCTACGGCAGATCACAAAATCCGGCTTCCCAGCTCTTGCAACAGGTCTGGAAACATCCAATGCAAGAGGCCATTGTGACAGACAGGTAGGTACACCGCAAGGCAGGGGGTGGGTGCGTGGGAAAGCTTGTCCTGAATACAGGAAACACAAACAAATGCAGCTTGTTCTTTTCACTTTCAAAAGTATTAAGCTTTTATTTTAGTTGTGTGTTTTTATTTTTTTGAGGAAGGAACACAGCAGGTTGTTGTACTGCCTGCAGCATTGGAAATGCAAAGAAAGCAGGCTGCACACTGGATCTTCTTGCAGCATCCAAAATCAACAACGTTGCTGCAAGCATGATGCTCGGGGCAGGTTGTATTTGCTCTCAGAATCGACAACTGTAACATGAAGCCAGAGGGTTCTGAGCAAGTAGAAGTTCTTTTCTGTCCTTCTGTGTGGATCAGACACTTCGTTTTTATATCTCAAGCCAGTGTAACAGGTTATTCTGTTATGGCAGGAGTTCTCAATGTTTTCATGCTGCGGGCCGGACAATGCCCCCTCAGACAGATGAGCGGGCCGGACACTTGGTTCCTCCCACCATTCACTCTGCCATACAACGTGCTTAGAACAGCCACAAGTGCATTTACAGCACGTTCTCAGCTGTTTTCGCCGCTTCCGCCGGTGGCAGCGGCGAGCCATACGAAATGGTGCTGTGGGCCAAGTTTGGCCCACAGGCTGTAGATTGCAAACCCCTGTGCTATGGTAATAAAATATACCATATTGCCAGTGATTCAACACCGATTTTCAGGTAGTCCACAGGGAAGGGTGATGATCCCCAAGTGGATTAAACCTTACTTGAATCCATCTTGATGGAAGGCAGCAGCTTCATCCATCCTTCGTGTACCTAAGAGACGGCTCAGGACCAGAAAGCGACCCACGGGACTAGATCAGTGGTACTATGGGTTCCACGCTGCGATGCGGATGGCAAATAAAAGGCCACTGCATTATATTGCTCCCAGGACAATCTTCATGGCTAATCACCATAATGATTGCCTATACTGTATTCAGAATCGTATACGGCACTTAAAGATGAAGAAAGCCAGTGTGGTACAGCAGATAGACAATCAATCTAAAAGTCAAAGACCTGGATTAAAATCTTTTGTTTAGCCATGGAAACACACTGCGGGGGCCACAATGGTAAACCATTTGCTGAACATCTCACATACTGTGAAACCATGCCGGGTTTCAAGTCAGGAGTGACTTGACAGCACATAAACCCAAATGTTGCTCTATTGAGGAATAATAGATGTTGTTGTACTGAGACACTGGGAACTTGAGTAGGAGATACTGGCAAAACTGTCAAATATGTATCGCCAATGGATGGGATCCTATGGGCCAGTAAATCAGAACAAGGAGATTGTCATTTAAGGATGATGTAATCTGTTACCTTCCCACCGAAGTGGTACCTATTTATCTATTTGCAATTTCTTGCTTTCATGCTACAGTACTAGGTTGGCAGGAGCTGGGACGGAAACAGGTGTTCACTCCATGGTGCAGCACTCGAACTGCTGACCTTCCAGTCATCAAGTTCAGCATCTTAACCACTAAGCCACCACAGTCCCATAGTCAGTAGCCAATTGGTAATGTAGTTATAGGTGTACACCGACTTTCTCAAGCTCCACAGCAAACCTATTGATGCCAACCCTAGATGTGACGTTTTGGTTAACAATACAGTATGAGAAAGAAAGCCAGCCTGAATCCGTGCCAAAAATACTCACTCCCATCCAAGGCAGATTTAAATGAATCTACTGGATTGGTTTGAGGTACTCTTGGGTGAATACACTCCAATGATGGCTGTCAACAGATGTACTTGGAGAGACGCAGAACTGTCTGGAGAATATTAAAACAACTTCATTCCTCAGGCAAATTCACAGGTGGCTTTATTTTCAGATAATATCTAAAGAATGCACTTGGTGTGTGTGTGAAACAGGCACATGCTTTGAAGCTATGTCTAGAATTTTAATTACTCTCTCCCTCAACCCTCCCTCACTGCAACGGAAGCTCATGCTGCCTACTGAAAATTACATCAGTATCTTTTCATACATCTGGCACATCATGAGAAGGCAAGACTCTCTGGGAAGACAATCATGCTGGGAAAGGTTGGAGGCAGCAGGAAAAGAGAAAGACCAAATACACAATGGATTGACTCCCAAAACAGGGGTTCTCAACCTACGGCCCACGGGCAGGATTTGGCCCACGGCACCAAATCATCCGACCTGCAACCTCGCTTCAGCCGCCGCATCCGACCCGCAACCTCGCTCCAGCCGCCGCATCCGATCCGGAACCTCGCTCCAGCCGCCGCATGTGACCCGCAACCTCGCTCCAGCCACCGCCAGAATCAGCCGTAAATGGCGGGCGGGGGCCCCACCAGTACGGCCCCCTCAACTGTCTGAGCATGACCTGCCCCCTGACTTTAAAAGGTTGGTGACCCCTGCCTTAAAGGCTTAAGTTTGCAAGAGCTGAGCAGGGCCGTTTTGGACCTGAGATTTTGGAGATCTCACATCATAAGTCAGAAGTGACTCAACGTCACATAACAACAACAATAACCTCTTCTAAAAGCAGAGCTTCCATAGTAATGATGAGAGTGACATGTTTACTTTTTGACTCTGTTGTGTTGTTTCTTCTTCTTCTACCATATTCAAATCCGAATAAAGGCGATCCTCATGGCGATCAGTCATGAAGACTGTCCTGAGAATATAATGCAGTGGCCTTTCATCGGTCTTCTGCATCGCAGCATGACACCTATATAAATCTAAATAAAATAATATAAATCTAAACAAAATAATATAAATTTAAATAAATAAAATACTACTGAACCAGTTCTGCGAGTCACTTTCTAGTCCTGAGCCCTTTTGCCATGCAAAGTCCTTATCAGCCCCAGGCCAGTATAGATGAAGGTGCTGCCCTCCATCAAGATGGATTCAAGTGGGATTTAATCCACTTGGGGACCATCATCCTTCCCTGTGGTCTTCGGTACAAAAGGGCATTACTCCTCAGGATTGTCAGGTTAGTTAACCGCAGGCAGTGTTGAGTTTCTGGCATTATAGTCTACTCTATTACCATAGCAGGATAACCTGGCCAAAAGTAGTAGTAGTAGTAGTAGTAGTAGTAGTAGTAGTTGTTGTTGTTGTAGCAGTAGTAGTAGCAGCAGCAGCAGCAGTAGTAGTAGTGTGTTACTACAATAGACAAAATACTTATGGGGGAAAAGTCCGTTCCGTAGGCTTTTGCTTAAATCGAATTTTTATGTACCGTAACTTGAAGCAATCCCATAGGAAAAATGAAATTTTTATGTAAAGCAAACCCATAGGAAAAATGAAATTTTTATGTAACTCAAAGCAAACCCATAGGGGAAAGAATCTTTATGTAACTCGAAGCAAACCCATAGGAAACCATGTAAATCGGGACGTGGTTTTAGCACAAAATCATTATGTAAGTCAAATTTTATGTAACTGGAGGCATATGTAAGTCGGGGTTTTACTGTACCTTATATTTCAGACACTAAAAGAAATGACAGAGTTTCATTCAACTCTTCAGTCCGTTTCTTTACCTACATAGAATGCTGAGAATATAATACACATATACGTAAATGAGGACTACAATGATTAACCAACTGCTGGGGAAAAGATGATTAACATTTCAATCCTATACACACTTCTTTGGGTCCCAGCGGTGCTTACCTCTAAGGAGAGAACTGCAAAGAGTCGCATGGCTGAAAGCTTTTAAGCTGCAATATTTTTATCCTCATTTTCTTCTTCCAAGGTTTGACTGCAAGGAAATAATCATCTGACTTCATTATAAAGCTGAATACAATCCTGATGTATGTGTGTGTGTGTGCGCAACAGATTGACGTTGCGTGTCCAAAATATTACAACCAATTCATTGACACAGAAATGTGCAAAGATCACTTCACTTACAGTGATCTGTGAATATCTAAAGAACAGAACTCATCCGAATTAATCCTCCACCATCTGAACCATGACAAATAACATAAACTGAACCAACAATTCTTTCGAGGTAAAATTTCAAATTTTTAGAGGGTGAGAAGAAAAATCAGCTGCCACTTTGCACATGCTCAGAAGTAATGTTCCTTGTGGGGGGGGGGAATGCGGGGGGGGGGGGGAGATAGGCTTGGAGCCCTAGTGGTGCAGTGGTAAAACTGTTATAAAGGTAAAGGTTTCCCTTCCTCGAAAGCCAGTTGTATCTGACTCTAGGGTTCAGTGCTCATCTGTTTCAAAGCCGAAGAGCCAGCGCTGCAGCAGACGTTTCCATGGTCATGTGGCAGGGCATGACTAGACACCGGAGCGCACAGAACGCTGTTACCTTCCCACCGAAGTAGTCCCTATTTATCTACTTGCAATTTCTTGCTTTTGAACTGTTAGATTGGCAGGAGTAAACTGCTGTACTGGAGCCAAAACATTATTAGTTCGATCCTGAAGGAAAGGCTCCAGGAACTCCAGCCTACCACCCTTCTGAGGGGAGTAAAATGAGGACCCAACATGTTGGAGGCAAAATGCAAAGTAACTCATGAATCATCCAGAGAGTGCTCTAAGCAGCATGGGGTAGTAAGACCTCCCTTACTCCAGTCGTATCCAACTCTAGGGTTTGGTACTCATCTCCGTTTACAGTCATAGAGCGCCGTCTTGAGTCTGCAGACATTTCCACGGTCATGTGGCAGGCATGACTAGATGCCGGAGTGCATGAGACACTGTTACCTTTCCCGCCGAAGTGGTACCTATTTATCTACTTGCAATGTCTTGTTTTCAAACTGCTAGATTGGCAGGAGCTGGGACAGATGACGGGAGCTCACTCCGCCTGTGCAGCACTCGGGTCTCGAACTGCTGACCTGCCGGACTTCTTCCAGCTGCCAAGCTCAGCGTCTTCACCACGAAGCCACCACGGTCCCCAAACTAGGTTGCGCTTGCTCGAAAGCCAATCGTATCCGACTCTAGGGTTCAGTGCTCATCTCTGTTTCAAAGCCGAAGAGCCAGCGCTGTCTACTTCTGCAGACGTTTCCGTGGTCATGTGGCAGGCATGACTAGACACCGGAGCGCACGGAACGCTGTTTACCTTCCCACCGAAGTGGTCCCTATTTATCTACTTGCAATGTCTTGCTTTCGAACTAAGAATGGCAGGGGAGGGAAAAAGTTATGTGCAAAAAAACATCCAAGAAAACCATCTTCTCCCAACCAACGCAGCTTCATAGCGTCCTCCTTCTGTCAATCAATCTCCGACGCCCCACCCCTTCGCTCAATCCGGCCGCGCCCCTTTCCCCCCTCCCTCCACATGCCCCGCCCACCGTGGAGTGGCAAGTCCCGCCCTCCCTTGGCCTTTGACGGGACCGCTAGACAAGCCGCGTATAGCCCCGCCCAAATTTTCCACTCGCCTCAGAAGAAGCCGCGCCCTCCATCCCTCCCTTGGCCTTTGACTGACGTCTGGGTGGGTGGGGTGTGCAGCGTAGCCCTGCCCCGTTGTTTCCCGTAAGCCGCCTCCCGACTCCCAGGCGGGTGGGAAGAAGCCACGCCCTCCTCGCCCCTTTGACAGACAGCTGGAGGAGCAGCCAGGAGCCCCGCCCAGTTGTTTACTGCTCGGCTGGGGCCCGGGCTGGAAAAAGAGAGAGAGAGAGAAGAGGCGGGAAAGAGGGCGGCCGTTTTCCCTTTTCCCGCCTCCATGTTGTTGCCTGAGGAAAAGGCAGCCGTCGGCTTTCCTCCTCCTCCTCCTCCTCCTCTTCTTCATCCTCAGTGGCAGCGGGTCTGAGGGGGAAAACGGCGGCGGGCGCTGTGGGGAAACTGAGGGGGGAGAAGGCGGCGGGGCCTCCTCTTCCTCCTCTGAGGGGAGCTGACAGGAGGACGACGACGGAGGAGGACGACGACGACGACGAGGCGGCGGGGGGGAAGCCAGGGAGGCTCCCGAGCGGGACCCACTGACGGGGCTGAGGGGAAAAGAAGCTGGGCGAAAGGGACGCTAAAAAAAAAAAACCTTTCCTCTCCTCCTTCCCTCCCCCCCCCCCAAATCTGGTCCCCCCCCCCTAACTGACGAGGGAGAGGCGAGCCGAGCCAGGGATGAGATAATCCCGGAGGGAGCTTTAGGTGGTGGGGGGGTCATGGAGGGGTGGGGGATGGGAGCCAGAATGTCAGGTCTCGAATAGGGGTGACAGAACAAGAAAAGGGGGATCTTTGGGGGGTGTATTATCTCTCCCCTCCCCGCAGTTTTTCTTCAGGTTTCGATTAGGGGAAAGTGACAGAACAGGAAGGGGGTCTCTTTTTTTTGGGGGGGGGGGTGTTAATATCTCTCCTCCCCTTTTTATCAGATTTCGATTAGGGGAAGGGGTGACAGAACAGGAAGGGGGACTCTTTTTTGGGGGGTTAATATCTCCCCTCCCCCTTTTTTTCTTCAGGTTTCGTTTAGGGGGAAGGGGTGACAGAACAGGAAGGTGGGTTCTTTTGGGGGGGTTAATATCTACCCTCCCCCCTTTTTCATCAGGTTTCGATTAGGGGAAGGGGTGACCGAACAGGAAGGGGGGCTCTTTTTTGGGGGGTGTTAATATCTCCCCTCCCCCTTTTTTCATCCTCTTAGGGAAGGGGGGAGGCGTCCATCTTTAACTTTAAGTCCACTCAGCTGAAAGGAGGAGGGAGGGGTGGTTTCAACCCCCTCCCCCAATTAAGCGGCTGGATGTGTCCCCCTCTTTTTGGCAGGTGGGAAAATGACAGATCAAGAAGGGGTGAGGTGTTTTGGATTAGGTTCTGAGAGGGGGAGAGGGCGATGCCCATATTTTCTCATGTTCCCCCCTCTTAATGGGGTCGACTCAGGGTAGTCCAGGGACAGTGTCAGTTTAGGAATTACAGGATATATTAAAGGGGGGGGGGGAGAGGTTGTGTGTGTTGTTTTTGTGGGGCGCAAAGTGCAACTAGTTCGCCTTCCCCATCTGTCTTTTTTTTTAAAAGTGGTGGCTGTCCGAGGCGGGTATTTTTGTGCTTAGCAAGGAGTGGCACTCGGTTTATTCCCTTATTCGAAGTAGTGCAAGGTCAAGGTTTTGCTTTTTTTGGGAGGGTAGATCTGGGATTTTTTTTTTGCCTTAAAAAAAACCACACCACCCTACCTTGAGAAGAACTACAGAAGAGACCTGTTTGCGCGCTGCCTTCTATTGCAAATTATTATTATTTTTGGCTTGGCTTCATTCCTGGAGGAGTTTTTTTTTCTCCCCACCGTATAAATCCGCCTATTGATTTCCTAAAACGAAAACACATAAAAAGACACACACCGAACCTGCCTCTGAGAGGGAAATAGCCAGGTGAAAAAAAACGCACTCAGTTTCCATGGACAACCCGTCCATTATCACCCAGGTGACTAACCCTAAAGAGGAAGAAATCCTGTCTTGTTCTCAGGATAAAGGTGAGAAGCTGTTCTCTATTGAGCATATGAAACTCATGTAATGGTTGCCTACTAATGCATAGAAATTACATAGTGACTTTATAATATTTCTTCCAAAGGTGTGCTTGTCTGTTTGTGCATGTTGAAGTTGCTGGATTGGAGAGGGGTGGGGGAGAGTGAGAACCTTAATCGTTTTTCTTGTTACAGTGCTGCATAACCAGAAAATGGGCAAATTGAAACGTGAACTGCCTGCATGGGTCTCAGCCCTGGTTCATGTTGAGTGTGAACTCCTAATCTTGTTTTTCTCTCTGCTAGTTAGAGCTTGGGTTGGATCCAAGCTGTAGGAAGGCAAACCTTTGCTGAACTTAATAGAATGGTCTTCAATTTTTTTTAGCATTTGCAGAGCGAGGCATTTGGTTTTTGAAGGCAGAGAAACTGTTATAAACATCCTTTTTAAAATGAGTAGAATGATTGATCTGGAGACATTTTGTTTTAAGATCCTTGAATGTTTGGCAACTGAAAAGGACACAGCAGAGCTCTCTGGACTGATCCTGGTTTGGATGAAAATAACTTATCCTTGAATAGTCAGAAACTGGCATGGGAAGACTCCAGTTGAGACGATTGCTCTTGTTTTGTGAGTGTGTTTTACTTCCACTGAAGGCTTGGGAACCCATCTTGAAGCTTGGTTTCATCAGGGTTAAGGGATGTGTTAGATCTGCACTGAAAGGAGTTATTCATTGCCTGTCTGTGGATGGGTGTTGAGGTGATATAATAGATAATCTGTAAAAAAATAAAAGGTGGAATAGATCTAGTGGTGGCGAGGTTGCCAGAAGAATACATTTGAATTGATTAGAATGGTTTTGAAATCTTGACATCTGAGAAGTGGTTTGGAGGGAGAGAGGCTGGTCTTCTTAATGGCTACAGATACCTCCCCCTCCTGGTTTTTTTTGTAAGAAAAATGCTGCTTGAGTTGTTGAACCTGTCTATTTTACTGTTTATCTTGACTGCTCCTGTTTGAGAGCATTTGGATTAATTGACAGTATTCTAGCTGGTGTTGACTGGAGTATACTTATTTGGAGAAAGCAATTTAATTTGCTGTTCCTCTTGCCTGTTTTTTAATTTTGTGATTTTCCTTTTCACATTTTGAGTACTTATTTTGATAACAGCATTAGTATTAATCATAAATAACACCATTTGTAAGAAAAAGGAGAAAGAAAATAATTATTCTGAAACAGATGTAAGTTTCTCCGTAACCTAGCAATTGTTAGTTAAATTTTGGTTCTTTCATGTTGAATTCTTTTCTCTCTGCTTCTGTTCAAATCTTTTGGTTGTGTTAACTGTTTCTAACTTTTCTTGATGGTAATATTGATGTGAATTAAACCTGATTATAGAGAAATAAAGTCTTTATCTTCACAAAATAGAGAAGTTAGGGTAAGGTTTGTTGTGGTGGTGATGGTTATTTTGAACCTAAACACAGGCCTGGCCCATAAATATTTACAGTGGAGCAATGCTACCAGAAATAAATCTGAGAATGTACTGGCTAGGTGTTGTTTTTTTTAACCTTGGTGTCTTTTAAAATTTCAAATGAAATAAATGCTTCTTACTTTGCAGGTGAGCTGCTGTGATGTGGGTGAAGCTCATATACACTGACTAGGGGTTGGTGCAGATATGTTTCAGGTCCTTTTTCATGTTTTGAGCAAGAAGAAATTGTAGGATTGCATGCTTGTAACTGCAACAATTGGTCTAAACCAGGGTAAAGACTTACTCAGCATTACCATGATAGTTTATTTCAGTTATAGTTAATACCAGCCATAAGGCTGTCTTAATTGTGGCATGAACATGTTTAGCAGATAATAATGAATATAGTACCATTAACTATGATAATGGAGAGGAATGGGAACCCACTTGCCCAAGTAAAGGAACTAGTGGAAGAGAATACAGTAGAACTTCGGATAAAGTCCAAACTCCATTCCACAAGTTTGGACTTTATCCGAATCAAATGGGCGATGCATTGGATAACATCCAAAAGTGGACTTTATCCGAGGTTCCTATACCAAATACCTCGGATAACGTCCCTTTTTTTTTTTTAGCAGTTTTGGACTTTATGTGATGCATCACGTGTGCATGAAAACCGCGACTTTATCCGAATCGGACTTTATCCAAAGTACCACTGTATAAGGCTTGTCTCTGAACTGTACTGTATTTTAATATATCAACGTGATTCTAGGCAAAGCAGTTCTATTAAAAATACATTGAAAATTGAATTCTTTAATATTAAAAGTTGTCTTTAGCTTGCTTTGGTTAAGATTTGTTGTGAACCTATTAAACATAAAAAAGAGTCAAGAAAGACATCACTCACTAGACTTTTGATGCCGAGACAAGCAGGGAAGAAGACTTCTGATGTTTTACTATCATGCCTTGCATATAAGCTTCTTCAAAGTATTTGTCTCACTAGTATTAGAAACTGAATCTTCGTAACCAGGCTTATGTGCTGCTTTTGCAAATCAGACCCATTTTGGCTCACTAGGTAGTTGACAGATATATAACCAGACTAAATGGCATATGCTGTAGTCCAGGAAGACTGTTTTGTTATGCCACTGGAAACTAGTTACTGAGGGTAGTTTGGGATGCTTTTTAAGCCCAAAACTTGTGACTTGAAGAATCCTTGCTCTCCATGCAGTCATGTGCATGTTTACTCAGAAGTTAAATTATATTCAGTTTCTCCCATGTAAATGTTATAGGATTTTGGAACTGGCAAGGAGAGAAAAATCTTGTTTGTATGGTGGGTGGCTCCAACCTTTTGCTGTTAAAATCAAAAGCAACCTAAGTTTGCTTCAGTTGGCCTTCACCTACCCAGGTGAAGTAGCTTTGATTTTCTCTAGGTCAATGCTATAGAGTGGATCTTTTCTCTCTAGTGTTTGCACTTTTTGAAGGACAGGGTGATTGTAGGGCTTATCATTCTCATTGTCTTATATTGATTTGGACCCTAATGACAGTGAAACATGGAGTAATAAGCAGATTTTGACATACCTGCTTGCCAGGAAGAAATATCTCATGTTCTAACTGCCAGTAGTGTATGGGTATCCCTTTAGTATTCTTTTTTTGTATTGAAGGAAGAGGAGAGAAAGCTTTCTTACTTTCATGAAATTGAGGTGAAGATAAAGACCAGTCCTCTCTTGTCTTCTGCACATGACAAGGGACTGTAGTGGAAAAGCTGTTGGTAGCCAAAAAAGAAGAAGACCGTAATTGAATTACATGGTATTGACTTCTGTTTGATATACAGTGGTACCTCGCTTAAGGAGCATAATGCGTTCCACGGGATTGCTCTTTAAGCGAAACACCATTATAAGCGACCAATTGTGACTTCTGGCTGGGGGGGGGGGGGAGAGAGAGAGATTGCGAACCCTGATTTAGTTGTTAAGCGAGTTTTTGGTTGGTTTTAGTTGTTAAGCGAGGCAACAATTCAGAGAAAATTCTGCTCTTTAAGTGAGTTAGTCTCTAAGCGAGGCGCTCTTTATGTGAAGTTTTACTGTATATCTGTAGCTGGACAACTTCGTAAGAATACATTTAATATCTCTATTGATTTCTTCAGTTCTATAAAATGCATACAGTATTTGTGTGTTTTTACCCTAGATAATGCTGAGGAAGCATTATTTCACAAGGGCTTTGCGAGATATTGTGGACTGAGAAAAAAATTGGCTGAGAATGTCCAATGAGTTTCATCACTGAATGAGGATTTGAACACATCTGGAGGGTAGTGGATTGGGAAATCTGTTCTAGCATATATACTACATAGATGGATAATGTTGTCTGTGTTCTTTGAAAATGTTGGCTGCAACCCAGCAAAGACCATGAGTTAATTTTCATCTTTTTATAATCTGGAGTTATGCTATGCAAAAGAACATTAGTTGATCTTGAAAGATGGCAGTGTTGAGTGAA
Organism: Bradypodion ventrale; assembly: GCA_035047345.1. Classification (NCBI taxonomy): domain Eukaryota; kingdom Metazoa; phylum Chordata; class Lepidosauria; order Squamata; family Chamaeleonidae; genus Bradypodion; species Bradypodion ventrale. The sequence goes on along the minus strand of JAWDJE010000006.1, from coordinate 132,723,378 downwards.
TTCTGACTAGCTAACTTCTTCTTTTGTGTCCTCAAGTGACGTAGGGGAGGTTGAGATCCTCAGCTACATCCTCTAATGTTGTTCCTTGTCCAGCAAGCTCCTTCTTCCATCTTCTAATTTGGTTTTGCTCACATGTACCCTCACGAATGTTTGTTCTAGCTAACTGAAAGATGTATAGCATTTGTTTCCATGGGAAGAGGATGCCCACCAAAACAACATGAAGAAATTCTACTCTGAAATGATGAGATTTGTGTATTTTTTTTAAAAAAATCAGCTTAAAACATTTCTGTAAAAACTGTCATTACTAGTATTTAGGATTTCTCAAGAAAAGCTTATTTGTGCATCTTTTCAAAGTAAAATTATTTCTAATTCATCTTTTTGTTTAAAAGTATATATGAGTTTAGAATGGCGGTATGTTTGATTGATTGCAAAGGAGAGGTAGGAGATGAGGGTTCCCCCAAAAAAATTTTTAAAAATGGGACATGATGTTGAAACGCTTGGGAATCATCTGATATTTACTATTTTGGCTAAGGTATGTGATTTAAAATTTAGCTGCCTTGGGTCTATATGATAAAAATGACCAAAAAGCTAGCTTGGTAGACCAGTTGTTGGGATCTGCTGTCTGGATGTATTTTGTGTACCCAAGTTTATAAGTTTAATGCTTATGGGCGCCTGCATGAAGGTGTTGAGTTTTAAAGCTTATGATCTGATCTGTGTTCAGAAAGTGAGTATTGTGGTCAGAGAGGGACTGAGGACCATTCATTTTGATGTGGTGGAAAGTTCAATTGCAATCATTGGCCTGTTGGCATTTAGTGAATAGAAAGGGCAGGAACTGACAGGATAAGGCAAAGATGGGCAGTCTTGGCCCTCCAGCTGTTCTTGGACTTCAATTCCCAGAAGCCCAAGTCAACACACCAGCTGGTCAGGGTTTCTGGGAATTGAAGTTCAAGAACAGCTGGAGGGCCAAGACTGCCTATCGCTTGGTTAAGGGCATGTGCAGAAAATCTTCCATTTTACTGGATCCAAAACTGTCCTATTGCCCATTTGGTTTCAAAACAAGTCTAGCAAATCTGTCAGCTCTTGAGTAATTTCTTCCTACTGTTGGCTTGGGATATTAAAGGTGGGAAAAGTGGGAAGCTATGGGCCGGTATCTTTGCTATGGATGCAGTGGTGACTGTCCCTGTGTCTCCCTGTCTGTATAAGTAGGAATGCTGTGTCTCTGCATAGCACAGTTGTGGGACTATTTGGAAATGCTTAAGTGAATGTAATCTCCACCTGTGAGAGTCTGAAATAAAAACTAGGAGAGGTGATGAGGTCCTGAATGTTGTTAAAGACGCCCTCAGCCGGGACCCAGCCTGGAGGGAGGAGCGGCGAGGAGGAGCAGCTGCGTGGCAGGCCTGGCCATAAAACCGCCACCGCCACCAGATGTTTCTTATGACTGTGGTTATGATGTATAGATTTTTGAAATGTTTTTGTGATTTGATGTTTTGTAGTTGTGGTTGTAATTATTTTGCTCTTTGTTAGCCGCCCAGAGTCGCTTTGCGAGTGGGGTGGCATAAAAGTTGAATAATAAATAATAAATAAGTAAATCTTCAGATCATTTATATAAATGTTATAATTCTGAATTTTAATTAAGTACATGTTAAATAGCCACTAACAGTTGCCTTGAGATTGTGAATGAAAGACAAAGACAACATGAAAATGTCTTATAAGGGAGAGAAAAATGAACAAATTATTCATCATTTGGATTGGGAGTAATGATGAAATGAAGATTTCATTACTGTTTGCTTTCTAATGCAGCTCTAACACTTCCAATCTTCAGCCTGCTTCTCCCCCTTCTCTTCCCCCCTCTTTTAGCTGATTTTCTCTATCTCCACCTAACTTTTCTGCTCATCTTTTCCTCTTATGAAGCCTCTCATCCCTATTTGTTTGAGGAGTTATGGACTTTGTAGTACACAGGAAACAGACTGGAGGTTTTGTGAAGCAATGAAATAATCAATGCTGCCTCCAGATTTTTATTTCCTAATTAGAAAGATCTGGCTCCTAATGGGTGAAGATGGCTGTGAAGGCTATAATCAGATTTATTTTAATATTTACTATATTAAAATAGCGGCACAGTAATTAAGCTGCAGGCAGAAGAGTTCATGGTCTGAATTCAATTCCAGTGAGCTTGAGGTTGATTCAGCTTCTGAGGTTGCTACAATGAGCACCCAGCTTATTGGGGGCAATAGGCTAATTATCTTGTGTGCTCTAACATTTTTGTGAATGGAAGCATTCTGGATTTTTAGGGGGACAACATTTTCAGACATCCGTACAGACCTGTCATGTTCAGTACATACTACATGTACATACTGCTGAGTGCAATAGGAATTCTGACAGAGATGTTTGTTTCACCTTCCTGATGTGGGTCAGATTTGACTTTTCCCTGGCTTTAATACTATATAAACATCTCTCTTTCTCTACCACTAAATGTCAGAGTGTCAAAGAACCTATTCTGCCTTTAATGAGTTACCTGAACTGCAGTTAGCATCTTAAATGTGGGGATTTTCTACACTCTGAGGATGATATGTAACATTGATTACTGTGTGGGAAGTCCCTATATGGGAAGTACTCACATTGCATTCACCATTGTTAGGGGACCTCTCACTAAGTATGTCAGAAGTTGTGTGTGAGAGAGGTGATGCTATATTTAACAATGCATCAGGAAGAATCACTGAGAAAACGTGGCATCCCTTGGGCTGCAATCCTTAGTTGTTTAGTAAAGAATTCTAAAGCACTCAGTTTGGATTTCTTGGTATTGTAACAATAGCGTGCATACAGATGACAGATATCTAGGTCATTACTGAGTAACCACTCCTGACCAAAGTGCGTACTTATAATCCTGAAAAATCATAAAACCTGCTTTGGAATTGTAAGTGAGGAAGTTGTTGTTTTAGCTTCAGCCCCCTGCCCCGCCCCCAAAATATTTGTGGGTACAGATATAGTTGACCTTGTTGTGTATGTACCAGTTGACTTCACCATTTGGAAATCCTAAAGCAATGATACTAGATAAGACCAAAGAGGACATAGTGTCAAGATACTTTGCAGATAGGGATCATGTTTTTGTTTGAAGCAAAGGTCAATGCTATGCCGTGGTATAATTGTGAAAAAGTACTTTGTATTGCTATAACTCATCTTCTCATTTGGAGCAAAACGAGACCTATCACATACACTTAAGTTGCCTTATTAATTAAACAAGGTATCCATGGTGAAGAGTGTTAGCAATTCATAAAACTGAATCTGTATGTTAATATAGTAGACAAGTAGCTCAGAATAGGTTGCCTCTTGATGTGTTCTGTATCAGCTATTTCCCCAGGAATTTCTATGTCCTGTAATGCACAATTCTCTGATTGCATTAATACCTTGCTCATGATATTAATCTTTCTACTGATTTATACAAGATGTTTTTCTATCCAGAGGGGTCCTCCAATCTGTTCAGTAAGAATGTAGCAAAGTATTAAAAATAGCATCATAGACAGCAATAAAGAAGTTAGAAAACTTTTTGGTTTTGTATTGCAGTAAATTTAGTATACAGTACTAGTTATTTTGACACATCACCTTCTCTAGAATGAGGAGTTTTATCTTTTCTGGTCAGTCAATTTCCCCCTGAAAAATACATTTGATTCAGCAATACTGTATACTAATGTAAGCAGTTGTTATACTGTACTACAATAGTCTTGCTACATAGGCTTTCAAAAGACTAGTCTCTGAAAGTTACATGCTTGGATGATTTCCATTACAGTGTCAACCCCCTTACCAGTAATTTTGTAATGGGCTGTGGCTACTCTTGCTGCGTATAAATATTGCCAAGCTGCTGCATATAATTATCACCAAGTTCCAGGAGTCAAGGAACGTTATTTGTTTTTCAAGTACAAGTTGTGTTGTCTTTTAATATTACCCTTTCTACTTTGGGAAATAGTACAGTGTCTAAAATACACAAATGAGTCATCTTAACTATGATTTTCATGTGCTCTTCTTCACCAGCCAGTAGTGGAACTTGTTCCTTCATTAATACATTGTCAAGGAGTTCTTGCACGAGCTGTGGGTTAATAGAAATGACCAGTTTATGAAAGTGCAGTAGATTGAATTGTGAATCAAACTTGATGAACTGTTTGCATTAAAAGTGTTTATTTTTTACAGGGAAATCCATATGCAGATTATCTTGTATTGTCTGCATGCTTATTCTTGCACCTGATATAAATGGCTTTAAATTGAAGTACAGTATGTATCTTTTTCATTTAATTACAGGCCTTCATTTAATTACAGGCAGTAAGGACAATCCTACGTAACTCTACTAAGAGGTAACACTCATTGAGTGTACTAAGGCTTATTCCCAGATAGGTTGGTATGTAATTTCCCCTTTAAAATACTGAAATCCAATGTAATTAGTTACATGCTTAGAAGAAAAAAACTTGAATCAGACTGAGTGTCAAAGAAACGTGTTGACATGTTACCTTATTGTAAATCTCTGTGTGCAGTTGAATTGCACTTACTTGTCATATGCCCAAGTGTACTCTGGCTTGTAGAGTTGTCATACATGGCAGGGATTTCTCGTTGGCAGTGTCCTCATTGTGAAACTTTCCACCAGAGATCTGGCTTCCCCCTAAATGTCTCTTTCAGATATCTGTTGAAACATCTTTGTGTGTACAAGGTTTCAGGGAATAAGCAGCTGTTCAATTTCCTTTTATTACTTGTCTTATATTGCTTTTACACTGCTTTTAGGCAGACATTTTAGTTTATGAATTTATAAATTTAGGGTTATGGAGTATGTGCTTTGTGACTTTAAATGTCATCAACTTGTGAGTTTTATGTTACTTGTTAAGATGCTGTGAGTTCTCATGGAAGAGTGGAGTATAAACCAATTATCACCATTATCATGATCTCTAAAGCAGTTTTCTTCAGTTCAATTATTTTGACATTCCCAGCAGGATTGCTGAGTTTGAAACTTTGCATTTATTTATAGGAATATACTTTGGCATTTAATTGTAGAGGCAAACTTAAAATTATCCACACAGTCTTAATTTTTTCCCAATTCCCTGTCTTGTCCATGTTATTTTCCTAACTTTGACGTTTAGGCAACAGGCTCTTGTATATACTATAGATATCCTTAAGTAAAACAATCCAGAATACATTGCTGCCTCCTTACCAGAGTGTGTGTTGTTGCTGTCTCCACCCATGCAGCTTCAAACCTCCCAAAATACGTGTGATGGCAACAAACATGAATTCTCAAATGCAGATCTAGTCAAATTACATCTATTGCTAAGGACAGAAATAGCACGTTTTGATTAACTTTAGCTGCAAGCTCTTCAGACTGTCATGTAAAAATGAACATTCATTTTCTTGTATCCATCTCCACATGATTGTAGTTTGGTGTAGTAACTATACATTTTGTTGCAAACCCTCTATACAATTCTTTTGAAGTCTTTCTTATGTTAATAGGAGATGATGCGTTTCTGTCTGTTCAAATCAGTACCTGGGAAAATCTGGACTGCTTGTCCATTTATGTTATGGCATTATGGTTGTCTGATACGTGACATGACTAGTCTTCTACTCACCCCACCCCCAATCTTTGAGGACATTATCAGTGGTTATATTTCACGGAAGTAGTCTTGAAATTCTTTAGCTACAGTCTACTCCTGTCATGTGAATGTGACATCACATTGTTCCTGGTTGTGACTGCTTGAATTTGGGCAAAGTGTGGAGCATATTTTGTGTCTCTTCCTAAACCTTAAGGCCTGCTATCATTGTGCACTTTGTGAAGCCGTATTCCTTTGTGGAACATAGCTGCTGCACCTGCACTGGACGTTGTGAAGGCTCAGCACTCTGTCATGAGGCATCTGCTTGATTCTGCTTGTAAATATGTCTATAGGAGCTAGTGATTAAATGTGTATGGCTAGTCTGTATATGTTGAATTAATGTTGCATGTTAAATGTCCAATGGAAATTAGGCAAGGCTGCTGTTACAGCACTACACAAAAATTAAGGGATCTCCCCTCTAAGCATGAAGCTTCTCTTGCATTTTAAAAGATACTTCCAGCTTCTGGTACAATTGCTTGCACACTTTATTTTTATTCTGGAAGCCTTCCAGATCACATCCTTTTCTCTGTTGTTCACCTGTTTTGACCAGGAAGTGAGCTGGTATCTTTTACTTTGCATGTTTCATTCCCGCTCTCATGAGAATTTTCATCAACACAGTCATTGACATTCTGTTAATATTACTCTTCGCTTGACCTCTCTTTGCAACAGATGATGATGTGCATTGCTAGTTTATAGGTTAACTGAAATGTATTTTGGAAATGTATACATGAAGTGTATATATGAATGTGTGTGCATGTTGGGGGGGGGGGCAAAGAAAATAACCCCGGAAAATAACAATGATGCGGAAATTGAACTTGAGCCAGACATCCTAGAGAATGAAGTCAGAAAGGCCCTAAAAAGCACTGCAAACAACAAAGCTAGTGGAGATGATGGTATCCCAGTTGAATTTTTCAAAGCCCTAAAAGATGATGGAATCAAATTATTGCATTCTATATGCCAGCAGATCTGGAAAACAAAACAGTGGCCACAGGATTGGAAAAGATCAGTATACGTTCCAAACCCAAAAAAAGGGTAATGCTAAAGAATGTTCAAATTATCGAACAATTGCACTCATCCCACATGCTAGCAAGGTGATGCTCAAGATAATACAGGATAGACTGCAGCAGCATGTGGAGAGAGAACTACCAGAGGTGCAGGCTGGTTTCAGAAAAGACAGGGGGACTAGAGACCACATCATTGGTCCCCATCAGTTCCTGGAAAATAGATGAGGAAGAAGTAGAAGCAGTGACAGATTTTACTTTCTTAGGATCAAAGATCACTGCAGATGGAGATTGCAGCCATAAAATAAAAAGACAACTGATTCTGGGGAAACAAGCTATGAGAAACCTGGGGTACATAGTGAAAAGTAGAGACATCACTTTGCAAACAAAAATGTGTATAGTCAAAGCAATGGTATTCCCGGTGGTCATGTATGGCTGTGAGAGCTGGACCATTAGGAAAGCTGAGCACAGAAAAATAGATGCCTTTGAAATGTGGTGTTGGAGGAGAGTTTTGAGAGATCAATCTTAGAAGAAATCAACCCAGACTGCTCCTTAGAAGGTCAAATAGTAAAGATGAAGCTGAAGTATTTTGGACGTCAAATGAGAAGGGAGGATTTACTTGAGAAGGCCTTGTTGCTAGGAAAGGTGGAGGGCAAAAAAAGTGCTGACTTGGGCTTCTAGTAATTGAAGTCCAAGAACACCTGGAGTGCCAAGGTTCACCATCACTGCTTTAAGGTAAAGGTCGCCCTTGCTCAAAAGCCAATTGTATCTGACTCTAGGTTTCAGTGCTCATCTCTATTTATAGCCAATGAGCCAGCACTGTTTGCGTCTGCGGACGTTTCCGTGGACATGTGGTGTGGCAGGCATACCTCAACACGAGTGCACGGAAGATTGTTTACCTTCCCACTCAAGTAGCACCTATTTATCTACTTGCAATTTCTGGCTTTCGAACTGCTAGGTTGGCAGGAGCTAGGACAGAGACGGGAGCTTACTCCGTCGTGCAGTACTCAGGAATCGAACTCCGACCTTCTAGTCATCGAGTTCAGCGTCTTAACCACTTGAGCCACCGCAGTCTGTGGGAAACTTTACTATTGCAGTAATAAAAACGAAGGACACTGCAGCAGTGGCAGGAGCATAAAATGTAGTCCAAAGGGATATTAGCTTTGACAGTACTTTGCTAGGAAGATAATTGGTCTAAAGTTTAGCAACCTGTGTTTGAAAATGCTGTTGCTATCATCTGAAAGACATAATGGCTACTAAGGTCCTAAACAAAATGCATGGCAACGGTTATGTTGAAAGGACCAGGTTTTCAATATAGCTTGTGCCTTCCTTGTACATTGATTTGTGTTACCCTTGAATTTTTTAGAATAGTAGCTGTGTTAGTCTGTGTTTCAAGCAGAGAGTAAACAAACAAACAAAAGTTGTGGCACTTGCATCCATTTGCAATTCAACAGGGTGAAACTTCACCACTAATCTGAATAACAGGTATTACCAATTGTGAAAAACAACAACCCACAAACATATCTGTTATGTTAACCATTCTGAATCTCTGTACCTGATGGGTGTAAATTTATGCCATGAAGTCTCACTCCCATGTTTGATGAAGTGTACCTGATCCACGAAAGCTAACATTTGAAATGCAGCAATTAGTCTTTAAAGTGCTGCAACGTTTTTGCTTTTTTGTTTTGTTTACTCTCTGATATGCTTGTATTACCCTGTGTAATACAGATCTATTTTTGTGTTGTGGAGAATCAGGGGTAGTTTATTTGCAAGATTTTGTTGTTTCCTACTGAATAAACAAACAAGCAGAAGTAAATACCTGTAGGATGAGTAGCTATAAGAAAGAAAAGTTACCGATATCATAAGCGTAGCAAGCATTTATGTGCTTGAAGTTGAGCTAGGAAACCACACCTAGTACTTGTACAGTCCTTTCAGGTAATTGGAAGATTTCCTCCTGATTCAAATCAGTGATCCATAAAGATCAGTGTCATCTACCTTGGCTGTCACCAGCCCTCCTGTGTTTTTTCCTGGTTTGTGATCCATTAACTAGTGATATTGGAGACTGAAGCTAGGATTTTCTGCATGTAGACTGTGATTTTATTACTAATCTGATAGCTCCCATGAGTATACATAGTGATGGTAACTTTGGTCAGATGTTTGTACATAAGGTGCAAATGAGACAAAGTTAGTGTAGGTTGTTACCTGTGCTAAAAATTAGCACATTGTTCAGTATATTCAGGATTGCAACAATAATAAATGGGGTTTACTTTCATTCCAGTATGCACATTTGCTCACATGTGACCACACCATAACTATTAAACCAGGCTGTCTTGTTGTGGTAGACATTTTTCAAAATAGCTCAGGGTAGTAGCTAAGTGTATGACTCGGTAATTCTTTTCAGCCCACATTTCTACCTGGCCTGCTTCCTTTTGCTTCTAGTGTCTAGGCATCTTTCCCTGATTTTTTCTGTCTGTCAGCAGTTTATCCTTTCCACTGTTCCACCATACTTTTTTCTATCCATTTTCTAAATGCAAAGACTTTTCCATGACTCTCATTCCCCTACATCTGTCTGACTTTCCCACCCTGTTTTCTGTTGTGTGGTTCCATTTTATTTTCCTTGAGGAATCATGAGATGAAGAGAAGAAGAAAATGAAACAGTAGAGAGTTCGATATTCATAAAAGATGGCTACTGTTTACTGTAATGAGCTAATTTATTAATAAATAATAGCTTATTGTAACAGGCTGAAAAGGGCATCACAGTACATTTGTGCTTTCCTGAAAAGTGACATGCTGCCCCGTGTCACTCTGTGATAGAATGATTACAGCAAACAAAGCTTACTTAAAGAAATCAATGGACTGACAGAGACAGGGGAACATGAACATATAATGGAGATTGTGTCCCCACTAAGAAATCAAGAAACCTGTAGGCTGATGTATATACTGGAGGTTCAACTCTCCCCATAAGTCTCAAACCATAACAGAATGGGGATATAGTACTTGTCACTGTCATAAGATCACAGCCTGCAGGTAGGCACATGCATCCAGAATCTAATGCATAGGTGCCCAAACTTTTGGTTGAGTGGGCTGGTCACATGGTTCCACCGGAAGCGGAAGTAAAATGTCCCTGTGCATGTGCAAAACGCTGCTGTAAATGCACCCACAGCTGTCATAAATGCATTTATGAAAGCTGCAGGTGTGTTACGGCAGTGTTGTGCACTGGTGTGTTTAACTTCCGATTCCAGGAGCAGCATGGGCTGTAGTTTGGGCACCCTGATCTAATTGGAAGCAAATGTTTATGAAGTGGCAATGTGAGTTAGAACCATTACTGCTAAAAATGAGATGAAATCCCAGTGACCTCTCTTGCTATATAGACTTCTACTTCCGATTTTTAAAAAACATTGAATAAAAAGCAAGCAGGCTGTCTGGCCTTTAATCCCCCACTACTGTAATTCCTGTGAGGGACATCAGTTAATCAAATTAGTGCTCCCTATTTTTCTACAGAGTGAAAATGTTAAATTCTAGAACACTAGAGAGAGCTTGCAATGTTCCAGTTCAGTGATGCACAAGAAGAGCCAGGCACACAGGAGTTTGGTGTAAATGCTTCTTCCTCAGAATAACTTCCAATATGCAGCAACATAAAATAAATTGTTTGGAATACAAGAAAGAAGATGTGGTCATCTTAACAACTTCTAACCTAGTAATAATCATTAAGTCATTTGAATCTTCAAGTGCTTTGTCAACTGGTGTTCAGGTTGAACTGGGACTCTCTTGGGCTTAGTTGGCCTGCAGAAAATGACACCTATCTAGTTTGTCTTTGGGTATCTCTATCTTCACATTTTGCCTTTAAAAACAAAACATTAAAACAATAAAATATTATTTTAAAAAAAAATTACAGGAAAAATTTTATAACAGTGGCTAAACCAGGCATTCACAACCTATGACCCATGGGCCAGACCTGGTCCCCAACACCATTTTATCTGGCCCTCCATGTGTGAGTCAGCAGAAGCATCTAAGCCTGTGATCACCTCCTGCTTACTTGCTGAATCATTGAGTGGAAGCATATTTTGAAATACAGTGGAACCCCTCCTCTCCTTTTCTGGAATTTCCCCCTGCTTTTTTGCTGTGTTTTCGGCAGCTTAAAAGTGGGGGAGAATGAACAGCTGACAGCCGGGTCATTACCAGAGATGGCTGCTAGAGGGCGCAAAGCACAGTTTCCCATAGGAATGCACTGAAAACCAATTTCATCTTTTCTTAAAAGCCAAAAAACAAACCTGGAGGCTGAAGCAGGCGAGGTAGGAAGTCTCCTTTTGTTTACCTGTGGGAGGGAGAGTTTTTTTAAAAAAATAAGGGAGTTATTTGTTAAGGTGCATACAAAACTTTCTGGTGAGTGTAGTTTCTTTAAAAACCAAAAACCCACAACAGCAACATTTTTTCTTGCATTCTCCATAGTAGTTTCCCTGTCAGCCCCCTCTGTCTTATTCTCCATACTCGCATTTTGGCTATTCTGGGTGCTTTCTTTAAAGTAAAGTGCTTGATAAACTCATCTACAGTTGAACTGGCCTTTATGGGAAGCCATTACAAAATCTGGAATGATTGCTTCTTGGGCCTCCTGGGAAATATTGCCTTCTGCATGAGTCTTGAGGCAGTTCAGCAAGTCTGGAATTTTGCAAAAGTGCTTTCTTAAAAGACTCCCTTTTCTTCTTCCACAAGGCAGCAGCTGAAAGTGCCCTTCACCAGTTATGGCTATGTCAAAGATAAAACTTCACATTAAAAGACATTTTATTTTATTTGGGATGTATTTGTTTGGTTGTTCTGTTTTAGATTTGTTGTGTTTTTCTTCTTATTATCTGATATTGTGTGTACACCACCCAGAGTGGGAAATTTATAAATAATAAATAAATAAATAAAAATTATATTCAAATAAGAAGTCTGGCTCCCTGAACAGTCTGTGGGAGTTTGACCTGGCCCCCGGCTTTAAAAGGTTGAGAACCCCTGGGCTAAACAGATCCTTCCTCTTTATGACTATCTTTCAGATATTTGAAGAGTGCTATCGAATACTCCCTCAGTTTCCTTTTCTCAAGGCTAAACAGGCCCTGTTCCTTCGGTCTTTCTTCAAATAGTTTGCTTTCCGTTCCTCTGACCATCCTTGTTGCCCTTCTCTGTATCTGCTCTAATTTGTTTGCATCTTTCTTAAAGTGCAGTGGCCAAAATTGACACAATGAAGAAAAAGTCTTTCATTAAAAAAAAAAAACCAAACAGATGATATAATGGACAATTATATGAAAAGAAAAACACTGCTGAAATGATGGCCTTTCATCAACAGTACAGAATGTACGAAAGGTAAAGGTTGCCCTTCTTGCTCGAAAGCCAGTCATATCAGACTGTAGGGTTTGGTGCTCATCTCTGAGCCAGTGCACATGTGGCAGGCATGACTAGAAGTGAGTGCATGGAACACTGTTTACCTTCCTACCAAAATGGTACCTATTTATCTTCTTGCTTTCGAACAGGAACTCACTCCATTGGGCAGCACTCGGGTCTCAAGCCACTGACCTGCCAACCTTCCAGTCGTCAAGTTCAGTGTTTTAATCACTAAGCCACCCTGGCCTGTTCTAAATTTTTATCTAACCAACACTCCATCTAAAATTCTATCTGACCAACATAAGCCCTCACTCTTACCATACTGCAGACAACAATCACAAGCCGAAAATATAGAACATAGAATAGCACAAAAATAAATCTGCAGCACCTTTGACTGTCCATAGACACAAGCCACTGTTTACCTCACACTGGCACAATGATTTAGTTGGAACAGTTTTCTGAAAGACGGTACCATTCCTAATGCCATTCTTCGCCAGCTGTTGCAATGTTGCCAGTGATAAATGGCGTTTAACCATCATCAAACAAGGCTGTGCCATGGAATTTACATCCCTCCTCCATATTGTAGGTATCGTCAGACCTACAACAACAATTCAAGTATTGGAGAATGAAATAAATATGCTTCTGAGGAAGGATGGCATCAGGTTCTATGGCACAAGCCACTGCTTACCTCAACGTGGCACAATGGTGTTTCTGCACATAAACAACTGGTTGATTGTTGCCATCTCCACAGTCAAGGTAGAAAAATATGTATTTTTCACTTTACATGTCTCCTAGACCTGTTGTTGCCTCAGCAGTCTTTCTCAAAAAGGATCAGCTAAGATACATTTGTAAATCAGCAACATGGCCCCAATCAATTATACTAAACTTCACATCAGAGTGATAATTGATGCTGCTTTTGACAGAGCAGTAGTTTCATCTTTGTTAGCAAGACATCCCACCAGCCTGTAAGTGAGCTTGTCAGTCATCCATATGTGTGATTAATAGAGACCACAGAGATGAACAAGCTACATACCTGTAACTGTGGCTCTTCAAGTGGTTATTTGTGAATTCACACAACCCAACCATCCTCCTCTCAGGCTGCTAAGATGTTAGTTTATTTCTTGTACAGCAACAGATAGGGGAGATTGAGGGATAACCACGGCACAGAGGACATGCACAGTATGGGAGCTGTTCTAACGGTTCTTCGTTTAAGCTCTAAAATGTTTTGACAAGTTTTGCACAAATGCAGAATCACCCATATGTGTTAATTCATAGATGACCACTCAAAGAATGACAGTTAGAAATAAGTTGTCATGCTGCCTCTTTTATTGTCATCTGGTGATATGTGAATAAATAAATAAATAATGAACCTGGTTGCCCAAGTGGACATGTACTTTAGGATTATTTTTCAAATGATTTTTCAGCTAAGATCCATTAGAGGCCACCTACCTGTAGGTCTCTAGTCTTTATATTTACTTTGGCTGTTGATAGGGTTGCCTGTCTGTTCATAAAAAGTCTATTTCCATGATGGGAATAATTTTTTGTGGGTCAAGGAGATTTAGTATATTTCCTGTGCTTGGTTCTGACTTGTAGGTCAGCATCTAAAATGAGAATTTAATAGACAGCTGGCAGTTGGAATCAGCCGGACTAAGGCATTTAGCGCCTGTTGCCAACAGGGTTGGAACATGGAACCTTCAGAAACTGTTCAGCAAGTGTTGCCCTATTTTAATGTGATGAAGTATTAATCATTAAAGATTATTCCAAATTAAGGAATTCTACAGAGATTTCTCTCATGATTTTTTAAATAATTTTGAAAAATATTAATGTTATGAAAATGTACTACTTGATGCATTATGAAAGCAAACTCAAACTAAAAATTTTCATTATTGCAGTATTTAGAGTGGGAAAATATCCCAGAGGTAAAGTTAAAGGTTTCCCTTTCTTGAAAGCCAGTTGTATCCCACTCTAGGGTTCATTGCTCATCTCTGTTTCAAAGCCGAAGAGCCAGCTCTGTCTGCTTCTGCAGACGTTTCTGTGGTCATGTGGCATGCATGCCTTTACCTTCCCACCAAAGTGGTCCCTGTTTATCTACTTGCAATTTCTTGCTTTCAAACTGCTAGGTTGGCAGGAGCTGGGACAAAGACGGGAGTTCATTCCATCCTGCAATACTCGGGAATTGAACTGCTGATCTCCTGCCTTCCAGTCAATGTCTTAGCCACTTGAGCCACTGCAGTCCTAAATGGGTGGTGTGTAAATGTAATAAATAAATAATAATAGAAATAATTTTTTTTTAGGTATATTGGACTGGATCTCCTAAATTCAATTGGTCTTACCTTTGAAAAGATGTTTGCCATTTAGAGTATCCTATTTGTTGTCCTACTAGATAAACTCTTAATAAAATCATCTGTCCCCATTTGTTTCAAAACACAATGTAATGCTTGTACTATCAAATAATGGATCAGAGAAAGTTGCAGTTACCATGTTATTTTTCTCTTTTTCTCTACTGGGTATGCTTTAGTCATGTCAAGGGCATTAAGAAAAGTATTGTGTAACACTGATACAAGATTAGAGTAAAGAGAAATTACATTGGTAGAAGTAATTGAACTGGGTTATAGGACTATGGATAGTGAAAATACTCAGTCTGCTGTCTTTGGAGAAATACCTGTTTTAACAAAATATATACTTTTTGGAACAATTAATATTGTTTTGGGTACTAATGTAGCAATTACGGTAACTACATGATTTATGTAGGTTCATTGGAAAGAACTAGATATTCACATCAAACTCTTGTGCATGGATTTGCTTCTCTATGTGTTGTTTGTAATATTTTCCTTACATGCTCTTAGTTACGTTGCATTAATTTGGAGCCCTGGTGGTGCAGTGGTTAATCTGCTGTACTGCAACCAAAAGGTGGTGAGTTCGATCCTGACCTGGGCTCAAGTTTGACTCAGCCTTCCATCCTTCCGAGGTCGGTGAAATGAGTACCAAGTGTGTTGGGGTCAAAAATGCTAATTACCTTGTGAACCACCCAGAGAGTATACTAAGCACTATGGGGTGGTATATAACATACCTGTCAACCTTCCTGGGTTGGCCGGGATTTCATGGTTTTCAGCGCCGATTTGCGCCATTTCCTGCCCCGCACTGCCAAAACCCCAGAATTTGGCAGTGGGGGGGAAGGAGGTACTGCGCAGCCCTTCTGCGCAGGTCGCCTTCTACGCAAGCGGTGTAGCCTTCTACGCATGTGTAGAAGTGTTTTACGCTTGCGTAGCCCCGTTCTATGCATGCGTTGAAGGCGACCTGCGCAGAACCGTTTGCGCAGGTCCCGTATTTTCTGGAGCCGCGGTTGACAGGTATGATATGTAAGTGTGATTGCTTTGCTTCCTATTATGTTTTTTGGACACAGACGTTAGTGAAATTTTAAATATATATATTAAAAGGGCAGGTTTTGGCCTGGGAAGAAAAGCACCATGAGGAAGAATAAAATAAAGTTTGGCAGAGACGAGATCAAAGTGTGTGAACTCAGGGGGAAATCAGGTTGTGCCTGCACTTAACAGAATAATGTCATCTGAAATGGAGTGGAGGCCTTTCATTATGGTCAGTAGCTGAAAGGGGTATGAATACTCTGACTGGAAGAACCTTTAGTCCAGGGGTTCCCAACCTTTTCAAACCGGGGGCTGGGTCACACTCTCTCAGTCCGCTTTGAGGGCCGGATGGCCATTTTGCCCTGCCTACACAATGGGAGCAGCCATTTTGTCCCAACAGATTCAAAGGGGTGGCCATTTTGTTTCTTGAATGCCCTTGGAGGGGTGGGGGCAATTGAAATGGTGCCATGGGCCAGTTCTAAACCGCGAGCCTTAGGTTGGGAACCCCTGCTGTAGTCACTCAGCTCAGGGATTGCAAAGGCCATGTTACAATAGCTGCTTCTACTGTTGTGTTTCCAAGGTAACATTGTTAAAAAGTATAGTTAATTATTTCCCAAGATACTTTAAAAGATTTGAATGGAAAATATTGTAAGAGCTTGCCCTGCACAGGGTCTATAATTGAAAAGCTTTAGCTGGTGCCACAACATTTTTTGTGGGGGGTTTTCTGTTTAGCTATTGTGCTTATCATTCTGTGTTCCACCTTTTATGCCGAAACGGAATGTAATCTAAACCTTGATTGTCCTGGAATCGTTCCTGGCCATGTGACCTATTCCTTAAAGAAAATTATGAGTGCTAATTCTCTTTCAATCAGAACCATGCACTTTTGCATCCCCATATGGTTGAGAAGAAGGAAAACAGACTCAATATCCATGATTAGAGGCAAACCATTCTAGCAGAAGCTACTGTGGTGACTAGGTAGGTTTTGCCTGCAAATTTACATTTCTCTCACTTCAAACTTCCTGTAAGACATTTTAAGGGCAAGTCTTGGCCATCCAGCACTTGCAGAAGATCTGATAGAAATACATATCACTTGAACTTTGTTCTGTTCTAGTTGGGCCCTGCAACTAAATATGAACGTATAATGTTCATATCACTTGTCTGTAGATAGTGCCTGAGGACTGTAACTAGTCTGCTTTCTGTTTGGGGGTGGGGCATGATGGATCTTTTATAAATTATAGTATTCTTAAGTTTCTATATCCCTCTTAGACATAAAATAATATGTAAATCTCCAGGCAATCAGCTTGCTCTTTGAGTGCTTCAATTGGCCTCATAATTTATTTATTTATTTATTTATTGTATTTCTATCCCGCCTTACTCATTGCAAGGCGACTCAAGGTGGCCTCCAGTATATAATAAGACCATCAAAGCAAAACATCGATAAAAAAACATCAATTAAACAACATTTAAAAACATAGTTAAAAACCTAACAGAAACAAGTAAAAAAGTACAAGTCAAAAGGTTTTTTTTTACCATCTAAAATCCTCCCTAATCCATTAAAAAGAGGACGGTGTAGGCTGTTGTAGGGTTGGCCGGCGGGGTGGGGGGAGAGAAACAGAGCTATAAACAGAAATGGAATCACAAGGCAACTGCACAGGTTACACCAACCAGCGGGACTGGGTTGTGCCTGACATGCCGCACACCTGCTGGCATAGCCATGTCTTAAGTGCCTTTCTGAAGGGGAGGAGCTCAGATTGTAGGTGCAGTTCAGGTGGAAGGAGGTTCCACAGGGCCGGGGCAGACACTGAGAAGGCTCTCCTTCTGGTCCCAGTCAACTGAGCTTCTCTTGGGGGTGGGACCACTACATTGTTCCTCAATAGGGACATAATGATATATGAAATTAGAATTCTTTTAAATGTTTTGCTGTGAGAAGTGAGACCTGGTATGATACATTTGCTGTTCTTCTTGTTTCTTGTTTAGATTATATGCCACTAAATAACACTGAAAGATGTGTGCACTGTCAAGCTAATAGAGTTCGCCACCTCACCTCTCTTTACTCACTTTACTTTGACTCATTAGAAGGTTTTTTCTGATTGTATAACCCCTTGCTCAGGCTATAGTATACCGACTGGTTTCATACTGACATTTATGTATTCTTCTCCCTTTATTGCTTGGGACAAATCTTTGTTGTATGCCTGTTTAATCTGATTTTGCTGGCTGCGCAAATATTGACCTGATCCTACAAAGCTCCAATTTATCTAGATCATGACAAGTAATAGGATTCAGATTACAGCATAGGCAAAGCCATCTTGTTTTGCTATGGGTAGATCATTTTGTCTCACTCTCATTCTCTGTTAATTATCAGCAAAAGGAGATAAATAAATACCTATATCCTTGGGTTTGCTAGGAAGAATTGAATAAGGATTGTCATAGCAGTTCCTTTCTTTGCTAGTGGAGACGGCTGTTATTTGAGGATGAATGGGTATACAGTATTACAGTGGCTTGTCATTCACTGGTTTTTTAAGCTTTTTCTAGGGAATAGACATGCCATGTTTCAATTCCTTGTAATTGATCCAACACATAACTTCAGTAGAAAGATCATTACTCTCGTATGTGGTCCCAAGTAACATATGGCCCCAAATAAGTGGTGTGTGCGGGTGGAGAAGAATCTTTCATTTTTCTGGGGCATAGCATATCTCAAGATAACATAGTTAACATGCACAAAGAAAATCATCAGCCTTTGTTTAGACTTTAGAGAAGGAGTTCTCAACCTTTTTAAGCCAGGGGCCAGGTCATGTTCCCTCAGACAGCTTTGGGGGCCGGGAGGCCGTTTTGCCCTTCCTACACCACATGGCATTTCCTGGGGTGGTGGTGGGGGCACATGAAATGGGCCACAGGTTGAGAATCCCTGCTTTAGAGCATTGTGCAAATGAACCATTTTGCTATATAAACTTTTAAAAACCATGTTCTTCTCTCTTTGCATATGTAGAATTTTTTAATTGCTGCTGAGCGGCCAGTGAGGTGTTTGCTGGACTGTGGACACCGCCCAGAGTCTATTGATTGGGGTGGCATATAAATCTATTATAAATACAGTAAATAAATAAATAAATTGGCCCTTGGCATTATTTTTCCTTAATTATATAAGCACAACATTATTATTTAGTTTCTGACAGGCTAGAAGCATATAAGCCTCTTCATTTGAATTTTCTCCATTATTGTACATTAGCTGGATTTGCAGAGATATCAGAAGAGTTGGTTAAAGCACAATTAGGAATCATATTACCTTGAGAATTCCAGGTAAAATACTTTGTTTCCAAAAGTTCTTTAAATAAAGTTTCTTTAAACGCAAGTGAAAGAAAATGGTTCAGTTTCAGCCCAGGTTATAACTATCCAAAATTGAAAGGTCATTTGGCTTACTTGCTGCTTAGACTGCAGGATTATTAAATTTAATTTTACTACCATCTCATTTTTCATTATTTTATGTGATAGTAATCAGATGTGTCTATGCTTGGACAAGTATTCCCCTTGAAGGAAATTGCCTTGAGTATCTTCTAATGAAAGAGAGGGATAAAAAAATAATCACATGTGATTAATGTTTTCTGTTAATATTTAAGAAAGAAAATAATTTTCTACTTGTATAGTTAACTACTACCTGCTAATTGAGAATAACCTTCACATTTGTTTATAAAATGTTTTTATTCTGACTTTTTGTCCTATGGAATTGAACAGTGAATACAGGACAGAGAGAGAGAAAATCACACTATTAAAGATTATAGTATATTACAAAATCCAGGATGGTTTTACTGGAACACCAGCAGCAAAAACAGAAAATAGTTTAGAAAATACCACCAAACTAACAAACCAGGAGAAAGGATTGTCATTGGTCAGGCAGAAATACCATTAGAGACAACCAAAAAGAGACTTGCATAGAGGGAAGTACTGTATGAGTATCCCAATCCAGAATATTCTGCCCTTCTGTGTATACATGTATTGCCACATTTCCAATAATTGTAGGGTGTAGGTTTCTCCATTTTTTTTCATCTCTGACCTACTGGCCATCTTGCTTTTCTTAGTCTGGTATTATTCATTTTGCAGTTACTAATTTCTTTAGCCTGTGTTTGCCAGCCTCTTAACCCCCCCCCCCCTCCCCACGACACTGTTTTACTACAGTTCTTAATATCCCTTTACACACACTTCATGGCAAGCTGGGATCCACCTTAAACAAATCCACACCAATGAGATTTTTCCTGCTTCAGGAAAAAATGCATTCTCGGATACGAGTTGCAGTCGACAGCAATATCCCTTTCCATTTACCATGATAGCCGAAGCTTGTGGATCCAAATTTATGTTCATAGGTTGTTGGACTGATTTTCTATCTATCTATTAACTATATTTGTCTGGATATCTCAGTAGTTTTAAGTTATCTGGTTGGGAGTTTGATTACCTTCCGTGCCTCCAGAAAGAAGAGTCAGCCTACGTGGCTTTGGGCAAACAGTACAGTCTAGGGCCGGGGTGTCCATACTATGGCCCATGGGCTGGATCCAGTCCCCAACGCCAAATCATCCAGCCTGCACTGCCCTTGCCACTCTTGGAAGTGAAAGTAAAAATGTGCCCGCGCATGTGCAAAATGCTGCAATAAATCCACCTGCGACTGTTATAAACGTATTTATGACAGCCACGGGTGCATTTATGGCAGCATTTTGCACATGTGCAGGCACATTTTATTTCTGCTGAGAGGAACCACGTGACCAACTCACTGACTGGCCTGTGGCCCGAAAAGTTTGGCCACCCTTTTTCTAGGGGCCTGTGTCCTTCCTGTTACTGTATCAATTGTATTCAAACTTTTGAATACAGTACAACTAATAGATAACAAAGGAAATGGATAATATTTTGAGGGAAATTATCTCCATCAGATAGGATCTTAAAAGTAAGTGAATGGAAGGATTTGGGGAACTTTGCTTTTGCTTTTTATTCATGTGATTTGTTATCAGATAGTAGTCAATTAATTTGCTTCCTTAAAAAAACTATTTGTTTCAACCTCTATGTTTCTATGGGTTTAAAATCCCCCCCCCAGTATTTAATTATTTTCATATTGTTCTTGTTTTTAATTCTTGCCTCTGTGGAGCATGTCTCCTTTTGCCCTCTATGACATAGCCAACCTAGGTTTTTAGAGTCTTAAAATTATTGTTTCATTGAAATTTTACCTCCCACCACTTAATTGTCTTGATACTAGGATATTGAAAACAGAGAGTTGTTTCCCAAGGCTGTTACCACAGTTTGGAGAATCTTATTGCAATGTGTCTGCTTTTGGGAATACAGGACTGTATAGAAAAGAGGTTTCAAAAATTATGAAAATCTGTTTTCATAGCATCCACTCTGTTGTAGTTACAGTTACTAGTTATGAATATGATAATTAAATGTACTAAAGCATTTTTTAGATTCTTTAAATTTGAAAATATCAAGCATTGGTCAAATGTCAAAGTTGAATTGTAGAATTAAATACAATGGATATGTTTTTACTGTCTGAATTAGTGGGAAGGGAAATGGAGGAAAACTTATATGGACTTAGGGATTGTGGTAATGTGATCATGGATGGCAGCAGCAGCCTGGGATGAATATTTCTAAGGCTGATTTTCTGTGGCAACCAAGAATCTGAGTATAAGATTTACTTGCTGGATTGTAAATGTGGGCAAACCTTAGTTTCGACTCCTGGTATGGGAATGATCAGTTTTTATAAGAGCCCTAGTGGCACAGTGGTTAAAATGCTATATTCCAGCCAAGAGGTTGTGAGTTTGATCCTGGCCAGGGATCAAAGTTGACTCAGCCTTCCATCCTTCCGAGGTCAGTGAAATTAGTGCCCAGCATGTTGGGGACAAAAATGCTAATTGCCTTGTGAACTGCCTAGAGGGTGCACTATGGGGTTGGTATAGAAATATAATGGCTATTAATCACTCGTTGAAAGTGAAATAAAATTTGCCTGCTGGACTTACTTTCCCAACTTGTTCCCTAATAGTGTGTCAAATATCTGTATTATGTTTGTTATAACATTCCTTAAAACAGGAATTCCCAAACATTTTGCACCGCGGGACTTTCACGTGGTTGAGCGGGCTGGTCATGTGGTTCCTCCCGGCATTTACAGCAACTGCAGGTGCATTTATGGCAGTGTTTGCGCATGCACATTTTACTTCTGCTTCCGGTAACGGTGAGGGCGGCATGGGCTGGATGATTTGCTGGCGCGGACTGGGTCTGGCCCACTGGCTGTAGTTTGGCCACCCCTGCCTTAAAACTTAATATTTTTGCCTGTGTGGCAGAATGGCATTTCAGACTGTGTTCCTAAAACTTGTGCACTTCCTTGGACGATAATCTCTGGTTCTGAAATGAACAGATCTGTGGTAATGGGCAAACATCCCTGAGTTTGTTTACTGATCTCTCTCTGTAATGTGCCACTGAAGGGAAGTGTTGAGCGAGGTCTATGGTTCACACTCACTTTGTGTAGAATAACAAGGCCTAATGTGCCTGCCTGGCAGATTTTGTGAACAGAATATATGTTGTAGAGTTTTCTACAAAGAGGTTGGACAGGTTCCCTAATGCTAGCAAGTTTCAAAACAATAAATGGCAAGAGAATGGCTAGCCAAACAACAATATATTTAGGGTTGTTACTGTTGCCATCCATTCATAAGTTTTAATGCTTAGCTTATGTTTAGTTTTTCATATTTACTGATAAAAAACGAACTCTTACTATGCTGAGGTCCCAAGAAGGCAGCTGTTTGCATTATTGCAACTATATCCAAGGTTTTACAGGATTATGACTCAAAATATTGGAAAACTCTTGGTAGTATATTAACTGAAAACTGAGGCTCCCTGATTCTTAATTTGCAGAAGCCAAATATCATCTTTAAAGAAACTTATCTTGTTAAACTTTGGTGGCAAACATTGTAAAATACTGTATAGTCATCTTTGATCATTTTTTCATATTTTTTCTATACCAAACCAGCCTATAATTTTCTGTATGGCACCAGATCATTTTATAAAATGTATGTAACATTGGCAGTTCTCTAGTTCTTACAGAGAGAAGTTGATCTTAAAGGCAAATTGCATGTTTTTCTTACTTTTTTTTTACAAATAGTGTTTCCCCCCCCCCCCCAATGTCTTAGATAATTATCATCTGTATTTTGCAATTTGTTAAATTTTTGTATGTTGATAAAGCTGTATCTTATCCACTAGTTCCTGAATATATCTGTTCAAACCAGATATCTACCCTATATTTTCTAGAGTGAAGATAACCATTTTTTGTGAAGAAAGGCATGCACAATAGCTGTTTATAGAATGCATGACAGTATCATGATAATTGAGGTGAGCCCCCCTCCCACCCCCATGAGGTAAGGCCTAGGCCAGTGATGGTGTATCTTGAGGCTTCAGGTATTCTTGGACTTCAATTACCAGAAGCCCAAGCCAGAACTCCTGCTGATCAGGACTTTTGGGAATTGAAGTTCAAGAACATCTGGAGTGCCAAGGTTCACCATCACTGACCTAGGCCAAATTGTCATGCTCTCTCTCCCTGCAGAGTTTGTATGCTGTTTTGGAGAGGGGTGGACCCAAGATTTCTCAAATGCTTTACTTTCGTGACTTTCTCTCTGTTTTCTTTTTGCCAGATTTGGCATTTATCAACAGTTTCTGCTTTTGCAGTCACTTGTCTTCTCATATATAAGCTGCTATTCACAGCATGGTGAACGTAGTTTCCAATCAATTCAATGCCACTTAGCCTTGCTTTGATTGTGGGTGCTGCCTACGTCTGCCCAAGAATCTTTCTACTCTCTCTCTACTCTGATTAGTTCCATGACCAAAGCATAAAGATGTAATAAAGGATTGGTGCGGCTAATAGCAATACATATTATCTTGACTGTGTTTCAGGGAGCTCAAGGTGACATGTATAGAGTAATTCAAGGTGTTCAAATTGGAGTGGAGAAAGTGTACATGTGTTGAGTAGGGCGGGGTATAAGTCGAATAAACATAAACAAATGTTGTTGTGCTGCAACTCTCCTTATTCTAGTCGTCATGGCCAGTGGTAAGCAGTGCTGAGTTGCATTTGGGGAAAAATGCAGTTTAAATGAAATGAGAAGACTTGTTGCCCATTTCACTGTTCTAAAGGGGGTCTATTGACTAGAAATCTGGCTTCTAGCTGGTTAGGCCTGCGCAAGAAAAATAAAGGGTTGGCTTTAGATTTGTGAGTGTTCACCATGCCAGAACCACTTTTGTTAAACTTTGTTGTTCAGCTTAATGCAGCTTTGCCACTTGCTTACAGAAAATGACCGCTGCCACTGCAAATTCAAATTAATATATAAAAGTTGTTTGATCACAACTTTGGTAGTTACTTATAGTCAACCATCTACATATATGCAGCAGAAAAGGTTTTGTGTTTTTTATGTGTTCTCTACATACAGTATATGCGCCATGAAACATTCCTTCATTTTTCATCAAGCATTTGGTTGTACTGCCTGGATTTTTTCCCAGTACATTGGTTTGGAACAAGAATATAACAGGAAATACTGCAGAGTCTGTTCATGCATCGCATTCCTTTCCCGCCCTGCGAGAGAGAGGCCAACAAACAAAGCTTTCTTCTAGGAAAAAGAGACAAACTGCACAAAGTTCAACAGCAGATGCAGCCACAGGATCCAAACATCCTTTTCTGCTGAAGAAAAGAAAATTAGCTATGCTTAACAAGAAGAAAGAAAGAAACAGTGTTGCCATTTTGAGATCTAAACCAGGCAATTATACTCCAGCTTCACTTAGCTGACATTCTTCCTGGACGTTTGCTTTCCACAACAACATACATAATGTAGCAGAAAACCTCACGAGTCCACATTATAAAAGAACACAGATGGCCAAGGAGCTGGTGAAATGTGTGTTCCTGAGTTACATTTTCAAAGTTAAAGCTTTGTAGTTGTCATATTGGTGAAGGTCATGTGGTCTTGTGCAGCAAAGGTGGAAGAGTTGCTTCACGAAGAACAACTTGTTAGCGCCACCCAATGACAGCAACGTTACGTAGAGCTAGGTGAAAATCTCACCAGAAGCTTTGGAAAGATGCTGCCAGTCAGAGTTGTAAGTACTGGCCTAGAAAGATGGATTGTCTGACTTTAAGACGGCTTCCTGTGTTCCACTTAGTCATTGTAAGACTATGACTACTCTCTGGTCATCTACCTTAGTATTATGTATGCTGAGTGGCAGCTGCTTTCCAGGTCTTCAGACAGGATTTATTCATTCCTATCTAAGGCAGCGTTTCCCAACCTTTGGTTTTTTGGACTTCAATTCCCAGAAGCAGACAGCACTGGCTCTTCGGCTTTGAAACAGAGATGAGCACTGAACCCTAGAGTCGGATACGACTGGCTTTCGGGTAAGGGAAACCTTTACCTTTACTAACTCTATTCTTCAAAGCCCTGATCAGCCAATGTACTGACTTAGGTTCCTTGGAACTGAAGTCCCTCTGTGGGGCATGTGTCCCACATTTTAATTTAATAGTCATATTTATATATGCCGCCCACTCAGGTAGAGCCCGACTTAGGGTGGCATTACAACAAGTTCTAAAAACATATAAAAACACTTTAAAAAACCCATATCCCACCCACTATAAAAAAGAAGAGAGGGTTCTTAATTGTTTACATTATTACTGAGCAGTGGCACTTCCCCATTCTCTTTGGGGATTAGAAAACTCTGCCTGGCCACTATGCTGTAGACTCAACTTCTAAAGTTTTGGCTTACATTAAGATATAATAAATAGTTCTGTTGGGTGGATTCTGCAGAACACAACCTGGTATTGACAGATGCGTCTTAAGCAATGTAGTGACAGTCAAGAGGAAGCTATGCAAGGAAAGGCTCGCCACAGTTTCTACCATACATATTGAAGCACTGATTATCCACTTGGGCATGGGGTGAGAAGTTCACTGGCCAAACCTTTCCCCCCATAGGCTTGCCTATATCTGCTCTTGAATGTGCACTTGCATAGTAGGTTTTAGGCCAGGACTGTATTTGCTTACATGATAAAGGAAAGATAGTCATTGTAGCATTACCCTATGCACTCACACGCATACTCAGCAAACTCTTTTCTGCACAACTTACCGTACACTGATTGCAAAATTGGATGCATGGCCACTCACATGAAGGACAAAAGTTGACGTTGAGGAAAACAGCTGTACAATGTCCCTTTGCCTCTGATTTTTCTCTGCTGGGTTTTAGCCAAAGAGAGTTTTAATTAAGCTGCCTCTTATCACCTCTACAATGCTTGGCTTAATGACATTTGTTTGTGTCACAGATACTTGGAACTGCGAACTCCTACTCTAATTATGAATCAAGCATTATATTAAAACCTTTTCTAAAACTATAGAGTAGTGTTAGTTCCAGTGGACTTCTTTTCAATCAACATGCCTTCCAGTGAACAGGAAGTAGGAAGCATATGTTGAATTTGCTCATTTTAGGTTGATTAATTTTGCCCTTGGGAATGTATTATGTCATGTCAACTATTTGACAGAAACGTGGAAGTGGAAAGAAATTGAACTGGATGACATAAAGTATTGTATTAAACTTTCCAGTTTGCTCTGAAGTTTCAGAACAAATAGAAAATGCATTTGCAAGGAGAATGAGAAAAATATTAACAGTACATAAATGGATAGAAAGCTGACACAATTTTGTGATTGCTGTCCTTTAGCATTGATTAAAATAGAAGGTTGCATGCAGCCTAGATGAAAACTAGTTGTTTGATCATAGCTGAAATTACTTGAAAGTACTAGTAACATACTAGGCCAGTAGTGGCGAACCTATGGCACATGTGTGGCACTCACAGCCTTCTCTGTTGTAACATGTATCGTCATCCCAGCACAGAGTTTGCACTGCCCCGCTGCTCAGCAGCCCGATGGGAGTGCTTCCTTCCTCCCCAGCACAGATTTCACCCTGCCCCTCTACCCAGCAGTCCAATGGGAATGCTTCCTCCCCCCAGCATAGATTTCATCCCGCCCCTCTGCCCAGCAGTCCAATGGAAGCGCTACCTTCCCCCAGCATAGATTTCATCCCATCCCTCTTTTTGGGCACTCAGTCTCTAAAAGGTTCACCATCACTGTACTAGGCTGTGTATTTGTGTGTGACAAGTTTTATGGTGTTCAACTGACAAACAAATGAATAGCCCTTTTTTTTTTGGTCACTCAGGGCTGCCATAGTTTAGAGGTGCCTTGATGGCACATAACAAATTTATAGAGAAGCTAAATGTGAACTAGATTCCACAGATCAACTCTTAAGTATATTTTTCATGCAGTGTTTGTTGAAACAGGAGGTATTCTATTCAGGCATCTTTCTTATTGAAAGTGATATAGCGCACATAGCTTTGGTGTTTCAACATAGACCAAATTGACACCTGTGCTTCTAGATCCAGATGCTTGAATAAATATCTGCTTTTGTGTTACAGGATCAGGGCAAAAATATAATGGGTAACATAATGCTGTATACACCTAATCATACATTAATCATATGCATTTTCCAAGAAAATTTGTAATCAGAGCTTGGTACAAAAATTAAGTTCTTGTTTTATAAAAAAAATGAAGTATTTATGGATTTAATGAATTTTGCATTGAAGTTCCAACTATTTTTTTTTTAAAGGGCTCTGGTTTATAGTATCTAGCCAGGTTTACAGCCCCAGAAAATACTTTGAGACACCATAACACATGAATTTCAGGAACAGGAGAGACCATCTGTATGTATCTGGTTCTAAAGCAGAAATGCTAATCAGACATACAGTATTGGTAGAATTAAATGTGTATTTGAAAGTCTGTATGCAGTGGCTCAAGTGGTTAAGATGCTGACTGGGAGACGGAAGATCAGCAGTTCAAAACCCAAGTACTGCATGATGGAATGAGCGCCCGTCTCTGTCCTAGCTCCTGCCAACCTAGCAGTTCGAAAGCAAGAAATTGCAAGTAGATAAATAGGTACCATTTCGGTGGGAAGGTAAACAGCATTTAGAATAAGAGTTCCAATACTGTACTGTGAATTTCTGAAGAAGTACTTTTTCAGAATCTAGGTCATGTCGTATAATGAGGGTTTTGTCCAATTGTGTGAGTTATTTGACTCTTATATATTGTATATTTTGGTGGCAGTTTTAATGGTTTTTTATTGGTTTTTAAAACATGATTGGTTTTATTTTCTGTGAGGCGCCCAGAGTCTTCGGAGTTGGGCGGCAATATAAATCAGGAAAATAAATAAATAATATTTGCTCTTTTGTGCTGTTCGTTTTCATTTCTTAATAGATAGCAATATTTGTTACTAGCTATTCTGCTCAGAAGATGCTTGCTATTTTTATTGCTGGGTTTATTGTTTGAGTTAGGTACAGTACAGGTAGACTTACCAGAATGTCATCCAGGTGAACATCCCTCCTACTATCTCCTCTTTGGGAAAATGCAGTGAGGAACTTTATATGTGGTTATTAATTCACTAAGGAACCTAAACTTGTACTATTAAGGCTTAACGGAAGGATTCTAAGACTTAACACTATTTTCAATTTTAAAAAGTATAAAAATAAACTATCTAACCTTCAACCTTTTTTAATACCAGCACGTTTAAATATAGACTAGTTATGTGGGGAATTTTTTTTAAAAAATTAACTCTTAACAGTATAACTCTTAACAGTATATGCTACTTTCTGGCTAAGATGCTGACTGGAAGGTGGCAAGTCAGCAGTTCGATACCCGAATACTGATCAGGCCACTTCTAGTACAGGGTGGCTTAGTGATTAAGATGCAGGACTTGACGACTGGAAGGTTGGCAGGTCAGCAGTTTGAGACTGGAGTGCTGCACGATGGCGTGAGTTCCCGTCTGTTCCAGCTCCTCCGAACCTAGCAGTTCGAAAGCAAGAAACTGCAAGTAGATAAATAGAGACCACTTCGATGGGAAGGTAACCAGCGTTCCTTCCTCTCCAGTATCTAGTCATGCATGCCACATGACCGCAGAAATGTCTGCAGAAGCGGACAGCACTGGCTCTTTGACTATGAAAGATATGAGCACTGAACCCTAGAGTCAGATACGAGCAAGCATGACCTTTACCTTTACTGTTTGACAGCAAGATCATCTTTATGTAAAACATTAAGGAATAACCCAGACTTGTGTGTAAAGTTCTTTTAAAATGGTTATATATGTTTCTAATCCAGTGTAACCTAGATGCTTTTTCCTTAATATTAGTCTTCTGCAATTTAGCACAGTAGCTCTCAAGGTAGAATGTAAAGTTTCCAAAAAGAGGAATATTATCCTCAGACCCCTTTCAGTCCACAGTGAGAGTTGGATTTGCACACAGATCTGTTCTTACTCACCCAACTGGCTGCTCAGTACAACTGTGTATATTGTATTTGTCGGTGTATAAGACGCACTGAAATATAAGACTACCCCTGTTATTACTAAAATAACCCACTATAGGCCAATTTATACAATACAAGACGCACTCCATTTTCCAATGTATTTTAAGGGGGGAGTGGGTCTTATACACCAGCAAATACGGTATACAGTATTGATTTTTTCATTTCTAAGTACTCTGTTCAAAGGAGAAAATTTTTGCAGGCTTATTTTAATTAAGACTGAGCATACTTGGAGTTTGCACATTTGAGGATATGTATTAATTGTGTAGCAAGAGTACCCATTCTGGAGAAGAGGAAGTAATTTCCAAAATTATAGGTGATGGTGCTCACTGGTTACATGTGCATGCTCAGTTACAGTATATTAGTCTTCTCACAGAAAGAGAATTCATAAAGATTTTAAGATGTATTGGCCAAAATTTTGTTGTTTAATTTAGTACATCGTAATAGCGTCACTCATTGAGTCAGTGGAGTTTGGTGAGTTAATTCCTTTGTACCTTATAAGAAGTCTTGTTTGAATTGATGGAATTTACAAAGAATTTGATTCACCTAATCCCCTTTGATTGAATATAGAATTTGTTTATTTTAGCTAATAACATTAAAAAGCTTATACAGTTCACGTCCTATTTAGATGGAAATAGAGAAAAACCCTTCTTGTTTTTTACAAGCGTAACACAAATGGCTGCATTTCAAGCTTTTCCATTATAAATAAACTATTTTTTTTTGTTAGAATAAGAACTATGGAAGTTCATTTGAGGTAAGACACTGACCCTTCAGTACAAACTGAACAAACTTGATTTCCTTTTAGAATCTTAACATTTTAAAATATTTGTTCATGCCATTTAAATTTTACCACTGTAGAAGGCATCAACTGCACTTTTGTATCGGATGGAAGAAAATAGAAACCAACCTGTTTATTCCGCTAATGGTTGGCATTGTTTGCAATGTTTACTCAGTGGTCAATCCTATGTTTGTGCATGTCTATAAGAATTACTAAATGACTGGTGTTTTTTTTAAATTTCACCATCACTTATATGAAATAATTCCTCATTGGATAAACTAGGGGAAAGTGCTAAACATTTTTAAAGAAACAGAGGAAAAGTCCGTCTGAAATTTCCAATGTGCCAAAATATTTAAGCTGCTTAAATTGAAAAATACTAAAAAGAGTAAGACTTTCTAGTAAAAGTAAAACCTCTGTTAATGAATACTGTTTATAAATCCAGTTAAACTCTCTTTAGGAACACGGTTGCTAAGTGCATTAGATAGCTTGAGATTGAGTCACATACTGTAGGTCTGAGTCTGTATAGTGAAGTACAGGTTGATTGTCTTTGGAATATTTGAAAATGTAGTAGTAACCTGGAAGTAATTGTTTTCTTTCACTGATATAGATGATTCACTGGATTTTTTTACAAGCATTTTAGTCTTACATTGTCAAGGATGAGATGAGAATCACATGGTTATTTGGACTCTGAATGTTTGCCACGAAAAAAACCAATAAAACATCTGAAACTAGTCCCTGCTGGCTTGCAAATAAAGCCAACTTTTAAAGCCATCTATTTTTTTCTTGGATTTCCAAAAGTAATGCTTTTTGTGTTAGGATTTGTTATGTTTAAAAATAGGCAATGATGCATGTGAAAATATTGACCTATTTCTTTAAACGTCTAGAAAGCATCTGTACATCTGTTGTTTGTGTTCCTTTTCTTTACAGCGTCCCAATGTAATCTCAGTTTGAAGAAGCAGAGAAGTCGAAGCATCTTTAGCACTTTATTCTGCTGCTTTCGTGACTACAATGTCGAGCCACCATCTCCCAACAACACCAGTGTCCTTCCTCCATTGGTGGAAGAAAATGGCGGACTTCAGAAGGTTAGAGCCAGTCAAATTTATTTATTTATTTATATTTATTTATTTATAATTCAAATTTCTATGCCGCCCACTCAGGCGAACCTGACATAAGGCGGCTTACAACAGGTTAAAACATAAAAACAATTAAACCCCCTACATTACCCACCCACCTACCCCCTTCATTAAAATACTAACCACATTAAAACTACCCACATTAAAAGGTGGGGAGGCTTTATTTTAAAAGCCAACAGGCGGATGCCACTCTTCTATCCGGACCCCACACCTGCCCCGCCAGCCAGGTTTTTAGACCCTTTCTGAAATTTGTGCATAGGCTACATAAGGATGAAGAGTATAATCTCATTACAAAATTGTACAGTAAATATAAAGTGGTTTAAGGTCAGCTTCTGCTGTCATGCTAAGCAGTCAACAATACAAGGCAATCACACATGTCCTTCATGTTTGGATGCTGCTTTCCTCATCTGCCCATACCATTCTTCCTCTCCTGACTTGCTGAAATAATAGGTTACTGAGACACCAAAGCAGCCTTAACCCAGATTTTACTTGTAAAACAGTGGTAGTTACCAACACTCGGCCTGTGGACCCCATTTGCCTCAGGGGGAGTCATTTTTGCAGTCTGCTTCTCTCAAGGGTCTTCTTTTCCTTTGCACTACCAATTTAGTTGTGTACTGCTGATGGAGGAGAGGGGAACCCACTACTCCTTGAACGTTGCCACTGAAAGTCAGTTGTAAAATACCATAAATAAGCGGCTTCTGCTTTAAAGCAAAGGAGTATGGGAACAGGACATAGCTCCTTTTGAGGCCAATTCATGTTTCTACTAAATCAGGGGTTCCCAACCTATGGCCCGTGGGCCATATCTGGCCCTCAGCAACAAGTTATCCAGCCCACGCTGCTCCCTGAAGTGGAAGTAAAACACGCCCGCACATGCGCAAAACACTGCCATAAATGACAGCGGGTACATTTACGGTAGTGTTTTGTGCATGTGTGGGTACATTTTACTTCCGCTTCTGGGTGGGAGGAACCACATGACTAGCCTGTGGCCCAAAAAGGTTGGGAACCCCTGTACTAAATGGTTACAGATTCTAATTAATTTCCTCTACTGCACTACAGGAAGATGAGGCTTCTGTGGTTACATATGGCACACCCCTGACCCGAAGAAGGTATCTGTCCCTATACCAGTGATGGTGGACCTTGGCACTCCAGGTGTTCTTGAACTTCAGTTACCAGAAGCCCAGGTCAGCAGTCCTGCTGATCAGGGCTTCTGGGAATTGAAGTTCAAGAACAGCTAGAGTGCCAAGGTTCACCACCACTGTCCTATACTAAACAATTGTAATGCACAAACTACAGTTTGGAGGCATTCTTAGGGCTAAACCTTGTTTGCCCAATTTAAACATCACGGCAGGCTATCATTATAGCCAACCATTAAAAAGGGAGGAAACTGGGAGGGAACATATAACAGTATGAAGTGCTTTATCACAAAAACCTGTTCGATCACTGCAGCATTTGAATTAGTGTAACTTGAGCCCCTCGTTCTTTGCCTACCTTATCAGCTTGTTACAATAATAGTCTTTTTCAGCTAAAGTTGCAATTCTGAACATTTTGACCTAAATGTTTCATCTCTAAATATTGGCTGAAGGGACATGAATTTTTGATGTGGGTATAAATATAGCTAAAGACCAAAGATGACATTTCTTGAGTCGTATGCTGAGTAGGATCTAATTAGTAGGCAACGCTCATTCTGTAGCAGTCAGATTAGTCGTTGGAATCTCAGTAAGAGTACTGTACTCAGTCTCAGAGCTTATGGAGCCTAAAAGGCCATTAACTTGGTCTAAATATTTTCAAATTGCCCTCCTTGAAAACCAAATTTGACCCTCTGTGGAGCATGTGCCCCACATTGGGTACCATGGGGCTAGAGGCTATTATGTTTTGACATGTGTTAGCTGTCCATTGTTAATTTTTTTGGTGCATTCCAATGTAGCACTGTCTTTGTCTACTTTTAGGTATTACCAGAAAGAGAAGTACTTTGTGATTCTTGTAAATGCTTTTGTTGTACTAATTGATGGTGTTAGTTGTTATAGTGCAGAATCTACTTTTTATTCAACTGTTTTCTTAGCTGTCTTTTTGAGTTTATTTTGAGACAATCCATTCATAGCTTTCATAATACAATTCATAAATTTCATAATAAATACAATACTTTACAGTAAAACCTCGGTTTACGAACAACTTGGTTAACATTTGCCACAGTTTACGACAACAATCCTACTAAAATGATGTCCCGGTTTATGGGGGTTTTTCCCCAGTTTACAACCGTAAAATAGATCCACAGCGCCATTCTAGACTCTAAAATGGTACCCGCCCCCACTGCCAGAAGTCACGATTCTTCACTTATCTCGCTGTGGAGGTGGCGACGAAAGCGGCAGTGGTGGTGTTGGTGGCATTTTTGCTGCTCTTTCCACACTGTCCACCGCTTCTACCAGCAGCGGGAGAGTATGGGGACCCGCTCGATTCCAGTCTTTATCCAAGCTCCTTGTGCGGTGCTACAGCTGGGAATGTGTGCCTCTCTAGGGCAGCAGTGTGGAAAGGATAGGGAGATCACTTTGTCCCTTTTGTGTGGGTGGGGGATGATCATGTCTGGCATTCTTTGTAAATTTTTTGGCAGTTTTTTGTAATTTTTTTTATTATATTTGGTCCGGTTGGGGCAGTTTTTTGTAATTTTTCAATGCATTCCTATGGGAAAATGTGCTTCAGTTTATGGTTTTTTTTTGTTTACGACGATGGTTGTCAGAATGGACCAACATCATAAACTGTGGTTTTACTGTATTTCATTTTCCTTGGCATTCTGCTCTTTTGAAAAACTTTATTCCTATAGTAACTTTTTTCCCTTTATCCACCAGGGTGACCAGATGCAGGTCATTCCCATTCCAAGCGTAGGTATCTTTATTCTTCTTATTTTCAGTTCTTGGCGAATATTCTTAATTTTGCATTTGCTTGACAGTTGATCTCTTACATTGATTCTAATTATATATTGTTTTTCTATAGTGCTGTTCGCTTCTGCTAATCATTAAGGTCTTGACAACTCTCTTACGATGAATAGAACCATAGTTGTGTAGGTAGTGAACACAAAAACGATACAACTAGAAACCAAAGGACACACACATAAAAGTCTTTTGTTGGTCTTCAGCCTATTATGAAATGCTTGTCATTCCAACTTCCCTTTTTTACCAAAATGGTGATTAATCATGGTTCTCCTAAACTCATCTGGTTTGAATAGATATATATTTTCAAATCCACCCACCTACAGATGTCATTCTGACCCATTTCACACTGAGTTTTAGGGTTTTGCTTGATAGCTAGAAGCAATAGCTTTCTATGTAGTGACCGGTTATAATTTTATGAAAAGATGCAAGCAGCTACACTACCTCCTTACCTGTAATAAATATCCAGCTATGTGTTCCTGAATGCCATAAATCTCCCACACCATTTCTTATACCTTTGCAGATTATAGATAGATAAATCTTTATTGTCATTGTCCCCTTGCGGGAACAACGAAGTTTCTCGGTTGCTATATATCAACTCGAATAAGGCATACCCCTTACCGTATTTATTAGTGTATAACGCGCACTCGTGTATAACGCGCACCCCTAATTTCCCATGAAACCTCGGTATAAAATTGTTCATAAGAGCACGCCTTAAAACATTGAGGGAGGGGGGGAAATCAGACCCACCTGTTGCAGGGTGAAGAAAATGCAATCCGAAACGAGCACTTCCGACCCCCAGGAGCCTCGCTCGAACTGCCCTAAGGAAGCGCGCGCCGCTGCTGCGCGCTCCTGGGTGGGGGCGGCGCGAGCTACCTCCAGGCCACGCCTCATCTCCCGCGCCACCCAATCAGATCCCGTCAATTTCTTCAAAGCCACGCCCCCGCCTCCCCTTCACCCACCGCAGCAATAGACAGCCGACCCAATTCTAAAAAGGAAGTAAAAGACCAGTCCTCGTTTATAACACGCACCCAAACTTTGAGTTCTTTTTTGGGTATAAAATTTTGCGCGTTATACACGAATAAATACGGTAATTTAAAACAGCTACAGAAACACCAATTAAGATAGTACCATACTGTACAATTTTAAAACTTCAAAATTTTAAAATTCCAAAATCCCAAAATTTAAAAATCTAAAAAATGTTTAAAAAAATAAATTTTAAAATAAGATAAGATGACTTCAGAGTCCAGAGTTTCCATTTA
This sequence comes from Bradypodion ventrale, assembly GCA_035047345.1. Classification (NCBI taxonomy): domain Eukaryota; kingdom Metazoa; phylum Chordata; class Lepidosauria; order Squamata; family Chamaeleonidae; genus Bradypodion; species Bradypodion ventrale. The sequence goes on along the minus strand of JAWDJE010000006.1, from coordinate 132,688,569 downwards.
AGGCCAAAATTGCTCTGGAGAAGAAACTGTTCTTGAGACGGCTCGTTTTTACCTTCATTGTTCTATATCTCCGTTCCGATGGCAGGAGCTCGAAGAAGCAGTGGCCAGGATGCAATGGGTCTCCTACTATATCTAATGCTTTTCTGTGGCACCTGATGGTATAAATTTGTTCTAAAGTGGAGAGTGGACAGCTGATGATACTCTCCGCTGTTTTAATAATTATAATAATTACAGAAAACACCTTGTCACAAGCTACAAAGAAATGAGGGCCTCCATTTTCAGATTTGACTCTGTACTGTGGGGGCGGGGACTGAAATAGAATTGGCTGACTGCAAAAACATGTTCTGCATAGTTGTAGTCTTATTCATCTGGCTGATTTTTATTGTAATGTGCCATATTGCTGTGACTGCCAGAACAAAAGACTGCTTATATTCATATTCATGTTCCTTTTCAGATACTTGCTGCCCCCCCCCCCCCCCCCCCCGCTTTCACCAGTGAGAGCCCTACAGTATAGATAGGCACTGGATTTAATCAGATTTTTAAACAATCTTAAGTATTATCTGTTTTAGTCAGTTTCTCGTTTATAACTTTATCCTGTTACCTTTGAATCTTATAAATCAATGGAAACTTATAGGGCAGGGGTGCCCAAACTATGGCCCACGGGCCCAATTAGACCTCTGCATCTCATTAATGCGGCCTGCGGTGAGCACCCTGGCTCACCGTGGACTGCCCCCGCTGCCTGATGTCAGCAGTGGTGGCGGTGGCAATTGCGTTTTGTCCGGGCTGCTCCGAGCACCCTCTTTTGCTCGGTCCCTTCTCTTCTGCAGCCTTTGCCAAAGCCCATCGCTGCGTCGGGGAATTTTTCAGTCTCCTGTGTTTCAAAATTCGCGGCACTAGGAGAGCCCCCGGTGCGCCCGGGATATACGTCATTGCAGCGCGCCAGTTTTACCCTTCCAGTGCCACGAATTTTGAAACATAGGAGGCTCCGAAAAATTCCCCAGTGCAGAGGGGATGGGACTGAGCAAGAGGCTGCTCGGAGCAGCCTGGACAAAGCATGATCTCCGCTGCTGCTGCTGACATCAAAACTGTTAGTAGCAGCAGCAGCAGCCCGCCTCTGCCCCCCACAGCTGTGTGTCGGGGGTGGGACCAGCCTGCAAAAAAAAAAAAAGAGTTTGGGCACCACAGACTCATCATTGAAAACCGCATGTTTTTCATGTGATTACTACGCTAATCAACAGGATTTCAACAATTTCAGTCATACGATGAAATAATTCATGATTATTTGGCAGTATCAGATCTTCATAGAACTTGAGTTTAAGAATAAGAGTTGTCACTGCAGTCAGAGAACATAGGTTACATCAAAAGGCAAACTAGTCCCTGCAAAAAATAAAGTCATCTTTCCAAGAGAGGAAGAAAGAAGATAGTGAAATGTATAAACTCTTTAAGTGGCACTAGCCACTTTTCTGAGAGCCTATCAAAAAGAGTTGGGATGGCAAGCTTTTCATGAGGGCAAAGGGGGTTGTCAGATAAAGTTCCCTGTTTTGTGTATATGTCAGGGAGAGTGAAAGAGACAAGACAGGGAGAGGGCAAGAAGTAATTTAACAAATACAAAAATAGATCTTCAGGAAAAGGCCATAGTAGCCTTTTCTCTTGCTCCTGTTTATTTGAGGACCACCTTTCCTCTCCACCCCATCACTGAGTGATAGAAATAGTAGACTTCAGGAGTGTACTGTGGCCTTTTGATATATTTATTAAGAAATTTACACTCATTATCTTGCACACATAATTACTTGGCCATGCTATATATACTACAGGGTTTCTCAACCTTGGATCCCCAGATGTTTTTGGACTTCAATTCCCTGACTTGGGCTTCTGGTAATTGAAGGCCAAGAACACCTGAAGGCCAAGGTTGAGAAACCCTGTTATGTTACAATACATGACTGATGTGAAAATCAAGGGAATGACAGAAGAGGTAGAAGATGGATTTCTTGGATGAGGAACCTGAGAGATTGGCTGGGCCTTTACTGAGAACAACTAATTCACACAGCAAGAAGACATATGCGATGGTGATAGTCAACCTCAGCAACTGAGAAGGCACTCAAAGAGAGCTGCTAGATTTAGTAAAGGATTATCTCTTTCCTTGCATTCTTGTTAGTTGACGCCTGACTTCAGCTAATAGCAGTGATGAGGGAAATAAGAAAAGGTACTGTTATAGAAGGGTTATTCCTGATGTTATCCTGCCTCTTTAGAAATGAGGTCCCTATCCTTCCTCTGGGATCTTCTCTATGTCTTTGGAGTGTTGATTTCTGTGAGTTTTGCAGAAACCAAGCATGAAATGCCACAGTTGGTTCTTGTACTGGCTGTGCTTCTTCAACCAGCTGGTGTACAAAATGCAGTTCGAGGGTTTGCCCGTGATCCACCAGGTCTACCCCAAGCTTCACCAGCCCCTCTTGAGTTGCAAAGCACTCCCATAAATCTCCCTCCAGTGCAAATTGTACTCCTGGGAGGAATGTTAGACATGCAACTTGTCCTATGGACTCAATTCCACTCCTTCAGGAGCTATTTTAGGACTTAAAGGATTTGTTTTTAAAATGGGACCAGGTGGGTTCATTGTATATGGCAGGTACAGTAGCACCCTCCTGTTTCTAGGAGGCAAGATCTAGATCAGGGATTCTCAACCTGCGGCCCACAGCACCATTTCATGTGCCCCCCCCCATTGCCTCCCCCACACCAGGAAGTGACATGTAGTAGAGGAAGGGCAAAATGGCCCCCCAGCCCCCGAAGCTGTTTGCTCCGTGACTTGGCTCCTGGTTTAAAGCGGTTGAGAACTCCTGATATATATTACCATCTCCCCAGGAATGAAAATGTCAAGAGAAAATTGAGGCTCTACAAGATCCAAAGGAGAACTAAAGTGCTTCCAGATCTTTGGACACTGCCCAGTTCAGCCTAAACTTAAATAATGTAATAACTGCTTCATTTCACTATGGTTTCTACTTAAGCAGGGATGTGTTTCTAACATCTTATGTCATTCTGTGTTTTCTGTTTAGCCACCAGCTAAATACCTCTTGCCAGAAATCACAATATCTGATTATGGAAAAAAATGTGTGGTCATCGATCTAGATGAAACACTAGTACACAGTTCCTTTAAGGTATGCACACTTCTCACTATTCTTTGCTGTTGACTGGTAAAACTTGTAGTATGTAGGTACTGACTGTCTCCCCTGAGGCAGCATGGCTGTTGTAGTCCAGCAGATCTAGAAAGAAATAAAATATGCATATGGTTTTACCACCATTTCCCAAAAAGTCTTATACACTAATACCTCATACAACGTCCAAACTTGGTTCCACAAGTTAGGACGTTGTATGAATTCCGACTTTGTATGAGGCATGCAAAATCCTAGCTGCGATGCCTCATACAACGTCCGAATTATTGCCACTGATGCTTTGTATAACGTCATTCCCTTGGTTGTGAGCGGGGAAGGGGGGGGCTAGAGGCTGGCCCCAGTTGTAAGGTGGCCGACGTGGCCCATAAGAAGACCTGCCACGCCGGAGTCTGGCCCCCATCTCCCCGCTCTCACCGGGAGGGGAAGCGACCCTTGGGAGCGAGACTGGCCCCAGCTGTGAGGCGGCCGGCGTGAGCAAGAGAAGCGACCATGGGGGAATCCCCCAAAATATCCAGCGCCGACCACCGACTCACCCTTGGTCCGCTGCTTGTTCTTGCCTCCCATGGCTGCCACCCACCGACGGAGCCAAGCGGCCCCGACCTCCCTCGCCCGGTGGCGCACAGGAGAGGAGGAATGGGGCGAGGAGGAGGAATGGCGCTTCCGGGCTGGAAGGAAGTTGGTGAACTAAGGGGCGGCAGCGGGAGACCCGACCAGTCTCCTCCTCTTCGGGCACGATGACAGCAGCGCCGCCCCGCTTGAGAGGAGTGGTCCTGGGAAGAGCCCCAAGGAATGGCCGTGGCTGGCCGGCCTGCTAAGCAGTGCTTGCTTTCTCTCTCTCTCCCTTGGTGAGAGCGGGGACCACTTCGGTGGTAAGGTAACAGCGTTCCGTGCGCTCCAGTGTCTAGTCATGCCTGCCACATGACCACAGAAACATCTGCAAAAGCCTCCCCGCTCTCACCGGACACTTCCCTTTGTTCATACTTGCAATTTCGAACTGATAGGTTCCCTCCAAACACCTGGACGTCTTTTCCAAAGGAGATTGCTTGACAGGAAGAGTCCTGCACCCTCCTCCACCCAGTGGATTTGTTTGCGAGATCCAAGCAAGAGCTCCCATTTGGCCTTCAGGAACACATAAATGAAAGCATTTTAACAGTCATTGTTTCAGTCTTGCAAATCTGAAGGGCCAAACGCGTTAGCACAATAAGTTTGGTGTGTGTGCGCACAAATACTTAAGGACAACCTTCGGGTTGGAGAGATAGGCAGGATATCTCTCAATATCATTTCCAGGGAATCCTAAGCAGGCATCTGCTTGGGAATACCCTGAAGGAAATGGTGAGCCACTGTGTGAGACAGAATGCTGGACTGGATGGGCTCCTGTGGCCTGTTCCAGCAAGGCTGCTCTTATGTTCTAATATCTGAACATGATAACTTTACAGCTCCTCATCAGTTGTTTTGAAGTATTCTTCCTTGCCAGTTTTGTTGATAAAGTCCTGTAGATTTCTCTGGAGCTGTACTTTTCACCCTCCTTCCGGATTTTCTTGCATTATAAGGGACTGGGGAGGGCTCAGTACAAATTGCTCTCACTTTCTAAAGCTCATCTTGTTTTCACTTTTCTAGCCAATTAGCAATGCTGATTTTATTGTTCCAGTTGAAATTGATGGAACTATACATCAGGTGAGCCCTGTTGCTGTGATTGCCACTTAATTTGTACCTGTTGTTTGAGAGATACTTTTCATCACTGAATGGCTTCTTTTTACTAAATAAATAGGAGGTTGTCTGATACATCCTATTTACATTGAACAATGTGGTATTTTCTCTCTCTGTTATTAATATAAGCATTAAATGCCTAAAATGTTAGAAGTGTTATTGGATATTTGTAGAGAGCTTATTTTAATCTTCCTTCTGATTACTCTTGTAACTTTAAAGTTTGCATCAATGCATTACGTTGAAGAAATTGCAGGTTTTCTTTGCTATTTGCTTTAGTTACAAACTATATGAATTACTTTATATTCTGCTAGTGCCATAGCTGTGTTAAGACATTCTGCTAGCAGTTGTGTCTTTATTGTGGGAATAAACACATGTCTTGGACTTGTCTCTCAGTTCACTTCCTATTAAAGAGCATTTGAATATCTTACCCTTTTGATCTGTAATACCACAATCTCGTGCGGCTTTGTCAAAAATGGTGGGAGCAGATAGAAGAGACAAAGGAATGTCGATTGTAGGATGTAGTGACTGTTAGCTGATATTTTCCTCCCAAAATAGCAGTGCTTCTTCAGCCAACGGTCCAGAAGAGGCTGTGACCTGGTTCAAGTAATCCAGGATAGGCTGTGTGTCTTCTTAATGGCCTATCCTCGATTACTTGCACTGGGAGGTAGCCACAACACAGTGGACAGGATGTTGGAAGAATTGTTATCCATGTCTTCTCTCAAGTCATTCAGCAAGAAGACCCGCAACAGGAGATAATAGCATGCTGGTTGCTAAGGATGGTCTGCGGGCCATGTTAATGTCCTTTTCTTCTTCCACCCCCATCCAAGATCACGGACAAGATTAAGGACAAGAAAAACTAGAATGCAGAAGGAAAGATATTATCTGCAACCTGTTACTTAAAATGCATTGCTTTGTGGTTAATGACATTGTTATTGTTAATGAATAAAATGATTATCAGTTAAAATGATAATGCACTTTTTTCTGCATATTTGAGAGCAGCAAATAACACAATTATGGAGTAGATGTCTGCAGGTTTATCCTCCTTGTTCATGAATTAGAGCACGGGTACCCAAACTTTTCAGGGCGTGGGCCGGTCACGTGGTTCAGCAGGCCAGTCACGAGGTTCCTCCCACCGGAAGCGGAAGTAAAATGCACCTTGCGATCTGTTTTGCAACAGGATGAGATAGATTTTAAGCTGCCATATTCTCTGCTTAAGCCAGGGGTGCCCAAACTAAGGCCTGTGGCCCAGATCCGGTCCCTGACACCAAATCATCCAGCCCATGATGCCCTCATTGCTCCTGGAAGTGGAAGTAAAACACACCTGTACGGGCGCGTTTTATTTCCGCTTCCAGGAGTGACGAGGGCAGTGCGGGCTGGATGAATTGCCATCAAGGGCCAGATCTGACCAGCGGGCCATAGTTTGGGCACCCCGGAACTAGAGGCATGCCCAGGTTTTTGCCTTCCTGAGTCTTAACTGCTGTCATGTATCCATCCTTCCCTCTTGCTAGGTTTATGTATTAAAACGGCCGCACGTAGACGAGTTTCTTCAGAGGATGGGAGAACTCTTTGAATGTGTGCTATTCACAGCCAGTCTAGCAAAGGTAAGCCACGCCGTCCCTTTCTCTGTGCTTTGATAGTTTGTTTCCGGATGTTTTGAGATTAGCTAGAGCAAAGTTTAAGAGCATGAAGATTCTGCAAGGCTGGAATATCTTCGTAGCATAATAATAAATGTGAAGGGTTTTCCTCCCTCTCTTGTCTGTTCTGAGGACTTCTTCAGACTTGAATGGCAGGGCTTTAGAAGAGCCATTTAGCAAGTGTTCATGGTCATGCTGAAATGATGGAATAGTTGCTTTCTAAAATAGTCCCCAGGAAAAACGCAGACAATGTGCTGGTATGCTTCAGATTTAGGCAGCCTCCCCTTCTCCCTTCCGTTTCTTTTTCTCTGTCTGTCTTTCTATCCCATATGATGCCTAGTATACCTCAAAGACCTTTTAAAAGTTGGAATTCCTCTGCATGTAGTATCAAACAAGGGCAAAATAATTATCTTAATCTTCCCCCCCTTTTCTTCTGCTTCTTATCTGGCAGCCTGTACTTTTGTCTGCTAGTGTGTGGGTAAGTGTTTCCATGGTAACGATGTCACATATGGGCTTGTCTCATAATGTTGCCTCCCTGTATTGCTCATGGTGCCAATATGGAAGGCTTTTTTTTTTAGTTACCATGGTTATTTGGGGAGGGACAAGGTGGAAAGAAAAATGGGAATAAATAGCCTATTACATAAAGTTGCATCTTAGAGCTGGGCACAAATTAATTCTCTATTTTAAGGTCATGCTGGTATATGCAAATAACAGTGGAAATTTCAAGACAAAAACAAGCCACACGTTAACACATTGCAGTTATAATTCTTATTGCAATACTCTAGAATTTATATCTATATTTGTGAATTTGTGCCAGCCTAGAAGGGGGGGAGATTGCTGTTTTGTGCACTTTGTCCTGTTTTGTAGAAAATTTTAATAGAAATAGTATTGCAAACTCCACTGTAGATTTAACTGTGCTGGTGCTGTGCTGTTTTCACTAGTGCTGGTAGTTGTGATAGCAGTAAACATGAAATGTGATTGTTTTCTTTCCTTGTGAATGAGGAGGTCAAATTTCATAGTGTTTGAGAAATTGAATTATTGTGGGGAAAGATCCTTAAGCAAACAAAGTTGAAAGGGACCTTCCATGATGAAATGACACACAATAACGACTAGGAATGATATGTTCTGCAAACCTATTTTTCTGGCCTTACTCAGGCTAAATCTGTTGAATAAAATCTTTGGATATTTATTCATAGAAAGCTGAGCATAAGTGTTTTGCCTAATGTTTGATTGTTTGTCTCAGTAATAATCACCAGTAGTTCATGCTTGATTTGCCGTAAAACAATATTTTATTCAAATATGCTTGTCCAGAATTGAGATCCTTGCTGGTTATTTATAGGCAAATACTAGAATGTATACTAGCATTTATTTTTAAGGGGGTGTTTGGGATCTACACTACCTTGCCCCATTTTTAATTCACTGGTTACATTCTTCTGTTTTTTCACCATACAATATTTCTTGAATGTATTCTGTCATTACCCTTGATTTTCACATCAGTATATCAGGGTTTCTCAACCTTGGCCTTCAGGTGTTCTTGGACTTCAATTACCAGAAGCCCAAGTCAGTGGTTAAGATGCTGAACTTGACGACTGGAAAGTCGGCAGTTCGAAAACAGAATGCTACACAATGGAGTGAGATTCCATCTGTGTCCCAGCTCCTGCCAACCTAGTAGTGCAAAAGCAAGAAATTGCAAATAGATAAATAGGTACCAGTTTGGTGGAAAGGTAAACAGCATTCCATGCACCCCGTTGTCTAGCAGTGTCTGCCACATGTCCACGGAAACGTCTGCAGACACAAGACAGTTCTGTCTCTTTGACTATAAACGGATACGAGCACCGAACTCTAGAGTTAGATATGACTGCCTTTAGAGTTAGATATGACTGCCTTTCAAGCAACTATTATTCCTCCTTTCCTTTCAATTCCATTCTGTTCTCCCTTCCTTCCTTCCTTTTAATGTCTACATTAACAATGTCTACATTGAAAAAGTATTTTTTCATTTTTACTGGAGAAAATGTTAGATAAGATATCTTCCTCCTATAACCTTTTTTCTCTTGTTTTCTCTTTCTTTTTTTGTGGGGTGTGGGCATATCTCTGTATAAAACAGTATGCAGACCCAGTGGCTGACTTGCTGGATCGCTGGGGTGTATTCAGGGCTCGGCTCTTCAGAGAATCCTGCGTTTTCCACCGAGGAAATTACGTAAAAGATCTAAGTCGTCTGGGGCGAGAATTGAGCAAAGTTATTATAGTGGATAACTCTCCTGCATCCTACATCTTCCATCCTGAAAATGCAGTAAGTACCAGTGATAATAATAACCCATAGTAAGTTATTACAGCTCTAGATTTGTGTATTCAGGGATTTGTTGTCTGTTAAGTCCTATAGATTCTTACTACTAAAAAATGTGGCATATGAACACTGGGGAATAAGTAAATTTAAGTGGCTTAGACCTAAGCAACAGAACAGAGCAACCTCTTAATTTGGGACAACTGTTCGATGCATTTTAATTCTGAGCTTCTTCCAAGCAGGTCAAAAGGTAGTTCACACTGGGACTTTGAAGGTACTAGTCTGATCTCTTAGATGCGAGCCTAGATTAAGGAAAATGGTAAGAAAAGAAAATGGAAAGCTCTTTGACAATAATCAGAAACAAGTATTTTCCAAGCACAGACACTTACCTTCAGTTGTTGTGAGCAATCCAGAGGTTTCAGCTTTGCCACTGTTGAGTATATTGATGACACAGTACTGTACGTTAAAAAAATCTGATGCCTTAAAGGGGAATATTGTTGATGGATGCCAGGTCAAGCATTGACCAAGCATGCAAATTTTCTGAGAATAGATCCTGTGACTCTAGAAAAGGTTCAGTTTAAGGCAGAAACTTTTTCTGTGGAGGTTGAAGCTGAGGCATTCATTCTCCAGTGGAGTTGACAAAGGCCGAGGTTACCATTCTGGCAGCAAGTCTGAATCATGGCAGAGACTACCATGGCAGCAACAGGCGTCAAGGCGGTTACAGTGAGAATCCTACAGAGATGTCTTCACCAGTTGTAGTAGTATCATCATCATCATCATCATCGTCGTTGTTGTTGTTGTTGTTGTTGTTATTATTATTATTATTATTATTATTATTATTATTATTATTATTATTATTATTATTATTATTATATTTCAGTCTTATATTGAAAACAAAATTTATATTCCGGTATCCTGTTCCAAACTTACATATTTTACATGTACATAATGGCTGTGATGAAGAACGACGGCCTGCAACTGTTATGATCCCCCTCAAAAAATCTGTCACTTAGCTGCCTTGCTCAGCGCTGATGCTACAAAAAGGAACAGAAAAGAGAATTGGGGACAGTCTGTTCTGAGTGTTTTTTGCCATGTGTATTGCCCCTACTTCTCAGCTGTTTTACTCCACATCAAGTTGGGGAGAGTTTGAAGTCTTTATTCAGTCTTCTGTCCTGAAGTGCTTATCTGATAAAGTGGGAAACAGCAGAAAGATGTGTAAAAGGGCACACACACACACACACACACACCATATTTTCCGGCGTATAAGACGACCCCCAACTTTTCCATTTAAAATATAGACTACCCCTCTTCCAGTGCACACCAAATAAAAATTAACCCATACTCAACCAAGACGCGCAGCCCTCCGAGTCGAATGGGCAGGTTCTGGTGGAGAGCCAATCCACGCCCACGTTCTCTTCCTCGAGGTACAGGAAGATGTGTGCAGCTTGCTTTCCCTTGCTTCATACTCCCCACACAGAGCAGGAACTCGGCTGCGGCACCCCCCACCATATGCGCCGGACATACAAAGCAAGGGGAAACAAGCTGCAGTTAAGTACCTGTCCTATAAGATGACCCCCGACTTTGGCACAGATTTTTCAGGGTTAAAAAGTAGTCTTATACGCCAGAAAATACAGTGTGTGTGTGTGTGTGTGTGTGTGTGTGTGTGTGTGTGTGTATGTATGTATGTATGTATGTATGTATGTATGTATGTGTATATATATATATATATATATATATATATATATATATATATATATATATATATATATATATATATATATATATATATATATATATATATATATATATATATATATATATAGGGGGTGGATCCAGGAGAGTGAGGGAGTGGTCTGGCAGGCTATATTGGGCCCACAGATTAAACGGCATTTACCCCTGTTGATGTAATCCGTCCTTGCTCAGTTTGAGTATAACAAAAAGAAATAAGAGTGGAGAAATACCTAAGTATTGAAATTCTTGTGTCTTGTTCACTTTGTCAGCCTAGGCTCCAGTCATGAATTCTCTAGGAGGCAGGCTGCACACTTGAATTTTTGCACTGACTCTGAATAAAACCACAATATGACCCTTCAAATTCTTAGCTAGGTGATGATAATAATAAATGCATACCATCAGATCAATTTCCAGACAACTAAAGTTCAGTCACTTATATTTCAGGCATCCTGGCTTAGAAACCATTTTGACTTAATGAAAGCTGTGGTTTTTTCCAATTTTTACCACAGTAGTTGTGTAGCATGTAATGTTACCTTGCATAACAAATGTTCAATTCTTGCAATCATGAATGAAACCTCATGGCATGGAAGAATAATAATAGGAATGTGGAAGTGCGAGAACAGCCCACTTTCTCCTCATAGTTTTACAACAGCCATAGATGTTGAAGGCATGGTGTGGGCTCTTGATGCGCAGAGCTATAAAGTGTCTATCAGATCTTGTTTCACAATAGCACGTCTCGGTTCCCTTGCCGGTATTTTGAAGCAAAACATGTGTGCAGGATAATTTGCAAGATATTTTGCTTCACAAGGAGTTTCTCTGTTGGTTTCAGGTGCCTGTGCAGTCCTGGTTTGATGACATGACAGACACTGAATTGTTAGACCTGCTTCCTTTCTTTGAAGGACTAAGCAAAGAAGACGAGGTCTACACTATGCTTCATAAACTCTGCAACAGGTAGCCTTTCAAGCCCCCTTCGCTGCTGGGCTCCCCGCCCCCCCTCCCCCTCCGGGACATTCAGTCTCTCACACGGCATCTCCGAGGAGGCCCTTCTTATCAAGAGCGAGAGGGCTCTTCCCTCTGGCAATGCTGGACATGAAGGACAATCTTGAATTACTACTAAAATCATGGGAATGCTGACGCCGTAAGGTGATAGAAACACTACTTTTTTTAAAAAAAAAAATGAAAATTTAAAAGAAGCTATTTTGAACGCGATTGTTTTAATGAATTTCATAAATGGATACGTTTTACAGGATTCACTTTTTTTCTTAAAACATGCCAAAAATATATATATATTGAAAGCTTGATGTTGTTTCAGCAAGTTGACTTGAGTCCCTTCCCTAACCATCCTGCTATGCAGATCATTTCCCCTGTTCCACCCTGCTTTATAGAGCAGTTGACCTGACTCTGAACTTTTTTCCCCTTCCATGATGAAGTGCCTTTCTGACTGTTGTTTTAAAGATTTAAAGGAAAAAAATCATTTTTGTATAAAGCATATTTCGAGACATCTTTCAGTCTTGTATTGTTTAAATGCTTTAAGAAGAAGAAGAAGAAGCTGGGAATCATTTATAGAGCACTGTAAGATACAGAAGCAAAAGAAGAATTGGCAAGAAATGTGGATGGGGGTCTGTCTCTAAGATGATGTTCTCAGTGTTGTATTGGTTGCACTTGAAATGTTTGGGAGTCAGTGCAGAGACAGAAGTTAACTGGGCAATACATAGGCTGGTGATAGCACTGTCTTAATAATGTGGGGCATGTTTTGCACATAGCTTGGAGTATATTTGCATTTTTTACTCAGTATGGTGAAAAGGTATGAACACAGTGGCAGGCAGTTCCACAGCACTTTCCAGAGGGGTCATCTATGGCCTTTGCTAACGCACAAGTACCAAGTGTTCCCTCTTGTTACAGATGAGATACTGATACAAAGCATTGAAGACAATGGGTGTAATTTATTAAGCTTGAATTCTTTCACATAGAAAGATGTTTATTGAGCTGTTTGGGGAATATGGGCTACCAGCTTCAGTGAAAAGTGCAGGTGATAACCTACTAGCCCACCTCTCAGTCCTAACAATGAGCAGGCGCAGGAGACCGTCCTGGTTTTATTTTGCCTTTGGCAGTTTGGTTTTCTTCAATGCTGCTGTTTAAACATTCAGCAAATGGAGCCGAACCCCCGGCTGTTATACTGTTTTTTGCCACTGTGCCTGTGCTATGGAAACTTTCATTGGAAAACTGCAAACTTCGGTCCACAAAACAAAATCCTGGCTTTGTGTATCGACCACTACACCTTATATTGGCTCATGCAACCAAACATGACATGTAGGTTCTTTTAAACTGGTCTGTTCTCAGTGCTTCCTTTTAAAAGTTCCATGCACTTACCCTAAGCTCTTAAAAATTAGGCACTCTGGTGATTGTTAGTTTCACCACAGCTCACTATTTTTCTGATGTCTCCCAGATTTGATCTGGGATTTTTCACTTTTCCACTGAAGCACTGAGATGATTAGAACTGAAGTTCTTTATGCCTGATGATGTGTTGGAGTTGCCCAGATGTTAAAGCTAAAGAGTTTTTATATGTCTATTAAATTTCTTAGGCTTTCATCTGTTTATGTTCAACCCCATCCAGCCTAGTTGCCAATTGTTTTCAGGATAAAGAACATTCATGCTTATGACACCAGAATCTTCTCTTTTTCTGTTCTCTGTTTTTGGACAATTGAAAGCTGAGAAAGGATACACAATGCCTTCCCAATTATTTTTCTGCTTTCCTTCTGCTTCTGTTTCTTCTACACCAACTGAAATCCGTAGTTGTTCAAATTTAGCCATGCTGGACAGGAATTGTCCAAAACTGTTTGTGTTTAATTCAACCTACTTAATTCAAGTTGAACTGGCTTATTATCCATACTTGCCTTTACTCCAGATTTTGGCTAGTAGGAGCCTCAACAAGCTCAAGTAGATTTCTGGTTCTCAGATTAAACAAAACAGCAGATTGGATCTATTGATCCATTATAAAAGCAGGCCAGTCTCCTTAGCCATAAAACAGGTCAGACTTCCCCATCTCAATGTAGTCTGGCCCTGAAGCAGGCTGGAGGAGGGTGGAATAGAGTTAGCCACAAGCACAGTACAAAATGGACGTAATACCTTGGCCCTCCCCAGCATGGTGCCTTCCATGTTTGTACTGGAGTGCAACTTCCATAGATTGGGAATGTAACACATCTGGAGGACACCAGTTTGGAGGGGATTACCACAGTAGAATTTCACCCAATGTTTGCAAAGCTTTTGCAGTGTTGAACGAGTGTTAACAAGCCTATTTATCCCAAAATTACCACCCACTTAAATCCCACCAAGACTTTGTTTGCCCGGTGGAGGTTAATCCTTTCAGTACTGTATGGCAAACATAGGAGAAAAACCAAACTACTAGGGATGTTGTCTTTAATTTTTTTTAAAGAAACAACAAAGTATGGATTCTGGATAGTCCATTAAGCTTACTGTCAAAGAACGTGTTCTTTTAATTTTGTGTATGAATTCAGAATAATGACACAGTTGTACTGCCAAAGCGTGTCCTCTGAGCAGTATTTTTCCACTGTATTTTCTGGCCTTCTGAGCCTTGAATACAGTCTGCAGGGAAAGTCTTCAGGTTGTAGTCAGGGCAAGTATGATGGAAACGGTTGGAAATAAGTAGAAGAAAACCACCGGTGGTTCTTCTTGTTCGTCTTAACTCTCTTGATCTTCCCAATTTCCAGTTGTTATCATCTTGCCCTTCCTAGTGTGATGTGACCTTCTGATAGTTTTATGCGATCTGTTTGTACATAATGCAGACCATTTTCATTTGATGTTCACTTTTTATAAAATCAATGATTTAATCTCTTAACCAGTTGCCTTAAATGTCTGTGAATGAATGTTGATTATTAAAAGTGTCTTGTAACACCATGGAGTCCACATCTAGTGGACAGTGGAACTTAAGTTTTCAGTTTTTCTCCTCTACTCCAGTGTTGATGAATCTTAATGAAAATACCTCTGGAATGTTGAAAAATACCACAACCAGTGGCTTCTTATAACAACATCATGGTAACCTTAAAGATTTGTGTACTTCTAGTGCCATTGGTAACTGTTGTGAGCTGAAATTCCCTTTGTCAACTGTTTATCTTGTGTTCCTGGATGACGAGAGAGAAAAATCAAAGATGTTGGACCTTTAATGACTCAACTCAGTTGACCTGTAAGTACTCTTGTGTATTGCAGAAGCTAATACATGCCTAAGAGCCCTTGAAAAACAATCAGCTAAAATCTGCTGCAGTTTTGTGCCATAAAATTGCATGATAAGCTGTTTTGGGGGATTTTGTAATATATATTTTAAACTATGGTGGTTGGTGAGGATTCCTGAGCCCTCTATTGAATGAAGCAGTTTAGTGTCACAGAGCAGACACTGCGGCAAACATCTATTCATATGACCCTGGAGATAGGACAGTCATTTCCAGGAGGTTAGCTACGTTTAGTCTAGTGCTGCCAAATCAAGAAAGTGTGTCATGACATCTTGAAGGTTTACTAACTAGTTCTACTGGGCATCAGCTTTTATAGATGGCTACATGCATTTCAGGGTACTGCGGTGGCTTAGTAGTTAAGACTGCTGAACTTGACAACTGGAAGGTTGGCAGGTCAGCAGTTCGAAAGACCTGAGTGCTGCATGTCGGAGTGAGTTCCTGTCGTCTGTCTCAGCTCCTACCAACCTAGCAGTTCTAAAGCAAGAAATTGCAAGTAGATAAATAGGTACCGCTTCTGTGGGAAGCTAACAGTGTTCCATGCACTCCGGTGTCTAGTCATGCCTGCCTCATGGCCAAGAAAATATCTGCAGATGCAGACAGCGCTGACGCTTTGGCTGTAAATGGAGATGACCCTAGATCATTGGTTTCCAACATGGGGCCGATGCCCCACAAGGGGGCTTCAATTCCCAGAAGCCTAAGTCAGTAGTACATTGGCTGATCAGTGCCTTGGGGAATTGAATTAGGCTTATGGGAATTGGAGTCCAAAACCCAAAGGTTGGGAAAGACTGCCCTAGAGTCAGATACAGCTGGCTTTCGATCATGGGTGACCTTTACATTACATGCATTTCATGCAGTAGCCCAGGAAAGTTTATCCTTAGTAAAAAAAAAATGCTACTTTTTGAACCCCAAAACATTTTCTTCTGATGTCATACAGCACCCTGATTGGAGAGCTCTTTTGAGGATGATGGCTGACACAGCACACAGAGCTGAGTAACTTGGGTGGGTGGGCGGGTGGGTGGGATTGGGGGCAAGATGCAAATGTATTATGGACCCCTTCACTATTCAATGCCAATAGAATTGCATATTGCTCCTCTTCCATTGCAGCATCCTATGGTACTAAAATACCTGCTTTTGGTGGTTTATTACCCATCCTATGGGAAGATCCAGAGGAAGGACCACCATGGTACCCTGGCTTTGAACAACGGCCTGAAAAATTTCCCAATTAAGGTGCCATACAGATTGGGTCCACAATTCCCAGAATACCACTACAAAGAAATAATTTTTTTTCTAAGCTCTCACACAATGTTAACAGGCCTGTTGGATGCTTTTGGTTTCCTGAACATTGACAGGTTAGTTGTTGCTGTGCATTGTAAGCCCTAGAACAGTGATGGCAAACCTCAGCACTCCAGCTGTTCTTGGACTTCAATTCCCATGCAGTAAACCCATTCATGTGGATCCACAGGGACTTGGGCTTCTATTTCACAGAAATTGCAAATATTCATTATGTTCTTGAACTCATGGTAGTTTTGCTTTTATTCACCTGATTTCTCCAGGCAGAGATGAGTTTACCAGGGAGGATATGTTAATGATGCTGGCATTAAATTATGTCCCGTTACTCACTAAAGTGTTATCTGACCTGAAGTTCTGTTCTCAGCTATCAGATACTTTTCAGGGGAAAGATTAAAACAGGGGTGCCCAAAGTTTTCAGGCCATGAGCCGGTCACGTGGTTCAGTGGGCTGGTCACGTGGATCACCGGAAGCAGAAGTAAAACACACCTTGCAATCTGTGTTGCAACAGGAAGCAGAATGGGTGCGTTTTGCTTCCGGGAGCGATGAGGGCGGCGCGGCCCGGATGAATTGGTGTCAGGGGCCGGATCTGGTCCATGAGCCATAGTTTGGCTACCCCCGGATTAAAAGGATGCACCTGTCCATGGGTGCAGTAGGAAACTCATACATGCATTGGGATTACTGCTTGCAGAATTGGATCTTTCTCTCACATGCTACTCCTAGATTTTCCTCTTGTGTTCATTGACAGTAATTGTGCTCTGAACTGCAAGTAACCTGCACTGAGAAGAGAATGAAGGCTGGATAGCAGGGGGTTCCCAACCTTTTTGCGCTGTGGGCCAGACTAAGCCCCCCGGACAGCTGAGCAGGCCGGTCATGTGGTTCCTCCCACTGTAAACACTGCTGCACATTTATGACAGTGTTTATGGCAGGCACGGTCACGTTTTACAGCAACCATCTTCTGGTAGTGGCAGTGGGCAAAATGCTAATAAACTTGTGAACCTCCCAGAGAATGCACTAAGTGCGCTATGGGGGTGGTATAGAAGTGTGATTGCTTTGCTTTCTAGTGTAGTGTCTATCACATGGCAGACAATTCACCCAAAGGTGCAGAACACTCATGCGGGCCATAGGTTGGCCATCTCTGCTAGATAGGTACTTCCAGTCTATTGGTGAAGAGGGAGAAAGCAGAAATATGAGTCTCCAAATTCTAGAAAGCTCTCCATGCAGGGGTTGCATATAATCAAGTATGATTTATATCCTGCCCTAATATACAGTAATTGGCTTGACTAGATATTTAGGCCACAATCCTAATGGAAAGAAATGTAGGTGCATTTGGTAATTGCACGAGTGTTTTGTACCTTTGGGTGAATTGTCTGCCATGTGATAGACACTACACTAGAAAGCAAAGCAATCACACTTATGTACCGCCCCCATCGCGCGCTTAGTGCACTCTGGGCGGTTCACAAGTTAATTAGCATCCCACACACACACATGTTGGGTATTCATTTTACAGACCTCGGAAGGATGGCAGGCTGAGTCAACCTTAAGCCCTGATCAGGATCAAACTCACAACCTTTTGGTTGTAGGACAGCAGTTTAACCGCAGAAAGAGGAAACATCTTGCATGATTCCTATTCTGCATAATTATTTTTAGCAGGCCATCGTTTTTCACTCAAACTGCAAGACAGAATGCCTTGGGTACATGGGGGCGGGAACTGATGTGCGATAGTTTCCACCCCATGGTATTCTTCAGTATACCAGGAAAAACCCCACATGTAACTAAAGTTGAACTATGACTGTGCCCAGAATATATTTTGTTAAAAATATATTTTTAAATTGCTTAGGGCAGGGATTCTCAACCTGCGGCCCATGGGCTGGATGTGAACCATGGCACCATTTCATGTGCCGTGCGCACTGCCTCCACCACACCAGGAAGTGCCATGTGGTGGAGGAAAGGCAAAATGGCCGTCCGGCCCCCGAAGCTGTCTGAGGGAGTGTGACCCAATGGCCCCCGGCTTTAAAAGGTTGAGAACTCCTGGGTGTTGAAAGCTGCCAGCAAATGTCTGGTTGCTTTGTTATTTTGGATAACCCAGTCAATTCTGTTCCTATTGCTTAGCCTTTCTTTTAATTTTTAATGCTAAGATTTTTAGCTTTAAAAAAAAAATCTCTCCATCTCCAAAGAGTTTTATTTTCTCATATATTTATTTTCTGTCACTGCATTCTTTACAAATAGAAATAATTTGGGGACAGTTACATCTAAGTCCCCAGCCTGTATCAGGAAATTGCATTTGGCAATGCCAGTGTAAAGAATAAATTAGTCTATATATTTTCCAGCCTATAAAATGCTCTGTAGATCTATTTTTTTAAATATATATATTATTATATATATAATAAAACACAAAACCAGACAGACCTATTGTAAAATGAATGTTTTTGCCTCTGATTTCCAAGGCATGAGTGTGTTTCTTTCATGTGGTTGTGAAATTGCCTGAAATCGTATCAGCTATCTATGCAAAAAAGAAGAAGCTATTTTTCTGTTACATGTAAAAAAATATGGATCATGGGGAAATTTGAAAAGGCTAATAAGCAATGTTTGTTAATATAATAAAGAAACTGTTTACATTTTTTTCCCACATGTGCCATGAGCGTTTCAAGAGAAGAGCATTTTCAGTCGGGAATTGAATGATTCTTTTCTTTGTTGCAAATAAAAGTTTATTTTTTAAGAAAAACAGTTTGGCACATGTAGCTATAATATTCTGGGAATGCAGCCACTTTTTAAAAATATCAAAGGTTTTCCAGTTTAAAATGGCAGTAATACTTTTTTCCCCTTGTCTACATAATCTTGTTTACTCTAAGGCAAGTATTATGTGTAGCTCTTGAGCTATGCTAAATAATGCAGCATTTCGTTGAGAACTGGTTTATTTACCAAATTAAGTATTTTACAAAAGCTATATCTAGCGCTCTTACGTGTTTGTTTAAATCTATTTAGCACAGAAAAATTGTCTCAGTAGAAGAGGTCTTTGAAGCATCTATGCCAGAGATAAAATGTAAAACTTCCATGCATTCCGGAAATGTTAATTTCATCCCCAACAACATTGTTAATGTATCCCAGGAGCATTCTTCGCCTAAATTTTGATAAAGTCTATCCCAATTCTTCTGTGCCTAGGCCAGACACGAAACTACCAAAACAAAGGCACCTTTTGGTGAGTTCATTCTGCAGTTCCTTTTGCCTGACCTAGTGTGAGAAAGATTAGCTGGTTGCCGTTGCACTGGGAACGCACGATGGTGGTTCAAAACTGCTACAATCTTCAAGGAGACTCTTTCTGTGTACCCCGGTTATCCCAATAGTGGCCAACCTTGGCACTCCAGGTGTTCTTGGACTTTAGTTCCCAGAAGCCCTGGTCAGCAGGAGTCCTGACTTGGGCTTCTGATATTTGAAGTCTAAGAACACCTGGTCTCCTGTGAATCCACATTAATGGCTTAACTGCGCATAATTCACAGGAAACCACGAAGAAGCTGGGGATATGATCCAGTGATGGCCAACCTTGGCTCAAGGTTGGCCATCACTGGATCATATCCCCAGCTTCTTCGTGGTTTCCTGTGAATTATGCGCAGTTAAGCCATTAATGTGGATTCACAGGAGACCATGAAGAATAAGAACAGGTACAGGTAAGCAACCTGTCCTCCTTGAAGTTGTACTTTGGTAGCATCTTGGGCCCTGGCAGTGAGGTCTACTGATCTTAAGGTCAGTGTATGCTGAGTGGGCGGCATACAAATCTAATAAATCAAATCAAATCAGAAAAAGGCTTTGATGTACTGCTACTGAGAGGTGGGACAGAGACCAGCCTTCCCATTTGTACGTGGTTCTTTCAGTCCACCAGGTGGAAGAGTTGAGCTAACCTTTTGAGCTGGAAAACCTGCCTTGAAAAAAGTATCAACATTAAAATACAGCTGTTGGTTCAAAAGGTTTGTTTTGGAAACCACCTACCACCCTTTTGCCCATAAATGCAGGAAGGAGTACAGTAAAAGCCCGACTTACAAATGCCTCAAGTTACATAAAAATCCTACTTACATAATGATTTTATGCTAAAACCCAGATTTACACGATTTCTTATGGGTTTGCTTCAAGTTACATAAAGATTCTTTTCCCTATGGGTTTGCTTCGATTTACATAAAATTTTCATTTTTCCTATGGGTTTACTTCGAGTTACGTAAAAAAATAATTTCCTATGGGTTTGTTCCGAGTTACAAAAAAAATCGATTTAAGCAAAAGCCTACAGAACGGACTTTTTTTTCGTAAGTAGGGGTTTTACTGTATGTTGTTTCAAGCAAGTCCAAAAAATGGAGAAATTGGTTTAATTGAAAATTACCCTGGTTTACTTGTTATAGCAATGACACTTCTATACTGTCCTATAGTGTTTAGTGCACTCTCTGGGCACTTCACAAATTAATTAGCATTTTGCCCCAACATGCTGGGTACTCATTTTAACGACCTCGGAAGGGTGGAAGGCTGAGTCAACCTGGAACACCGTCGGGATCGAACTCACAACCTTATGGCTGCAGTTCAGCAGTTTAACCACTGCACCACCAGGGTTCTTGTTGCATTTATGTCTTACATTCTGTCAGTCACAGAACTCAAAAGTGGCCCCTGAAGAATTGGGGGGGGGGGGAGGTCTCCCTTCTTGAGAGATGGGCCACATCCAGACCTGTGCATGTTTATTCAGGTTACTGCATGATATGCCCTCATTGAGTGCCATGTTACAACCTGTCTGGTTTTAGAGTAGGGGAGAGCAAAGAGTGACCCTCCATGTGTTGAGACAGTGGTGAGGAATGCTAAAAATAGCAACTAACAACATTTTGACCTAAAAAGAGCACTTTACACACACACACCTGCTTTAAAGACTCACTTTCCACCGCCACAATGTTTGTTAACCCGAGTATTTATAAATGGTTGTGTTCAATTTGCATGGCCAGTTTTCAAGTGAAAACGCCAATTAGTCTTGTCAAGCGCGCGTTGCAGCATTAGTGGCCTTTGGTGAACCTGCCGTGGCATGATGCTGAGGCCTCTTTTCCTCTTTTCTCATGCCATTTCTGACACCCAATTTATAAGAAGAACATCGGAAGAGGCCTTTTACATCCGATCAACAGAACACCTGCACCAACTTCCTGTTTCCAACAGTGGCCAGAAATGTATGTTCCTTCTGGGAATCTCAAGCAAGGCCATGAAACCAACAGCCATTCCAAAGAATTTGCCCTTCGATAACTTGTATTCGTACATACACCGACCTTTGAGTGTGGCAGGAGGAGTTCCACAATAGATCAAATCTGTGTGAAGCAGCAAATCCAACTCCCTATTGTGTTAGTCCAGTTTCCTGGCTGAGAGGCTGCATAGCTGGATTTTCCACCACGGCATTGTTGACAGAGTTCTAGCAGTGCTAACAGTCTGCCGAGTTTGATGCGAGCAGCGAACAAGAAATTGCACACTTGTCTATTCCAGCGTGGGGCAAATGGTTATTCAAACATTTAAAAAAAAAACCATTTGATAGGCTTATGACTGCATTTCAACTTCTCAAAAGTTGCAGCAAGCTTGGTAAAAGAAAAATGGAGGTTTCCTTCTTGCAGATTCCTGCTAAAAAGGCTTAGCGCGAGGGTGCTCAACCTTTTTAAGCCAGGGGTCTGATCACACCCCCTCAGACAGTTGGTGGGCCAGATAGGTGCCACTGTGCTGCCTTTGGTGGTGGGGGTAAGTGGTGGGGGTTCGGGCATTCCCGCCACTGCCACCCAAGACTCCACCCACATCGCCACCACCCCAAGCCACTCCCCACACATACACACCACTTACTGGCCTGGAGGAGCTGAATGGCACCAACTCATCTGGCCTGCGACCTTGCTCCAGCCACCACCGCCCCCTCAATCCTTGTCTCCTCTGCTCATCTTGGCGTGTCCCTAATGGTGATCCGTTGCAGGGCAGATGTAAGTCTTACAACGTCCACCCTGCTATGGAGCACCGTTAAGGACACACCAAGCCAAGCAGAAGAGACAAGGATTAAGGCGGCAGTGGCGGTGGAAGTGACAGCCCATGGGCCATAGGTTGAGAACCTCTGGCTTAGAAGAACCTAAGTCCCTCATATTTACACCTTGACCTAATGTTTGCACCAACTATGCTTGAATCTGTGATACCTCCCAAGGTTGCTTTTCAGGAGAGGTCACTTAATTTTACATCTCCATATTATTATTCATTTCCTATAACAATCTATGCCAAACACATGTAGGAAACAAGATTGTGCAAAGGATATATTTTCATGTTTTTTCTTCCATTTTTAGGCCTGTTTTGTTTAGTTTTGTTTTCCTGTTATATCATAGTTTTTGGTTTTCCACTGATTTCAGTGGAATCTTCTGTTGCCGCTAGCTATGGTGTTCTCTTTCCAGATGGTGTGAAATTTCCAGGCTTTATACTGTTTCTACAACATATCACCGTAGCCTGTTTTTCTGTCTTGTAAAACAAATGTGGGCGCATTCATTTCTCGGATTCCTTTTAACAACAACAATCAGTGGGGAAATTACAGCCATGGCATTCTGTGGGTTGGAGATATTATGTTACCTGACGTTCATTAAGTATCCACGCTTGTTGATTAGTTTATACAGGTCAGCTCACCCCCAATATCCTCAGGTTCAGTATCCACAGTTTCAGTTATCGGCGGATCTAAAAATATTCTATAAAATCCTGAAGTACATAATATATATGTATTTCTATGGTGCCACTAGAGGCCATTCTACAATGTGAAACATAGGGTTTGCTATTATCCATAGTTTCAGGTATCTGCAGTAGGTCACTTGAACATTTCCCCCACAGATATAGCAGGGGACCTATATTTAAATTCCTGCTGTTCCTGGTTTTTTAAATTGATTTTATTTAAATATGCTCAGATTGCTTCAAGAGTGTAGAAGAAGCACAGCTGAATCCTGTGAATACATTTTGTAAATTTATGAAAATTGATGCAATTTGTATACAGCAAACCCCCGACTAACAATGCGTTCGAATAGCATCATTTTCTATTAACAACGCTACCGACGCCCCCTACGTGATCTCCCGCACAACGACAAAAAACATCGTTATTCGAATAGCAATGGTTTTTTTACCGTCATTGTGCAAATAACTACAGTTTTTTGACGTTCTGTGGGAGATCTCCCATAGGAAACCGCAAAACGATGTTTTCCGCATAACGATGCTACTTGGGGAACCAAGCAATGTGAGCGTCTACTGTACTATGGTTTCCAGTATCATCCTGAAAAGGACAGGAGTGTTCAGAATTGGATTTCACAAAAACAGAATTCAAATTTTTATGCACACAAGTGAAAATAACCAAATGCCAGGGGCAGTGGTCACATGCCAGACTTAGTTTTCTTGTCGGAGCAGTGGCAGAGTGATCTGAGATTACAGGATTTAGTCATCTCACCTGTGCCATGGTCAGATCACTATCTGGTGACTCTTGACTTTCTGGGGGCGACGCTTCATCGTAGGGAGGCAGGGCCTATTAAAATGGTTCGCCCTTGGCGACTAATGGATCCAGATGGATTCCAGAGGGAACTGGGGGATGTTCCTCTGGATCGGATACACGATTCACCCAAGGCACTTGTCGACCTGTGGAACAGGACGGCAATAGCAGCCTTGGATGAAATTGCGCCACTGCGGCCTCTCCGTGCCTGTGGGGTTAGGTCATCCCCGTGGTTCACAGATGAACTGCGGGAACTCAAATGGGCAAAGAGACGCCTAGAGCGCCGCTGGGTGAAGACCCAGGATGACTCCAATTGGACACTAGCTAGAGCTGCTATTAGGGCCTACCTAGTGGCGATGGGGGTGGTGAGGCGTCAATACTTCACCACCCTTATTGCCTCCGCTGACAATCGCCCAGCCGCCCTGTTCCAGGTAACCAGGTCCCTCCTCGGTAAGGGGAGATCGGTGCCCGGTTGGCAGGGTTCGGCTGAGGACTTTGCTGACCATCTGGTGGAGAAAATCGATTGGATTCAATCAGGGCTGAATCCCGGCGTGGATGGGGAGGGTCGGGGGGGGGGCACCGGAGCACAGTCTTGCTGTACGATCTGGGATCGGTTTGATCCTGTTGTCCCTGATGAAGTGGACAGGCTCCTTGCAGCTGTGCGTGCCACTACGTGTCCTTTGGACCCCTGCCCCACCTGGTTGGTGAAAGCCTCCAAGATGGTGACAGGTGGCTTGGTCGGGGCGATAATAAATGCATCATTACGGGAGGGGGTATTTCCTGCACCGCTAAAACATGCTTTGAAAAGGTTGGGAACCCTGTAATAGAGACTTTTATTTGCACTGAGCGCTGATGGGGAAACAGCAGCTAAATGTTGGACTGTAAATCCCAGCATCCTTCACCATTGTTTAGCCTGGTCTGGGCTGATGGGAGATGCAGTAAAGGGTCATCAGGAAGTCTACTGGGGTGCGGAGAAAGAGCCTCCTCAAAGATTGTGGTATTTTTTAACCACAACCGGGCGTACCCTGGTAACGGCAACCTTGTGTTCCCACCTAATCTTTCTCACACTAGGTCAGGTGAAAGAAACTGCAGAATGAACTCCCGGAAAGGTACCTTCATTTTGGCAGTTGTTTGTGACACAGCCTTCTCACACAGCCTTCTCTGAAAGGCTGCATGTGACTGAATATCCAGATTTGTCCAGGGTGGTCTTTCACTGCTGATCATAGAGCTGGTCCAATTGCCATGTTAATGCATGACAGCAAAACAATCTTCCCTGCAGTGCTTTGATCAGAAAGCATCTAACTTGGAGCCAGAGAGATTTGTGACATCCAGGCCTGTGAATCTGCAGCCTGCAGCATCAAAGGTAGATACTCTCATGTGCGTGTTTTTTTTTTGTCCAAGCACCTTTGCCACAATCCTCGGCACCTTTTTCTGGAACAATGTTCAGAGTCAGCTGGAAATTTTAACGTTGCCTGGTTAGGCGGGCTGAACCTCCAGAGAACCTGAAGTTAATATTTTACCTGGATTTAAGAGCAAAAGAGACTGTAAAAGGAGCAAAAGTTGGTGGAGGTGAAGAAGGTAGAAGGTGAATGCCCAACAGTTGGCTTTAAAGAGTAGGACGCCCTAGCTCAAAAGCCAGTCGTATCCAACTCTAGGGTTTGGTGCTCATCTCCATTTACTGCCCAAATACCAGCACTATCTGCCCCTGCAGATGTTTCCATGATCATATGGCAAGCATGACTAGACATTGGGGTGCACGGAATGCTGTTTACCTTCCCACCAAAGTGGTACCTACTTATCTACTTGCAATTTCTTGCTTTCAAACTGCTAGGTTGGCAGGAGCTAAGACTCCATCGGAGCTCACTCCAATGTGCAGTACAGTAGACCCTCACATAACGACGTTGCTTGGTTCCCCAAGTAGCGTTGCTATAGGGGAAACGTGCGGTTTTGAATAGCAGCTGTGCCATCTAGCGGAAAAAAACTGTCATTATCTGCACAACGGCGTTAAAAAAACGTCGTTAATCCGCACAATGATGGTTTTTCGTCATCGTGTGGATAGTCACGTGGCGAGTGATGACGCGTCGGTAAGCGGAAATGATGCTATTTGAACGCGTCGTTAATCGAGGGTCCACTGTACTCAGGTTTCAAACTGCTGACCTGTCAACCTTCCAGTTGTCAAGTTCAGCGTCTTAACCACTAAGCCACCGCAGGGTACCGACATACTAAAAGCCAGGAGGAGCTAGAATCAAAGATGGCATTGAAAGCCAGCAGTGAATAGAGAGAGATTCTTTTGATCCATAAACTTGAATTAAATTCTGTAGACACTTCTAGGAGATGCCTTGGATAGTCAGCCAACACATGGTCCAAAACTAGTCAAAGCTAAATGTGCAATTACAGGTCATGTTCAAGGGATGCATCTGACATCTGAACTAAAGTTGTTCCGTCTCTACAGAAGGATATTTCTGTCTGAGAAAGTTCTCAGGCAAACTTGCATGGATGGTCCCTTGGTGAAAATGCACACTGGGAGATGTAGCGCAATGTCACTTGACAAAAACTTGATGGCAAACTGGGTTCAGATCTAGACAATTCTTGTGGGGAAAACAAACAAACAAGGATCTTTCACCCTGTTTCTCAGATATTTAATTTTCTCACAGTCAACTTATCCGTTACTGCAATCTGCACCAAACTACAAATCCTATGAGTCCTTAAGAAGGAGTCAAGGTAGTTAATGTATTACCAGGCTGCTACAACTGGTGCGATTGTGTTAGCCTAAGGAGCAGCACACAACACATTGTGGGTAAAAGTTGGGATTGCTAAAAACTATTTGGAGTTAGTGGTTTCACTTTCCTGGATTCCAAGCAAGAGTAGATCGAAACGGCTTATGTTTTACTACTTCTTGATCATTAAGCAAACAGGATGCTTATTCACCCAGTCCAAACCTCCTAACTCAAGATCAACCTTGATCTAACAAACTGCAGCATTGATCTAGTATTTAAAGCTGTTGAAGAGGTGGAATGATGTATACGAAATAAAACTTACAAGGTCGAAAATTGCCATAGAACTTTCTTGTTGTTGTTGAGGGTTTTTTTTTTTTGGTTTTTTATTTTTGCATTTTGACTATTCTATTTCCTCCTTTTTTCCCCCCACCGCCTATATCCGTTTTGGTGAACCTTGGCACTCCAGATGTTCTTGGACTTCAATTCCCAGAAGCTCAAGCCCCCTGTGAATCCACATGAATGGGTTTACTGCAATTCATCCGGCCCACGCTAACCTCGTCGCTCCCGGAAGTGGAAGTAAAACGTGCCTGTATGGTTAAGGCTCTTCCGGGTTAACCCTTCCTCCGTACGGGTGTGTTTTACTTCCGCTTCCGGGAGCGACGAGGGCAGTACGGGCCGGACGAATTGCAGTCAATCCATTCGTGTGGATTCACAGGGGGCTTGGGCTTCTGGGAATTGAAGTCCAAGAACATCTGGAGTGCCAAGGTTCACCATCACGGGCCTATATCTCTTGCTGCTGCATTCCTGTGAGTAATTATCCTCTCTTTTCAACCCTTGCCCAATTTCCACTCACACCCTACCACCCTGACAGCAAACACAGTAGCTAAGAAACGTTCAGGCAACCGGACGTGCAGCATATTATTTATTTTATTTTAATTTTTGTAAGAGAAGCCCCTCCTTCCTTTGCACTTTGGCCAAGATTTTTTCCCATTTCATTACACCCTTCACTGACCTCTAAATATTTCCTGTGCGCTTTGTCAGCTTTTCTAGTAGGGTAACGAAGACGGGCTTGTGAGTTGACTCATACATTCTGGTTTCACTCGGAGTGTGGTGAGAAGTTCTGTTCTATTATTTCAAAGTACAGTATTGGTGGTTTCCACCCACCTTTACCTAACCGCATATTGAGCATGTTCATCTATTCATTCATTTTATTTTAATGCCTTTATTTACAAAAGTTTCCCACTCTGGGCGGTGTACAACATTAAAACAAATGCAATAGGTAAAGGTCACCCTTGTTGAGAAGCCAGTCATATCCAACTCTAGGGTTTAGTGCTCATCTCTGTTTTTAGCCAAAGAGCCAGCGCTGTCTGCATCTGTAGATGTTTCCGTGGACATGTGGCAGGCATGCCTAGACACCGAAGTGCACAGAACGCTGTTTACCTTTTCCACCCAAGTGGTACCTGTTTATCTACTTGCAATTTCTTGCTTTCAGACGGCTAGGTTGGCAGGAGGAAGAAGTAAATGAGGAAGTAAAGAAGAATAAATAGAATTACTCTTAGAGGAAGAAAATTAGAATAATTGAAGGACAAATCACAAACCGCAGTCACTCAAAACCTCCCCACAATGACTTGGCAAGGCACTACAGTCTGCCATTGTTCTCATTGTGGTGCTAAACCCATGCGTAATCCATATGGAGGACCAGGAAGTAGTTTCTGTTCTCCCCAAGAATCTGGTGATAAATAGCAACCTGGAGCCAGGTTTTGTGGTGTTTTGTGCTTCGTTTTGTGCGCTCCTGCAGGGTGTGGCTACCACTCTACCTGGTTGTGATATTCCCTGTCCCCCACCTCACACACACACACACACACACACACACACACACACACACACACAAGAAACCAAGCCTTTGCCAAGGGAAAGCTTGCAACAGACTGTCATTTGGTTATTCAAAGAGATGTTGAAGGTTTTAATTTAAGAGGTAAGGTTTTAATCTCTGCGCAGTGCGCAGGTGGATATTTCCCCTTCTTTTCATTTTTTTTATTTAAAAAAAATATGTCACAGTCCCCATCCAACAATGGGACTGCAGTGGCTCAAGTGGCTAAGACGCTGAGTGGGAAGTGGAAGGTCAGCAGTTCGATTCCTGAGTACTGCAGGACGGAAATGAGCTCCCATCTTCGTCCCAGCTCCTGCCAACCTAGCAGTTCGAAAGCAAGAAATTGCAAGTAGATAGATAGGGACCATATTGGTGGTAAGGTAACAGCGTTCTGTGCGCTCCGGTGTCTAGTCATGTCTGCCACATGACCACGGAAACGTCTGCAGAAGCAGACAGCGCTGGCTCTTCGGCTTAGAAACAGATGAGCACTGCACCCTAGAGTCGGATATGACTGGCTTTCGAGGAAGGGAAACCTTTACCCCATCCAATAAACCTATCTGTTTCCAGAGATGAGCACTGAACCCTAGAGTTGGATACGACTGGCTTTCGAGCAAGGACAAGCTTTACCTAAAGGAGTAAGATTGGGCCGAGAATATACTGTATAGCCTTTTGGAATTAGGGGATAATTATAAAAAAAGAAAGTATTATAGCCCTACAATAAGTAATGCAGAATGATGTTGCAGAATGACACATTGGTCTCTGATTGAGTGAACTACCCTGATGTCACAGAAAGGGTACACTGGTAAGGCGGGAGGGGGGGGTCACATGAAAATGCTGTGGGCCGGATCTGTCCCACGGGTCTTAGGTAGCCCACAGTCATAAAAGGCTGCTTTTGTACAACAGAGAAATGAAGGATGGGGACTATTGGGCGGTAGGTATGGCCTCACATTTTCTAATTTGTTCTTCCTCCTTGTTCTTGTTGAAATCCGGCTTGCAGTTCAGGTGTGCGTGAGCAGGTGTATAAACAGAGCACCTCTCTGGTTCCACACCTATGGCCCGGATTATATGTGCCTCTTCTGAAACTAATAGCTGAATGGTTAGAGGAGAAACTGTGAGTCATGAAACCAACAGTGAGTTAGGAAAAGAGATTCCTTCTGATGTAATGAAGGTTGATATTTATTTGTAATTTCCCTTCTGTGGGTTTTTTTTCTTGAAAACCACCCCAGCTGAAGCTCAATTTTGAAAGCATCAACGAAATACAGTTGTCAATTAAAAATATGTTTTTTCAAAGTACGTATTTATACATGGGAGCTGCCAACCTAGCAGTTCAAAAGCAAGAAATTGCAAGTAGATAAATAGGGACCACTTCAGTGGAAAGGTAAACAGTGTTCCGTGCACTCCGGTGTCTAGTCATGCCTGCCACATGTCCACGGAAATGTCCTCAGATGCAGACAGCGCCGGCTCTTTGGCTATAAACAGAGATGAACACGTACAACTCACAACATTAAAAACCAGCTTGTGCATCTTTTTACACTCTAAATTGAGACGTTAAAGAAAATCTCATGTCTTTCAAACGTTATGGAGTATTGTATGTTTTAATTCTCTGCTTTTATTGGTTTATAGCAGGGGTT
This sequence comes from Bradypodion ventrale, assembly GCA_035047345.1. Lineage (NCBI taxonomy): Eukaryota > Metazoa > Chordata > Lepidosauria > Squamata > Chamaeleonidae > Bradypodion > Bradypodion ventrale. Next base: position 132,658,811 of record JAWDJE010000006.1, on the reverse strand, counting down.
CCCAACCTTTTATGCACCACAGGCCAAACCATGCCCCCCGGACAGCTGAGTGGGTTGGTTATGTGGTTCCTCCTACCATAAATGCTGCCGTAAAACACGTCCGTTTACGACAGCTGCAGGTGCATTTATGGCAGCATTTATGGCAGACGTGGGCTGTTTACACATGGGTGGGCACATTTGGCGGCTGTTGTAAATGTGTCTGCTTTTGGTAGCAGTGAGGGCAGCAATGGGCCACATGAAATGGTGTCGTGGGCTGGGGCTGGCCCATGGGCCATACCCCTGGCATACAGCTCCCTTAAACAAATATATCCATACCTGCATGTTCCAAAATATGCTTCATCCCATCATAATCTTGAATCTTAGCTGCAAATTGATGTGTACAAATCAGTGGCTAGTGCTGTATGACCTGTGGTGGTTCCAGTCTCATTGGCAGATCCAAGGCTTTCCCACCCTTTTGCAAGCACAAAGTGTTTGCTCTCAGCTCATGCTCCACTTAGGAGCAATTGCCAAAGCAGAACTGCTTGTGTGAATCAGAAAGAACAGGGCGAGAATGCAGCACAAGACCCCACTGAGATATCCACAGGTGGTTGGCAGATGGAATTGACAGAGGAGCCCTGGTGGCGCAATGGTTAAACTTCCAAAAGGTTGTGAGTTCGATCCTGACCAGGGCTCAAGGTTGACTCAGCCTTCCATCTTTCCAAGGTCGGTAAAATGAGTACACAACATGTTGGGGGCAAAATGCTAATTAACTTGTGGACCGCCCAGGGAGGGCACAGTGCTTATGTGGTGGTAAGGTCTCCCATGCTTCATTCATATCCGACTCTTTAGTGTTGTGCTCATTTTTGTTTACAGCCAAAGAGCCAGTGCTGTCTGTGTCTGCAAACATTTCTGTGGTCCTGTGGCAGGCATGGTTAGACACTGGAGTGCACGAAGCGTTGTTACCTCTCCCGCTGAAGCAGTACCTATTTATCTACTTAACAATTTCTTGCTTTCAACCTGCTACATTAATCTTTCACAAAATCTGTTAATTCTGTAAATACTTCAGTCTTGTACAAGCCATTTCCCATATGGAATGTCAACAGAAATGATTGTCTCAATTCAGACCCCTGACAATGAAGTCGAATTTCCTAACGAACCATAATTCTCCTTTTCCATTATCTCCTAAATGCACAGCTAGACACATGTGTTTTGTTTGTACCTTTTGGATCGAAACCATTCAAGGCGATAAAAATAATGGCCTGCAACCTAAGCAGATACAAAAGGAAAAGCAGGTTGGGGAGGGAGAAGGAAAATGAGCAAAACTCAGATAGCTACCAAAATCAATACAAGAAAAGATGGTTTGAGGGGCACGTGAGAGATACCAAGTGTTCTTCATTCACCTCCATGGTAAAGGTAACGGTCTCCCTCGCTCGAAAGCAGTTGTATCTGACTCTAGGGTTCAGTGCTCACCTCTGTTTATAGCCCAAGAGCCAGCACTGTCTGTGTCTCCAGACGTTTCTGTGGTCACGTGGAAGGCATGACTAGATGCCAGAGTACATGGAACGCTGTTTACCTTCCCACTGAAGTGGTTCCTATTTATCTACTTGCAATTTCTTGCTTTCATACTGCTAGGTTGGCATGAGCTGGGGCAGAGACGTTTGGCTCACTCCATCATGCAGCACTCAGGTCTCAAACTGCTGACCTGCCGACCTACCAGTTGTCAAGTTCAGCGTCTTAACCGCTAAGCCACCGCAGTCCTCCACCTCCTTTGCAAGGTGCTGCAAAAAGAACATAAGCATAATTATGCATTAAAATTAATGCATTGGTCTGTTCGTGCGTGACCTGAGTCTGCTTGCAAGAAACCCACAGCCGGCGTCCTGATCATTTATCACATTCACGCATCCACACGTTCAAGTGTATGTTCACTCGTCTTGGGTGTAATCCCAGAATTATGCCTTCTTCAATGGGATGGGGTGGGGGGGGGGGGATCTGCTGACTTTGTCAGCAATGTGCATCTTTCTCTGCCTTCCTGAAGCGCACGCTGGGGAGTCTTTCTACCTGCCTCTCCCTGCATGCTGCCTTAAGCCCTCCAGTGATTCCTGTAGAGAAAGCATGGGTGTGACCCATCCTGTAAGCACACTATTAAATTACCTTCCCTTCCGACGTGCCCACTTCTGTCCAAGGTAGTGCGTCGACTGCTACACTGACCTGGCTCGGAAATTTACTCTACAAAGTCCTGACCCCAGGAAAAGAAGGGGGGACAAGGAACCACCAGAAGGCTAGACGTCAAAACAAGGTAAAGAGGGTAGGTTTCCCTCCCACCCCTGCAAATATATATTTATTTATTTATTTATTTATTTTCAATTTCCTTGAGATGAAATACAACAGCTTCCTTTGCTGTCAAATTGACAGTCTTTCCCAGACCCTGGGAAAGACTATAAGTATCTATTGCCTCATTTGATTTCACATTTTGAAGGGATGAAAATCTGATTTTTTTAAAAAGAAGGCAAGAGAAATGAAAAAGAGTTACAGCCTCCATAGATGCAAAATGAAATTCACACTATGTTTGTGAATTTCCATTTGTTTTCCCCTGCTGTATTCTAAGGTATACACCTTTTTTGGGGACGCAGTGATCTTCCATCGTTTAAGTACTGTGTAGCATGTCAGCCTGCGATGACAGAAGTGCAATCTTTTTTGTAGCATGGAAGCAGGATTTCCTCCCTGCGGTATTTCTGATAAAGGTATTAGACACTGGAGTCAAGTGGCTAAGACGCTGAGTGGGAGGCGGAAGGTCAGCAGTTCGATTCCCGGGTACTGCAGGACGGAATGAGCTCCCGTCTTTGTCCCAGGCTCCTGCCAACCTAGCAGTTCAAAAGCACGAAATTGCAAGTAGATCAATAGGGACCACTTCGGTGGGAAGGTAAACAGCGTTCCGAGCGCTCCGGTGTCTAGTCATGCCTGCCACATGACCACGGAAACGTCTGCAGAAGCAGACAGCGCTGGCTCTTCGGCTTTGAAACAGAGAGGAGCACTGAACCCTAGAGTCGGATACGACTGGCTTTCGAGCAAGGGAAACCTTTACCTTTTAAGGTTTTAGAAAATCTAGTAGCAGGTAGAGTTGGGGTGTCCAATTTTATTTCCCAGTATGCCTTGTTTCACAGATATTGAGGGAGAGATGTATTTTCCAAAGCGCCTCTGCACATGAGCATACAGTACTTCCAAAGAAATAGCTTGATTTGTCTTCTATGGAGCTAGTTCTGGCTGTCACACGCACCAAGTAATTATCTCTGTTGTTCGACATGGGTGACTCATCCAACATGTGGCAGAAGCTTTAATTTAAAGTTTTATGCGCCACGGGGCTGTTTATCTCAGAGCAGGTGGGGATGGGGGAATGGTCCATCTGGATTTCCCTTGGGACTTTCTCGATGGAAAGGCAAAGCCCAGAAGCCTATGAGATGAAGCAGGTCAACCCAAGATCACAGATTGTCTCACTTTATTAAAAAAAATGCATGAAATAACTTGCCTACAAAAATGCAACTCTAAGAACCCCTTTTGTGTGTGTGTGAGCGAATTGCTTCTCCACCATCTCTGGGACTTTTATTAATTTGATATGCAAAACAGGCCTATGATAAACACAGTTGGTGTTTAGCTTCAGGTTACACAAGCACCATAGTTGTGTTTGAGGAAGAAGACTAGCTAAACTAAGCACCAGAGCTTGGGTTTGGGATTATAGTTCCCAGACCTCATCTACTCGGCAACGTGAATGTCTTCGATTTTGGGGAATTGTAGTTTAAAAATGTGTCTTATTCAAGCTTTGCATGAACTCTTGGATTTAGAAAGGAGGAAGCCCGATGCATTTATTTCCTCACATAGGAAAGTTTCTCATTTGTTAAAGAAAATGTTGACAAAGGGATATTGCATTGAGGGATATTTTCCCATGTTAATGATTTTAAAAGACAAATGCCAATTGTGGTCTTCTGGGGTAGCCCATTAAGTAATTCTTAGCATGTCTGCTGCATACCTGTCAAGTGCGGCTCCGGAGAATACAGGACCTGCGCAGTAGCCTTCTGCGCAGAAGCCTTCTATGCATGTGTAGAAGGCTTCTACGCGTGCGTAGAAGGCTTCTGCGCAGAAGCAGATGTGCAGTAACTACTTTCCCCCGCCGTCAAATTACGGGATGGTGGTGGGAAAGTAGAGTTTGTGGCGCTGAATTACGGGAAATCCCGGCCAATACGGGATACTTGACAGATATGGTCTGGTGTCCTGGTGGAAATTCCATTGCCAAAAAAAAAGGGCTTAACAAAAGTTTTGTGTTTATAGCATTGTTGTTTAGTCTATAAAATCCCAAGTCAAGATCCTGTACAATCTCGCTAACCAGTGAGTGGTATTTTTCTAGCTTATTGTGTTCCTGATTGTCCTCTCATTGTGCAATAGGCTGTACAACCAATGTCTGACAAAGCATAAAAGCAGCATGTTTTGTTATACTTGTGTGCACAGTTAGGTTTTGGCCCCAGAATCATGCAATGCTAGAGGGGAAAGGGACCCCAAGGGCCTAAACTACCACCAATGCAGGAACATAGCTGCAAGTCTCCCGTATTGGCCGGGAAACTTCCGTTATTTACCCCTCTTTCCCGCTGTCACCCCGTATTTGTATTTTCCCATAAATCTCCCGTATTCTATAATTTTTTTTAAAAAAATGGGCCGGGAAGTACAGTCCCCATGGTGCCTTGCACGGAAGGAAAAGGTAAAACCCGTACTGCGCATGCACACTCGTGCAAAATGGCCCAGGAACTACAGCTCCCATGGTGCTTTGCATGGAAGGAAAAGGCAAAACCCATACTGCGCATGCGCACCAGTGCAAAATGGGCCAGGAACTATAGCCCCCATGGTGCCTTATGCGAAAGGAAAAGGCAAAATCCATACTGCGTATGCGCATTGGCGCAGCGACTGCCCATCGCAGCTGGATTTCCCTTATTTTCAAATACAAAACTTGACAGGAAAGCCACATCTTGAGCAAACTGCCATTTAAGCTCTGATTAAAACCTTCCATGAAAGAGAGCCTTTTGACTTCCAAAGAACTCTTGAACACCTCCACTGGTGAGTCAATTACACCATCAGGAAATTCTGTCTAATGTTTAGTCACAATCTCCTTTCTTGTAATTTGACCTTATAAATTGAGAATTGACACCATCGTTGTGTTGAGTTCGCCAACTGGCTCTCCAGATGCTGTTGAACTGCAGCTCCCAGCAGCTCTAGCCAGCCTAGTCAGCGTTGAAGGATCATGGGATTTGCAATTCCAAAACATCCGAGAAGTCACTGATGCCCAAGTGTGGTCTACAGAAAAATGGCACTGAACAGCAATGAACACAAATTTGTTTCAACTCATCTTTTTAATAATAATAATAATAATTTACAAAACAGAAACAGCAACGCACACACATTTCTTTATATCCACAATTAAATAAAACCCTTGTGATTCGGATATTTTGAATGCAGGAAGAACGTGAGTGGACAAACAGGTTCTTCCACACCCAGATCTTTGAGAGCTTTGCTTTTAAAGGTCTGACCTTCAATTCCTGTGTGTTCAACCATGTTAAAGCTGCATTTTGTAATTCCTGAAATACAAACATTTGTAGGATGGCTCTTTAAGCCAGGAGTTCTCGACCTTTTTTAAGCCAGGGGCCAGGTCATGCTCTCTCAGGCAGCTTCGGAGGCTGAATGGCCATTTTACCCTTCCTCCACCTCATGGCACGTCCTGGTATGTTGGAGGCAGTGGGGTCCCACATGAAATGGTGCCATGGGCATATAGCCTGTAGCCCAATGTGTAACGGAGTAAAGGGCACAGAGACCGAGCCTCATCTGTGTTCATGCCTGTATTTGTGCATTTCTTGTTCTCCATGAAGACTCCAGTCCTGCGCATGGGGAAAACACAAATAGTAATAGTAATGGTGGAAAAGTATTTGCTTGCTTGCTTGTACTATACCCACCAAAATCCAACAAGACCAGGATAGTTTTCTGGGAGGTAAAGGTCTCTCTTGCTCAAAATCCAGTCATATCCGACTCTAGGGTTCAGTGCTCATCTCTGTTTATAGCCAAAGAGCCAGCACTGTCTGCATCTGCAGATGTTTTCATGAACATGTGGCAGGCATGACGAGTGCACGGAACGCTGTTTCTCTTACCACTGAAGTGGTACCCGTTTATCTACTGCAATTTCTTGCTTTCGAACTGCTCGGTTGGCAGGAGCTGTGACAGAGACGGGAGTTCACTTCGTCGTGCAGTACTCAGGTCTCGAACCGGTGGCTTGCCAACCTTCCAGCATCTTAACCACTAAGCCACCATAGGCCCTTTTAGTTTTCTGGGAAATGTTGTCCAAAAACCCAAATTTCCCATCTCTGGTAACTATATGCATCCTTCAAAACAAAAACAAAAAAATCCATGCTTATGCATTTCAGCTAACAAACGTGCTGGAAAAGTTCATAACTGCATTGTGGTTGAATGATAATCTACGTTGCAGAGCTTGGTGAGCAGCTATATGACTTTGGTGCATCATTTCTAGCCACACTTCCAAATTCTACCAGTTTGTTTTTGTTCTGGTTAAATCCCGGAGAGAATCAAGGAGCGCTGCCTGTTCTAGTTTGTTGTTAGCAAACAAATTAAATAAGAATATCTTTTCAGCTCAGCCTCAGGCAGAAAAAACTTTCTTTCTTTCTTTCTTTCTTTCTTTCTTTCTTTCTTTCTTTCTTTCTTTCTTTCTTTCTTTCTTTCTTTCTTTCTTTCTTTCTTTCTTTCTTTCTTTCTTTCTTTCTTTCTTTCTTTCTTTCTTTCTTTCTTTCTTTCTTTCTTTCTTCCTTCCTTCCTTCCTTTCTTCCTTCCTTCCTTTCTTCCTTCCTTCCTTCCTTCCTTCCTTCCTTCCTTCCTACTTACCTACCTACCTACTTACCTACCTATCTAATGTATCTCCCCTAACATTATTTTCCAGCAATTTGATGGTAACAGTTGCTAAAGCTTTCCAGGTTAAGATGATTAATCTTCTGATTTCGAAGTTAGTGAAGGTAAACTAATTTGTTCAAGGGAAGCAGGCAGAATTATATCAGCTGTTGAAAACATGGTGGTTGCCTGTAATGAAAGGGTGAAAGTAAATGAAAGTGATCCGCAATGTAGGTGGCAAGAGAAAGTCTGTTTTATGCAACATCGTTTTGTTGAAATTCAGGGTGTGACTGCATGCTTAAAAAGCCATACATACTGAGCTGACATGGGTGAAATCAATTTAAAGATTGAAAATTGCACGATGCACAAATTATCTCACGGGGTATCTGAAACGGCTTTATTTTAACCAAAGATATTTACCCTATCCACTTAACTTTCAATATTTTTTTACATACTGAGCATGTAATGGAGCCCTGGTGGCGCAGTGGTTAAACTACTGTCCTGCAATCAAAAGGTTGTAAGTTCGACCCTGACCTGGGCTCAAGGTTGAATCAGGCTTCCATCCTTCTGAGGTCGGTAAAATTAGGACCCAGCATGTTGGGGGCAAAATGCTAATTAACTTGTGAACTGCCCAGAGAGTGCATCAAGTGCTATGGGGTGGTATATAAGTGTCATTGCTTTGCTATTATTGCAAGCATTTATTCTATTCCTTGACACCTATTCTCTGTTACACCTCTTTCGACTCAGTAGTTCCCTAGAAACTTCATTCAACGTCATTCATTCAACATTGACATAAGGGGGGAAAAGAGGTTGTTAAAAGCTAAACATTCAGAGCCTGGAGCTGCAAATATGACAGAAAGTGCAGGTGACTCACTGCAACGTCAGCTGCGCTGTACTTCCACCTTTTGGGTGGTGGTTTCAAGTCCCACCTGTTTGAGCTCCATGAGTCGGTGAGGAGCATGCATCTCCCCACGGAGCATGCATCTCCCCGCGAGTGAGTAAGATGACACAAATTCCTGTTCAAGTAAAACGTTGCCGGGGGTCAAGTCACTTCCTTGCAATGGGAACATGTTAACATAACAAATGGAAATGAAATCATTCCACTGATTAAAGGAGTAAAGCAGGGGTGCCCAAATTACGGCCTATGAGGTGGATCCAGCCCACCCACCCACCCACCCCGATACCAATTCATCCCGTCGCTCCTGGAAGTGGAAGTAAAACGTGCTTGTATGGGCGCATTTTACTTCCACTTCCGGGAGAAACGAGGGCAGCGTGGGCCGGATGAATTGGTGTTGGGGGCTGGATCTGGCCCATGGGCCATAAGCTGGGCACCCCTGCTTTAAGAAGAGAAACTGGCAGCCTAAAAAAATCTATCTCATCCTGTTGCAAAACAGATAGCAAGGCGTGTTTTGCCTGTGCTTCTGGTGGGAGGAACCACGTGACCATATGAACCATATGACTGTCCGACTGAACCATGTGACCGGCCCATGACCCGAAAAGTTTGGGCACCCCTGGAGTAAAGTCTCCAATTCCCTTTTTTTTTTCAAAGTCACTTTTTATGGTGTCCCTAAGACATTTTAAGAAAGATTTGGACACACACTTTCCCATCTATATGCTTGCCATTTTCCTTTCAATCCTATCTCTCCCCCACCTCAAAGATATAAAAAGTGGCAAGCAAAGCCACAAGCTACTTCTGTGATGGCGAACCTTGGCACTCCAGATGTTCTTGGACTTCAATTCCCAGAAGCCCAAGCACCCTGTGAATCCAAACGAATGGGTTTACTACGATTCATCCGGCCCACGCTGCCCTTGTCGCTCCCAGAAGCAGAAGTAAAACGTGCCTATATGGTTAAGGCTCTTGCGAGTTAACCCTTCCTCCATACAGGCGCATTTTACTTCCGCTTCCGGGAGCGATGAAGGCAGCGCGGGCCGGATGAATCACAGTAAACCCATTTGTTTGGATTCACAGGGTGCTTGGGCTTCTGGGAATTGAAGTCCAAGAACATCTGGAGTGCCAAGGTTCGCCATCATGGAGCTACTCTTTCAAAAAGGCCATGGATTCTTTTCAGACCCTGAAGCAAATTATTTATCAGACACTGTAATAAGTAGTGGGAAAGAATTACTTTTTAAGAGCTGCTTCCCAAGGTCTATTCCTTCATCCCCACCTCAGAGACAGGAACTATTGGGGGCTCTTTTGGTGCAACACCTCCCAGTCAACACACTGCATCCTTTTATTCAGACATGAAAATGTTCCTCAGCTCCGTACATATTGCCAACAATGTGTTCCCACAACAGTCTTAATATCCTTCAGACATCTTGGATAGTGCCTCTGTTATCACGAGACTGCTAGGAGCTGTCCTTCAAAAACATGAATCTGTGCAACTCTACTTTTATGACATGCTTTTGGTTGGGAGTTTGATTCCTCACTGTGCTGTCTTGTCAGGGGTGATTTACATCAGCAATTTGCAACCTATGGCCAATAGGCTGGACCCGGCCCCCAGCAGCAAACCATTTGGCCCCTGGTGTTGACCCCTGCAAGTGGTCATCAGCCGTAAACACACTTGTGCATGCGCAAACATGCCTGTTGCAGTTTACAGCTGCATTTATGGCAGGGAAAAGCCACATGTCCGGCCCGCTCAGCTGTCTGAACAGGTGTGGTCCGGCCCATAGCATGGAAACCTCGAGACCCCCTGATTTATAGGGTCCCTTCCAGCTGGTGATTGATTGATTGATTTATCGGTTTTTTTGCCACATTTGTGTGATTACTAGAGAAATGAAGGCAGCAGCGTAGACTTTGAACTCAAGACTTGGGGCAATGGTGGGGCCCAACTGGACACAAGAAGCCAATGTCCTGACCCACCTCTGCGTACAAGTGACCAAATGAAGCCCAGTTACTTATTAACATGAATGCCTTTAGTCATGACAGGAAAGCAGTGGCTTCATATAATATGTGAACCATTTACACAGCAGGAGATAGGCAGAGTGGTTCAGTGTTAAACCAAAAGTTCAGCGTTCCTCCTTCAAACCATGGATAGGATTTTACTTTGAAAATATTGTTGGAAAAGACCTTTGCACAGTTCAAGGCATTTGCTTGGCTTGAGAGAGGGGGAAACTGAGGAAGGAGAATAACGAAAACAGGGACCCTTATTCTTCTGGGTTATTCCCACACGTCAATCAGATTTGAAGCCAGTGTGAAACAGGTTGGAAAATGTTTTAGTTTTGTAGTCTGAGGAACCTGCAAATGATATCTTTATGGTGGTGCTAGGATTTCTTTCTTAGATACCGCTGTGAACATCATCAATGTATGACAGAGTGGCAACTATTTTTTTTAATCTGGCAAAACTTCTGCAATGACAGATGTATAGACAGAAATTGATTGGAGCTAGCGTCTTCCTATACCTAGGAATTAACATAATAAAGTCTTTTTCGGTGCTAGAAGCTGGCAGGTACTCATTCAAAAAGGGCCCATAGGCATACCTGTCAACCGCGGCTCCGTCAAATCCGGGACCTGCGCAAAATGATTCTGTGCAGGTCGCCTTCTACGCATGCGTAGAAGGATTTTACGCTTGCGTAGCCCCCTTCTACACATGCGTAGCCTTCTACACATGTGTAGAAGGGTCTTACGCAAGCGTAAAACCCTTCTACGCATGCGTAGAAGGCAACCTGCGCAGAAGGGCTGTGCAGTACCTCGTTTCCCCCACTGCTAAATTCTGGGGTTTCGGCAGCGCGGGGCAGGAAATGGTGCTAATCGGCGCCGAAAACCGTTAAATCCCGGCCAATCCGGGAAGGTTGACATGTATGCCCATAGGTAATGGGTTGATTTTGTAAAGGAGAACACAGCATCCAGTTTTCAAGAATTGAATAGGGCTGTTGATGATGGTATATTTTGGAGACCACTCATTCATAGGGTCACCATAAGTTGGGAATGACTACTTGACGGCACATAGAACAACTGAGTTGGAAGGGTCCTTTTAGGCCATTGACTCCAAACCCCTGCTCAAGCCAGGAATCTAAATCAAAGCAACTACGACACATCTCAAGCTCAAACAGGATTCCAGGAAACTGGGCTGAGACCCACCCATTGACTGAACCTTTGGGGAAACTCCACTCCTGGCAATAAACCAGTAATTCTGAAGCCTTAAGTGGCCAATGTTGAAATGAAAGGAAGGGTGAAGATCCTTGACCCACAAGTTTTTATGAAGGCCAATTTGAGCCACCTGACCGGCTTTAGTAGGCTTTCAAGGGACATGAATGCCCAAAACTTGGGTCACATAGTTGGCTTGATTAACCCTCTTCTCAGAACTTGACTAGAAGGGTGAGGCAAATGTGACTTCCAAAGGTCTCTTCTAAGCAAAGAAGGAAGAAGTTCTTTGTTCGCAGGGGGACTGCAAATGTCAAACTCTACCAGCCAGTAGGACTTTCCAAAAAGTCCTTTGTCAGGTTCAGGGGATGTCATTTGCTGTTCATTTCTGGCCACAAAATGTCTTCCACCGGAGAGGAGCTCAGCTCTTTGAGTGGTATTTTGGGAACTAGCATAGCATTCTTCATCTTTCATCTCTAGGTCAGACTTTACACTGCTAAAATGAAGCCACTTTCTTGGCTTTGGTGTTGGCCAGACTTAAAAATGTTCATCGGTACATGTTTCTGGTAGTAATCGGCAGACCAGCAAATGATCCGGATTCTGTATCTCTCCACATTGACACAGCATGTTGTTGTCTCCCATTTGAACATGTTAGTTTTGCATTTAGAGACTCTTTATGGATCTGACCCGGTGGACTTGAGACACCCATCCGTTCAGAGGGTGTTGAGGATCCTTCTCTTGCTTAGTTATCTCGGCATCCATTTCTACTCCTCTCCTGTTTCATTAACAGTGATGTCAACTTGTTTCACGTGTGTGGACGCACTCTATACTGGAATAGCATGCTCTACCACAGAGATGTCCGGGACCAAAGTTGTTGTACACAGTGTGGAACATTGAGCTCTGTTCTTTTGTTTTTACTCAAAGCTGCCTTCACAAGGTCAGACATACTAGACCTTGGGCTAGAAGTAATCTGGTTCTCCTTTCAGGTTAAGCCAACATACTAGTTTTGCGGGTTTATTTTACAGCTGTTTCTCCTGTATTCAAACCCATGCTCTATAATGCACAAGGAACTAAATGGTATTGTCTGATATTCACTAAAGAAGACATGGGATGAGGTTTTTTTTAAAGTAAGTAAGCAAATGCCATTCTTAATTTATATTACTAAAGGATAGTGGCCACTGTTTATTATTCATTTATTTAAATTTCTGTGGTCATGTGGCAGGCATGATTAAACACCAGAGTGCACAGAACACTTTTACCTTTCCCACTGAAGCAGGGAACTCAGAACCAGAATAGCCAAAGATAATTTCTTCTTGTTGTGCTGTATACGATTCTAAATAGTGGTGACCTTCATGACGATCAGCCATTTAGATAATTTAAATATATCAAATTTCTGTGGTCTTGTGACAGGCATGGCCAGACACCAGAGTGCACGGAACACTGTTACATTTCCTTCCAAAGTGGCACCTATTTATCTACTTGCAATTTGTTTGCCGGGACAGATGATGGGCACTCGCTCCATCACACAGCACTTAGGTCTCAAACTGCAGACCTGCTCAGCATTTTACAGGCAGGCAGCCTAATTGTTTCAGAACTAGTGTCCTATGGGCTCCGAAAGATATTCATGCTAGCAATCTAGCTTCTGCATACTATACTCGCTGCTGCACTCATGTCATTCTCAAGGGCAGCCCCACATCGCGTGTGTGGCAGAAGCCTAATTAGGAGGCTATCAGTGCATAAACTGCTGTGACTAATCTCTGTCCCAGTCCAGAGATTAGATTGCATTTTAAAACGTTATACAGTGGTACCTCACTTAAAGAGCATAATGCGTTCCACAGGATTGCTCTTTAAGCGAAACACCGTTGTAAGTGATCAATTATGACTTCTGGTAGAGGGGATTCTGAAACCTAATTTAGTTGCTAAGCGAGTTTTTGGTTGGTTTTAGTTGTTAAGCGAGGTGACCATTCAAAGAAAATTCTGCTCTTTAAGCGAGTTAGTCTCTAAGCGAGGCGCTCTTTATGCAAGGTTTTACTGTATCAGGGATTCTCCAACCTGTGGTCCATGGCACCATTTCATGTGGCCCCTGTTCAGCACATGATAAAGAGATAAAGTTCCTAGATATGCTCAATGATTGTTCCCTGGGACAGATGGTTGAAGACCCAACTAGAGGTTCAAGAATCCTTGACTTGATTCTGAGTAATACTCAGGATCTGGTGCAAGATGTTAATGTGACTGATCCAATAGGGAACAGTGACCACAACTCAATTATGTTTAACTTGATCATAGACCGCAAGTCACTGATAAAATCTAACACAGAGACCTTAAATTTTCAAAAAGGAAATTTCCCAAAGATGAGGAAACTAGTAAAAAAGAAACTGAAAGGGAAAATTGAGAGAGTCCAAACACTCCAAGAGGCATGGAGGCTGTTTACAAAAACAATAACAGAGGCTCAATTGGAATGCATACCCAAAAGGAAAAAGGGCACTGCCAGGTCCAAGAGGACTCCGATGTGGCTTACAGGAGCTGTTCGGGAAGTGATCAAGAGCAAGAAAAGCTCATTTAGAAGATGGAAGGCTTGTCCAAATGAGGACAGCAGGCAGAAACATAAATTCTGGCAGAACAAATGCAAGGCAACAATCAGGAAAGCAAAGCAAGACTTTGAGGAGTGTATAGCTAAAAATACTCAGAGAAATAACAAAGACTTCTTTAAGTACATTAGAAGTAAGAACCCAACTAGGAAGGCCATTGGACCATTAGATGACAATGGAAGGCAAGGGGTTATTAAAGAGGAAACAGAGATTGCAGAGAGACTCAATGAATTCTTTGCTTCAGTATTCACTGAAGAAGACAGAGACCACATGCCCAAAACAGAGCCTATCTTCGTAGGGAGGGAAACCGAAGAATTAAGCAAGATAGAAATAACCAGGGAGGAGGTCCTTGCATGTCTTGTTAAGCTAAACACTAACAAATCCCCAGGACCAGATGGCATCCATCCACGAGTTCTCAGGGAACTTAAAGATGAAATTGCTGATATCCTAGCCAAAATATATAATCTTTCCCTCAAATCAGGCTTTGTGCCTGATGACTGGAAGGTAGCGAATGTAACACCAATTTTCAAAAAAGGATCCAGGGGTGATCCAGGAAATTACCGGCCTGTCAGTTTGACATGTGTCCCAGGTAAAGTGATGGAAACCATCCTAAAAGATAGAATTAATAGGCACATAGAAGAGAAGGCGCTGCTAAAGGAGAGCCAACATGGCTTTTGCAAGGGCAAATCATGCCTCACTAATCTGTTGGAATTTTTTGAGAGTGTCAACAAGCATGTGGATAAGGGGGATCCAGTTGACATTGTTTATCTGGACTTTCAGAAGGCTTTTGACAAGGTCCCACACCAAAGGCTCTTGAATAAACTTACCAGTCATGGAATGAAGGGACAGGTCTTGTCCTGGATCAGCAACTGGCTAAGGGACAGGAAACAGAGGGTAGCACTAAATGGACACTTCTCCAAGTGGAGGGAAGTCAAGAGTGGGGTCCCCCAAGGTTCAGTACTGGGACCCCTGCTTTTCAACCTCTTCATAAATGATCTAGAGGTAGGAGTAAAAAGCAAGGTAGCCAAATTTGCTGACGACACTAAATTATACAGGGTAGTGAAAACTGTGAGAGATTGTGAAGAGCTCCAGAGGGATCTCTTGACACTGGGGGAATGGGCAAAGCAGTGGCAAATGAGTTTCAACATCAGTAAGTGCAGAGTGATGCATGTTGGGGCAAAAAACCCCAATTACATTTATAAACTGATGGGGTCTGAACTCTCTGCGACAAACCAGGAAAGGGACCTTGGTGTCCTGGTGGACAGCTCAATGAAGGTGTCAACCCAGTGTGCCTCAGCAGTGAAAAAAGCAAACTCAATGTTAGGGATCATTAGGAAGGGTATAGAAAATAAGTCAGCAAGTGTCATTTTGCCTCTTTATAAATCTATGGTGAGGCCCCATCTGGAATATTGTGTACAGTTCTGGTCGCCATACCTCCAGAAGGATATTATGGAGTTGGAGAAAGTGCAGAGGAGGGCAACCAGAATGATTAGGGGACTGGAACACCTTCCTTACCATCTGAGGCTGCAACGGTTGGGCCTCTTCACTCTTGAACGACGACGTCTAAGAGGTGACCTGATTGAAGTTTATAAAATCATGCACGGTGTGGACAAGGTAGATAAGGAAAAACTGTTTTCCCTATCGCACAACACTAGAACTAGGGGACACTCCATGAAACTTTTGGGTACTAGTTCTCAAACAAATAAGAGAAAGTACTTTTTCACCCAGAGGATTACTGGTCTATGGAACTCCCTGCCAGAAGAAGTGGTGACAGCTGTCAGTCTTGACAGCTTTAAGAAAGGATTAGACAAGTTCATGGAGGACAAGGCTATCAATGGCTATAATTATGGCTACCTAAGGACAACCTCCGGGTTGGAGAGATAGGCAGGATATCTCTCAATGCCATTTCCAGGGAATCCTAAGCAGGTGAAGGCATCTCCTTGGGAATACCCTGAAGGAAATGGTGAGCCACTGAGTGAGACAGAATGCTGGACTGGATGGGCTGTGGCCTGTTCCAGCAAGGCTGTTCTTATGTTCTTATGTTCTTATGTACCATATCAGAAGGTACCATGTGGTGTAGGAAGGGCAAAATGGTCATCCGGCCCCAGAGCTGTCTGAGAGTGTGTGACCTGGCCCCCGTCTTAAAAAGGTTGGGAACTCCTGTGATCTATGGTCCAACAGCTGTCTTGGACCTTGACTACTTCAGGACTCATTTAATATTTTGATGCTTCCTTGCACAAGAAAAACTCTCTACACGTAAGAACTAGAACTCAAGGAAAGATGATGTGGCCACAAGTTTTCTATGTTAATGCACTAGCTTTTTACCAGCAAGGAGCATTTTAGTCTGTGATTTCCTGATCTACATTTTAAAGCATTTCAGCCTCAAGAGGGCTATACCATATATGAGATCTCCAGACAACTTGCTCAGGCTTGAAATGAGAATCCCTGAAGCACATTGCTTCACGGCACTTGAGTTAGAATCTCCTCTCATTAAAGAAGGTAGGAATTATAGACTTACAGCAAGCCAGTTTCCTTTGGCCTCTATTTACTCATGTCTTAAAACTGTAGGTGTGATTTTTATGAGGCAGTTTTCCACTATAAATGGTTGGCAGAGGTGGGGACAATGTGACTCATGCCAGAGAGGTGAGCAAGAATTTTATATGGTAGAAAGCTGGCAAGGAGGTTTGTGAAGTAGGTGACATGCGTAACAATAATGCTGTATTGTTTGGATATACAGTAAAAACCCGACTTACAAATGCCTCGAGTTACATAAAATTCGACTTACATAATGATTTTATGCTAAAACCATCTCCCGATTTACACGATTTCCTATGGGCTTGCTTCGAGGTACATAAAGATTATTTTTCCTATGGGTTTGCTTCAAGTTACATAAAAATTCATTTCCTTATGGGTTTGCTTCGATTTACATAAACATTTCATTTTCCTATGGGTTTGCTTTGAGTTACATAAAAAAGTATTTTTTCCTATGGGTTTGTTTTGAGTTACAAAAATATTCGATTTAAGCAAAAGCCTACGGAAAGGACTTTTTTTTTGTAAGTAGGGGTTTTACTGTATATTGGGTAACCTGAGGGCAAGGTTATAAATATGTTAGCTTCTTCTTCTTCTTCTTCTTCTTCTACTATGACGTCAAATGAAGCCAACTTTGGTGAATTCATTCCAAAGTTCCTTTCACCTGACCTAGTATGACAAAGATTAGCTGGCACTACAAGGCTGCCGTTGTTCGGGGTACACCAATTTGTGGTTCAAAAATATCACGGAAACTCTTCAAGGAAACTCTTTCTGTGTGCCCCACTTTCGTAGCTTGGATTTAGCAATTTCTGGGGGCTTTTGCATACATTCAAACTGGGTGTTATCTCGAAACTAGGAGCGGGAATTATATTTATTTGTGCAAAAAGCCTCTAGTATTTTCTCCCTTTGAGAAACGCACCAAACGCATGCACAGAAGAGCATTTTGACCATCTTAATCCAAGAACTGCAGAGCTGGAAGGGACCCTATGGATTGTCGAGCCAAGACACTGTCTCAAGGACACACAGAGGGGAATCATACTCCCATACTCTGGCTCTGCATCCAGATCCCTAAACCAGTGAAATAATAATAATTTCATGTCAGAGATTACTCTGGGTTGAAAGGATTTTTGCTGGAGAGACTCCGCTCAGGGGATGCCCGAATGAGGCTCCTTTCATGTTCCCAAGTGTAGCCCTCGGGTATTGAAACCCAACCTTCCAAGTCTTCAATCTCAGCATTTTAACCACTAAGCCACTGGGGGAGCTGGCAACCACTGAAATATCTCATGGTTAGAAAAGAAAGAAGTGAGCAACCCATCTAGTGCTTCAAAGTTGTAACCAAAGGGTCTCAGGATAATAGCTCATTTCCCCACTACACTTATTTTTAGAGCTTGGAAAAGTTGGTTGCAAGTGTGTTTGTTTGATTGATTTTGGACCACTGCTCCCATTATCCCTTAGCCAGAATAGCAGCAGGGCATTGGGTGTCTCATGCTGCATAATTCAAGCTTCCTTTATTATTATTATTATTGTTTTTTCTTTCTTAATTGTATATTTTGTTTCTTTAATATGTTGTAATGCCGCCCTGAGTCGGCCTTTGTGCTAAGTAGGGCGGGATACAAATTAAAAATTATTATTATTATTATTATTATTATTATTATTATTATTATTATTATTATTATTATTATTATTATTATTATTATTATTATTCCTGTTTTGTTTTGCAGAGGAAACTTGTGTCTGCAGTGGCTTAGCAATGCTACTGATCAGCATCTCTGCAGTACGGATAGGTGATGCCAATGTCATTACAAGGGGCTAGCGTGGAAATGCCTTCTAACCATTCAAAGGCTGCTGCAACCTTGATTTAATGACTTCTTGTTTTAATCATGCCAGCAAAATAGTTTACCTTCTGTTTACTCTGCCATTCAAAGACTGGGTCTGTTGTTTTCAACACAGCAACAAATGACCAGGAAACGGTGGAAGGTTGGAAGGGGAAATATTCTCAGGGAATGGAATGATGTTGAATTTCAGTGTTTGTAGAAAGTCAGGTGGAAAAAGTGAAGCCACCGAGAGAAGATTTGGTACGTTGGTCTGTTCCTTTGCTGGGAGCTTGATTTCAAATTCCTCAGCTCTGTTCTTCAACATTTGTCTGTGGATGGCGAACCTTGGCACTCCAGATGTTCTTGGACTTCAATTCCCAGAAGCCCAAGCCCCCATGAATCCGCACAAATGGGTTTACTGTGATTCATCCAGCCCACACCACCCTCATTGCTCCTGGAAGCAGAAGTAAAACATGCCCATATGGTTAAGGCTTTTCCGGGTTAACCCTTCCTCCGTACGGGCACGTTTTACTTCCGCTTCCGGGAGTGACAAGGGTGGCGTGGGCCAGATGAATCGCAGTAAACCCATTTGTGCAGATTCATGAGGGCTTGGGCTTCTGGGAATTGAAGCCAAGAACATCTGGAGTGCCAAGGTTCACCATCACGGGCATAGATAAACATAAACAGGTTAAAAGTGTCCTGGTTTAACTTCTTGTTAACGCTCCTAAGCACTTTGGGGCAGGATATAAGTGTGATTGCAGTGGCTGGCTCACTTTGGACAAGAATACTTTGTTGTATGAAACTAAAGTGGTAAGATCTGACGATAATATGCGGGCATTTCGTCCTGCACTGCTTCAAAGGGACGGAGTGTATATATTTGGGAAAAGAAATGAACCACTTTCATTCCTGCAGGGCAGAAATAATTTGGTATGTTGTCTTTTTCAAAGTGACCGTTCTCCATGGTCCCTCTTCAGAGGTAAGGGCATCTGAAATGACAGTAATGTATGTTTCTTCATTTGAAGCGCAATATGAAAATGCAAAGCTTGGGGAAAGTTTATTATTATTATTATTATTGACTGTTTCACAGTCCCCTGGATAGTGGCCATGTTTCTGTGCATTGTGATCAAAAATAAATCCAAATTCTGTAAACTGCAATCCCCACCAAAAATAGCTTTTCTCTGATTGTGTGAGCTGTAATAAAAAAATGACTTTTCTAGCCTCCGTGAAAATGAAATTGCAAGCTTTAAGGCAGGGGTGCCCAAACTTTTTGGGTTGCGGGCCGGTCACGTGGTTCAGGGGGGCAGTCACTTTGGCCCCATGGGCCGGATCCAGCCCACAGGCCGTAGTTTATGCACCCCTGCTTTAAGGCATTAGTACATTAGTTTGGCAACCTAGGTGTGACTTATTTTTCCAAGCTAATGGCGGGCAAGTTTCTGTTTGCTGGATGGGATCTATTCCCAGCTGCCCAGGTGAACGCTGCAGTTCACCAAGATTTGGCGACCATCTCACAAATGGTGTCACTTTCAGTAAGGTAAAGGTCTCCCTTGCTCCAAAGCTAGTTATATCTGACTAGGGTGTGGTGCTCATCTCTGTTTAGAGCCAAAGAGCCAGCACTATCTGTGTCTGCACACATTTCTATGGTCAGGTGGCAGGCAAGACTAGACACCAAAGCACATGGAATGCTGTTTACCTTCCCATCGAAGTGGTCCCTATTTATCTACTTACAACTTCTTGCTTTCGAACTGCTAGGTTGGCAGGCGATGGAAGCTCACTCTGTCATGCAGTACCTGGGTCTCGAACTGCTGACCTGCTGGCCTTCCAATCATCAAGTTCAACATCTTAACTGCTAGGCTACTGCAGTTCGTCGCCTACCCTATTTTATTGGGAACCTTCTTGTCTTGAACGCCTGTATGACAGGCAAGTAGACTGAGGTCCTCTCCCTGCTAGAAACATCTGTACATACTGACTTTTACTGTGTTGATGAGGAAGGGTTCAAAGGGGGGGGGGGGGCATTTTTGTTGCATTTTTGAAAAATTATTTTCCATACAATCACCAATTTCTTTGCATTTGGACTGGAAAGGACAAGATGTTTAAGCAAGGTGCATGCAAAAGAAATGGAAAATGAAAGGTTCCTCTCAATTTTCCAAGCTTGCTTCATCTACTTAAACCAGGGGTGCCCAAACTATGGCCCGGGGGCTGGATCCGGCCCCCGATGCCAATTCATCCAGCGCACAAAGCCCTCGTCACTCCCGGAAGTGGAAGTAAAACACACCCGTACTTCTGCTTCCGGGAGTGACGAGGGCTTTCGTGGGCCGGATGAATTAGCATCGAGGGTGGATCCGGCCCCTGGGCCATAGTGAACCACATGACCAGCCCGCAGCCTAAAAAGTTTGGGCACCACTGACTTAAACTGTAGCAGGAAGACATTGAAATGGACTGAACTGCCCTGACTCCAGAAATGTTTACCAATCTCTCTCTTTCTTTTAATTTTGCAGTTTAACCAAGGAAAATGTCTGACGCTGAAGCAGATGTTGGGCTTCCACCGATTGAACGCAAACAAGGCCTCCAAATATGGTCTATAGAGGTATGGAATAGCCACTATCATCGTCCATAGGATCTCTGTCACTGAGGCTGATAGGATTCTTTTGATTTTAATTTTTAAAAAATAATAATAATGAATTCATGTATTTCTAGACTTGCCATGCAAGATACTGAGCGTCACAATCAATGTGGCCATATTGTCTCAATGGGAAGCAAAGTATTAAAAAGGCAGAAGGCACTTTCAATTTTTTTTAAAAAAATGTGTTTCCCTCGTAATAGATATACAAGAATCAACATTAACAGAAATGTTTGTTAGCCAGGGCTTTTCTAGAGGAAGCATTTGATTCCACACCATCCATACAACTGTAGTCTTCTCCTACTTAGCACCTTATCCCATAATTTTTCATACTGTTTAAACCCGCTTGGAAGCATGTTTTATATGTATTTAGGGTCCCATTGTTTGGAGGTGGGGAAGGGATTTAAGCCCTGTGATGCCTCTCTCTCAGAAACCACCTTTTAACAGCAAACACTTTGAAACATTTCATAGTCTAAAATTAGAAATAAAGACCTTTTTAAAAATCAAGCAAAAATGATTCTTCTCACGTGCTGGCTGCACATACACAGAGACATATGAAGATGTTCTCAAATTCCTAGCAAGCATCAAATCCAAAAAGATGTTTTATAACCCTAGAGCCGTGATGGTGAACCTTGGCACTCCAGATGTTCTTGGACTTCAATTCCCAGAAGCCCAAGCCCCAGTGAATCCACACGAAAGGGTTTACTGCAATTCATCTGGCCCACACCGCTCTCGTCCCTCCCAGAAGTGGAAGTAAAATGTGCCCGTACGGAGGAAGGGTTAACCCAGAAGAGCCTTAACCGTCCGCTTCCAGGAGCGACAAGGGCAGCGCGGGCTGGATGAATCGCAGTAAACCCCTTCGTGTGGATTCACGGAGGGTTCTGGGAATTGAAGTCCAGGAACATCTGGAGTGCCAAGATTCGCCATCACGGCCCTAGAGTATTGGGATTGATCAGGCCACGATACACACTGTGTCCGCCGGAAACAACATTGAGAGAATTTATTTTCATGGGATTGTTCAGTGATATTTTGTTTAAATAAAAAAATCTCTTGACAGCCGTGTTTTCATACAGCTCAATGGATTAGGTACCGGGCTGCGGGGTCAGAAGTTGGGAGTTCGATTCCCCTCTGTGCCTCTTGCAAAAAGAGCCAACCCATATAGCCTTGGGCAAGCTGCACAGTCCTTCTGTGCACATAAACCTCTGTGTATTTTCTACCTAGAAAACCCTGTAAAGGGTCACCTTAAGTTGGAATCAACCCGATGGCACAGAGTTATTCTTATTATTGCCTAATGAGGTCCAGAAGGGACTGCGGTGGCTTAGTGGTTAAGACACTGAACTTGACGACTGGAAGGTCGACAGGTCGGCAGGTCAGCAGTTTGAGACCCAAGTGCTGCATGACGGAGTGAGCACGACGGAAATCCCAGCTCCTGCAAACCTAGCAGTTTGAAAGCAAGAAATTGTGAGTAGATAAATAGGTAGCACTTCAGTGGGAAGGTAAACAGTGTTCTGTGCACTCTGGTGTCTAGTCATGCCTGCCACATGTCACGAACATTTCCTGTTCCCAGTTCCCAAAAGCCTGAAGAGTCCTCCAAGACTCCCATTCCTCAAATAAACCGCCTACAGCCACGGCATCAGAGGGTCCATGGTTATAAAAGGACTGCCTTGCTAGAAGAAGGCATGGCAATGCTATAGGCTGTACATTTTATGTTTGGTACCAAGGCTGCACAGATCGGCATGTTCTTTTCCTCACAGATCACCCGACTGCATCTCCTTGCCATTTGGCACAAAGACTCACAAAGTCCTATATAATTCTGCCTTTTGCGGTTAGAGAAATAGACTCCTAGAGCTGAATCTCTGTTCTCCTGCCAGAAAAGGAAATAAATGTTTTGGAGTTTGGTTGGTTTTTGTTTTTCCTTTCTTTCCAGCCTAGCAAAACAAACCCTTAAAATGTTACTCATCTTCAAGAACTGGACCAGAGTACATTAGTGCAATGCGTTAATGAACTGAAATGGCATTAAAGGCATGGATTTTACAAAAAGCTTCATTCCTGGAGGCCGTTTTTGCTCGTCCCTGGCGAACAGGCCAGTGTTGTCGACAGGACAAATGTTGCCAACTTCTGAAGCCAACTTTTGCCTTTGTCTAATGGCCATGCGTTCTTCCTTCAACACACTCTTGGCTTCATATTGACTAAAACCGTCATTTGCATTGCAAAATTTGGAGCAAGGCTTCCCCCTGTGAATTTCTACCTGCCACATACAGTAGCTGAAATAATTGAAGAAGGGGAGAAAAAGGTGGTTTAAATGCTAGAATCATTCATTGCTGCGTTATTATTTTTAGGAGCCCTGGTGGTGCAGTGGTTAAACTGCTGTACTGCAGCCATAACGTTGTGAGCTCGATCCTGACCAGGACTCAAGGTTGACTCGGCCTTCCATCCTTCAGAGATCAGTAAATGAGGACCCAGCATGTTGAGGGCAAAATTTTAATTACTTGGTGAACCACCCAGAGAGTGCACTAAGCGCTACAGAGCGGTATATAAGTGCAATTGCTTTTGCTTGAAGCTGCTTGTTTTCTGGGTCCAACTTCAGTTGCAATATTCAGCTTACCAGTTGGATCCAGAATAAAGTAAATACTGTAGGTTGAATCTGGGGCTTGTTTGTATATAGCTCCCAATGCATACCAGGTCTCGCTCCTCCTGGCTACGGGCCGTTCAGACGGGTATATCTTTAGTTCCTGATTCCAGTGAACACGTTTGTCCGGTTTGACATGTCTTGCTAAAGGTAAAGGAGAAATCTTTGCACAGTCCATGACCTAAGAAGCCAAGCAGTTAAATAAAGGTAAAGGTCACTCTTGCTCGAAAGTCAGTTGTATCCAACTCTAGGACTCTGTGCTCATCTTTGTTTATAGCCAAACAGCCAGCACTGTCTGCATTTGCAGATATTTCCGTGATCCTGTGGCAGGCATGACTAGACACCGGGGTGCACGGAACGCTGTTTGACCTTCCCACCAAAGTGGGTCTCTATTTATCTACTGTACTTGCAATTTCTTGTTTTCAAACTGCTAGGTTTGCAGAAGCTGGGACAAAGACGGGAGCTCACTCCATCGTGCAGTCCTCGGGTCTCGAACTGCTGACCTGTTGACCCTCCAGTCATCAAGTTCAGTGTCTTAACCACTAAACCACAGCATTCCCTAGTTATGTGTAGGGATATGCAAATATTAAAATAGCCATTATGTTTGGAAATTTTGGTGGCTCCGTTTCATCGAAGAGGGAAAGGGATTCTTCACAAGAAAAAAAAAGTCATGCTTTCTCAAATTCTGTCATTCCCTCGGTCTCCCATGCTCAGTTGGGAGTAAATGAATAGGTTAGTCAGGCATAAAAGAAACCAGGGTTCATGTGATTGCATCTCTTTGAATAAAGATGGGTTGATGTGCAAAACTAAAATGAATGAAATTAACTGTAAGCATGTGTCCTGCAATTTTAAAAAACCGTAAAGTAGTTATAGAACAAGAATACCAATACAGTAGAACCTCGGATAAAATCCAAACTCCGTTCCACAAGTTTGGACTTTATCCGATTTTGGACTTTATCCGAATCAAATGGGCGATGCATCAGGTAACGTCCAAAAATGAACTTTATCCGACGCTCCTATACCAAATACCTCAGATAACGTCCATTTTTAAGCGGTTTTGGACTTTATGCGATGCATCACATGTGCATGAAAACCACGACTTTATCCGAATCGGACTTTATCCAAGGTACCACTGCACTGGATTGTTTAAAAAGTATGCAAATTTTGTAGAAATTTAATTTGTAAACAAAATTGTTAGCAATATCACTGGTATGGATAGACATTTTGCTCTGACCTGCCAGGTAATGCTGTTTGGAAATATGTGGTCAGAAGAATATTGCAACAAATTTAATGTGTGAAAGTGCTGTTATTTTACCACAATTTTTGGGAAAGTATTGTAAGGAAAAAAGCTTTTTTTTTTTGGACTACAACTGCTAGAATACCAACCTCTGAAAATTATGCTCTGAAAAACAATGTTTCTAAGCTCCAACCTGTATTGATTTTTTAAAATTATAATTTTGCACTGATTTCTTCTTCTTCTCCTACTTCTCTTTCCTCTCCTTCTTCGTCTTCTTCATCATCGTCATCTTCTTCTTCTGCCATATCTGATTCTGAATATTTCTAGCAGAAGGATAAAATTTCCAGCTATAAAATATGTTACATCAAGACCTATTCTTGACTGGAATGCTGTGCTTTTTGTTCTAGAAAATGAAAATGGTTCCAGTCCCCGAAAAGGCTTACGGGAGTTTCTTCGAAGGAGACTGCTACATCATCTTAAATGTAAGTATCTCCAAGCAACAGGATCCCCCCATTTCTGAGGGACAGAAGCATAGCTGTCAAGTATCCCTTATTGGCCAGGAAAACCCCTTATTTTACCCTCTTTCCTGCCATCATCCCTTATTAAATAGACTGCAATGCCCTATTACCACCATTGGAGGGCAGCACAGGGTAAGCATAGCTGTTAAGTATCCCTTATTGGCCAGGAAAACCCCTTATTTTACCCTCGTTCCCGTCATCATCCCTTATTAATTAGACTGCAGTGCCCTATTGCCACCATTGGAGGGCAGCACAGGATAAGCATAGCTGACAAGTATCCCTTATTGGCCAGGAAAACCCCTTATTTTACCCTCGTTCCCGTCATCATCCCTTATTAATTAGACTGCAATGCCCATTGCCACCATTGGAGGGCAGCACAGGATAAGCATAGCTGTCAAGTATCTTGTATTTACCGAGAAATTTCCCTTATTTCCAAATCCAAAACTTGACAGGTATGGGCAGAAGGCAAATTGGTGCATATTGAGTTTATAGAGGCCTTCGCTGTATTGCCCAACTGTTATGCCCGGCCCTTATAAGCAACAAGTCTTTATTCAACAGTCTTTTAGGTTATGCTTACAAGGTGCTCCGGACACAGAGATGGCCATACAATCCCATGAAATCAGTCCCTCTGGAATCTGCCATGTAGGAGGCAAGGACTAGCTAAACCAGAAGCGGTAGCATAGTGAAGGAGACCCAGGCTTAGCACTTGCTGGCTACCTGTGCGAAAAGGGTAGTATAGATCCAGTCCAGCCCCACCCTTGTTTACTCGTGGGGCTTATATAGTGTCTCCCCGGCGGTGTCTCCTTGATGCACAGTAGCGACCCACCGGATAACCATAACTAACCAATCATAACAGGGTATATATGTAATTAACCAATGAGGAACAGGATCCAAAACTGTAGCCAATCACAGATTAGCATAATGAGCACGCCCCGGATGGGGCTTTTCACGCCAACTTTAGCTCCTAATTTGGATGGCAGGAAACCGCCATTTTCTTATTTTTTTTTACATTCAATGTTTTTAAAATGTGTTTAGATGTTTTGAGTTTAAATTTGAGTTATAACTCAGCACAGGATTTTTTTAAGTTTCTATTGTATTTTATTGACATATATTTGTGATTTGTGTGAAAGTGTGATTACTGTAATTTTTTTTACTTGTTTTTATTGGTGTGACCTTTTGTGTAAAATTGTGAATTTGTGTTTTGTTTGGGGCTGTTGTGTGTTTTTGAATTGTTTTTACTATTGTGGCCAGCAGGTGGTGCTGGTAGGGGTTATTGTATTTTGACTTTTTTTTCTCTCCTGGCCTCTGGGTGGAGCTTCTTCTGGTAAGTAGGGTCTTTCTTTATTCATTTCTTTTCCAGTCCTGGTGGAGGTAGCACCTCTTTTGGTAAGTTTGCTTGTTTTCTTTCTTTTGTGTGTGTGTGTGGGCGGGGGGAGGGGGGTTTGGAATTTGTATTTTTTGTCTGTTTGTTTTGTTTTTGATTGTGTCTTTGTTTACTTCGTATTGTTTTTGGTGTTTTTGTTTTTGTGTATTTTTGGATGTGTTTGAGTGTTTTTAGTGATTTTTAAAAAATTATTTATTTGGTGGTGGGGAAGGTATGTGGTCATTGGGGGTTAGGAAGGATGGGCTAGGTGGTGGGGAGGGGGGCATGGTCGTTGGGGTTTAGGAACGGTGGGTTAGGTGGTGGGGAGGGGGCATGGTCGTTGGGGGTTAGGAAGGGTGGGCTAGGTGGTAGGGAGGGGGGCTTTATTGTGTTATGGTGCTTTGTTTGTGTGGAGTCGTGAAAGTAGATCGGGGTTTCCCCTTTAATATCAGTGGGTGGGGGGTTGCGACCCCCCTCTCCGCTGGCTCCCCTGGGGTTGGGAGGTTTGTGGGGACAAAAGAGGTATGTCCCCCCAACTCTTCTGGACCCAGTAGACCAGGCAGAGTGGATCGATTCCCTCCCCCCCTCCTTAAAACAACTCTGTTTTTAAAGAGAAGAAAAGACGGAGTTGTTTTAAGGAGGGGGGTGGGAATCGATCCCCTCTCCCTGGTGTCCTGAGTCCAGAAGGGTTTGGGAAACATACCCCTTTTGTTCCCACAAACCTCCCAACCCTAGGGTAGCCAGCGGAGAGGGGGATCGCAACCCCCACCCACTGATATTAAAGGGGAAACTCCAGTCGGGACCTTCAGGCGCCGTGGGTGAGGGAAAGAAAGCCGGCTGGTGTGTGTTTGGCTGTTAGGCGGTGAGTTGTTTTTCTTTTTAATTTTCCGGGCGCCGGTTTCCTCAGCATTCTGCGCACTCATGGCGCGCAGGACGCTGGGGCTTGTAGTAATGGGTTGGTGCTTTGTGCTGCGTTTTTTAAAAATGCTTTTCTTTTGATTGGCTGCGGCGCGTTTCCGAACGCTGCGCCGTGCGAGAGCCTCTCAGCCTGATTGGCTCTGGCGCGGCGCGGCGCAAGGAATGTTTGGAAGTGAAGTTGTTTCCCTTTCTTCGCGTTTGTGGGGCTGTTGCCCCACTGCCGGTTTTCTCAATCCTTCGTTGACCTGCGTACCCAGATCGGCCGTGCGCACGAAGGGTGAGTGCAGGCAAGTAGGGCGAGGCATAGCAACCTATAGCCAGTTCCAACGGTTAACCCTTGGATTTATAGGTTAAGATATGTTCCATTATTCTGTACTGCTTTTTTTGAACCTAAGCAATTTGTAACTACGGTACATGTATATATAAAATTTCCTTTCGGGCATGCTTCTTGAACTACATGCTTCTTCTGCATGCCCGAATTTTTGTTGTTGCTTAGTCGCACAGTCAGGTCCGACCCTTTGCATTCCCAAAAACCACAGCATATCCAAATTAGGTCCTGCTAGAAACCTAGGTGTAGATAAACTTCATTATGGTCAATGAGCAATATCTACAAATGCATAAATGCACAAATACATAAAATATTGTGTTTTAAGGGGCTATATTAAAGGTAAAAGTCTCCCTTGATCGAAAGCCAGTCGCATCCAACTCTAGTTGTTGTTCAGTCACACAGTTGAGTCTGACTCTTTGGACCACCGCACACCAGGCTCCTCTGTCATCTGCCATCTTCCGTAGCCTATCCCAGATCTATGCCCACCACGTCAATGATGCCATCTAGCCATTTCATCCTCTGCCATTCCCTTCTCCTTTTGCCTTCGATCTTTTCTGGGACTTCTCCAGTGAGTCTTCTCTTCTCATTTGGTGGCCAAAGTTTCAGTATTTGTCCTTCCAAGGAGCAGTCAGGGTTGATTTCCTTCAGGATTGATTGATCTGATCTCCTTGCAGTCCAGGGGACTCTCAAGAGTCTCCTCCAGCACCACAGTTCAAAGGCGTCTATTTTTCTGTGCTCAGCCTTCCTTATGGTCCAGCTCTCACTGCCATACATTGCTACTGGGAAGACCATTGCTTTAACTACACAGACTTTTGTTGGCAGGGTGATGTCTCTACTTTTTATTATGCTGCCTAGGTTTATCATAGCTTGCCTGCCAAGAAGTAAGCATCTTTTTATTTCATGGCTGCTCACCATCAGCAGTGATCTTAGATCCCACAAAGCGAAGTCTAAACCCATTTGTGTGGATTCACAGAGACTTTGGCTTCTGGGAATTGGAAGTCCAAGCACACCTGGAGTGCCTAGGTTCGCCATCACGACCTTAGAACACCCAGGTGTATCTGGGTTGTTCCACTGATCTCGCTGCGCTCGAAGATAGGTTTTCATGCCCTCAGTTCCTCTTTGTGTGTGACCAAACTATGTATGACTGCCCCTTTTTTTCAGCACTGTAGATGCAAAACTGCTCTTCTGCCACATTCATTGTTATGGAAACCTTGCTGAAGAGCGAATGTTTACTTTGCAGGAGGGAGTAAGAAATTCCTGGCATAAACATTGCAACTGTGCATGTTGGCGCATGTTCTGTTTTTCTGCTAGCCTGTTCTCTCACTCTCAGGGAGCTAAAGGGGGTTTCCCAGGAGGGTTTTATCCTTTTCTTTAGCAATTGCAATGGCAATTAAATGTTTAACTCCTCCATAGCGCTTAGTGCATTCATTAGTCGGTTCACAAGTTAATTAGCATTTTGCCCCCAACATGCTGGGGACACATTTTACTGACCTTGGAAGGAGGGGAGGCTGAGTCAACCTGGGATCCCTGACTTGATTGATTGATTGATTTTCTGGCCATTTTGGGAACTTGTGTGGTCTGTGGTGTCTACTGGTTTTATAATCTAGCTCCTTGGCCTATCTAAATTGCTTCCCTCTCTGGTTAGATTGTCAGATGGTGATGATGATGGTGATGATGATGAACAATCCCCATGGGGCAAGACATGGGACTGCTATGCAGCTTGCCTAAGGTCACACAGGTTGGCTGTTCTCCCAGGCAGTACAGTGAGGGAATCAAACTCCCAACCTTTGGCTCTGCAGCAAGTGACCTAAAACACTGGGCTATCTAGACCAGGCAGGGGTTCGCAACATACGGCCCACGAGCCAGCCCCAGCCCCCAACACCATTCCATCTGGCCCACAGCAACAACCCCAGAAGAAGCCGCATTTACGATAGCCATAAACGTGTCTGGCGCAAATGCGTCTGCGCATGCGCAAACATGTCCACTGCGGTAAACCACATGTCCATCCCGCTCAGCTGTCTGAGGGGGAGTGGTCCAGCCCATGGAGCAAAAACTTTGAGAACCCCTGTTCTAGGCAGCTCATTGAAAACAAAGGTACATGAAAAGCTACAGAAAGCCTTAATTTGGCAAAACATCCCTTCTAATTTCTAGAGGTTGTGCACTTCAATTTAGATCAGGGGTGCCCAAACTTTTCCAGATGTAGGCCAGTCATGTGGTTCAGGGGGATGGTCGCTATGGCCCATGGGCCAGATCTGGCCCCGGATGCTAATTCATCCAGCCGGCAAAGCCCTCATCGCTCCAAGAAGTGGAAGTAAAATGCGCCCATATGGGCATGTTTTACTTACACTTCCTGGAGTGACGAGGGCTTCATCGGCCAGATGGTGTCGGGGGCCAGATCCGGCCCACAGGCCATAGTTTAGGCACCCCTAGTTTAGGTTCTGAACAAGAAACCAAGCCCTGTTCCTCAACGTCTGTCCAAACCTAAGGGTTTTGGTCTCTGTCTTGCCATCTTGGGAACAGATACAGTAGTCCCCTAAAAAGCAAAATTCCCAGACTCTTCCTGGCTGAAATGTGTGTCTCGCTTCCCTCTTAGAACACAAGGACACCGTCCGGCTTTGCCACTGACCTGCACTACTGGATCGGCCGGGACTCCTCGCAGGACGAGCAGGGAGCCGCGGCTTTCTACGCAACTCAGCTGGACGATGCGCTTGGCGGGAACCCTGTGCAGCACAGAGAGGTCCAAGGACATGAATCGTCCACCTTCAAGAGCTATTTCAAGAAAGGCATCATGTGAGTGTTGGGGAAACGCAGAGGAGGGCTAGAGAGAAAGTCTGACCCATCTCAGTGGCGATCCTATGGGAGAAGCGGTAGAAAAGCAGGAGCTTTGAGCTTTGCCTCTGTTTTGACGCTTAAAAATATGGCTAACAATAACAGTCGGAATCCTATTGGTCAGTGTGGGTGTTTTATCTGGCATAAGTACTTCTTATGGGATTTTGGGAGTCGCGGGAGATACAAGGTTCTTGCTTTGACACTTCTAGTGGCTTCCACTGGTGTTATTTGGTGTTCTTGTATTATTTCTTTGACGTCTCTCCACCTTCCTCTGGGTCTGCCTCGTGGTCTTTGTCCTTCTCCTCTTTCCACAAATGCCTTGAAAGGTATGGAATTCCAAGATGTTCACTCCAAACGGACGAACCACTTTATTTGTTGTCTCTGGATATAGTTCAAGGATGGTTCTTCTATTCCCATTCTTTCCCTTATAATCTCATTCTTGATGTCATCCTTTCTAGTCACTCCAGTAGCCTTTCTCAGACACCTCATTTCCATGGTGATCAACTTTCACTTCCGTTTTGTTCTAAGTGTCCATGTTTGGTAACATAGTAACATAAGTAATTTAAAGGTAAAGGTCACCCTTGCTCGAAAGTCAGTCATATCTGACTCTTGGCTTCAGTGCTCATCTCCGTTTGCAGCCCAAGAGCCAGTGCTGTCTGCGTCAGCAGACATTTCTGTGGACATATGGAAGGCATGACTAGACACCGGAGTGCACAGATTGCTGTTACCTTCCCACCCAAGTGCTTTCAAACTGCTAGGTTGGCAGGAGCTGAGACAGAGGCGGGAGCTCACTCCATCATTCAGTACTTGGGTCTCGAACTGCTGACC
This sequence comes from Bradypodion ventrale, assembly GCA_035047345.1. Classification (NCBI taxonomy): domain Eukaryota; kingdom Metazoa; phylum Chordata; class Lepidosauria; order Squamata; family Chamaeleonidae; genus Bradypodion; species Bradypodion ventrale. Next base: position 132,627,626 of record JAWDJE010000006.1, on the reverse strand, counting down.
TGCTAACCTTCCAGTCATCAAGTTCAGCATCTTAACCACTGAGCCACCGCAGTCCAATGATATAAATTGTGATGATGAATTGCCACTTGTTAAGAAGTTGCTGCTTATAGTCATGCCTGCCACCTGACCACAGAAACCTCTCTGCAGACACAGACAGGGCTGGCTCTTTGGCTGTAAATGGAGGTGAGCACTGGCCCCTAGAGTCAGACATGACTGGCTTTCAAGCAAGGGAGAACTTTTCCTGTCTTCTCCACCGCACTGGTTTTTCCTGTCATGAAGTCCATCTTATTCCCAACAGCTACAAGAAGGGAGGTGTCGCTTCCGGCTTCAAGCATGTGGAGACCAACATGTACAACGTCAAACGCCTCCTTCACGTCAAAGGAAAGAAGCATGTCTCTGCTACAGAGGTAAATTAAGGAGCATTTCTCTTCTTGCATTTGTTGCAGTTGAGTATTGCTTGTGAAGCAACACTCAGGTCAGTAGGTTTGGGAAAGACGCTGCAAACTATCTCAGAATGGGTAGCATGCTTTACACAAGGGGTTCCCAAACTAAGATCTGTGAGCCGGAGCCGGCCCACGGGACCATTTCATGTGCCCACCCAACCCTCCAAGGGCATTCGAGAAACAAAATGGCCACCCCTTTGAAGCTCTTGGGACCAAATGGCCCACCCCCATCATGCCGGCTGGGCAAAATGGCTGTCTGGCCCTCAAAGCTGACTGAGAAAGCGTGAACTGGCCCCTGGCTTGAAAAGGTTGGGGACCCCTGCTTTACACAATAAAAAAGGTTAGGCTTTGTACCTCAACTTGGTTCATCCCAGGTGTCGTGTGCAGTGATGTGCTGCAAATTTTTTTGCTACCCCCACCCTGGGCGTGGCTAACTCTGTGGGCTAATTCTGTGGGTCACGTCCACTTGGCCAGCCATACCTTGGCCTGGGGTAGGGAGGTGGGCATGGCCAGCCAAGTGGGCATGGCCTGGGGAATTTCCGCTACTGGTGCCTGTGCACCTTTGGGTACCGGCAGCAGCATATCACTGGTCGTGTGGTGTGTTCTCCACCATGACTCCCTCTTAAGCCCCTTCTACTCTTCTTCTTCCTCACAGGTGGATCTTTCCTGGAACAGTTTCAATAAAGGGGATGTTTTCCTCTTGGATCTTGGGAAAGTCATCATCCAATGGAATGGGCCCTCCTGCAATGTGGCAGAGAAATCAAAGGTGAGTATCGAGATGCTGATGTGACGTTAACTGTTAGCCAATTCTGGAAAGTGGGAGAAAGAACCTAATAACGGAGTTCTAGGAACATAGGCAAGGAACTACAATGGCTTAGTGGTTAAGATGCTGAACTTAACGACTGGAAGGTCGGCAGGTCAGCATTTCAAGACCCGAGTACTGCACAACGGAGTGAATTTCCATGTTTGTCCAACTATTGCCAACCTAGCAGTTTGAAAGCAAGAAATTGCAAGTAGATAAATAGGTACCACTTTGGTGGGAACAGTAACAGTGTTCCGTGCACTACGGTGTCTAGTCATGACTGCCACATGTTCATGGAAGCATCTGCTGACGCAGACAGCCCTGTCTCTTTGGCTATGAACAGAGATGAGCACTGAACCCTAGAGTCAGATACGACTGGCTTTTGAGCAAGGCCAATCATTACCTTTGCTAGGGGAAAAAATGCAGTCTTCATCAGAAGACTGGCATTGAACTCCTGTCTCAACCATGAAGAGTAGGTTCCTTGCCACCCTAAGAAAGAAGGGGACAAATACGGTCCAGCACATGATTCAGGCAGATAGAAAGGCAACTGTGCATTTCTGTATTTCTCACTGTCCTTCCTTCCTTTGCCTCCTAGGGAATGATTTTGGCCCGGAGCATCCGGGATGGAGAGAGAGGGGGCCGTGCTCAGATCGGCGTTGTCGACAATGAGAAGGACTGTCTTGACCTAATGCAGATCATGAAAGCAGTCCTGGGGGAGAGGCATGGAGAGCTTCGAGAGCCCATTGCGGACGAGAAAGTGGATGAAATGCAGAAAGCCAACGTCCGTCTTTACCAGTAAGTCTTGGGTCTCTAGGCTTGGGGTGTGCCGCCAACTAAAAGAAAAGGCAGAAGCCCACAGCTAGTTTTCATGTTGAGGGGGAAAGACACTCTGCAAACCTAAATTTTCAAGATGGGAAAATGGATGCCTAAGGAGCCTGCTTTATATAATTGACTAGCCGATTACCCGGCCTTGCCTGGGAGTCATGCTTGTGCTTACCCGTCCAGGTGGGGCCTGGCTCCCCTGCCAACCTGGCCATATGGGCCCCCGGCGAGGCATCCTGGTCCAGTTCCAGGTGCTGCTCCGCTGACTGTGGAGTACTTTTGGCTGGCCGTCTGTGGGTAAATGGCCATTGGCGGCATGTCGTTGCTGCCGCTCACCACTCCATCCTCCTGGCCGGCGCTGGACCATGTGGTGGCTTCGGGGCACCCAGCATTGGCTGTGGCAGTGTTACGCTGGGGCAGGGCCGGCGCCCAGCGGTTGCTCCTCGACGCTCTGGCCCACCACCACCGCTGCCTCTTTGCAGCCCTTTAGTCCCCACCATCACTGCCACCGCCATTTTGGACGCTTGGATCATGGGCGAGGGCATGTTGCGCACACAGACGTTTGTGCATGTGCATTTCCGTATTCCCTGTCCGTTTGTCATGGCGGGTGAGAGTGCCCCTTGTGCAACCCATTTCTGGTGGTACAAACCCCGAATTGGACTGCCAGACCCCTGCAGTAATGTTCTTGCACACTCTAGGGAGGTGCATGTAAAGTTTCAGTGGCTTAGTGATTAAGATGCTGAGCTTGATGGCTGGGAGGTTAGCAGATCAAGACCTGGGTGCTGTGTGAGGGAGGGAGTGCCTGTCTTTGTCCCAGCTCCTGCCAAGCTAGTAGTTTGAAAACAAAAAAATGCAAGTAGATAAATAGATACCACTTTGATAGCAAGTAAACAGCGTTCTATACACTCTGGTATCTAGCCTTGGCTGCCACATGGCCACAGAAATATCTATAGACACAGACAGCGCTGGCTCTTTGACTTTAAATGGACATGAGCACCAAACCATAGAGTCAGATACGACGGGCTGTCGAGCAAGGCTGACCTTTACCTTTACCTAATTACCATGTAAATTTCCTTCCTCATAGTGTTTATGAAAATGGCAAGGATTTGGTGGTTCAAGAAATTGCTACCCGGCCCCTTACACAAGACCTCCTGCAACATGAGGTAAGATGGCAGAGAGTAAGCATTACATTGGCCTATTTTAGCTGCCTAGTTAAAGGTGTAAATGATGTATATGCTGAGTCACAGAGTCATGGATTCAAATCCTGCGGAGCCGTTTCTTTCTTTTTTCAACCCTTTGCTTACTTTCCCAGGATTGCCACATTTTAGATCAAGGAGGTCATAAGATTTATGTCTGGCGAGGAAAGGATTCCAGTAAAGACGAGAGGAAAGCGGCTTTCAGCCGAGCTGTGGTGAGTTCCACCCTGCCATCCGTTTTGCAAACATGTCGACTTTTCTTTTCCTCATAGACAGGGGCAAGTAAGATATCCGATCGGGACAGGGCAGGGTAATAAAATTAAATAAGGGGAGAAATAGCAGTTGGCGTTAAAGGCAGAATATCAGATCTAAAGGTGAAACTCGGAAAATTAGAATATCATGCAAATGTTCATTCAGTCCAGAAACGCAACTTAAAAAGTGAAACAAATATATGAGATAGACTCATTACATGCAAAGCGAGATACAGTTCAAGCCTTAGTTTGTTATAATATTGATGCTTATGGCTTACGGCTTATGGAAACCCCCAACCTCATGTACCCCATAATCATCACATAATCTCATGTACGCTGTATGCCATGATCATCACAATTATAACAAATTAAGGCATGACATCTCTCGCTTTGCTTGTAGTGAGTCTATCCCATATATTTGTTTCACCTTTTAAGTGAAATGAATGGACATTTGCACGATATTCTAATTTTCCGAGTTTCACCTGTAGGCCTAAGAGAACAGAGGACCGGTCTACACTGACCTGACCCAGGTTGTGTCAGGATGCCTGCGGTCACTAGAGGATGGAAAGAGGAACTAAATTACCTTTAATTTGCTCTCCCCGCCTAAACACCAATTACCTGTATTGTGAAGCGACTGAGAAGCTGCTTCACAATATGGACCGAACACTTCCTTTAACATAAGAACATAACATAACATAAGAACATAAGAACAGCCTTGCTGGAAGAGGCCACAGGAGCCCATCCAGTCCAGCATTCTGTCTCACACAGTGGCTCACCATTTCCTTCAGGGTATTATTCCCAAACAGATGCCTTCACCTGCTTAGGATTCCCTGGAAATGGCATTGAGAGATATCCTGCCTATCTCTCCAACCCTGAGGTTGTCCTTAAGTATCCATAATTATAGCCATTGATACCCTTGTCCTCCATGAACTTGTCTAATCCTTTCTTAAAACTGTCAAGACTGACAGCTGTCACCACTTCTTGTGGCAGGGAGTTCCATAGACCAGTGATCCTCTGGGTGGAAAAGTACTTTCTCTTATTTGTTTGAGAACTAGAGGTTGTCCTTAGGTATCCATAATTATAGCCATTGATACCCTTGTCCTCCATGAACCTGTCTAATCCTTTCTTAAAACTGTCAAGACTGACAGCTGTCACCACTTCTTCTGGCAGGGAGTTCCATAGACCAGTGATCCTCTGGGTGGAAAAGTACTTTCTCTTATTTGTTTGAGAACTAGAGGTTGTACTTAGGTATCCATAATTATAGCCATTGATACCCTTGTCCTCCATGAACCTGTCTAATCCTTTCTTAAAGCTGTCAAGACTGACAGCTGTCACCACTTCTTCTGGCAGGGAGTTCCATAGACCAGTGATCCTCTGGGTGGAAAAGTACTTTCTCTTATTTGTTTGAGAACTAGAGGTTGTACTTAGGTATCCATAATTATAGCCATTGATACCCTTGTCCTCCATGAACCTGTCTAATCCTTTCTTAAAGCTGTCAAGACTGACAGCTGTCACCACTTCTTCTGGCAGGGAGTTCCATAGACCAGTGATCCTCTGGGTGGAAAAAGTACTTTCTCTTATTTGTTTGAGAACTAGAGGTTGTCCTTAGGTATCCATAATTATAGCCATTGATACCCTTGTCCTCCATGAACCTGTCTAATCCTTTCTTAAAGCTGTCAAGACTGACAGCTGTCACCACTTCTTCTAACAGGGAGTTCCATAGACCAGTGATCCTCTGAATGAAAAAGTACTTTCTCTTATTTGTTGATGACCCTCTGGGGATAGACAGGAGAGGTGAATTTATATTTTTATATTCAGTAGATGATTGCATTGCTGATATATTGCTTAGATAACAGGAGATTTTTTAAAAGAAAAATTGGGATCTAAACTATACATTGAAATAGTGATAATCTCTCCCTTGCTCAAAAGCCAATCATGTTTGACTCTAGGCGATGGTGCTCATCACGTTTACAGCCAAAGAACCAGTGCTGTCTGCATCTGCAGACATTTTTGTGGTCATGTGGCAGGCAAGACTAGATGCTTGAGTGCACGGAACACTGTTACCTTTCCTGCTGAAGTAGTATCTATTTATCTACTTACAATTTCTTGCTTTTTGAACTGCTAGGTTGACAGGAGCTGGGACAGACGATGGGAGCTCAATCTGTTGTGCAGTACTCATGTCTCAAACTGCTTACCTGCTAACCTTCCAGTCATCAAGATTAGCATCTTAACCACTAAGCCACAATGATCATCTACCAAACATAAAAAAAATGTTTTAATTTTGATAGATGATCGTTGTTAATGATTGGTAATAGTGGTCGCCTAGTGAATTTAAGAAATAAATACACTTCCCCTGACTGTCCCCAGACAATCAGGGGAAGCGGTTAATTTTCCAGATCTGCAGTGGCTAACATCCAGAAATTTACACAGGAAGTAGCTTCTTTGCCCTCAGAGTTGGATTTTCTACTCTTCCATGTAGCTGGATCCTGTTCCAAATGTGTGTTTGTGCAATGACATCATAGTCGTGGCATTGCACACGCAAATATCCATGACCCCTTCCTCTGTTCCCTGTGTGGCCAAAGGCGTAGGAAGCTCACATGTGTGGTTTCTTTCTAGGGTTTCATCCAAGCCAAAGGCTACCCGGCCACTACGAATGTTGAAGTCATCAACGATGGAGCAGAGTCGGCCATGTTTAAGCAACTCTTCCAGAAGTGGGTAGAAAAAGACGAGACTCAGGGACTCGGCAAGACCCACAACATCGGCAAGATCGGTGAGGCAGAAATGCTAAGCTCTCCTCCCTCAGGACCAAACCAGTTGTGACTTTACATCCCTGCTGATGCGAGTGGGGAATTTCTTCCTCATTGATTAAACAGAAGAACATGGAGAAGTTCTTTGGAAATCTCACCAAATACTGATAGCATTGTGTGTGTATGTAATGGCTAAAAACCTGCTTTAAAAAACCAAAGTACAGTAACTGCTTACTCGGGGATTACTTGTCAACGGGGCTACAGATAACTATGGCTATATATCTGAGGTTTAATTTAATTTAATTTAATTTTCACACTTGTATGCTGCCCAATCAGGGAACTCGACTCAGGGCAGCTCACATGGTATATAAACAATATACACAATATACAATATACACAGTAAATACACAGTAATACAACATACAAAACAACATATAATAATATACCACAACATAATGTACCACAACACAATCCTATAACAGTCTCTCCACCCTGGCCACAGGTAAATTCCAAGGGCGGCAGCGATGTCCAGCTGCCAGCCGCCATAACGGTCCTTCCAAGCCTGAAGGGGGTGGGTGGGGCCCAGGAGCACCAGCAGGTGGGGTGGTCCTGACGCATGTGGCCGGAGGGCCTCTTCACCCCAGCCGAGGCCAAAGTCCGTGGGTGGCAGCGGCAGAGAGTTCAGCCGCCCGCTGCCATAGCAGCCTTTTCAAGCTCAGCCCGGGGCGGGGCCCAAGAGCGCCGGCAAGTGGGGTGGTTCTGGCGCCCATGTTCCCAACCTTTTCAAGCCAGGGGCCAGGTCATGCCCTCTCAGTCAGCTTCAAGGGCCGGATGGCCATTTTGCCTTGCCTACACGATAGGGGTGGCCATTTTGTTTCTCAAATGCCCTTGGAGGGGTGGGGGGTCACATGAAATGGCACCACAAGCCAGATCCGGCCTGCGGAACTTGGGAACCCCTGCTATATACATTCCCAGACTATGTTGCGTGTTATTACTCCAAAAGAATGCATCCATGGCCGGTGTGGTTAATGCATCTCTTTCGGTTCTTTCCGCAGCCAAGGTGGATCAGGTTAAATTTGACATCACCGAGCTGCACGCTAGACCAGAGTTAGCTGCTGAGCAGCGAATGGCTGATGATGCTTCTGGGACTGTGGAGGTCAGTGCTCTGTATTTCTAAGACTTTATCTTTTGTAAAAATGGGTGATATTGTCACATCATCTGCTCTTATGGAAGCAACAAATATACACTTCTGACAAGAATGTGCTTCATGGCTCCATGTCCACTTCAGTCCAGATATGCTAAACTTGAGCCAATTAAGATAAATGCTCCTTATGCAAGAAACGTTGTTCACCAAAGATTGCTTCCCGGGGAGGAATTTGGGGTAGAATTAGGTATAAATGTCTCCCTTGCTTGAAAGCCAGTCATGTCTGACTCTAGGATTTGGTGCTCATGTCCATTTACAGTCAAAGAGCCAGCACTGTCTGCATCTGCAGATGCTTCTGTGTACATATGGCTGGCATGCCTCAATGCTGGAGTGTATGGAATGCTGTTTACCTTCCCACCAAAGTGGTCCCTATTTATCTACCTGCAATTTCTTGCTTTCGAACAGCTAGGTTGGCAGGAGCTGGGACAGATGACGGGAGCTCACTTCGTCACCCTGCTCTCAGGTCTGGAACTGCTGACCTGCCAACCTTCTGGTCATCAAGCTCAGCATCTTAACCACTAAGCCACTGTCACCCATAGAATAATGTGTAAGAGTGAGGGTAGAGCTTTACAAAATACTGAGAGGTCATTGATAAGTTGGCTGACAACAGAGACAGAACAAAAATGAACTACTCTGGAGTTAGTTAGGATGGTGGCGTTAGCCATCCAGCCATGTGGCTGAAAGCAGAACATATTGCTGGGTCAGCTCTGAAACTTGCCTGTTTCTCAAATTCAGTAGAATGGAATGGTGGACTTTTAAATATTTTTATATGTTGGATTCCCCTGTATTTTGGGGCTTGTTTTACTTCAGGGCAGCTGCAGAAAACTCTTGATTTGGTTAGAGCAACTATAACAGAGTGAGAAAAGTTCTGAACATAGCTGTCAAGTCTCCCGTATTGGCCAGGAAACTCCCATTATTTACCCCTCTTCCCGCCATTATTCCATATTTGTATTTTCCCATAATTCTCCCATATTCTATAATTTTTTTAAAAAAATGGGCCGGGAACTACAGCTCCCATGGTGCCTTGTGCGGACGGAAAAGGCAAAACCCGTACTGCGCATGCACACCAGCGCAAAATAGGCCAGGAACTACAGCCCCCATGGTGCCTTGCTCGGAAGGAAAAGGCAAAGCCCGTACTGCCCATGCCCACCGGCGCAGCGACTGCCCAGCGCCACTGGATTTCCCTTATTTTCAAATCCAAAACTTGACAGGTATAGTTCTGAATTGGCCCCATGCTGTGTATTTGAACTCCTACCTGAGCCACAGGTAATCCCACTGGGGGTTCAAAGGTTCTTCTTAGCAGAGCAGGTGTGGAGATGTTTGACCCTTAAGGTCATTACAGACTGGATTCGTGGAATGATTGGTAGTTTGCTCCGCTAAGTCTGGCGCTGATTCCCATGCTTTATATCTAAACACCCTTTTGTGTATGAGAACCAAGACACAGGAAACAGCCACGGGCTGGTTTAACTCAGGTTTATTGCATGGTGGTCAGAGGGAACATGAGGTAATGGCGGATGCATAGCTCTATATATACAGTAGTAAACATTTGAACGTGGCTCCATAATAGCCCATTGGCTATTGTCCGCGTGACGTCATTGCTGGTCACGCCCTTCTTGTCCAGGTGTAGGTAGTGGCGGGAACTCCGCGCTGTGGCCTTTGATGAATATGGACCAAGAGAGCTTGGACGCTCGCTGCTGCCCCTGGTGGTCATTAGCTCGCGTCCTATTACGGAGATTATGGTGATACAGCTGAAGGCTATATTGTTACTTGTAGGAAAGGTTACATTGTTATCACATGAAGACAGTTACAGTATTCGAACACAACACTCCTCCCCCCTAGGATGAGACGAAGTCTCTCAGCCAAGATGGCTTATTTCGAACACGCTGGGGTCTCGGTGCGGGCTGCCCTGCCCCGGGTTTGCTACCTTCTTTTTGTCCCCTGGCTTCCTGTCCTGTAATTGGAGAGGGAGACTTGTTAGTGACTTGCCGCGGTTCTGAGGTTTTTTGGGGAGGGGTGTGCTTTATCTGGGAAGAACCGGGGGCACTGGGGGCTAACGAAAAACCCCTCTTCTCGCTTGGATGGGTGGGGGAACACTCCCAAAAAACCCCCCGGCTCGGTAACGCAAAATCAAATTCGGGGGCAGCAGTCGCAAACTCCTCTCCCTCGTCCCCGGCCCCTGATAGAGCTGGCGTATCAAAAGGATATGAGTCACGACCGCTGTTTCCCCCCCCCCCCCTGTTTGGGACTGATACCCCTCGTTGTCTCCCCCTTGGGATAAGCGGGTGGAGGAGAACCCTAACGCTGAGGCATTTTCTGCGCCGTCCGTGGATTGCTTCCTGGGGACCCGGCTCCTGAGCTGATCTGCATGCCGCCTCCAGAGTAGACCGGTGCTCGTTTCCACCCGATACGACACTGGCCCCGTCTGGTCTATAATCCTCCCTGGTACCCAGGCTGGCCCTGTGCTGGCGTAGTTCCTGCAATGCACAGGATTGCCGGCGGCAAAACCTTTCGACACTGCTAACCCTACGTTCTTCCCTTTGTCCTCAACCCTCGTCGGGTCTAATCTGGTCAAAATCGTGGTCAGCTTTCTCCGCATCAGCAGCTCTGCCGGCGAGTACCCCGATGCTAAGGGGGTCACCCTATACGCTAATAAAAACTGACATACTTGGTGATTCAGGTCCCCTGAGCCCATGCGCCGCAACGCATCCTTTGTTGTCCGCACCAGCCGCTCCACTTGGCCATTCGTGGCCGGGTGAAACGGCGCGGACGTGACGTGCCGAATGGCATTTGCCTCCGTGAATGCCCTGAACTCTGTGGACGTGAAACAACTAGCGTTATCGCTGACAAGCGTGTCGGGTAAACCGAACGTGGAAAAAACTCTCCTTAAATGGTTAATCGTAGTGGCGGAGGACGTGCTCTTGACCGGAATCACCTCCAGCCACTTGGAGTATGCATCCACTACCAGGAGAAAAAGGGTTCCTCGAAACGGGCCAGCGAAATCTATGTGCACTCTGGACCACGGCCCCCTTGCCGCGTCCCATTCCCTATGCGGGAGTCGAGCCGCCTCGGGTCGGGAGCCCTGGCAGGCCTCACAAGTGCCGACCATGTGCTCTATGTCTGCGTCTAACTGGGGCCACCAGAAGTAGCTCCGGGCCAGCGCCTTGGAGCGGACGATCCCCGGGTGGCTGACGTGCAGCAGTTTGAGCACCCTCGGTCGCAGGGATGTAGGGACTACCACCCGTTGACCCCACAAAAGGCACCCCCTCTCTAGGGACAACTCTATTTTTTTTCGAAAAAATGGGTCGAATTCCGTACCCGGGGATGACGCCGGCCACCCCTTCTGTACCCATGAGCTAACTTTCTCCAGTATTCTATCCTTGCCTGTCGCCCTGGCGATGTCGGCTGGTACTATCGGGGGCGAATCTAAGACCTCTATCAACAACACCTGATGGTCCTTTTCCACCCCTCTCTTTTGGTCGCCCGACAAGGGCAGAGGAGACCTCGAAAGCGCGTCTGCATGGCTGATCTCCTTTCCGGGCCGGTATTCCAACTCATGTTGGTAAGCGTTAAGAAAAATAGCCCACCGCAGCATTCTCGGGGACAGGATCTGTGGCGTGGGCTTATTTGCAGTAAAAATTCCTAACAGGGGCTTGTGATCGGTCACGATTGTAAACGGGCGACCGTACAGAAAATCGTGAAATTTCTTGGTTCCCGCTACTATCGCTAATGCCTCCCTGTCGGTCTGTGCGTAATTCCGCTCTGCCTGGGACAGGGACCTTGAATAGAAAGCTACCGGGGCCTCCCTTCCGTCGTCCAACACGTGGCAAAGCACCGCCCCCACCCCCACCGGGGATGCATCACAAACTAGGACCACTGGCCGTTTGGGATCGAAATGGGTCAGGATTGCCTCGGATGTTAGGAGTTGTTTTAACTCTTTAAAAGCCCTCTCCTGTTCGTCACCCCACAGCCATGTTTCCTCTTTCTTAAGCAACCGATGGAGCGGTTCGGCCACAGACGCCTTCCTCGGAAGGAAAGTGTGGTAAAGGTTTAGGAGTCCCAGGAATGACTGTAATTCGGCTTTGGATGTGGGGCGAGGAGCCTTCTTGATGGCGGCTACTTTGGATTTGGAAGGCTTAATTCCCTCGGGTGTGACACGGAACCCTAAGAACTCAACCTCAGTTTCAAAAAAAACGCATTTGTCTTTTCTCAGCCGCAGTCCCGCTTTCTCGAACACAGTCAGCACCTTATCCAATCTCTTGGCCAGTTCGGCCTCACTCCCCCCTGTTATCAATACGTCATCAAAATAAGGCAACACCCCCTCCAGTCCCTTCAGGAGGCGTTCCACGAGCGACTGAAAAAGGCCGGGTGCCGAGTTCACGCCGAACTGTAAACGCGACACCTGGAACGCCCCTTTATGTGTGACTATTGTTTGTGCCGCTGCTGTGGCGGGAGTCACAGGGAGTTGCTGGTAGGCTTGTGCTAGATCGAGCTTAGCGAAACATTTTCCCCCATTCAGCCTGGCCAGAAGGTGGCTGACCACCGGCACCGGGTATGCATTAGGGCGGATAGCCTTGTTAATTGTGCACTTATAATCAGCGCAAATGCGCACCTCCCCGTTAGCCTTTAGTGCTGTTACAATTGGAGTTTCCCACTCCGCGGAATCGACAGGAACAAGAATCCCCTGACCCACCAGTTTGTCCAGTTCCGCCTCTATTTTGTCCTTGAGTGCGAACGGCACCCTGCGTGGTTTGAGTCTTATCGGGCGGACCTCCGGGTCTAGGTCGAAGGCTACGGGGGGTCCTTTGAACTTTCCCAGTCCTTTTTTAAAAACGGCGGGGTGCGCGTCACACACCGCTTGTATTGGATCTGCACCCACGGCATGCACCCCCCCTATGAACAAACCCAAAGGCTGAAACCACTGAGTCCCGAGGAGGCTGCAATTTCCCCCCTTGAGGACGACTAGAGAGAGTTCCGCAGAATGTCTCCTATAACGGACCCGAAATTTCCCGACCCCCAACACTGGAATGCTGTTCCCCTGCACGTCCCGTAGCGTGGACCTCAACGTTTTAAGTTTGGGCCGCGCGTGGGGGTCGATTTTCAAAAACTCTTTCTGGGGAATTATAGAATAGGAGGACCCCGAGTCAATTTCCATCCTAATAGGGGCCCCTTGTACTAATACCTCAACGAAGTAATGGGTTTGTCCCGCGGACACGCTGAACACGGGGGCGTCGTCCTCACTGTCGTCCGAGATGCGACCCATGCCATCCTGCTTCCTCGTGGTCCGGGCGCCATCTTGGGACCTCGCTGGACGGTCCGGTCTGGCCGAACGGTCTTGTGAATGCCTCCGGCCCTCTTGTCGCTTTCTGCACGCCTTGGCGATGTGCCCGCGACGGCCACAGTTGTAACACTCGGCCTTTCTGAATGGGCACTTCGCGCGTTCATGGGGCGCTCCACAACCATCGCAGCGGCGCCCCCCTTTCGTACCTTCTGGACCTCTTCGCCGTCGCTGCCTTCCGCAGACGATTTCGAGGTTCGTCGGGTCGCATGCACCGACTGTCCGGACTTGCCGTGCACCGAATTTTCCGCCTTACCGGCCTTCGGACGCCACTCACGCCACTCGTGCATTTCGTCTACCCCAGCATTCGTGGATTCCGCGGCTTCCGCGGCCTCCACAACCTCTGCCAGCGTGGGTGGCGGCTCCCTGTTCATCAGGCTGCGCTGCACTTCCTTATCCTTCAGGCCACACAGGACGCCGTCCCTCAGGGCCATCTCTAAGTTGTCCCATCTGCAGGGGGCGGCGGCTATCCTCAGAGCTGCCACGAAGGCCTCCACTGACTCGTCCGGCGCCTGGACTCGCCTCCAAAACGCGCTCCGAGCGGGAAACATTGCCCTCGAGGGTCGGAACCGCTCACGCAGCAGCTTCATGATGTCCTCGGCTTTGAAGTCATCCATCGTCTTCGGTGCAATAATGCCCACCAGCGTTCGCTTGGTTTCTATCCCCAGCATTCGGGTGAGGATGGCCCTCTTCCTTTCCTCGTCGTCTTTGACTTTGAGTTCCACCAGTGCCGCCTTGAAGTCCATCTCAAAGATGTCCCAGTCCTGCGGTTTGGTAATGTTGAACCCGCTCTGTGTCCTGGCTCCTTGGGGATCCATATCCCATCCTCGTCGCCAATTTTGTGTATGAGAACCAAGACACAGGAAACAGCCACGGGCTGGTTTAACTCAGGTTTATTGCATGGTGGTCAGAGGGAACATGAGGTAATGGCGGATGCATAGCTCTATATATACAGTAGTAAACATTTGAACGTGGCTCCATAATAGCCCATTGGCTATTGTCCGCGTGACGTCATTGCTGGTCACGCCCTTCTTGTCCAGGTGTAGGTAGTGGCGGGAACTCCGCGCTGTGGCCTTTGATGAATATGGACCAAGAGAGCTTGGACGCTCGCTGCTGCCCCTGGTGGTCATTAGCTCGCGTCCTATTACGGAGATTATGGTGATACAGCTGAAGGCTATATTGTTACTTGTAGGAAAGGTTACATTGTTATCACATGAAGACAGTTACAGTATTCGAACACAACACACCCAGAATGCATTTTAGGGAATTAGATGAACAGTTAGCCACCACAAACAAATGCAGAAGAAAGGCAATAGCACCACGCACAAGTGCACAAGTACACAAATGCCTACATCCAGGGGTCAACAATTTCAGAAAATGAACGTTGCATTCATGAGGCTTGTCTAACGTTGTACATATTTTACCTGCATCACATCTGCAGCATGATGCTCATTTCTTTTCCCGTCTCACTCTTCAGGTATGGAGGATTGAAAATCTCGAGATGGCCCCAGTAAATCCGAAGACATATGGGCAGTTCTATGGTGGAGATTGTTACCTTGTCTTGTACACCTACATGAAATCAGGGAGACCTCATTACATTATCTACATGTGGCTTGTAAGTAGCAGTTGAGATGGATGGATGGAGATTTCCCAGTTGGGCAGACTAACATCTAAGGGCTGTTTTTATTATGTGGGGTTTTAAATTATGTAAGCCGCCCTTAGTCTGGCTTGTCTGAGTGGGCGGCAAACAAGCCAAAAAATCAAATTAAATTAAATTAAATTAATTGCATTTACAGAATTGTCCTTTTCTCTGGATTCTGGGCTATTTTTGCCTTGTCTCTGGATCTTGAACATGCCGCATGTGAGGGCTTATCCATTTCCTCCCCTTAGGGCCGCCATGCTTCTCAGGATGAAATCACAGCTTGTGCCTTCAATGCTGTGGAGCTGGATAAGAAATACAACGATGAACCAGTGCAGGTTCGAGTGACGATGGGGAAGGAGCCGCGACATTTCCTGGCCATCTTCAAGGGGGAGTTGATCATTTACGAGGTAAAAAGAAAACTTGTACAAAGAATCTCAACCACAGAAATATGGCTTGCTGAATAAGACTCTGGCAAGTACTAAGAGCAGCTGAACTAGCCTCAATTGGGTCAGTATGGCGTAGACCAGTCTTTCCCACTATTTTGTTCTTGGACTTCAATTCCCAGAATACTAAGAATTGGAAGGCATGACCAGATGCGGGAGCATATGGAACAGTGTTACCTTTCCCACAGAGGCGATACCTGTTTATCTACTTGCAATTTCTTGCTTTCGATCTGCTAGGTTGGCAGCAGCTGGGATTGACGATGGGCGCTCACTCCATCACAAATCACTTGGGTCTCAAACTGCTGACCTGTTAACTTTCCAGTCATCAAGCTCAGTGCCTTAACCCTTCTCCTGGTTATTTAGCCAGGGATCTAGTCATGCCAGAGACTTGGTTGAATTCTCTTGGTGCCACCTGGGCCCCTGTAGTTCAAGAGTGTATGTCCACTCCTGCTTCACAAATTATTTTCTTTTTGTAGGGAGGCACCAGCCGTGGCCAGAAGAGTGAGCCGGAGCCACCCATCCGTCTCTTTCAAGTGAGGGGCACAACTGAATTCAACACCAAAACCATTGAGGTCCCGGCCCGAGCCTCCTCCCTCAACTCCAATGATGTTTTCCTCTTGAAGACCAACCAAGTTTGCTATCTCTGGTGTGGCAAGGTAAACAGTGGCGTAAATGAGCAGAGCTGGGCAACGTCACTCTTTCACACTATAAATCTCAGAATTTAGCTGGAGGATTATGGGGCTTGTAGTCCAAAAAGTAACATTTCAGATTTTGGTTAAAAACAATATGGTAATAGTTTTCCCATAGCTTGCCGTGCTGAAAGCAAATTCCTTGCCACCATATGCCAGTTAAAGTATCCCGAATTAGACCACATATTGATCATGTGAACAATTACTTGGCAAGCATCACAGGTCTATCATCATAATCATCATCTTAGAACTGCAGAACTGGAAGGGATCTATGGATCATTGAATCCAGCCCCTGTCAAGAAGGCAACGTGGAGAATTGAACTCCCAGCCAGATATCTAAATGAAGGAGCTATGGTTTAACTTTGCTTTAACTGGTTTTACTTTAACTCCTTGGTTCTTACTGAGTCCTGATTAAATATGGGAGCCTCCAAATATTGCTTCCATGAGACAGTGAGACCCACAAAGGAACCGTTAATGCCTGTAAGTCCTCATTGAGGACAAAATCCCACTTTTGTGGCAGGTCTCCACAAACCCTAGGGTTAGGGTTTAGGGGTTAGGGTTAGGGTTGGGGTTAGAGAGGCAGTTCCGTTCTGTCTGGACTCTGCCGTTTCAAAGAGTAGCTTCTTCAGGTCCTGAGAACAACCCGCTCCACCGCTTTCTCATTTGCTTCTAAATCCATGGGAAACCACCATTTCTTCTCTACAATTGGCAATGGCTCCAGCCCAGCCATACGACTTGACTTAGCATGATCCTTGTAAAGGAGAGCAGGTTGGAAAATAACCAGAAGCACTGCCTCTCAATTTTCTGTCTGTTATACTGATTCATGGTGGGTCTTGGTTTCATGTTGCCTATCCAGGGATGCAGCGGGGATGAAAGAGAAGTGGCGAAGAACGTGTCGGACATCATTTCTAGGCGGGACAAGCAGACTGTTTTGGAGGGCCAGGAGCCATCAGAATTTTGGGCTGTCCTGGGAGGCAAAGCCCCTTATGCCAGTGACAAGAAGTAAGGTTTAACAAGATTATTTTGCGTCTTAGTAAAGCAGGGGTGCCCAAACTACAGCCTGCGGACCGGATGAATAGGCGTTTTACTTCCGCTTCCGGGAGCGACGAGGGCAGTGCAGAATGGATAAATTGGCATTGGGGGCTGGATCCGGCCCGTGGGCTGTAGTTTGGACACCCCTGTAGTAAAGGTAAAGGTCGCCCTTGCTTGGAAGCCAGTCGTATCTGACTCTAGGGTTCAATTGTGTCTACCTCAGGTAGGACATAGCTGTCAAGTATCCCGTATTGGCCGGGAAACTCACGTATTTTACCCTCTTTCCCACCTGTATTAGTTAGACTGCAATGCCCTAGGACGTCAGGATCTTAAGTTAGCAAATCTCACCCTCTTGGTTAGGTTCTTGCGTTGATCATGTGGAGTACATTTGCCACAAAATGTAGCAAAAATTGTCTGGTTTATTAACACAGCTGTGCCTTATAGACCTATTTCTGACATCAGCTCACTGACTTGCCCAGACATGCTCGGCTGCTGCTGGAACATGCATGTCACCAGGGGATGTGATTCAGCTGAGGTGGCAGTAGGCATAGTGGTAGCTGCAACTGTTATAATGTTCCCATTCAGATTTGGAATCAGCACACTTGATATAATGTAAATCACATGTGTTATTTCCAGTAGCAAAATCGTTGTTGTGCAGTGTTATGATTCTCTACTTTGTACTTTGCCTCTCTCTGTCCAGCTTGGATCCGTATCAGACTATGCAGGGTAGGAAGTTTCTGCATGGAAATTCATCTGTGTTTCCATACATATTTTTGAAAATATGTATATTTTTTCATATGGACTCACTTAAATGTGTTTCTGTGCATTTTAAAAATACATTAATATCCTCCTGTGTGTTTTCCCAGCTGTACGTGTTTATTTTTTCGATTTTTTATTGTTCTGTTGTGAATCATACTGGATGATGGACATGCACAGATTTCTAAATGTAAATTGTGTTCATGAGTGTATGTGAGTCAAGCATGTTTTACCTGATAAATATTTATTTTTTTTATTTATCTACTTATGATCTGTGGCTACTGGTTGCAAAATTCAGGCTTAGTATTAAGAAAGTAAAGAAAACCATTAGGCCACTCAGGTATCACCTAGATCATGTCCTTCGTGCAGGTGAAGAATAGATTTAAGGGATTTAACATAGTAGGTGGAGGACAGAGGTGCCTGGAGGAAAATGGTCCATGGGGTCGCAAAGGGTCGGAATCGACTGTGCGACTGAAAAAAACCATAGTAGACAGAATGCCTGAAGAACTATGGACAGAGGTTCGTCAAGGAGACAGCAATTAGAGCCTTCCCAAAGAAAAAGACATGCATAAAGTGATGTGGCTGTCTGATAGCGGAGGAAAGAAGGAAAGCAAAAGGCAAAGGTGAAATGCAAAATTCCAGAGAACCACAAGGAGAGATAAGGAGACCTTCTTCAATGAAGGACTAGAAATCTCTTCAAGAAAATTGGGGAAATTAAGGGAACGTATCAAGCAAAAATGGCCATGATAAAGGACAAAAATGGTAGGAACCTAACAGATGCAGAAGAGATTAGGGAAAGATGGGCAAGAATATACAGAAGCACTTTGCAGAAAGGACCTTAATGTCCCTGACAACCACAATGGTGTGATTGTTGACCTTGAGCCAGACATCCTGGAGTATAAAGTTAAGTAGGAACTATTGTTAACAACAAAAACAAGTGGAGATGATGGTATTCTTGTTGAGCTATTTAAAGCCCTAAAAGATGACGCCATTAAAGTGTGGCACTCAATATGCCAGCAGATTTGGAAAGCACAGCAAAATTATATAATGATCACAGAAACATCCCACCAAATTCCTTCCTGATTCTGAATATCATGGTGTTGAGCCATGAAGATTGTCCTGAGAACAATATAATGTGTTGGCCTTCTATTTGCCTTCTGCATCGCAGCATGACACTCATACCACTAATCCAGTTCCACAAATCACTTTCTGGTCCTCAGCCCTTTTGGCACACAAAGTCCTCCTCATCCCCAGGCCAGTATTGATGAAGCTGCAGCCCTCCATCAAGATGGATCCAAGTGAGATTTAATCTTTTTGGGGACCATCAGCCTTCCCTGTGGACTTCGGCACCCAAAGCCATTAGTCCTCAGGGTTGTCGGGTTAGTTAACCACTGTCTGATGATCGGTCTAGACCAATGTTTCCTGACCTTTGGTTTTTGGACTTCAATTCCCAGAAGCCTAAAACAATTCCCCAAAACACTGATCAGCCAATGTACTGACTTAGGCTTCTGGAAATTGAAGTCCACCGGTGGAGTGTGGGAACCACTAGACTACTCTATTACCATAGCAGGATAACCTGCCTGACCTCTGGTGGTTAGAATCGACTTGGGATGTTGGAAGGAACTCCATATCTCATACCTGTCTTGCTTCCTGTGTTGTGCTGTTAAGGTTCCAGGAACAGGTGAGCCAGTACCAGCCCCGCTTGTTTGAGTGCTCCAATCAGACGGGACGGTTCATTATGACGGAGATAGTGGATTTTTGCCAAGACGACTTGGACGAGGATGATGTCATGCTCTTGGACACGTGGGAAGAGGTTGGTGGAGGATGGGTCATCGTTTACAAAGATGTTGTTCATACAGGCCACTTGTCTTTGATGTCCAGTTTTTTTTCCAGTAGGAATGCAGTATTTTCATCATTATAGTAATGGCTAATGTCAGGTGAATCAGGACCAGGACCAGAAGGAAACAACTTCCCTCAGGTCTTGAGTGGCATGGGAAAGTACATCTTCAGCCCTGGTGGCGTAGTGGTTAAAAGGCTGTACTGCGACCCAAACTGCTGATGTTGAGAGTTCGATCCCGACGTTGCTCAAGGGTGACCTCAGCTCTCCATCCTCCCGAGGTTGGTAAAATGAGTACCTAGCATGTTGGGGGCAAAATGTTAATTACCCTGTGAACCACCCAGAGAGCGTACCAAGTGCTACAGGGGAGTATATAAGTATAATTATTGCTAGATGTGTTTGGTTGGAAAGTCAAGGGGAAACTTTTCCTCACTCACACGTCTACATCATATGAAAGGAGAGATTTATAAAAGCTATAGGAGGTCTGTCTTATAGCCTCCGTAAGCTTTCTTGAATCCTAGCATCACTATCTAGTGTAACCTTGCAGTCTGTAAACACTAGAGACTAATATGTTTTGCTCAGTAGACAGCGTACCTTAACAAAAAGCTAGCAATAACAGTCACATTTACAGTCAAGCCTCTACATACGAATTTAATTCGAGGTTGGTTGTATCTAAAAAAAATCTTATCTTGAATTTCCCATAGGAATGCATTGAATGCAATTTCCCATAGGAATGCATTGAATGCAATTTCACATAGGAATGCATTGAATGCAATTTCACATAGCAATGCATTGAATTTTGTATCTTGAAACAATCCTATTAAAATTTTGTATCTTGAACCTGATTTTTTTCTGAGATTTCTGAATGTATCTTGAGTTTTTCTTAAGTTGAGCCATACTTATCTCAAGGTTTGACTGTATATTTTGCTCCATAGCACTTAAAGCACTCTCTGGGTGGTTCACAGGTAATTACCGTAGCCTTTTTGCCCCAACATGCTGGGTACCCATTTTACTGACCTTGGAAAGATGGAAAGTTGAGCATTTCAAACTCAAATCATTTAGGCTACAGTCTTGCAGCTTAAGCACTGTACCATAAGCCCCCCCTCCCTTTTTGTGTGTGTTAATGTTGTGTCTTAGTTGTGTTAAACAGGATCACTGGTGTAGGATGCCATTTAGGGCAACCCTTGCATCTACATGCAAGGACTGACCACACTGCACCTCAAGCAACCCTGTTTAGCACGATCAAGACTTCTTTCCCTCTCCGTTATTGAATACTGTATATTGGAAAGGATTTCTTCAAGAATAGCCCTTTTTTTTAATGTAATAGAACATAAACCCTGAACTGTCTCTGGAGGCAGAAATGATGTTGCTGAGGTAGTCCTCCATGGGGCACATCATAAGAAAGCAAGATTCTCTTGAAAAGATGCCGGGAAAGGTTGGCAGCAGCAGGAAAAGGAGAAGACCAAACATGAGATGGATTGACTCCATCACGGAAGCCACAGGCTTGAGTTTGCAAGAGCTGAGCAGGGCTGTTGAGGACAGAATGTTTTTGAGATCTATTTATTTATTTAGATTCCTATTGCCGCCCCCTCGCCGAATAGGTTCGCCGTAAAGTCAGAGACAGCTCGACGGCACATAACAGCAGCAGCAGCAAGCAAAAAAGGGAGCTAGGAAGAAATTACGAATAAGCAAACATTTCTTGGCAGCTCCTTTGGTGCACATTTCCTGTTTCTCCAGTTCTTTTTATTTAATAAAGCAACAAAGCTCTCTTACAAACAGCAGTGGTGTACACCCTAAATGTCGAAAAGCTTGCACCATCTAGTGGCTGCTTAGTTGTGGATGGAATTCGTCCATTTCTGGGCACAGGAGACTCAGAAAAAGACAGGACAGGGTTTAGATATCACCTTCTTTGATGTTTTTGCCTGTTTCTTTGACTTCCCAATCTCTTCATCTCCTTGTGTAGATTTTTCTGTGGGTTGGCAAGTCTGCCAACAGCACTGAAAAAAGTGAGTCCGTTTCCTCAGCCAAAGAGTACCTAAAGACCCACCCGGCTGGACGAGATATATCAACGGCCATCATCATGGTGAAGCAAGGTCACGAGCCACTCAATTTCACAGGCTGGTTTGCTGCTTGGGACCCATACAAGTGGAGTGTAAGTACAGGTCACCACCACACCACCCCATCTCAATTAATATTCACTTTAAAATCCCTGTATTTCTATGACACATTACCAGAGCTGGCCACTAGAGGCCACTGTCTGCAATCTAATGTTTACAAGGAATGGAGGCAGACATTTTGATATCTCTCATGTAGAGTGACAGAGGCATTTGAATCTGATCTCTATGATTATCTTTTCTCTTAGGATGGCAAAACCTATGATGAGATGAAGCGCAACTTAGGCGATGTGTCTGGTATATCAGAGATCACTGTGGTGAGTAGGCGTCGGAGCAGAAGTTGCCATTTCACATGATGGGAGTTTTGATCACTTTGGATGGCCTCACCCTGAGGCCCACTGGGGAAAGCAAAAGGCAGAGATCAGTCTTCTTATGTTATTAAACCCCCTTTGTTGGGAACACGTCCAAGATAAATGTTCTTGTTTGTCTTTTTAGAGGAAGAAATAAAAGGTTGATTCCTTGTAGTCTACTAGTAAAGGTAAAGGTTTCCCTTGCTCGAAAGCCAGTCGTATCTGACTCTAGGGATCAGTGCTCATCTCTGTTGATAGCCAAAGAGCCAGCTTTGTCTGCATCTGCAGACATTTCCATGGGCACGTGGCAGGCATGCCTAGACACCGGAATGCATGGGACGCTGTTTACCTTCCCACTGAAGTGGTACTTATTTATTTACCTGTAATTTCTTGCTTTCAAACTGCTAGGTTGACAGGAGCTGGGACAAAGATGGGAGCTCATTCCATCCTGCAGTATTCGGGTATCGAACTCTGACTTTCCACTCTTTAAGTTCAGCATCATAACCACTTGTGCCACCGCAGCTCCCAAAGTCTAACCAAATTTTATGGACTCCCACCTCTTGCAGGAAACTCCCAAGAAGCCAAACCTCCCTGCAGAGTAGACCTACAGTAGCAGACATGCAGCTGGGTGGGAATTGTGTCTTCGGATAAGAATTGACCAAATTTTGCAAATTTCTCCGACATTGGGATGGAAAGAATTGCTAGATTAAGGCCTTACTGAATGTGGGAGAAAACGAAATTGACAAAGTAGGTCTTATTTACTTTAGACATTCTCCTTTGAGTTCCAAAATGCTTATGCTCCGAAATAATGTGTTGCCTCCTCTTCTTTTCTGAAAGGCATCTCATCCAGAATGACAGGCAGACACAATAAGGTCTTCCCTAGAGAGAGCAGTTCAAAAGCAAGAAATTGCAAGTAGATAAATAGGGGCCACTTCGGTGGGAAGGTAAACAGCATTCCATGCACTCCGGTGTTGAGGCATGCCTGCCACATGTCCACGGAAACGTCTGCAGATCATACCTGTCAAGTTTTAGATTTGAAAATAAGGGAAATTTCCCAGTCAAAATGGGAAACTTGACAGCTATGCTTATCCTGTGCAGCCCTCCAGTGGCGGCAATAGGGCATTGCAGTCTTCCTGATATGGGAGGACGCCGGGAAAGAGGGTAAAATACCGGAGGTTCCCAGCCAATACGGGACACTTGACAGCACTGGCTTTTTGGCTATAAACAGAGATGAGCACTGAACCCTAGAGTCAGATACGACTGGCTTTCGAGCAAGGGCGACCTTTAGAGATATGCAGATGTGTGATTTTCCTGGAATTCAGCCCTCGAATTATCCTGGAAGGGGTATTTTGGGAGCCGTAGCCCTAAACACACACAAACCAAACCTTCCTCAGGCTGGGAATCAGTAGTAC
The DNA here is from genome assembly GCA_035047345.1 of Bradypodion ventrale. Classification (NCBI taxonomy): domain Eukaryota; kingdom Metazoa; phylum Chordata; class Lepidosauria; order Squamata; family Chamaeleonidae; genus Bradypodion; species Bradypodion ventrale. The sequence goes on along the minus strand of JAWDJE010000006.1, from coordinate 132,604,551 downwards.
CTGTTCAATTTGGGTGGCATAAATGGGAAAGAATTATATTTCACCTTGTCTTGGAAGAATTTGCCCACATCTCTTCATATTTTGCTAAGAATGTGAGTGATAGATGAATAGAGTTCCCCACCCCTATAGACAGTCCAGACTGCCTTTTTTTCCCCTGGGTGATGTTTATGGGGGTTTTCGTCAACTTTGCGGCAGGATCTGAAGAATGCCAACTTGAACAACAGAAACGCCAGCCCAAAGTCTTCCTTCACCAATCCAACTGGAGTGAGTTTTCAGCCTCAGCAAACGTATTCTGCCAACAACAGCAGCAACAACAGCAGCAGCAACGACAACAGCTATAGCAGCAACAACACCCCTTCTGTAGTGCCCAGAGCGGATGGCACATTTCCCAGAGAAATGCTCATCAACAAGACGGTAGAGGAGCTACCAGAAGGCCTGGATCCCACCAAGAAAGAGGTGAGAGAATCCACCGGAGTCGGCTTTGGCTGAGTGGGCGGTATAAAAATTTAACAATAAATAAATAAAATAAATAAAATCTCCTGTCTGAATTTTGCAACCAGTAGCTCATAATCTGAGCCACAGATCATAAGTAGATAACTAAATGAGTTGGATACATTGGAGTGGTTATTCAGCAAGGAGTGTCTGCGACGACATTCCACACGTGCAAATAGACTTAAGAAATCAAGTCCACTTTCATGCAGTTGTTTAGCCATTTGGATATCATGTCACCCACTGGCTAGGCCAGGGGTTCCCAATGTTTTCCTGCAAGGGGCCAGTTCCCTCCACTGTGGGGGCTGAAGGCGTGGCTGCACCCACTACTTGTATTTTATCATCATCGTCGGGAATCGTGCCATTTTGGTGGGTTCTTGGACAGGCTTTGCTGCTTCCCAGAGTGGCGGAAGGCTTTTCGGAGTATGTTCGCTCCGGTTTAGGACTTTTCCGTCGCTTCTCAGCTGCGCTTCGGCAGCTAGAGTGCAACCATGGCTGACTTCTTGGTTCTGCGCTGGGATCCCAGGTGCTGACGTCAGCTCCGCCTGGCACCAGAAGTTGTCCATGGTTGCGCAGAAGCTGCTGAAGCACAGCCAAGAAGCGAAGGAACAATCCCAAAACGGAGCAAACGTTCTCTGAAAAGCCTCCTGCCACCCTGAGAAGCAGCGGAGCCTGTCCAAAACCCCAGAAAAATGTAGTGATTTCCGCTGCCCCCGCCGCCGCCGCCATGGTAAGTGACATACCACAACTTCCGGTGATGGGGATTGGGTCTAGAGGTGCCCAGGTGCTGCCATGGGCCACTTAATGATATGCATGGGCTGGATTAGGCCTATGGGCCAGGGGTTGGGAACCCCTGGGCTAGTTGGACCATGACATGTGCCCTCCACTTTCACCTTGCCCAAGGGATCCAACGGAGGACGTTTTGGTGAGTTTTAGTCCCGGCCTAAAATCATTGGCAAGAGATAGGCAACAACTGTCTAGTTGGACCATGACATGTGCCCTCCACTTTCACCTTGCCCAAGGGATCCAACGGAGGACGTTTTGGTGAGTTTTAGTCCTGGCCTAAAATCATTGGCAAGAGATAGGCAACAACTGTCTAGTTAGACCACTCAACCCCTTGCATCCCGACAAGGCTCTCACCTAGCAGATCAATTCCGCTTCTTTAGAGTGAGACTTCATGGCAAGAATTTATATGTGGCTCTATGGCCAGGTGGAGATACAGAAGGGCATAATTAGTCTTTAAATTGCCATATTATTTCTTCTTTGTTATTGTTGTTGTTTGTTTCCTGTTTGATATGATCACACAGACTAACACAGCTACCACTTAGAAAAATTAAGTGAGATTGCATGACTTTTAGTTTGAGGAAGTGTGTTCCTGTTTTTCTCACCCATTCTTTTCTCACCCATTCTTTTCAGTACTACCTATCTGATGAAGATTTCAATGACATCTTTGGGAAGAGCAAAGAGGATTTCTACCAGATGCCCAAATGGAAACAGCAAAACGAGAAGAAACAATACGGATTTTTCTGAGCATCTTTGGGCTCATCCATCCCTCCTTCCTGTTGACTCCTTGGGACTTTTTGAGGGGCAAGTAGACAAATGTGGAAGGAGAAGAAGCTTGGAAGAAGAAAGGCATTTGCAGCTCTGTACTGAGAAGGAACCACTGAAAACTCACATACACATCCATATATATACTTAGTAATGTAAAATAAACCCTTCGCAGAGAATGTTTCCCTCTCCCCACCTCCCGAAAATGGCCAACTATTTTTCCTTCCTCCTTTCCTTCTTTGACAAAGGTACTATAGAGTCAGAGTTGTAACACCATCCATTGTGATCGCCACATGGGCACCCAATCTAGCTCTGCTTTAAACCCTTTCTAGGCATCTTTAGGCCTTTGGCTGTATTGCCTTTGATACTGGTTAGCATAGCCAATGCAAGAATTTGAACCAAAAACATCTGGAGGGCTACAGTCTCCTTGACTAAAGCAAGTTGGGCGATCCTTCTACAAAGTCAACTCAAGTAGCACTTAACTTCTAAGTATCCTAACCCACACCATCTATTTCAAACTCCTACTGTGCAATATTCTAAGCAGAAAACGGTGTGTGTTTTGAGTTTGATGTTCAGCATGGGACAAAACTACCTTAAAGTGCCACCAACTTACTTCTCTCACTCCTCAGGTTAGTCAACTGAATCGGCTCAAGAGCGAACATGATACAAAGAGGAAACAGTGAAACATAACCCATTGATTCAGCTTAACGTTTTCATTTTAATCATGACAATTAAAATATATATTATTGATATCATCATAACTGTAGTGTTTACATGGATTGTGGTTTTTATTTTATTTTAAAAAAGCACAGTATAAAATGCAATCTGATATTTTCCCTACTGAATGATGGCCATTTATTTATTTGAACGTGTGATTGTATAGGGCTACAAGAGCCAGATCCTGAGCAGTGTTAGAGAATCAGACTACTTCTAGGAGTCTTCCTAGAGCCGTGATGGTGAACATTGGCACTCCAGCTGTTCTTGAACTTCAATTCCCAGAAGCCCAAGTCCCTGTGAATCTACATGATGCGTGTAGATTCACAGAGACTTGGGCTTCTGGGAATTGAAGTCCAAGAACAGCTGGAGTGCCAAGGTTGGCCATCACTGTCCTAGAGGAAAGAACAGGAAGGTTGCAAAAGGAAGACTCAAAAGGACAGGATTCCATCCAGAATCCCTATCAGTGAAGGCACAGCAATTGCATAGAAACACCCTTCCCTATAAGGAACGCACAACACAACAGTTGTTATAACACAGCTTTTCACAGTTCAGTGCCTTCCAGTTGTTTGGAGGTTTGGGTAGCTGGGCACTTCTGAGAGGCATCCACCACATCTGGATCTAACGTAACCACAGCTTGGAAATAACATTCATTTACCACGTTCATGTTAAAATGGCTACTTTTGCATTAAAATCAGACAAAGCGACTGATCAATCCAAAGAATGTTTTAAAAGCCATGTACTTAATGGTCTAATTCTAGTTTTGGAGCACTTACTTCCCCAACATTGTGTGTATTCCTCTTGTTTAATGGAAAGGCCACAACTTAAGTGTCAACATATCAAATCTACCACATTGTTTGCTAGCTGTGAACTAAACAGCAAGGTCAGAAGGGGAGATGAGCCAATTGTTGCTCCACGGATAAAAGCGGCCAGGGAGGAAAGGTTTACAATGGTAATTTTCTAACCTTTTCCCTCCTAAAAATGAGATGACATTTTACATAAAAGGAAAAGAGCGAATGGCTTTTTGGAAATCTCTTGAGTACATTGGGAAGGGTTTCTGCGGAAATGATTTAGTCAGGGTTGGTGTGGCTTCTTTCCCTCAAACAGACTTTCTTAACACAGAGCCTAAACCATACCTGTCAACCTTCCTGGATTGGCCGGGATTTCACGGTTTTCGGTGCCGATTTGCGCCATTTCCCGCCCCGCGCTGCCGAAACTCCGGAATTTGGCAGCGGGGGAAAGGAGGTACTGCACAGCCCTTCTGCGCAGGTTGCCTTCTATGCATGCGTAGAAGGGTTTTATGCTTGCGTAGAACCCTTCTATGCATGCGTAGAAGGCTACGCCACTTGCGTAGAAGGCTACGCATGCGTAGAAGGGGGCTACGCAAGCATAAAACCCTTCTATGCATGCGTAGAAGGCGACCTGCACAGAACCGTTCTGCGCAGGTCCCGAATTGCCTGGAGCCACAGTTGACAGGTATGGCCTAAACCCAAATAAAAATACTGTATATAGGTGGGTATTTTGAGGTGTGCTGGTCTCTATGTCCATTAGAGGCACAGAATTATCAAGGACGACTTATACCCCATAGTGCTTAGTGCACTGTCTGGGCGGTCCACAAGGTAATTATCATCTCCCCCCCCCCCCCCCGCCATAGGCTGGGTACTCATTTTACCGACCTTGGAAGAATGGACGGCTGAGTCAACCTGGAGCCTGGTCAGGATCGAATTCACAACGTCAGCAGTTTTGACCGTAGTACAGCAGTTTAACTAGTGTGCCACCGGGATTCTACTGGGTTAAACCAATCTCCTTCCATGTGGAAGAACAAATCTGTCCAAGAACTAACCCAAAGACGCCAGGGGTTTACAAGAGTCTTCCTTGCTTTTCAAGTCTGTTCTTTCACAGCAAGCATAGGTTGGATTCTGTAAACACTCCCAAGAAAATTGTGATTCAATCACTTGACGTGGCTTCTGCTCAGAGGAAAACAGAAACGTTTCTTTCCTTTCAAGTCTAAAAGTCCCTTCAGATGCTGAATGTATATCAAATACAGAGATATCAGCAGGTACAAAAATATCTACAGAATTGCACATTCACAATTGGCTACACAACATACCATAATAGCTGGCAAAGAACCAACATCATTAAGGCTCAGACATGCACTGAGGCTGGCTTGTGCACATGGACTTTGTAGTGTATCTCACCCCCATTGGGGAAGAGAGGGAAGATTTTATATATATATATAACTTCAAATACCAGTTTTGTGATTTTAAGTTACATTCTTCCTTAGCATCTGAATTTCTTACAAATGTGATGAAGTTCTGCTGATGTCAACTGCCTTTTCATAAAGGCCTGCAAACCTTAGAAGAGTCATATATCTTCCCCACACCTCTTCAAAAACTGAAGTATTTTCACAGCAATTAAAAGAACAGAAAATATAACTAGTGGCCCCTCGAGTAACTACGCATTTGAATAGCGTCATTTCCGCTTACCGACGCGTCGTCACTCGCCGCGTGATTATCCGCACAACGACGAAAAACCATCGTTGTGCGGATTAATTGCGTTTTTAACGTCGTTGTGCGGATGACAGTTTTTTGCTGCTAGATGGCGCAGCTGCCATTGAAAACCGCACAACGACGTTTCCCCTATAGCGACGCTACTTGGGGAAACAAGCAATGTCGTTATGTGAGGGTCTACTGTATACGACAACCCTGCCACTTCCTTTTTACTATCTAAAATAAATTTAGAATTATTATAAAAGAGCAAAGATCACGAAGTGGCAAAATTTCCAGTTAGCCACGGCAGAATAGATCTAGAATGAGTCGTTGATTTCCTAGAGCAGAGGTTCTCAGCCATTTTAAGCCGGGGGGCCGGATCACACTCCCTTAGACAGCTTCAGGGGCCGGACGGCCATTCTGCCCTTCCTACACCACATGGCACTTCCTGGTGTGGTGGAGGCAGTGAAGGGCAACATGAAATGGTGCTATGGGCCACATCTGGCCCATGGGCAGCAGGTTGAGAATTCCTGTCCTAGAGCATGGGAAAGTTATCTTTTTGGATTGCAATTCTCATGCTATGCCAGAGAGGACATGCTAGTTATAGGAGACTGAGAATTATAGTCCAAAATGTAACTTTTCTAAGTTCTGGGAGTTACATCTCTCTCTCTCTCACACACACACACACATGCTCACGCACACATGCGTGCACGCACACGCACACACACACCTCTCCTTGTGCTTGAGAAACTGCAGATGGGATTCAAAATGATGTGACTCTGCAAATCTGCAATTTTAAACCATGACATTTTAAATCGGGTTTTTTTTTCTTTTCCTGAGACATTTCCCAGCCAAAATGCAGAAAGGCCGGTCATGTGGCAATGTTCAAGATGATGTTGTCATCACACACAAAAAAACCAATAGGTTGAGTGTCAAATCTTTTCTCACAGCCAAGTCCACATGGAATGTGAAGGAAAATCCTTAAATAGTCAGAAGAGATGGACGTTTCTCTAGTCACTGTCCAGAATACTGATATGGACGAAAAGGGTGGCGGATGGATAAAAGTCTCCGGTTTTTGTCTGGAGATGAATGTGACGATAACCTAGAGAAAAGCCACAGAAAAAGAGAGAGGTTACATTCAAAATTAAAGTGCTATTACCTTGGTACATTTCAAATCTGTCATATAGAAAAAAGCAATAGTCCATCTACTGGCTAAACTACACCGGCAGGGCTTATGTGCAATTTCCTTGCTAAGGATGGACAGGATGCATTCTCAATTTTTCATTCTTGTCAATTAAGGAGTGACGACGCAGGGCCGTAGTGGCTTAATGGTTGAGACGCTGGGCTTGACAACCGGAAGGTTGACAGGTCAGCAGTTTGAGACCCAAGTGCTGCGCAAGGGAGTGAGCTCCTGTCATCTGTTCCAGCTCCTGCCAACCTAGCAGTTCAAATGCAAAAATTTGCAAGTAAATAAATAGGTACTGTATCTGGAGGAAAGGTATCAACATTCCATGTGCTCTGGTCATGTCACAGTATGCCCTTGTTCCTCTGGGCCAGTGATGCCGAACCTTGGCACTCCAGCTGTTCTGGAACGTCAATTCCCAGAAGCCCAGATCAGCAGGTGTGCTGACTTGGGCTTCTGGGAATTGAAGTCCAAGAACAGCTGGAGTGCCAAGGTTGGCCACCACTGATTTCTGGGCCATTGGTTCAATCAGAATTAAACTAAGATGGCCATTTTGCCCTGCCTTTCACACATGGCATTTCTGGGTGTGGCAGAGGTGATGGTGGGCCACATGTAATGGTGTCACAGGCAGCATCCGGCCCCTGGTCCATAGGTTGAGAACCCCTATCCTAATTGCTCAGAAAAGAAGTCTGCTCCTTGGAAGGTCAAATAGTGAAGATGAAGCTAAAGTGCTTTGGACATCAAATGAGAAGAGAGGATTCACTTGAGAAAGCCTTGATGCTGGTAAAGAAGAAAGGGATGGCGGAGAATGAGATGGCTAGATGGCATTGTTGACACAATGGGCACAAAGCTGGGCGAGCTGAGGAGGATGGTGGAGGATAGGGGTGCCTGGCATTCGGTGGTCCATGGGGTCGAAAATGGTCAGAATCGACTGTGCGACTGAACAACAGTTATCAGGCAATTGCTTCATTTGGCCAGTAGGATGCGCTGTGCTCCAAGAAGTTATTGTTTATCAGTACACAAAAAGGACTGTGGCGGCTCAATGGTTAAGAAGCTCGCCTTGTTAGCTGGAAGGTTGACAAGTAGACAGTTTGAGACAGAGTACTGGATGACAGAGTGAGCACCCGTCTCTGTCCCAGCTCCTGCCAACCTAGCAGTTCAAAAGCAAGAAATTGCAAGAAGATAAATAGGGACCACTTTGGTGGGGAAAAGATTTTGGGGACATGAAAGGAGCCTCATTTAGGCATCCCCTGAGCGGAGTTCCTCCAGCAATAATCCTTTCAACCCAGAAAGCACCTTTGTGTACTTCTGATATTATTTTTTAAAAAGTACACAAAAAGACAGCAAAAGTTGTTGTGTTGTCCATGAAAGAGGCCTCAACAGTTATGTTGAGGATATGTCTTTATCAAGCCAATTCAAAGCTCCCAAAATAATGTGCAAGTTTCTTCTGTCCTTTATCAGACAGAGGAGGGAAATGTATTTATTTATTTAAAGAGCTCTGTAGAACTCCAAAGCTTGCTCACTATTTTGTGAACTTTGATTAGGTCTAATAAAGTTATTGCCATACTAAGGGTGGATGGAGAGGTAGTTTCCATCGTATCTATGGGGTAGAAATCTTGTTTCTTCAACAGGCAGTTCTTATGCAATCAAAACAATGCAATACTTAATAGTGATGGACTGGAACCTGAACATACCTGTCAACCGCAGCTCCGGACAATCCGGGACCTGCGCACAACGGTTCTGCGCAAAACACGTTCTACGCATGCGTAAAAGCCTTCTACGCATGCATAGAACGCGACTTGCGCAGAAGGGATGCACAGTACCTCTTTCCCCCCCGCTGCCAATTCCGGGGTTTTGGCAGCTGCGGGTGGGAAATGGTGCGAATCGGCGCCGAAAATCGGGAAATCCCGGCCAATCCGGGAAGGTTGACAAGTATGATACTCTGCCTTCCCACCCTCAAAAAGACAGTCCATAACAGCAGCTAAAACACATCCAATAAAAGGAGAATGATATTGACACAATTATCGTGCAAGAGGGCCCCAGAAATTCCCAGGAAGTCTGTCTAACTTTCAAATCCACTGTGCGCTTCAGGTTGAGGACAGACAGACTCACCTTGTTTCAGACTCGTAAAAGGAGTCGTGAATTGCCCAATAAAGTCATTTTTCGACGACACATCAAAATCTTCTACCATAAAGCGAACCAGAGCAAGCTCGGGAACATGTATTTTGAATACAAAAGCTTCGTCCCAGGTCGGATTAAAACCTGGAGAAAAGGAGAGTGAAGTCCACATGAGAGGGAAAGCAATTCAACAAAGAGAAGTGTGCAAATCTGAACTACAGGTGAAATGCACAGATGCGTCCAGTGAGCTCAGATCACAGCATAGCCTTGGGGTGATATATCAATTAAAGGGAACAAAAAGATCTATGAATCTGTGGTCCCCCCTCCCCATCTTGAGTTACTTTGCTGTGGTCATCTAGATCATACCCGTCAAGCGCGGCTCCCAAAAATATGGGAAATTTCTGTGTATGCACGGGTGCGCATGCGCAGAACCCATTTGCACATTGCAGAACCTGTTTGCGCATGCGCAGAACATGTTTGCGTGTGCACAAATGGGTTCTGTGCATGCGCGCATGTGCAGCAACCCCTTTCCCCGCCATTCAAAATACGGGACAGTGGCGGGAAGGGGAGGAATGGGCGCCAAAATACAGGAAATCCCGGCCAATACGGGATACTTGACAGGTATGATCTAGATCAGGGGTTCTCAACTTTTTAAAGCTGGGGGCCAGATCACACCACCTCAGACTGTTGGCAGGCCAGACTGGTGTCCCCCCCCCCCTTCGGCGGTGGCGGTGGATCCTGCCATCCCACACACACTGCCGCTACCGCTGCAAAGAGTGTTTAAACTCCTATCCTGTAACCAGAAGGTTGTGAGTTTGATCCTGACCAAGATTCAAGGTTGACTCAGCCTACCAGGGTACGTAGCATTAGGGAGAACCAGCTACAGCGGGGACAGGTTAAAAACCAACATTAAAGATTTTTATTTTGCACTAGTAATTCTGTTTTACTCATGTAATTATTTCCACTATGTTCACTTATATATAGACATTTTTATTCTTATTTTATAACTGTAACTATCACTTTTAAACTGTTTTATGTGCTGTTTTATTCTTTTTTAAACTAGATACCTAGCCCAATTGTAGCATAAATTTAAAAACAGATTTTATTCTATTTTGTTTTAATTCAAACAGGTATTTCATGGACTTAAACCCTTTTTACTGCACTGGTCATCGACCGCAATAAAGTTTGATTGATTGATTGACTTGGCCTTCCATCCTTACAAGGTCAGTAAAATGAGTACCCAGCATATTGGGAGCAAAATGCTAATTAACTTGTGAACTGCCCAGAGAGTGCACTAAGCGCCATGCAGCTAAGAGTGCACTAAGCGCACTCATATCTGAGAATGCATTTTTTCCTGAAACAGGAAAAATGCCATTGGCATGAATTTGTTTAAAGTGGATCCCAACATGCCATGAAGTGATCACGGAGCCATCTCCTGTGGCACACATGAAATGAGACATGCAGGATTTAACATCGAGACTGCAATGGACTGCCATAGCCGGGAAACTATAGATCTGTGGTTCCCAACGTGGGACACATGCCTCACGGGGGGGGGGGGGCAGTTTGATTTTTTTTTGGGGGGGGGGCAATTTGAGAATGAGTTACTATCTTTGGAAGCTTGTTTAGACCAGGTTAATGGCCTTCTAGGCTTCCTCCATGTGCATAGGAGTTCACTTTTTTGAATAATAAGAATTAAATGCCACAGGGAGAAGGGAATCAGGATTTAAGAGATGCTTAGGTGGGGCACAGCCAAAAAAAGATTGGGAACCATTGATCTAAAGCAAAGCAATCACACCAACAGTATATACAGGCGAAACTCGGAAAATTAGAATATCGTGCAAATGTCCATTCATTTCACTTAAAAGGTGAAATAAATATGAGATAGACTCACTACATGCAAAGTGAGAGATGTCATGCCTTAATTCATTATAATTGTGATGATCATGGCATACAGCGTACATGAGATTATGTGATGATTATGGGGTACATGAGATTGGGGGGTTGGGGTTTTTATAAACTATAAGCCATAAGCATCGATATTATAACAAAGTAAGGCTTGAACTATCTCGCTTTGCGTGTAATGAGTCTATCTCATATATTTGTTTCACCTTTTAAGTTGCATTATTGAACTGAATGAACATTTGCACGATATTCTAATTTCCCGAGTTTCACCTGTACATCCATATCCTCAAAAAGTGTTTTTTATGTTTGTTTTTGGAGCTGTAGTCCAAAAAAAGTAACTTTCCTAAACTCTGAAGAGGGCAATAGATGGCCAAGACTTTCCCCAGCTAAGGGTACTTTCGGATTCAGAAGCATCCTCTGTTCCCCAACATCTTTTCAACAAGGCAATGAAAGACCCTTTTGTGAGATCTCAGTCAAAGAGAAGCAGTTTCTATTATCTTCTTCGCTGGGATTGAACAAAAATGGCAACTATTGAGGCTTTTCATTGCCATCCAAAGCGAGAAGAAAGCAGTCATCTATTTCAGAAGCCAAGGACTTAAAATAACTGACAGCCAGGGCTGGAAAACTCTTTGCTAAAACTGAACTCCGATCCAAGTCTTCCTGGAAACACCAATACTTGTCAGCTAAAGAAAGATCTATATTTTTTCATGCAAGACTTTAAATAGTCCCGGCGCAATGAAGTGAAATCTTAGGGCCGCGATGGCGAACCTTGGCACTCCAGATGTTCTCAGACTTCAATTCCCAGAAGCCCAAGGCCACATGAATCTGCACGAATGGGTTTACTGCGATTCGTCCGGCCCACGCCGCCCTCGTCGCTCCTGGAAGCGGAAGTAAAACGCGTCCGTCCGGGCGCGTTTTACTTCCGCTTCCAGGAGCGACGAGGGCGGCGTGGGCCGGACGAATCGCAGTAAACCCATTCGTGTGGATTCACGGGGGCTTCTGGGAATTGAAGTCCAAGAACATCTGGAGTGCCAAGGTTCGCCATCGCGGCCCTAAGGAATTGTAGTTAGCTAACAGGGACCTAGACAGGTTCAGAGGTGGCTCAGTGGTTAAGAAGCTCGCCTTGTTAACTGGAAGGCCGGCAAGTGGGCAGTTCAGCTACATAACGGAGTGAGTGCCTCTCTCTGTCCCAGCTTCTGCCAACATAGCAGATCGAAAGCAAGAAATTGCAAGTAGCGAAATAGGGACCACTGCGGGGGGGGGGGGGGGGGAGATCTCGGGGACATGAAAGGAGCCTCATTTGGGTGTTGTCCCCTGAGTGGAGTTTCTCCAGTAAAAATCCTTTCAACCCAGAATAATATCTGACACGAAATTATTATAGGGACGTAGAATTCTTCTAGGATGCATTCAAGCTCTCTGGCGGGGAATTCGAAGGACCACAAATGCATAGCTGTCAAGTATCCCTTATTGGTCAGGAAAACCCCTTATTTTATCCTCTTTCCCGCCGTCATCCCTTATTAATTAGACTCCAATGCCCTATTGCCACCATTGGAGGGCAGCACAGGATAAGCATAGCTGTCAAATATCCCTTATTGGCCGGGAAACCCCTTATTTTACCCTCTTTCCCGCCGTCATCCCTTATTAATTAGACTGCAATGCCCTATTGCCGCCATTGGAGGGCAGCACAGGATAAGCATAGCTGTCAAGTATCCCTTATTGGCCGGGAAACCCCTTATTTTATCCTTCCCTGCCGTCATCCCGTGTTAATTAGACTGCAATGCCCTATTGCCGCCATTGGAGGGCAGCACAGGATAAGCATAGCTGTCAAGTATCCCTTATTGGCCGGGAAACCCCTTATTTTATCCTTCCCTGCCGTCATCCCGTGTTAATTAGACTGCAATGCCCTATTGCCGCCATTGGAGGGCAGCACAGGATAAGCATAGCTGTCAAGTATCCCTTATTGGCCAGGAAAACCCCTTATTTTACCCTCTTTCCCGCCATCATCCTGTATTAATTAGACTGCAATGCCCTATTGCCGCCATTGGAGGGCAGCACAGGATAAGCATAGCTGTCAAGTATCCCGTATTTTCCAGGAAATTTCCCTTATTTCCAAATCCAAAACTTGACAGGTATGCAAATGACAAATCTCTGGCATACACAATAAGGATCTACAATGATTGATTAAAAATCTTTCCTCTCATTGTCCATCTTCCTGAACTGCTCTGTGCAGTCTGCGCCTGCAGTCATTTCCATGGTCATGTGGCAGGCATGACTAGATGCCGGAGTGCATCTTCTAATTTGGTTTTGCTCTCGTGAACCCCCTTATAATCACTTACCATTGTTAGCAATAACCTTGGTTTGGTTCCTGTTGTTGTCTGCAGGGATGCCGTAAACGTCCACAATCACCTTTGGGTCCACAATGGAGTTTTTGCTTCGGTTCACTTTCGGTAGCTGCTGACCTGAGATAACCTGAGTGAAAAGATTAAGAAAATAGGGAGGGGGGTGTTATGTTCTGAACACCAAAAGGGGATAGAAAACTACAGGGCCTTGGACTATCTTCATGGCATCGTGATTATTCCAAGGAGGAGCACTAAGGGACAGGATTATTAACAAGATGCTAAATGTTACCACTCTTGGAAATTCTGCTATTATTGAAAACTGTGGGTATTTTTTTCCTCTTCTCTGTACATAGATATTTTATCATTTATGGCAGAGAGCCGGTGTGATATAGTGGATAGAGTATCAGAGTAGGGCCTTAGAGACGTGAGTACGAATCCCTGCTCAACCACTGAAGTTTACCTGGGGAAGAGGAGGCTGGCAATGCTACACCATTCCCTTGAACACCTCATGTACAGTTACAGGGACAACCCTGTTAGAAATACAGTACCACAATCTGGAAGCAACTTGACAGCACATCACAATAGCAAAAAACTGCAGCCCGCACATCTGATTAACTCCCATCAGGGTGGTCAGTGATAAACAACTACTACTACTACTACTACTACTACTACTACTACTACTACTACTACTACTACTACTACTACCACCACCACCACCACCATCAATCAATCAAAAGTGCCACCAAGTCAGTTCCAACTTATGACAATCCTTTCCAGGTTTTTATTAGATAGAATCAGATGTGGTTTCTAATTCCTTCCTTCCTGGGACTATGCAGCTTGCCCAAAGCTACACAAGCTGGCTCTTCTCCCAAGTTTAAACAAGTTTTAACTTGTGTACACCACCCAAAGTCCATTGGATAGGGCGGTATATAAATCTATTAAATTAAATTAAATTAAAATTAAGATGCTTGGTGAGGGATTGAACTCCCAAACTCTGGCTCCTCACTTATGGGCTATCCAGCCAGCTAAGAGACAAAAAGGCTACTTAAAGCTGTTACTTGGAATTATATCCTGGATAGCAATTTAGAAACTAGAGACTTGAAACCCATGAACCCAAACCCTCCCTCCCTCACGCCCATTTTTTATTTGAAAAAAGAAGGAGGCCTCTGATTGCCTCATGCTCAAGAAAACCCAATAAAGTGTGAGGACCTCCCAGGTAGATACAACATTTATTTGGCCTGGGACACTTGTCTGTGAATGTCTTGACACCTTGCACAAGCCTCTGTAAAAAAAGTTTTTACTACCCTCCATCTGCTTCGAACAAGGAGGTCTCCTGCTTTGTAGTTTTCTGCTTCGGCGCCTACCTTCACTTGGAGTTTCTTTGGGCTCCACCACGGGCCTTCTGTGCTGAATTTAGGATTAAATCCGGATTCCTCGTCTAGAAGAAACTGCGGCTTTAAGACGTAGCCGCAAAAACCGTTGTCTTGAAATCGACCTTGATAGATATCCATTTCTGCACTTTTTGTCTGAAAGTTCAAGGCAACTGGGAAGGACGAGATATGATTAAATTGGTTTTTTATAACATACTCCAGCACACAGATCTGCCAACAAATTACAGATGCTACAAGATCTGGCAGATACAGGATTACAGACCAGATTGGATGGGGTGGTGGTGGTCTGTAAATCAGTGGTGAAGTGCATGTTTCAATGTATCAATGTCACCAGGTATGGCCTTCTTCTTCTGCCATATCTGAATCTGAATATTGGCGATCATTATGGCGATCAGCCATGAAGTCTGTCCTGAGAATATAATGCAGTGACCTTATCTGCCTTCCACATCGCAGAAAGACACCCGTACCACTGATCCAGTTCCATGAGTCACTTTCTGGTCATGAGCCCTTTTGGGACACAGAGGCCTCATCGGCCCCAGGCCAGCGTGGATGAAGCCACTGCCTTCCACCAAGATGGATTCTAGTGGGATTTTATCCACTTGGGGACCATCACCCTTCCCTGTGGACTTCGCCACCCAAGTAGGGTTGCCATAATTCTCTCCCACCAAACCGGGACAGCTATTGCATTCTTCAAACTGTGCATGCGTTGGACGGGGCTGTCAGGGAGACCGTGGCTCTAAGGCCCCGCATAATCCCTGTCCAGGGCACACAGGGAATACGACCCTATGCAATTAACCCTTTGTGGTCACGTGAAGGAAAAATCCTCCATCCCAGTGATGGTGCAGGTTTGGCTTCTTAGATATGGGTATTTCTTGCTGCCTTCCAGCTTTCGAGGAAAAGGGCTGAGGACAACTCCTTGTCTCCTAAAATTCAAGGCAAGCCAAGGGATTTTTGCAAAGAAATATTTCACTGCCTCCATGCCTTTCTTTCAGTTATCTCGCTTGCAAGTGTCTCCTCTCCCTGGCGGGCTTCTCAGGGTGCTGTTTTGCCTTTGCTGCTTTCAAGCAGGATAATTGAAAGAAAGGAAGGGGGCAGTGAATTAACTCTGTGCAAAAATCCCTTGGTGAGGGGTGATCTTGCTTCCTTTGTTCAAATTTTAAAAATCCAGGACTTTTATATGTTTTTTCTTGAACCGGCCGGGACAGCTTGAATCCGGGAAAATCCTGGAAAACCAGGACATATGGCAACCCTACACCCAAGGCCATTAGGTAGGGCCAGAAAAGACAACCCCTGCAGACATTGCAGCCAGTCAGTGTGGACAGTATTAGACCAGGGATCAGCAAACATGGCTCTCCAGATGTTCAATGGACTTCAGTTTCCAGAAGCCCAAGTGAGAACACCTGCTGTTCAGGGATTCTGGGAACTGAAGTTCAAGAACATCTGGAGAGCCAAGTTTGAGGAACCCTGAGCTAGACCAATAGTCTGACTTATTGACTCAAAAATGTTCTAAATAGGACTAAACTTGGACCCATTCCAGTTACTTTTATAGCCAACTAGGCTTACAGCTCTATGTGCACATACCTATCTGGCAACCCACATTCCACAGGTCAACTGGGTTATAGTTGGATGAGTCGGTCCTCATTCCAGCTGGGTAGATCCTGCTTAGATGTTGGATGTTGTGACGGACGAAGTCAGTTCCTGGGATAGAGACAAAGAAACAGACAGGTCGGACTCACTCAGAAGAGAACTGAGCAGTTCAGGAAGATGGACAGTGAGAGGAAAGATTTTTAACTGTCTTGGTGTCAACCGGTTAAATGCTGAGGGATTGGAATTGGGTGAGATCAAGGTCTCCTTTCCTTGAAAGCCAGTCGTATCCGACTCTAGAGTACAGGTGAAACTCAGAAAATTAGAATATAGTGCAAATGTTCATTCAGTTCAGTAATGCAATTTAAAAGGAGAAACAAATATATGAGATAGACACATTACATGCAACGCGAGATAGTTCAAGCCTTACTTTGTTATAATATTGATGCTTATGGCTTATAGTTTATGAAAACCCCAACCCCCCATCTCATGTACCCCATAATCATCACATAATCTCATGTACGCTGTACGCCATGATCATCACAATTATAACGAATTAAGGCATAACATCTCTCGCTTTGCATGTAGTGAGTCTATCTCATATATTAGTTTCACCTTTTAAGTGAAATGAATGAACATTTGCACCATATTCTAATTTTCCGAGTTTCACCTGTATCTTGTTCATCTCCATTTACAGCCAAAGAGCCAGTGCTGTCTATGTTTTCAGATGTTTCCTTGGCCATGTGGCAGGCATGACTAGACACCAGAGTGCACAGCATGCTGTTACCTTTACCACCAAAGTGGCAGTTATTTATCTAATTGCAATTTCTTGCTTTCAAACTGCTAGGTTGGCAGGAGCTGTGAGACACAATGGGAGCTCACTCCATCACGCAGCACTTGGGTCTCAAACTGCTGACCTGCCAACCTTCCACTTGTCAAGCCCTCTGTACCGGGTGTATATTTAAATTGATGCCATGCGTTTTTACTGTTATGTCTGACAAACTAGACTTGATCCACGAAAGCTCACATTTAAACACAGGAGTTAGTCTTTAAGGTGCCACAACTTGTTTGTCTTTTATGTTGTTCTGTTAACCATCTAGGCAGCTTTTTTTTTTTTTAAAGTGCCAGGCAAATTTTGCCTATCAACAGTTATGAGTCAAGGTACATAAATGATTACTTTATTGGGAGTTTTATTGTGTTTAATTTTTAACTTTTGATTGTTATATGACTGGTTTTATAATGTTAGCCACCCTGAGTAGGGATGATTTTAACCCCCTTCAGAGGGATATAAATGGAAATAAATAAATCCTCAACGTTGAGGAGCAGTATAACTGCAAATACAAGAAGAAAGAAGCAAAAGGAGAAGTACAGTAAAAACCCTAGTTACGAAAAAAAGTCGGTTTCATAGGCTTTTGCTTAAATCAGTTTTTTATGTAACTCAAAGCAAACTCATAGGAAAAATGAAATTTTTATGTAAATCGAAGCAAACCCATAGAGAAATGAATTTTTACATAACTCAAAGCAAACCCATAGGGGGGGATCTTTATGTAACTCGAAGCAAACCCATAGGAATTTGTCTAAATCGGGACATGGTTTTAGCACAAAATCATTATGTAAGTTGAATTTTATGTAACTTGAGGCATATGTAAGTCACGGTTTTACTGTACATCATTTCAGATTCTAAGTAGCATCTGACTGGCCTCTGCTGCATAACAGGACTTTTGATCTGAGTCCTGGTTGGCTCACCACTATGCATCAAATGAAAATTAACATACATACAAAGTTTGGAAAAAAAGCTATATTTTCAGGGCTTACTATACCAGAATCTCCCCACTCCCCACCTCTGGGGTCACAAAGTTCTGGGAATATACCTATCAAGTTTTGGATTTGAAAATAAGGGACAGTTTTGGTGCCAGTTATTTCAATTTTATATCAATGTTTGCCCTTTTCTTTTGTCTCCACGCAGAGGTGATCTAGCGCAGAGGTGATCAGCCAAACTGGGTGTTAAGATCTTTGCTGTCTGTCCTTCTCTCGGTCCCTCTTTCTTCAAAGGCACATTTGGAGAGGATGTGAGACAGGGTCTTTTTGGTGGCTACCTCCTGGTTGTGGAGCCATATTTGTCAAGTTTTGGATTTGAAAATAAGGGAAATTTCCTGGCCAAAACGGGATACTTGACAGCTATGCTTACCCTGTGCATCCCTCCAGTGGCAGCATTAGGGCATTGCAGTCTAACTAATACGGGAGGATGGCGGGAAAGAGGGTAAAATACGGGAGTTTCCCGGCCAACACGGGAGACTTGACAGCTATGTCTGGGAAAGGCAATCCAGAAAGGGAAATTTTTTACCAAACTCCACTCTTTGGGGGGACAACAGACTATTCGCCCAGCCAGCAAAATGGCACCTACCAAATTCCTGGGCTAGTTTAAGAGCTTTGCCTTCACTGAAAGACGACATCTCATCGTAGGCTGGGGAATCCATGCTGTTGAAGCCTCCAAAGTGAATGCTTTTGCAGTAGACGACTGTGTCGGACAGTTCCTTGGACAGCTTCAGTTTTTCGCTCTAAGAGAGGACAAACAAGCATTGATCACAATGTGCTACATTAATAATATTTTGGAGGCGGGGAGGAACCCTATTTTTTTAGACTAACTGTGTCAGAAGCACACACAGGTGTTTTCTGGGTTGAAAGGATTTTTGCTGAAGGAACTCCGCTCAGGGGAACTATGGGGCCATTCAATAATTATGTGATCCTCAAAGGGGGGAGAGTGGGTCTGCCATCCGAATTACAGAAAAATTATGTGGGGTCAGGTCAAAATTACGTAATCCACTTGGAGCTGTTTCTAACCGACAGTGGGAAACCATACTGTGCATAAAAAAGAAAGGTTTTATTTACCTTTGTGCCTTGCTCCATGCGGTGAAAATGGAGGGGGAAAGCCATGCTTCCTGGTTGCAGGGAGAGCAAGAGGCTAGGCTAGAACATCGCTTCCTGCTTAAGTGCAATTGGCCTGCCAGCCAATTTCCCCTGCAGCGCCACCACTGGTTGGTGGTGCAAAATACAGTACTATTTGATTCAGATCACACAATTTTAAAGGGGGGGGTGTCAAAGCAAAAATTATGGTTGGATTACGTGGGGGGAGGGGGTCAATTTTTCCCAGAAAAAGGATCACAGAATTGTTAAATGGCCCTTAGGTTGGCAGAAGCAGGGACAGATTATGGGAGCTCACTCCGTCATGCAGGACTCGGGTTTTGAACTGCTGACCTTCCAGTTATCGAGCTTAGTGTCTTAACCACTAAGCTGCTGCAGTCCCCTTAAAAGCTCCTAGAGCAGCTCACAAATACCAATATGTGGCCTAAGACTTTTGCAGAGTGCTGTATTTTATGATACACACCCTCTAAGATGTGTTAGTAATTTTAAGAATTTCCAGAGCATGGGACTTGGGACTTATTTTGCAAACAGCATCATCCAAGGAGCACTTATGAGACTCACCGTCCTTTTCTTGTCCACCTCGTTCTTCACCGTCTCATCTTCCATCTCGGCTGCTTCATCCTCATCGGAGACTTCTTCTGTCTCAGGACTCAGTTTCTTCCCTTTCACTAAAATCTTACCTTTGAGTTCCTACAGAGCATGGAAAGGAAAGGAAAGGAAAACACTATTACAAAAAAAAGGTAAATCAAGTAGAGTCCATAGTGTAGCAGGAGAAAGGGGATGGCTCCTCCAATCAGAGCGGGTGATGGTTTCGCAGGCACTAGCCAATGTGCACTCGTCACAGGCATAACGTAATTATCATGCAAGGAATCATAGAAATAATGACCTGAAAGGCCATCGAGTCCAACCCCCTGCTCAATGCTGGAATCTGAATCATAACAGATCTGACAGAAGGTTGTCCAATTCTCTCTTGAATGCTTCCAGTGTTGGAGTGCACACCACCTCTTGAGGCAGTTGGTTCCACTGTTGTACTGCTCTAAGTGTTAAGGTTTCCCTTGTTTGAAAGCCAGTCGTATCCGACTCTAGGGTTCAGTGCTCATCTCTGTTTCAAAGCCAAAGAGCCAGCGCTGTCTGCTTCTGCAGACGTTTCTGTGGTCATGTGGCACTGCTGACCTTGCGCCTCCCAGTCAGCGTCTTAGCCACTTGAGCCACTGCACTGGAGACTATACTTCTGTTAATGCAGCCTAAAACAGTGTTGGTCTGTTTTGCAGCCACATCACACTGTTGACTGATATTTAACCTGTGATCTACAACAATTCTTAAGATCCTTTTCAGTTGAAGTATTACTAAGCCAAGTATCCCTCATCTTCCAGCTGTGCATCTGGTTTTTGTTCCCTAGGGGTAAACGTTTGCACTTATCCCTGTAAAATTTCATTAGGAAGAATCACCTTGATGTTGGTGGGAGTAATGTGATCACATCCTAGCTAATTTCAAAACAGATTTAGGTTTGGGTCCCGTGCAGTGACTCAAGTGGCTAAGATGCTGACTGGAAGGCGGCAGGTCAGCAGTTCGATACCTGAGTACTGCAGGACAGAGTGAGTTCCCGTCTCTGTCCCAGTTCCTGCCAACCTAGCAGTTTGAAAGCAAGAAATTGGAAGTAAATAAATAGGGTCCACTTTAGTAGGAAGGTAAACAGCCTTCCGTGCACTCTGGTGTCTAGGTATGCCTGCCACATGACCACGGAAACGTCTGCAGAAGCAGACAGCGCTGGCTCTTCGGCTATGAAACAGAGATGAGCACTGAACCCTAGAGTCGGATACGACTGGCTTTCAAGCAAAGGTGATCTTTACCTTTACACACACACACACCAAGTAGTGGGGTAACATACGGAAAGGAGGAGAAATGAAAGAAGTTCTGCAGAATTTCTTTGATGACTTCAGGCTGATTCGGAGAATCAGCAAATAGTTACTATGACATAACTGGCCAAGAGAAATGATGCATTTGAGCATTGATTGTTCATTCAGTGAACTCCAGTTTCTTGGCAAGGCAAACCTCCTTGAGCAAAACTTTTGAAATGGTAGCTGCGTTAGTCTGAGTTTCAAGCGTATCAGAGAGTAAACAAAAAGAAAAGGAAAGAGAAAAAAGTTGTTCCACTTCATGTCACACGAAGTGAACTTGATCCACGAAAGCTAACATGAAAATACAGCAGTTAGTCTTTACGATGCTATGTTTTTGATCTTTTTTGTTCCATTTACTCCAAGATATTTTTAATTGTAAAGTAAAATATGGAGAGAGAGACATCTTTCTTCAAAAAAAAAAAGTCAAACCAAAAGAAAATAAGCTCCGGGTGGTGAAAAGAAGCAAGATGTCTGGAAAGGTTTCTGGGACCTGTACTCCACAGAAAAGTAACTTCCGCATGCTTTTATTTCACTGACACTCCACATACTGCGATCTCGGCTGAACCTGAGGAACTCTCTAACTTTAGTTCCCAAACCACCACCCAAAGTATCTTGCTCGGTATCAGAGCAAAAGATTGCTAAATTCACCTCTGGGGATGGGAGAATGTCTCCGTCTGAATCGATGGGTGCAGTCAACAGCATGTCTTTCAAGATGGTGTGCAGATGATGGGCCATTGTCCTTTGCTGATCCAGGCTGCAGTGGTTCTCCAAGGAGAGGATGACTGGGTAAGGAGAGGTCTGCAGGAAGGCAAGAAACACAAGGCTCAGGTGTAGGTCAGGCACCTTCTTCTTCCATATGAACCTCTACAGCAGGGGTACCCAAAAGTTTTCAGGCCACGGGGCGGTCATTTGGTTCAGTGGCATAGCTGTCAAGTCTCCCGTATTAGCCGGGAAACTCCCGTATTTTACCATCATCTCGTATTAGTTAGACTGCAATGCCCTATTGCCGCCACTGGAGGCTGCACAGGATAAGCATAGCTGTCAAGTCTCCCGTATTGGCTGGGAAATTTCCCTTATTTTCAAATCCAAAACTTGACAGGTACGTTCAGTGGGCCGGTCACGTGGTTCCTCCCACCAGACGTGGAAGTAAAATGCGCCTTGCAATCTGTTTTGCAACAGGATGAGATAGATTTTTATGCTGCTGTTTTCTCTGCTTAAACCAGGAGTGCCCAAATTACGGCCCATGGGCTGCATCCGGCCCCCGACACCAATTCACCCAGCCCATGCCACCCTTGCCGCTCCTGGTAATATAATTCCAGCCAGGGCTAGCTAGATGCATGTTTGGGTTCGGTTTTAAATTTACAGTTGAGTGTTATCATATGTTGTCTGCAAGACAGAACACATACACATAGTGTGGAATGGGGCAGAATGAAAATGAGAACTTGCTGCTACAACTTCATTCTCAAGTTGGGGGTGTGTGTGTGTTGACAGTGACTATTGTCCCATAAGGAGGGGTGGCCCTTTGCTTCCAATTTCAACCAGCAAAAGAGTTTCTCTCCTTCACCCCCAATTGCACAAAATAAATAAATGGAAGGCAGGAAACCAGTGGGAAATGCCTAGCAAACCCTTTGGAACAAGAGCACTCAGGAGTATAAGTACAAAGATTTATTTAACTCAGGGGTGCCCAAACTTTTCAGGCCGCAGGCCAGTCACGTGGTTCAGCGGGTCAGTCACATGGTTCCTCCGACCGGAAGCGGAAGTAAAACGCACCTTGCAATCTGTTTTGCAACAGATATGTTTGAGATTTTAGGCTGTCGTTTTCTCTGCTTAAACCAGGGATGCCCAAACTACAGCCTGTGGGCCGGATCTGGCTCTCGACGCCAATTCATCCAGCCTACGCCACCCTTGTCACTCCCGGAAGTGGAAGTAAAACACATTGGGGGCATGATTTAAGCGAAAGAAACAAGTCAGATGCAAGACAGATTTATGACCTTACTTTGAAAGCATAGTTCTTGATAGCTCTTATGGCATCACTGAAGAGGATCTTGGAAGTGAGCGTGTAGCCATGATAGATGACGGGCTCTGAATTGGGCCCATCCCAACAGTCCAGTTCCACACAACGACAGCCCTTCGTTAGAGCCCTGCAAAGCAAACAAAAAAGAGGGTTGGGAGTTTCTCCTTCTTCAAAGCGAGATCCCCTGCAATGATGAAAGAGTGATACATTCAGGTGGACTAAAACTAGGAAAAGTTTTATGCTTGTTTGTTTTTGTTTTGGACTACAACCACTAAAAACTTCAGCAAGCATCTGCCATCCAAAAAGGTAAGTTGGCAAAGTCTGAGCAGAACTCAGAGCTGGCAAGAATTCGTGGGTGGAGGTGGGGGGGGGGGAGAGTCTGCAATTTTTAGTGGGGGACGACAACATATTCTGTACCCTCAACAGATGACGCGCTGGCTCGAAAGATAGTCGTATCCAACTCTAGGGTTTGGTCCTCACCTCTGTTTACAGCCAAAGAGCCAGCACTGTCTGCTCCTCCATTGTTATGTGACAGGCAGGACTAAACACTGGAGTGCACAAAGGTACCTGCCAAAGCGGTACCTTTTTATCTACTTGAAATTTCTTGCTTTGAAACTGCTAGGTTGGCATTTATTTGTGGAATCCGCCGGCGACGGAGGTGACCGAAGCATGCCAGTACCGGAACACTATAGTTTTTGGAAACAGTGAATGAATGAATGGCATCGCATCTTCTAGGGCAATGTACAGTCACATTGGGTGAATTAGTATTTCTGTTTAGATTTTATCAAGATGGTCAAGAAAGGAGAGTTAACAAACTGATAAGTAAGATATGGTAGATTGAAATTAGATGGGTTAATTAAACCTATTACTCCACTGATAATTATTAATTGATCAAGGATGGAATGAAATGTGGAATAGTACAATCAAGGTGTATTACTTGTATCTTATCATTCTTAGTATATATGGCTATCTTATCCTTATATTTTTTTATGTATCTCCTATCTTTGTATTTGTACATGTAATTTTTCTTTATATTCTTATTTTGTATTTTAAAAACATAATAAAAAACATTTTAAAAAAAGAAACTGCTAGGTTGGCAGGAGCTGGGACAGAATGACATGCCGAACTTCCAGTTGTCAAGTTCAGTGTCTTAACCACTAAGCCACTGCAGTACTGCCCTCACCACCTTCCACCGTAGTCCCGTGGTCCCACCCTCAACAGACGCCGATCCAAGAAGACTGAGAAGCGATAGGATAGTGATTTTTAAATGTTTGAATGGCTGCCATGTGGAAGAGGAGCAAACTTTTTCCAAATGAAACTTTCATGGATCCACAAAAGCTAACGTTAAAATACAGCAGTTAATCTTTAAAGTGCCACAATGTTTTTGCCTTTTTGTTGTTGTTTTTGTCTCTGCTATGCTTGAAACCTTTTTCTGTAACACCAGAATCTTCTAGTCCTCAACTGATCCAAATTAGGAGGAAAGAGACTTTGCCTGAACTTTAGGGAGAATTTCTTGGCAACAATAATGCAGACAATGCATTGGAAAGCGATCAATTCTCCTTCATTGAAGTATTTAAGCAGCAGTTAGACAGTTGCCTTTCAAGGATGTTCAACTGTGGATATCTTGCCATGGCAAGGTGTTGAACTCCATGACATTTGGGATCCTCTGTTCCAGATCTACAGATCTATGATTCTATGTTCAATACCAGTGATTGGGAACCTTTAGAGACCTAGTGCCCAAACTGCTGTCCGCACCGCAACCTCATGCTGCATGTGAGCCGGCCACCTTACCCTAGACAGGGGAAGGAGGAAGCGCTTCCATTGGGCTGCTGGGCAGAGGGGCGGGGTGAACTCTGTGCAGGGTGGAGGGAGGAAGCACTTCCATTGGGCTGCTGGGCAGAGGGGCAGGGTGAACTCTGTGCTGGGGGGAGGGAGGAAGCACTTCCATTGGACTGCTGGGCAGAGGGGCGGGATGAACTCAGTGCTGGGGGGAGGGAGGAAGCGCTTCCATTGGGCTGCTGGGCAGAGAGGCGGGGTGAACTCTGTGCTGGGGGGAGGGAGGAAGCACAGTGATATCTAAGGGGAGTATCAGAGATTGTCAGTATCTCCTTTCATTTACAAAATAAATCATATTTTCAGGGTCTCTAAGAGCACTGTTTATTGGGGGGGGGGGAACGCCCACAGCATCATACCTGATGTAAGCCTCCGTACTGCTAGGCCCTGTGAGTTGGTCTTCCATGAGGTAGGTGTTGTGTGAAGATGAAATATAATAATGGCTGATCGGTCGCGTCATGTCCTGGTAAACTTGGCTGTGAGTTTGGTTGAATATGTTCCCGTCGGCTGAGAGCAAATACATCTGGAAGCCATCTTTGCTCATAGCATTTTGTCCTTTGACTGCAAAACAGGAGGAGTGCAGAAGTAGTACAATGACACATTACACCTTTGTGCTGCTCTTTTGAGTAACTAGACAATTTTGCATGTCCTGATCTTACTCATTGTCCCATCTCTGCTTCTCTGGCCCAAGCAGAGAGAGAAAATATATACAATTATGTTGTTTTTAAAAGAGCTACTTTTCACACAGAGAGATGCCCGCCTTTGCCGCTAGAAAGTGATGAAATGTTATCCTTCCAGATATAAATTCCTTCAAAGTTGCTATGCTTATGCCATCACACTTACAAATGAAGGCGATGTTTGCCACCCAATGACCAGTAACAAAACAAAAGCAATTGAATTTGCAATATGTGGAGCTGAGGAAACCTTGTGCTATGATGGACGAAAGTATTTCCCTCTTTAGGAAGCTTAACTTCTAATCACTGCACAACAACGATTTTGCTACTGGGAATAACACATGTGATTTACATGATATCGAGTGTGCTGATTCCAAATCTGAACGCAGAATTTGCCTAGCACATACAGTTTTTAAGTTATAGGCATGCTACAGCTGTTCACATGGTATTAGGTAATGTATTTTTACATGGGAACATTATAACAGTTGCAGCTACCACTATGCCTGCTGCCACCTCAGTTGAATCACGTTCCCTAGTGGCATGCATGTTTCAGCAGCGGCCGGGCAAGTCAGTGAGCTGACGTCAGAAATAGGTATATAAGGCGAGATGGACTGCCCATGGGCTTGTCTCTAGTGCAAAACCATCTTATGAGATAGGCCAGGGTGAGTCTGTGTGGAGCTAAAGATGAGTAGGTGCAGCTGTGTTAATAAACATTTGTGGCAAATATACCCAATGTGATCAACGTAAAAACCTAACCAAGAAGGTGAGGTTTGCTAACTTAAGATCCTGATGTCCTAGGCAGAATTGGACTTCAGATTTTGATTCAGCACACTTAATTTAGTATAGGACACCTGGATTAGACCAAGTAGCAGACAATATTCATTTTGTGATGTAGTGTAATGTGTTCAGTGTTTCATATACACACACTCACATATATCCCAACTGATTGATATGTATATTAGTGCTCTATGTCTTCTATGTGATTATATATTCTGAAGCTAGAAAAAATTAGATTCAACATTCTTGTGTCAGATGCTCACGTTGGGGCAATTTGATATAAGGAAGGAGTTTATCTGAAGCAAGGTTTTCTTATCCAGTCCTAATGAAGCAAAATAAGATTTGCTGGGTTTCTAGTCCACAAGGTGCAGAGAAAGTCAATGGCTTTGATAGCAAATCAAATAATCCAAGGGTTCGCAGCCTACCAGTTTTGTTTGGTTCGTATTTCTCAATCAGAGAGAGTGCGAGATCAGGGCCGGGATTCTCCTCGCGCTGTTCTTCCCGGAGAAATCTCACCAGGTTGTCCAAGGAAATGGTCTCATCGTCATCGGACTGTTCGAAAAAAATCCGGTCAATTTCTCTCCTCTCAGTCAGCAGCTTATAGAAGACTTCTATCTCATCATCTTCCAGCGTGTCAGTCTTGGATTTATCGCAATGCTGCAAGTGCAGAGAGAAGAAGGGTTATATTGTGCCTCCCAGCCTGAATTATTTCATGATGGCTCTTTTTGCACACACATACTGTGATGACTTAGTGGTTAAGATGCTGAACTTGATGACTGGAAGGTCGGCCGATCAGCAGTTCGAGACCTGAATGTAAAACGATGAAGTGAGCGCCCGTTGTCTGTCCCAACTCTTGCCAACCTACCAGTTCAAAAGCAAGAAATTGTTTGAAAGCCAGGAGATCGACGCTCATCTCCGTGATTATGTGGCAGTCATGACTAGATGCCAAAGACCACAGAACGCTGTTACTTTTCCTGCCGAAGCATTATCCATTTATCTACTTGCAATTTCTTGCTTTCAAACCCCTAGGTTGGCAGGCGCTGGGGCAGAGACGGGAGCTCACTTCGACTTGCAGCACTTGGGTCTTGGACTTCTTCCTCACTCCTTGGATCTGCCCTTCACATAAGCAACTTAAAAAAGACCACTTCCATAATTGCTTGTGCACACGCATGCACATACACATTTGAAGTAAAAAAAGATCTCCTTACCTCAAAGAGCTGCCTGGCGTAAATGTCATCAATTTGAATGTTGATTTCCTTCAAGAAGTTCTTGAGCTCTTTGAAACTCATCTTGTTGTCTTTATTCTTATCTGCTTTCCTCAAGCAGGCATGAATCCAGCTGTTTAATAAACTATTAAGGAGCCTACATCAGCATGGAATCCCTCATCCCAAATTAGCTTCATCCTAAATTTCTAGAAGAGTGATTCCCATCATTACGTCCATAGATATTCTTGGACTAAACCTCTCAGAAGCCTTCACCATCAGCTGTGCTGGCCATGATTTTTGGGCTCTGTAGTCCAAGAGCATCTGGGAACCCAATGTTGGAAACCACTTTTCTAGAAGGTTCCCTGAAGTGAGTTTGTGGGGAATTGCAGGTGTGGAAATGGGTGTCATTTTCAAAACAGAATTGTGATGCAACCCCAACTTTTGCTCATGTCTGTTTCTACCTGAGCCTCTCATCTGGACCCAGATGTGACCGGCTGCCTGAAGTGTCATGAAAGGGCTGCCAGATGTGGGAAGCAAGAAGCCTGCAGGTTGCATGTATGTCTCAATTCCTTTTTTTGCAGTCCTTCGTGGCTCCCCATTAGTGGCAATTTTGCTCCACTGTCTTCTGGAAAAAGAAAACAGGCACACACCCCAAAACCACCCAGTCATGTTTACTTTACAAAGCATGTGTTCTCCATGCACCTTGTTTACAAGTAGAATCGCATTAACAGGAATAAGATGCACTCCCTGCTTGCAACTTGTTTTATAGTGAAAATTTTGTCTTTATTCTCTTTTCTTCATCTTTGTTGCTACCATGGCAAATTTCGCAGCAGGTTATGTGTGACCCTAGTTGGAAAGGTAAAGGTTTCTCTTGGGTGTTCTTTTAACACCCTCTTTCCCAGGAGAGAGAAGAGACAATGAGCCAACTGGCTTCAAGTATATTTGCATAGAACATAAAGAGGATATTTGGGTGGGTTTGTCTTAAACACAGAGTTTTAAGAAATGAAATTGAGGTACACGAGGCCAAGACAGTAGACAATTAAGTAATATAAGTGTGGGGGCAGAAACAGTTTTGATCAGAGAAGCCACACTTAGCTAAGTCTTACCTACTGCCAGTATCTACCTCACAAGGTTGTTTTATTGGCCGAGACAGTGGGAAAATCTCACCTCAATTCACTCTTGCCCCCTCCTACTTCCACCTTGCTTCTAGACATGTCTACATGTTAATTCCCATTGACTCCTGTTTCTAGAAGACAGGAGATGGTCCTCAATGGCCTCATCAAGGAAATGGCCATGAGATGGTCCAGCCGTCAAACTGGCTTAAGTCTGTGAAAGAGGGTCAGAGCTCACGATGAGGTAACAATGGAGCATTTCTAAATCTGCCTTTTGTTTTAGTCTCTAAACCAGTGGTTCCCAAAGTGGGGCACATGCCCCATGAAGGACTTCAGTTCCCAGAAGCCTAAGTCAGTACACTGGCTGACCAGTGCTTTGGGGAATAGACTTAGGCTTCTGGGAATTGAAGTTCAAAAACTAAAGTTTGGGAAACACTGCTCTAAACCTTCATCTACTTCTGAACTGCTTGTCCTTCTTTGCTCTTACCCATCTCTTGAATGAGGATGGAGAGAAGAGGGCCCTTTTGCAAAATATCTTTTTAATACAGCTTTTCTCTCTCTCCTACTTGTGGTGTGTGTGTTCCCTTTCCGTGCCTGCAGCCACCCTGAGCTGTCATGTGCCCATTTTTGGGAAGCTAAACAAAAGGATACTGTTGTAATTTCTGTCTCTGGCACATGGAATTGCTCTTTGTGATGATCTTTTTCAAGCCCACAACCCAGTGGTCGGCATCAGCTTCAGAGCTTGCGATGAGGTCCAGGTTTTTCTTCCGATCTTTGAAGATGATGGAAAAGCACCGATCGACAGGTACATCGTTGGCGTATCTTTCCATGCCTTCTGTCTGATGGCCTGGTCTCACATCCTGGATATCCTCTATGGAGACTGCGAAAA
Source organism: Bradypodion ventrale (assembly GCA_035047345.1). Classification (NCBI taxonomy): domain Eukaryota; kingdom Metazoa; phylum Chordata; class Lepidosauria; order Squamata; family Chamaeleonidae; genus Bradypodion; species Bradypodion ventrale. Next base: position 132,575,470 of record JAWDJE010000006.1, on the reverse strand, counting down.
AATGAATTGAAAAGAACGAAACAGGAACTAAAGTTATCAAGGGTACATTAGGAGCCTGATTTATCTCAACTTTGCACCGGATATTGATGTTCTCTCTCTCTCTCTCTCTCCTCCATTCTTTCCCCAAATCTTATCTATACAAGACATTTTCTCCATTTCTGTTTTAAACAAAATGTAAAATAAGAGTGGGAGGCGGAAGGTCAGCAGTTCGATTCCCGAGTACTGCAGGACGGATTGAGCTCCCGTCTTTGTCCCAGCTCCTGCCAACCTAGCAGTTCGAAAGCAAGAAATTGCAAGGAGATAAATAGGGACCACTTTGGTGGGAAGGTAACAGCGTTCCATGTGCTCCGGTATCTAGTCATGCCTGCCACATGACCATGGAAACATCTGTAGAAGCAGTCAAAGCTGGCTCTTCAGCTTTGAAACAGAGATGAGCACTGCACCCTAGAGTCGGATACGACTGGCTTTCGAGCAAGGGAAACCTTTACCTTTGCCTTTAAAAGAAGAGAATCCAGGGCAGAGTAGAGCTTGGAAATGCAATAACAATCCACACAACTCACAAAGCCCTATTTTTCCAGAAACAGACATAAAACACATTTGTGTATGTTTGACTTCTCTATAGACAGCCACAAAGGGCCTCTGAACTGTACAAGCAGAGTTCCTTGTTCTCAGATTTGGGAGTCGCTTATCAGCTGTTGTTTTTAAAAAGCTGACAAATTGCTGCTAAACCACATTACAAGTTCTGCACTCTCCTAATTTTTTTTTTGGAACATGAAAGTCTGAACGTAGCATGCCATTTCTGATAACTTCATGCATCATTCAAAAAGGAGGATGGACCATCGTACAACTAAGTGTTGTAAGTCTGGGTGGGCAAGTAAAGTTGACCGCTGCTTTAAATAACAACAACAACAACAAAATTACAGTTAAGGAACTGTATTCAGTGAATGGTGGATTCTGGGACATCAAATGAGAAGAGAGGATTCACTTGAGAAAGCCTTGATGCTGGGAAAGATGGAGGGCAAAAGAAGGGGGCGGCCCAAAATGCGATGGCTAAATGGTATTGTAGACGCAGTGGGCACACAGCTGGGTGGGTTGAGGAGTATGGTGGAGGACAGGGGTGCCTGGTGGGCAGTGGTCCATGGGGTCACAAAGGGTCGGAATCGACTGTGCAACTGAACAACAAATGTTACTACTAAATTACACTGACTTCCTTCATGAAGAGATTGGGTACCGCTGATAATAATAGTCAGGAGATTAAAATGCCTGCTGTTATTGTTATAATTGGCAACACGTTGGTTCCTTTAGATCAGCAACATCAGTCTTGTTATTTAGCCCCAGAATTAATCTCTCTCCGGATTTTCCACAGTGGTGTTGGCAGGAAGTAGGGAGGAAGAAACAAACTTGGATTAAGAGCTTTCCTTTTAAACCCTCCGCCGCCCTTCGCCCCCTGCTCTCACAAAGGAAAATGTTTTATTCTCCACTATAGTGATAACCTGACAGCGAAGATAAGCAAGCCCTGCAGAGCATCAGGAGGAGGCATTTTTGATCATCATAGTCCCCATTCATTCAAACTTCCTTCACTGTGATGTTTTTGTTTTATTTTAGTAGCTTTCGATATGTAAAGGATGGGGTTTGAGCATAGCTGTCAAGTATCCCGTATTGGCCGGGAAACTCCCATATTTTACTCTCTTTCCCGCCGTCCTCCCGTATCTTTTTAGACTGCAATGCCCTAATGCTGCCACTGGAGGGCTGCACAGGATAAACATAGCTGTCAAGTATCCCGTTTCGGCCGTGAAATTTCCCTTATTTTCAAATCCAAAACTTGACAGGTATGGGTTTGAGGTTCACAGGATGCCAGCTGTACAGTTTAGAACAGCAGGCCCCTTAAGAGTTAAAGCAGATGTGCCCAAAAATTTTGGGCTGTGGGCTGGTCATGTGGTTCAGGGGGCTGGTCACTATGGCAAGGGGCCAGATGCAGCACTTGACACCAATTCATCTGGCCCACGAAGCCCTCGTTGCTCCCGTACAGGCACGTTTTACTTCCGCTTCTGGGAGCGACAAGGGCTTCGTGGGCCGGATGAATTGGTGTCAAAAGCTGCATATGGCCCCCAGTCCATAGTGTGGGCACCCCTGAGTTAAAAGAATGGACATTTGTGTTTTCCAAAGACAAGCTAATTCACTGATCTGCAGAACGCAACTGAGCTTGCTTCTGCTTGGTGACTGATCAGCAAGAAATAAGCATGGACTTCATTTGACAATTACCTATGCAGATATTGAGGCTTGCAGAAGGGGTGGGGAGAGTTCCTGGAGAGTCAAGGTTTTATCACCTTCTGATTGTGAAGCTGTTCTGTTCTCTTTCTCTGTCCTTAATGTCTGCTGCACATAGGTGGTCACACTTGGATAAGGATTATTTTTCTGGGACTTTTTCCCTAGAGCAAGCTGGTGTCAAGAGCTTGACTCTGGTCATCGGCCGCAAGTCGATTAAGTATACCTTTTTTCCTGCCCCAGGGCGCTGGGAGGCCTAGTCTTGGAGGCCACCTGGTTCTGGGCCATCTTCGCCCCGCAAGGTAAGCAGGAAAGATGCCATTGTCATGAATTTATTTAAGGTGAATCCCAGCTTGCCATGAAGTGACCCACACGCTGTGATCACGGAGCCATCTCCTGCGGCATATACGAAATGTAGCATGCAGGATTTAACACTGGGACTGCAATAGACTGGCACAGCCTTGAGGATATGGACAAGGTGCACCTTCACAGCCAGTCCATCTGGCATGGCCTCTTCCCATATCTGTCAAGTATCCCGGATTGGCTGGGAAATCCCATATTTTGGCGCGCGTCCCTCTCCTTTCTGGGCGCCATCCCGTATTTAGAACAGCAAGGAAAGGGGTTACTGCACATGTGCGCACGCACAGAACCCATCTGCACATGCACAATGGAGTTTTTCCTGCGCATGCGCACCCGGGCTGGAACAGCTCCCGTATTTTCCGGAGCAGCGCTTGACGGGTATGCCTCTTCCGCCTCCATGACCATTGGGAATCAGAGTTCCTCCTCTGTTCATTTTGCCATTGGGCACAATAGGATGGTTTCCAGTGGCATTTCCTCCACTGAGGGAGACCCTCACCCCACCTAAAGGCGCTTATCCGCCCATAGCTGTTGGTGGTAAAGCATCCGTAAAGGGTAACACCGTTGCTAATTACTCTTTCCTTCTGACCTAGAGAGTATCAATGATGGCTACAAGGAGGTGGAGAAGCTGAAAAAGCTGAAAAACATCTGGCTTCTGAGTCAAATCTGGCCTATGAACTCCTTGAGTAGACCTTACACTTGGCACCCTAGTCCTAGACTTCTCTCCAATCATTGATAAGAGCTAGGACTTCACTCCTGAGCTTTAAGGAAGGACAGGATTTTCAGTGCAGTTCAGGGACACACTGGTGTTCTATCTGATTACGTGGTTAAAGAAAAGAGAGCAATCACAAGGCATTTCGGTTTCGGATTTGGTTAGCTGAGATATTGGCATGTACTGGTTGTTAGGCTCTGACTAATGGGTGGGAACTGGGATCTTCTGTGGATAAAAATGGATGAATTCACTTTTTTTTAACTGATCACAAAACTCAAAGTCAGTTCAAATCTATACCTATAAAAGTCAAATGTCGCCGTGTGGGTCCCTAAAATGAACCCACACCCCTTAACTGTCCCCTTCCACATTGTGCACATACTTACCTGGTGTGGGAGAGATTGTCAACATCGGGGTCCGGACCGTGGTTGGGGGCCATGCACCCCACTAAACAAAAAAACAACAACACAAAAACCTACAACCTCCAGCAACCAGTGCAACGCGTCACGGCCAATTAGGGAGGCCTGCCACAGCGCGTGGGAAAGGCAGGGGAAAGGCCGTGCCTATGCAAGTCAAATGGCCACCGTGTATGCAGAAAGCTGCGGCCCAGCCGGCCTCCCACCTAGCACCACAAACCGCTGCAATGGACGGGGAGCTGTGCCCCTCATGAAAAAATGAGGGGGGGGGACCCAAGCCGACAGGCAGGTATCCGCTGGGGAAGGCACCTTCCCTTGTGGAGACCTGACTCTCATCCTTGCCAATCCCCCTCGCTGTTTCGAGGCTGCCCTCTGAACAGCGAGGGGGAGATCCCTAGGTGGCAGGCAGGTATCCACCAGGGAAGGCACCTTCTTCCCTAGCGCTGCCTGACGCCTTGGGAACACTCTCTCACAGCTTCAAGGCTGGTCTCGAAAAAATGAGGGGGGAATCCCAAGCCGGTAGGCAGGTATCCGCCGGGGAAGGCCCCTTCCCTTACGGAGACATGCCTCTCTCCCTTGCCAATCCCCCTTGCTGCTTCAAGGCTGGCCTCGAAACAGTGGGGGGGGGGGGGGAATGCAAAAGCGGCATCCTCGTCCAGACAGCCCCAACACCCACATGGTGAGTGAGCCACCCAACCCCAAACCTGGGCGAAGCTGGGCAAAATAGCTAGTCATTCAATACTTTTTACTCCCAATGTGGAGTATTCTTCTTTGCTACTGGGGACTTTTATTTTTTTCAAGCTGGAAAGACTTGACTTGAATGGACTTTTCCCCATGTGATCAGTTGTTTTGTTCTGTAAAAGGGCAGGGGACATAGCTGAAGGTGTCATCTGGTGACATACTAAGTTGGGTGTGATGTTTTGGACAGTAGGAATACTGCCCTCCTCAATCATTGACCCTAATTCCCTGAATTATTTTTAAAAAACAAATATCTGAGTTTAGCACTAGCTCACTATAATGATATACTGTATTAGTTTAGCGCTAGATCATGTCCGCACGGACAAAAAATCCCAGGAAAAATAGATATAAAATGGAAAAATATTAAACGATCTACAGCTGATTGCTGTTTCTGCAGTATGTGTGTAGGTGTTTCTATCTTATGGAGAATATTGGGAAATTATCCCTTTCTTCTAGCAACATGCAATATTTTAAACAGTGCTTCAGTTTTACAATTAAACATATATGGATCAACAGATTGTAGCATCAAAAGATGGGGGGCTGTGGGCTGTGGTGCAGATTTTTTGGGTGCAGTCATTTCAAAATAAGATTAAACAGAGATAATTCTGGATCGGAAAACAATTCCAGACAATCCAGTTTAAGAAGGAAGGGTTCAGATCGGTCTTTCATGCAGTGCACATGCCCGAGTCTTGTTTCCTGGAATAAATATGTTGACATTTGGCTCTATATCATTTTTCTCTTTCTCAAAGTCACACCCTTATTTGCTTTGCAACTAGACATTACTTAGATAGACTTTGATCAATATTCAGGGCTGGGTACCCAAATAAAAAAGAAACGAGTTGAAAAGTTAGCTAGTAGCACATAGTTTTGATTACTTTTTAAAAACATAATTTATGGTAAGAGGTCTTAACAATCTAAATAAGAATGAACCTATGGCCCGCTTTTTGTATTAGTTGCTATTATCCCAATGATAGGAAGCAAGTGGAATACTATTTACTGGTAAATCTCCCAACAGATCGCCCTAGATTAGGAAGAATTTCCAACTCTGAAATGTTTAACAATAGAAGAGACTGAAAATATAAGTGCTATCAAAAGGATACCACTAATTCTTTTAGGAGATCCAGTTCATTGGACTTAAAATGATAAGAGAAATGTTTAATTTATAGTTTGATTTGCTAATTAATCCATTACATTGTTAAACTTTAAATACAGTACAACCTTAGAATGTCTGTAACAAGTTCCTGTAATGTGAAATGCAAAATAAATAAATAAAAGGTTTGGTAAAGGTAAAAGTCGTCCTTGCTCAAAAGCCAGTCGTATCTGACACTAGAGTTCTGTGCTCACCTCCATTTACAACCAAAGAGCCAGCGCTGTCTTCATTTGCAGACATTTCTGTGGTCATGTGGCAAGGCATGACTAGATGCCAAAGCACCACAGAACACTGTTACCTTTCCCACCGAAGCGGTACTTATTTCTCTACTTGCAATTTCTTGCTTTCAAACTGATAGGTTGGCAGGAGCTGGGACAGACAATGGGCACTCACTCCATCATGCAGAACTCGGGTTTCGAACGGCTAACCTGCCGATTTACTGGCCATTAAGCTCAGCGACTTAACCATGAAGCCACCACAATCCCATATGGTTTGGTATAGCAACCAACACATTTTTGAACACATTCTGGAACAAAATAGGGTAGCAAATATTGTAGATTTTCAACCCTTTATAGCTAGCTTTTCTGCAGCAAGAAATGGCAAGTAAAGAGCTGAATTTGGGCTTCTGGTATCTGAAGAAGGTTGGATTAAGGATGTGTTGGGACTTACAGAGCTGTGACTCAGGTGATCTTAACATCTTCTTGGATTCCTGCCATATGGTCTTGCAGTCTTCTTGGAGCTTGTAAAACCTCTCCCTCCTCCAAGAGGTTGACTTGACTTTCAGGAGGTGGCATCCTCGCAGGAGGAACTTAAGGTCTTTGTCATCTTGCAGACCTAAGGAGGGTTAGTGTGACAATTAGCATCTTCACAAACGCTTTCTTTATAACCCATACATAGAGGACACAACACAACGTGCAGAGGGCACAGAGCCAGGGATGCTTCAATTAGAGCTCCGACTTGACTTTGCTCCCAGAAAAATGTTTAAGGTGGATTTCAAAGCGTGAACTTTCCCCAAACTGGATGATGGGGCTTGTAATCTAACACGACTTGCTTGGGTATCAAGACTTTTGCAGAAGACAGTAAAGAACTTATAGTTTCAAACAATAGTCTTAATTTTGATTTGATTTTTCATACATTTCCAGGTTGCACATTTCAACGTCCTTCAGAAATGGAGGTAGGATGTCAATGTCGCATTTATAACCACATCATAGTTTAGCCAGAATGGTATTAGTTAGAGATTAAAAACTCCCTTTAAACCTTTCTTTCTAGCTAAATGCTTTCCCATACATATTCCTGCCACCTCTTTGCTTCTTAAACACATATAATGTGTTGCGCAACCCAGGGTTGACTCTGGGATGTGGAATGCCTCAGCCCAAAATTTCTCTGCTTAGAAGTCATATTGGCAACATCTGATTACTGGTCCTCGCCAGAGTAGACCCATTGAATTAGCTATTGAGTAGACCCGTTGACCACTGAACTCTTCTCTCGGCCAACTCCAGCCTCGAGAGAATGGAGAGCACCTGCGTGCGGGGCGGCCGCTTGGCATTAAAAATGTGTTATATTGTGCTGATATTGTGTTGATGTGATATTTTGAACCGTAATTTGATATTGTAATCTGATTTGATATTATGCTGATGTGATATTTTGAATTGTAATTTAACCTGATTTGATATTGTGTTGACATTGTGCTAATGTGATATTGTGTTAATGCGATATTTTGTAATTGTAATCTGTAGTTGATGCTTTGATACCTTGTTATCCGCCCAGAGTCGCATTGCAAGTGGGGCGGCATACAAGTTTGAAATATTATAATAATAATAATAATAATAATAATAATAATAATAATAATAATAATAATAATAATAATAATAATAATAATAATAATAATAATAATAATAATAATAATCTGCTAAAAGTTAAGTCAATACTCATTTAAATTCAACTAATTCAGGGGTTCTCAACCTTTTCAAGCCGGGGGCCAGGTCACACTCTCCCAGTCAGCTTTGAGGGCTGGACAGACTTTTTGTCCTGCCTGCATCATGGGGGTGGCCACTTTGTCCCACCAGCTTCAAAGGGGAATCCATTTTGTTCCTTGAATGCCCTTGGAGGAGTGGGGAGCCACATGAAATGGCACTGTGGGCTGGATCTGGCCCACAGGCCTTAGGTTGGGAACCCCTGTACTAAGTCAATGAATCAATTCTTGTTTGAACTAACAATAAGACTGAGTTCAGGAGGAGATTATATCTGGGTAGGTCAGTCTGGGAAGGAAGCGGAAACTCTCTTGCAAGCACTCTCCTTTGACCTTGTCTTTTAAAAATATAAAAACATTTAGCTCATTAAAATGCACCACACTATTCCTAAATATTTGTTCAGAAACTCATAAAAAACTGCCTTCCAGCCTCTTAAGGTATCTCCACCCGCTTGCTCCAGAGAAGGGAAACACAAGTTTCATCTAGTACAGCCAATGGTGCAGAATTAAGGGAGTTGTGGTCCAAAATCCAATCATATGCATGCCCTACCCCCTTATTTATTTGTTATCATTTGTAGGCCATCTTTCTCCTCATGAGGAGACCCAAGGATGCACATAATGTTTCTTCTTCTTTTTCTTTTGCCTTATCCGAATCCAAATATTGGCGATCCTCATGGCGGCCAGCCATGAAGAATGTCCTGAGAATCATGGCGTGCTGGCTCGGGATTTGAACTGACAACCTCTTGTTTACAAGACAAAATTGCAACCTCCAAGCCACAGCTGGCATACTGTAAGCAGTGCTGTTTTTGTAACCTTATCTTTGGTGGCAAAGGAGGAGAAGGCAAGGCAGAGGAACACGGAACCCCGCTCATTTGCTCGATCATTCCGGACATCACAGCTCAGCTCGGCTCATTGGATTGGCACCCAAGGGGGAGGCGCCATGGTACTGGGGACCTGGGGGGCACCCCGGACTGAGCCCTGATAGCCCATTGGTCCAGTCCACCACTGCTGAGAATATAATACAGTGGCCTTTCATTTGCCTTCCGCATCACAGCATGACACCCATACCACTGATCCAGTTGCGTGAGTCACTTTCTGGTCCCGAGCCCTTTGGGCACGCAAAGTCCTCATCAGTCCCAGGCCAGGATGGATGAAGCTGCTGGCCTCCATCAAGATGGACTCAAGTGGGATTTAATCCACTTGCAGACCATTACCCTTTCCTGTGGAATTTGGCACCCAAGGCCATTAGTCCTCAGAGTTGTCAGATTAGTTAACCTCCGCTTGACGATTGGCGTTGAGTCACTGGCAGTATGATCTACTCTATTACCATGGCAGGATAACCTGGCAAGACATGGGCATAATGTTTATAAATGAGAAATGTCACTCAGTTTCCTCCCTACAAAGCCAGTGGCCTGATCCCACAAAGTGGTGCCTCACCCAATAATAATAATAATAATAATAATAATAATAATAATAATAATAATAATAATAATAATAATAATAATAATAATAATAATAATAATAATAATATAAACCACCCCTGATCTCTCTCCAACCCATTCATAAAGAACAGGCGTTTTCTCAGGAACACCACCATTGTTCATCAAATCTCTGAGCTTCGGTATGTTAAGTGGGTATTGTTTGAGTAAACAATGATATTGGACTGTGTGGTTAAGCTGATTGGGAAAATGAACCCATTCTGGTTTATTTCAAGGGTGACTCTTTAACTACAAAATACTCTTCAAGAGCTGATCTTTCAATCTTGGGGCGATTCACAGCACAACTCACAGTAAGCAACATCAGACTGTCAATCTGGACAAAATCCCTCCACAAGTGAATAATGTGGACTTCCACCAGCAATTATCTACTCTCCCCTGGTAAATTCCTGAATTTTGCAGGGCTTGAAACAGCCTATGGGGTCTGGCAAATACAGGCTATACTTGATTGGAAGTTCCCAGAAATTACTTAAGCATAGTATGTTGCAACTAGAGTAAGGCCATTTGAATCGGTGGAACAGAGAGAGGAGCTGACTCACCAAATCCCCACTGGTTCAGTGGGACTACTCTACTATGACTTACTATACTAAACAACGGGATTTCAGCCAAAGGACTGTACTTGATTCTCAATGAACCCTATTGCATGTGAAATCGAGACTAATGTATATTGATTTCAATAGGGTTTAAATGCCACCAATTTAATGTGGAGCCAACCCATTCTAAAACAGCATGTGTGTGGGCGCATATATCTTTATACTTGTTTAAAACACTGTACTCTTGCCATTTCTATCTTTAATGTGTAAGCCTTTGCATTTCCCCCTGCTTACAATACAGCCTCTTGTATTAGATGCAGAAAGTGAACCATGATACCACTGGGTTATTCTAGTAGTGGTAGTCCTACAAGAAACATTTCCCATTTATGCTCAGGAACACATGAATGAGAGGGGTAATCACTGCATCTATGTTTGTACATCAATTAGAAAACTAAACAAAAGAAACATACACTATAGCTGAGATAAACCACGCTTGGTGTATACATTTATTCATTGCTCAGTCTTGCAAAGATACACATTTTGCATCAATCTGACTCACAAGAAGGTAATGCACCCAAAAGGAATTCCAGCTGCCATAAACAACAGTAATATCCCCCCAGTGTTCAACCTGGCCTTGTACAAGTTTAATTGAAAATTGCTATCACTGCAATGAAACAGTCAGGATGGCTGCAAGGGATGTTTAGCTCAAACTGAGCTAATTAACTGGATCAGACATTCTCAAGTGATGGGTGTCTTTTTTGTTGTTGTTGTTGGCATGACCAAATGGAAGCCCTCCCAGATAAAATGTACGGGTAGACTTGCATTGTGCTGGCTGGATAGCTCAGTTGTTTAGGCATCTGCCAGAGGTTAGTTTGATTCCCCACTTTAGTTGAAGAGCCAGGCTGTGTAGCCTTGAGCAAGCTGAACAGTCCCAAGCACTCCCTCTAGAGCAGAGATGGCCAACCTTGGTGCTCCAGATGTTCTTGACCTTCAATGTCCAGAAACCCTGGTAAGCAGGAGTGCTGACTTGGGCTTCTGGTAACTGAAGTCCAAGAACACCTGGAGTGCCAAGGTTGGCCATACCTGCCCTGGGGGAAAGGATGGGTAAATCACTTCTGTCTATTCTCTACTTGGGAAACCCTGGCAAGGGTCACTGTAAGACAATATCTTGCTTTCGAACTGTTAAATTTGCAGGAGCAGGGACAGGTTACGCCAGCTCACTCTGTCGTGCAGCACTCGGGGCTTGAACGGCTGACCTGCTGTTTGTCAAGTTCAGTATCTTAACCACATAACCCTACTAACTCCTATCATCCTCTAAATCAGGGGTGCCCAAACTATGGTCCACAGGCCGGATTGCCACTGAAGCTGGAAGTGCTCCAATGTCACTGGAAGTGATGAAATTGGCACGTTTTCTTACCGAAGCACGGCAAAAATGCACCAATTTTTTAACAAAAGGGCGCAAAAATGCTCCCCCAATGCTTCCTCCTCTAAGGGAAGTGGAGGAGGGGAAATGCCCAGAAATGGGGCACGATTTCACATGCTGCTGCCGCCGGGAGGAACCATGTGACCAGCCCGCACAGCTGACTGAGGGGGCATGGTCAGGCCCCTGGCAGGAAATGTTTGGGCACCCCTGCTCCAAATATATTTCATTTTGTCTATTCTGAATCTTTTTGTTCCTGGCAACAGCTTGCTCCAGATATCTTTGTTTCAAGTCAATCAAGTTATGCTATTGGTTGTGCGATTGTGACGTTCCTACTTTGTTGTCTGCTTTTTTAAAATCATGATTTTGATTAATTTTATTAATTGTGAAACAGCCGGCAAATTCTGCTGTTCACAGTCAAAAAATCCATGGGTTTTTTAAATTCAACCAAAGATGGCAAATAAAAAGTTGAATTGAGTTAGTGAGCCACCCATTGGTAACATCCACTGCCTCACTTAAAACGAGATAATGAGATGGATTAACTGGATGTCGACAATCTACAGATGACACTTCAACCCAAATCTCGCATGACCTCTCCCAGTGATTAAATTAATGTTGGTGTCTAATTATGATGGATAAGGGGAATGCTTCTGGCACTCTATCACATAAAGGTCACAATGTGACCTGATCTCAGCCTCTGGAACTGACATACCAAAGAGGAGTTCAACAATTTACCCCCTTTCCAAATTGTCAATAACATTAAAAACATTAGATCCATTAGATTTATGTTTATCATTGACTATTGATTATTGTATCAAATTTACTTTTCATGCTTCTTTATTATTGTATTGTATTGTATGATATCTACATGTTGTAATGGCTGCCTTGAGTCGGCTTCGGCTGAGAAAGTGCGGGATATAAATTATTATTATTATTATTATTATTATTATTATTATTATTATTATTATTATTATTATTATTATTATTATTATTATTATTATTATTATTATTATTATTATTATTATTATTATTATCCAAAGAAGGCCCCAAATGGCCAGTATTATGTAGAGCAGGGGTCCTCAAACTATGGACCATGAGCTGGATCCAGACCACAGCATCAAAAAATCTGGCCCTCACGCTTGCTGCAACTACCGCTGCTTCCGCCTCAATCCTTGTCCCCTCCGCTTGGCTTGGAGTGTCCCTGCAGGTGCTCCGTAGCAGGGTGCATGTTGTAAGGAGCTGCTGCCAGAAGGGCTAGGCGAGTGAGGCAGGCATGTGTATAGCAGCTCCTTACAACATCTGCCCTGCTACAGAGAACCGGCAGGGACATGCCATTCCAAGCGGAGGGTACAAGAATTGAGGTGGAGGTGGCAGAAGTGGAGGCGGCGGTGGCGGCAGAGTCTGGCCACTCAACAGTCTGTGGAACTGTGAAGTTTCCCCGGGGTTAAAAAGTTTGAAGATCCCTGGTATAGAGAATAGAGCATCAGACTCAAGAGCCAGAAGAGTCTTCTGAGAAGACCTAGGTTCAAGGCCTTAGGAACTCACAAGGATTGGCCACAGTAAATCTCATCAAATGATCTGATGCTTAGCCTCTCTTAGTACCACTTTTGAGGATAAACAAGAGTAAAACCAAATTAGAAGATGGAGCTCACGAAACAAGGGACATTAAAAGAGGATATATCTTCTTTTTTGTCTCCAAATCATCTGGGCACCGATGCATACATGAATCTCTATTGAGTAAATCTCCTTTCAGAAACTCCTGAGGGCAATTTTCTGTGCCCTGTGGTTTTGAAGGATTGTCCCCTTTGGAGAGTTTGAGGTTACAAGCCATTATTTATCAGTTACATTGAGAACCAGTTTTAATTCTGGTGAGATTAATCTGAAATAATACAGACCTCAGATTATTCTCACAAAGAATAACATCAAAGGAAGATTTGGCAAGGGAGCTCTACCTCCCCTACATTACTTAGAGGACCCTGAATAGGCTGAAGGCCAAAGTCCCTTAATGCTACACTAGCCTGCTCAAGTGGGGGCTGCTGGTGGACAACAACACATTGTGTGAATGTGGAGAGGTACAGAATCCGGAGCATTTGCTGGCCTGTCGATCACTAACAGTAACATGCACCGATGAGGAATTAAGTTTGGCCAAGGACAAAGCTAAGAAAGTGGCTTCATTTTTGCAGTCCAGGGTTTGATCAGGACATGAAAGAAGATGCTTAGTCAACTATTGAGAAGATAAGAACTGTAACAACAGCCCCAACTGGTTAGGAAACCAGTGTTGTCACAGCACTGGTGATGCATGTTCATCAAGGGTACAATTCATCCTTTTCACTCTCCAAAGCCCAGGTCACATGCCTGAGTGTGGCTCATAAGAGGCTCATAACTTCTGTCCAAAAAAGTGTTGGTGGACAGCTTTTGGAAATGCCCTTTCTTGAATACAGGAATTGCAGCATCTTCTCACTGCTGAGATTTCTCTCTATATATCTATGTTTGTGCAGGTGCTTACTGAAACCCATTGGTCCTACCCACCCCCTCCCCACTCCACACATATTTAGTCAAAGTCATCCCCTCCCATGAAATTCTAAAAACGATAGGGTAAAACTCTGTTGAGCCAAAAAGCCTTGTCACCACAGTCATTACCCATGAGCAGTTTTCCCTAGGTAGACCATGCTCAAAGCAGCCAGCATCAGATGAAATTACATGATGAAACAAGTAGAATCACTTCCTCCACAAAGGTTTTTTACAATTCCAAGTCTTTGTGATTCTTTAAAGGCTACAGAGTTGGCTATGTCTCAGGAATTAGGTTGTAATTAGCAGATCTCACCGGAAAAAAATAGGTTTGCCTTAATATTCCACAACACTCTTCCGTCTATCTCCCAGTACATATACCCTAAGAATCAAGCATTGTGTATCCTTGTGCGAGCAAAATATGTCATAGAAACAGGAACCCATACTTTTTGTGACTTGGTAGGAGCCCTCCCTCACACCAAAATGTAGCATGCAAAATCCCTGAGGCAGAGGATTAAAGTTTATATTACCGATTATACTCGAATATAAGTCATCCCGAATATAAGTCAAGGTACCTAATTTGGACCTCTAAAACTATGCAAACAGATTGACCCAAGTATTAGTCGGGGGTGGAAAATGCAGCAGCTGCTAGTGAGTTTCAATAATTAAAATACTTGAAAAATACAGTAAAATTTATTAATTTAGACATTTGTGTTGGGTATGTTTTTGAGTGTTTACATTGACCCGAGTATAAGTCAAATCCCATTTTTAGACCTCACTTTGGGGCTAAAAAAACCAGACTTATACTCGAGTATATACGGTACCCAGATGAATTTATGGTGTTGTATCAACAACAAAAACTCCACGAAAATATGGCTCTGGCTGAAGTTATGGTATAAAAAATCTCTTAGAAAAGCAAGTCTGAACTATTAAACACCCAAGAATAACAACAGTCAAAAGGTAATAAAATGTAGGGTGAGGTGCATTCATCTCCCAGCGTATAATATTTCAGAAGTGCTCTGATGGCATTTTAGCATCATAATAATACCCATTGTGCACCTCTCGGGGAATCGAACCCCATCCTTCTGGTCTCCAAGCACAGTGCTTTTAACCCACTGAAATCCTTTCAACCCAGAGTAATCTCTGACCTGAAAAAGCACACTAATACCCATCAGGAAGACAAATGGAGGCATAATCAAACACCACAGACAGACAGTGGGAAATTCAAACCAGCATTTCATTCCAATTACTTCCCACTTCTTCTGGAGTTGAACACGGACAGAGAGAGAGGGAACGAACAATTTTTACATGCATTATTTTACCCCAAGGAGAGCTCAATCAAGTAACTTAAACTACTATGTCTGAAAACAGAACATACACCAGAAGGCTCAAGGTGGCTAAAAATAATCCATGTTTTGTTTACTTTAAGGTGGAGCAGTGATTCGAACATCCTGTCTCCATCCATACCAGCAGAGTTACCAGTTCAGCACTGGTCTCTCATCTTACCTAGTCTCTTCCCATTCAAAGCGGCCACTTTCTGGCTCTCTTCCCGCAACCGGAGTTCTTGGGATTTGCTGAGCCTGGGTTGTCTTCCGAAGCACAGCATGGCTCCTCAGAAGAGGTACCTATGCCTTGAAAAGGCATCAGGAACCGCCTGCCCAAATTCCCTGCTCAAACACAGTCTCCGCTTGTTGTTAAACCAGGAGTGAGTTGGAAGCAACCGGCAACAGGAACAACACAAGAGGAAGGAAGGAAAGGAAAAAAGAGAAAAGGCTTGGCTTCGAATGTAGACTCCGGTCTTAAGACAATCACAGCTCCCTGGAAGTCAAATTGCATTGCACTCCAATCCCAGGGTGTGGGAGGGACAAAGGTATCCTGTAATTAAGATTTAATTGCTCTAGGTGTCATGTAAGAGAATTTGCATTCTTGCTTTCTCAATGCCCTTTGTACTAATCACGACAGTCGCGACTCTTTATTGTTTGGCCACTTACAAAAAGGGACCTTGTATATCATTCGGCTAAAAAGGGTCTGCCCTGGCAACACTTCAGGCTACAATTCTCTGTGACTGGGTCCCTATGAAGCCACACAAGGTGCACAGTGATTCTAGAGCTTTTAATATGTTAATAAATGTGGGAAATCAGCCTGCAAGAGTGATTCATAAAATCTATAGAGTAGAGGCAGATAGATTAATTAATTGCTTGCTTCACCTGTCTGCAGTTTGACTGTTGTGACACTTTTTCATGACAGGGGACTGTCCGCAGAGCTGTTCTTCACTGTAATAACTATTTTTGCAAGAAAATACGTGAGTAAATGACCAGTATGTCCCAGAATGTAATGTTCAAATAAGAGGAAGTAAAAAGGTAGATGCATTATGCTTTTAGTGTAATTTGTTGTTGTTGTTCAGTTGCACAGTCGATTCCGACCCTCTGCGACCCCATGGACCATTGACCACCAGGTACTTCTGTCCTCCAACATCTTCCTCAACCTGCCCAGCTATGTGCCCATTCTTCTTTCGCCCTCCACCTTTCCCAGGCTTTCTCAAGTGAATCCTCTCTTCTCATTTGATGTCCAAAGTACTTTAGCTTCATCTTTACTATTTGACCTTCTAAGGAGCAGTCTGGGTTGATTTCTTCTAAGATCGACCTATTTGTTCTCCTCGCTGTCCAGGGGACTCTCAAAACTCTCCTCCAACACCACATTTCAAAGGCGTCTATTCTTTTGCGCTCAGCTTTCCTAATGGTCCAGCTCTCACAATCATACATTACCACTGGGAATACCATTGCCTTGACTATGCAAATTTTTGCTTGCAAGGTGATTCTCTACTTTTCACTATGTTCCCCAGGTTTCTCATAGCTTGTCTCTCAAGCATCAGTCACCTTTTTATTTCATGGCTGCAATCCCCATCTGCAGTAATCTTTTGATCCTCAGAAAGTAAAATCTGTCACTGCTTCTACTTCTTCCCCATCTATTTTCCAGGGACTGATCGGGCCTGTTGCCATTATCTTGGTTTTCTTGATGTTGAGTCTCAAGCCAACTTTTGCAGTTTCTTCTTTCAACCTAATCAGGAGCTTTTTTAGGTCTTCCTCACTTTCTGCCATTAGGGTGGTATCATCTGCCAATCTCAAATTGTAGATGTTTCTCCCAGAAATTCTGATCCCAAATTGTGATTCGTCCATCCCTGCATTGCGCATTATGCGCTCTGTGTATAAGTTGAATAAGCAGGGTGACAAAATGCAGCCTTGTCTTACTCCTTTTCCTATTCCAAACCACTCCATCATTCTGTATTCTGTCCTAACTGTTGCTTCTTGACTCATGTACAGATTTCTCATGAGGCATATAAGGTGTTCCGGTATTCCCATCTCTTTGATTATTTGCCACATTTTGTTGTGATCCCTTCTTCTGCACCAAGATCTGTCTGCCTGTTTTTCTCACAAGGGACCACCTTGCCAGGTGTGAACTTCTGGCTGGCCACTGCATACCACTCTGCTAACCTTTTACATCAACAGCTCCTCAGAAACTCTACTGATGGCAGTTACTTTCTGTTTTCCCTAATTCCGCTGTAATTTTGGCTGCTTATAGACATCTTGGAGAAAGACGTAAAATCTATACCTTGGCAGACCTTCTCTGGTTTTCACCTCAGAGACTCAAAAGCTGGCAGGTGTCCTCACCTTGGAACACTTCTGTCTTTAGTTTGGAAAACCCCATGAGAGAAGGGATGGTGGAAACCCTTCTTAGCCTGAGGTCATTCTCTGAATCCCTGTATTAATTTCATAAAACCTTACCACTCTTCCGCATGAATCTCATGGTTTTCCACTCAATCATCCTGAAATCTGTTTGATGAGACCCTGACTTAACACAAGGCAACAGAAAAGCATTTCAGCCACTGTAAAATATGACTCAGTGTTCAATGCAGAGTTTGTAGTTTGACGTAATGACACTCTTCAGCCAGCTCAACGTTCTTTCTGGTGATGCTCCAAGTTACCTGATCATCACATGATGTGGCACACATTCCTTAAGCAATGAAGAAGATGTCACCTGGGGAATACTTACTGCCTTGTCCTCCTGCCCTTATTCATGGCAAATCATCTTGCTAAGGAATTCCATCAAGGTGACTCAAAATCATCAGATCTACATGACAACGACCAATGGAACAATGTACTTATTTTAAAGGGATAAGCTCGCAGACTTCTGATATAACCTTGTTCCTTTCTCTTTTCTTGCTTTCTGAGTAGGACTGACCCATGGGAATGCTACTCTTCAGGCAACCTACTCAGATAGGAAAAACAGGAATGCATCCACACTATACAACTATATCGGTTTGAAGTCACTTCAATTGTCTGTTGTTCAAAGGAATGCACAAGACCTCAGGAGCCCTGGTGGCGCTGTGGTTAAAACTGCTGTACTGCAACCAAAAAGTTGTGAGTTTGATCCTGACCCAGGGCTCGGGGTTGACTCAGCCTTCCATCCTTCCCAGGTCAGTAAAATGAATACCCAGCATGTTGGAGGCTAAATGCTAATTAAATTGTGAACCACCGAGAGAGTAATGGGGTGGTATAGAAGTGTGATTGTTTTGCTTTGCTCTCTATCAGAGATTTTGAAGCACGTTACCAAAAATATAGAAGGTGGAGCTTCGGTAATTGAAGTGCAATCAAATTGATGTGGCTCTATGTTGTACCTGTGCTCCCAGTATTTATCTCTGTTACAGTAGGATGAACAATGGGGTTGATAATTTCCCTGGCGTAGGCAAGCAGTGCACTTTATATTTTGATTTGCAGTCAAACTTTCTCTTCTCTCATACAGTCCTTAGGAAAATTGCTCCTCTAAAGGTCTTGATGGACGCCATCTCGCATTATTGTCACTGATGCTCTTATGGGTCATCAAATTGCTTCTCTCTTTCTCTCTCTGTTACACACAAACATTTGCTTGCTTGCTTCTAGCCCTTCTGGGATATTCTCCCTTTCTGGGTGGCAAAAGCACAAATCAAAAGATTTTTTACAAGTAACAATATAAAATTAAACATAATATAATACACAAATAAAAATAAACAAACCAAACAGAAAAAAACCAGGGACTCTCAACTTGCGGTCCATGGGCCGGATGCAGCCTGTGGCACCATTTCATCTGGGGGCCCCACCTCACCTGGAAGTACCATGTGGTGGAGGAAGGGCAAAATGGCCATTTGGCCTCTGAAGCTGTCTGAGAGAGCATGACCTGGCTCCCGGCTTTAAAAGGTTGAGAACTCCTGGAATAAATGGCAATTTTTTAAAAAATAATCAACAATTATCTGCAGTGGCTCAAGTGGCTAAGACGCAGACTGGGAGGTGGAAGGTCAGCACTTCGATTCCCGAGTACTGCAGGATGGAATAAGCTCCCGTCTTTGTCCCAGCTCCTGCCAACCTAGCAGTTCGAAAGCAAGGAATTGCAAGTAGATAAATAGGGACCACTTCAGTGGGAAGGTAACAGTGTTCCGTGCGCTCCGGTGTCTAGTCATGTCTGCCAAATGACCACGAAAACGTCTGCAGAAACAGACAACGCTGGCTCTTTGGCTTTGAAACAGAGATGAGCACTGAACCCTAGAGTCGGATACGACTGGCTTTCGAGCAAAGGAAACCTTTACCTTTACTAAAGACAAGACACATTGGCGAAAGTAAAGTATTGTTTTTGAAATGGTAGCCCATGTTAGTCTGTGTTTCAAGCAATTCAGAGAGTAAACAAAACAAAAAGACAAAAAAATCTTGCGGCACTTTGAAGACTCACTGCTGCATTTTAATAATAGTTTCTGTGGATCAAATCCACAATGTCTGCTGAAGTAGACTTGATCCAGTAAAGTACTGTATCAAGTTCATTAAACACATTGTTCGGCAACTGGAAGAATTGTTTTTAAATATAGGCAAAGATGGGACCTGGCACGGTTCAACAGGTAAAGGGTTCCAAAGTGTTGGTGCCACCACCAAGAAGGCTCTTCCTCTTCTTCAAGTCAGAGTTTTTCTTACTAACCTTGGGAAACATAGACTTGCATCCTCTACCAAGCCTATTGCAAATCACTAGATCACAATCCTTCCGTCATACAAGCAAGCAAGCATAGGAAGGAGGGATTAACTTCCTCCCAGTTCCCGTAATATTAGAAACATGGGAAGCTACCTACCTTTGTCAACCCATGGCATATCTATCTCATAGCTGTCAAGTATCCCTTATTGGCCAGGAAAACCCCTTATTTTACCCTCTTTCCCACCGTCATCCCATATTAATTAGACTGCAATGCCCTATTGCCACCATTGGAGGGCAGCACAGGATAAGCATAGCTGTCAAGTATCCCTTATTGGCCAGGAAAACCCCTTATTTTACCCTCGTTCCCACCGTCATCCCATATTAATTAGACTGCAATGCCCTATTGCCACCATTGGAGGGCAGCACAGGATAAGCATAGCTGTCAAGTATCCCTTTTTGGCCGGGAAAACCCCTTATTTTACCCTCTTTCCTGCCGTCATCCCGTATTAATTAGACTGCAATGCCCTATTGCTGCCATTGGAGGGCAGCACAGGATAAGCATAGCTGTCAAGTATCCCTTATTTGCCAGGAAATTTCCCTTATTTCCAAATCCAAAACTTGACAGGTATGATCTATCTCAATATTGTCATCACTGATAAGCAGCAGCAGCAGTCTCCAACTCTGCCTGTTGGTTCGCCATCCAAGCAATACACAGGTCCAACCATGCTTAACTGCCAAAATCAGAGGAGACTGAACGTGCTCAGGTTAGGTAAAGGAAAAACTACCCTTGCTCGAAAGCCAGTTGTATCCTACTCTAAGGTGCTGTGCTCCTTACAGCCAAAGAGCCAGCCCTGTTTGCGTCTGCATACATTTCCATGGTCATGTGGCAGGCATGACTAGACACCGGAGTGCACAGAATGCTGTTTACCTTCCCACCGAAGTGTTACCTTTTTATCTACTTGTAATTTGTTGCTTTCAAACTGCTAGGTTGGCAGGAGCTGGGACAGCGCATACTCCGTCGTGCAGCTCTCAGGTCTCAAACTGCTGTCCTGCCCAAGTTCAGCGTCTTAACCACTAAGCCACCATGGTCCTTTATGTTCAGGTTAGCATGGTAATATTAGGTGGATGTGACTTTTTGTATGGTAGATGCCATTTAGTGGAGACGATGAATCTGCTTAAAAACATAGAATGGGTTTAAAAATCAGAGTACTGTAGTTGCCTCAGTCGCTCCTTCTTGGTGGGCCATTTTGGCAGTGATTGAACAGCACTGCAGACTTTTAGAAAGTCACGCAAAGGGACTTAGAAGGCCATGTGAAACTCACTGGCCAGGTATTGCTAACTCTGTTTGAAGCAATCTTTTAAGAGATTGGCTGCGTCTCCTCCATACTTGTGTAATTAAGCCATAATAAGAAAACTATTCTGCAAGAAGTAATTGGAACCATAATGATCATAAAAACAATACAGCCTAATATAGATCCCAATCCTTCTGTCATACAATCATCTTGGGTCCCTCCTGGATCATTATGTGCAAGTTCCACCTTGTGGCAGCATTAAGAATCAGCCATGCTAAGCTAGGCTAATGAGATTTCAAAGGAAGGAAGGAAGGGATGTTTGTCTGTCACTGAAAGCCAGCAAAGAGTTCTGTGGCTGTCTTTTTTTGGAATAATTTTTCATTGTGAAGTGTGCTGCAGCTAATGAAAGTGCATGACGACATTAGTACTCTTCTTGTATGCTTAACAGAGAAGCTGAGTTTTTCTGAGATCTCCAGTATTTCTTGAAAAATTAGTATCCAAAAAGAATGTCCAATTACAGTTTTTATTTATTTAAAGACACAAACAATTAGAGTAGTCCACGGGCTGAATTTGACCCCCGATGCCAATTCATCCAGTCTACGATGCTCCCAGAACCAGAAGTAAAATGTGCACGTTCATGTGCAGAACGCTGCCATAAATGTACCCACGGCTCTTGTAAACACGTTTACGCCAGCCACATGTGTATTTATGGCAGTGTTCTGCGCATGCATGGGCACGTTTTACTACTGTTTCCGGTGGGAGGAACCACATGGACAGCCCATTGAACCACATGACCCGCCTGTGGCTCAAAAGGTTTGGGCACCCCTGAAATAGAGCAAGTAGAACTGCAAAGTCAGATAAAACTAAACAATAATTGTGTCAAGCAAAACTGCTCTTTGTTTATTTCTGCTTCTTGCCTCATCTAATGTACAGATAGGCACTTTTGTTTGTGAAAGTTACCCTGAGCATTTTGTTTCAAGGGACACCCAGGTGCTCATTCTCATTCAAATCCATATAAGTAGATAGCATTGAAATGAAGCATGAGGAAGTCCAAATCAAAGTGTGAGATGAGAATAGATAAAGGTCTCTCTTGCTCGAAAGCCAGTTGTGTCCAACTCTAGGGGTTCGGTGCTCATCTCAGTTTGCAGCCAAAGAGCTGTCTGCTCATGTTTTTGTGGTAACGTGGCAGGCATGACTAAACATCAGAGTGCATAGAAGCCTGTTACCTTTCCCACCAAAATGGTAGCTATTTATCTACTTTCAATTTCTTGCTTTCAAACTGCTAGGTTGGCAGGAGTTGGGGCAGGTGACATCAACTCACTCCACTGAGCAGCACTCAGGTCTCAAACTGCTGACCTGCCAACCTTCTGGACACGTCTTAATCACTAAGCCACTGCAGTCCCAAGATGAGAATACGACTTCCACAATTTTAAACAAAACCAAATCAATATCCTTTTATATTAGTTTAAATTAAGTAGATCTTACAGCTACTTCACTGTTCCAACTGGTAACATGTCTGGAAGGAAGGAAGGAAGAGAACATTTTTAATCTTTTGTTTGTAGTTCTGGATTTTGCTGCCCTTTCACAGGGATCTATCTGCACATGTCAACCGTGCATTCATAGTGTTATCTTATCTTTCTGCTATTGTTTCTTTCTCCTTCACTCATGCAGATTTCCTAGCTTCCTACAAAACCCTCTTTGTTTACCTCTGCTTCTTGCCTCAAACCACAGAAAATCCACATGCCATTTCTGACTTTCTAATTATTTGGACCTGTGAAATTGTAATCAGTGGTGGGATTCACATTTTTTTTACTACCTACTCTGTGGGCGTGGCATGGTGGGCATGGCCAGAGGGAAAACCATGTGTTGCACCCAAATTAAGACTACTTTATTTGGATGGGCGGGGGCAGCCGGGATTTCTGCTACCAGTTCTGGCAAACTGGGGCGAACCTGCTGAATCCCACCACAAATTGTAATTAATAAATTGGTGGGATTCATTATTATTATTTATACAGGAAGGTCACTGTACATCAGAGGTAGCATTGGTAGGTCTCTGTCCCCAAGGAGTTTAAAAATTAAAATAAACGAAAAGGACAAAGACATGATTTAGGATGGGTGTGTATGTGATGAGATGAAATTATACGTAGTCAAGACTTTAGGTAGTTTAGAGATAAGATAAAGGCTAAGCATGAAAGGTAAGTTTGGAAAGAAGAGAGAGAAAAATCATATTTCGGGTTTAGTAAGAAAGGTTATCCAGTTTGGTGCAGTGGATAGAGTGATGGACTAGATTTCAGGTTTGAATCCCCACTCAGCCATGGAAACCATTCAAGAGTAGAACTGGTAAAACTGGTAAAAAACACTCCTCAAATATCTCATTTACTTTGGAAGACCTGTTAGGGCAGTGGTGGCCAAACTTTTCGGGCTGCAAGCTGGTCACGTGGTTGAGCATGCCAGTCACATGATTCCTCCCACCGGAAGCAGATGTAAAATGCACCCACACACACACATAACGCTGCCATAAATGACCTGCAGCTTACGACAATCGTGGGTCATTTACGGCAGCATTATGTGCATGCGTGGCACATTTTACTTCCACTTCCGGGAGCAGCATGGGCAGCATGAGCCGAATCTGGCCCATGGCGTAGTTTGGTTCCCCCTGTGTAAGGATCATTATACTTGATCACACATAACAACAACAACAACAAAGAAAGAATAGCTAGAGAGACAGCTGAAAGCAAGAGGCACTTGGGCATTTAAGGATGTGACAGATGGAGGAGGGAAAGCTAAAGGCAAATGGAGCATTGTGACACAGTAGTTAATGCGCTGGGCTTTGATCTGGGAAGCTGTTGTGCATTCAGGCAGAATTGCAAGTTGTGCAAGCAACGCCTTGCATAGACAAAACGGCGCTTTCCTGCCATTAGAATTAGGAGCTAGATTTGGTGCGCAATCTCCCTTACCAGGGTGCGCTCATTATGATAATTAGAGTTCTGTGATTGGTTACAACTTTGGATCCTGTTCCTGATTGGTTAATACTCGTATAGCATGTTATGATTGGTTAATTATGATTGTCCGGCGGGCTACTACATTTACCCACAGGTAAACAAGGGTGGGGCCAGGCCGGATCTATACTTCCTATAACCAATGCAGGTTAAACCACGGACAGCTAGCCTGGGGTCTCCTCTACATGCACATCCAATGGGTGTAGCTTAGTGCATTGCGTCTCCTACGGCGGAATCCAAGGGACCGATTACATGGGACTTGTGTAGCCATCTTATGTCCGGATAACCTTGTAAGAAGTAACCAGAAGATCTTTACAATAAACCCTTCTTGTTGTTCTATTCATCGTTGCCTGGACTATTCTTGCTAAGCGCCGGACACAACAGAAGCCTTATTCAGTTATGAAACTCAGGGGAAGACTTGATTGTTGTGATGCCGTTTTAGGTATCATTATATAGGGATCAAAGCTTTAAAGCATTCAGGCCACACACCTGCTTGTTCTCCCTGCTTGTGCAATAATCTGTTGCGCAAGGTGTTGGACAGGTATTACCGGACAGACACCTCCTTGAGCAAGCTGGTAAACCAATTTCTTGCACCATGGATTGCTGCATGCATGAAAAGAATGAACAGGATTCTTCATTATGATCCTTTTATGCAAAAAAAAAATTTATTGAGGGGTGGCTCTTCTTCCTCTTCTCCTTCCTCTTCAATGGTACTAATTACACAAAAAATGGAGAGCATGACATTTTTCTCTCTTCTTTCCCCATAATGCTAGAACTGAGCTTTGTCCGAGGTCGCCAAACATAAAAGCAAAATCGTGGGAAAGAAACTGTGACCAAGAGAGAAAGGAATCCCTACAAAATCACTCCCAAAATGTTTCCAGGCTGCTCTCTCTCCTCCTCACCCCCCCCCCCCAAGGGCAAATCTACTTCTTGTTCCAGAGCAGAACATTTTTTGTTTGTTTGCATGAGTTAATCGAAAATGGCAACAGAATCAGCTTGAATCAGATATTTTAAATGATTCTGCCCTGGTATTCTTCTTGGCGCATACAGTTCTGTCTTAAGCAAACATGGGTAAACACTAGGGCATGATGATTAGTATCTTTCACACACAGCAGAACTCAGGGTCAGTCCAGTGCTTCACTTACAAGAGACAATACAACTGCCTGCATGATCCAATTGTTTCCCCAACATCTTACAGTAGGAGAGACAATAACCCACAGTCTGCTAGCTGTATTAAACTACAGGCATGCTCTAGGGCCGTGATAGCGAACCTTGCCACTCCAGATGTTCTTGTACTTCAATTCCCAGAAGCCCCAGCTCCCTGTGAATGCACACGAATGGGTTTACTGCGATTAATCTGGCCCGCGCTGCCCTCGTCGCTCCCGGAAGCGGAAGTAAAATGCACCCGTACAGAGGAAGGGTTAACCCAGAAGAGTCTTAACCGTACGGGCGCGTTCTACTTCCACTTCCGGGAGCGACGAGGGCAGTGCGGGCCGGATGAATCGCAGGAAACCCATTCATGTGCATTCACAGGGGGCTTGGGCTTCTGGGAATTGAAGTCCAAGAACATCTGGAGTGCCAAGGTTCGCCATTACGGCTCTAGGATGTATTTGCTCCCATTCTTAATTTAACCATGCACTATTCACATTGATGTTGACACAAAGTGATCTTTCTTTGAGTGCCATATTTGATTCCGAGTATTGGCGATCCTCATGGCGATCAGCCATGAAGATTGTCCTGGGAACAATATAATGCAGTGGCCTTCCATTTGCCTTCTGCTTTGCAGCGTGATACCCGTACCGCTGATCCTGTTCCACAAGTCTCTTTAATTTAATTTAATTTTTGCACTTGTATGCTGCCCAATCAGGAAACCCAACTCAAGGCGGCTCACATGATAATTAAACAATATACACAGTAAATACACAATAATAGAATATACAAAATTCAATCTACAAAAACAGCACATAATAATATACAACAATACAATACTATAATGGTCTTGAGCCCTTTTGACACACAAAGTCCTCCTCAGCCTCAGACCAGAAGCTGCTTCCCACTGTCATGTCACCCAAAATAAAACATTTGTGATTTTATAATTATTTGTATGAAACTAAAATGGGCTTTTGACAGCAAAAAAAAATGCTTATACATAAATGCTTATTTTTATATAAATAAATAAATACAGGTTTGTTTCTTTTGTATCACTTCCATCAAGATGGATTCAAGTGGGTTATATATTACGAGTGGGAAATTTCCCAAATGGGCATGATAAAAATATAATTAATAAATAAATAAGTGGGATTTAATCCACTTGGGGACCATCACCCTTCCCTGTGGCCTTCACCACCCAAGGCCGTTAGTCTTCAGGGTGGTCAGGTTAGTCAGCTGCCACCTGAGAATTGCCACTAAGTCACTGGCAATAAGATCTACTTTATTACCATAGAAGAATAACCTAAGATTTACAAGGTAGAAAATAGTGAGGAATATTTGCCAGTCCTTCCTTCCCCTCGATCTCTTGGGATCATTGCCTGAGGCTACAGAGGTGGCGGGGGGGGGGGCGGCACACACAACGTCATTCCATCAGCCATGCCTGCTCTAAGTAAATGATGGCACACCTTGAGCACTCCAGGTGTTCTTGGACATTAATTCCCAGAAGCCCAAGTCAGCACTCCTGCCGATCAGGGCTTCTGGGAATTGAAGTTCAAGAACAGCTGGAGAGCCAAAGTTCGCCATCACTCCTCTAAGTGATTTTGGCTGGCCCCTTGCCGGGAAGCACCGTAGGGATTTAAACCAAATGCTCCAGACCACAGTTCCTTCCCCTTCCCACCCTAGAGATTGCTAAATGAGCTGTAAAACAAATTTCCAAATCTGTGCATATTCATTGGATCAACCAGTACAAATAGCATGCAAAAAAAAAAAAACAGAATAAAATGGTGATTTGTTTGACCCATGGCCCTACCACCCATAGCTGTCAAGTATCCCTTATTGACCGGGAAAACCCCTTATTTTACCCTCTTTCCCGCCGCCATCCCTTATTAATTAGACTGCAATGCCCATTGCCACCACTGGAGGGCAGCACAGGATAAGCATAGCTGTCAAGTATCCCTTATTTGCAGGGAAATTTCCCTTATTTCCAAATCCAAAACTTGACAGGTATGCTACCACCACTGATTTGCAGCAGTGTGGATTTCAGCAACATGACTTCAATGGCAGTGGCTGTGGCGATCCAAGTTACCTTCTCCGTTCCAGAGCAACGGCATCTTTGCAATTCAACAAACACGCTGCCTGTGACTAAAAACCAGAATACATCCCACTATAACAACTGACGTCTTGTGTTAACTACAATAATACAATGCAAACAAACAGGGCAAGGATAAAGAAGCATAGTTTCACTGTATATATGAGTGAACAAGAAGCAAGTAAGAGATTTTGGCCAGGCCATTCATAGCTCGAATGGGAAGAAATGACTTAGAGGGCAGACAAAAATACTGGTACAGCTAAAGAGGAAACTTAATTAGTCCTGCACCCAGAACTGCTTCTGTGTATATTCAAAATCTTGTGGCTTCATTACCCTCCTGAAATGAGGTCTACAAAGCATCTACAGTATTCAATTGCAAATTTACTTTATTATGGTGCAACCCATGCATTTTGGAAATCTCCCTTGAATGGGGTTGTGGAGATGATTTATCATCTAAATGTCAATCTGGAATTTTCTGTTAATACTACGTGCAAAACATTGCACTGGTTTGCAGTTATATTTACTGTATGCATCAACCATTACATCCTTCGGTATCCCCACCTGGTCATGTGGGAGCCGTGTATAAATTATTCCCATGAAGTCTCATTGTTACATTTGAAGAAGTGGAATGGATGCACGAAAGCTAACGTTAAAATATAGCAGGTTAGTCTTTAAGGAGCCACGATGTTTCTGTCTTTCATTCCCCCCCCCCCTCCTTGTTTCAGTTGGTTTCATTTTATTCCCTGTCTGATATAACAAACAAAGTGTTAAAATTACACCATTTTATAACACCAGATAAAAAACAAATGTAACAAAAATGCATAAAACCAAACACAACATATTAAAACCTACATTAGGACAATTATAATTTCGTGTCAGAGATTACCAGTGCCGCAATCGGGGAGGGGGGGGGGGACACACAAGTAGGACTCCTGTCCCAGGCCCAGAAATGACGGGGGCTTGTCGGCGTCGGGAAACAAATGATGTGCACATGCACAAACAGACCACGCATGTGCAGAAAACCACGGGGGTGTGGCGGTGCCGGGAAATCACCGATGTACACATGCACAAACAGACCACGCATGCACAGAAACCATGCGGTGTGTGGCCAAAATAGGGAGCGCGTACCGGGCCCGGAAATTTCTGATGTCGGCCCTGGAGATTACTCTGGGTTGAAAGGATTTTTGCTGGAGAAACTCCGCTCAGAGGACGCGCAAATGAGGCTCCTTTCAAGTCCCCATGCAGCCCTGGGGTATTGAAACCTGACCTTCCAGCCTCCAAGCTCAGGGTCTTAATGATAAAAAAAACAGCTCACAGGCTAAAACCCTACTAGGATAAATTTAATTTCTGCAAGCCACTTGAGGTAGACGTCAAATGCTGTCTTGGAAAAACAACAGCAGTCTTCCGGAGAATGAATAAGATCTGGTCCATGCCATTTAAATTGCTGAAAATTGAACTCCAATTGCTCACCTCCATAGTGATCCTGAAAGCCGTCTATGCCTGCAAGACTTGGAAGGTGTCAGCAAGTATCAACAAGAGACTTGACGCCTTCAAACCAAGGTGCCTCTGCCGAATTTCAAAGATTCAACATTTTGGCCATTGAAGGGGTGCTTCGAAGGAATGGTTCCTGCAAATTACGTAACGTCATTGCACGAAGAAGACTCCAAATGGCAGGCCATATTTTCCGAATGGAGAAAAACAGGATCCCTAAGGTGGCAATAAGGTGGACCCCTCCTAATTCAAACGACAACGAGGACGCCCTCGAAATACACGGCGGAGAACTTTCGTGAGAGACTTAAAGACCCTGAAAATGACATGGGACGATGCTAAAGTACTTGGCCAAGACTGAAACCATTGGAGATCTCTTGCTGCACAATAGGACACATAACATGGGATGATCTAAGTAGTCTAATGCCACAGAAAAAGGCCTTCCTCGGCAAAGACTTCCAGGGCCAGGAGATGGCACTTTTGCTCCACATCCATTCTTGATGCTCCTCTGAGAGTGGCCAAATCAAGAAACATCCCACCCCACCTTGAAATTGCTACGAATCAGAGCAGAGTCATGTAGGGGAATGTGGTGACCCATTTGGCAATAAGGTAGGTCACAAGAGGCATATCAAATCGTGCCCCAAAATAGACTCCTGGCCCATGAAGCTGTTGGACCGAGAACAAGAAAGTCACACACTCCTTATAACTAGCTGCCAACTGCTGTCCAACTACAGCCTTCTGGACTAGCTGAAGTTTCCAAACATTTCTCCAAGCCAACCCCCTGTAAAATACGCTGAAGCAAAACCAACAAGACGCAACTCAAGCAGGGTCACTGTGTCCAGTTCTGGCATCTCCAGAAATAGATGCAATTTGGCACATGAAACTGTGGACACAAAAGAAGACCTGTGCAAACACCTTCTCAACTGTGAAACTGAGCCTAGGAACTGACGTGAGAGATAGTCTGTGATTAATTAATGTGAGCTCAGCATCAAATAAGTTGTTTCCTTATGCAAATTAGCATGCCTTCTTTTGGTGGCTGGTCTTCAAGACTTAAGCAGAAGAGTCCTTCAAAGTCTGACTCCAAATCTATGCCCCTCTGCAGTATCAATATGTGCTCAGGTCTAATTATGTCCTCTCTCTAATGTCTGTTTCTAGCCAAAGTAATTTAGGGAATATTTGTCACCATTCAACCTAGACTAAGTTCCCATTTCCTGTTCTGTCTTTCAAGGGACATCTGGACCAACATTAAGTCTGCTCTCTGGCGCACCCTTTTCTTTACAGCATTCCCACACGTTGGAACTTGAGCAGTCCCAGTATCCCTTCAACACATGCCTTTCAAGGTTATCCTGCTATGGTATTAGAGTAGACCCTACTGCCAGTCACTCAACGTCGAATGTCAGGGGGCGATTAACTAACCTGATCACCCTGAAGACTAACGGCCTTGGGTGGCAAAGGGTGATGGTCCTCAAGTGGATTAAATTGTACTTCAATCCATCTTGATGGAGGGCAGCAGCTTCATCGATACTGGTCAGAGACCAATGAGGACTTTGTGTGCCAAAAGGGCTCAGGACCAGAAAATGACTACGGAACTGGATCAGTGGTGGGTGTCACGTTGTGATGTGGAAAGTAGATGAAAGGCCACTGCTTTATATTATCAGGACAGTCTTCATGGCTGATCGCCATGATGATTGCCAATATTTGGATTTGGATACGGCAGAAGAAGACGAAGTAGTAGTCCCGGGTTCTGCTATTTCAATATATGCTATTCCCAGCACTTATGGGCGATGTGTATTTTTGTATGTATTTTAAGCCATGCTGAGTGGTGCTCATATCAAAAGGGTAGGGTATACATGTGAATAAATATGTTCCAAGACCTACTGCGGATACGTGAAACCACAGATAACAGGAAACCCCATATTTTATACATCAGATAGTGGCCTCTAGTGGCCAGCTCTGGTAATACATCATAGGATTTTTTATTGAATATTTTTAGACTCCCAGATAACTGAAACCATGGATACTGAACCTGTGGATATGACCTGTATATGGGAGCCTTGCACCTGTCAAAGCTGCTTCTGGTGTCTTGTAACTTGCAGTCCAAAAAACACAAATTGCCCGCTAGAGAACTACTCGTTGGAGGATTTTGGGCAGTCCAAAAAGCACATTTCTTAGACTCTGCACATAAGTGCTTTAATGTCGTACAATTCCCCAGCACAGCAAGCCACACTGTTTCAGTTCTCTTTTCCCTGTTTCTGGCCCACTGCTTCTAAATTTTCCCACCCACCCCCCAGCTGGTTCACTGTTTCTAGCCCAGCCTGCTCAGTTTCCTGTAAGATCCTTCCCCACCCATCCCTGGCGACACCTAAGGGGAAACACATTTCATGTCTGCATCATCAGAAAGTGAAAGAGAAAACCATCTTAACTTTCAGAGACTGGAGAGGGGAAGAGATTGTTAAATCAGAAGATTTATTTGAATCACCCAAGCATTTGGGAAGATTAGCCAATGCAAGCTATAAAGCAAAATAAATGCAAGGCATGCAGAGGTCAGAAGGAAATGAGGAGCCTAAAGAATGCGTCAGTTTAATCTGCATCATGAAAATGCCTTGATTTTGGTGGTAGGATTTCTTGGACAGTTTTATCTTGTGTTGTTATGCCTCTTTGAGCATGAGTAGATGGGTCCGCCCGACATTATATTACTTCATTCAAGCCTAGAAAGATTCCTAACATGCTCGAATCGGTGTGCATATTCTGTGTCATTGTTCATTCACATTCCTTTAACCACATCGTACACAGTAACTGATAGACAAGAATAGGCTAAGACTGCAGCATAGGCAAACCCAATTTGGAAGGATTCGGTTTTACATTGGTTTGATTCACAGTCTTTCTTATGATCACATTTGGTTTAGGCAACCACACGAAGACCCCAAGTTGTTGAGTATTTTAGTGCAACCCCAGAATGCAGTAAGTATTAGTATTGGTTTATCCCTGACTAACCAATAGGAAAGTTTTCTATCTTCCCGGCTCTAGGGTCACCTAACATACTTTGCATGTATTAAGGCCTTGTTGTTTAGATCTCTCTCTTTCTTTCTATTTTGCCGTTCAAGGGAAAACCATGCATTTGTGCTCACCATTTTGTTTGGCCACATGGCAGGCCTTAAAAACTTTAAAAGAACTAAAAAGACTCTATTTATTGTTTTATTTCTGAAACTACTTTCATCAAGAATCCAGGGCACATGTTTATTTCTCTGACTTAATTGTAAGTAAACAATACTTTTGTTATCTTTCTAAACATCTTGTGAAGTGTGTTTAGTGCTGGGTTAAAACAGGAAGAAAAGCCTTGGAGAAGTTGTGTTTCAAACTGAGGCTGCCTGAAAACTGTCACGCTTTACTGCTACTGCATAAAACTTAACAGTTTTGGTGCCAGTTATTTCAATTTTATATCAATGTTTACCCTTTTCTTTTGTCTCCACGCAGAGGTGATCTAGCGCAGAGGCGATCAGCCAAACTGGGTGTTAAGATGTCTGTCTGTCCTTCTCTCGGTCCCTCTTTCTTCAAAGGCACATTTGGAGAGGATGTGAGACAGGGCCTTTTTAGTGGCTGCCTCCTGGTTGTGGAGCCATATTTGTCAAGTTTTGGATTTGAAAATAAGGGAAATTTCCCGAACAAAACGGGAAACTTGACAGCTATGCTTATTTTATGCAGCCCTCCAGTGGCGGCATTAGGGCATTGCAGTCTACCTAATACAGGAGGACACCTGGAAAGAGGGTAAAATACGGGAGGTTCCCGGCCAATACTGGACACTTGACAGCTATGTGTGGAGCCAGTTTGCATCTCCCCTCTTTATATCATCTTTCCAGCAAAAGTGAAGATCTTTCCTTTATCTCAGGCTCTGAGCAAATAAATTGGACAGAAAAAGGTAGAATTCTGCACATTGTTGTTTTATGGCAGGGCGCCGTGGTGCCAAGTCATCCGGCCCACATGGCCCTCACATCTCCTGGGAGTGAAAGTAAAACACACCCGCAGATGCACAGAACACTGCGGTTTACGCATTTACGATAGCCGTGGGTGCATTTAAGATAAGATAAATCTTTATTGTCATTGTCCCCTTGCGGGAACAACGAAATTTCTCGGTTGCTATATATCAACTCAAAAAGCAGCGTTTTGTGCATTTTACTTTTGCTTCCGGTGGGAGGAACCACATTACCGGCCCGCGGCCCGAAAAGTTTGGGAATCCCTGTTTTATGGCATTGTTTTAACCAATTTCAATCAGTTTTTAAATTAAACATTTATTCTATTAGTAACGATTTCCACGTCTATTAATTTTGCGCTTATTGTGTATTTATCTGCATACTTGTTAAAATCCATTTGTCAGGTTCTTTGCATCTCGGTATGTCAGAAGAAAGCACAGCATTTAAACCAACAAATAAATTTACTTGGAATAATTCCCATTGAAGGAAAAAAAACAGTTGTTGTCATAAATATGCCCAACTTTGTATAGTCCAAAAAATGGAGTTAATAAAAATTAAGTGGGTATAATGATGGTATAATAAAAAAATGCTTGTAATGTAAGTGAACAATAATGCCAACAACAGTATAGTTGCTTGTAATAATAGTATCAGTAGTAGTAGCAGTAACAATAATTGTTATTGCTGTTGACGGTGATATGAAAGTATTTCCCATGGAAATAGGACTGTTTCTGGACAAATCAGTTCCTAAAGAATTAATCATCAACAGTGCAGATTTGCTGAAACAACCTAGATTAAGCAAACATTCATACTTAATTGTCAAAAACGTGCTGATTTTGCTAGTTTAGCAACTGTGTTTGTTCTAATGGGGAATAAAACACAATAAGAGTCAGCCCGAGATTTTTAAAGCTGTGGTGGTCTGAATCCAAAACCCTGTGGGGTCAGTGGCATGGATCCATTGATCTGTGCAGGCTAAATTTAGATGCTGATTCATAGCTTTTCTCAGCTTCACATCTAACTACACAACATGCACTAACACAGCTCCAGGAAAAAGCAAGGAAAGCGGCCAGTCTCTGTGAGCATTGCTCA
Organism: Bradypodion ventrale; assembly: GCA_035047345.1. Taxonomy (NCBI): domain Eukaryota; kingdom Metazoa; phylum Chordata; class Lepidosauria; order Squamata; family Chamaeleonidae; genus Bradypodion; species Bradypodion ventrale. The sequence goes on along the minus strand of JAWDJE010000006.1, from coordinate 132,541,850 downwards.
AACACTACTGCAAAAAGAAAAAAAAGTTTCATTGGAATATGAATAGTTTTATTTTTTCTCCCTGCAATAAAAGAATGAACACCCGGACAGCCACCAACTTTTCTATTAGCGGCACAGCACTTAAAACAGAAGGGATTTGTACCTAAACATAACATGCGCCTGAGTACGAGAAAGAATGTGGGGAAAAAGCACATGCTTCTAGAAATAAAAATTGTAAATTCCAATTTACCTTTGCTGGCTAGGGAAGTACCGTTCAGCTCCATGGGCAGGAAAAACAGCCAGAAGGCACTTCTGGAGGCTGGGACAGATGTGTGTCCAGATGTTGTGGAAAGCAAAGTGGAATTGTTTTCACACTCGGGTTACTCCTCAGGATAAAAGGTGGTCAGTTGAGCTTGCAAAATACTCCACGTTGTCTCTTCTAAGTCCCCAGGGGTGTTTTCAACCCACAACTCATTTGCAAAATGTTGTCTGTAAACCAGCCGTGCGCTCTGAAAAGGAACCAAGGCTGATCTGTGTGTGTGTGTGAGAGAGAGAGAGGATCAACAATCCTGCTGTGCATTAGTCAAGCAAAAGATAAAGCCCTCCTCTACCTCTGACGTCCCTGCTGACAACTGGAGAGTAGAAGGAGAAGAAGGCTGCAAATCTAAGCCTCCACCCAGATGTGGATTTCTTAACCCTGTCATTTTGGTGCTGGAATGAAAGGCTGTGTTAGTTAGGCCTGTGTTTACACAGATATTTAAAGATCCTAGAGCCATATCGGCGCACCTTGGCACTCCAGATGTTCTTGGACTTCAATTCCCAGAAGCCCAAGCCCCACACGAATGGGTTTGCTGCGATTCATCCGGCCCGCGCATTTTACTTCCACTTCCAGGAGCAACGAGGACGGCGTGGGCCGGATGAATCGCAGCAAACCCATTCGTGTGGAGCTTGGGCTTCTGGGAATTGAAGTCCAAGAACATCTGGAGTGCAAGGTATGCCATCACAGCCCTAGAGCGAGGGGAGAAAGGGGAAGGGAAAAAAGAAGAAGTCAAATGCAGAAGTGTATCAAAGGAGAATGTTTTGGGATAATTTCACATTGGGCAGGCTGTTTCTCCGCAGCTAGGTAACCTCAAAGACTCCTGTGCAGTGGGATTATTTTTAATAAATAAATAAATAAATGAAAGCTTTTAATATTGTTTGTTTCGATATTGTTAAGCCACCTTGGGTCTTCTTGAGGAGAAAAGTAAAGGTAAAGTTTTCCCTTGCCTCAAAAGCCAGTCGTATCCGATTCTAGGGGACGGTGCTCATCTTCTTTACAGCCAAAGAGACAGCGCTGTCTGCGTCTGCAAATGCTTCCGTGGACATGTGGCAAGCACAGTTTAGTTGCTGGAGCATGCGGGACAGTGTTACTTTTCTCGTTGAAGTGGTCCCTATTTATCCACTTGCAATTTCTTGCTTTCGAACTGCTAGGTTGGCAGTCCCTGGGATAGAGACGGGAGCTGACTCTGTCGTGCATCACGCGGGTCTCGAACTGCTGACCTGTCGACCTTCCAGTCATCAAGTTCAGCGACTTAACCACTAAGCCATGAAAATCAGGGCATCAATGTTTTAAATAAATAAACATTAAAATATATCAGAGAATAAACAAAAAAACACTGTAGCACTTTGAAGACTGTTATTTATTTATTTATTTATTTATTTATTACATTTCTATACCACCCATTTGGGCAGTATCCCACTCTGGGTGGTGTTCATTTACATTAAAATATAACATTAAAATATAACAGTCTTCAAAGTGCTATGGTGTTTTTGTATTGTCAATTCTCTGATATGCTTGAAACAGACTAACACGGCTACTATTCCAAAAAAAATTCAAACATTAAAATCTAGAGAAAGAGAGAGTGGAGATAAAATATATACACATGCTGGACACTCATCACAATGGTTTGAATATTAGCCAAGGGTTTCTGGGACATTATCAAATTTTAAAATGTCACAACTAAGAGGTTGTATTCACCTTACAGACAGACTTTGAAGTGTGGGGAGGGAGGGAGGGAAATAAATCTCAGGACAATTGACCTCCCACTATGCCTCTCCCATAAAACTTCCTCAATTAATTAACTCATTAACTAGATGTATAATGTCAGAATGTTTATTTTGCAAAAACAGAACTAACATTAAACTTTGGCCAGGTAATCCTGCTGCAGCGGTTTATTAACCTGAGAACCCTGAGGACTAACAGCCTTGGGTGTTGAAGTCCACAGCGAACGGTGATGGTCCCCAAGTGGATTGAATTCCACTTTTAAAAAACTTTTCATAGATATTTTTGAGAGTCAAAAATGAAAACTTCCGATCTCCTTGTGCAGGTACTTCCAGAGTATTTTGAAGTTACTGGTCAGAATTCTACCTGGGATTTTAGTCTAGAGTTAGTGGGAGTGCATACATTTTGGCAAAAGATTGGAGCTAATTGATAAAGGCATGTTCCTGGCTGAGCGTCTGATCATGTGACAGGCACACAACTAGGCTCATGACCAGCACTGCATTAATTAGCTGCAATTTGCCATCATGACTTATCACAGTGCCTCTTACTCTAAAATCCCAAATAAGATTCTGACCTTTGTTAAATAAATATAATAATAATAATAGATTCCCAAGTCCCAAGGAAGTGGGACGTACACATAGACATACAATACCAATTAATTTCTTCTCAGATGTTGCAGGTTAAAGTGTGTTCCTCCATGTCCCTAGAAAACATAAAAAAGGGAGGAACATAGGAGCAGGGATTGAAAACGCAGACCCACTAGCTATCTCTTGTTCTGGCAGAAGCTTTTTGTGTCCTACAACAACTGTATGAAAGCAAGAATTCATCAGGCACTTAAGGCTTTGTGGCTGCCCTCCTACAAAAGACATTTGGAACATACCTGTTCCAGAAAATATGGGAACTGCTTTGGCCTGGGCACACATGTGCAGCAACAACTCCTTTGCGCATGTGCAGAACTGCTTTGTGCATGCTCAGAACCCCTTTGCACATGTGCAGAACTGCCTCTGATGGGCACGCATGTGCAGTAACCCCTTTCCCCACAGTTCAAAATACGGGGGGGGGGGGGGAGGAAAGAAGCACTGAAATACAGGAAATCCCAGCCAATACGGGCTACTTGACAGGTATGGTTTTGAACTGTAATCATATATTCATCAGAAGGTGACCCCATGTGAACTTTATGGAGTGCCCATCTCCGTAAAAACAAATGGCGTTAAAACTGTGAGTCAATTAAGAAAATTAGTCTTCCAGTGCAGCTCTGTTAAATTTACGCTTGGAAATAAGTTTCAGATATTGGAAACATTGCCAGCAGCCAAATTGACTTGGTGATTCTAAGACCTTTATTTCAATAAAATAATATATTTAAAAAACCATCTTTTCCAAACTGTTTAATCCGTCCTTATGCTGACTAGACTTCATGGGAGATGCAATCCAGTAACATCTGCAGGGATTCACTGAGCCCACCAATTCCCTAACGATAGGCTTGGCTCTATGTCTGCTTTAGACTTCTAATGAGAAAATGGACGGAGGCAAAGATAAATACATTATTTTTTTCTTTACTAAGCTCTGGAAGGCCATCTTCCTTCTCAAATTCCCATTTTTCCCTTTCAGTGCAAGTTTCTAAATTACAAAGTTCGGAGCCACAACTTTTTGGGTCTCCTATTTAGGTACTCTCAAGCATTTGAAGTTTTCAAGCCTATAATTTAAGTGTCTATATATGTTTGCCATGTTTTCTATTTCTGCGTTTGGTTGCTGTGGTATGTTTTCTGGAAAGTTTCCTGAAATTTTCATCTGCTACAGTATGAACATTTAACCAATGACAAGTCTGCCAGTGTCTAGCAACTGCACCAGATATGCTTTCGTGGAGGAGCATTACATATGGCTAGCAAAGTTATATAATTTGCTGTCAAATTTAGAAAATCATTATAGTTTTCATAGGTCATGCAGGCAGTAGTTTCACTAGACATGCAATTAAATGAAACCCTTTACTGAACCTGAAATACTACAGAAATAGGCAGGAATCTATTAGGGCAATCATAGAATTGTAGAGCTGAGAGAGACCCCAAAAGACTTTGGGTCCAACAGAGTATCCACAATAGTTTCCCTGACAGGTGACTTCTTAACCTCTACTTACAGGTGTAGAGAGCCCACAAGCCTTTAAGGTAGGCTAGTCTACTCTTACACAGCTGTTACTGTTAAAAAGTTCTTGCTAATGTTTAGGTGAAATCTCCTTTCTTATAATTTGATCTCATTAGTCCAAGTCCTTCCCTTTTGAAAGTACTGTACAGAAATAAAGTTTGTTCTACCTTCCACATGACAATCTTTCGGCTATTGGGACATGGCTATCATATCAGCTCCCAAAACTTTATTCTCCAGGTTAAACATAAGCAACACCTTCAACTGTTACTCAACTGGGCATGGTTGCCAGATGTTTTAGCACACTGATCACTTTCTTCTGAACACACTGCAGCTTTTTCTTCATCTTTCATGTCAGGATTAAACTCTAAACTGCCAAAATTAAGCCACCTTCATGGCTTTGTATTGGCCATAATTAAATCCTCATCTGTTCATGTTTCTGGTAGTAATCAGCAGTCCAATAGATGATCTGGACTCTGTATCTCTCTACATTCAGACAGTGTGTTGTTGTCCGCCAGCAGCCCCCACTTTGTCATGTTGGTCTTACATTTAGGCACTCCAACCCTCAGCCTATTCAGGGTCCTCCAAATGACGTAGGCATAGCTGTCAAGTATCCCTTATTGGCCAGGAAAACCCCTTATTTTACCCTCTTTCCCGCCGTCATCCCGTATTAATTAGACTGCAATGCCCTATTGCCGCCATTGGAGGGCAGCACAGGATAAGCATCGCTGTCAAGTATCTTGTATTTGCCGGGAAATTTCCCTTATTTCCAAATCCAAAACTTGACAGGTATGGGAGATTGAGATCTTCACTTATATCCTCCTTCAATATTATTCCTTGTCCAGTGAGCTCCTTCCTCCATCTTCTAATTTGATTTTGCTCTTGCATACCCTCAGAAAACTGTTCCGAGAAGTTACAGTAAGAACAGAAAGACTATTGCCACAATGATAGCCAAATATCTGGAATGGATACGGCACCTGAAGAAGAAGAATACCCTCAAGAATGTTTGTTCTTGCCATAAAGAACTTCCTCCTCAAAGATTGGGGGGTACATTTTACATTTTTGAACCACAATCGAGCATATTCCAGGGAACAGCAACCTTGTTTTACTGTCTAATCTTTCTCACGCTAGATCAAACCAAAGAGACATTCCAGCTAATGGGACATTAAACTATGTCAGGCTCTGGTATCTCCCATCTGTAGCCAGCCCAATCCTGTCTGCCTCCTTATCTTAGGACCTCATATTTGTTTCCTCCTCACTGCTGAACCCTCAGCCTTATCAGCCTCTCCAAGGGTGTGTGAAAGCGAAAATGAGTGTGTGTCTGTCTGTCTGTCTGTGTGAAAGGGGAAGAAAAATAAAAAGACGACAATGTATGTGAGTGGGTGGCGAATAAATTGAAAAATTAAATTAAATAAACTGCCCAGGCACAGACAAAGCAGGAGGTATCATCACATACACAGCCTTTAATGAGGAAGATGTAATAGTATATTTTTCTGCTTCTCAGCTGAATTGGTGTCAGTGGAAAGCAGTGTGTAGCTGCATGTACACGAATATTCATTCTTTCCCAAGCTCAGCCTTTAATTCTTGGTTCCACCCATAATTGGCAGCTGTACTTTCTACTCCATCATTTATAGCAGAGACCAATGGTCACCACAATAAGCATTATTTAGTATATCAGAGAGTAAACAAAACAAAAAGACTAAACCCATGATGGCACTCCAGATGTTTACCTTGGCACTCCAGATGTTCTTCGACTTCAATTCCCAGAAGCCCACGCCCCCTGTGAATCCACACAAATGAGTTTACTGTGATTCATCCACCTCGCACTGCCCTCGTCGCTCCCAGAAGCGCTCCCGGATGGGCGTGTTTTATTTCCACTTCCGGGAGCGACAAGGGCAGCACGGGGTGGATAAATCGCAGTAAACTCATTCGTGTGGATTCGCAGGGGGCTTGGGCATCTGTGAATTGAAGTCCAAGAACATCTGGAGTGCCAAGGTGAACCATCACGGGACTAAACATTTAGCTCCTTCCTTATCTGTGGGAATACATGCCAAGAACTACTGCAGATACCTGAAACCACAGATAACAGAGTACTGTATCTTATATTTTACATTGCAGCCAGTGGCATCTAGTGGCCAGCTCTGGTAATGCAGCATAGAAGTACATACAGTACATATATATTTTAAGATTTTTTAAAATTGAATTGAATATTTTTAGACTCACAGTTTCCAATGAAATGGTAGAAACCGAACCTCATATTATTAATTTTTTTTGGTGTTGGTGGGGGGGAAAGGTTGGAGCTATAGATGTAGGGAGGCAGCTCAATTACACCCAGGGAGATTTTCTTTTCCTCATGAAATCACCACTGACTTTGTTTTACCCTCCATTTCCAATTCAGTTTCCATATAAGTAGTAGTTTTGCACAAAACCTCTCAGCGCCTGAAACAAAAGGAACTCATCCAAAAGGAACTCACCAATTTGCTAGGGCAGGGGTTCCTAATCTTTTTACACCGCAGGCCTGACCGCGCCCCCCCCGGACAACTGAACTGTCACGTGGTTCCCCCTGCTGTAAACACTGCCATAAACCACATCCACGGCTATCATAAATGTGTTTATGACAGGCGCAGGTGTGTTTACGGCTGTCATAAACATGTCCACTTCTGCTTCTGATGTGACGGCGTCGCAAGCCACATGAAATGGTGCCATGGGCCGGGGTTGGCCCATGGGCCATAGGCTGGCCACCCCTGCACTAGGGGTTATGTCAATTCCAGCTATTATGCCAGTCAGGCTATTATTATTTTTTTCCATTTACAATTTTTTTTTTGTTTTGTCTTGTTTTTGTATTAAGCTGCATACAGTATTTCGCACAAAGAATGAAACAAGCTTGTTTTCTCTGCAGAAATGTTGCCGATCTTGCTCTCTATGGGTGTGAAGGGAAATTCAGCTGACAGAACAACACATCTATTTGGGAATTCCTGAAATATGACATTCCTTTGAGATGGCAAAGGAATGTTTCCCCTCCAGTTTACTTGGGCCAACCCCATACTAAGCTAAAGAGAGGAAAGATACAGCGGGTGAAACAGAACACTTTTACCAGCACCAAGTCTTTTTTTTAAAAAAATTTTTGATAAGATTGGGGGGAATATTATGGTTACAGTCATTATCCAGGGCTGAACACAAATAACTGGCTGGCTACTGTAAAAAGGCTTGCAGACCCAAAGAAGGGAATCAGGTACTGAGGATGGAGAGAAAGAAAACTGCCTGATCCTTTCTACTGTGTAGTAAAGATAAAGGTAAAGGTCTCCCTTACTTGAAAGTCAGCCGTATCCAACTCTAGGGGGTGGTGCTCATCTACAGCTAAAGAGCTAACACTGTCTGTGCCTACAGACATTTACGTGGTCATGTGGCAGGCATGACTAGACACCAGAGTGCAAGGGAATGCTGTTACCTTTCCCGCTGAAGTCATACCTATGTATCTACTTGCAATTTCTTGGTTTCAAACTGCTAGGTTGGCAGGAGCTGGGACTTAACGATGGGAGCTCATTCCGTCACACAGCACTCGGGTCTTGAACTGCTGACCTGCCAACAGTCCTATTGTGTAGACTGGATGCATATTATGCCATGCCCAACCATTATTAGACTGTTGCTTGGGGAAAATAAGGACATAAGGCTGCTAATTCATGATTGTCCAGGTGGATGGTACCCAGCAAAGAGCATAACACAGGTGACCCATGATTGGGGCTTTTAACTTAACTCTTATTGGGTTGAGTTAGGCAGGACATACCGTATTCATTTATTCATTCATTCATTCATTTGGTGTATTGATACCCTGCCTATCTAGATACAAGAGTTCCTACTCTAGAGGGCTTACAATTTTTTACAAAGTTTCAAAAAGAATGCAAATACTTAGCAATAAAACTTACATTTGCAACTAGCCACTGTGTCAATGGTTGTAAAGTGTAAATACCAGGCACAGGGATTCTGTATAGAATGAGACTGAAGCAAGGTGGGGGTGGGGAGAATTGGAGCCTTTTTACCCTATCAGAGTATAATTCTGAATGGCAGTGCTTCAGTGCATGCTGTTTATAATTATTTAAAAGCGAGACCTGGGTACTGCATGACAGATTGAGCACCTGTCTCTGTCCCAGCTCCTGCCAACCTAGCAGTTCAAAAACAAAAAATTGCAAGTAGATAAATAGGGACCACTTCAGTGGGAAGGTAACAGCATTCCATGCTCTCCGGTGTCTAGTCATGCCTGCCACATGACTACGGAAACATCTGCAGAAGCAGACGGTGCTGGCTCTTCGGCTTTGACACAGAGATGAGCACTGAACCCAAGAGTCGGATACGACTGGCTTTCGAGCAAGGGAAACCTTGACCTTTACTATGAGGTTAAGAAAGGTATGGTTAGAAACCTTCCTTTTTAGGGCACTACAACTCCCAGAATCCTCAGCAGGTCCTGGAAGTCGGAGTTCCAAAAAGGAATGTTGCCTAGAGAGGCCTGTCACAGGGGAGGGGGAAGAGAGAGGAAGACGGACCGGAAATCGCTGTTGCTAAGGGCTCGATCTGTGAGTCTAGGAAAGCGGCCCTTAGCAACGGGGAATAGCTTTGCTCCGCGAAGATGCTGCCGAGCACGGAGAGTGGAGGAGAGGCCGGGGCCGGGGCCCCCACGGCGAGTGTCCTCGCCCGGGCCAGCCCGGAGCCCTCCATGTACCGGCACAGGCCCGCCTCGGAGCTGACTCAGGTGAAGGAAGAGCCCCAGGCAGGGCAGGGGCCTCTGGGTCGGCTGAAGGGGAACACTGGGGTCCCCAAAGCCAGCTCTTGGTCTTCTAAATGTAAACTGAGATCGAACCTTTTAGGGGAATTCCTGTCATTATCATTATTTGTTTAAAAAATATATTTTATACTTTATATAAATTTGTAATTATTTAAGATGTATAAATAATATATTTAATTATTCATTTAATAATTATGCATATAAATATAACATTTATAGGATTATATGTTATATTATGTTTTATTATAGTATATTATGTGTGTAAATTTAGGATTATATTAGGTATAATAAATGCTATACAGTACAGCATAGGGTCCAGTGCAAAAGTATCAAGCTACACCCAGCTGATTTGGGGGGAAAGTCAATGAGTGATTTTTTTTTGGGAGGGGACCTAACTCAACCTCTGAGCCACCTAAACAGTCCAAAATTGGAGATCATCTTCTGCTGACTCTCCCCTCAATCCTCTCCAGGTTTGGTGAGGTTTGGAGTTAGGGTGTCCAAGTTATGGTCCCCCAAATCACTCATTGAATTTCCCCAGAACCAGCTGGGGGTGGCTTAAGACTTTTGCACAGTCCTACACATATTCATGAAATCCCATAAATGCTGTACTTTTGTATGTGCACGCATATGAGATCTCCAAAATCTTCTGTACTCAACAGACCTGCTTAGCCATTGCAGACTCAAGCCTGTGGTGTTCCTCACAGAGTCAATCCATCTAACATTTGGTGTTCCTCTTTTCCTACTCCCTTCCACTTTTCCTAACATTTATTGTATTTTCCAGAAACTCTTGCCTTCTTATGATGTGCCTGAAGTAGGACAGCCTCAGCCTCATAATTTTTGCCTCCAGAGAAATACAGTTCAGACTTGTTTTGCTCTAGAACCCATCACTTGTCTTTCTGGCAGTCCAGGATATCTACAAAGTTCTCCATCAGCACCATATTTCAAACAAATCAATCTTTTTCCTGACAGCTTTGGAATATTATATTCACATAATGCATTGTTATTGGTTATACAGGTGAAACTCAGAAAATTAGAGTATCGTGCAAATGTTCATTCAGTTCAGTAATGCAACTTAAAAGGTGAAACAAATATATGAGATAGACTCATTACATGCAAAGCGAGATACTGTAGTTCAAGCCTTACTTTGTTATAATATTGATGCTTATGGCTACAGCTTATGAAAACCCCAACCCCCCAATCTCATGTACCCCATAATCATACTCTCATGTACACTGTACACCATGATCATCACAATTATAATGAATTAAGGCATGACATATCTCGCTTTGCATGTAGTGAGTATATCTCATATATTTGTTTCACCTTTTAAGTGAAATGAATGAACATTTGCACAATATTCTAATTTTCCGAGTTTCACCTGAATATTATTTACTGAATAATACATTAACATTAGTTTTACCTTATTAATAACATTTTAGTAGCAATGATATTAATTATTAACAATATTATTACATTTTATTTTTATTTTCTAGTGCCACCTCTTCCTGATCTCCAGAAATAATCCCAGATCAATTTCAGACTTTGAAATTGACACTTAATGATTTTGTGTATGTGGCTCCCCCCCCCCCCCCTTTCTTAGGATATTTCCCATCTGCTATCAAGTGTCTTTAAGAACATGTATACTTCAGAGGTGATAGGAGTGGATAAGATCGAAAATATGATCAAGTCCCGTGGAGGAGAAAATTCTTATCATGAACAATTTGTGGCAGAGCTGCAGAAGGTGCATTCTCCTTAAGTTCTTTAGAAAAGAATAGATAAGAGGTAATTGTGTGGAGGAGTGATTTGAACCAGCAGAACACATTATGTTCAGCTAGTTCAGATCTAAATTAACTTGTGCAATGGTATTATTGTTATTATAGTTAATTTCCTTCACTGTGTTGGAGATAAGTCTTGAAGATGTGTAGTCCAATGGTTAAATTATCAGACTAGGACTGAGGGGAAAACATATTAAAATATGTAACCAGCCTTTCGAAATGTTGATTGACATTGTGTTGATTGCTGTTTCTCAGTCCAACTTCATAATGGTATTGTAGGATTAAATTTGGGTAGTGCATATATAGAACCTCACATGGTAGCTCAACTTCATGAGGGGAAAGATGGGATACAGGTATAGTAAATAAATAGGAATTAAGAGTACTGGCCACCCCACCTACAACCTTTTTGTCATGAGTTGCCTGATAAGAGGATATACTAAAGACCATTCAGATGAGAGAGATTTTGAGGAAAGAGTAGGAAAGGGAGAGAGATGGCACCACTGTTTACATATGATTGCCCCCCACTGTGACCTAGGGCAGATAACTGAAACCACTGATAACACTGAACCCTATACCAGTGATGGCAAATCTTTTAGAGACCAAGTGCCCAAACCTCAACCTAAAACCCACTTATTTATCACAGAGTGCCAACACAGCAACAGGGGAGGAAGGAAACGCTCCCATTGGGCTGCTGGGCAGAGGGGCGGGGCAAACTGCTGGGGGAGGAAAGAAGTGCTTCCATTAGGCAGCTGGGCAGAGGGGTGGGGTGAACTCTGTGCTGTGGGAGGAAGGAAACACTCCCATTGGGGTGCTGGGTAGGAGGCGGGGCAAACTCCATGCTTGGGTGATTGCATGGGTGCCCACAGAGAGGGCTCCGAGTGCCACCTCTGGCACCCGTGCCATAGGTTCGCCACCACTGTTCTATACTTTATTTTTCTTTGCAGATAGTGGCCTCTAATAGCCATCTGTGGTAATACGCCATAGAAATACATATGTATTTCACAATTTTTATTGAGTATTTTTAGAACCATGGATAACTGAAACCATAGGCATAGGCAGGCATCTGTGTTTCTTTTAATGTGGCAACAATTAATTGGCAGCTCTCTTCCCAACTGTTGAAGATTTATACCATGTATCAAATAGTTTTTTTAAAAAAAGATTCACCAATTACTACAACAGGTCCGTGCTGAATATAATGCCCGACTGGCAGAAACAGATATGTTAGAAAAGCATATTATCCAGGCAAGGGCACGTGCCACTGCCGAAGAAGAAAGAATACTGAACCAATATAAAGCAGAGGTTCCAGAGGGCTACCATCATGTTGCGTTGCCTCCAGGTGAGATGAATAGAAATAAGCTGGCCCCATTTTATGCTCACACAGCATCAGAGCAACATCAGATTTTGGGTTACAGAAACAGTAGCAACTTAGTTCAGTACACATCAGGTTTTGGTACTGCTGCATGGGCAACATTTATACAAAAAAGGAGTAAAAAAAATTTCCCAAAGCAACCAACACCAACAATACCCTGTTGAATAAGTTTGAAGTGTCAGAGAATTAAGCTAAATGTGACTTTGTTTGGAGGAATTTAAAATGCATTTTAAACTGTCCAAACAACATTAAGGTTGGGTGGGTAGATCGGGATTGGAACCAAAGGACACAATGAGGGATTTTTAATTTTCCTTCCCATGGGTCACTGTACCCATTAAAATTTTACTCATCCTTAGTTGCTGAATCCTCTAGAAAGCAAGCGAATTACTAATTTGAACTGAAGTATCAGTAAAAGAAATTTCACTCGTTTTAGCTATTGTGTCCTCTAAGAAGTAAGTTAATTTGACCCTCTGTTAAAAAAATGTCATATGTTCTTTTATGCTTGTCAGTTCTTTGATTGCACAATAAAGATTGATTAAGTGAGTAATTGTTCTTTTATGCTGTTTGTGGGAATGACCAGCAATGGTTACTTTTACCTTTTAATGTTTATTATTGTTTTTTACATGCCGTAGTGAAGTCTACCTTCAGATGGTGTGTGGATGATGAACTTCTTCAAAAGCATAATTTAATCTGCCCTGAGGATTATATCACAGACCCAGAACTCATTACCCGAGCGCCTAAAGGTAGCTTTGACAAAGACCAATGTGGGATTCCATTGATGTAATTTCAGAATAAAATAGTTAAATACGGAAGAATGCTGTGAAATTGTTTTCACATGTGCTGGTCCCTTTGGAGATAGTTTAGAAAGACACAGTTCTGCACTTCAAGCTTGTGTTATATCACAGTTTCACTGTTGTTTACTAAAAATTCTCTGCAATGTATTTTTTCTACACATGTGAAAAAAGAGACAGGTTCATTTTGGTGGAACTACTCCACGTCTGGCCAGGTTATCCTGCTATGGTAATAGGGTAGACTATACTGCCAGTGACTTAATGCTGCTTGTTAGGTGGTGGTTAACTAACCTGACAACCCTGAGGACTAATATCTTGGGTGGCAAAGTCCAGAGGGAAGGTTGATGGTCCCCCAAGTGGATTAAATCCCACATGAATCCATCTTGATGGAGGGCAGCAGCTTCATCAATCCTGGCCTGGGGGCTGAGGAGGACTTTGTGTGCCAAAAAGACTCAGGACCAGAAAGTGACTCACAGAACTGGGTTAGTGGTACTATGGGTGTCACATTGCAATGCGGAATGCACATGAAAGACCACTGCATTATATTCTCAGAACAGTCTTCATGGCTAATTGCCATGAGGATCGTCAGTATTTGGATTCAGATACAACAGAAAAAGAAGAAGAAGACTTCTTTAGGTTCCAGTTTCCAAAGTGAGGTCTTCCTAATCTTTAAAATATTTGAACCAGTATTTTGATGGATTTCCCACGTGAGAAATAGCAATTATACAAGTAGTTTAGTCCCTTTTGGGGGAGAGTATCTGTTTGTGTCCAGGTGTGCAACCAGTTTGCAGCTGGGTATGCAACAGAAAAATGTAAAATTTGCTTGCACAATTATTGTTCCAAGCATGATAAGTTCAGTAGGATATCAGTCTTGAAAAGTAAAGCGGTATATCAATCAGACAAGTAAAGCGGTATATAAGAACAATTAATAATAATAATTATTATTTATATTCACAACATAAAGCATAAAATTCTTAAATTCATTCTTTTTGAGACTTTTCTGTGTAATATTTTATGACAGTTCTTGAGATATAGGATTTGGTCATTTGAGACATATTGTTTGCTTATCTCAACCACCCTTTCCACGTGTGAAAAATAAATAACTTCCTCTGGAATGTCTTCCATTTCAATAATCTGTACATCACTTCTGTGAAGTCCTCAGCTGGCTGCCTCTCAATGCTTTTTCTTTATATTGCAGAAGTATCGGTACCTGGCTATTTGAAAGAAATTCTTAGTTTTAAACACCACGTTTCTGACAACACAAGTTCTCCCAAATTCAGAAAAACCCCACATGTTAAAAAAATATTAGAAAGTCTACCAGATATATCCTTATCCAGCTACACTATTGAGTCTTCTTCTCCTGACATTCCAGATCGAATTGCCAAATCAATTTGTAAGGTACCTATCTGTATTCACCAGTTGCTCTTTTATTACTTCTAAATTCTCCTAATCTAGTGATGGCAAACCCTTTAGAGACCGAGTGCCCAAACTCAATAGGCTGCTGTTCGCACCGCAGAGGGGCGGGGTGAGCTTTGTGCTGGGGGGAGGGAGGAAGTGCTCTCATGGACAGAGGGGTGGGGGGAACTCTGTGTTGGGGGAGGGAGGTAGCACTCCCATTGGGCTGCTGGGCAGAGGGGTGGGGTGAATTCTGTGCTGGGGGAGGGAGGAAGCGCTCACATTGGGCTGCTGGGCAGAGGGGCGGGGTGAACTCTGTGCTGGGGTGATAGTGTGTTTGCCCACAAAGAGGGTTCTGAGTGCCATGGGTACACATGCCATAGGTTTGCCAGCACTGTCCTAAGCTACATCACTGTCTGTCAGTTCCACAGATCATTATCTGTTAGGGACAGATTTTTCCTGATTTATTGTTGGCCTGCAGTGATGGTTTCCCCAATCATAACTGAAATATTTGTCTTTTCTGTTGCTTTTAATGTAATGTAATGTTTACCTTAAAAACAGATTAAAATATTTCTTGAGATGTGGGAATTATATTAGAATAGAATCCTTTATTGGCCAGGTGTGCTAACACACCAGGAATTTGTCTTTGGTACATATGCTCTGTTTGATGGTCTCCCAAATGGATTAAAGCCCACATGAATTCATCTTGATGGAAGGCAGCACATGAATACATCTTGATGGAGGGTAATTTCAAAGTCTGTGTAGTTATGCTTAATTACTGTCAATGAATCCTGTGTAAAGAAGGAGCTAAAAACTGGGTTTCTATTTCTGCTTTGTCTCTTGTCAGAAAAAATCTTTTCCCTTACGGAAACCAGTATGGAGGAACACAATGCCCAGGGCAGAAAGACAGAAAGCCCGGGCTCTCCTCCACAAAATTGAGGAACGCCACAACTTCCTGAAAAACCCTCGCTTTTTCCCACCCAACTCCCACTACGGCAGCCGGTCATTGATTTTGCCCCAGAAGAAGGTGCAGCGCATGATAGCAGGACAGGAAAGAACTGTGGTGGAAAGGTAGCTGCACAGTGCTTTGTGAAATGAAAAATAGTAACAAGCATTGTCATTATTTCTTTTATTTTATTCCAAAGAGACAAAACAAAATGGTGCCAGTGAATCTTAATACCATAACAATATTTTTATATTGCAGAAGTATTAGCACCTGGCTATTTGAAAGAAATTCTTAGTTTTAAACACCACATTTCTGACGAAGATGGCTATTTGGCTATAAACTGAGATTTGGCAATAAAAGGGATGAGCACCAAACCCTAGAGTTGGATATGACTGGCTTTCGAGCAAGTGCGACCTACATATATATATCCAACTCTAGGGTTTGGTGATCATCTCCATTTATAGCCAAAGAGCCCATGCTGTTTGCGTTTGCAGCCATTTCCGTGAACATGTGGCAGGCATAACTAGACACCGGAGTGAACGGAATGCTGTCTACCTTCCCACTGAAGTAGTACCTATTTATCTACTTGCAATTTCTTGCTTTTGAACTGCTAGGTTGGTAGGAGCAGGGAGCAGAGACGGGAGCTTACTCTGTCATGCAGTACTCGGGTCTCAAGCTGCTGACCTGCTGATCTTCCAGTCATCAAGTTAAGCGTCTTAACCACTAAGCCACCACAGTCCCTTGCTGCCTCTTATGCTACATAGCATGGGAGGATTTAAGTATAATTCTATATAAAGGTGTTCAAAATAGTACTTACATAGGTTTTCAAAGCTATTTAGTACTCAAAGTATTACAAGATTGTGCATGTGTTGCTTCAGCAGTTTTTATACCTTCTGATAAATGTAAAGAAGACTAAAATGTTATTATACCTTATGATAAATGTAGGGAGAAGAGGAAAGAGGGACTTGAAATGGCACTAGCGCTTTAGTAGCTTCCGTGTAGAGCCCACATACCTAAGCATGCAACCACGACGGCTTCTCTAGGGTTGAACTTTGTAAGAGCTGCTTAAGATGCTGGAAGATATTTGCGAAATAAGCTTGGCTTAAAAGCAGTCCTGAAACCAAAAGAGCATTGACTATCCCTGTAATATCAGATTCGCCAGGCTCCGCTGCTTGGAGGGAATGCATGCCATGACTTAAGGGGAAGCAGGGGTACAGTAAAACCCCAACTTACGTATGCCTCGTAAAATTCGACTTGCATAATGATTTTCTGCTAAAACGATGTCCCGGTTTACATGAATGTCCCAATTTACATAACACAAGTTCCTATGGGTTTGCTTCGAGTTACTTAAAAATGCATTTTTCCTATGGGTTTGCTTGAATTTATGTAAAAATTCATTTCCTTATGAGGTTGCTTCGATTTACATTTTAAAAAATTCATTTTTCCCTATGGGTTTGCTTTGAGTTACATTAAAAAAAAATCACTTTTCCTACGGGTTTGCTTTGAGTTACGTAAAAGAAAGATTTACAAAAATGCCTGTGGAATGGACTTTTTACGCAAATCGGGGTTTTACTGTAGTTGTGGTGGTAAGAAATCAAAAGTATAATGGAATCCATAGTCTGGGGAAAAATACAATATTAACAGATACCCTGGTGGCTCAGTGGTTAAACAGCTGTACTGCAGCCAAAGTTGCTGACATTGTGAGTTTGATCCTGATGGGGATCAAGGTTGACTCAGTCTTCCATCCTTCTGAGTGCGGTAAAATGAGTACCCAGCATGTTTGGGGGCAAAATGCTAAGTAACTTGTGAACTGCCCAGAGAGTTCACTAAGCGCTATGGAGTGGAATATAAGTATAATTGCTATTGCTATAATCCTGTTGCTAACTTAATATTTGACTTATTGCATTACTGTATAATTAATGCATAGCAGTGCACCTGTTTTGTTTCATTTTTCTCTAGCTCCACTTTGCACTTTGTATTATAGTATAGACGTGTGTGTGTGTGTGTGTGTGTGTGTGTGTGTGTGTGTGTGTGTGTGTGTGTGTGTGTGTGTGTGAACACACATGCTCACCTGTGTCTTTCACATAAAATAACTTGGCCCATAAACCCTACTCTGAAACAATATCTGCCATTTTTTCATTTCATTTCAGCGATTCACAGTCTGTGCCTGTCTTTCTAGCGAACCCGCCAGAGGTTGTGTTTTCTTATTATGAAGTAGGCCAGGTTTATGAGGTAAGCCATTAAGGTGCAGGTCAGGATTTCTGCCCTTGACATTTCCTATTTATGATTTACGTTGTCTTTTGCACATTTTACTCAAACCTTAAAAGGATCAGCGCACAGAGAGCTTTACAGATGCCTGACAAAATGTTTTTCTTTACTGGATAGTGCTCCATTCTTGCAACTTCAAGAATGTTTTCGGAGGCAAAGGTTTCACTGCCATTTTTAATTTTCTTTCTTTCTCTGTAGATGACTGTAGAATTACAGAATATGACTTCAACTTCTCAGTGCATTAGGATAATTCCTCCAGCTACCTCAGCCTTTTCTGTTGGCTTGGGTGAGTTCCTGCTAGACCCACTGATGTCAAATTTCATGTATATTTCCTCAGAAAAATGGACGTTTTGAAACTGGGGTAGATATTTGCTTGATAATAGCCTGGAGGAGCAGAATGACAACATTAGTTTTAGCATGGCAAATATGATGAGCCTAATTTACAAAACTCCATGACTGCTTCTTATTTTTTTAACCTTTTCATTAATATAATTTGTCATTTGGCTAAACTCATAATGAATCAAGACAGTGTTTGTGTACAGCTGGCTTGTTGTCATGGTTTGGTTTGTTATTGATCACTAGAAGTTAAAAACAAGCTTGCTTTGCAAGTCTAATTGGTGAGATATGCATCCCCAAGGGCATCTGTGAATGAAGAAAAGATATATTAATCTCAGGAAATGTGAGTTTGCCACGAAGTCTGATTTCTCCCTAAGGCATCAGAAAAGTAGCATATGGTTATCCTTTTCCCATTTCACAGTTTTCCTTCCAAAAGAGAGGAGACAAGGTCACAATGGGGTGATAAACATATCTGGACTTTGCCATTTCGTTTTACTGAAGCAGGTTAACATGGACCAATATCTACATATAATTTTTAAAAAAGAAATAATTTGCCTCTTTTCTAGGAAGATTTCCAGGTCAAAGTGGCCTTGTAGCTCCCGGAATGAGTTGTTACTATATAGTCCAATTTATTCCTGAATACCTGTCAGATTATGATGATTACATACTGGTAGAGTCACAAGCAACCTACCCACTCCTTGTCCCATTGAAAGGCAGAAGGCCACCTCCTATTTTAACATGTGAGTTGATCTTTATTTAGCTTTTCTGATGATCGGTGATTTGGTCTTTTAGCATTTTGCACCAGTGAGCTTTAAAAGGACTTCAATTTCATTCATAATGATATGTTTCCAAATCACAGAGTGGGTGGGGGAATTTGTGAGAAGCAATTTTAGGAAAGCACTTCCAATTGTGGCAGTGGCAACAAGACACAATTTTGCTGTGGGGTGTGCACTAGGTTAATTGTTCATAGCCTAACACTTGGTCAGGTCATTCCATTCTTCAGCATTCATTTCTTCTTTCATGTCCCAATTAAACCCTGGACTACCAAAATGAAACCACTTTCTTGGCTTTGTCATTGGCCAAACTTAAAGCCTCATTGGTACGTGTTTCCGGTAGTAACCAGAAGACCAGCAAATAAGCCGGATTCTGTATCTCTCCACATTCACACTGAATGTTGTTGTCTGCTAGCTGCCCTCACTTGAGCATTTTAGTCTTACATTTAGGCACTATAAACCCTCAGCCTATTCAAGGTCCTCCAAATTATGTAGGGGAGGTTGAGTTCCTCAGTTGTATCCTCCTTTAATGATCTTCCTTGTCCTTCCTTCATCATTTAATTTGGTTTTGCTCTTGTGTACCCTCAAGAATGTTTGTTCTTGCCATAAAGCTCCTCCTGGATCTGAGCCGGCGGACTTGAGGTTCATATCCATTCAATCAAAATTCATCACACACACACAACTAACCCATTGGTTTTTTTCCTTCTCCTGCTATTCATATTTATTGTTTCTCTCTGTGTTTTGCTACAGTGCCTTACATCCTAGATTGTGGAGCTTGTCTTGTAGGTGGGCTAAAATTTACTGAATTTCCATTCAAAAATGAAGGGTCCAGTGTTGGGAAGTTCTGTATCATGCCGAAGAGTATGTGGCCACCGCCTCACTTCCGAGTAAGTAAGCAAGTTCTTGTAGAAATGCAAACCCAAGACCATGATCCCATTGATGCAGAATATTAGCTAGCCTCATCATCACTTTCATTAAGTCCTATTATGGTAATTCATTTTCTTTTCTTTTGTGAAGTCAGTGGCCACATTTGGTTATGTGGAGCAAGAATCATTTGGGATTCGGCCGGCAGTTTTTGAGCTCGCACCTGGTCAGTCTACGGTAATTGAGGTCAGTTGCTGAGGTCACTTGAAACATACATACAAAACACATACATCATTTTAAAAACATGAGAAAGCCTTTCTGTTAGCATTGGGTTGTCATTGCATACCGGAATGAAAACAGATGTAGCATGAAGAGAGAGAGAGAGGATGAAAGGACGGCAAGATGAGTCAGCCGGAGTATATGTAGCCTTATTCAGAGCAACAGAAGCCTCACAGTTATGTCTAGAAGTAACAAAAGCATTCCCTGAGCTGACTGGAGGATTCTGGGTGCATGGGCATTTGGTAGAATGGAGCAGCAGCCAGAGGTGGAGGTGATAGATTATAAGATCAGAGAAGTAAAATTAGGAGTGGCTGATTGATTTTGTTGATCCGCTGCTCCCATCAGCCATAGCTAGCAGAAGCGATGGTAAAGAACCCTAGAAGTTTTAGACCAGCAATATCTTTTCCAGCCAGTTTTGCATATCCTTGAACTAAACAGGGAAATGTTGCATGCTTGTGTCTATACTACAGGCTTAGAATGGTTCAGTAGTCAATTTAGTCTTGGGAATGCAAATTCTAAGCAAGGATATTGATCTTTAAACCCTTAATCATACTACTATTTTCAGGATTCTTTGTAGATACCATAATGAAATACAACTCATATAATGTCAGCAGGTACTTTTTGTAGTGGGTATCTGTGCCCGGTGAATACTTCAGTTTTCATTATGTAGACATTTCTCTTTCAGGTTGTGTTCATGCCTGTTGACCCCGATATTACATCCGTCACATATCTCATTGTTTGTGACAATTGTCAGGTCCACAAGATCACTGTGACAGGTTTGCTAATAATATTTTTCTACGTTTAATAATGTGATATCCAGTGGACACTAAGACTCAGAAGGTCTGGGTGTGAATCCCTGCTCAGCCATAGAAGATCTCACTGGGAGAATGGTACTGGAAAAATACTTCTTAAATAGCTGACATACATTGAAAGCCCAAAGTTAAAGGTCACCTTTGCTCGAAAGCCAGTCATATCTGACTCTAGGGTTCAGTGCTCATCTGTTTATAGCCAAAGAGCCAGCAGTGTCTGCATTTGCAGATGTTTCCGTGGACATATGGCAGGCATGACTAAACACCGGAGTGCACAGAACACTATCTTCCCACTGAAGTGGTCCCTATTTATCTACTTGCAATTTCTTGCTTTCAAACTGCTAGGTTGGCAGGAGCTGGGACAGACACGGGAGCTCACTCTGTCAAACAGCATCCGGGAATCAAACTCTGACCAAGTCAGCGATTTCAGCATCTTAACCACTTGAACCACCGCAGTCCCTAACAGAGTTGCTAAAATCAGTTCTGACTGGATGTCACATAGCAACAGTATTTAATAATATTCAAGCCAAAATGAGGAGTTTTCCTCATAGAGCAAGAGTTGATCATTGCAAGTTGGTCATGGTTGAGTTGGTCAAAGCAGAGTGGAGCTTACTGGTATTTGTATGTAGTCTTTGAAATCTGTTTGTGAAATCCATATCCCAGCCGTACCTTGATTTCTGGCACTCTTTTTGAAATAGTAGAGTGTGCTAATTCAAAGCTCCCGGTCAGGAGGCTCCTTTGACGTGAAAATGAACTTCCCAGGAAGCATAGAAGTATGGGCTTCCTAGTCCCGTGATGGCAAACCTCGGCACTCCAGATGTTCTTGGACTTCAATTCCCAGAAGCCCCAGCTCCTGTGAATCCACATGAAAGGATTTACTGCAATTCATCCGGCCCGCGCCGCCCTCATCGCTCCTGTAAATGGAAGTAAAATGCGCCCATACGGTTAAGGCTCTTCTGGGTTAACTCTTCCTCCGTACAGGCCCGTTTTACTTCCGCTTCCAGGAGCGACGAGGGCAGCATGGGCCGGATGAATTGCAGACAGCACTGGTTCTTTGGCTGTAAACAGATGAGCACTGAGCCCTAGAGTTGGATACGACTGGCTTTCGAGCAAGGGAGACTTTTACCTTTACTTTGCCCATCTCTTGAGCCAAGTGACTAATGGTATGGCAGCTTTATAAACGTATCCCATAATTTTGCTGAAGTCATTCAATTCAGTCGTTTACCTTTTCTGCTGATGCTAGTTTCCCGTTTTCCCCCTCCTGCAGGTCTTGGGCAACTGATAGCTCTGCAGCTTTTGTCTGTTACTGGAGGAGAAAGCATCCCTTTGCCTGGTGAGATAATGGATGTAACGGCACAACATTTTGTACGCTTTGATCCTTTGAATCCACACTCCATGGCAGAGAAAATGCTGGTTCTGAGGAATATAACGTATGTATGATGCTTTTATTGTATAAAAAGAGGGGTCCTTTTCATGCAGAAGCTATATAGCAGGGGTGCCCAAACTTTTCGGGCTGTGGGCTGCTCATGTGGTTCAGGGAGCTGGTCACTATGGCCCGGGGGCCAGACCTGGTCCCTGGGCCATAGTTTGGGCACCCCAGCTATATAGGCTTTCCCTTGCATTTGGTTCTACTGAGATCCTGTCAAAATCAAGGCAACTGAAGTAGTGATTAGCTTTTTCCCATTGCATTCAGTAGTAACTGACTACCAGAGAAGTTGGGCTAGATCTAACCCTTTTTCTTCATTCTAAGTAATAGGCATGGATGTTCACATAGTTAGAGTGATTTTAAATAAGGCATGTGTTGTGTTACAATATTCTATTTATCACATTTTTATACCACCCATTTGGGAAATTTCCCACTGTGTCCTTAATCATAAATGTTTATACATGTGCACTTGACCGATGGAAAAACCAGACAAGCTGTAGTTTCCACAAGGCCTGAGTCTTTTCTAGACCAGAACTAGCATGGCGCACGACCGGGCTCTACAGCGCCACACCACGCCTCGCTCAGTGTTGTAAACAAACGCGTTCGGCATCCGTCGCGCCAAGCTGTATAATCGCCACCCGCCCAATGCGAAAATATGAGATATTATACGAATTTCTGTCGGTTAGAAATAGACTGCACAAGCAATTTAATAATCTCAAATTGGATCAAAATTCCCAGAGATAATTTCTAAACCTACAAAAGCGCCATGTTTTGAAACCACAACAGCTCCAAATGGATTATGTAATCTTTGACCTGACACACACACACACACACTCCCACACAATTTCCTGTAATTCAGGGGCAGGGGAAGTTTTTCCGAACTCAGAGATGCATGCCTGTTCAACCAGGACAAGTCATACAGGGGTGGGGTGGTGGGTGGGGGGGCAATGCTTCTCTTGAAGAGGCAGTGCTAGTTACATTTTTTGTAGATATAAATAACTATAAAATTAGTACAATAAACCATTTTGGAAATTTACGGGGGGAAATGTAGAAAATTATTTTTGCCTTTAAAATGTGTATAAAAATGGGGTGTGTCTTTTACTCTGAAGTGTCTTATACACCGGCACATACAGCAATTTACTCTACTTTTGTTTTTTTCATTTAGCCATGTAGAACTTTCCTTCTTCTGGCAGATAATGAAGCCTAACCTGCAACCATTAATATTGGAAGGAAAAGTGGATTTCAGAAAAATACAGTATAACGTGGAGACTGAGTCAGCTTTCTCTGTAACCCCTTCTGCGGGAACGTTGCAACCCCATTCTGACCATACATTTATTCTTGCATTCAGTCCAAAAAAGGTACGGCGTTGGTCTCCATGCACTGTGACTTCAATTATTGGGCTAATTCAGGGATTCTCAACCTGCTGCCCACAGGCCAGATGTGGCCCATGGCACCATTTCATGTGGCGCCCGCCACAGCCTCCACCACACCAGGAAGTGCCATGGTGTGGAAGAAGGGCAAAATGGCCATCCAGCCCCTGAAGCTGTCTGAGGGAGCATAACCTGGCAGCGTTCTGTGTACTGTGGTGTCTAATCATGCCTGCCACATGACCATGGAAATGTCTGTAGACGCAGACAGCGCTGGCTCTTTGGCTGTAAACAGAGATGAGCACTGAACCCTAGAGTCAGACACAACTGGCTTTCGAGCAATGGCGACCTTTCCCTATATATTTTGATCCAGCTTATATGCCAGATATGTAGGAGAGTCTTGGAAACAGGGAGCTTAGAAGGTGGAGAAAGAATAGGGGAAACTTCAACAGGAGGTAAATTGTGCATGAGAAATTAGGAAAAAAATGGATTTTTGCACTAGAATTCCCAGAGTCTCCAGCTAGCACAAGCATGACAGCTGGGGATTTTTTGGGTGTCTTGGACCAAAAACATAATTCTTTTAATCTTCAACTAAGACACATTATCCACTCATGTTCTGTGCTTTCTTCTTCTTCAAAGCTAATGGAATATCACAGTGTCATTCAGATTGTGCTTGAAGATATCCCAGAATTGCCTAGGTAAGGGGTAGGTGATGATTACAGGAGAATGACTTAAAATTATACTACTTGTTTGGGAAATATATTTGCCATGCCGATACTAGAGGAGGCTTTACCAACTTGAGAAGGTCTTTGTTATTAGCACTATATATAGATCTGGATTGATTAGTGGGTATATATGGGAATGGGGATTGAGGCTGCTTAGTGGTTGAGACACTGAACTTGAGAGCTGGAAGGTCAGCAGTTTGAGACCTGAGTGCTGCATGGAGTGAGCTCCTATCATCTCTCCCAGCTCCTGCCAACCTAGCAGTTCAAAACCAAGAAATTGCAAGTAGATAAATAGGTAAGAAAGGTAACAGTGTTTCTTGCACTCCAGTGTCTAGTGATGCCTGCCATGTGACCACAGAAATGTCTGCAGAACACAGCGCTGGCTCTTTGGCTGTCAACGGAGCTGAGCACCGCACCCTAGAGTCGGATATGACTGGCTTTGGAGCAAGGGAGACTTTTACCTTTACCTATGTTGCCCCTCTCCTCTGCCTTATCTTTTGCATTACTTTGCATTAAGCAATTTTCTGTTGGCTTGATTCTTTTCTGATATTTGAACTAGGCTAACCTACCAGTGGTCAAGCTCAGAATTTTATCCACTAAGCCACTGTGGCCCAAGGGATAGCATAGCTCCTCATATGCTTTTAAAAATGCAAATTGTAGACCTTCCATCCATCACTTTGTATTTGTCAAATGGGACAGGCTGATGGTTAAAATACCTGCCCGCCAAATTACCTGATGGTAACAAGCTCCATCTTTTGGGCTGCCCTCCTTGGCCAAGTCCCTGATTCCATTATATCTCCTCCACATTCCTTTCTTTCTGTCCCTGTAATGTAATAGCTGTCTGCTAATCATTATGCTCCTTTAACTTTGGAAAGCAAAGAGCAGGCAGGTGAGGAAAGAAATTACCTATTATCAAAATAAAAGCAAAAGGTTTAAGTGTGCTTTTTTATTATTTTAAAAAAGGGGGGTTTGATGCTGTATAATTTGGCATAGGAAAGAAAAGTGGTGCTTAAATCTTTAAAGAACAATTGACACTAAACATTTAAGATGATACTAGTTTGACAGTGAAACACAAGTCTAAGCTCCAATTCTGTTAGCAGAGAATCCCATGCATGATATTGAGGTTTCTGTACTGAATATCAAATATGCGCCACTGAGCAATTTCAATGATATTCTTCATATAGTCCTCAAAACGTAGGGCTGTACGAAATGGGAGAAAACCAGCAAGAAGATGTGATTGCATTGGAAATAGAAGTTAAAGGACAGACGGAACCATTTCAGCTCCTGTTAGAACCATATGCCCTTATCATCCCAGGAGAAAACTACATTGGCATAAACATTAGGAGGACTTTTATGGTATGTCATTTGGTGCTATTTAGAGGCTCTTCACTAGTGTGAAATGTGTTTGTTTTGTACAGAAGTTCAATTTTTGATCCTCTATTCCTGATAAAAGTCATGGCTTGACTGGAGCATAACATGTATTGTGCACAGCTTTCAAATATTTTAAACTATGTTAAACTTTATTTAAACATTTCTAAATTGTTGCCCATAATTTTAGGTGGATTGTGGTTTGTTGTTGCTCATTCACACAGTTGAGTCTGACTCTTTGTGACCCCTTGGACCACAGCACGCCAAGCCCTTCTGTCATCCGCCGTCTTCCAGAGTCTGCTCTGCATATAGGTTAAATAAACAATTGAAGGGTTAAGGGTAGCAATATAGAGCCTTGTCGAATTCCTTTTCCCATTCTAAACCAATCAGTTGTGAGTCACTTCCTCTTTCATGTCCAGGTCACACTTTAGAGTTTGGCCAGGTTATTCTGCTATGGTAATAGAGTTGATTCGTGATGGCAAACCTTGGCACTCCAGATGTTCTTGGACTTCAATTCCCAGAAGCCCCCATGAATCCACACGAATGGGTTTACTGCGATTCATCCGGCCCACACTGCCCTCGTTGCTCCTGGAAGCGGAAATAAAATGTTCCCGTACAGAGGAAGGGTTAACCCAGAAGAGCCTTAACCGTATGGGCGCATTTTACTTCCGCTTCCAAGAGCAACGAGGGTGGCGTAGGCCAGATGAATCGCAGTTAAACCCATTCATGTGGATTCATGGGGGCTTCAGGGAATTGAAGTCCAAGAACATCTGGAGTGCCAAGGTTCAGGTGTCAGGTGGCATTTAACTAACCTGGCAACCCTGAGGACTAACGTCTTGGGTGCCAAAGTCCACAGGGAAGGGTGATGGTCCCCAAGAGGATTAAATCTCACTTGAATCCATCTTGATGGAGGGCAACAACTTCATCTATCTTGGCCTGGAGCTAATGATGAGGACTTTGCATGCCAAAAGGACTCAGGACCAGAAAGTGACTCATGGGACTGGATCAGTGGTACTATGGGTGTCACGCTGCGATGCAGAAGGCAGATGAAAGGCCACTGCATTATATTCTTAGTACAGTCTTCATGGCTGATTGCCATGATGATCCCCCATATTTGGATTCGGATATGGCAGAAGAAGAAGGGTAATAATATAGAGCCTTGTCGTATTCCTTTTCCTATTCTAAACCAATCAGTTGTGAGTCACTTCTTCTTTTGTGTCCAGGTCAAACATTAAGCTGCCGAGATAAAGTCGCCTTCTTGGCTTTGCTGTTGGCCAAACTCAAGTGTCTTGAGTCACTTGAAGATGGGTTTCTTAAAGATGGGTTTCTTTCTGGTATTACAACATTAATTGTTCTTTCATTTTTGCATTTACAGATGTATAACAACAGCAAATCCGCAGTCACATTTACATGGGGGAAAATCAGTGATTGTGATATCGTGGAGGTTGAACCACAATCTGGAAAGTTAGGTAGGGCATTATTATTTTTTGTTCCTTGTTTTGGGCCCATGTCCATTGCATTATTTAATGAACTGCCACTATAAAAGAAAAAGTGTATTTATTCCAACTCTGTAAATGATGTACATTTTGGATGTTACTGATTTTGAGGTGGGGGGGGGAGGGCAGAACGAATCCCCTCTTTTCATTTGCTCTCCCAGACAGAAATAACTGCTCTGTTTGTTTCCAGAGGAAAATGGATGCTGTGAGTTTGAGTTTGTGATTACCGGAGGGAAACCAGGGCATTCCTGCCATGACCTGCAGTGTCAGATCACAAACTCGGAAGAACCAGTCATCTTACATGTGGAAGCTGTTTTTAAGGTGAGAATGTCTTAACCTGTGAAGCTGACTTGATATGACCAAGTCAAATAATGTTCGCTTTGGATGTTTAGAAGCGACACTTAGGAAAATGTTTGCAGGAATTGAGAATGTGTCTCTCCTGTTGTCCTGAACCCCCAGAATTGATTGTGGCATCTGACTTGGGTTCTGCCATCTTCTTTGAATATGTGCTGGGAAGCATAGCCCAATCCATTCCTCTGAGAATATCCTAGAGACCAAGACCTCTGGTATATCCAGAAGGAGATGGGAGGCCTGTATTTCAACTGTTAAGCAAATTGTTTTGCTAGCTAAAGGTCCCTCTTCCAATATCTCCAGGTAGGACTGAGGAATGAGTCCTTCTCCCAAAATTTGGAGAATTGTTGAAAGTCAGTGTAAACAGTATGGAGATTAGACAGAAATGCAGCTTCAGGGTCAAAATGAGTGGGAAATATCCCAGATGGGCAATATAGAAATTTAATAAATAAAATAAATACTGTATTTTCTGGTGTATAAGACTACTTTTTAACCCTGAAAAATCTGTGCCAAAGTCGGGGGTCGTCTTATAGGACAGGTACTTAACTGCAGCTGACAAGTATATTCCAAACTTTATATTTTAACTGGAAAAGTTGGGGGTCGTCTTATACGCCCAGTCGTCTTATACGCCGCAAAACACGGTACATAAAATTGCCTTTTCAGTTAGTTGTTGAGGTTAAATCATTTTGTTAGTCCTAGGATAAGACCTCTCAGCTCTGCACTGCTGCAAATTATCTTACCTTTGTTTAGTGATGGCTCACTGGGAAAATCAATAGCATCTGCCTGTATGCAACTTAAGTAGACACATCCACTATGGATGACGGTGTCTTTGGAGGGGAAATATGTTGGCCCAAATCTTATTCCCATTCAAATGCTGCTCATGTGCTTATAAGGAAAACTGGACAGTATGCCAGGGGCACATTCCTTTTTGCACAATTGGTTGTTCAACCATTTTCACAATCAGTATTTGCCTGTTTGCACGAAGGAGGGTCTGCTGGTGGGGAAGAAATACACAACTTCCTTTAGGCCATTGTGTAAGCAACCAGATTCGAGCCTTTTTCACTTTCTAACTGAAAAAGACGAATGTCTTGTCTAGTTCAACTCTCAATACAACAGCTTCCTGTGTTCGAAGGGAGCAGTGAAATCACCAGTCCCTGCATGCTAGAGGCCTTGCAACTGGCACTGAAAGACCTGTAGTTTCCAGGATTTGGCCGAACTGTGCACAGAAACAAAAAGCTTCACCAAACAACTTGCAGTATTAAACAGGTAGCCTTTGTATGTGCAGAGTCCTTTTAAGTAAGCATCTTCATTCTGGATATTAGCTATCATCATGGCGATAGTCCTCCTGTTCTTAACTGCTCAGAACAATTCTTTTGAGGACCTGCCACACCAGTCTCTCAGGTTCGTCAACCATGAAGTCTGTCTGCATCCAAGGCCTGAGATTGACATGATCCATTTGACCTGACAGTTCCCAAATATCCATCTCGATTTTTTTGTCTAGTGTCATGGTTTGAGTAGGTGTGAACATTCAAAGTTTTCTTACGGCCTGGAAGGGAGCTTTGTACCAATACATTTTGAAATGGCGGTGGACTTCCTCCTCTTCCTCCTCCTCCTCCTCTTCTTCTTCTTCTTATGATGATGATGTTTGAATTTGTATGCCACTCACTCGACAATGCAACTCCAGGTGGCTCACAGAAACAGCAGAGCATCTTAAACACATACAAATTAAAACATGATAAAATACTATAGAATAACAGTAAATAAATCACAGTATCATATAAATCATTAATCACAACCATCTTAAAACATCATAAAACATTGCAGAAAAGGAAGAAAATCATTCATTTGATAAAGTCTCATAACAGCAAAATAACAGTCACTGCACAAATCGCACCACGACACCACAACCAAAACCGTTGGTGAGGCCTGGAGGTTGTCGTCTTCTGCCGCCCGCAAGGCCACGGCAGCTCTTTATCACCCCCAGCTGCTGGTGGGGCCCGGGGTCAGTGTCTTATTCCTTTTATTCCCCTTGTCTAGGGACCTGTTCTCTCCATTGATGTGCCATCACTTGACTTGGGCCTGCTTAAACTGGGTGAATACGTGTTGTGTACTTTTGAGATTCAGAACCTCAGTCAGTTGCCAGGAAGATGGAAAATGCAAGAGAGTCCTGCTTGCATGGCAGAACGGAACGAAAAGGTATGTTGCTGTGAAAACATTTTCATTTCTGAATCCCATCTGCCTGTTCGATTGGTCTCCAGGTCGCGATCTGGAGATTCCCCATGGATGACTTTCTCCAAATGTACTCTGTTTCTCGGCGGAGATTTGAATGGGAGGACTCTCGGATTCAGAACTCAATACTCTACTATCAATTTTAATGCCAGCTAGCTATGAAGGGAGTTACAGTTCAATACATTCGGACCACAGGGGTTTCGGGAAGACTCCTCTGTGCGGTGGATTGTACAGCTCTCAAATTCCTTCCTGCAGGTCTCCCCCTTCACAATTGAGCCTGCCAGGGGAGAAATAGATCCTCTTGGGAAATGCAGCATCTCTGTTTTGTTTACATCCTGCACGTGTCAACGTCTCCAGACTGTGTTAGAGATGGAAGTGGAAAATGGAGTTGGAAGGTGAGAAGATGATGTATGCAGTGTAACTTATTAAGTTTTGTGCAGTGATACAGAACGGGGTATGAGACTGTGGGTGGCTTAATGGTTAAGACACTTGAGTTTGACAACTGGAAGGTCAGCAGTTCAAGACCTGAGTGCTGCATGGCGGAGTGAGCTTCTGTCTATCTCAGCTCCTGCCAACCTAGCAGCTCAAAAGCAAGAAATTGCACATAGATAAATAGGGACCACTTTGGTGGGAAGGCAAACAGTGTTCCATGCACTCTTGTGTCTAGACATGCCTGAGATGAGCACCAACCCCTAGAATTGGATACAACTGGCTTTTGGGCATGGGAGACTTTTACTTTACAAAGTGGGTAGATTGGCTGAATGAGTGTGGTACCACAAAGTATCTGGACTGCTCGCAGCATTAAACTCAGCAACGTATTCTGCAGGCTACCTGGTCTCCAAGTCAGTTTGGTTACCCAGAGCATGATCTCTTATT
This sequence comes from Bradypodion ventrale, assembly GCA_035047345.1. NCBI lineage: Eukaryota > Metazoa > Chordata > Lepidosauria > Squamata > Chamaeleonidae > Bradypodion > Bradypodion ventrale. Next base: position 132,511,477 of record JAWDJE010000006.1, on the reverse strand, counting down.
TCTACAAGCTATGGACTTGAGAGGGGTGCCCAATGGAAGGGAAGCAAAGGGGGCAGCAAAGTGCGAAAGGCTGGAAAAGAGCACATAAATGATGGCTGGAGAAAAAGAAGGGAATGCGAGGGGAAAGATAGATAGAAGAGAGAGTGAACTGAGCAAGAGGAAGAGCAGAGGCAGCCAGAATTTTATGCAGTTCAGGTTATTAGTTCAAGACCAACATGCTCATGTGGGGGCCTCTGGTAGACAACAATGTGCTGTGTGGGGAGATTCAGAATCTGGCTCTTTTGCTGCTCTGCCGATTACTGCTATGAACCTATGAAGATTTATTTTTGGCCAGTGACAAAGCCAAGAAAGTGGCTTCATTTTGGCAGTTCAAAGTTTGATCTGGACACAAAAGAAGAAGAGGTTCAGGTTATGTTGGATAAGTGACATCCTTTGTTTTTGGTAAGGTTCCTTGGGAGAGAGGAAGTAAAAGCTGCCATTGTTATCTACAGAATTATGATAATTGCAATTTCTTGCTTTCGAACTGCTAGGACGGCAGGAGCTGAGACAGACGGGAGCTCACTCTGCCGTGCTGTACTCAGGAATTGAACTCCGACCTTCCAGTCAGTGAGTTCAGCGTCATAACCGCTTGAGCCACTGCATTCCGCAGATACAGTACCTCTCCACACATGTGCTGAAATAGCTTGCTTGCCCGTCTTCCTCATCTTCTTCTCTGTTCTCCAGCCATATCCCTGTTTTTGTGGACGTCCAAACTCCTCACGTTTGCCTGCTGTCCAGTCATTTGCATTTCGACCTCTCCTCTGGAATTCCTTCAGAGGCGACGGCCCACCTTTTCAACCAGACGTTGCTCCCAACTCGCTTCCAGTGGGGAAAGGTCCGTGGGGCTTTGTGCATGCATTACCTTGTCCAAAGATTCCATTGATTTCCCATTCAATTGACCGTCACATCTGGATTTGTCATGCAGCTTCTTGGAAGGCAAGCTTCTTCCTGTGAGCTTAGCATCTCTCCAGAAAGTGGCATTTTGGGTCCAAATGAGAAGAAAAATCTATGTGTGGTGATAAAGACTAACACAAAGGTGAGTGATTTGGTAAATATCCTAGTCTTAAAATAGGGAGAACATGGTAGTTGCTATTTCAGTGAATCCCCTTAATTAGTTTTAGAGCAGTTTCATCCTTCTGAGCTTCACTGTGTCTTTACTACTGTTTTATTATTATTATTGCAGGTTAATGGATTTTTAAATTAATGTTTATTAATTTTCAAAAAAGAAAAAACAGAATAACAAGACAAAGAAAATAGTATAACCAAAGAATTCAAAATACAATACATTTCATACAATACAAGATACTAAAATACAAAACAATACATAAACGAATACATAAATGAAAATAAATGAATACACAATAAAAATAAAACTTATATTGCTCATCATTTTGAACTAATCTCATTTTTGACCCATTCATCATTCATCAAATATATACCCCTTATACATATGTCTTTCATAATATATAACCACTTGTAAATTTTTGTGTTTATTTCAATAAATTTGTTATATTTTATCCATAACCTTCTTATAATTATATAATGGATTTTATTAGCATGAACCCAGACTTAGCCAAACTAAGGTAATGGGGCCAAATGCTGCATTTTCCTTCTGCGTGTAGTAACACAGTCACACAAGTTTATGGTGGTTAACTGAGGCTAATTAATGAGGTGGTGGTCACATGACTGCAACATGAGACACACAAGCAGCACCTCGTTGATTAGCCTCAGTTTGTTCTTATGGCTGCTACAGTTGTAGATCATGTGAGAGGGGAAAATCTGCTTTTTGGCCATAATGAATCAACTGCTGCATTCTTGTATGGATGCTTCTTTAATTATGTTTCTGCTAGGAAAAGCTGAGTGAACTTGTCCTCTGCTGTAGCATTGAAGATATGCTGGATCCACTCTTCTTGGCCATTTCAGGTGAAGTAAAGGGACTGCACGTCACATACTCTCTACCCTTTGACAGGTAAAGGAAGGAAATCATTATTATTGATCTACGGGAAGTAGCTATCCTTATTTTAACGTTCTTTCAAGATAAAATGCTTTGTTATTTTATCATACATACTAATAACGATGTTTAGTAAAGTCACTTAAAAAGGAACTTGTGTCATCATGTCTCTCAAAACAATGTCAAATGCAGGTATGCTGGCTCATAAATTTCCTTGGGGAACTTTTGGATTTTCTGGCAGAAAAAAATTATCTGAATCTATTTTTGGGTTAGAGTTGAGTCAGCTATGTTTTAATCACATAGAGGGTTTGTTTTAATGCATCCCAAGCCTTTTTTTTTTTAGCTTTGGCAAATTTCCAGACTCTCACAGATGGGGATCACACCAAGCAGAATATATAGAATTTGCAAGTAAAATGTTTGTTGGATTTATATCCTGCAATAAAAGTGCTAAATCCGAGGTCTCTTTACAGAGAAAACGCCTGATGGAATAAATATTTCCAAAGATTTACAAAAAGCCAATCAAGTAGGGGTGGCTCTGATTTCAGCTGGTAAATCCTTCCAGAGTCTGGCGTCCATAGCCACAAACACATGAATTCTGTGAGAGGTTTTCTTTACCTCTTTCGGCATGGCCACTCTTAATTTCCATGATTTGTTACATACTGTATATGCATTGTCTGTTTGTCTATTTGCATTGTTCTCACGTTGGGCTCCTTTTCCCGCAGTCTAATTGGCTGTGAAATGTAGCGTATCTCTAGCTAATCTGTATTTCTCTACAGTGACAGGGAAGAAAAACCAGAGAGTTCTCAAGAGCTGAAACTAGACTTTGGCTCTGAAGTAGCACTGAAAAGTGTGATAAAACGCCAGCTTATCATTACCAATCACTCTGAATTAGCTGCTCTCTTCACAATAGAGGTTGAGTATTTCGGCAGCTGTCCACCACCGTCAGACCAAGAAGATGCCAGTGTGTAAGTTTTGCTTTCTTCTAACATAAGCTTAGCAGCAAACGGCTTTGAAACAAATTAGGGGTATCAAAAAGTAAAGTAGAGGGACTAGGGTGGCTTAGTAGTTAAGATGCTGACCTTGACAACTGGAAGGTCAGCAGTTCGAGACCCGAGTACTACATGACAGAGTAAACTTGTGTCATTTGTCCCAGCTCCTGTCAACCTAGCAGTTTGAAATCAAGAAATTGCAAGGAAATAGGGACCACTTCAGCAGTAAAGGTTACGGTGTTGTTTGCACCCCGGTGTCTAGTCATGCCTGTCACATGACCACAAAAACATCTGCAGACACAGACAGCACTGGTTTTTTGGGTTGTAAATGATAATGACCACCATCCCCTAAAGTCAGACATGACTGACTTTCAAGCAATAGAGACCTTTACTGTATCTAAAAGTAAGGTAGTGTTTTCTTTGGTGCCTCCTATTGAGAAAGTACACCAACATTTATATGTAGATTAAAAGAAGTTTTAAAATGTTTTGACAAGGACCGGTGAGCTTCATGGTGTACCAGTATGCCGACGTGTCATTTGAGATAAGTGGTTATTATTTTTTAAAGAAAGCTGGAGTTTGTGTAGGATGGGATTTCCCCCCTCTGACCTCAGCATCCTGTATAGAGGGATTAGAGCACTTCATGCCATGAACCAAACAAACAAAAAGCAAACAACAACAACAACAAAACCTCCTGGATTCTACAGGCAATTTCCAAGAGGAAGGAAGAACAATGTATATATTTTTATTTTCCAATTCTGCAGAACCCTGCTCAACATTACATAGCTATAAAAAAATAGGTAGCAAAATCATGTAGTGTAAAATGCATAAAATGACACACTTTGTATCATAAAAGGGAGAGGTGGTTTTCACTGCCTTTTCTGGATCGACCACCCTTCTCATGTCCAGCTTAGAAAGCATTGTTGAGGCCATGCGCACAGACTTTTCCATTACGTCTTCTTAGGATGTAAGGTTGTATGTTGCACCGTGTTTCTTGACACATTTTCCTTGTATTTCTTTTTTTAATTAGCAAACTAAGAGATCCTCATTTAGTGGATCTGATGCACTAATTGGAGCAATACTTTCAAAATTTATCTCCGTGAGACAGCTCCTAAATTATTCCTAGGTAATTCTGTGTATCGTTCCCCCACCCCTAGTTCCGTAAAAGATAGATATTGGATGGAAGCTTTCCTCAAGCTGTGTTGGACTACAGGCTCAACAGTTGTGTTGTTTAGGGATGATAGCGTCTGTAGTGAAAAAATCATGTGAGGGAAACCAGTTTGGAGAAGTCTATTTTAAAGTTTACTGAGCTAAGCCATTCATTGTGTGTAAAGCTGGTATGATGCCCATTTTAGAGCTGAGGATTTCAGTCTGAGTGATACTGCATTGTTCAGAAGAAATAAGTTGAATTAAAAATGTGGAATAAAAATAATAATAATGTGGTCTGTATAAAGCAGTGTTTCCCAGTTTGGGGCCCATACCCCACAGGGGAACTTCAATTGCCAGAAGGCTAAATTGTTTGATCAGTGCTTTGAGGAATTGACTTAGTGATTCTGGGAAGTGAAGTCCAAAAACCAAAGGTTGGGAGACATGGGTCTAAGGTCGATAGTTGTCTGTTAGTATTAAACCTCTGCTGGGATTATACACTATGCTGAAGAAATCAATATACCCTTCAAAATTATCATGGAGATATTTGTTTTCTTTTCTTTTTTAAGTCCCAGCTGCATAGTAGTGGAAAAAGCAAGGCGCGTAACGAAACAGATGGTTAAGAGAAGGCAATCAGGTGAGTTCAGTCTGACATTGTTATATTTTAATGGCCAGGAGGTTAGTCAAGGGAAATAAAAGATATTACAGCAGCAATGAAAAGTCGAGAAGAGCATTGGTGGCAAATCCTTCCCCTGCTACGACTTATTCTTTCAGATTTCAGAGCAGCCATGCTTTCTCGTGGGAAGGGAGCCTGTTTCCATGTATATCCCTCAGCAGGAACCTTGAAGGCCTTTGAGCAGCTTCTGGTAGAAATAACAGCCTATAGCAATATGTGGGGACATTATGAAGATACCCTCATCTGTAAGGTAAGTGGTCCATTTGGTTCTGGCCAATGTGAGCCAGTGGGTGGGTTTTTGACCTGGACATTGAGAAGACAAAGGCTGGAGTCCTTGGACTCTTACCTTGGAGTAGAACTCAGGAGAAACAATTGTTCCTGATTCGAAGTATAAATGTGAATTGATGCTTTATGAGTTTGTACAGTCGGTACCCCTGAAATTTGTAGCTCAGCCTCTGGGGCGCTCACATTTAGGATTAGAGACTCCTTATGGTTTGTTAGGATTTTGTTTGAATTTGGGAAGAGTTGTTTGATCATTAACCTCCAGTACAGGGATCCCCAAACGTTTGAAGCCATGAGCCAGTCATGTGGTTCAGCAGGCCGGTCACATGGTTCCTCTCACCGGAAGCGGAAGTAAAATGTGCCTTGCAATCTGTTTTGTAACAGGATGAGATAGAATTTAAGATGTCATTTTCTCTGCTTAAACCAGGAGTGCCTAAACTACAGCCTGTGGGCCAGATCCGGCCCCTGACACCAATTCATCCAGCCCACACCACCTTCGTCGCTCCTGGAAGTGGAAATTAAACATGCCCGTACAGGCATCTTTTACTTCCACTTCTGGGAGTGACAACGATGGCACGGGCCAGATGAATTGGTGTTGGGTGCTGGATCTGGCCCACAGGCCATAGTTTGGGCACCCCTAATATAGTAGGTGACAAATCAACACGTTTCTCTTACGAAGATGTACAGAGAAAGTAAACAATGACTTTATTTATTTATTTATTTAGGTAACAGACAGAATACTAGCAATTCCATTAGGCTCCAGAGCCACATGATAATTTAGCAGCTGTGTTCATTATTTATACAACTGAATGTCTTTGTGCAGGTGGGAGACTCAGAGCCCATGTTGATTCCCATCCAACTGACTGTGAAAGGCTGCCCAATATTCTTGCAGATGACAGGGCCAAACCCTCCAATGTCAACTCCTGTAATAAGGTAAAAGCCAGTTGCACTTAGCAAGACCATTGGAGACTCTCAATGTAGTTGAGAAATGTGCCTGCATTAATGGTTTCAATGTGTGTTGTACGTGCCCCAATGTCCATGCTCAATTTCTTATGATAGAGAAATCGGAGGAACAGTTTTTTCCTCAAAGTAGCACCCTGGCACTATTAAGTTTTAACATTTACTCAAATAATCTACCAACGTTCCCATAGACCCAGAATTTTATCTGTGCTGATGATCTTGCTTCGACAGGTTAGGGGAAGATCTTTGAGTCCATCGCACACTGTTTATGATAAAATTAACCAGCTGAAACCAAATCTCTTAAAAACACAGATCTATGCCTTTCAGTTAAAGAACGTAGAAGCAGGGTAGAAGCTCCAAGTTAGCTGAGAAGGCAAGATTTTGGAAGGTTGCCCTCCCCCCCCCCCCCCCCGGCAAGTATTTGGGCATAACTCTGGATTTAACTTTGACCTACAAAAAGCATTGTCTAACAAACAGAAAGTTGCTACCAGAAACAGCATAATTAAAACATTGGCTGGTTCTGATGGAGGTGCAAACCCACAAACAATAAGAACAACAGCTCTGTCTTTGTGCTACTCCACAGTCAAGTATGCTATTGCTATATGGTGTAAATCAGCACATTCCAAACAAGCAAATGCAGCTCTTAATGAATCATGCAGGATCATTATTAGCTGCCTGAAACCTACTCCCATGGAAAAAGTCTGTTCTTTTGCTAGCATTGTCCCTCTGGAAGTATATCAAAAGTTTTATACAGTACTTCTCTGTTTTTCCTTCCCAGATTTGGAGCCCATATCTCTGGAGGAGATACAGTCTCACGCTGCGTCCGGCTCAACAACCCTACGCCCTTTGGTAAATATTTGCACCAAGTTAGGCTTTATAGAATTCCCCCACACCCAGTTTTAATCATGGCTCTGTAGCCAGCATTTTCATTACCATGTTTCTTATATTTTTTGACTGAAATATGTGCTATAAGAAGGACCTGGAGAGGTTGCTAATCATTCTGGAATAAATCCAATAAGCCAAACATTTTGCATTCAGTGGCCTAAAATGTGCTTTTATGTGTGCGAGCAATGTCTTCCCTACCTACTCAGAGATAATTCTCCCAAGGATTGCTTATATTCTTTCAATACAAGAAACTTGTGTATTTTCTAAAACAAAAAGCATTGAATTTTGTTCCTAATATCAATGCAGTAGGTTGGTAAAAATGCAGCTTTGAATAAGGAAAATGTGGAAATTTTAGCAATTACATGCAAGTAATCCTTTTTACCTGTGAGAGAAATATGCAGGCATGGCTTCATTGACGTGTCCTTGGCAATCTTGAATTCTTGGTTTGCATTTCCTCCCTTTTGGATGCAGACATTCGGATGGACTGGGAAAGTTACAACCAAGATAAAGACGATGACAAACTGGTGGACCTCTTGGTGTTCTACGGTGCCCCTTTTCCAATTAAAGACCTGGATGGTAATGAGATTGAAGACCTCTCGGAGGATGAAACATCCCCAGATAAAATGTCTTCTATCTCACCTTCCACCTCACCTGCATCTACCAAGCGGGGACTGGTAAGCACATAGTATAGCAGATTCTTGGAGTTTTTCTGTGGCAGGAAGATCTCTGGCATGTGGATTCAACCCGAAATGTTCATCATACCTTAACACAAGGTTCCCCAAACTTGGCTCTCCAGATGTTTTTGGACTTCAATTCCCAGAAGCCCTGATCAGCAGGAGTGCTGACTTGGGCTTCTGGGAATTGAAGCCCAAAAACACCTGGAGAGCCAAGTTTGAGGAACCCTGCCTTAGAACACCTTCACTCTGATTTCTCTTCAGAGATTGTATACTACTTTTGCCCTTAACATAAATTTATCTTATTACTGACTGACCATTAAGTGACAAATGAAAGTCTCAGCAACATTTGATATTAAAGGTATTGGATCAATTTCTAAGTCTTATACTTCACTTTCTCTTGTGTTTAGATTTAGTAGACTTGCTTGTACAGTACTAGTTTTATTTGTAGGTGAGTTGACTTTAAAGACAAGGACTTGGCAGGCTGAGGCTTGAGGCAAGCCCCACCAAGGGTGTCCTGAAGCAGGGTAGAGGTTGAGTAAACAAAATCCTATTAGAGATACAAAGACTGAATCCAAGAATGATTCAGGGTCAAGTCGAACCATATCAGGAAGCAGGGAGTGTTTCAAAGGTAATCAAGCCAAAAAAGTCATTTGAGACAAAGGTCAGAATGCAAAAAAGACATGGTTGAGGAAGCCTATTTTCCCCAAGGAGTCTTCCCCTGATGTCTAGCATTTCACCTAGGGCAGTGATGCTGAACCTTGACACTCACTCCAGCTGTACTTGGACGTCAATTCCCTCTGGATTCAGAGACTTGGGCTTCTGGGAATTGACGTCCAAGAACAGCTGGAGTGCCAAGGTTCGCCATCACGGACCTAGGGTCCTGTGTCTTTATCCTGTGAATGCTCTCATGGTCTGTTGGAAGCCTAGCCTATTCTTATGACTCAATATTTGAATTGCCATCTAGGGATATAGCTTTTTATGTTATGAGGGATCTGGTAGTTCCTTTCCCTGAGGTTCACAGGATTCTGGCTCATCTTTAGCAAATGCAGTAGAGCCACAACAGTTATGTTTTTACATGTTAACTACAGTTCATGATGTAGTTTCCATACGTATTTGTGTATCTTTATAATACAAATGCCATATTTTTGCGTCTTCACGGCTACAAGTCCTTAATTATTTCTTGTTAAACATTCTTATTTGCCAAAGGTTCCAAAGGTTTGCATTTTTCAAAAAAAGATATATTCTGTTTGTTGCCCAAACTTCGATTTGTTCTGTTCTCAGTAGACATTTGCGAATACCGAAGTAAAATGAAATAAACTCTCCTAAAACCCTGGATATGGTACATTTATGCACTTTTAAAAGTATGTCCCTTGAACAAAAGGCTATTCTACGGTATGTTGTTTCTACTTTCTGGATTCCTTCCCTATCATGCATTTCATTCTTGCAGGGTCTAGAACCCGGTTTTAAGGATGAAGAATCTAGCGATGACAGTTCTGTGCAGACTCCTGTCCCAAAGAAAATAGTCTCCATAGTCATCCGACCCCATGAGGGGGAGCCTTCGGACTACCCCTTCTGCATAACTCCTAAACAAGTCGTAAGTTCTGTTCTCCTACAGTGGCCGGCCCTTTGAAGCAGGAAAGCTTGGAGACTAGCAGGGAGGAAAGGCTTTCAGTGCAGAGAGGTCTACTACGAGGATGGAAACTGAAGAGGCCACTTTGGCAGTGCTGTAGGAGGACTGCACGAGTAATGCTGCATCAGGAACACTTTGATACCAGTCTTTGGTTTTATATATACATAGTGTCCTACTGAGGGTTCAGTAAGCAAGTCTGGTTTTTTCTGCTTGACAAAGATGGACCAAAAAACATTTAGGTTGTTTGTGCTGATCTCCTGGCAGGACTGGGTAAGCTGCCTAAACAGATGCCTAAACTTTTCGGGCTGCGGGCTGGTCGCGTGGTTCAGCAGGCTGGTTACGTGGTTCCTCCCACCAGAAGCGGAAGGAAGTAAAACACACCTTGAAATCTGTTTTGCAACAGATATGTTTTGCAGCAGGAGATAGATTTTTAGGCTGCCATTTTTTCTGTTTAAACCAGGAGTGCCCAAACTACAGCCCATGGGCCATATCTGGCCCCCAACGCCAATTCATCCAGCCCGTGATGCCCTTGTTGCTCCCAGATGTGGAATTAAAACAAGGCTGCATGTTTTGCTTCCGCTTCCGGGAGCGACCAGGGCATTGTGGGTTGGATTAATGGGCATGGGGGGGGGGGGGGGATCCGGCCCACAGGCCATAATTTGGGCACCCCATGCTAGACTTTATGATTTTAGAGATTGGAAGTGGGGGTTACCTCTTTGATGTAATCTCCGTGCTTTCCCTTGAGTTACCAAACTGTTTTATTTCAGGTCATCCCTGCCGGGGGAGCAGCTGCCATCTCAATTACTTTTACTCCACTTATACTGCCAGAGATCATTAATAAGTTTGAATGTGAAGGTTTCGCCCTTGGCTTCATGAGTTTGGACAGATTGGTATGTGGAGGACCAAAACAAGTTGCATTTTCTCCTGCTTCTTTCTCTTCCATTTAATGTCTTCTTAACTAGAAACTGGGTGACTTTGTTGGATGAGTGGATGATGCCCAATGGTGGCTGGTATATTCTTCCTGTCTGGTAGCTTTTGCTCCCTCCAAAGCTCTGGGGGCAGACACAGCACTGCCTCCCGTATGCCAGTATATGTAACCACCCACAAAGAAGACTTTTGAATGAGGCAAACATCATCTCAGATATCCAGAGGTCACAGTTGGGCTTTAAGGATCACCACTGACTTTTCTTCCATCAGGCTGTTCGGGAGATCCCTGGAAAAGTGACTCGCAGAGATGGCCATGCTGTGGCACCCATGCGCCTAGACCTGCAAGCCTTTGTCAAGCCTGCCTTGTAAGTATGATGTTGTAATCAGTGGAATTGCAGAAGCTTATACAGTAGGCCCTCGAATAATGACACTACCTGGTTCCCTATAGGGGAAACGTCGTTGTGCGGTTTTCAATGGCGGCAGCTGCACCATCTAGTGGCAAAAAGCTGTCATCCGCACAACGACGTTAAAAAAAGTCATTAATCTGCACAACTTTTTTCGTCGTTGTGCAGATAGTCACGTGGTAAATGACAATGTGCTGTTAAGCGGAAATGATAGTATTCGAACGTGTCATTAATCGAGGGTCTACTGTAGTGAACATTAAGAGGTTCTGGACTGGCATATCTTGAGGGCAGACGGCTAACCTGGTCATCTGGGATGTTCCAGTTGTTTCTTTTGTTAACAACTTTAGGATATGATGAAGTGGATGCTCACATTAAAATTTAACAGTTAGTCTTCAAGGTGCTAGGATGCTTTTTGTTTATTCTCTTTAGGATAATCTTTAGGATATTTTCCCCCATTCCACTCTCAAATTATTTTGGTGTTCTGGAAGAGCTTTCCATAATCAGCGACAATGAGTTGAATTAGGCCTACAGTCTCCACCACTCCACATCATTGTGGCCATTGGCTACTAACTTGCAATGATGAGAGTTGCAATTGAACACATCTGGAGGGTTCTAAGTTAAAGAATGACATCCTACACCCGTGATGGTGAACCTTGGCACTCCAGATGTTCTTGGACTTCAATTCCCAGAAGCCCCTGTGAATCTACACGAATGGGTTTACTGTGATTCATCCAACCCACGCCACCCTTGTCGCTCCTGGAAGTGGAAGTAAAATGTGCCATGCGGGCGCATTTTATTTGTCAGTTGCCTCTTTTGATTTGTTATGTGTTCTGTCATGTTATTTGTTATCTGCTTTGTACACTGCACAGAGTGGGATACTACCCAAGTGGGCGGTATAGAATGTAACAAATACCATGACTGTGAAGCCTGAACATCCGAGACTTGATATGACTATTAACCATTAATGGATCCAAGGGATCTGCTCCTTGGAATAATGTTGTTTTTAAATTCATTAACATTTGTGTCAAACTTCTGTAGCTGGTGGGATAGCTCAGTGGTTTAGGTATCTGGCTGCAGAGTCAGGTGGCGGGAGTTCGATTCCCTGCTGTCCTTTTAGGGAGAACCAGCCTGGGGTTAGCCTTGGGCAAAATGCAGTCCCAGGGCGCCCCAGGACAGAATTGAAAACACACAAGACCTGCAAGTGGAGCCTGAGCCATCGCTTTATTCATACCAGTTTTGAGACAATTTGTTCTAGCTTTGTGATGCTTTCTCCTAATCTAACATGTGCATAGTTTTGTAATTTTGCCCGTTACCATTTGCATCAATTATTATTTTTGTGTCTTGCAGGTTAACTGTTGAAATGGATCACGGACGTGGACTGGTATTTTATGCGATGGCCAGTGGTCTGATCCCAGATCTGCCCCTCAAGGGTGTAAGAACTGCTTTGTTGTTGTTGTTGTTGTTGCTTTGTAGATCATAGAGCCAGTGGCCGTTATTAATCGCCTGAGTGACTCTGGCCCACAGGGGAGTCTCTGCAGATGATCTGTACGGAGAGTGACCCAGAATCTAGAGTCATCCAAGGCAATGCCGTCTCTCTCTCTCTCTCTCTGTGCTCTCTCTTTAGGTCTTGACAGATTCACCCACCATCCTCAGTGTGAAACTCACCAACAATACAGAGACACCTCTGTCCTTCAAAATTATATTAACAGCACCTTTTTCCATTTCTGGTGTCGATCCCAAAAAGAGTGTGAAAACTTCTGACAATGACAGAGAGGGAGGAGGAAATCACCTTCTCCTCTACACCTTGGAGAACATACTGGTAAGTAACAAGCCACAACAGTCAGTTTGGACTCACTCTAGGTCCGTGATGGCGAACCTTAGCACTCCAGCTGTTCTTGGACTTCAATTCCCAGAAACCTAAGCCCCCATGAATCCGCACGAAGGGGTTTGCTGCGATTCATCCGCGCCACTCTGCCCTCATCGCTCCTGGAAGCGGAAGTAAAATGCACCCGGATGGGCGTGTTTTACTTCCGCTTCCAGGAGCAACGAGGGCGGCGCGGCGCGGATGAATCGCAGCAAACCCCTTCGTGCGGATTCATGGGGGCTTCTGGGAATTGAAGTCCAAGAACATCTGAAGTGCCAAGGTTCTCCATCATGGCTCTAGGTCCATGATGGTGAACCTTGGAGCTCCAGCTGTTCTTGGACTTCAATTCCCAGAAGCCCAAGCACCCTGTGAATCCACACGAATGGGTTTATTGCGCATATGTGTAAACCCATTCGTGTGGATTCACAGGGACATGGGCTTCTGGAAACTGAAGTCCAAGAACAGCTGGAGTGCCAAGGTTCGCCATCACGACCTAGGTCAACTAAATATACATCTGACTGATCTCAAAATCCCTGTGGTATCTGAAAACCTATAGGCTTTGACAGTTTTTTGTAGACTACAAGCGGCTTCATCAGGTGCAAATGTTTTGCTGCGCTAAATGTCTACCCTGTCCCCTAGCAGTTTCTGCAATGGCATCTTAATTAAGCTAATAGGTTGCGCGATCTTACCTGCTGGTGTTTCTCGTGGTGTGTGAGTGTGTGTGTTCAACTTACTTTGCCTGTAGTCTATAAAGTAGTAGTGCACAAATGGAGGGAATGAGGCTATGAGTTTGTCATCATGAAAAATACGACATATTTCTTACTGTCAAATTTCATAACATCTAGTGAACCAATTTTTCCTAGGTTTTAACTTTTTATTATTATTATTTTGCATTATATATTGGATTTTTGTCTATTTTTTTGTTAAATGGAGTTGGTTGATGGGAAATGAAGGGTGGTGGAGGCATGAAATTGTCTCGAAATTAAAAACTGCACGGGGCTGAAAAGTTCAGGGACTACTTGCTGTATGTACTTACCTGGGAGGAAGTCACTATAGTGTGGTTTATTTCTGGGTAGACATACACAGGAGAACGCGTCCATGATTACATCTGGAATCTTTACTCTATGGCTGCAAAGAGACGGCGCCCATTTTTCTGTGATTCCCTCTGTGCAGCCTGTACGACCCATTCAAGTGTCTCTAATAGCATTTGGGGGAAGTTGGAGGAGTTGGGGGTGGTCAGGGACAGAATTGTTGAATTCAGTGATCTCGGGATGCCTAGCCAGTTCTGTGGAGGCGTCTTTGAGCAGAAGAGAATCTCTCTTTTGTCTCCTTGAACCCAAATGGGCAAAGAAATCCATACATTTGAATCCCTCTGATCAGAGACTCCCTGGGCACCTTTTGCCAACATTTGTTTGTAACCGCTATTGCCCTTTAGGCTTATGGGCCATTCAAGAGTTAATGTGTTGTTTAATCTATCTACTATATATAAAACAGAGTTGTGGTCTTGTATGTGCTCTATTCAAATCCGCACCCCTGGACTGAATGCACTGAAAATTGGCACATACGTACCTTGCCCTCCAGAGACCAGCACTTGGGGGGGGGTCACAAGCCCCATGGGGGGGGTGTATGCCCCTAAATTGATCTGCAAAGGGAAGTATACTCGACAGGAGGGTGCGTGTGTGTCCCAGTGATGTCATAGTGATGTTAATGTCATAGCCCCAGGTAGGCATACCTGTCAAGTTGCCGGTGTCAAAATACGGGAAGGTTTCCGGGCGCCAGGAAGGAGCGTGACAGAGTGGTGAATTACGGGAAATCCCGCCCAAAACAGGATACTTGACAGGTATGCAGGTAGGTCACCCAATTGTGACATCATCGTGATGTAATTGAGCTGGCTAATGTCACAGTCCCAGGTAGGGACACAAAGGGGACACATGTATGGGAAGGGACCCACACACACCATGAGGTTTCAATGGGAAAAGCTGGCCTACGTTAAAGAAAAATAAAACCCGAGCAAGGCCGGATAATCGGCTAGTACAATATAAACACAATGCCTGTTCTTCCACCACCACCACCACCTCACACACTATTTTCTATCCATGTAATTCTACTGTTTTGTGCTTCTCTACAGCTGAAGGTGTCTTTCCACACAACCCTGGAGCTATTAACCTACCAGCACCTTCAAAAAGACCAGTTGCCTTCTGGGCTTCAAGTGCTCCATCGCGAAAACGGAGACAAAATACTGGAGTTTAAGCAAGATCTAGTCATAGAATATAGCAACAAGGCAGTTCAGGTGCGTAGATGGGGGGAAACGAGGAAGAGCTTGAATTGGGCAGCAGCAAGGGGTTGGTTATAACAAACTCATCAGAATCTTTGGCACAATCCGCTATGGCAGGCTGAGGCTTGGTTGATGATGAGGATTTCTATCCTATTTTATATTGTTGCAGGTACTGCCCATGACGGCCTACTTGACTGTCCCAGTTCTCGAACTCTCCCATGCAACAATTGATTTTGAAACCTGCCTTGTTAATCAAACAAGGACCGAAGCTGTCCTTGTGATGAATAGAAGCGGCTCCTGGAGCTATTGGACAGCTTTGCCGAGTAAGAGGGATTGGGATGTTGCTTCTGTTTACATTAGGAAGTCATTTGGGGAAGATGTTGTCTAGATCAGGGGTGCCCAAACTACAGCCCATGGGCTGGATCCAGCCCCCGACGGCAATTCATCCGGCCCACACCACCCTTATTCCCGGAAGTGGAAGTAAAATATGCAGGCCAGATGCACTGCCGTTGGGGACTGGATCCGGCCCACGGACCATAGTTTGGGGGCCCCTAGTTTAAGCAGAGAAAATGGCAGCCTAAAATCTATCTCATCCTGTTACAAAACAGATGGCAAGGTGTTTTTTACTTCCGCTTCCAGTGAGAGGAACCACGTGACCGGCCCGCTGAACCATGTGACCAGCAAGCATAATCACATGACCGGCCCGTCGCCCAAAAAGCTTGGGCACCCCTGGTCTAGATTTTACCATCAAGTGGCTAAGATGCTGACTGGGAGGCGGAAGGTCAGCAGTTCGATTCCCAAGTACTGCAGGACAGAATGAGCTGTATTTGTCCCAGCTCCTGCCAACCTAGCAGATAAATAGGGACCACTTTGGTGGAAAGGTAAACAGCATTCTGTGCGCTCCGGTGTCTAGTCATGCCTGCCACATGACCACGGAAACATCTGCAGAAGCAGACAGCACTGGCTCTTTGGCTTTGAAACAGATGAGCACTGAACCCTAGACTCGGATACGACTGGCTTTCGAGCAAGGGAAACCTTTACCGTTACCTATTTAAGAGCTTATTTTTAATGCTTGTTTAGGAGGCAGAAAGACAACAGCAGGAAAACTGGAATGCACTACAAGACAGTTTAAGGAAACCTAATGACATCTTTTAGAGACAAACTGGTTTGCAGTTATTTTGCTATTTCAAAATAGATTAAATCAATCCTCGTTAAGGGAAATCAGCATTCTATATAGCGTGGGGTTGCATCTTTTAAAGGTTGCCGGCTTATTCTATCTGGAGCATTTTTACATTTCTTCTTATAGATGAAGATGAACGTCACAGAGACCCAGAAGTGTTTTCCGTCTCCCCAAATAATGGTGTTCTAGAACCACCCAAAGGTGGTGTGCCTTCAAAAGCACTTCTGCTGGTATGCTTCACGCCAAGGTAGGACAGGATGCTTCGCTCGGCTTTCCTTTAGTAGACCTACAACTTGCTATGGGCCCCAAAGACTTAAAGCAGGGGTGCCCAAACTACGGCCTGTGGGCCAGATCTGGCCCCAACACCAATTCATCTGGCCCATGCCACCCTCGTTGCTCCCGGAAACAGAAGTAAAACACGCCCGTATGAGTGCGTTTTACTTCCACTTCCAGGAGCAACGAGGGTGTCGGGGGCTGGATTCGGCTTTAAGCAGAGAAAACAGCAGCTTAAAATCTATCTCATCCTGTTGCAAAAGATTGCAAAGCACATTTTACTTCTGCTTCGGCTGAACCGCATGACCGGCCCGCAGCCAGCAAAGTTTGGGCACCCCAAACTTTGGGCACTTTGTTATGACCAGATTCAGTTTTTTCCTTGTGATTTATGCTCCTGCCAACATAGCAGTTCGAAAGCAAGAAATTGCAAGTAGATAAATAGGGACCACTTTGGTGGGAAAGGTAGCAGCATTCCGTGCACTCTGGTGTCTAGTCATGCCTGCCACGTGACCACGGAAACGTCTGCAGAAGCAGACAGCGCTGGCTCTTCGGTTTTGAAACAGATGAGCACTGAACCCTAGAGTCGGATACGACTGGCTTTCGAGCAAGGGAAACCTTTACCTTTAAGTGTAGGAGAGAGCCGCAGCAGAAATGTTCCCAGTAATGAGTACCATACAAAAGGGAAATTATATCACTTACCTGAAAATACAGAATGTCGTAATGTTCCATGTTACTTGGTCACGTCTAAGACGGGGCTTGCGCTGTTGCTTGTGAGCTACTAATGCCATTTTGCATGAGCGGACACCACAAGCAAGCAATCTTGTGGCAGGCATGAGGCATGACTCCTATGGGATCCCCAGCTGGTCTCCTGTCCAGACCTTAAGCAGCTCCAGGTTGCTGTTGTAGACTTGCGCCTTCATGACCGCAGCCAAGGGCCAAAGGGCTTCACACTTTGATCGAGAATCGTTCCAGGAGGTGCCTGTTGAGGGCAAGTCCCACATGCTACTGCTATCCCCCCCCTCTGAGAGAGCCTGAGGCTTGCAGTGACAGCAGCGTCCCCCCCCCCCCACTCCATCTGGATTTCCGGGGGAGGATGCTTTTTGCACAGTGGGCCATAAAGGAATGTGATTCTCCAACAGCATACCAACCATCTTATCATCCACTTGGGGCCACTGGGTCTTCCTGCACAGGCAAACACGTCTGGAAAGCCAACTTCTTTCTTCATGCTGTTGTTTCCAAAGCCATGATGAAGAGACAGCATGTCGTTTGGGCCAAAGGCTGGTTGAAAGGGGTAGCGTGCGTGCATGCATGCATGGGGCCCACTCCCATCCTTCCCATTGTCCCATCCTTCCCCATTGCTTCTTAAGCAATTCTACTGGTAGCCAAGAGACCCCCACCCAACCCCTGCTCTCCAGAGATCTCTTCTGTTTCATAAGAGCCATGCTGGAAGAGGCCACAGGAGCCCATCCAGTCCAGCATTCTGTCTCACACAGTGGCTCTCACCATTTGCTTCAGGGTATTATTCCCAAGCAGATGCCTTCACCTGCTTAGAAATCTCCGGAAATGGCATTGAGAGATATCCTGCTTCTCTCTCCAACCCCGAGGTTGTCCTTAGGTATCCATAATTATAGCCATTGATACCCTTGTCCTCCGTGAACTTGTTTAATCCTTTCTTAAAGCTGTCAAGACTGACAGCTGTCACCAGTTCTTCTGGCAGGGAGTTCCATAGACCAGTGATCCTCTGGGTGGAAAAAGTACTTTCTCTTATTTGTTTGAGAACTAGAGGTTGTCCTTAGGTATCCATAATTATAGCCATTGATAGCCTTCTCCTCCATGGACTCGTCTAATCCTTTCTTAAAGCTGTCAAGAAAGATACGTCTTTTTCAACAGGGAGGATGTAGACTATGAAACCACAGTACCTGTTGTTGGGTTGCTGGGGGAGAAACCTTGCCTGTTGCGTGTCCGAGGAAGAGGCTCTTACGACGAGAAGTATGAGGAGATGCTCAAAACCTAGGGCACCCAAACACTGTCCTAGCGACAGGAGAAAAGGCTGTTCACCAATGGAACTACACGTGAGTAGCTTATCTCAGCGGGAGGCTGGGGTTGGGTTTATACTGACCGTGTTCAGTAGAAAATAAAAGGCAGGGGGTTCAGCTGATGTTCTTTTGTGCACAGGCTTGATGTGTCAGATAAGGAACTGTTATCTTTAGACAGCTAAGTAACTAAATGATTAGCCATCGCATTCATTAATTGCCCTGCAACAAGATCACTTCCCCCAATAACAGTCAGCAGTAGGATTAGACTACCTAATTCCCAAAATGCTCTTTCACAGCATGATAACCTGCATTGGTACAAGAGGCTCAGGACTTATTCCTGGTTGATGGCTTAGGCCCGTGATGGCGAACCTTGGCGCTCCAGATGTTCTTGGACTTTGATTCCCAGAAGCCCCTTTGAATCCACACGAAGGGGTTTGCTGCGATTAATCCGCCCCGCGCCACCCTCGTTGCTCCTGGAAGCGGAAGTAAAACGCGCCCGGACGGGCACGTTTTACTTCCGCTTCCAGGAGCAACGAGGGCGGCGCGGATGAATTACAGCAAACCCCTTTGTGCGGATTCATGGGGGCTTCTGGGAATCAAAGTCCAAGAACATCTGGAGCGCCAAGGTTCGCCATCATGGGTCTAGTTGATGCTGTGTCCTGCTGTACAACATATGGCCTTCCTGCTGTCAATAGTAACACCACTGCTAGTTTGTACATAGACCAAGGCTTCATAAGAAGTGAATCAATGGGAAGTGAGGCTGGGCCACGAGTCCATGCTGGAAGCTGGGTAGAGAATAATGGAATCCCTGACTAACATGGGACATTTTTTCATCCGCTTCTTATTCAAGGGTCCCCATTTTTATTGATAGGGATGCAAGGGTTGTTGTATGCTTACGAACCAAAGAACCAGGCAAAAGCGTAAGAATCAATAACATATAATTAACATTAGTTATTAGAAAACTTTTCATGTGTTCCCAAAACAGCCATATTGAGATGCAACCATTTTAGTTCAATCTACTGGCAGGAGTAGACATAGAATTTTCATTTTTTTAATCAATTGATTATCAGTTCTTCATTTTCAATCAAGCAATAAAGCACCTGTGATCTTCATCATCCATTCATAATACAGTGAAACCTCAGTTACCGTAATTAATATTGGTGTTCTCCAGGACGTTTCTTACAGCAAAAAATACTTTAACCGAATTTCCCATAGGAATGCATTGAAAACCAAAATACAGTGGTACCTCGGATAAAGTCGCGGTTTTCATGCACACGTGATGCATCGCATAAAGTCCAAAACCGCTTTTAAAAAATGACGTTATCCGAGGTATTTCGTATAGGAACGTCGGATAAAGGCCATTTTTTGATATTATCCGATGCATTGCCCATTTGATTCGGATAAAGTCCAAACTTGTGGAACGGAGTTTGGACTTTATCCGAGGTTCTACTGTACATTCACTGAAACACGGTTTCCCATAGGAATGCATTGAAAATCAATTACCGTATTTTTGGACCATAAGACGCACCCAGTTTTCAGAGCAGGAAAACAAACAAAAAATATTTAATACTGTATTTTGCACCATCAACCAATGGTGGCGCTGCAGGGGAAATGGGCAGGCAGGCCAATTGTACTGAGGAAGAAGATACTCTAGCCTCCTGGCTCTCCTTTCAACCAGGAAGCATGTTTTCCCCCTTTCTTTTAAGCACAGGTTTGGTTTCCCATTTAAATGCATTGGGAACATACAAACAGAAAACTTTTGAATACAAGAAATTTATTTCCAATGCATTTAAATGGGAAATTGTGATTTTCGCCCTCTAGTGGCCACTTTTTTTCATATGTTTTTCCCCCTGCTCCGGAACAGCTGAGAGGCAGCAGAAGTAGTCTTAGGCCAGCTGTGGCTCTTGTAAAACATCCTTTTACAACAGCCACAGCATTTGGACTATAAGACAATTTCCCATTTAAATGCATTGGAAATAAATTTCTTGTATTCAAAAGTTTTCTGTTTGTATGTTCCCAATGTATTTAAATGGGAAACCAAACCTGTGCTTAAAAGAAAGGGGGAAAACATGCTTCCTGGTTGAAAGGAGAGCAAGAGGCTAGAAAACATGCGTCTTATGGTCCAAAAAATACAGTAATCCATTCCAGGGGTGGGTGGGTGGGTGGGAATCCGTAAACAGATCCACTATTTTCTATGGCTTCCCTTTTGTTATGCAAGCTGTTTGTTAATCAAGGTTCGTTCCACCATGTATCTGGTCCTGGCAATAAAGGGTGGAAACTAGATCCACAGATCAATTCACAAAGTTTCTCCTACCTAATAAGGTGCTTCCTTTTATCATTTAACCTGTTCTATCTCCATATTAATGTGCATTTCTGAAAACTATTCTGCCCAATTATTACTTTTTTTAATAAGGTATTCCCTTAAGAGGACTGAAGGCTGGCTTTTAAAAATATTAATAGGTAACGGGTACTTGAGTTGACGCAACGGGAAAAATGCCTTCCCTTGCAGCAGAAGTGTTTGGAAATGGGAGGGAGATGGTGTCATCGTGTGCCAGATGCTCCCTAGAGGCTTGTGGGCCATTTCTAGCCACTCCAGGTAGTTACTACCTGTTAAAAACCTTTTAAAAGTCAGAAATGTGGCACCTTGGAAAATGTCTTAATACATGTAATAAAGAAAATGCTCCACTCAGAACAAAGGGTTCTGGGTCAAAGTCTGTCTCTCTGATAGTACCTAAGCCAGTGGTGGCGAACCTTGGCACTCCAGGTGTTCTTGGACTTTGGGAACCCAAGTCTCTGTGAATCCACACGAATGGGTTTACCGCGCGTACATGCAGTAAACCCATTTCGTGTGGATTCAGAGACTTGGGCTTCTGGGAACTGATGTCCAAGAACACCTGTAGTGCCAAGGTTCGCCATCACTGTAAGCTACTCACCAAAAATGAGGACTTGGGCCTTGAATGTCTTCACAAGGCCAAGCTGAATACCAAAACTGGTGCTCCAACACTCTTCTGCTAAAAACGTCCTTTTCTTCCCAGCCTGAGCTTTACTTCTGTAGGTAAAGCAAGCCCAGTGGAGGTCGAGTCTTTAGGGCTTTTAATTTGGTTTATAAGTTTAGTCTGTGAACCATGCGTCGGCCCCATGTTTGGCACATCTTTTTGAAAAAGCAACCAGTACTCTTCCTAGTCCACACTCCCAACTATGGCTAGGTACAGACGTCCCAAAATGACCTCCCTTCAAGTACAAAATCTTACCTCGTGTCATCTCTGTGACACAAAACAAAGTCTTATGGAAATCTGGAGTTTCTTCAAGTCACTTCTTATGTCCTCCCTCCATGGAAGCCTGTTGCTTGAGTCATAATATAAGCTATGCCAGCAACTGACAGCTGGAAATTGGTCACAGGTGGCAAGACAGAACAAAAACTCTGGGGGGATTCACCCCACCTGCATATGCTGGGCTGGGCATTGAGCATCTTTCCATTAGATTCAGATTCAAAGCCTTGTGTGAGCAGGAGGATTCAAGGCACGGAGATACCATGGCTGTTCCAAGCAGGCTGAAAATGAGTTCATTTCCCTGGATATTCAAACACTGCCGCTGCTCCCATCCCTGTCCCAATGCACATGGAGACCACGCCATAGCCTCTGAAAGAAAAGGGCTAGTTATCGCACTGTGGTTTGGACTGCATTCTATGATTTTTCAGAGACAAATCATCCAATATTAAATGTCAGCTCGCATGCAATTTTGGTATCTGCTCTTCCCAATTTACATCTTGCAACACAAAACTTGAGGATTGTTTTTACCACTTAAAAACATTATAAAGTTACAATATCAAATCTGTAAGCATAGCAACATATGAGAAACCCTTAGCTTTGATTCACCAAGTTCATCTCCTGCTATACAGTAGATGCCATTTTATGGTTGTGCAGACTTTGGTGCAGCACAGTATACCGAGTATGCAATCAGTATACTTTCAGTTCCAAGAAAACGGCTTTCAGTTAAATGCAGTACACTGCACAACGATTCTGCTACTGGGAATAACACGTGATTTACATGATATCAAGTGTGATGATTCCAAATCTGAACTAAGAATTTGCCTATCACATATAGATTCTAAGTTATAGGCATGTTATATCTGTTTAAATGGTATTGGGTAATGTATTTTTAAATTGGAACATTATAACAATTGCAGCTACCACTGTGCCTGCTGCCGCCTCAGCTGAATCACGTCCCCTGGTGGCATGCATGTTCCAGCAGTGGCTGGGCATGTCTGGGCAAGTCAGTGAGCTGACATCAGAAATAGGTCTATAAGGCGAGATGGACCAAGGGCTTGTCTCTAGCGCGAAACCATCTAATTGGATATTACAGATAGGCCATAGTGAGCTTGTTTTGAGCTAAAGACGAGTAGGTGCAGCTGTGTTAATAAACCAGACAATTTTTGCTACATTTGTGGCAAATATAACCCACATGGATCAATGCAAGAACCTAACCAAGAAGGTGAGATTTGCTTACTCACAATCCTGACAACCTAGGCAGAATCGGACTTCAGACTTGGATTCAACACATTTGATTTAGTATGGGACATGTGGATTAGACCAAGTAGCGGACAATATTTATTTTTTTGTGATGCAGTGGTATTGGTGCATTTTGGCAACAAAAGCAGCAGCGGGAAACTGTAGCAAAATCAGTGAGCTTAACAGAATCAAAAGTGCAAAAAAAAAATACTAATACAAAACATGACTTTTTAAAAAAAACTTCAGTGACTCCTAAACTGTTTGCCAGGTTGAGCCTGCAAGAGAGCAAGTTTTGCAATAACTGTATAAACAAGTTTCTCCAGTTGAGAAATCAACTGTGCAACACCTACCTCCAACAGTTTCTGGGGTGGGATAGCTACTAAACCGCATACGTCTAGGCCGGGAGGGTGGGGTTTCTTTCTTCCTAGTATGCTTCAAAATTATCGTCAAAGCGGCCCCTGCTCACCTGTTTCCTCTCCGCTTCATCTCATTGAGCAGAGTGACCACCTGGCGAGCTCCAGTGCATCCGAGTGGGTGACCCAGAGCAATGGCTCCGCCAAGAGGATTGACCTTCTCCATGGGGATGCCCAGCTTCTCCACGCAGTAGACAGCCTGGAGAGGATACAACGCAGTCAAGGTCATCTTCAAGAGCTGGCTCAGGCAATCTTCTCAAAGTGGGGAAAACATCTGGAATTAACTTACTTCTTTTCCCTGATTCGGTCAGATTTTTCTTTTTAATAAAGAGATCTCGTATTTTAAAATAATTGAGTACACCTCTTCTTTTTCAATGTCTCCACCCCATACTTAATGCACAAGAGTGAGCTAACCTTAGAATTATCTGAGTTAATTGCGAGAGAAATGTATGCTTACATCCCCAAATATATGCACATTACATCTGCAGAAAGAAAAGGACTTAGCAGCAACAACTCAGCTGTTCTTAAGACACTACACAATTTACCAACTCAGCTAGACCTCATATGCTAAGAGCTACTAGGGTGAGACCCTCCTCCCCACATCTGCTGGTAAAAAAGGAAACTCCTGGTTCCTCTTTCCATTAAGAACCCAATGGGATGGTAGAGGTCTTAAATAAATAAATCAATTAAAAAAACATTATTTGTGAAAGCCATTGACATCTGCAATCTATTCTGCTTCTATAGTTTTGCATGGTTTGAACAAAGTGCAAATAGGATGTGTTTAACAAAACTGAATTCGTTTAGCCCTTATGTAGTCGGATACAACTGGCTTTTGAGCAAGGGTTGGCCTTGACCTTACCAGGAACACAACAGAGAAAGACGCTAATTCCCTCCCCTCCAAAGTTAACCAAGATCAACAAAGTTCAGCCAGACAGGCAACTCACCTGACTAGCAAAGGCTTCGTTGATTTCAAAGATATCAATGTCATTCACAGTCAATCCTGCAATGCACAAAATACTTGGTCAGCTTTCCCATGGCGAACCTGTGGCCTGCAGGCCTAACCCAGCTCATGAGGCTAACCAAAGGGAATACAGGAAGCTGCTTTATACACAGTCAGAGGCTTCATCCATTGAATCCACTGTGGACGGAAGCAACGGTTCTCCTGAGTTTCCAGGACGTTTCCCCACTTCCACCCAGGAATGAACCTGGTACCTTTCGCACACAAGGTGCTCTGCCACTCGGCTATACGTCTGCTTTCCTCTCCTCTGGCCTGACATAATGTTTTTGCCAAGGACACTTTCTATTCCCCACAGCCAATCCATATGGATCTGTGTTTCCCAGCCTTTGGATTTTGGACTCCAATTCCCAGAAGCCTAAGACAATTCTCCAAAGCTCTGACCAGTGACTTAGGCTTCTGGGAATTAAAATCCAAGAACCCAAGGTTGGGAAATGCTGCTCTGTGAACCCACAAGAATGGGTTTACTGTGCATACTCATCAGCCTGAGGCTGGTACTGATGAAGCTGCTGCCCTCCCTCAAGATGGATTCATGTGGGATTTAATCCACTTGGGGACCCTCACCCTTCCCTGTGGACTTCGGTGCCCAAGGCCGTTAGTCCTCAGGGTGGTCAGGTTAGGTAATCACCACCTGACACACTTGCATTGAGTCGCTGGCAGTATGGTCTACTCTATTACCATAGCAGGATAACCTGGCCAGACTGGTAGTTGATATATATGACAGCTAAATACAGAAGCACATCTATCTACAGGTCGCCCATGACAAGGAACCCTATACTGTATTTTAAATTTGTGGACAGTGGCTTCTAAAGGCCAGTTTTAGTAATGTGCCATAAAAATATATGTATTTCAGGATTTTTTTTATTGAATACTTTTAGATTTGCAGATAACTGAAACTGTGGATATTGAACCCACTGATCTAGAGGGTGACCTGTATAATATAAAAACTACCAAAATAATATTTGACACACCCATGTAGGTGAGCGCTGATGGTATAGTTGCATCATTCACACAAAGCTGCCAAGGATTGCCAGATTAATATACAGTACTGTAGTTGCCAAACACCATGGGAATGTAGAGCTTGTTATCAGATTATGCAGGTCTATCATGACAGAATAGCACCTCTAAGGTAAAAAAAGGGGGAAGAAAAGGAGGTATTCAGCAAGACGCTTGCATGGGGACTTGATGTGAAGAAAAACCTTGTGACTTGAGTTTTATTTAGAGTATATTTTTCCACTGATCACCCAGATAACAGCTCATTTACAGATGCCAGTGAGACTTCTCTATCATTGTTAGGATTAAATTAGGATAATAAAGCACTATCATATTATTGGCCTTGTTTTGCCCAAACAAACAGAGACTGTGGTGGCTCAAGTGGTTAAAACGAGGGTGGCATGGGCTGGATGAATCGCAACAAACCCCTTCGTGTGCATTCACCGGGGCTTGGGCTTCTGGGAATTGAAGTCCAAGAACATCTGGAGTGCCAAGGTTCGCCATCACGGCACTAAGAGAACCAGAATCTCCTGCATTTCCCAATAAAAGCTTATTCCAGTGTCCCAGCCATTCAAAGTTTTCCCTCGTAAGGTCAGTTCTTACCAGCTTTTTCCAGGGCCATTGGAATGGCATAGGCTGGTCCTATGCCCATGACATCAGGTGGGACCCCAACCACAGCATACGATCTCAGCACCCCAAGGATAGGCAGGCCCAGCTGTGATGCTTTCGAACGTTTAGCCAGGAGAACAGCTGCGGCACCATCACTAACCTGACTTGAATTGCCTAGAGAAAAGAGATCACGTTAAGGCACACTCCAGGGCTAAAATGCACATGGGTCACTCAGGATAGGGAAACAAAAGTCAGGTTCATTCTAAGCCGTTTGCAGGCCCCAGTTAAAGTGGTAGAGGGGAGAAGTTCCTGCTGCCTGTCTAAACAACAGTGAGCAAGACATCTCTTTACGAAGCTCTAAACCAGGGGTGGCCAAACTATGGTCCTTGGACTGGATCCGGCCCCCAACACCAATTCATCTGTCCTACGCCGCCCTCGTCACTCCCGGAAGCAAAATTTGCCATATGGGCGCATTTTTCTTCCGCTCACAGGACCGACGTGGGCCAGATGAATTGACGTCGGGAGTCAAATTGGCCCAAGGAGTTTGGTCACCCCTGGTTTAAGCAGAGAAAATGGCAGCCTAAAATCTATCTCATCCTGTTGCAAAACGTATCTGTTGCAAAACAGATTGCAAGGCGTGTTTTACATCCACTTCCAGTGGGAAGAACCAAGTGACCAGCCCGCTGAATCACGTTACTGACCCACGGCCCGAAGAGTTTGGGCACTCCTGCCCTAAATGGTTAGGGACCTTGTTACTTTACGGAACAGAATGTCTCTCCCAAAGATCTTCTGCCCACCTCACCTGGTCCTCCCAAAGTATGCAACTCCAGGTGCTGATGTGATGCCGAAAAGGACAAAAGTTTCAACCAGGAAGAGAGCCTTCTCAGTGATGGCTTCTCTGTTATGGAACTGTGGAGTTGCATCAGGCACCATCCCTTGATATATTTTTTAAAAAAAACACCTCACAGCTGCTTTACTTAAGAGAAGCCTTTAAAGACATCAACCCTCCAGGCAATTAGATACAGTAGACCCTCACATAACGACGTTGCTTAGTTCCCCAAGTAGCGTTGCTATAGGGGAAACGTCGCTGTGTGGTTTTCAATGGCAGCTGCGCCATCAAGCGGCAAAAAACTGTCATCCGCACAACATTAAAAAAAGTCGTTAATCCGCACGACGACGGTTTTTTGTCGTTGCGCGGAGTCACATGGTGAGTGACGACGCGTCGGTAGCGGAAATGATGCTATTTGAACACGTCGTTAATTGAGGGTCCACTGTACTGATTACCCCCAGACTGGATATTTTGTTGATGGAGTTTTATTTGCAATATGCTGTCACCTTGGCTGGACGGCAGATTATCTTAACGTTATTTAATTTTTATGACCATTCATGATGAGTTTAACTCTCCCAGAGTGGACATTTCTCCTAGATGAGCAGTATATAAATATATTAAACAAATCAACAAATCACTACAGTTAGAGCTTGCCAAGTTAAGTTAGTCACTCTTTGCTTACTTCAGAAACCCAGCTCCTTTTTGGCTTCGTTTTTAAAAAATCATATTTTCCCTGCTTTACTGGCCATACTCCGCTACATTAAGCAACATGCCCCTGTGTACTCAACAACTCTACCCAGATAGTTTATGGTGGCACAGGTTTTACTGGCTTGTGCAATTTTAGGAGCACAGATTTCCTTCCCACAAAGTACAAACATCTCCTACTCAACCCATGCCTTCCTCCCCTGCTCCACCTCCTGTCCATTTGACTGGTGCTTCTGCTGCCTACCAGCTGTAGTGGTTCCATGTGCCTTGAAGGCTGGCTTTAATTTAGCCAATCCTTCCAAGGTGGTGCCTGGCCTGATCCCTTCATCTTGAACCACAGTGATCGTTTTCTCATTGCCCTGGTCGTCAGTGATCTTGGTCGTCACAGGAACAATCTCTGTTTTAAACCATCCCATCTGCTGGGCTCGAGCAGCTCTGGAAAAAAATGCCATGAGGATTACTTTTAAACAACATTTTAAAAACAACCTTAAGGGCATGACTGTACAAAATAAGGAAAGATGCTCCAAAAGTGTTTCACAGCTTTTTAGGACAGTTATCTTCCTGAAGTCACTCAAACTTCAATAGAAATATGGAGGGACGACGCTGTCTCTGTAAGCAATTTGCTTCTAAAAAGAATCTCAACAAGGATCTCACTGCTTTTTGTGTTTCCCAATTTGCCCTCAAGTTACAGTTCTAGCAAAAAGCAGATTATTGGATTCAGACATGATGCTGATCATCTTTCAGTGTCCCCTAATTGGAAGATGCAGATTTTCAGCTGGAGTGTAAATAAAAGGGGAAATCAGAAGTGGGAACAGTTAGCTCCTTCATGCCTTGCCAGCAACTCCTGGACACGTGCCAACGTTACTTTAACGTTACCTGGCATGAAACTCCCTCCGCCTCAGTCCTCTCCTTGTCCCCTCCTGGGTCTCCCAGACACAGCTCCAATTTGGGACTACTAAGACTCCGAGCCATTTTCCATGGATTGCTGGCCCAGCAAACTATTACCGTGATGGCGAACCTTGGCACTCCAGATGTTCTTGAACTTCAATTCCCAGAAGCCCAAGCCCCCTGTGAATCCACACAAATGGATTTACTGCGATTCATCTGGCCCGCACCGCCCTCGGCGTTCCTGGAAGCGGAAGTAAAATGCGCCCTTTCCAAAGAGGGGTCGATCCGCCAGCCTGTTTGGGAAGGGCAGCGGGTATCAGACGCTTTGATGCCCATTGCCATTTCCAAACAGGCAGGTGATCCAGGCGGGTTGTGTGTGTTTCTGGGAACTTTTCCCCAGCCTTTCTTCAGAAACCCGCCTGGATCGCTAAGGGGCTTAGCGATCCAGGAGGGGTGTGTGTGTGTGTTTCTGAAGAGAGGCCGAGGACCTTTTCCCAACCTCTCTTCTGGATCCCCCCCCTCCGGGCTGGATCACTAAACCCCTTAGCGATCCCGGTGTGTGTGTTTCTGAAGAGAGGCTGGAGAAACTTTTCGCAGCCTCTCTTCAGAACCACCATCACCCGGGCTGGATTGCTAAGCCCCTTAGCGATCCAGGCAGTCAACGTCAGGAAATTTGAGGAAAATGTTTGCATCGCACGACAATAACTTAATGTTGTGTGGTGCAAAAGTTTTCCTCAAATTTCCCGAAGTTGTGCGGTGCACACGTTAACCAGGGTATTACTGTAATTGCTTTGATTTGCTAACTGAGATTAACAGGGGAAAGGCCAAGTTCTGGCCACCTAGCCCAGCAGTGATTCTCCTGAGTATACACAAAGTAAACCCCCAATAAGTAAATCACTATTTCTGTGAGCTAACAGCAACATATCATGGCACTTTGAAGACTGTCTGAGGAAGGAGATTTTGACCCATGAAAAGCTCACACTGAAACAGATAGGCTAGACCAGTGGTGGCGAACCTACGGCACACGTGCAAGAGGTGGCACTCCTAGTTCTCTCTGCCGACACCCGTGCAGTCACCCCAGCACAGAGTTCACCCCGCCCCTCTGCCCAGCAGCCCAATGGGAGCGTTTCCTTGTTCCCCAATTGCTGCGTTGGCACTTTGCAATAAACAAGTGGGTTTGGGGTTGCAATTTGACACTTGGGTTTCTAAAAGGTTCACCATCACTGTGCTAGACTTTGAAAAGCCACATTGTGTTGATTCCTCCCCCCCCCACACACACACACACACACTCCTTTAAACTCTGTCAATAAGCAGTGTGTGGTAGAATATACAGAGAAGGCAGACAAGAGATAAATAAAGAACTTGCCTCTCTGTCCAACAGCCAAAAACCTCTACATCTTCCTCTTTCTCACCAAACACTTACTTTTGTTGGGAAGTGAGGGCAAAGGCATCTTGCTTTTGCCGGGAGACCCCAAATCTTTCTGCCACATTCTCAGACGTTATTCTGAAAAAGACCAGTACTGCGGTGATTACAAAAATGGTTCAAAAGTTTTAAACAACCTACAAATGTAAATGAACTCCAAACCAACCTTGCAAGTCAATGAGGCTTGCCTCAGGAATCAGTTCAAAAATACACGGCACAACCTTAAGGGATTATGATCAGAGGCACCAGCTCTCAATGAAATTCAAAAGGCAAGTTGGAAAATGAATTCACATACTTAACTACCAAATTTGCTTCACCTGGAACATACAGTGGAACCTCAGTTAACATAAAAATCGCACAACAGAAGGAAATCCATAGAAAATAGTGGCTTGGTTTATGGAACTTTTTCAGAACAGATTAATTGGTTTTCAATGCATTCCTATGGGAAACGTTTTGTTTCAAGTATTTTAGTTTTCAATGCATCCCTATGGGAAATTCAGTTAAAGTAATTTTTGCTGTAAGGAATGCATTAATTACATTAACCGAGGTTCCCCTGTATATGCATTACATTTGTGTAACATGTCAACTTTTTTTTTGGTTCTGCACATAGCAGAACAAGGCCACGATCCTGAGGTTAACATAGATGCCGGTTCTACAGTACTTGCTTTGTGTTCCACCTTGGGATCAGGAGATTTATAGGAAACAATTACAGCCATTTGTTTGGATAAAAGAGTGTAAAAAAACCCTTTAAAGTAGAAGGGGAAATGCTTACCCCATTGGGATCAAACAATCTCTGGCTTTAGCATTGTCCATCAAGCGAGAGCTGACATTCCCAGGGTTGTTATTCTCTCCTAAAGACATGCTCTCTACTCTGGAGAGAAAACAGATAAGCAGATAGGCTTTTGTCAATGCTATTCATATGGAAAAACTATTATGGAAATTCCTGAAGGGGGCAATTAAATGCCTCATTGATCATTTTAATACAAACAGCTATTCAAACAAGATATTGTAGAATGGGGTGCCCAAATCTTTCGGGGGGGGGGGGGGGGCTGTGGGCCAGTCAAGTGGTTTAGGGGGCTGGTCACTATTGCCTGTGGGCCAGATCCAGCCTGATGCCCTTGTTGCTCCCAGAACCGGAAGTAAAATGCGCCCATACGGGTGGCGGATCCAGCCCATGGGCCGTAGTTTGGGCACCCCTGCTGTAGAACATAACTATCAATTTACTCCCTGAACACCCAACTTGAGAAATTGGGCTATCCAGAAAAACCACCTGCCACAATCCTATATCTACCAGCTTCTAAGTCATGGTTTCCCAACTTTTTCAATCCGGGAGCTGGGATTAGCTTCAAGGTCCGGACGGCCATTTTGCCCTGCCTGCACGATGGGGTAGCCATTTTGTCCCAACAGCTTCAAAAGGGCTGGCCATTTTGTTTCTCAAATGCCCTTGAAGGGGTGGGAGGCCACATGCCCATGGACCTTAGGTTGGGAATCCCTGTTCTAAAGAATGCCCACTGAAATCAGCTGGAGTCACTTCTTGGCAGACACTTACAGGACCAAGATGTCAGTTCTCTTTCTGTTTAAAAGGCACTTGCAACCTGAAACAATCCAGACTCATTTAATCTCTGAAGAGGAGATTGGGGAACAGCATTGTTTTGAGGACTGCAGTAACCACTACCAGTTCAAGACCAAGGGAAAGGGAAAATGCTCTTAAGTGCATTGACTTCCAAGAATTGTACCTCTGCTGAGAGAACAGTTTTGAAATCTGGAAATCTATAGGTTGCAGTATAAGCCCCTGAGAGCAGTAAACATGAAGCACAAGGTGTCAGGTCTATGCTTTATTTTAATAGATGAGGTTTTCCCAGAGCCAGAGGGATGGAACAGCTCCACACAAGAAGCATCTTGAATTGCACAACAGGAACTCAAAGAAACTGCTCATGCAAGGAACCTTTGTCCTACATTATTCTAGCAAGTCACGGCACGTACAGATTATTACAAAGCTAACAATAAAATATGAAGTCTGGACTAGAACACAGAGACATTCCCAAAAGAAGCAAAGCTGTATTGAGACATCATCCCACTGGGGAAAAATTGGCCACTGCTATGGATTTTACATTCATTTGAAGAAGGTAAGTGGCCCTCTATGAAACTGCACATATACAACTCATTTTGTGAAGCAGGCTTTAAAAGGGAAGTGGAATAATGACCTTGTTTGGTGAGACAAGAGCTGGCATACAAGCTGAATGTCATACATTTAATTTCCCCAACACCAATTTTGAAACAGTATATAAAAAGCAGGGCTCTACATGATGTTCTGCACATCCTGCATCTCTGGAAACTTGGAAAAATTACTTTTTTGAATTACAAATCCCCCCCAGAGCACATATGTCTGTAGTCATCTATCATTTTTATCATGTTTTAGCATTGGTTTTGCAGGCATGAAGAGACTGAAAATAATCCACACCAAAATGCCTGGATATTACAGTTAAGAAACTTCACTTGTCCTACATGTGGCAGCTGCAAAGCTCCTTCAAAGGTTCTCTCTGGAGCCAAGTACTTTATTCTAGTATGGTTACAGGAATAACTGAAGAGGAAAGGGGTTCAGGAGTTCATAGTCACATGGAGTACTAGCAGTAACCATGTGCACTAAAAAAGGACACATGCTCATTTAATGTGCTGTGATCATTAACTCCTACAAAAGCCCTTACAAAACAAGAGGTGACAATTTTCTCCACTACATACTGGAAAAGACATGGGAATAATTCTAGGCACATCTAAGGTGTTTGAGTTATTGACTGCCCTATGGATTTTCACTGGACACACACTGTGAAATTTATATCTGTAAGCGTAGGTTCCAGGTTTTGCAAAACAGGCTTTGACACACTGTTCCAAAAATAATTCTGAAAAATGGGAAGACTGTTCTAGGAAGTAAATCAAGTGCTCCCAATTTCTTGAGTAATTATAAATTCAATTAAAGATGAACTCTTCCAAGTTGCATCACCAAAATAAGTTTTTTATCAGTCATATCTTACATAAGAACATAAAGGGTTTCTTAAACATGTATCAAACTTTCAAAATGTCAACATTGATCTTAAACTGGAGTCAAGGACTGTTTTGTTGGCTGATTTGGATGAAATAAATATAGACAAAAATATGAAAGATTTGTTATCTATCTTCTTAACAATAGCAAGACAGCATATTGCAAGAAATTGGAAAAATAATTTGAAGTTAGAAGTGGATGACTGGTATAAAGAGATTTGGGAAATACTGTAGCCTTGAATTATAAACTCATATGGGAATTGAACCTAAAAAAGTATAATTTTAAAAAAAACAAATTTTGGGATATCTGGAAGCCCTTTTTGGAATATACATTGATTAAAAGTAAAGGCAGTTGCCCAGTACCAGACCAAATAAGTTTTTGGAAATAATAATGCATTGTAAGCCAAATACGGCTTTTTCCAGGGCATTGTAGATAACACATGGGTGAAATTGTTTTATTCTTATTTTGAATTATTATGGGTAGTTAAGAAATAAGAATTGGGTAAATGAATAGCATTACTTTGTATGAGTTATGAAAATGTATAGATGTAATATGTTTAAGATGGATAACAGGTGTTATAAGCATGAGTAAACCCATATAACTGAGATAATTTTTATACTATGTTGTATTGTTTGTTTGTTATTTCTTGACTTTTTCTTTTCTGTATTATGTCTATTAAAATCAATAAAAAATGTCAACATCACTTGTCTTAAAATAGATAAAATGTTTATGATCTGCACCAGAAGGCAATATGCAAGAATTATTAACACATAGCATTTCCAGCAAAGCAAAGGGCTTACCCACAGGCCAAGCCAATGTCATAAGATCCATTCCTGATGCCACCTGAAAATAGAACAAATCTTCATCTAAATCTGGCACCACAACCCAACCCTGCTGGCTTATTTAGCCCTGCCCGGGGTTTTTAATGAGGGTTTGGGGGTTTTATGGATATTTTAATATTTTATAGTTTTAATATTTGGTTGTATGAGGTTATTAAAATGATGTGAACCGCCTTGGGTTGCCGAGTCAAGAAAGGTGGCAATACAAGTTCAAAAAATAAATAAAAATAAATGAATCTTGTTGGAATTCATTTTTTGCTTCCACCAATGTGGCACAATTAGTTACTTATGGAGTAGAAAAAGAGCACTTTTTCTCAAGGATGGCAACATTTTAAAGAACAAATCCATCTTAACAGTTTTTAACTATTTAACTATTCCTGTTACATTACATGCTATTAAGTTCCAAGTTGCAGCTCCTCCGGAGGCTTAGTGGTTAGGGCGCTGAGCTGGAGACTGGAAGGACGGGTTTCAATACACGAAAGCTGCACTTGGGGACATGAAAGGAGCCTCATTCGGTCATCCTCTAAGAATCCTTTCAACCCAGAGTAATCTCACACGAAAACACACACTTCCAAATTACGTTTAACAGCTCTACACAGATCTTGTAAATTAGAATCATTTAAGTAACATTTCAAAAATTACTATTCCCATTGTCTTTGAAAGAAATTAAATTGGCTGAAATTTCATTCTGTCCATAAAGACAACTGTCATTCCATTCCATCATCTTGAGTTTTGTTTTGATCGGGATATTCAAAAGTTTTAAAACTAGCCCTACTTTGTAATCTGAAATCTCACAATTAAGATAATTGTGTGGCAAATCTGTGTAGCCTCGGTCGAGTGGGCGGTATAGAAATCCAACAATTAAATTAAATTAAAAATGTACTAAAAAGAGATTCCTGATTACCTAGAGTTTTGTTTGTAAGAAAGGAAGTCCCAGGCTCTTGCTATGGGAAGGAATAGTGTTGAAAATATGCAAATCATGTTTGCAAAATATCAAGTGATGGCAGGGAACAATCTCTGGGCCTGGCATTACCATCTGTGTCTTGCTTTCATAAGGCAAATTTCATACTAATTAAGGACACAGTATTTGATTTATTCAAGTGCTACATTTCTTTTGAGTGCAGAATTTTATCTCTTAGCACCACCCTCTTTCTTACCAGCAATATTGATCAAGGCTTGTAATCCAGAAGAACACTGCCTGTTAACACATTGCAATGGCACAGTCTCTGGAATGCCACTAAAACAAAACACAACGAAAGAATGTATTAGCACAGGAACAAAGCTCATAATCAATCTTCAAGGCAGCCACTTCACATTCAGATGGACTAATTCGATTTATGAAGGATTAATGTTGAGCTCATTCCACTTTGTGTCATAAGGATTACTATATCAAACCTTAGGTTTGGTCACAAGGGTTTAAGTCAGATACAAAATCAGTTGTTATTCAGGAACTGTAGCTTAAATGTTATCGCTACAGAATAGGGATTCACAACCTGCGGCCCACGGCACCATTTCATGTGGCCCCACATATGAAGTGACATGTGGTGGAGGAAGGGCAAAATAGCCGTCTGGCACCTGAAGTTGTCTGAGGTAGCGTGAC
This sequence comes from Bradypodion ventrale, assembly GCA_035047345.1. Classification (NCBI taxonomy): domain Eukaryota; kingdom Metazoa; phylum Chordata; class Lepidosauria; order Squamata; family Chamaeleonidae; genus Bradypodion; species Bradypodion ventrale. Next base: position 132,476,427 of record JAWDJE010000006.1, on the reverse strand, counting down.
CTGGCCCCCAGCTTTAAAAGGTTGAGAACTCCAGCTATAGAAGAAGTCAGATCATCTACCTATTTGTTTCACCACTGTTAACCTCTTGAGGCACAGTGTCTTTAGTATCCAAAAGAAAATTGTCAAGACACTACAGCATTTTTCTACATGAAAACCACTTTATGTAGACACAGGAATCATATCACACACTAAAAAATTAGCAGTGCAATAACTTCCTTTCCTATTTGAGCATCCAGCTATCTGCAGTTCAACAGGTATCTGACCCTTCTTTTCCAAAGGGGAATTCTAGTTGTTGACTTAGAGATCTGGCTACCAAGTCAGAGATTAGGAGTTCAATTTCCTACTCTACCTTGTTGGAGAAGAGCCAGCTGGCATGGGCTTAGGTAAACTACAGTTCCAGAAGAATTATAAGCCACGTCTATCTATTTTACACCTAGGGAATCCTGAAAAGTTACCAAAAAACAGAATCAACTTGATAGCATAAACCAGATTATTAATGACCAATTCCTCCAAGCCTGGTCCAGCAACCAGCTGCACAATTGAAATAGGGCAATCGTAAATGCTTCCACCTACACTGTATCTCAATGCTTCTACAATCCAAACATGTAGTTATTTAAGTTGTAACATGCCAGGTACTCAACTTCACCTGCACACTGCCTATCGAGTTACATCTCAGCATACCTTTCTCCTCCTCTACCGAGCTTATCTTTTTGCTCAAGAAAAACCTAAACCATAGTTATCACTGCATCTCTTCCCCACCCCTTAAAGCATAAGAAAGCTCAAAGAAAGAAGGCACAGTGGCACACTTGGTTCCTCTGAGAATCCACCTTCAGCACAAAACTGGAGGACTTATCTTTTCTCTTGTTGCATTTCTTAACTCAGTGCCATGAAACTGGTGCCAAGTATTTTAATTATCTAAAATGTTAGGTAGCAAAGTTCACCTTAGAAACTGTCCAACTCTTGCTGTGAAAGCTCCAGCCCCGGGTTGAAGTACATTTCCTAAGTGCAAAGAGATCAATCCACTTTGGTTATATGCAATTCAGATATATCTCCACAGATACATATTGCAGCAGGTACCTCAATATATAAAAAAAAATAGGACACACCTTGTCTCCCTGCCAGGAAAATAGGCCCAAATCATACTAACACCTTATTACATTAATGATTTCAGCAGATGAGAGGCGGAGAAGCTGAGGAAAAGATACACAACATTGCAACTCTGAGAAGGCTAATTACTCACCAACACAGATATCCCCCAGCTTCTCAGGCTCTAGATGCAGATCTCTAAGGACAGCTGTCATGACTGCAGTTAAAAGCTCATCAGGTGTAGTTTCCTTGAATAACACAGCAGAACGAGATTAAAACCATTCTGACAGTCCCACTTAATGACTTTCTGCAGGCTCAGTTTCTTGGCTGAAAACCCGTCCCAGTGCCTTTTCGGTTCTCTACAAGATGCAGTGGCTCAAGTTGCTAAGACGCTGACTGGGAAGCGGAAGGTCAGCAGTTCGATTCCCGAGTACTGCAGGACGGAAATGAGCTCCCGTCTTCATCCCAGCTCCTGCCAACCTAGCAGTTCGAAAGCAAGAAATTGCAAGTAGATAAATAGGGACCACTTCGGTGGGAAGGTAACAGCGTTCCGTGCGCTCCGGTGTCTAGTCATGCCTGCCACATGACCACGGAAACGTCTGCAGGAGCAGACAGCGTTGGCTCTTCGGCTTAGAAACAGAGATGAGCACTGCACCCTAGAGTCGGATACGACTGGCTTTCGAGCAAGGGAAACCTTTACCTTTACCTACAAGATGCAAGAAAATATCTATTTCTGCAAGCCAAAGAACAACTTTCCTCTTTTATAATCCTCCTATCCTTTCCCTTTATCACCATTCTATTGCTATTTACTAGAAATATCAAACTTTAGACCCCAGAAGTTACATACATCCCCCTTTGGTTCCCCAAACTATCCCCATTTTAATGAAATGTGACATAATGTATGAAACTTTTTTTAGCATTAAATTATCTTTTTGCAAAACACGGGGCATATTTTCAGATGTCAAATAATTCTATGTTCCTCCTTGGAAGAGAAACTGCTGAAGGATAGTATTAGATTTTATTCCTTTTCCCCCTCTTGGAGACGGTTTCTGCTGTGAAAGTGAATCTGCTAGGAAAAGATTAAAAGAGCCCTGTGTCACCTTACAGATAAAGAGCGAAATCTGAATTACAGCAAATTAATTGTAGAATGATAAGTGTTAACAAGTTATTAAGTCCTACTTTTGGACAAAAAACTGGACTCACCCCTTAACAAGTTTATTATGCCAGACAGAGGTTTTCCCGAACTCATTTGCATATCAAGTTAATAATAATAATAAATAATAATAATAATAAAAAATAATAATAACTTCATGTCAGAATCAAGTTCATTAAAAGTATGCACAGTCTTATACAGACTGGGGGCATAAACACAGCATAGACAGTTGACAATGGAAATGTACATCACCAGGCCAGCAGGATATTAAATTAAAAAGGGGGAAGCTCTGCTTTGTGATGAAAACAGTCTTGGGGTATCTTAAAGAAGAAACTAGATTTGTCTGAAGCTTTTGTGGAATGCAGCCACCTCCAGGGGAACAGGTGGACTACAGTCTATGGCATGCCTATCAAGTATCCCATTTTGGCCAGGATTTCCTGTAATTCACCGCTCCGTCACACTCCTTCCTGCCATCATCCCGTATTTGAACGGCCAGGAAAGGAGTTACTGCGCATGCGTGCCACTGCCTCTAAAAGGCACACATGTGCAGTAACCCCTTTCCTAGCTGAAGGGGTTTTTGCGCATGCACGCAGGGGTTACTGTGCATGCGCATCACTGCCTCTGACGTCAGAGGCAGTGGCGCACATGCGCCAATGCCGGCGCCCGGAAACCTTCCCGTATTTGGACACCGGCAACTTGACAGGTATGGTCTATGGATGCTTGTGCAAATAAAGTTTTTGTTGTTGTTGTTCTTATTATTATTATTTATTAGATTTGTACCCTGCCTTACTTGCACAAGTGCGACTCAAGGAGCACAAGTGCGACTCTTGTTTGTTGTATTATGTTGCTGTTGTCTATTTAATTGTTTCTACACCGACCAGAGTGGGGCATATCCCAAATGGGCGGTATAAAAATGTAATAAACAAACAAATGACACTCGCTAGACTTTAAGGATCCCAAGACTCTTTTTGTCGTCACAGTAAAAAAATCAACGCTGAATCTGACTCTTTACCCAGTTGTTGAGAGATGGCTAAACCTGGAATCAAAGGTCGCTGGGTTGGTGATAAAAAAATAATTTGTGGCCCAGGTTTCATAACCCTCCTCCCACATAAAGTTGGTCAATAGTAATAACTTTGTGTCAGAAATCATTCTGGGTTGAAAGGATTTTTACTGGAGAAACTCCCAATGAGGCTCCTTTCACGTCCCCAAGAGCTGGGACAGAGATGGGTGCTCATTTCCGTCCTGCAGTACCCAGGTCTCGAACTGCTGACTTGCCAGCCTTCCAGCTAACAAAGCGAGCTTCTTAACCAATGAGCCACCGCAGGCGGTCAAGATAAAGAAGAAAAGGTGGTTGTGAAACTCTTTTTTTGTTGCAATATTTGGGATTTTCAAGGGTGACCAGCCAGACTCCTTCCAAGAGGAGCAGAGATGGGAGGTAGGTTATTCCTAAAGAGTGGGATGTGGCGGGAAGGAAAACCCTTCTGAAAGGCTGGCAGTCTTACTTGTGTGCATGACAAGCTCTCCCTGGCTAAGGGATTCTGGGACTTGTAGTCCGAATAGGACATGCTGAGTTGAGTGGAGGACTGTGTCTGTTTCAGTGAGTGCCCAAACCTTCCTCACCCCTTTGGTTAACTGGAAGGGGGGTATTTGGGGGGCTGCAGCCCTCTCCAAAAAAGTAACTTTTCAAAACTTTCTTGGGGAGGGGGCATCCTCTCGCCTGCTCGGTGGCCATTGTCTGGACTGGCCAAGTGATTATGGGACTTGTAGTCCAAACAGGTAATGCTAGCTGAGTTGAGTGGACGACTTTGCCTGTTTCGGTGCCCCAAACCTCTCTCATCCTCCCTTGGCTGGCTGGGGGAAATTCAGTAAAGGTTTCCCTTGCTCGAAAGCCAGTCGTAGCCGACTCTAGGGTTCAGTGCTCATCTCGGTTTCAAAGCCGAAGAGCCAGGGTTGTCTGCTTCTGCAGACGTTTCCGTGGTCATGTGGCAGGCATGTGACTAGACTACCGGAGCGCACGGAACGCTGTTACCTTTCCCACCGAAGTGATCCCTATTTATCTACTTGCAATTTCTAGCTTTCGAACTGCTAGGTTGGCAGGAGCTGGGACAAAGACGGGAGCTCATTCCGTCCTGCAGTAGCCGGGAATCGAACTCCTGACCTTCCTCCTTCCAGGCAGCGTCTTCTTAGCCACTGCAGTCGCCCCCAAAAAAATTTACACCCCCCCCCCCCAAAAGTAACGTTTTTAAAAATGGAGGAAGGGGCAGCTCAGGAGCCACTGACTGGGCAAGGGATTCTGGGATTTGTAGTCGGTTGCCTCAGGGCCAGGCCTTCCCCTCAGCCCCCCCCCCCCCTCCCTTACCTTGAAGCCACCCCGCTTGCCTTTGGCGATGGGGGTCCTCCGCCCGTGGACCACCACCACGTCCTCCGGGCTGGCCTGGGCCCGGGGGGAGGCGGCCAAGGCCCGGCAAGGGCTGGCCCTCAGCGAAGGCCCGGCCCCGGGGGACAAGTGCCCCATTACCACCTTCATGCGATGCATCTTCCTTCCCACTCACGCACTTCGTCGTCCGCCCGTCCCTCAGGCCCACCTGCCACTGCCGCGCACGGCACGCCGGGAAAGCCCCGCCCACCGCGCCTCCGCCTCTCGCGAACCCAAACCCTGCCCCTTGCCTCCGCCCATCGTACTCCAAGCCCCGCCCACCGCTCCTCCGCCTCTCACGAACCCAAGCTCTGCCCACCGCGCTCCAAGCTCCGCCCACCGCTCCTCCGTCTCTCGCGAGCCCAAGCCCCGCCCATCGCGCTCCAAGCCCAGCCCACCACTCCTCCCTCCGCGTCCTCTTCTTCTTCTCCCTCAGGAGAGGCGGGCTCCCCCTGGAGGCGTCCCGCAGCACTGCAGACGCTTTAACGCCTTCGGACGGAACCTCAGCGCTACGGAGCCCGGTGGGGGTTAGGAAGTCAGAAGGTCGTGAGTTCGATTCCCCATTGCGCCGCTTGGGAAAAGGGGTGTGCTGAAGGCTCTTAGGGTCCCTTTCTGCTCTATACTTATGAGGTTAGATTAGATTAGAGGTAAAGGTTTCCCCTTGCTCGAAAGCCAGTCGTATCCGACTCTAGGGTTCAGTGCTCATCTGTTTCCAAGCCGAAGAGCCAGGGTTGTCTGCTTCTGCAGACGTTTCCGTGGTCATGTGGCAGGCATGACTCGACACAGAACGCTGTTACCTTCCCCACCGAAGTGGTCCCTATTTATCTACTTGCAATGTCTTGCTTTCGAACTGAGATTAGATTTATTTGATTTGTGCTCACTCAGCGTACGCAGACTCAGGTTGCTACCGCGGATACCTGAAACAACGGATAACAGCAATTTTTTTAATGTTAAAATTTTGTAGGCTTTATATTTGTTTTTAGATAACAGATGGCACGGCATGGGGTAATATTGCTATGTATTTAAGGGCTTTTTAATTGGTTTGTATTGGTTTTAACGTGTGTGTGTGTTGTTTGTTTACCATGTGAGCCGCCCTGAGTCGGGCTCCCTGACTGGGTGGCATACAAATGCGAAAATTAAATTACATTGCAGAGGGTGGCCTCTAGTGGTCAGCTCGCGTAATGCACCATAAAATACTTGCCAGTAGGTATTTCAGGATTTTTATTGAATATTTTTAGGTTTGCAGATAGCTCAAATGTGTTGCTTATTCCTTCCCCATCTTTCAAAGTAAGAAATCGAGTCTCCTGTTACCACAAAATTTAAAAATATTTTATTTCATGCATCTGGAGAAAGGGGCGAAGGATGGAGACCAAGCATTATTTTACAGCATTTAACAAAGTACATTCAATGGTGTGTCCCACATGCCAAACTAGCAGGATCTCTTTTTATCAACAAATCTTTTCAAAGCAGTAATAATTTACAATATTTAAAACAATCCATACTAGACAGTATGAACATAGCTCAAGGTTACAGCATTCTAGCAGTGGTTTTTATACTACAAAGAATGGGGGGGGGGGGGATGGCCAGTTTTGGAACCAGGTTTCATAAAGCAGGTCGTGGCATCGTTGCCATTACAATACGGCACAGCATGGCACCTCCCGTCACTCATGTGAATGAATCAAGCATGTGTTTGTTTTCCAATGGCATTTCACACATCAGTACACAAACAGGGAAAAAGAGGGGTACTGTACTCTGTAAATACATGGACAAAATCCAGTTCCTTTAAAGTGTTTGAGACCTCATGGTGGGAAACCTCTACCCCTAAACCCATGTGCTTCCTGCATTTTCACTTTGAAAACATGATTTACCTGTTTTAGTGTATGAGAACACAACACCTGTGGCTTCCCAAAGAACTGTTTCTCTCTAGTAAGGAAGAGAAAGATGTGACCCTCAACATTAGAAAAGTTTGCTCACCTCTACTTTAAACCTGACTTCTTTTAGAACAAACAGAAATGTTCCATCTTAAATAAGCCCTCCTCCCCAAAACATGATCTCAATATCATATAATCAGATTATAGGCAAACATTTTCCCCAAAACATTTCAGACATTGCTACTTTCATTTTTAGACCCTTTACCCCATGTAGCATATACTGCATTATTTGCCAAGTTTTAGAACACGTCCAGATGTCAAGTTTCATAACATAACACATTACAGTAAAACCCCTACTTATGAAAAAAAAAGTCCGTTCCGTAGGCTTTTGCTTACTGTAAATCAATTTTTTATGGAACTCGAAGCAAACCCATAGGAAAAATGAAATTTTTATGTAAATCGAAGCAAACCCATAGGAAAAAGAATCTTTATGTAACTCGAAGCAAACCCATAGGAAATCGTGTAAATCGGGACATGGTTTTAGCACAAAATCATTATGTAAGTCGAATTTTATGTAACTCGAGGCATTTGTAAGTCGAGGTTTTATTTGTTTGTTTATTTTAATGTACTTATAATGAAGCCCATTTGTCAGTGTCCTCCGTTATGCCCTCCCTCCTATCAAATAATGAAAAGTTATTTCCAGTTGTTTTAACAGATGTTCTGTTGGCAGTTCACATGCGCACACATGAATTCACGCTAATGGCCCCCAAGTCTACACAACCAGTTTAACAATCAGAGCACTTTTGACTTCCTTAACTTATTACAACTTGGAAGATGTTAGGAAAGGAATCTTGCAGCATTTCTTTTACAATATGAATACTGTGGGGAGGAAACTTTTATCCAAAAAGGTGACAATTAATAGATAAGCAGTAGAAATTACAAATTTACACCATGGATGTTAGAAGCCACATTCTGTGATCTAAGGCAAAGACATCCTGAGGCATGAGTGAATATAGAGATGCACAGACTTTTGGGGTGGGATGTTGGCCGGGATCCTGCAGGCTATTATGATTGATGTTTACATAAGCCACATCACCAAAGCTTAATACGATTTCACCTATGCATATGTAAATTACCAAGAGGATTGTTCAGCAGTTTAGTCTTTTTATATATATAAAAAAAAACTTTACAGATCTGTGGAACATGTCTACACTGTGTATTTAAAACGGTTTTATCCACCTTTTAACTACCATGCCCTGTCCAACCAAGGAACCCTAGGATTATACACCTATGAGAGAGCTCTGTGAAGGTTTCCCAGATTTGTAAAACTTAGCATCCTACCGACCTTGGGAAGAAACCGCAGTGGTTGAGCCAAATTTCTACCTGTTTAAATAGATTTCAGAGAAATCCATAGAATGGCACGCACAGAGATCAGTTTGAACGACTGATCTGCAAAGTTTGACATCATAAGTTTCATGCTTTCCTGTTCCATATATACATGATGATACATTTGTGAGAAGGAGAAAGATTTCAAAAGAATTCCCACTATACATCTGGAACGAACCTCCTGAAAGGCTGAGACATTTTAGAAATGTTTGCAGGGCATGTGACTGGGTTGCATCCAGACTTGAAGCAAGTACACTGAAATCAATGGGAATTAAGTTTGTTAAATACCATTGATTTCAATGGGTTTTGCCTAGTTGAACTAATATTGGGTCCTGCTTTTTGGGGTGGGTGGGATGGGGGTGTCAGTCTTGTGACTATGGGGAGGGAAGATGACTGCTTGATGAACAAGTGGCTGTTTAGAGCAGTGGTTCCCAACCATTTCAAGCTGAGGGCTGGGTCACACTCTCTGTCAGCTTCAAGGGCCGGATGGCCATTTCACCCTGCCTGCACGATTTGGGGTGTGTGCGTGTGTGGCCATTTTGTCCCAACAGCTTCAAAGGGGCTGCCATTTTGTTTCTCAAATGCACTTGGAAGGGTGGAGGGCCACATGAAACGGCGCTGGGGGCCGGATCAAGCGCATGGCCCTCAGGTTGGGAACCCCTGGTTTAGAGTCAATCTGACATGCAGGTACTGTATACTGGCTTTAAAAATCTTTGAATTGGTTTTAACTGATTATACATTCAAGAGCTGGATCAAAGGCAGAAGAAGTGCGTAAGAATACAGGAAACTTTGGTTAATTTGCTTCTCCTCTTCATCCTTGGATAAGTCATCTTGGGCAAGAAGGCCATTTTGTTGTGTTGGTTGGAAGATCACAGGACAGCAAAGCACATGGAAAACTGGGAATGACCTGCAGAGAGAAGCCAAAGGGTTGCATGGCTGATCCATGCTGGAATGTGCGTTTGGTGCACAGATAGAGGCTGGTACCCCCCATGGTATCAACCCCGGACTCCCACGAATGTGAACAAGTCCTTTAAGGCCATCTTGCAAGCTTTGTAAACAGATCTTTGAAAAAATAGGTCATATTAACGCCCTGCCCATGTAAAGCATCGGCCTTTGACATGTTCATCCTCCAGCATTAACATTTTCCCCGTGGACTGAGAATTAAATCCAGATGGCAAAGGGTTGGAACCAGTAATCAGCATTCAAGTTAACTGGGACAAGTAAGTACGTCCTGATATAGTGGCTAGAAAATTACTTCTCATAAAACAAACAAACAACAACCAGTATACAGCATGGGATTGTTCACGCAACAATAAAACATATATTTTATATAAATATATAAAATGTTGTGTTCATTTCAGCTCATAATTAAAACTTATTTATGTGTGGGTCCATTAAAATGGATAAGACACAAACAAAATGCTTAGGCTGGACTGGCTGTATTTCACTCACCTTTAATCAAACTATTTAATTTTTAAAAAGAGGGTAAGTATCTGTCTTGTGTTAGGCATTATGGTTGCAGAGATAATCCAGAAAAATATGACCTTTGCTTAATGAAGTATCAGATAATAAAGGCATGGGAAAAGTAAAATAAAAGTGTACTTAGAAGAAAGGCTGTAAGTGCTGTTTTCCCCTATATTTTCCTGTGGGTTTAGTTTGTTTTGGCCTCTGTTCTGTATGATTATTTGAAAGTGCACAGAAAAATTTCACACGTTTCTCCTACCACAGCTTTTTTCTTAATACACATACATTTTGCAAGCATCATTCCTTTGGACAATGTGCCTTTGTGTGTAATTTCCAGTATGATATGTGCATTTTGGACAGGTTCTTTTTAACTGGAGAACTGTACAGCAAAAATCTGCCTTTCACTTTGCTTACTGGTTCAGAGAGGTACAAATTAAGTTTTCTATCAATGTTCAGATCGAACACATTTCTCCCTCATCCTGAAGTGGAACAGAAAACACGATGCAAATGAAGGAAAATATATGAAAAGTATACAGATTTGTTTCAATTGTAAACCTCACTTAAACCACGCAGTTTAGGTGACAACTTGATTACAGAATCTAGAGGTAAAAATTTAATAGAGCTGTGGTATGTGTGCGCATTAATGTAAGACATGTTTCCAAGGGATTGCACCAAACTGGCATTTAGGAGCATCAATCGAGAATCTATTCACTATAGAAGTTCCATGGAAGATCTTTAACCAGTTGATATACCTTACGTCTTATTTTCACATATATCTGATTACTAACAACACAGCCCTTCATCTGTGCCCTCCTAGTGTGTAATGGTTGTATTGTGACCAATGGAAAAAATCTTTTTTGTAAAGACTAGGACTGTCACCCCGCTAAAATAATCACACTTTTATTTTATCTTGTGTGAGTTTAGCCAATTGCTTAATTGATCGATTTGCATAAATTTACAAAACAATTGTAAAATGAAAAATTACTTGCCCTCTTTGGTATCAGATTAGCCACAACTCTGCCTAAATCATACCTGTCAAGTGCAGCTCCGGAGATTTCGGGACTTGGGCAGAACATTTCTGCGCAGGTCCATTCTACCCATGCGTAAAAGCCTTCTATACATGCATAGACGCGACCTGCACAGAAACATTCTGCGCAGGTCGCGTCTATGCATGCGTAGAAGGCTTTTACACATGCGTAAAATGGACCTGCGCAGAACCGTTCTGCGCAGGTCACTTCTACGCATGCGTAGAAGGCTTCTACGGATCCCCTTCTACACAGAAGCCTTCTATGCATGCGTAGAAGGGTTCTACGCATGCGTAAAAAGGACCTGCGCAGAAGGGATTCGCAGTAACTCCTTTCCCCCGCTGCCAAATTACGGAGTAGTGGCAGCTCCGGGCGGGAAATGGAGAAAATCGGCACAGAAATACAGGATATCCCGGCCAATCTGGGATACTTGACAGGTATGGCCAAAATTGGCACCATTTTAGAAGAGGCATTTTCCAAACCTCTCCCACACACACAATGAATGCCTCTTTAGCAATGTTACTTTTTTTAAACACAGATTTTTTTTTTTGAATACTTGTATGCTTAAAAATTATTGGCCAGAATTCTGCTGTTTATGCCACTGAGGTTTCTTTGAACCAGGAAATGCTGCAAGTTAAGAGACTGGTGCTTGTTTTACTTTTCATACAGCAGTCAGCAAGAAAAACCAAGGACCTACTTCTTAATTAGTAGCAATTAGCTGCTGGAAATTAAGCAGCTTGAGTTGCACCAGTGTAAGATGTTAACAGGATTCTGGCCATTATATTTTTTAAAAAAAACCTACCACCAATTAATGTGGAAAAGTTTTTTTTTGTCCATAAAAGTTAGTTAGGATTCATCCAACTGATTAATCAACTGAAACGTGTAGCTCATAACACATTACTGTAAAATGTTTTATTCACCCTGAGGAAACATTTTTTTCCGGTAGTATTTGTATGTGTGGCTAGTGTTTGCATTGACCCTGCTTAATAGAGCTGGGCAAAGCCAAGCCAGAAAGAGGAAATCCTGTTCATCACAGCTAAGAACCTCAAATAAAGATGGTGAAATATATGGCAGAAGTACACTGGTGACTTCCCCATCATAAGGGATTTTAATCAAAAGACAAACACGTGTTTCTATGATCAGATGTATGGCTATAAGTCAGGGGTGCCCAATCTATGGCCCGCAGGCCAGATTCGGCCCCCGACACCAATTCATCCAGCCTGCGATGTTCTCGCCGCTCCTGAAAGCGGAAGCAAAACACACCTGTCCGTGTGCAGAACGCTGCCATAAGAAGCATTCTGCACATGCATGGACGTGTTTTACTTCCACTTCCAGGAGCAGTGAGAGCTGGATGAATTGGCGTCAGGGGCTGGATCTGGCAACTTTCTGTGCAGGTGCATTTTACTTCCACTTCTGGTGGAAGGAACCACGTGACCGGCCCGTGGCTTGAAAAGTTTGGGCACCCCTGTAATAACTCATTCTTCCGAAGGCATCACGTAACAGTTTTAGATTTCTGTAGTGTTCTGTTCTCTAGCATTGCTTTGGAAGCATTTCTCTGACTTGGTCACTGTGGAATGGATTGTGGTCATTATTTATTCCTTGATTATAATGACCTCCTAAAATCCAGAGCAGCTCTTCCTATTCATTTGCTCCGTAATGCCCGGGGTGGGATGGGGGGAGAGCTAGTTCTATGTGCATTGGACTTCCTGCTATTAGTCATGGCTTTTCTGTCCCCCATTGTTCTTTTGCATTGGATTCATTGTGCTTGTTTCATTCCGGTTTCCCTTCCAAAGGCCACCAAACAGTCCATCACAACAAAGCTAGTTCCATAGAATGCTGTTGACCATTTTGCTATTCTCCGCAATTTTACCTGGATTTTTTAGCCGGCTGGTAAGAACTCCAGCTACCAACTACCTCAACCCTTGGTCTTCAATGACAGGTCCAGTCTAGTAAGCCCTACCGAAAAGGGAATGCATATAAGCAGTTGGTCCTCTGGCATTCATAAGGCAACAGAACTCATGGCCAACGTTCCCCCAGTCTCTTCATCTCGTTCAGCCTCCACGAAGTCCATGTGTTTGCAAGTGCATCTTAGTAGACTTGGCCTCTAGTTGGCCAATAAGGCATGATTGACAGCAATGCCCCACATTTGGGAAGTAACCCGTCCACGGAACTGAGGTTGAATTGAGAGGTGGGTGTGTCTTTTCAGTTGCTCACTCCCATGTTGTTGTGTTGATTTCTAGTCTTTCTCCTTTCCTCCCACAGGAAGGCCTGCTAGAGGCTGAAGTTCACGAAAGGGTGTCTCAGAAGGTCTTCTGCGGTAGGCCGACGCTTCTCCTCCACAAAGATCAACTTGAGGAAACTGCGGCAGTAGTCCGAAACGCCGTCAGGGAGTTGAGGCTTAGTGGGCTGCGTAGCGATCTTGAAGATCGCAGCCATGGCTTCAAATTCTGCCCAGGGGGGCTTTTCCGTCAACATCTCTACTACAGTGCAGCCCACACTCCTGGAGAAGAAGACAAGCAAAGGAAAATTAGGGAAGGTTCAAAGATCCAGACCCGCAATATTTACTTTAGGGCATATCTACAGGGCCACCATCAGGGGGGGACCATCAGGACTCCCGTCCCGGGCCCGGAGATGACGGGGGCCCGGCGGCACCAGGTAACCACTGATGTACGCATGTGCAAACAAACCACGCATGCGCAGGAAACCATGGGTGTGGTGGCGCTGGGAAACCACCGATGTACGCATGTGCAAACAAAACACGCATGCACAGGAAACCACAGGGGCATGGCCAAAATGTGTGTGTGTGTGTGGGGGCATACCAGGCCCGGAAATTTCTGATGCCAGCCCTGCATATCTATACAGGGCCAAGGACTGCAGTGGCTTAGTGGTTAAGCCATTTGAAGAAGAAAGTTCAGCAGTTTGAGACCCAAGTGCTGCCGTGATGGAGTGAATTCCCATCGTCCGTCCCAGCTCCTGTATTTCAGATCTGTATTTCAAGCATAATTCTTCTATCACTAGTTATATATTTTGCCTGCCCCAGGACCCACTTCATCGGCCCCGGGGATGCGGGGCAGCTGCGTCACCCACGCCCCTCCTGTGCTTGAGCCGGAGGGGTTAAAAGGAGTAGACGCCGGACTTGCCGCCGCCACCGCTGCGTTGCCTGCCCCGGGACCCATTTCATCGGCCCTGGGGATGCGGGGCAGCTGCATTTGAACTTTGTTTAAGTGTATGCTGCATTTTTTTTCTTTTCTTTTTAAACTGCATTCTGTAATTTTGTAATCTTGAAACTGTGTAATTTTCTGTGATATGTTGTGAAGCCGCCCTGAGTCGGCCTAGTGCTGAATAGGGCGGGGTACAAATTAAATTGATTGACTGATATATTTAACTATATATGCTCCTCATGAAATATATAGAAAATGCATCCTATAGAATTTAGAAGAATTTTAAAAAAATAATCTCTTCTGTCCTCAAATAGGAGAATCTAAAATATTTGCAATGAAATACACGGGAGAAATACCGTTATGTCATCAGCAACATGCATACCCCTCTGGGAGTTTAGGTAAAGGTAAAGGTCGCCGTTGCTCGAAAGCCAGTCGTATCCGATTCTAGGGTTCAGTGCTCTCTCTGTTTAAAGCCAAAGAGTAGGCCTCTACAGACCTTTCTGTGGTCATGTGGCAGGCATGACTAGACACCAGAGTGCACAGAATGCTGTTTACCTTCCTACTGAAGCGGCATCTATTTATCTACTTGCAATTTCTTGCTTTTGAACTGCTAGGTTGGCAGGAGCTGGGACAGACAGAAGCTCACTCCATCATGCAGCACTCAGGTCTTGAACCGCATTTTAACCACTAAGCCACAGCGTCCTCTTGGGAAGTTGAAGTAACATCTTACCAGACATCGGCCTTCCTTCCATATCCTTCCCCACTGATCACCTCCGGACTCATCCAGTAAGGGGTCCCGGTGACAGATTTCATCCCCGTCCCAGACATGCAGATGGTCTGGATGCGTTTGCTGGCCCCAAAGTCTCCCAGTTTTACATTCCCCGCAGAATCTCTCAAAATGTTGGCACCTAGAAACAGGTTAAGAAAACATCTGAGGAAGAAAATCACTCCTGGAATCGAGGCCAAGCTTTACATGAACATCAATGGTTTTTCAGCATGATACAATTTTCTGTTTCCTTTCAACAGTGTTTGACAATATTCTATAATGTTACAGATGTTCTGCCAGTAGTTGCAGTTGGCTTCGGCCGCACAGCCTGTCCATATAAGATACACTTTTGTACGCTACGTAGGTTTATGATTTGCAGCCTAGCCTCTGCGTTTATGTAAAGTGTTCCTGACCTCTGCTTTCGCTCTTTTCAGGTCATAAATGTCAATTTTAGTACATGAATGTAGGCACGGCCAATCTAAGCAAGGGGTAATCAGTATGGTGGAGTGGATGGAGTGGTGGGCTAGGACTCTGGAGGGCTGGGTTCAAATCCCTGCTCAGCCATGAGAAATCCCAGGGGAAGTAGAAGTGGTAAAACCTCTCCTTAAATATCTCATTTGCCTTGAAAGCCCTACGTGGGTCTCTACAGGTCAGTCCTACCTTGATGGGACATCAGTAGGTGTGATGGCCCAGTCCTGTTGGCTGGTATAATAGTCTTGGTCCACAATCAACTTGTCTGTTTTTATTCTTTCCCCCTTCTCCTTTTTACCCCTTTTTACCATTTTTATCTTTTTGTGATCTTTTTAAACTGTTTTGTATTTTTTCTTAAGGAGGGTTTAGTTGTTTTTAAGATGCATGTTTTAAATTGTTCTTGTACGCCGCCTTGGGTCATCCATGGATGAGAAAGGCGGGATAGAAATGATGTAATAAAATAAATAGATAACAACAAACAACCTAAGCAAGCAAAATGTTCCCTTGCGATCTGCATTTACCTTTAATATCTCGGTGTACAATCATGTTGCTGTGCAGGTAGAAAACCCCTTGAAGGATCTGCCTGGTGTATTTCCGAGTCACATTTTCTGTTAGGGCACCATAGGCTTTCAGCTGGTCTTTTACAGAACCCTAAAAAGAAGAAACATAAGAACATAAGAACAGCCTTGCTGGAATTGAGTGAACCACAATCAATAGAGGATTCTGGGAATTGTAGTCAAAAGCATGGCTCTTTGTGCCAGGACGGTATATCTTTGCTTTTGTTTCCTTGAAGTCCAAACCAATTAACTTTCTCATCCTGTGCCACTGCCTCCCACATGGATGAATAATCACAACTGCTCTGAACAGGTTTAGAAAAAAGGAGCACAGCCATGCTCAGAAACTACGGCACTCACATCTATCGGTGATCATATGGAGTGATCTGTTTGCAGTGACATAGCTACACGTGTCTTGGGAGAACATCACGTGCAAATCACTTTCACTGTAGTTACAAGAGAAAACAGTCTGGGACTGCCAAATGGCAATGAAACTCATGTGACCAAAGCACTGGTTCTTTTGTAGAAGAAAAACAAATAGGACCATCTGTGGGTCTCTCGGAAACCATCAAAGCTCAAGCCCATGTGCTTCCTGGTTGGGAAAAAAACAGGTTTGAAAAATTCTTTTGTTGACACAGGAGGAACAGCAAATGAGCCAATAACCCCAAGCTATCCATTCTCTTCCCCGTGTTTCTGATAAGGTACCACACGTGGACTTTCTGCTATATTACAAATTACTGTAAGTGCAACATTTGTCTGAGCCCATCTCATCAAAACTGCAAAGGATGAGCTAATGTAGCCCTCAAAAACCTAGCCAACAGGACAAACATCATGAAGATAGTCACGTAGGGCTATTTTGCTGTGGGATTCTCCATTAAAAAGACTTTAAACGTTGTGAGATCTTAAGAAGCTGCTGTCGTTCTGTGCCACCAAGTCAGAACTGACTTACAGTGACCCGAATGAGGCTTCCAAGGCTACTGAGATGTTTAAGAAATTATACCAATCCCACGCACACCAATGCGCTTCCATGAGTGAGTGGAGATTTAAACCAGGCCTTCCGAGTTCTAGTCCATCACTCTGTGTGCAAACTTGGCTCTCTGGATGTTCTTGGACTTCAGTTCCCAGAAGCCCTGATGAGCAAGTGTACTGACTTGGGCTTCTGGGAATTGAAGTCCAAGAACACCTGGAGAGCCATACTTGAGCAACCCTCCACTAGACCATACAGGGGATGTCAGCGACAGTGCTGGAGAAATGGAACATATTGTACTCAGTTAAAATGACATTTTTTAAAAACAGCAAAAACAAATATAAGGGAATTCTCTTTAAACTTCAGGGCAGTGTTGTGGCTGTCAATTTTTTTTAAAATGAAGCACTTATTCTTCTGCCGTATCCAAAACTAGGTGATCATCATGGCAATCAGCCTTGAAGACTGTCCTGAGAATATAACCCAGTGGCCTTTTGTCTGCCTTCCGCATCGCAGCATGACACCCATAGTACCAATGATCCAGTTCCACGAGTCACTTTCTGGTCCTGAGCCCTTTTGGCACACAAAGTCCTTATCAGCCCCAGGCCAGGATTGATGAAGCTGCTGCCCTCCATTGAGATGGATTCAAGTGGGATTTAATCCATTTAGGGACCATCACCCTTCCCTGTCGACTTCGGCACCTAAGGCCGTTAGTCTTCAGGGTTGTCAGGTTACTTAACTGCCGCCTGACACTTGGTCTTCAGTCACTGGCAGTAGGGTCTACTCTATTACCATAGCAGGATAATCTGGCCAGACTCAAAATGAAGCACATATGTAAAAAAAAAAAAAAACCACACATGCACATTCATTCTCTTAATTTACTTGCAAGAATTTTATTTTTATTTTTTTGGGGGGGAGCTACAAAATTAGGCAACCTGTGTCTCTCAGTATGATTTCACGTGGTCCTTACTTATGTCTGGCTCTGTTTTCCAACAATTCACCTTAAGGAAATGTGTCCACTTCTTTACAAACAAACACCAACAAAGGCTGGCTTACCCCCGGCATGTATTCCACAAAGATAGATAGCTTTCTCTCCTCGGAGTCCCGTAAGCAGCCGTAATACTGAACTATCCTCTCATGGCGGAGGGTTTTGAGTAGCTGAATCTCGCATTCCAAGGCATTCACTTCCTGCAGGGAGACAGAAACAGCTAGAGGAAAAGGAAGGGCTATAGGTATAGTCCAGTGGTGGCGAACCTATGGCACGCGTGCCAGAGGTGGCACTCGGAGCCCTCTCTGTGTGCACCCATGCAGTTGTCCCAGCACAGAGTTCGCCCCACCCCTCTGCCCAGCAGCCCAATGGGAGTGTTTCCTCCCTCCCCTGTTGCTGTGTAGGCACTTTGTGATAAATAAGTGGGTTTTGGGTTGCAATTTAGGCATTTGGTCTCTGAAAGGTTTGCCATCACTGGTATAGTCCATTGCTACAAGCGGCGCCGCATAGACACATTCAATGTAAGCATCGGCATAGCATTCTTAATATCCTGATAAAAACGAAACCCAACGTTCCTTTCAACCTCAGCAGGCAAGACTCTGACAAGCCTCCCCATCAAAGCAAAGAACTGCCCAGTCTGTCGTAAATTATTTTTCTTATCTTCCCAACTGATAGATGCCTTTGACATGCAGTGCTGGAGGGGAATTTTGAGAGTCCCCTGGACTGCAAGGAGATCAAATAAGTCGATCCTGAAGGAAACCAACCCTGATGGCTCCTTGGAAGGAAAAATACTGAAGATGAAGTACTCTGGCCACCAAATGAGACGAGAAGACTCACTACAGAAAGCCTTGATGCTGGGAAAGATCTAGGGCAAAAGGAGAAGGGGGCGGCAAAGGATGAGATGACTAGATGGCATTGTTGGCACAGTGGGCGTAGATCTGGGCGGATTACAGAGGGTGGCAGATGACACGTGGTGGGCCCCATGGCCCACCACGTGTGGTGGGCCATAGGGCCACAAAGGGTTGGACTCAACTGTGAATGAACAACAGCACATCTACCACTAAGTAACAGAAAAACTTTGAAGTTTTATTCTGGGCAGAAAAACTGGGAGTCAGAATTGTAATCTAAGGGAGTTAGAAGGGGCCTTTTAGACCATCGGGTCCAACCGGAAGGTCAGCAGGTCGGCAGTTCAAAACCTGAGTGCTGCATAACGGAATGAGCTCTCGTCGGTCCCAGCTCCTGCCAATCTAGCAGTTCGAAAGCAAGAAATTGTAAGTAGATAAACAGTTAACTAATGCAGCAGGAAAGGTAACAATGTTGCATGCACTCTTCTAGTCATGCCTGCCACATGACCATGGAAATGTCTGCAGGTGCAGACCACACTGGCTCTTTGGGTGAAAATGAGCACACACACACACACCCTAGAGTTGGACATGACTTGCTTTTAAGCAAGAGAGACCTTTAGATCTTTTGAAGCCACTCGGGGTGGTTCAATCTGATGCAGGCTGTGATGTGATGTGTGTGTGTGTTGTTGTGGGGTGCCAGGGAGAAATGACAAATGGTGTCAATCTGTTTCAAACAAAGCCATAAAGAGTTCTATTGCATCTTATAAACCAGGGATTCTCAACCTGCGGCCCGTAGGCCGGATATGGTGCACGGCACCATTTCATGGGGCCCTCCACCACACCAGGAAGTGCCATGTGGTGGAGGAAGGGCAAAATGGGCCCCCCAAAGCTGTCTGACGGGGCATGACCTGGCCCCTGGCTTTAAAAGGTTGAGAACTCCTGTTATAAACCCATAACTTTTACTGTGCACAAAACTGCAGCTCATTTCTCCAGAGGCATGAAATGCATTGCATTTCAACAACATTAGCTCACAGTTTAATTTTGTTGTTTTACTGATGCTTATGAAGTTGTAACAGTCCTGGTTTAAGTTTTATATCATTTGTACCAGGAAGAAGGGGATGCTAAAGGCGTAGCATATAAATGTGTAATCAAATAAATAAATAAAACACTTCAGGAAAACAGGCACACCTCTCCTTTCATTACCGATGAATATACAGGTAAAGGTCACTCTTACTCAAAAGCCCATCATATCTGACTCTAGGGTTCAGTGCTCATCTCTGTTTATAGCCAAAGAGCTAACGCTGTCTACAGATGTTTCTGTGAACATGTGGCAAGCATGACTACACACTGGAATGCACGGGATGCTGTTTACCTTCCCACCGAAGCGGTACCTATTTATCTACTTGTAATTGTTTGCTTTTGAACTGCTAGGTTGGCAGGAGCTGGGACAGATGGCGGGAGCTCACTCCGTCGTGCAGCACTTGGGTCTCCAAATACCAACCTGCTGACTATCTGGTCGTGAAGTTCAGCATCTTCACCACTAAGCCACCGCAGTCCCTGAATATACAGACACAGATACAAAAGACATGGTTCTGGCACATACTCACTTTGCTTGTCTCTTGACTCTCAGGGTCAAAAGGCACCTGCTTGACAGACAGTTCCCGTCCGGTGTCGACATCGTAGCAAAGATAGACCTCTCCAAAAGCACCTCGGCCAAGCAGCTTCCCAAGTCTCCAGTTCACTGGGGCCTGCAGGGCTAAAGAGGAGGTTGAAATGGCTTCATCAAAAGCTGCAGGAGCAAGAGAGCAAGGCTTTTCTTTGCAAAAGATTTCTACCAGTGGCGTGAGCATCAGTATTTTGGGGCCACACCTCCCAAAGAAAGAGGAGAAAGAGGTGGTTTGTCTATTTGGAGAGAATGTCTTGGAAGTCCATGCCATACAGTACAAGGCTTGTGTGGAAAGAGGAGAAGGACAAAGACCAAGATGCAGGCCCAGAGGAAGGAGGAGTGATAACCCAACGATGCTGTCAAAGTCCTATCTGGGTGTCTGGAGGCTGTGGGGGTCTGGATGGGGCCAACGGGCTACAACTGAACCCCAGCAAGACTGGGTGGCTATGGATTGGGGGGTCCTGTGCTGTCCCGGGAACTATCATATTTGCCCCAGACAAACCCGGTGCGCAACTTGGGGGTCCTCCTGGATTCACGGCTGCTGCTCGAAGAACATGTGGTGGCCGTGGCCAGGAGGGTTTTTGCACAACTACGGTTAATCCGCAAGTTGCGCCCATTCCTGGACAGGGACTCCTTGCTCATGGTCACTCATGTTCTGGTCACCTCCAGACTAGATTATTGTAATGCGCTCTACATGGGGCTGCCCTTGACGATCATTCGGAGGCTGCAGCTGGTCCAAAATGCGGCTGCCCGGGTGGTGATGGGGTGTGGATATTATGCCCGTGCCTCCCCACTACTCCGGGAGCTGCACTGGTTACCAGTGTGCCTCTGGGTGCAATTCTATACGGGCGTATTTTACTTCCGCTTCCGGGAGCGACAAGGGCGGCGTAGGCTGGATGAACCGCAGTAAACCCATTCAAGTGGATTCACAGGGGCTTGGGCTTTGGGGAATTGAAGTCC
Source organism: Bradypodion ventrale (assembly GCA_035047345.1). Taxonomy (NCBI): domain Eukaryota; kingdom Metazoa; phylum Chordata; class Lepidosauria; order Squamata; family Chamaeleonidae; genus Bradypodion; species Bradypodion ventrale. The sequence goes on along the minus strand of JAWDJE010000006.1, from coordinate 132,455,651 downwards.
AGGAACATCTGGAGTGTCAAGGTTCGCCGTCACGGGTGTAGGTTTTTGGTGATTCATCATGCACTAGGCTTCTGCAACCTGGTGTCTTCCAAATGTATTGACCTACGAGTCTCATAACCTCCTCACAGCTATGCAGTCCACAGAAAAAGGCATTCAGATTCCCCACATGTTACCCCTTCCTTATTTCCTTGTGAGAGAAGGTCAACCCTAAGCCCAGATATCACCAATGGGAGATTTCCATCTAACCAAAGGAGCAAATCCCAGAAGATCAACTCAATGTGTTGAATCTGAACATGAAAAATAATTCAGTTTATTGGCCAAGTGTATTGGCCCTTATGTATGTTAAGTCTGTAAGGAAACACAAAGTTGTATGGAATGGGCAAACACAGTTCTAGTCCTCCTCGGGGGTGATCTGGTGACATTTACACATTTCAACAGTTGAGAAGCACCTTCACAAATCACGTTCATTTGAACAGCTCTTTGAGAGTTCATCTGAAGTCTACTTGCTAGCAATCAACACTTGGGCATGGGATGAAGCTTAAGCTATTCCTTTCAATGTTCAGTATGGCCAACAATGCACACAAGAAGATGGTGGTGGTGGTGGTCAAGAGTCACCACCAAGGAGAGATGGACTAGGCGGTAACTTACTGTTCCTCGTCTTGGCAGGAGAAGAGCCAAAGCCTTGGAAGATTTTGTCACAGTTGTTCCACCACTTGTTGCCCCCACGTTCCTCGTACCACAAGGTGACAAGTTTGTTGTCTCCGTTGAAGCTCTTTGTTCTGCTGGATGGTAGAAGCTGGAACATGTTCTCTGGAGGAGCATAACTCCTAGGAAAGGTTCTTCGGCCTTTGAGAAAAGAAAAGAAAAATCAATACCATGGACAAATGAAGAACACTCCACATGTTGCTATATTCTGTCTGAGCCCTCCATCCATGCGCCATGTTTCCCTACACTGGATTCCCACTTTTGAACTAAAGGTGGAATAAACTTCATCCTCAGATCTGGGCTGCCTAACTCTTTGCTTTCTCCAGTATAGGTCACAAGCCACCTGTGTTTGTTTTACCGCATTACATTCATAGCCGTGATATCTAGCCAAGCCTGTGGATGTACACTTGTTAAAACTGCAAACACGCCGGAAAGAAGTATGACGCATCAGCCAACTCATTCCTGGGATTAGCCATTAAACCAATGTTGCTTAAATCCTTTGCACATATGATGCTATTTTAAATCCTTTTAGGCCCTTTTCTAAACAATTGCTGATCACCTGTTTCATGGAAGGAATGCACAGAAATCCATGTATACTGCTGTTTACATGTAGCAGGAATAGATTCTGCATTGGATTTAAAACACTAAGGGGGTCTATCATCACAAGGCAAGAAGCAAATCCTGATTTTCTCCTGATCACATTAGGACCGTGATGGCGAACCTTGGCACTCCAGATGTTCTTGGACTTCAATTCCCAGAAGCCCAAGCACCCTGTGATTCCACACAAATGGGTTTACTGCAATTCATCCGGCCCACGCCGCCCTTGTCGCTCCCGGAAGCGGAAGTAAAACGCGCCCATACAGAGGAAAGGTTAACCCAGAAGAGTCTTAACCGTACAGGCGCGTTTTACTTCTGCTTCTGGGAGCGACGAGAGCAGCGCGGGCCGGATGAATCGCAGTAAACACATTCGTGTGGATTCACAGGGTGCTTGGGCTTCTGGGAATTGAAGTCCAAGAACATCTGGAGTGCCATCACGGTATTACGATAATAAAACAGTGATGCTACAGTGATCCCTAAAAATCCAAATGTCGATTCTTGAGGCCCCACCATCAGCAGACATTCACGCTATTCAATCACAGCTAATAGGTGGGGGATGAAGACGCTATAATTGCTTTCAAACTTTGTCATGCTCAAGTTCTGTGAACATCCTCAAAATGTGATCCATCACAAAGCTTACCATCATTATAGTCCTTGCGACTCTGGGAGAGGTGATACTGTCTTGGGAAGGTCCCCCCTTTCCCAAATCGCTCGCAAAATGGGATGTCAAAATCTGAAAAAGGCGAAGAAATGTTTTTTTAAAAAAATTAATCAAAGAACTACTTCTAATTGGTTACCTGCAGAACACCTGCCTAGCTGGATTCAAGGTGGCAGTGTTTGCTTCAAAATGGTACCCACACTAAACTAAGGAAATCCAGTTCCACTCTAAATTTTGAGCCACATTTTGGATTGAACTGAAGATATCATGACACATTGCGTGCTTTTCTCCATACATATTTTGCATGCTTATTCGCTCCCCTACGGAAGTCAGGGCAAAGACATAAAAGCATTAAAAAGTTCTCCACATTACACTGCTTTCACCTTCAGCAGCTGCATTCAATTTTTAAAAAGTACACACACACACACACACAGAGCAAGGATTTTTCTCTTTGATTTTACCAACTTCTACGACTTAATTCAGAGGGACTGCAGTGGCTTAGTGGTTAAGATGCTGAGCTTGAAAACAAAAGATCGGCAGGTCAGAGGTTCGAGACCCGAGTGCTGCAGGATGGAGTGAGCACCCACTTACCTGCCATGTAACCACAGAAACATCTGCAGACACAGACAGTTCTGACTCTTTGGCTGTAAACAGATGAGCACCGCACTGTAGAATCAGACACAACTGGCTTTCGAGCACATTTACCTTACTGCTTAATCCACTTAGTAAAGGTAGAGGGTTTACCTTGCTCGAAACCCAGTCGTATCCGATTCTAGGGTTCAGTGCTCATCTCTGTTTCAAAGCCGCTGTCTGCTTCTGCAGATGTTTCCGTGGTCATGTGGCAGGCATGACTAGACACCAGAGCGCACGGAACGCTGTTTACCTTTCCCACCAAAGTGGTCCCTATTTATCTACTTGCAATTTCTTGCTTTCGAACTGCTAGGTTGGCAGGAGCTGGGACAAAGACGGGAGCTCATTCCGTCCTGCAGTACCCGGGAATCGAACTGCTGACCTTCCGCCTCCCAGTCAGCGTGTTAATCAGTCAAGCCCTCTTACTTGTCTCTATTCCCACTCATGCAGGGCCTTTAGAAAGGGGTGGTTGTTTGGGGAGTTATGAAAGGACAGCAAGTGCTTCATTATTTCCTTTCTGGTTGTATTTTTTACTGCCACTGATTAAAAGAAGGGCTTTTGGGGTCGTTTGCCCCATGGGCTAAACGAGCCTGCCTTCAAGCCCTTGTGAACCATGACCGGGGTAAAGGGTTGTCATCTTGGCTATTCTGCCTCAGTCAGCAAAATATATTGGGTCATTCCTGCCGCTACATAATAGCTAATTTTGGTATGCATTTCATCATCCCCTTCTAGAAGCCACGCATGTAATGTGGGAGTCACATACCAAGGAATGCAACGCCAGCCACATATTCCAGGCCCCAGCAAAGAGCTTTTCAAGGGAAACTTGAGCATTGCAATCCAGGAGGGCACATGAAAACTGCGCTCATCCGCATGGGCCTTATTTGAAACTCAGATTCCATGCCTTAGGCCAGCACCGCTCTATCAAGCCAAACATTGTCTTTTCATCCTCTGGGCCTCCTGCCATGTATTCATTTTTTAATAGCAGAGGTCACTCCAATAGTACAATGATGACATGTTTCCATGATTTCACCCGCTCCACTTTGTATGCTCGAGGAAAGGTTTCAACCAGAGCAAGGTCTCCAAAAGTTACATGTAGGATTTTGAAGTTTCAGGTTCCTGAATGCTCATTTTTTTTTATCTCACTAGTCATAATTTGCCTTCTGAGGATCTATTTCTCAGCTAAAATTTTCTCTTAGAGCTTGAATGCATGAACTATGGAAGTAGTGTAATGTTGTGTGTGGACACTTCTCATTGAGCAACAAGCATCGTAAACCTTTGGGACGATCCCCCGTGACTCTGGACTGACCTAAGCATTCAAGGCTGTCTTTGGCTTCTCTCTTCCGCCTTGATCCAATGGTTTGGTTAAAGGCTGGGCTGTAGGAAAAAGAAGGAACACCACATAAGATCCAGTATTGTGACCCAGCTTTTATTGCAATGAATGGTGCTGAGAAAATAATAGTACAGTACTTAGATCGATCTATATTGCACTTCTGAGAGTGTTCAGAGCAATGCATGAACAGCAAGCATGACAAAAATGCTAGGCTGCATAGAGTCGATGCAGCTGACGCAACATGACTTTAGAACAGGGGTTTCCAACCTTTTCAAGCCGAGGGACAGGTCATGCTCTCTCAATCAGCTTCGAGGGCCGGATGGCCATTTTGCCCTGCCTGCACGGTAGGGGTGGTCATTTTGTTTCTCGAATGCCCTTGGAGGAGTGTGGGGGCACATGAAATGGCGCTGTGGGCCGGATCTGGCCCACAGGCCTTAGGTTGGGAACCCCTGCTTTAGAATGACCCTCAACATCCTCTGAGCAGATGTCCAATGCCATAACTCTGTGCCACAGCTAAAAAACAAAATCTATAAAGCTAAACAAGAGAATGACCCTTGACATCCTCCGAACAGCTATGTGCCTTGAATCCACCAGCTGAGATCCAGGAAGATCTTTATGGCAAGGTGGGTACGCAAGAGCAAAACCAAATTAGAATATGGAGGAAGGAACTCACTGGACAAGGAGTATTATTAAAGGAAGATATAGCTGAGGAACTCAACCTCCCCTCCATCTATTCCAACTCTTTCCCTTATAATCTCATTCCTGATTTTATCCCTTCTAGCGACTCCAGCAGCCTTCCTCAAACATCCAATTTCCATTGTGACCAATTTTTGCTTATGTATTGTTGTAAGTGTCCATGTTTGGCACTGGCAACATAAGGTGGGAATGAATATGCTTTGTATGAGGTGTTTCTTTGTGTTGATTGGTGTTTCCTTGTGTTGTAAGAGCAGAACTAACTGTCCCAAACCCACAAAAAGTAAAAATTCTTGAGATCTGTCTTACCTGTCTACGGATCTGTCCAAAGACTGACAGCTTCCTGAGAGAGAGTCATCTGGACTAATAAATGGTTCCAATAACTTATGATGGAAAAAAGGGGAAGCAGAGGGAAAATGTTAATGAAAACACAAGAACACAAGAAATTGCATTTTAGTTGCAATTTGAAATGCAACAGCAAAGATTCGAATCAAAACATTTGCAGATTTTACAGAAGGCAGACACTTCAGGCTTCAAACATCTTTAGACTAATTAAAATGCACCATAAAACATCATCAGATATGATATTTTAAAAACCCCAATATATTTTCTTTTTGTTTACAAATAAAAATTGTAATATCAAATATATATTTTCCAAATAAGACATGCTTCCTCCAGAAATACCTTCTTGGGGCGGGGGAAATCAGAGTTATAGAAAAATGGTAAGCACTTGATGAGCACTGGTGGCATAGTAGTTAAATTGCTGTCCTGAAGCCAGAACATTGTGAGTTTTATCCTGACCAGGGTTCAAGGTTCACTCAACCTTCCATTCTTCCAAGGTTGGTAAAATAAGTACCCAGCATGTTGGTGGGCACTTTTGGTTGAAGAGTACACTTTTGGTTAATGTATAGTAGTTTAACCCCTGCACCACCAGGGAAAAGTCTGAGATGTTCTGCTTCTATGGTCAAAAAAAGCCAACCTCTACCTTCTGGCTCCCAATTGCTCAGCCATGAACTTGCACTTTCCCTAAGCCCGTGATGGCGAACCTTGGCACTCCAGATGTTCCTGGACTTCAATTGCCAGAAGCTCAAGCACCATGAGAATCCACACGAATGGGTTTACTGCGATTCATCTGGCCCATGCCCTCCGCGTCGCTCCTGGAAGCGGAAGTAAAACGCACACATATGGTTAAGACTCTTCCGGGTTAACCCTTCTTCCACACGGGCGCGTTTTACTTCCACTTCCGGGAGTGATGAGGGCGGCATGGGCTGGATGAATCGCAGTAAACCAATTCGTGTGGATTCACAGGGTGCTTGGGCTTCTGGGAATTGAAGTCCATGAACATCTGGAGTGCCAAGGTTCACCAACACGGCCCTAAGCTAACATTTTAGCTCCAGCTTACATTTTGGTCCATCGTTTCCGGGATAAACTCCCCTTCGCTGTTGATACTGGTGTAAGAGCCCTGGCGGGCAATCTGCTGTTGCTCCTCGGGTACGCTCCCAGGGGGTGGAGAACTTCGGCCAGTGTGCAGAGAGCCTGCAAAGAGAAGGAGAAAGGGCTGAGGAAACCAGAACAAGCATCTATGGTCTGCATTACCTTTCCTGCAGAAACGCTACCTATTTATCTCCTTGGAATTTCTTGCTGTCAAACTGCTTAGGTTGGCAGGAGCTGGGACAGACGAGATGTGAGCTTACTCTGTCACGCAGCGCTTATGCTATTTCAGAGAGGTTTTCCTCCAGTTCTGGTATTTCAACTATTTTAACTGGAGGAACTGGGGATCTTCTGTATGAATGCTACGTAAATGATCTTCTATAGAAACAGAGATGGGGTAAATACCCTCTTATTCCTTCCAGTGAGGACCACAAAAGCCTTCTCCTTGGGGCACAAGGTCATTGTGGCATAGTGGGATGAGCACAATTGTTCGATAATTTGAACATTCTTTGGCATTATCCTTTTTTGGGATTGGAACATATACTGATCTTTTCCAATCCTGTGGCTATTGTTGTGTTTTCCAAATCTGCTGGCACATAGAATGCCATAATTTGATTCCATCATCTGTTAGGGCTTTGAAAAATTCAGCTGGGATACCATCATCTCCACTGGCTTTGTTGTTTGCAGTGCTTTTTGGGGCCTTTCTGACTTCACTCTCTAGGATGTCTGGCTCAAGTTCAATTTCTTCATCATTGTTATAATCAGGAGTATTGAGGTCCTTTTTGTAGAGTTCCTCTGTGTACTCTTTCCACCTTTTCTTTATCTCTTCTGTATCAGCTAACTCCTTGCCGTTTTTGTCGCTTATCGTGGTCATTTTTGCTTTAAACGTTCCCTTAATTTCCTCAATTCTTAAAAAAAATCTCTAGTCCAACCCCTTATATTGTTTTCCTCTATTTCTTTGCATTGTTCATTTAGGAAGGTTTCCTTATCTCTCCTTGCTTTTCTTTGAAATTCTGTATTAAATTGATTGTATTTTTTCCTTTCTCCTTTGCCTTTTGCATTCCTTCTTTCTTCAGCTATTTTAACAGCCTCATCATTCAACCACTTTGCTTTCTTATGCTTCTTTTCTTTTGATATGGTTTTTCCTTGCTGCCTCCTGTATGATGTCCCGCACCTCTGTCCATAATTCTTCTGGCACTCTGTCTATCTGGTCCAAGCCACTAAATCTGTTCCACACCTCCACTGTGTATTCCTTAGGGATGTTTTCTATGTCATACCTGTCTGGCCTAATTGTTTTCCCTACTTTCTTTAGTCTAAGCCTGAATTTTACAATCAGTAGATTATGATCTGAGCCACAGTCTGCTCCCGGTCTTGTTTCTGCTGACTGTATGGAGGTTCTCCATCTTTGGCTGTAATCAATCTGGTTTCGATGTTGGCCATCTGGTGATGTCCATGTGTAAAGTTGGTGCATTATACCACCTTCACTTACTTTCCTGCAATATTCTCTTGCACAACATGCCTAACTACTTTAATATTTAATAAAGTTGAATTACACATTATGTATTATTAATAAACAATACCAAAAATACCCCAGCATTAATCTTCAGGACATTCAGTAAATTTGTTGCTATGCTGTCTTTTTTTAAAAAGAGGATTCAATTCAATTATTTGATGACATAGGAGGACTTTGGGAGCACAAAAACAACTTGCAGGTATTCCATCTTTCAGGATATTATTAAAAGTACATGATGTTCCATTCCTGCCAGCACCCTTTCATGTTCCTTTCCACTCTGCTATTTTAAAGGCATCTGTGCAGATACTGTGTGTGCAGAGAGTGTGAAATACACAGCGAGATCCAGTGTGACCTTGTGTAACTTTGCTCTCCCTTTGCATGAACCATCAAAGAACCCTCCCAAGTTTTGGTCTGGCTCCGTTCTCCCAGTTTCCTCTGGCATTTCGCTGCCTCCAAAAAAGCTGCTCATTGGAAAAATGCCACAATTTCTGGCATCGCTCCACACCCGTCCAACAATGTGGGCAGGCTTACGCAATCCCCCAGCTGCAGACATCGACAACAGACCCAAATGCACATCTGACTTGAAAAGAGGCAAAGGATGGTCTAGCATATCACACCAGATGGAGCACCAGGAGGGTTGGGGTGCATACCTGTCAAGTGCAGCTCCATAAAATACGGGAACTGCTCCGGCCCGGGCGCGCATGCGCAGCAACAACTCCTTTGTGCATGCACAGAACCCTTTTGTGCATGTGCAGAACCCCTTTGTGCATGTGCAGAACCCCTTTGTGCATGTGCAGAACCCCTTTGTGCATGCACAGAACCCATTTGTGATGGGCACGCATGCGCAGTAACCCCTTTCCCCGCCATTCAAATACGGGACAGCAGCAGGAAAGGGGAGGAACCAGCGCAGAAATACGGGAAATCCCATACGTGGGATACTTGACAGGTATGTTGGGGTGGTCGTCACACCAGCATCTCTGTAACTTTGCACACTGTGCTACCAAGACCACTAGCCACAAGGGGGAGATGATGGTAAAGGTCTCCCTTGCATGAAAGCCAGTCGAGTCTGACTCGAGGGTTCAGTGCTCTTCTCCGTTTGCAGTCAAAGAGCCACCACTGTGTGTGTCTGCATGTGGCAGGTATGACAAGACACTGGAGTGCATGGAATGCTGTTACCTTTCCCGCTGATGCAGTACCTATTTATCTACTTGCAATTTCTCGCTTTTGGACTGCTAGATTGGCAGGAGCCAGGACAGACGATGGGGGCTCACTCCATTGTGCAGCACTCAAGTCCCAAACTGCTGATCCATCAAGCTCAGCATCTTAACCACTAAGCCTCCATTTTAACTCATGGCTATTCGCCTTTGCTCTTGGGAATCATCAATGCCACTGGCAGGAAGGAAAACAATGCTCTGAAGCTGTGTGTGTGTGTGTGTGTGTGTGTGTGTGTGTGTGTGTGTGTGTGTGTGTGTGTGTGTGTGTGTGTGTGTGTGTGTGTGTGTGTGTGTGTGTGTGTGTGTGTGTGTGTGTGTGTGAGAGAGAGAGAGAGAGAGAGAGAGAGAGAGAGAGAGAGAGAGCCTAAAACCTTGCAGCTCAACAACACGTGCATGAGCTGAGTCTGAGACTGCCTAGTATATTTGAAAGAAAACTGGGGGCAATCCTGTTATATCTCTTGCTGCTTAAACATCACTGCCCTTTTTAGCACTAGAATGCACAAAGCATCTGATACTTTATGGTAAAACTATCAAATTCTGCAGCATTGCTTTTAGTTTTCAAGACTCTTCCATGCACAGAAATCCCTGGACTGGTAGCCAAAATGAGGGGATGTGTTTTTATCTTCCTCTTACTGATGCAAAGAGTAGAAAACAGTTTAAGGAAAAGAGAGTTTGTTTAAATAAAACAGAGCTTTCATTTGCAGTAGCAAAGTTTCAAACTCAGCACTGGAGGCATTGTTGAATATCTTGACTCAATAATACTCATCCAATGAGTATTGGAGGCATCCCTGCTAGCATCAAAGAAGTTTCCTAACTTCTTTGGGATTGCTTATGTACATTATTACATTTGGGGATTTTGTGCCAAGTTAACCCCCAAACTTCTGCCATAAATTTCTGTCCCGTGAACCCTGTTCTGAGCACTGTCTCCCTTACAGAAGAATGAGACACTTGTATGGTCCGCCCAAAGAAGTTCACAATTCATTCCAAATTCCATAGGTTTGCTTGAGGTGAAGAGAGGAAGAGGGTTTGCAGTCCAGAGGAAAAACAGCAGAAATGTTATGTTCAAGTACAAGATGCATCTGCAGAGACTCAATGTAACAGCAGCACGGGCACATTTTGTCTCAGAAACAAGCACACAAACACCTCCCCTCAAATTCTGGGCAAACTCTCAACACTAACGCAAGAGGGAAAAAGTCTCCATTTGCTAAACAAAATGAGCGTTGCTTAGAAAGGAGAAATTTCGGTCAGGTATATTATCTTAAATCAGACTGCAGTGGATTAGGGGTTAAGATGCTGAACTTGACGACTGGAAGGTCGGCAGGTCAGCAATTTGAGAGCTGAGTCCTGCAAGATGGAGTGCGCTCCCATCTCTGTCCCAGCTTCTGCAGTTTGAAAGCAAGAAATTGCAAGTAGATAAATAGGTAAATAGCATTTTACTTCCTCTACCAGGAGCGACAAGTCCAAAGGGTCCCAACCTTTTCCCTTCTGTGCCCAAACGGGACTTTAAGGTCTCAACACAGAGACACCCAGTCAGATTACTGCTTCAATCACAGATGCTATTCATAAACCAGTTTTGGGGGAAACCACACACAAAATGCTACTTTGCTACAATGCTACATTGGGCAGACAATGCAAGCGTGCAACAGGTATTGTTGCTTCACAACACACAAGCATCCAGCTTCCAGCGCCCACCATAAAATCCCTGGGACACCGGTATCAGTTTCTCGGTCTGTTTTTGTCATAAACTGAAGAGTGGCAAAATTTCAACAACCTCAAACCTCTCCAGTTAAATCCCAGGCCCTGAATGCACTTTAATTTTGCATTTATTTAATTCAGGGGTTCCCAACCTTTCCACGCCAGGGGCCGGGTCATGCTCTCTCAGGCATCTTCAAGGGCCGGAGGGCCATTTTGCCCTACCGGCATGATGGGGGTGGCCATTTTGTCCCAACAGCTTCAAAGGGGATGGCCGTTTTGTTTCTCAAATGCCCTTGGAGAGGTAGGGTGCCACAAGAAATAGTGCCATGGGCCAGAACTAGCCCACAGGCATTAGGTTGGAACCCGTGGTTTAATTTAAATGCATGGGCACTTAACACAAGGCAGCCATTAGGATTCCCATGGTTGGTTTCTCACATCCAGGGAATGAACATATCTTGGATCTGTTTAGTATCAATGCAATTCTGGCAATGGGTGCCTTTGGACCCCAATCCTGAAGAGAAGCTGTATAGGTGGCTAATAGCCATTAGGAGCCCATACAGCACACTCCACTTTCAGATGAAAAATCACCCACCTGTCGAATGCTTCCGCGTCCTTTCTGCATCTTTATACAAGGACCCCATAAGATCGCCCAAGGATTTGGATATCCTCATCTCATGCTGCTTACTGTTGTTGGGTTGCAAAGGCTGAAAAGATAGGCAAAGAGGTTAGCAGGCCTCACTCTTCTCCACAGAGGTAAAGGTCACCCTTGCTTGAAAGCCAATCGTATCTAACTCTAGGTTTCAGTGCTCATCTCTGTTTATAACCAAAGAGCCAGTGCTGTCTGTGTCAGTAGACATTTCCGCGGACATATGGTAGGCATGCCTAGACACCGGAGTGCACAGAATGCCAAAGTGTTACCTATTTATCTACTTGCAATTTCTTGCTTTCAAACTGCTAGGCTGGCAGGAACTGGGACAGAAGCGGGAACTCACTCCGTCATGCAGTACTCGTGTTTCGATCTACTGAACTGCCCACCTTCCAGTCGTCAAGTTCAGTGTCTTAACCACTAAGCCACCGCAGTCTCCACAGAGAGGTATGGTTAAAACATCCTAGATCCCTGGGTATCTTATTTAGAGAGCATGTTTACTCTTTTGGTCAGATTTCCCTCGTTGTCTGCTAGCTGCTAACCAGGAGGTGCACTAGCTAAGGAGAACCCCACACCATCCAAAGGCTGTTCAAAACATGGAGAGATTTTAAAAAACAGATCCCCAAGTAGAGCGAACTGAATGAAAACAACATTAAAGGACGAGATGGCCATTTTGAGGAGGACCCTCGAGGACAAGCTTGCCATGCGAGACATAATTTAAAACATAAAAGCCCTCCCACACTTTCGGACAGTAACAAGGCACATTTGCTTTGCGCACAAGCGAGGAAAGAGAAACGGGCAAGTCAAGTGCTCACGTTTGTTTTCTTTGGAGTTTTCACAAGCACTCTCAGGCTCTTGAGAGAAGGGCTGAGATCCAAATGTTCCACGGCTCGGTCCAAATCTTCCTGAGATTTCAAGGGAATCAGGAGCTGGGGGCAAAAAAAAAAGATTGAACAAACACATCCCTGCAGATGACTTTCAAACAGGAGCAAAGAGAGGAAACAGAAGAGCGGTTAGCGGGGCTCGGGAACAGCTCGGCTTTGGACAGTTGAAGCCAGGACAGCGCCCAAAGGCATTGGGTGGAAAACAGAAACAAACATCTGGAAGCTTTGACCTTTTCTTCCAAGATAGCATTCCCCCCCAGAGGCATGGGATAAAAGTTATCAAAACAACTGGCTGCAAAAGGAGAGGGGCAACGTATCACTGACTCAGCCGGTGGGAGAAAAGTCAACCAAACACTTGGTGGTTGAATCCCACGCCCATTCTTCTTTGCCTCTTTCCTTACAGACTGGCACATCTCCGGAGCCAATGGCTTCTAAACAAATTTTTTGTTGAATATTTTTACACCTGTGGGTAACTGAAACCACAGATACTGGGAAGCACCACAGTGTGTGCTAAGAGAGACTGGTTTTCATGACCTGAGAACCTGATTCAGTTAGATCTGGTACTGAATGCATTAAATCAGGGGTGCCCAAACTACAGCCTCCGGCTCCAATGCCAATTCATCCGGCCCTCACCACTCTCATTGCTCTCGGAAGCGGAAGTAAAATGCGCTGAACCACGTGACTGGCCCACGGCCCTAAAGGTTTGGGCACGCCTGCATTAAACCAAGGCAGGGTTTCTCAAACTTGGTGCTCTAAATGTTCCTGGACTTCAATTCCCAGAAGTATTGATTAGCAGGTGAGATGACTTGGGTTTCTCAGTCCAAGAACACCTAAAGGCCAAAGTTGAGAAACCCTGATTATGAAGGCATGTGCAGAGAACCGATTCATCTTGCCTCCAAAGGAGGTTACATGTTTTGGGTTGACTACCAAGGGGACTCATGCCAAAGGATGCCTGTTGTAGGAAATAAACAACAGTAAGGAACCCAACTGGGAAAGGTCTCTCCTGCCAACCATGTTCTCTCTTGTCACCTTTTTTTACTGAGACCAGCCAGGCCTTTTGGGCTGCTTAAAGCTAAGTGAAAAGTGCAGGACCTCCGGGAATGCTTCCCTAGATCTCCTTTCTTGGCTCACAACAGCTCGACCAGGTAGCACTGAGTGCAAACTTGCAACAGGTGTGTAGCATGCAGCTTTCTAAGCCAAGACACCCTTAGATATATCCACCCCTTTCTCTTCCAAGAACAACAGCGTAATACAAAGGTTAAAAACTATTTAAAAGAATAAAAAAGGTATCGAAAGCAAAAGGTTCCAAAGCATTACAAAAAGTCAAAGTTAAAAAGTAAAATTGAGATTATCAGCTATTTCGCTCCCATCCTAAAGAAAATAATAAAAACCTAGCTAGCCCCATGCTAAGGAATGCAAAGTTTCCCCCCCTTAAAGGCATTGTGTTGGTTCCAGTGATGGGCATCAGCAGGTTCCCACCAGTTCGCCAGAACTGGGAGCAGAAATTCTGGCTGGCCCTGCCCATCCAAGTTTTGAAATAAAGTAGTCCTAATTCGCATGCAATGCAGGGCTTTCCCCCTGATCACGCCCACCATACCATGCTCACAGTGTGGTAGTAATTTTTTTTGGAGCCCACCACTGGCTCCCAGATTCAGCACTCAAGAATCACCTACATTGGGGGTGCCCAAACTTTTTGGGCTGTGGGCCAGTCTCATGGTTCAGTTGCGTGGTTCCTCCCACCAGAAGCAGAAGTAAAATGTGTGTGCACATGCACAGAATGCTGCCATAAATGCACCTGCAGATATAATAAATGCATTTTTAAAACTTCTGCTTCCATGAGTGGCGGGAGCTGGATCCGGCCCATGGGCCATAGTTTGGGCACCCCTAACCTACATGCTTGCAAGATAAAGGTTGAGACTAAGACTGACTAGCTGGCTGATCACCCACTCTTATAACTACTATTTGTAGTTACGGGGTTTCCTGTGACTACTAGTAGACTGGAATACTTTACTCCCAAGATCCACCTGGTTCCCCTTTCTCATTCCTTTCTACTCCCAGTTTTTAATAATTAGGTCAACAGACTTTTGATCTGTTGAGCTGAGGCTTTCCAAAGTGGAAAATCCTTACTTTAGATTTTATTTTGTCTGCCGCAGCCGCCTCTGTTTTGTTGATTTTAAATTGCTGCCACAGCTGTTTGTCAGGGATTGATTTGTTTGGTTACTGGAAAGCAGATGGAGAAGTGCAAAACCTCTAGATCCATGATGGCGAACCTTGGCACTCCAGATGTTCTTGGACTTCAATTCCCAGAAGCCCCCGTGAATCCACACGAATGGGTTTCCTGCGATTCATCCGGCCCATGCCGCCCTCGTCGCTCCTGGAAGCGGAAGTAAAACGCGCCCGTACAGTTAAGACTCTTCCGGGTTAACCCTTCCTCCATACGGGCGTGTTTTACTTCAGCTTCCAGGATTGACGAGGGCAGCGTGGGCCAGATGAATCGCAGGAAACCCATTCGTGTGGATTCACAAGGGCTTCTGGGAATTGAAGTCCAAGAACATCCGGAGTTCCAAGGTTTGTCATCACGGCTCTAGAATAAGTGATAAACAGGCATTCCCCACTCCGGTTTCCCAACTCTGACACTACTTCAAAATTCATACAGAAACGCCCAGAACTCCTTGCCTCTAGAATGCTAGACTAGAAACCAGTATTCTTCCCTGACGGGCTAACTTTCCTTTGTACACTTCGTTGAGGAGATGTCGTTCACAGACCGATCCCAGAAAAGATGGAGATTTCAAAGTATTTTCAAATGCCCTTTAACATGCATACCCAAAGTCAACTCTAGGCTTTTAAGCAACAGCTAAGAGACTTAGTAGGGATACCAGATGCACCTCCCTATCTTCTCTCAACCTCCAGCCCAGTGGGGCTCAGGTGGGGATTGATCCTGTTGAAGAACCTTCCAAGTATGTGGCAAGGATTCCTGCAGTAATGTATGCATTGAATGTTGGCCACCCAACGGCTAGATGCAGAACAAGTCATATAATTGTGCTATGCATATTGTAATGGTATTAAGGTTTTAAAATTTCCTGACACCGTCTGGTTTGGTCTCTTTGGATTATTTCTTTGTTATTATTGGATAGTTTTATTCTGATTCCTTACATATATGTATATTTTTGTATGCAGTGGAACCTCATACAACAATCGCCCCGCATAACAACGAAACTGCGTAACAATTAGATTTCGGGGGGAAATTGTGTCCCACATAACAATTTTCCCTATGGAAAAAAATGTACAACAATTTTTCAATGGAAAAAACCACTTAGCACGAAAAAAAATCATTGTACGATGCATCCCGTTGGAAAAACCGCTATACAATACATGCATCATATAGCAATTGTTTCATACAACAACAAGCCCTGTGGAATGGATTAAAATCATTGTATGAGGCACCACTGTATACTATAAGCCACCCTGGGTGGTGCTTGCATCAAAAGGGTGTGGTATAAATGAAAATTAATAAAATGAATAAATGAATGCACAATGCTGGTGTTCTCCCATAGATACACCCATCTGGACATCATTTATCCCCCCTAATCCTCCAATTTCACATTAGGGAGCATTCCTCGTATGTGTAAAAGTTGGAAGGCTTTCCGTCAACCTCCTTTGCAGTTTGGATCTGTGTGGTTGTGTGGCAACTCCATGGCACTCATGCCATTCTAACCACCTCTACCCAACAAAGGTCTTCCAAGAACAGTTTTTTGCCGGGAACAGAACGTCCTGCATCCATCCCAATGTCTCTATTCCAGCCCCACCAGTGTTCCCTGTGCTCTCGTGCCTGGCTCTCAACATCGCCTCAAAAGATAGCCCGGCCGCTGCTGTTTCTAAACAGTTTTGTTTCAAGCTGGCGAGGTGGTTTCGGTTCCTTGTGCCAGCAAGGCTAGCTGCATCCATGGACGTCCCCTACCAGACACTGACCTCTAAATATAGACACACATAAACCAGAAAGCTAGTTGGCAGGCCACAAGCTCCGGAAACAGAGCACAGATTTCCTGTAGCTGGTAAACTGAATAGCAGTGGAAGGAGCCAGGGTGCCTGTAGTGGGGGGAAATCTGTGTGCTGACTCACTGGTTTGCTAGTCCCTCTGCTTTTCCAAGCCTTGCATTAGGCATAACATGTTAAAAGTGGTTTGAGTGGTTTAGCGATAGCACACTGCCACCAGACTTGTATATCTTCTATTTTCCCCCTATCTTGGGGTAGGGTCTAGAAAGAAAGGAGGAGACCTGAACATTTTTGACAGAACTCACTATGGACCCAAGGAAGGCTGCATGTGGTAAAAGCCTCTTTGCTATGGCAAAGATATCACCAACCTACTGTTCCTATCTTTCGAGCTTCTGCCACAATCTTTGAAACATTTGAGATTTGTTTTGTTCCCTGAAGGAACATAAGCAAATCCATCAACATGTACACCTGCCTTCTAATGAGAGAGATTCTTGGTCTATTTAACTCAATGTCGAGTGCTTCTGAACGTAACAACAAGCCATTGCTTGAGTAAACCATGGTTTGCTGTCAAACCCAAAAAACAGCAGTGCAGACAATGCTTTCTCAATTTATGGTTTATTTTTATTTTGTCCATCTCGTGCGCTTCTGTTTCAGGGTTGGGCTGTCAAAATTACCCATGAGTAAGCCACTGTTGTGGTTTTAAATTAGTTTAAATTGTTGTTGTTGTTCAGTCGCACAGTCGATTCCGACCCTTTGCGCCCCTATGGACCATTAAAATCAGAGCTTATAAAATAAAAAACAATCGATGGGTTTGGTTTAAACCAGGGGTTCTCAGCCTTTTCATGCTATGGGCCAGACCATGCCCCCTCAGACAGCTGAACAGGCCAGACACATGGGTTCCCCTGCCATAAACGCTGTCGTAAACTGCGTTGGGTGTGTTTGCGCATGTGCAGCCCGGCCTGTGGGCTGTAGGTTGCAAGCCCCTGGTTTAAAATATGACTTGTGACTGGTTCTCCAATGATTATTTGATCACGACTTGCCAACAAGGGTAAATTTACACATTACAACAAGCCGCGCTCTATATCTATCGATCTATCACTCTATCACTCTATCTATCTAGGTTTGTTGCAATGTGTGAATGTAATCAATAGTGGTTCTCCATTATCTTGGGCAGTGGATATTTGTAGCTTTTCCACCAGCATGTTATGAAACTGGAAAAAGTAAGAGACTGAAACTGAAAACTTCTGCATGCCATGCTATATATACTGTAATACCCAAAAAGATATGTTTGACTACCCAGGCCTAGAGAAAGAATGACATCCTTTGGGAATGAACCCAACAAAACATTTTATTCCATTCTGCACATGATTTAAGAAATCGTTTTACGCCACTGACATAAGTTGCCTTACACAGAGAAGGAAATCTCAAGTACATGCATAAGGAGGGGCAAGTAAAGAAAATAAGGTACCTCATTGTTGACATAATGCAAGTCCATCATCTGCCCAAAAGCATCCATGACTTTCTGTAGGACCTCCTTGAACTTCACTGGCCTCTGGAATTGCATGATCCTGCAGGGAATGGTACTGGCATTAAGATTTGCAGCCCTACTCTTCTGATATGCACAGATTTACTGAGGACCGCAATATCTACAGAGGAAACTCCTGCAGGTCTATCAAAGGTGGGACCACTAACAATATCCATGCATCACAAAAACATAAATATTGTCGGCTACTTGATCTAATCCAGGGTGCCCAAATTACGGCCTGTGGGCTGGATCCAGCCCCTGACACCATTTAATCCAGCCTGCTCTCGCTGGTCCCAGAAGTGGAAGTAAATTGCACCTGTGCATGTGCAGAACAGTGCCATAAATGCACCCGTTGCTGTCATAAATGCATTTATGACAGCTGTGGGTGCATTTACAGCAGTGTTCTGCACATGCGCGAGTGTTTTACTTTTGCTTCCAGTGGGAGGAACCACATGGCTAGCCTGCTAAACCACGTGACCAGCCCACAGCCTAAAAGGGTTGGGCACCCCAGTCTAATCCATGTGTCCAATACTAAATCAAGTGCGTTGAATCCAAATCTGAAGTTCGATTCTGCCTAGGATGTCAGGATCTTGAATCAATTAAGCATATAGACATGATTGTCTGGTTTATTAACACAGCTATGCCTACTCATCTTTAGCTCAAAACAGACTCACTATGCCCTAGTTGTACTATTCAATAAGATGTTTTCACACTAGAGGCAAGCCCTTGGTCCATCTTGCCTTATACACAGTGGTGGGCATCAGCAGGTTCGCACCAGTTCACCAGAACCAGTAGCAGAAATTCGGGCTAGCCCCGCCCATCCAGGTTTTGACCTAAAGTAGTCCTAATTCAGGTGCAACACAGGGCTTTCCCCCTAGCCACACCCACCATACCACACCCACTGTGTGGTAGTAAAAAAAAAAATTGGAGCCCACCACTGCTTATATACCTATTTCTGACGTCAGCTCACTGACCTGTCCAGACATTCCCAGCTGCTGCTGGAACATGCATGCCACCATGGGATGTGATTCAGCTGAGGTGGCAGGAGGCATAGTGCTATCTGCAACTGTTATAATGTTCCCATATGAAAATACATTACCCAATTACCGACCATTTGAACAGCTATAGCATGCCTATACTATAATAGGCAAATTCTGAGTTCAGATTTGGAATTAGCACACTTGATATCATGTAAATCACCTGTGTTATTCCCAGTAGCAACAGCATGGTTATGCTCTGTATTCAACCCATATTATTGAAACCCTACCAAGCATTCGGAACTCTTTCTGCTGTGATTTTTACACGTAAAAGAGTCTTGCCAAACCTTAGGAGCAATAAAATCAGGAGGCTTGCATAGAAGGCTTGGTGGGGTTCCCAGAGAAAGCTTAGGCAGCAGGGGAAACAGGTTGTGAGGTTTTGGTGTCATCAGAGAAGAACTTATATTAAAGGAAATTATGGCTCTACCTGCTTTTCTATTCATTATGATGTTTTTCTTTCTTTATTTTTAAAAACAAGAAAAAATATAGAAAAATCCATCTATTAAGTATCAGAAAAATGCAACTTTGGTAAGCTTGTTTTACACAGGGGTTAAATAAGCTGCACACATAAAATAGCTTTGTGACATGTAAAATCTGAGGATATTAGCAAAACCTCACGGCAGAGTAACTTTTCATGGGTAGTGCAGAAGAAGCAATTTCTTTAACAAGGAAAACTACAACAAAATCAAGAGAATAATCATATTTGTCTCACAACAAAGCATAATGGTGCATCCCGCCCTATGGAACCACATACATACCTTTTCTCTCCGTTATGCTCAAACTTTATCCTGGCATTCCGCAGCTGGGAAAGAAAAAGAAGCAGAAAACTATTAACTACAGAGCTGATGCGGTATATTTGTTGTAAGACAAGCCTAAAAGTCCCTAGTTCAGATTTACTCTCTGCCATGATTTCTAATAATTTAAATAATTTAATTAAATAATTTAATAAAAGGCAAACTATTCTCTTTCAGCTTCAAGTTTCTATCTATGGTACAGAACCTTAAAGTAACAAGTTATAAATTACAGTTATTTGTAACTAGATACTTTTTGATAATGAGTGATGTATCTAGGAATTACAAATATACTTAAAAGGCATTCTAGGTGCATTTTGATCAGATTTTATATCCATTCTCTTATCTATCCTCATCGGCAAGGGGAGTATTCAGTGGTTTCATCGTCTGTGTTTTTGTAAATCTTTCCAAGGTGCAATATCGGAATTCACCACTAAAGGGAGCTAGAGAGTATGCGCTAAATCTTTCTGGCCTGCAGGTAAAACAAGCCAACATGGTAACAATAAGCAATGCAACACATTATTTACTGGATCAGAGCAATTATCATGGCGATGGCTACATAGCTAAGCACTGTAACAAGTAATACAATGAGTTCCTTCCCAAAGTTAGCATTCCATGCGTTGGAGAAAATAAAGGCAACCTACCTTATGAGTTATTGCAAAGATCAAAGTGAGTAGAATGGTGAATATTGTCCAGGATATGTAAAAGAAGGCCGTTCTTGTATCTAAGTCCGGCTTACAGGTTTCCAAGAGTCATTTAGCCAACTACTATAGGAACAGAAAGCTTCTGTCCATCCTAGCAGGACTCTTCTTAAAAGCTGATCAGTTTTCTTATGATTATTCAATACTTGCATGAGGATTTTTTTAAAAAAAAATCTAAGGATTTGTTTTGTTGCTTAAAGGTAAAGGTTTCCCTTACTCGAAAGCCAGTCATATCAGACTCTAGGGTGCAGTGCTCATCTCTGTTTCTAAGCGGAAGAGCCAGCGCTGTCTGATTCTGCAGACGTTTCTGTGGTCATGTGGCAGGTATGACTAGACACCGGAGCACACGGAGCGCTGCTTCCTTCCCACCAAAGTGGTCCCTATTTATCGAGTTGCAATTTCTTGCTTTCAAACTGCTAGGTTGGAAGGAGCTGGAACAAAGACGGGAGCTCATTTCCGTCCTGCAGTACTTATAACTACAGTATTATCCGTCACCAGACACACTACAACTTCTAGTGTTCAGTCAGCTAGATCTTGCAAACTTTTTGATTTTTCCTCCATTACTTCAGACCAGAATTTGGGAACCTCAAATTTCCTGAATCCCCAAGAGAATACCTGAAGGTGTTGTCCCCCCACCCTCCAAATTTTTTTTAAAAACCAGTTTTCAAGCCTTCTGTACTCTGGGCTTTTGAATGGAATTTAAAGGATGACTCCTGGGTACTAATCTGACTATTGCACTTGCCTGTTATTGTGAGCAGAAAAATTATATATGAACCCTACCGATGTTGAGTGGAACCAACTGGTTTACAAAATGACAAAACATTATGACACGGTTGACGGTTGTGTTTTGTTTTGGTGGGGCCCACAAGCTATCCCCGGAAGAGAACCCTTTCTGGTGGACTTCTAGAAGGTAGCCAAGGTTTATGGACCTTATAAGGGATGCGAGTAAGTACTGGTCCCATGCAAAATGCCAATTTCACCAGTTCATTGGAAGACATGAAGCTTCTTTGAGAGATTTCTGGGCCACAACAGAAGTGGAAACACATTGAAAATTAACAATAACTTGCTTCACACAAACACAAAAATCTCTTCAAGCAGCAATTCTACAATCCACCAATATGGCGCAGACAGGAATTTCTCCTGCATTTTGCACTACTGGCAAAAGCGCCCATTTACTCCAGCTTGGAATACAAAACTCTCCATCGAAACCTGTGGTCTCAATGCTCCACCACTAACAGTCTTTTTAGCAAGCAAAAAATACATGACAATTTCATCTTTCCCTCTATTTTTTTTCTCAAAATGGGGAAAAAGTTGATTCCCCAAAACTAAAAGTACTCTACATTACAATTTCATTTTTCCTTTGTTGAGTATATTAGAGCAACCCCACCATGCAAAGGGCTGTTAATGTAAATTATGTCTATAACCAACCAATAGAAGAGTATTTCTAGTTTCCTGCCTCTATGGCTGGGGTTCACAACCTAAGGCCCGTGGGCCGAATCTGGCTCGCAGTGCCAAATAATCCAGCCCCCAGTCCTCGCTCCAGCTGCCCCCACAGCCACCAGAATCAGCTGCAGACTCATTTACGGTCATGTAAACACCTTTATGACAGCCGTAAATGAGTCCACGTTTGCGACAGCTGCGGATGCATTTTACGGCACCAGTCTGGTCCATCTTAGGGGGCATGGTCTGGCCCATGGCTGAAAAACATTGAGAACCCCAGTTCTAAGGTCACCTGACATTATTAGGTTCTTTGTTATTTGGGTCTATTATTCAGTCTCTGTGTTGTCCCAGTTAGTATTCTGCTGTTCTTGCTCGCTCTCGCTCTCTCCTTTAATTGAAATGATTGCTTTACATGTAAAGCATGTTAGTCTACTATGAAACTTATTGTAAAGAACTTTTTTTATCAAGCAAAGCAACTGTTCAGTAATCTTTCTAAAGCAACTGTAAGTAAAGAACTATTTTTCTTATATTTCTAAACACATGTGGAGATTCTAATTGCTGGACTAGAGGAGGGATGCTCGGAGAACTTGCAAACTCTAAGCAAAACTACAGTAAAACCCTTACTTACAAAAAAAAAGTCCATTCCATAGGCTTTTGCTTAAATTGAATTTTTATGTAACTCGAAGCAAACCCATAGGAAAAATTGTTTTTTACGTAACTCGAAGCAAACCCATAGGAAAAATGAAATGTTTATGTACATCGAAGCAAACCCATAGGGAAAAGAATCTTTATGTAACTTAAAGTAAACCCATAGGAAATTGTGTAAATCGGGACATGGTTTTAGCACAAAATCATTATGTAAGTCGAATTTTATGTAACTCGGGGCATTTGTAAGTCGGGGTTTTTCTGTATTTGTAAAGCTGCCCCGCTTTACTGCTATGTATAAAAAAAACTTAACATCTTTCTCCTTTACTTTTTTTCACAGAATGGAAAAATTGACAACTTCCCCCCCCCCCGCGCCCCCCCTTCAGAATGGGTAGTTTGGAAAAACGAGACACACATGGTTTGTATCTAAAAAGAAGAAACTCCTAGATGGGCTTCAGCAAGTGACATTCTCTTCCTGACAACATTTCTTATCTTTCACTGGAGTTTCAGCTGCAGCCGTGATCTGCAGTTTCCATGCTCCACTTTACACTCCCCGAGCGGGACGGAAAGGCTGCCGGAATGAGAGAATTTGAATTACAAGAAGCTCCGAGCCAAGAGGGTAGGGTGGGACAGTATTGCTTTAAAAGAATTATCAGCTGAAATGAGAAATACGAGGTGCAGTTACTTTTATATGCCACCCCATACAACTTAGCGCATTCTCTTGGCAGTTCACAAGGCGATTCGCATTTTGTCCCCAACATGCTGGGTCCTCATTTTACCAACCTCAGAAGGATGGAAGGCTGAGTCAACCTTGAGTTCTGATCTGGATCGAACTCACACGGTCAGCAGTGTTGGCTGAGGTTCAGCAGTTATGCAGTGGTACCCCATACAACGATTTTAATCCGTCCCACGGGGCTCATTGTTGTACGAAACAATTGCTATACTATGCATGCATCGTATAGTGATTTTCCCTATGGGATGCATCGTACAACGATTTCCCCTACTAATTGTTGTACATTTTTTTCCATAGGGAAAATTGTTATGCGGGACACCATTCCCCCACAAACCTAATTGTTATGCGATTTCGTTGCTATACGGGGCCATTGTTGTCTGGGGTTCCACTGTAATAATAATAATTTTGTGCCAGAGATTACTCTGGGTTGAAAGGATTTTGGCTGGAGAAACTCCACTCATGGGACGCCCGCATGAGGCTCCTTTCCTGTCCCCATGCAGCTCTCAAGAATTGAACCCTGACCTTCCAGTCTCCAAGCTCGGTGTCTTAACCACTAAGTCACTGGGGGAGCTGCTAGTTCAGCAGTTTAACCACTGTGTCTCCAGGGTTCTTATGGAGTCTGCAAAGCAAGTTAGGCAGCAAAATGCCCACCAATTTTTGGGAAGGGGCTGGATTAGCTTGGGAGAGGGTGTGGAACAAGGTCCATCTTATGAGCCCCTTCCCTCTCCTCTGTCTCTCTTAAGCAGGATTGTCCACGTCCACGTCTACACTAGCAGAGTTGGAGCGATCACAGGGGACAGGAAACTCCAGTAAGTGGCGACAGGATCTTTCCAAGCATATGTTCTTCGGTAAACCGGTATGCTATGATGCTTATTCCCGACACCAGGCAAAAAGTAGAGTTAAGGAACGCTGAGAACTTATTGCTTTTCTGTTTGCCCAAAGTAACAAAGAGATCAACATACGGTGTAGTAAGACAAACCAAATATTGAGACAGTTAGCTCTGCTCTTACCACACAAGGTGATACCGACCAGCACAAAGAAACACCTTATCTAAAACATATTCATTCCCACCTTATGTTACCAATGCCCAGCATGGACACTTACAACAGGACTTTGCTTCTCAAGAATCTTTCCTTGCAAAGTGAGTTGGAGCATGCTATATTTCATGTTGTTCCTCATATGCCCCAGGCATATGGCCTAAGACTGTGATGGTGAACCTTGGCACTCCAGATGTTCTTAGACTTCAATTCCCAGAAGCCCAAGCTCCCTGTGAATCCACACAAATGGATTTACTGCAATTCATCCGCCCTGCGCTGCCCTCGTCACTCCTGGAAGCGGAAATTAAACACGCCCGTACGGTTAAGGCTCTTCTGGGTTAACCCTTCCTCTGTACAGGCGCATTTTACTTCTGTTTCCAGGAGCAACGAGGGCAGTGCAGGGCGGGTGAATCACAGTAAATCCATTCATGTGGATTCACAGTGAGCTTGGGCTTCTGGGAATTGAAGTCCAAGAACATCTGGAGTGCCAAGGTTCACCATCACAGGCCTAGGTTTACAGCTCCCCACTTCTACCCCAGGGTGGTTCCTCAAACCTGGCTCTCCAGGTGTTCTTGGACTTCAATTACCAGAAACCCAAGTCATCACACCTGCTGATCAAGGCCTTCTGGGAACTGAAGTCCAAGAACATCTGGAGAGCCAAGGGGTTTGAGGAACCCCTTTAGCCCACTCACTCTGCGGGTCTTCCCAATTCTGGCTGCAAGCTTTGAAGTTTGCAAATAAACAAACATCTGCGATGGAGCCTACATTGGCCAACTTTAGAAGCCGGAGTTTTATGTGCCAGACCTGGTTAGGATTCGGGAGCAAGAGAGCTTATATTAAAAAACCCACCTTCACCCCAATCTAATTTAGTAAAGGTAAAGGTTTCCCTTGCTCGAAAGCCAGTCGTATCCGACTCTAGGGTGCAGTGCTCATCTCTGTTTCTAAGCCGAAGAGCCAGCACTGTCTGCTTCTGCAGACGTTTCCGTGGTCATGTGGCAGGCATGACTAGACACCGGAGCGCACGGAACGCTGTTTACCTTCCCACCGAAGTGGTCCCTATTTATCTACTTGCAATTTCTTGCTTTCGAACTGCTAGGTTGGCAGGAGCTGGGACAAAGATGGGAGCTCATCCCGTCCTGCAGTAATTTAGAGCTCTCATTTTTTTTTTTGTCCAGCAGGACAATTCTGTTTAGGAACAAACGTCTGGATGGAAATCTACAACACACTGGTTTAAAGCGGCCCCAGAAGAGCCTCCGAAAAGGGAGAAAAATAATGACTGCATCCTTTTTATCCAAAATGAAACAACAAGAACAAGAGTGACCTCCTCTGGAACAGAACCAAAGAAAACAGACCAGCCGCCTCACATCACAGGACTTGGCCAGAGAGGAGAGAAAAATACCAGCAAGCCAGATGCTTTTTTAAAAAATACCCTCCAGCGGGCTTAAGCTCCCCCCGCACTCAAGTATTACTTGCTAGGAAAACAACCATCAGAGAAAGCCCCCCCCCCAAAAAAAAAAAAAAATCAGCTCCGGGAATGGCAAATGGAAAAACCTTCCCAGACTGTGTATGTTTTGAATCACCAGTCCTTGATTCCACTGGAAAGATTTCCATCAAAGAGAATCATTGCAAAAATTATGTGAAGATGGTATATAATATGAGTCCTGAATTGTTAAAGTCATTTATGATTCTAAATACAAGAAGGCTTGTTGGAGATGTAAGAAAGAGACTGGGACATATCTCCATTTATGGTGGGACGGTACATTTGTTAAGAAAATGCGGAAGAAAGTTCTTGAAGAAATGAACCATGTCTATAAAATTAGAGACATGGCCCAGAATAGATTTTGGGAATAAAACGACTGGAAAGAAATAAGAAATAAATGATGACTGTAATGGTAACAGCTGTGAGATTACTTGTTGTTTAAAAAAAAATGTAAAATAAGATTGTGAATTTAACCTGGATGACTGGTTTAAAGAGCTATGGAATAGAGTTAAAAATAATAGATTAATGTATGAATTACAGTTCATAGAATCATTGAATTGGAAGGTGCTTTTTAGGACATTGAGTCCAACCCCCTGCTCAATGCAGGAATCTGAATCAAAGCAGATCTGAAAAGAGGATTTTTAAATTCTCTCTTGAATGCTTCCAGTCAGGGCCGCCATGGGGGGGGGGGGGGGGACACCATCAGGACTCCCGTCCCGGACCCGGAGATGACAGGGGCCCGCCACCGCCGGAAACCCACTGATGTGCGCATGCGCAAACCACGCACACGCAGAAAACCATAGGGGTGTGGCGGTGCCAGGAAACCACTGATGTACGTATGCACAAACAAACCACGCATGCGCAGGAAACCAAAGGGGCGTGGCCAAAAGGGGGGGCGTGTACTGGGCCCGGAAATTTCTGATGCCGGCCCTCCTTCCAGTGTTGGAGCGCTCACCACCTCTCGGGGCAGCTGGTTCACCAGTCGTACTGCTCTAACCATTAAGACGTTTTTCCTAATATTCAACCTGTATCAGGTGTCCTGCACTCTGGGATGATGGAGCTGAAGAAGGGGTTAACCAAAATAAATAATTTTAAAGAGATTTGGGGATAATTTATTGAGTATGTCCTAGTTAAAGCAAAAGAAGCAAGACCAGGACAAGTATACACAACTTTCTGGAAAGAGGGGACGAATACAGTATGCAAAATTAATGTTGTACATGAATAAGCTGAAGATTTATAATGTCCCATTGAATATATGACAATGAGTGTTCATTTTAGAAGAGGCCATCCCCTTCTCCGAGCAAGAAGAGAGAATACCTCTTCATGGACTAACACTGCCATCGTCTTTAGTTTTCACGAGTGTTTGCATTAAAAAAAATAGTCCAATCTTTTTAACGTGTCACAACCAAAAAGCACACTTTCAGATGATTTGAAGGCTTCTAATGCACATAAAGCCTAGCAACCACTCCAGTAAGCTGACTTTCCTTTTGTCTTTAAAAGGGTTAAGAAAGGAAATAAGGTGTTTTTCACACATCCCAGCTTTTTATGAGATAGAGAAAAATACACACAAATGGATTATGTCCTCTGAAGAGAAAAATAGATGACATAGAAAGCTGAAGTCAAGGTAGCTACCCAGCGAAGTAGGATAATGACATTCATCTGACCAGATAGGTGGTTCATCTGAGCTGGTGGTTCTCCAAGATGTTGGACAGAGAAAAGTCATTCACAGCACCTACAATAGCAACAGTAATTACACTTATAGACTACTCCATTTTGCTTAGAGCAGGGGATCAAAACCTTTTCAAGCCATGGGCCGGGACACACTCCCTCAGACAGGTGAGCAGGCCGGGCTGGTGGTTTCCCCATGGTAAATGTTGCCGTAAAGTTTGTCCACAGCTGTCGTAAACACATTTTACAATAGCCATAAATGTGGATGTGGCTGTTTCCGATGCTTCCACCGGCAATGGCAGAAGCGAAGGCAGCGAGCCGCATTAAATGGTGCCATGGGCCAGATCCGGCCTATGGGACATAGGTTGACAACCCCTGGCTTAGAGCACTCTCTGGAGCCACCTGCATGCGAAACCCATGTGCCTTACTGCTGAGTCGTGTTCCCTTTCTTTGAATGAAGTTGATCCCACAACTGCAGAAAGTATGACTAAGCGCATTCTCCCAAGCCTGTAACCGCACAGGATCGGTTTCTCAGTCAGCTGTGCTCCACCAATTCTCCCTTTTTTCCCCTTCTGGCATTATGGAAGTATAAACAACATCTGTAGGCAAGGCTGCTGAGGCCATGCCAAAGGACGACTTTAGTTGGGTGTGCGGCAAAATCCAGTTCTTGGTACGCAGGACTATTAGAAATGTACCCAGACAATTCATCCAGGCTAGAACATCTCATTAAAACATGATGCAACTCCATCACCAGGCAAGGACAGCCACTTCTCCTTAAAACACTGGGAGACATGGGTGTGGGCCTGGACTTCTCAGAAGTGTGTGGTACAGGAGTTGCTGCCTGTGTGTATGATAGGAAGTTAGTTTCTCCTGTATGGTTCCAAACTTAAATCTAACCCATTTGTAACAATACGGTGACTTACTCTTGAGTAGGCCCTATTGTTCTTCTGAGTTGCAGCTCCCTGGCTGGACAGCCCAAGCATCAGATACGTGTATCAGCGAGCCAAGTAATCACTCCAAGTCTCTTCAGGTATTTTAGGAGTATATTGAAAGCATAGCAAGATTCAAGATACAGTCCAGCAAAAGCTTAGAAAGCATTTCGAAACAGAAATAAAGCAAGCTGCATGCTCAAGAGATAGCTCACAGCCCCCCTTTCTCTCAAGCTTCTACATTTTGGCAGCTTAAAAGCACAGCATTCCAGAGCGTGTCTCTCTGTGTCTCCATATGTGTGTGCGTGAGTCTCTGGGTTATATCTCCTCCCACAGGGTCCACCTTTGGCCCTCCCCCTTAGGGATTCCAACCAATGATCTTGCAGCAAGACATGTCAATCACACATTAGGTTTCATTTCACTAAAGCCACAAGGCAACTCATGAGGCAAAGATGTTTTACATATTTTCTCTCACCCCCCGATTTGAAATCGCCATTTTGAAAGAGAATAATGCACAGGGTATAACTTCATTCTGTTACACCATTATATAGATGACTTTCAAACACATAAAATAACTATAGCAGCATTCATTGACTTGACAGTGACATTTGACACTATCCACTATCAATTGCTGCTCAGAAAGCTCTATCCCCTTACTAAATATTATGGGCTAACAGAAATGTCCACTGTTGTACTTCAAAACTGAAGATACTTGTTTGAATTTCAAAGGAGACAAAATCGTTGGAGAAATCAAAGAACTGGTCTCCCACAGAGTCCTGGAACCATTACTGTTTAACATTCACACAAAGGATCAGCTGATATTCCCATTACGCCAGGAGTATTGGCAAGAATTGGGACAGATGATGGGAGTTCACTCAGTCACGCAGCACTCGGGTCTCAAACTGCTGACCTGCCAACCTTCCAGTCATCAGGCCCAGCATCTTAACCACTAAGCCACTGCAGCCCTACCAGGGCCGCCATCAGGGGGGACCATCAGGACTCCCGTCCCGGACCTGGAGATGATTGGGGGCCCAGTGATGCCGAGAAACCATTGGTGTGCGCATGTGCAAACAAACAACGCATGCGCAGGAAACCACAGGGGTGTGGCAGTGCTGGGAAACCACTGATGTGTGCATGCGCAAACAAACGATGCATGCGCTGAAACCACAGGGGCATGGCCAAAAGGGGGGGCTGCGTACCAGGCCCGGAAATTTCTGATGCCGGCCCTGAGCCCTACTTTGGGGAATAAGTCTGTGCAAACCAGATGACACCTGCAAGTGATAGACAATCCTGAGCAGATATTCACCCCTGGAGTCGGCAGCTATCCTATCTCAGCTTATCTTCCAGAGCCTTTTGCAAATAATTCAGGGCTCGAGGGAAATCAGTTCTGCAACTTGGCAGCAGGTGCTAACAAGGGTGGATGGGTAGAGAGAGAGAATGGTGTACAGCAGGAGTGGCCAACCTTGGCGCTCCAGCTATTCTTGGACTTCAATTCCCAGAAGCCCCTGATCAGCAGGAGTGCTGACTTGAGCTTCTGGGAATTGAAGTCCAAAAACACCTGGACAGTGGTGTACTGTTCCCAGTTCCCACTGGATCCCGGGAACCGGTAGCGGAAATTCCCCTAGGACACGCCCACCTCCATAGCCCATAATGCAGGATGTTTGGCCCCTCCCACAGATTTGGCCAGCCCACAGAGTAGGTAGTAAAAAAAATTGCAGTGCATCACTGCACCTGGAGCGCCAAGTCTGGCCAGGTCTACAGAATGGTCAAGTATGTTGATGCTTTATGCGTTAATGATGTAATTTTTGCAAGCTCTTTGTCGAATACAACAACACACGTAATGTGTTCAATTAAAACAAAGAGTCGAAAGGAAAAAGTAGAAACCCTATTAGAAATCACCCTGTTTCCTACAACACTCAAAAGGCAGCATAGAAGAACAACAGGACTGTGGTCTCAAGACAAAATCCTTTCCAGCTGTTGCTCCTGCAATTAATATCCAATCGCACGGCTGGATCTCTGGATGTGGGGGGGAGGTCCTTTGGCCATCCAAACTTACCAGCCACAGAGGGGTTCATTATCTACAAGCTCACCAGAAGACTGGAGAGAAGAAATCAGGCCGATGGCCAATTCAGCTTTAGAACCGCTATTAAGCACATCTGTCCTCTGCACAAGAAAAGCAGGGAGAAAACCATGGCAACTACTATTTTGATGTATATTTATCCATGTTCACGTGGGTGTTCATGCATATACACAATCTCTCTTTCACACACACACACCGACCATCCAGCAAATCTCTGCTTAACGTGCATTAAATGTTGGCTGGTTTCGATTAGGAGAAACGGTGAAAAACCAGAAAAAACAACAACATGTGTCTCTGGATGAGGTGAATCGTGATCTCATGCAGCCATTCCCTAAAGAACTGGCTGCTGTTTATAATAAAACAGAGAAGGCCGTTCAAGTCGAAGCGGGCTGGACAAAAAGTCCCAGAAAGAAAGCAGACATTTTCAGTTTACAGCTTACCACGGTTGTAAAGAAGGAAAGCCCAAAAGAAGACCCAAAGGGGTTGATACACCACAAAGACAAAATCCCGACACGGAGATTCAGTGCCTATACCCTTGATAGACAACCTTGGCACTCCAGGTATTCTTGGACTTCAATTCCCAGAAGCCTGAGTCAGCACCTCTGGGAATTAAAGTCCGAGAACACCTGGAGTGCCAACATTGCCCATCACTGTCCTAATGCAAGGTCTGAAAGGCAGATAGTCACAAAGGAATTTCTGCTCATTAAGAAACTGCTCAATTCCATAGGCAGCCTGACCTACACCAACAACATATACCTCGACTCATTGTTATGAGCTACCTTACTATAAAATCTGCATCTCATATGCCGAAAATCATCTTCCCTATCACCCAACATATGACCAGAGCAAGCAAGCTAACCCACAGGGTTATGAACTGAGGTCAGTTCATATTCTGCTTCTGGGTGTGCAATTAGGGTTGCCATAATTCTGTCCCACCCAAACTGGGACTCCCTTGCTCGAAAGCCAGTCGTATCTGACTCTAGGGTTCAGTGCTCATCTCTGTTTCAAAACCGAAGAGCCAGTGTTGTCTGCTTTTGCAGACGTTTCCGTGGTCATGTGGCAGGCATGATTAGGCACCACAAACTCTAAGACCCTTCCTCTCCCTGAGGTCACCCCTACCCTACCCTACCCTTCTCTCTCTCTCTCTCTCTCTCTCTCTCTCTCTCTCACACACACACACACACACACACACACACACACACACACACACACACACACACACACACACACACACACACACACACACACACACACACACCAACTGAGTTGGACTCACCTTCAAACCCCACACAAAGATCTCTTGGAAAAAAGCTCTAAAAAGTCTGGAACTGAAAAAATATGTAAAAAGCTACGGAGGATTCCTTCAGACTGCAAAGGGTTAAATGCATAGAGTCAGCATTCCTAGAGAGGAAGGGAAGTGAAGAGTTGTCTTTCTCACTTTCTATCCATAGTGTTCCCTTCCTCTCTAGGAATGCTGACTCTATGCATTTAACCCTTTGCAGTCTGAAGGAATCCTCCGTAGCTTTTTACATATTTTTCCTTGAACCGGGATTTTTACATGTATTTCCTTGAACCGGACGGGACAGCATGAATCCGTGAAAATCACGGAAAAACGGGACGTATGGCAGCAAGCAAGCTTCAGCATTTTTGAGTTGTCCAATGGAGAATGGGATCCTTCGAGGCATCATAACTCACCTGTTTGTTAGAATGGATGTGGTTTTTGTTCCTGTTGCTATCCAGGAGACCCCCGCATTTACCCAAGGCTGCAAGATCCTTCATAATTGAGTTGATCGCTGCCTCTTCATCTGGATGGGAGGAAAAAGAAAGGAAAGGAAAAACAACAGATGAAAACTTTAAAACTGTACTCAATGGGACCCTTCGAGAACACTACGGTCCACACCACTTCTAACAGATACGGACTCTACTCAATACCAGCAATTGGTGGAAAAGATCATTAGCAGAGATATATATGATATTTATAAAACAAAGCACAGCAAAAAAATAAAAATCAAGGTTGCTATTACAGAGGAAGGGAATGCACCAGATGCACTAGAATGAAGTGAATACATAGATAAATGTGTTTAATCAGAGTTCTTCACACTCTTTACACAGTTGCGTAACTCAACTGCTTAATACACAGTGTTGTCCAGGTCTGTTGTATGTATCACAGTAGTACAGGGTAATCTTAACAAGTAGGTTTCCAAGCAAATGCCGGGGAACAAAGAGAGAGAAGCAGAACAGGACATAAAGTTTCCAACTACCTTTCTATTAAGCAAAATTATTCTGGGTTGAAAGGATTTTTGTGGAAGAAACTCTGCTCAGGGAATGCCCAAATGAGGCTCCTTTCATGTCCCCAAGAGCTGGGACAGAGACGGGCGCTCAATCCGTCAAGCAGTACTGCTGACTTGCCAGCCTTCCAGCTAACAAGGTGAGCTTCTTAACCACTGAGCCACCGTAGCCAGAAAAAATAGGATGACTCTCCCAATCAATGCAAGAATGCTTCAACCATTAGCCCAAAACAGGGTGGCAAAGTCTTCTAACACTCTTACATACCTGCCCCATAAGGAGCTGCCATTATTGTTTAAAGCTGTGTTCATTTCTTTCCATTGTGAAACTGGATTTTTTTTATTCTTTTTTGAAAGGTTGTGACTTTATGTTGAGATACCCATTATTGTAAATCATCTTGAGTAGTACCAGACACAAATTTGACAGTACAGTACATCGATATTATACATTCATTCATTCATTAATGCCATTACTAATGGACCAACCAAGAGAAAGAGAGCCTTCCCCTACAACAGTCTCTGTCTAGGACAAAAAGGTAACGAATCCACTAGAGATACTAATATACTCTTCCCACCTTGAAATCACTTTCTCTTTCTATACTTGCCCTGCTGCTTTATCAATGTCACATCAATCATAATCCAGGGTTGGTTTGCTTAATACACTATATTTCTTTAAATATCTGCAAATATATGACATGGTTTTATATATGTTTTTTTACCCATCGCAGAAGTTATGTCATTAAGCTCGCAAGAGATGCTACAGAGATGCATCAGGGAACATTTTTCCTCACCACTTGAATTGCAAAGCCCAAAGAATTTGTCTTTTGGAGAGGTAAGAACCCCCTTCTATTGGCAATCTCCAAACAAAAGTAGCAGGTTATTCCTTCAGAGTATATCTCAAAGTATATCTCCAAGTATATCTCCTTTGCTCATAAGCCAGTTGTATCCAATTATGTATAGGGTTCAGTGTTCATCTCCATTTACAGCCAAAGAGCATCTGCAGACAATTCTGTGGTCATATGGGAGAGGTAACTAGATGCCAGATTGCATGGAATGCTGTTACCTTTCCCAATGAAGTGGTACCTATTTATCTACTTGCAATTCCTTGCTTTTTGAAGCAGGAGCTGCCTGGGACAGATGACAGGAGCTCACTCCATCACGCAGCATTCAGGTCTCGAGCTGCCGACCTGTTGAGATTCGTCAAGCTCAGCATCTTAACCACTAATCCAAAAATCATATTTGTTAAAGACCATGGATGCCGTGTTAATGCCCACTCTCTTCGAAGCACTCGTACAAAGTGCAACGGAGAAAGCAGCTGCAGTCCAGATCAAGATCTGAAATCACTGCTTGCAAAAGCGACCTCTCTGTTTGCCAAACGTTTTGCGCAGGAGTTGACGCTGGCTGGCTAGGCTAGCATTAATCATGGCTCTTGGGATCCCCACGAAAAGGCTTCCCTGGAAGGGTGGGGCACACTCTCTGAACAGCCAGCCAAGCCGGTTCAACCGCGGCCCCAATCCAGCCTCAACGCTGGCGGGGAAGGGAGACAATCTGGTTTGGACACACAACACCTCCCAAGAGCTGTCTTTCACAACAGGGAGAGCATGTGGCCCTGTTCTCTGTCTCGGCCACTCTTTTCCAGGGTGTGAGAGAGAAACAGCTTACGTGGCCTTTTGCAACAAACTACTTACAAAGGGACACAAACTGATGAGCAGAACCCCGAGAGAGCCGCAGCTTCGCAATCGCCCCTGCAATGCTGGCGAAGAGCAACAGCTGTATATTTTATCAGCACCAAGGAAACCACATGAATGCGCAGCATGGCTTACATTTATCTGAAGATGCAAGTCAGAAAGATTGGAACAAAAATGACCTTTTTTTGTGGCATGTAGCTTTATTGGATCCTAAGTAAATATGGATGCTTTTGCGCATGTGCAGAAACATCCATGCCAAACCAAGAAGTAAATACAAACACATCCACACGTTCGCAAACATGTCTGCACCCACTTCTGGGAGTGGCGAGGGTATCGCAGGCCAGATGGAATGGCTTCAGGGGCTAAATCTGGCCCATGAGCCGTAGTTTGGACATGCCTGACCTATACCATTTATGTGACATCACAAGGGTCCCTGCCTGTGACATCACAAGAGCCAGACCCTGATATTTTGCTTTGAGATAGCAGGGAATGGGATTTTGCTGACCTGTTAACTCTGCTTACTACAGATGAAGAAATAGTTACTCCATTACACACTTCAATAAGAATTACCCAACTACATATTTTCCAAAGAAGTTTATGAATCATAGGTCAAAATCCTACTGCATGGTGTAGCAAACTACACTAGAGCAGGTCTACTGAATCAATACAGATATGATGAGCCAACTCCTTCAGAACTTCTGCTGACACAAGTGGGCTTACTCTAGCTGTGACTTACTTTACTAAAATTTCATTTATTTCATTTTTATACCAACCATTTGGGAAATTTCCTACCCTGGGCGGTGTACATATAACTATCAAATCACATATTAAAACACACAATTAAAAATAAGCCAAACAATTAAATATATCCTAAAATAAAATACAGTAACTGGTTTCTGTGGGCATAGAGAATCCTAAAATACTGACTGGTTAATTTATTGCTAAGGGGATAACATTCTGAAAAACTTCCTTGATTAGGAAAGTTTGTAATTGTTTTTTGAAGATATCCAGGGATGGGACCTGGCGCAGCTCCACAGGGTGTGTGTTTCACTGCATCGGTGCCGCCACCGAGAAGGCTCTATTTCTAGTTATAGACTTTCTAGCTATTCTTGGAGTCAGGACCTGGAGCTGCACAGACTGCGACGGATGGGTGATGCAGGAGTTGTTCTTAGGGAGAGATGCTGTGACAGATGTTAGGTCCCAATAGGCAATTAGGAAGCGGCCCACTTAAATCTGTGAAACTTAGAGTTGCTTCAATGGGTTTACTATAGTGTGATTCCCTACAGTAAGCATTTTGACCCAGACACAATTATTTTCAGCATTTGCACAGTACTTTTGGTGAACAAAGCCGCACATGCACGCACGCACGCACACGCGCATGTACCCCTTCAGGGATAATCTGTAGGAGGAGGAAGTGGCAGAACCCCCACCCGCCTGCCAGTCCACCCAATCCCACCCAGTGAAAGTATCTCTACATTAGCATTTTTTTTGAGGTATGGTTAATAAATTTAATGCGTTCTCCAGGACCTTTTGTACTGTGTAAAGCGAATTTCCCATAGGAATGCATTGAATGCACTTTCCTATAGGGATGCACTGAAAACCAAAATTTGTTAACCAAAACGCAGTTTCCTATAGGAATGCATTAAAAACCAATTAATCCATTCCGGGGGAAAATTGTTAGCCAAGCCACTATTTTCTATGGGTTTCCTTTTGGTATGTGATTTTTGTGTTAACCCAGCCATTTGTTAAGTGAGGTTCCACTGTACTAGGAAATACAAGAAAAGCCATGTTAGCCTCACAGATCCTTTGCAGAGAACTCGAACAAAAGTTCAAAATGAAAACACATGTCCAGCCCTAATTGGGAGCTCTCTTTCCCTTCCTGAATTATACACTGCAACTTCTTCTTTTTAAATAATTCTCAAGAACCCATTGAGTTATATCTGTCACCCTGTGCAGCCCTCTTTAGCGTGAATTATTTTTATCTTCTATGCCTGAAAGAGGAAATATGAAAATTGGCACCGCGCAAGATTAACTTTTAAAACTGCCCTATAGCTCCCAGCACAAACGATAAGGTTTTTTCTTCCCTTTCTACAAAAATCAGAGCACTTTTTTGAATCCCACTGCTGTGTGAGAGGACAGTGATCAGAACATGGGTGTGCAGATCTGTGGTTTTGGATTACAACACTAAGAGTTCTCTACAAATGTGGGCAATGTTTGGGGGAATTCTAGGGACCAGAGAACCACAGACAGACACTCCTCTAATGGATAGTGACCCTGCCTACACATTATCTTTTTCCTCATGCAAACTTGCACACAGTGCAATGCTAAGGATGTGGCTTTATTAGCAAAATGTTCTACATTCGCAGTTTTTGCCAGGTTTGAAATGGGTTCAAATACCGATGAATACATGACGCACAAATAGGGGGCTCACATTATTTTGCCAAAATGCAATTTATTTTAAAACACTCAGCAGGGATTGCTTGTTTTCTACTGATTCCCAAACGGAAGAATTTTATTATTTTAGAAATAATTATTACAATGTGTCTGGTTTGGAATAGTAGACGAAGGAAGGAAGGAAGGAAGACTCAATGAACCAACCATGGGGTGACTAGAGGGGAAGAGGGAAATTTGGAGGATGCTTTGTTGGGGTGGCTAGGCAAATTTAATTGAGGTTTATAAAATCATGCATGGTGTGGATAGAGTGGATAAGGAAAAGTTGTTTTCCTTATCACATATTAGAACTAGGGAGCACTCCATGAAACTCTTGGGTACTAGATCTAAAACAAATAAGAGGAAGTATTTTTTTTTACCCAGAGGATTATTGGTCTATGGAACTCCCTGCCAGATGAAATGGTGACAGCTGTCAGTCTTGAGAGCTTTAAAAAGGGACTAGACAAGTTCATGGAGGACAAGGGTATAATGGTTATGATTATGGATACCTAAGAACAGCCTTGGGTTAGAGAGACTGATAGGCTATCACCCAACACCATTTTCAAGGAATACTAGACAAGTGAAGGCATTTGCTGGAAATACCCTGAAGCAAATGGTGAGCCACTGTATGAGACAAAATGCTGGACTGGATAGGCCATGGCCTGTTCCAGCAAGGTTGTTCTTATGTTCTTATGTATGTTCTTATGATTACTGGAAGATCGGCAGGTCAGCAGTTCAAGACCCAACATAATGGAGTGAGCGCCTTTCTTTGCCCCACCTCCTGCCAACCTAACAGTCTGAAAGCAAGAAATTCCAAGTACATAAGAACAGCCTTGCTGGAAGAGGCCACAGGAGCCCATCCAGTCCAGCCTTCTGTCTCACACAGTGGCTCACCATTTCCTTCAGGGTATTCCCAAGCAGATGCCTGTTTAGGATTCCCTGGAAATGGCATTGAGAGATATCCTGCCTATCTCTCCAACCCCGAGGTTGTCCTTAAGTATCCATAATTATAGCCATGGATACACTTGTCCTCCATGAACTTGTCTAATCCTTTCTTAAAGCTGTGAAGACTGACAGCTGTCACCACTTCTTCTGGCAGGGAGTTCCATAGACCAGTGATCCTCTGAGTGAAAAAGTACTTTCTCTTATTTGTTTGAGAACTAGCACCCAAAAGTTTCATGGAGTGTCCCCTAGTTCTAGTGTTGTGCAATAGAGAAAACAGTTTTTCCTTATCTACTTTGTCCACACTGTGCATGATTTTATAAACTTCAATCAGGTCACCTCTTAGACGTCATCGTTCAAGAGTGAAGAGGCCCAACCGTTGCAGCCTCAGATGGTAAGGAAGGTGTTCCAGTCCCCTAATCATTCTGGTTGCCCTCCTCTGCACTTTTCCCAGCTCCATAATGTCCTTCTGGAGGTATGGTGACCAGAACTGTACATAGTATTCCAGATGGGGCCTCACCATAGATTTATAAAGAGGCAAAATGACACTTGCTGACTTATTTTCTATACCCTTCCTAATGATCCCTAGCATTGAGTTTGCTTTTTTCACTGCTGAGGCACACTGGGTTGACACCTTCATTGAGTTGTCCACCAGGACACCAAGGTCCCTTTCCTGGTTTGTCGCAGAGAGTTCAGACCCCATCAGTTTATAAATGTAATTGGGTTTTTTTGCCCCAACGTGCATCACTTTAAGTAGATAAATAGGGACCACTTCGGTGGCACGGTATCAGCGTTCCATGCACCCCAGTGTCTTGTCATGCCAGCCATATGACCATGGAAACATCTGCAGATGCAGACAGCATCTTTGGCTATAAACAGAGTTTACCACTGAACCTTAGAGTCGGGTATGACTGGCTTCCGAGCAAGGGGAAACTTTACACCTTTATTCTATGGGTTTATGATCCCTACAAGTACAGTACAGTACCTGCCATGGGCTTTGTTATGCCAGCAGCCTTAAGCCCTTATACAACTGTTGATGTTTCACCCTGGAAGAAAATAAGATACACTTTGCATTCTTAGTTCGAAGCCACAGTCTGGAAGCCGGATGAGAAAATAATTGGAAGAAACAGGGTCACATCAGACCACCCAAACAGCTTAGCTGTCCAATGTAGGGGAATTAAGGAGAGACAGAGGAATAACTTAGCAATATTCAGATGGTCTAGACAGCCCTGTTATTGTTGGCTTTGATAATTAGGCTATTAGTTAGGAGAAATCTGAAGTAGTTTCCAAGTTTATGTTTCCATCCACAATGAGAAATGTGGGGAGGGAGGAAGATACCACATTGTGAAAGATTTAGGGGGGCAAATAGTAGCATAACCAGGGTAAAAAAACAGCTGTAGAGTCAATATAGCATACGATATTTTTATAATATATTCATAGTTGGTAGATCCCTGGGAATCTAGCAATGAATGACAAATCATTACTGAACCAACTTCTGGGCAAAAAAGAGCCAGAAGGTCATTTGGTGGTCAAACTCTCCATCTTGGCTATTTGTGGTTCTTAAAAGTAAAGTAAAAAGTAGGATCCCAAGGTAGAGATTGAAATGCGAATAGAAAAAGCAAGATCCACCTTCATAGAAATACAACATTTATGCAGTAGAGATCTAATTCTCCCTGCAAAGTTTCAAATAGTGAGATGCATTCCCAGTGTTGCTATATGGAGTTGAAGCTTGGATAGTGACTAAATCAGGGGTATTGTAACCGACGGCCCACAAGCTAAATCCGGCTAACGGTACCAAACAATCCGGCCCACGCCCTTGCTCCAACCGTCACCGCCGCTGTAAGCAGATGTGTTTACGGCATCTGTGGATGTGTTTACAGCAGCGTTTATGGCAGGTGGAACACCAGTCCAGACCCCTCAACTGTCTGAGGGTGGTTGAAACAACACAACTTCTTCTCGGTCTACTCCCAGTATGAGTGACCACCTGTGCTACTGAAGTACATTTCTCTTTGGACTACTCAACTGTGTTTCACCTTGCATTTTGTCTAATAAAGGATTAAGGGACTGCAGTGGTTTAGTGACTAAGACACTGAACTTAATGACTGTAAGGTCGGCAGGTCACCAGTTCGAGTGCTGCACAATGGAGTGAGCTCCCGTCTCTGTTCCTGCTCCTGCCAACCTAGCAGTTCGAAAGCAAGAAATTACAAGTAGATAAATAGGTACCCCTTTGGTGGGAAGGTAAACAGCATTCCATTCACTCTGGTGTCTAGCCTTGCCTGCCATATGTCCACAGAAACATCTGCAGACGCAGATAGCGCTGCCTCTTTGGCTATAAACAGAGATGAGCACTGAACCCTAGAGTCGATTATGACTGGTTTTCTAGCAAGGGCTACCTTTACCTTTAATTTAAGACTAGCAGGGTGCCCAGCTTCGCCTGGATGGTCCCAACCCGGCTAGCTGAGTGCCAGTGTTGCCCTGGAAACCCACTGGCCAGGGGTGGGCCTGTGATGTGAGCTTGGTGATGACATCACAATCCCCCCCCCCCGGTTGGCCTAGCACTGGGGCAGACACAAACCCTCCTGTTGAATATACCCCCTTTGCAGATCAATTTAGGGGGCAACCCCG
Organism: Bradypodion ventrale; assembly: GCA_035047345.1. Classification (NCBI taxonomy): domain Eukaryota; kingdom Metazoa; phylum Chordata; class Lepidosauria; order Squamata; family Chamaeleonidae; genus Bradypodion; species Bradypodion ventrale. Next base: position 132,415,626 of record JAWDJE010000006.1, on the reverse strand, counting down.
CCCCCATGGGCTTCAGGACCCCAACAGTGACCTGCTCACGTGTGCAAGCTACGTATATGACGAATCTCATGGGGTTTGGTCAAGGGGTACGGCAGCCCATTCCGGACACCGAACCCACACCTTTGCTTTAAAGGTATAGATTGCCTCCCAATTGCCTCAGCTCCTCTATGACTGGAGATATCCAACTGGTACTGCCACTGGTAAGATAAAGGTAAAGGTTTCCCTTGCTTGAAAGCCAGTCATATCTTACTCTAGGGTTCAGTGCTCATCTCTGTTTCAAAGCCGAAGAGCCAGCGCTATCTGCTTCTGCAGACATTTCCGTGGTCATGTGGCAGGCATGACTAGACACCGGAGCATACGGAACACTGTTACCTTCCCACCGAAGTGGTCCCTATTTATCTAATTGCAATTTCTTGCTTTCGAACTGCTAGGTTGGCAGAAGCTGGGACAAAGACGGGTGCTCATTCCATCCTGCAGTACTCGGGAATCGAACTGCTGACCTTCCGCCTCCCAGTCAGCATCTTAGCCACTTAGAGGCCTTAATTTTCCCCTCTATCAAGGCCTTCACTTTCTTTTTGCCTTTTGATTTGGATCAAACCAACAAAAGATATCTCAGTGCTCAGAGGTAGAATGCTACCAGCAAGGCCAGGCGATTCCCAAAAAGTGCTTCAAAACTTGAAATTCTGTCTTTAGCATCAAGATTTCAGATGCCAAATCAAAAAGACTGCTGGATTTTTGCTTAGTTTATAAGATCAGTGGGTGCACGGAAGCAAGCTCCTCTCTTGTGTTTGCCAGTTTATGGTCCTGAGTATAATAACAGCCTGTTAACATGGATAATTAGGAATGATGCTACTATTTATACTTCAAAGAGCCACCCACGTGGCCAGCAAAAACCTACGCACTCGTGGTTAAAAATAAACCCTGGAATTCTTCACCAAAGCATCTCTGTGTTGCCAGCCATTTATCATCTGGCCTGGCCTGCCATCTCTTAGGAATATGCAAATGAAGCTGTGGGAGCAACATTAATTCAACCTTAATTAATATTTACAAATGGTTACCAAGGAAATAATGGCTTGACTTTATGACTATAGTATGCCTTACACACCCTGATGCTACGTTGGCTGAAAGCTAAGATCCAAAATTGCAAGTACAATTTTGGAAAAAACCCAAAACAACAAAGCTGTATGTGTTTAACTTCTAACAGTGACCAATGTCGTGAATCCCATACCATGTCTAACTCCATAAGAGTGACATGACCAGAAAGACTAGCGAACCTTGTATACAGAGAGTAATATCCAAAAGACATAATTCTGAGTTGCTTCTCCAGGTCAATCTTCTTCTTTCATGTCCCGATCAAACCCTGGGCTGCCAAAATGAAGCAAGGTTCTTGGCTTTGTCATTTACCAAACTTAAGTCTTCATTAGTGCATGTTTCTGGCAGTAATTGGCAAACCACTAAATGAGCTGCATTCTCTCTCTCTCCCCACATTGAGACCTTGTGTTGTTGTCTGCCAGCAGCCCCCACTTGAGCACATTGGTCTTACATTTAGGAACTCCAACTCTCAGCCTATTCAAGGTCCTCCAAGTGACGTAGGGGAGGTTGAGTCCCTCCGTTATATCCTCCTTTAATGTTGTTCCTTGTCCAGCGAGTTCCTTCCTAATGTGGTTTTGCTCTTGTGCACCTTCAAGAGTGTTTATTCTTGCCATAAATCTCTTCCTGGATCTGAGCCGGTGGACTTGAGGCTCATCTCCATTCAGAGGATGTTGAGGGACAGTCTCTTGCTTAGTTCTCTCAGCATCTGTGGCTACTTCTCTCACTTAGGTCAATGAGGCCACCACAATCTCAGCTAAGTACTACTCATTTCCCATCCCAAATCTAATTGCCAACTATCCTCTCTCCTCTCTCACCAAATCAGTTATTTCCAAACTGGAAGAAAAAAACCCTAATAACTGTGACAACAGGTACACTCTTGTTACTTGCTTTAAATTTTACTTAACAACCTATATACCAATAATACAACTGGATTAAAACCTGAATCACCTTACAATAGTCCTTCTCGGCATTTAGATTCTTAAACTCACTTCAATGGCAAATATACAATGTGTGTTTACCCATCCCATACATAATATTAACACCTGGAATGGGGCGTTTGAGCAGTAGCGAACCTTTGTCACTGTCACATGACCGTGACCCATGTCACATGACCATGACCCATCATCCACTGGATCATGGTATGTAATGATGGTGTTAACCTTAAGAAGGCATTTTCAGCTCAAGGGTGGAAGTCCAAGAGCTGCTGTACTACAACTCCCATGGTTGTTTGGCAGTGCCTATGATAGCGAGGATGGATGGAAGACTGATGGTTTTGCTTGTTTCACATCCAGCAGTGTAAATGATACCTGTTGGTCTTCTCAACCACATCGCTGGTTCAACAACAAGTTAGCATGCCTCATCGCACCCCTCTGCCCTATAAGGAAAAGTTAAAAGGCTTACCCATGGTCATATCTTCATCAGGTCTGTATCCCACTGAAGAAGGGTGCTTGATCTGTATCAGCCTTCAGCTGCAAGGTCTGCCCCTAAAATCAGAAGAATGAAGAGTATTGAGTAATGGTAGCTATAAGTTAGTAGCTGAATATACATCTTTTGCATGTACGATGTCAAAGTGAGCCATCTTTCCTATCTCAAAAAAAGGTCCTTTTCCCTTCCAGAAGTCGAACACACGCACACACGAATGCACGCACACAAGACCTGTTCATCCAGATTTCACACCACTACTACAAGCTCACTATATAACCAGGATTCTCTCAATTCTCAATTGCCTGAACTGGAAAACTGGTTAAAAGTTCTGAAACAAGCCACCAAAGGAGAAGCAATGACTTGAAGTTGCCATTATATCCCTATATTATTAGTGCTAATTAACTTGTGAACCAAATATAGCATGCACTAAGTACTATGGGGTGGTACGGGCAAAAGTCACTCTTGCTCAAAGCCAGTCGTACCCAACTCTAGGGTTCAGTGCTCACTACTGTTTATAGTGAAAAGAGCCAGTGCTGTCTGTGTCTGCAGACATTTCCATGGACATGTGGCAGGCATAGCAAGACACTGGAATGCACAGAATGCTGTTTCCCTTCCCACCAAAGTAGTATCTACTTGCAATTTCTTGTTTTCGAACTGCTAGGTTGGCATGAGCTGGGACAGAGACGGGCGCTCAAACCCTCATGCAGTACTCAGGTCTTGAACTCCCAGCTAACAAGGTGAGCTTCTTAACCACTGAGCTACTGCAGCCCCATATGGAAACTATCCCAATTTTTTCCATGCCTGACACAAAGTTTGCATAGTCAAGCTTTATCCATATGTCAACTTATGAAGCCAAGATGTAGGCATTCAGAGCAATACATTCTTGGGGAAAAATCATCCTAACCAAAAAAAAGAAGGTGGAAGACTCTGAACTTCCTATTTCTGAACTTTTTTTTCTCCTTGGCTTTAGCAATTAAAACTATAAACCATTCATAAAGGCACAAGTCAATCATAGACAAAGCAAAAATCACTCCTGGGCACAAGCTAAAAATAATGTTGTAAACATCCAAGGCATTCTTGCTAGCAAGAACAAGGATATTTATTCAAACTTATTTTTCCGAATTTGGAGCAGGAAGAAGAGAAAGAAGAGTACATCAAGCCAGGAGTCAGAAATGGAGATTTGAAGCCAAACATGTTTTTCCCTTTGTGTTCTGTTACTTCCTATCAAAAACTGCTTCTCAGGAACAGAAAGTTAACTGAGTCACTACATGTTCCTCAATTTTAAACTGCAAAAGGGAAGATACGTGGCAGCTTTAAAGAAACAAGGACTAAGAAAGCCAAACCTATGTTGCAGACAATGACATCAGATATGGTCTTGTCTCCAACAGAGATGCAAAATTTCTGGAAAATTTGAAGCCATGAAAAGAAAAAAAACAGTTTTTCCCCTTGCCCCCCCCTCCCTGGAAAAAATGGAAACTTGGGGGGAAATTGAAAAAAAAAATGCAATATTTTACAGATTGAAAGACACTCTGTTAATTTAGAAACATAAAGCATGACTACAGTGTGTACAAATTGATTTGGCATAAAATTATCACAATTGGTATATTAAAAATACAGTGTATATTCTTGCAAACAGAATATACTTTTACTTTTATTTATAATTGCAACGAATGAAGCAACATTTGTATGGATATAACTACTTTGGTTTTGCTAGTTTATGCGGAGCAGGCAAAAGTAACGACATTTTTTTTAAAAATCCAGAAGAAACCATCAACATTAGTGCCAAAGAAGATTATTGATATTTCCACTTCAATCGATGAGCTCCTGTCATCTGTCCCAGCTCCTTCCAACCTAGCAGTTTGAAAGCAAGAAATTAAAAGTAGATAAACAGGTACCACTTTAACAGGAAAGGTAATGTTGTCATGCCTGCCGCATGCCCATGGGAACATCTGCAGAAACAGACAGCACTGGCTCTTAGGCTGAAAATGGAGGTCTCATCATCAGTTTTTAAACTTCAATTAATATAGATAAATGTAGCCCTTGTTCAAAAGCCAATTGTATCTGACTCTAGGGTTCAGTGCTCATCTCTGTTTCTAGCCAAAAAGCCAGCATTATCTCTGTCTGCAGATATTTCCATGGACATGTGGCAGGCATGACTAAACACCAGAATGCTGTTTACCTTCCCACCAAAGGGGTACCTATCTATCTACTTATGATTTCTTACTTTTGAACTGTTAGGTTGGCAGGAGCTAAGACAGAGAGGGGAGCTCACTCCGTCATGCAGCACTCAGGTCTCAAACTCCTGACTTGCCGTCCTTCCAGTCATCAAGTTCAGCGTCTTAACCACTAAGCCACCGCAGATCCTCCTCAGTTAACATGGGTCAGGGGCTACGGTGGCTCAGTGGTTAAGAAGCTCACCTTGTTAGCTGGAAGCCAGGCAAGTCAGCAGTTTGAGACCCAGGTACTGCACGATGGATTGAGCACCCACCTCTTTCGCAGCTATTGGGGACATGAAAGGAGCCTCATTTGGGTGTTCCCTGAGTGGAGTTTCTTCTATATAAAATCCTTTCAACCCAGAATAATTTCTAACACGAAATTATTATTATAATAGTGCTAAAACAGGACTTTCCTTTGTTTCTCAAGTGGCATTCAGATAAATGTAGAGGCTGGAGAATTTTACAAGCAATTGTTTTTTAAAAGTATGGAAAGAGGAAGTCTTGACTTTGGAACTATTTCACAGCACCCACTTTCACTCAGTTTCCAGGAGGCTTGCCAGCGAATGTGTAGGAGGGTGTGTGTGTATTGTTATTTTAATGTATTACAGGACTGTTCAGAAATGCTATTATTTTCTAGAGATCATGTGGCCAGCATTAGGGTAGCACTAGAATCATAGAATAACTGAGGTGGAAGGGGCGTTTTGAGTGCAAATAATAACCAGAGAGCCAGAAATGGTTCAGATTCATGCCCTGAACAAACGAACAAAAGTACAAGTCAATTGCAAGAACGGATTGGGACTAGATTGAGAAAAGAAGTGGAAAACAGAATTGTTCTTATTCCATTATATACATCTCCAGTACACCACATTCAGATTGCTACGTACAGTTCTGGTTTCCCCCCCAACTCAAAATGACAATTGCATCTCTGAGGGGTGGGGAAGCACCAGAAAGAAGAACAAAATGACCATGAAGGACACTCACTGAAAGCCGTTTTACTATATACGTATGCCTAGACCAGGGGTTCTCAACCATTTTAAGCTGCGGGCCACACCACACCCTTTCAGACAGCTGAGCGGGCCAGACTGGTGGTTCCTCCGCTGTAAACGCTGCTGTAAAATGTGTCCACGGCTGTAGTAAATGTGTTTACGATGGACGCAGACACATCTACGGCAGTAGTAAACGGGTTTACGATGACCACGGACTCATTTATGGCGGTCATCAAAGTGTTTACAATGGCCATAAATGAGCCCATGGCGGATTCCTCCGCCAGTGGCAGCGGTGGCTGAAGCGAGGTCGGGGGCGCGGAATATTTGAATGGTTTGAATTTAGATTTTGTATGCTACTTTTTGTACTTTGGATATTGTATTTATATGCTGTAAACCTCTTTGAGTTCCCCTAGGGGAAGTAAAGCAGTATAGAAATGTAATAATAATAATAATAATAATAATAATAATAATAATAATAATAATAATAATAATAATAATAATAATAATAATAATAATAATAGGCGCTGTGGGATATATCAAGCCCGTGCACCGTAGGTTGAGAACCTCTGGTCTAAGCACTGATCAGAGCATCCACTGGCACAAGATAGCATGGGAAATGTTTAGTAGACACTCAATTCATCTTGCCAAGGAGATAAAGCCTAACAGATCTGTATTTTAGTGGGAAAGGTAACTGTGTACTACAGGTTTAAACCACCACACTTGGCTGTTCTCAAATGATCTGCTGTTGTTATCAACTATCAAACCATTTCTGACCCAAACAGCCTTTTCAAGGTATGTGAGAAGTTCAAGGAGAGATTTACAACTCCCAAATAAGTTTCTATGGTTAAGTTAGGATTCGAACCCAGGTCTCCTACGTTTACTGTTTGAAACTCTATCTGCCTTACTATACCAAGATGTGATTAAATGGCCCAATTTATCCTGGCCTGGATTGATCCAGAGGATGTGATACAGAGACACTTTGAACTATGTATGATATGTCACTTGGGATTATCTTTGCATTTACATGCATGGAAAGGGGGGGGGGGCTTCCTCTATGGTTTGCTTCTAAAGCCAATTAATCATCTTGAGGAATGGAAAGTTTCTTATTTCTGCTCACTTACAGAGAAAAAGGGGGCGAGAAAGTTTTCTCTTCCTTTTTCAATTGTTGCTAATGGAGATAGTGAAACAGTGATGCAGTGAAATGCTTTAAATTAAAAAGCCATTTCAAAGCATCAGCAACGCATTAGCAACAAATTAAAACTTCATTTCCTTCCCCCTGTTAACCAGAAAGGAAACTTTGTCACAATTGTTTAGTGGCTTAAGGAAAGGGGTGGTTTTAAGCCAGCAAATCACTCATGCTAGAACAGGGGTTCCCAACCTAAGGCCTGTGAGCCGGATCTGGCCCGTGGCGCCATTTCATGTGGGCCCCCAGCCCTCCAAAGGCAATCGAAAAACAAAATGGCCACCCCTTTGAAGGTGTTGGGACAAAATGGCCACCACCATCGTGCAAGCGGGGCAAAATGGCAGTCCGGCCCTTGAAGCTGACTCAGAGAGGGTGGCCCGGCCCCCGGCTTGAAAAGGTTGGGAACCCCTGTGCTAGAACCAAGGAAAATGGAGCAATCCTAACCTCATAAGGAAAAAAATAACCCCAATAGCACTTTGACAAAGACCCCCAAAAAAGGTGCAGGTAGGCTGATCAGCGACTAGTTTATTAGTGATATGTAGGCTAATTCGCAACAGCACATATATTGTGTGGCCACTTTGAAAAGATGCAAACTCGCCCACAACCAACCTGGACCAAAAGGTAAAGGTAAACGTTTCCCTTGTCTGACTCTAAGGAATGGTGCTCATCTCCATTTAGAGCCAAATAACCAGCACTGTCTGCATCTGCAGATATTTCTGTGGTCACGTGGTAGGCAAGACTAGAGGCCGGAGCACACAAAACACTGTTACCTTCCCCAGCAAAGTAATACCTATTTATCTACTTGCAATTTCTTGCATTTGAACTACCAGGTTGGCAGGCGGACAGATGATGGGCGCCCACTCCGTCGCACAGCCCTTGGGTCTTGAACTGCTGGCCTTTCCGTTATCAAGCTCAGTGTCTTTAACCACTAAGACCAAACCATGGGGGGAAATGCCTGTCTATCACACTATGCAATATTTGTGCTCAAAACCATCTCTTAGAACTGGCATCGAATCCCCAACAGCTGACTACACAACCACACAGTCCAGTGTGCCAGACTCATCTTCTTCTTCTAGGACAGGGGTGCCCAAACTACGGCCCATGGACCAGATTTGGCCCCTAATGCCAATTAAGCTGGCCCACACCACCGTAGTCGCTCCCAGAAACACAAGTAAAACATGCTCAAACAGGAGCAACAGCGTGGGCTGAATGAATTGGTATCAGGGGCCAAATCCGGCCCATGGGCCATAGTTTGGGCACCCCAGTTTTAAACAGAGAAAATGGAGGCTTAAAATCTGTCTCATCCTGTTGCAAAACAGATTGCAAGGGACATTTTACTTCCACTTGCGGTGGGAGGAGCCACACGACTGGCCCACTGAACCATGTGACTTGCCCACTGAACCACATGATTGGCCCACAGCCTGAAAAGTTTGGGCAATCTTGTTCTAGGAATTGATTAATTAATTGATTGATGCCATCAAAAACCTCCTTTTACTTTTTTAAAAATATTTTTTTTAAAAAAAACAGTGCATGTGACAGAAATGCGAAGCACGAGCGCAGGTGACCACAGCCCTCGTTCTATTTTTTAAAAATCGCCAATGCTTCTCTGCCCTCCCTCCTTGTGTACATAATAAGGAAGAAAATTACTTTTTGTGCTGCAGTTCCTGGGCTCTACCTACCAGCTAGCTCCAGTTTCTCAGCAATTGTTACCGCTCAACAGCAGGCCAGGGAGGCAGGAAAAGTGGCATCGCACTCACATCCTGCCCAAGCACTTCCCGAAAGCATTTGATCGGCCCTGGTGGGAAGGGAGTGCGAGATTAGATAGGCTCCTTTGCTGCCTCTTCTCATCATGTTCTGTCCTCCTTTGCAGCTTCTCACTAACCCATTCGGTCATGAGCATGGGAGAGGCCTTGAAGGAGATACCAGAGGGCACCACCCAAGGCCAGAGGCGGGGAGGTGGTAAAATGTTTTTGAATGGCATCTCCAAGCCATTCAAGGGACTGCAGTGGCTCAAGTGGCTAAGACGCTGACTGGGAGGCGGAAGGTCAGCAGTTCGATTCCAGAGTACTGCAGGACGGAATGAGCTCCCGTCTTTGTCCCAGCTCCTGCCAACCTAGCAGTTCGAAAGCAAGACATTGCAAGTAGATAAATAGGGACCACTTCGGTGGGAAAGGTAAACAGCGTTCCGTGCGCTCAGGTGTCTAGTCATGCCTGCCCACATGGCCACGGAAACATCTGCAGAAGCAGACAGCGCTGGCTCTTCGGCTTTGAAACAGAGATGAGCACTGCACCCTAGAGTCAGATACGACTGGCTTTCGAGCAAGGGAAACCTTTACCTTTACCTTTACCTCCTAGCCATGGTGGCTGTGGCGGTGAATCACTGCCCAAATATTCTACCTCTAGTAAGGTCAAGTGATCTCTGAAGCAGGAAAGAACCTTTCTAATTGTAATTACAGGCACACAATGCAAAACAGCTTCCTTTTGGTCAGGCCAGTCTTTCCTTTCCCTCTAGCTACTGCATGCTGGGGTCGCATGCAGGCCGGTCATGTGGTTCAGCAGGCCAGTCACATGTTTCCTCCCCCAGAAGTGGAAATAAAACATGCCAGCCCATGCACAGAACGCTGCTGCAAATGCACCTGCGGCTGTTGTAAATGCGTTTTACCTCTGCTTCCAGGAGCGGTGTGGGTGGCATGGGCAGGATGGATTGGCATAAGGGGCCAGATCTGGCCCACAGGCCAGAGTTTGGGTACACCTGCACTAGAATACTCAACAAATCCCATATAGGAGTGTATGGTTCTTTGGTCAAGAGTAAACTAAAGTCCCCTGCTAGAATCCCCCAAAACAAGTTCAATTTTACACATCACAGTTCAGCTTCTTCAATACAACCGACAGCAAGCCCTGGCTACAGGGGCTGAGAAATCATGACCTCAGAGGTACTCATGCATCCTGTCCAGTGTCTCAGCTTCTATAATAAAACATTGTCGCTACACACTACCAGTCAACTAATACACACACAGAGCCTATGGCAACTGCACTCATCTAACAGTCGGCCACTTTCTACTCTGAAACACAGAGCAAAAGGGGCACTTGAGGGGGTTTTTATGCAGCACATTTTTAGCGATGGAATGTGCATCCTTGGCACGCAGTCGCCCAAATCTTACTCATCCCATGGATTTCACTAACATTTACGGAATGAGAAAGGCAGGACAACTCAGAAGGCTGTGAAGTTTCCAGAAGGAAGGCAGCAAGAATTTTCCACTAAATATTCCCTAAACCATCTGCTTTACTCTGCATCCACATGTCCCAGAAAAGAGTGCTGGACATTCACACACCCAAGCACACTCAAGAAATAAATGGATAAATTTCTAGTTCTCATTGTGGAACAGACATGGAAAGAATTGGCGAGAGGTTCCACTGTATCTGTTCTCTCCCCCTCCTTCCTCATTTATGCTTCTTTCTTTCCAAACAGCTGCAAACTTGATATTATTTAGCAGTGATTTGACATGTTCACATTCGGTGCATAGGCTGCACATATGCCACACACGCCCTGCATTGAGATATGGTTTTAAAGACAAAAGTGCTTTGCCTTTTTATTCCCCCCCATAAGCTTCATGCAAGCTTCATGCAAGCAAAACCCATTGCAAGATGGCTCCCTGTGTGCATGGATCCAGAAAAGCAAACATTAAACAACAACAACAACATTGTGGAAGGGGCTGTTAACACCCCATGACCGCTGAGCAAAAAGTTTATAAGTAGATCTCCAAGAATACATCCCCAGCATCTATGTACTGGAAGCTCTAGCTTCTCTAGACCAGGGGTGCCCAAACTTTTCGGGCCATGCGCCGATCACATGGTTTAGGGAGCCAGTCACTAAGGCTCAGGGGCCGGATGTGGCCCCTGACAACAATTCATCCAGCCCCCGAAGCCCTCGTCGCTCCTGAAAGCGGAAGTGAAAACGTGCCCGTACGGGCTTTTTACTTCCGCTTCCAGGAGCGATGAGGGCTTTGGGGGCTGGATGAATTGTCGACGGGGGCCGCATCCGGCCCCCGGGCCATAGTTTGGGCACCCCTGCTCTAGACAGAGAAGGTTCAAGAAATTGGCCTCTTCCCTAGCACAGTGCAAGACCAAGAAATGAAGCTGCACCTGTGGAATATCTGCCTGATTCTGATGAAGAAAGTGCAAGAATAGCCAGGAAAAGACTTTCCATTCACAAGATTCTGCAGGTCGTATAATGTTTGCTCATAAAACACAAATGTGCATTAAGGTGCATGCTCTTTCCAACAGGTACAATGCTTTCTCATTCCCTCCCTACCAAATGATAGTGAGTTAAGCCTAGCAACCCTGATATGGAAACTACAAACACAATGAACATAACTAGGTAAAGGTTCTCCTTGCTCAAAAGCCAGCCATATCCAACTCTAGGGACCGGTCGGTGCTCATCTCTATTTACAGCTAAACAGCCAGCGCTGTTTGCATATGCAGACATTTCCGTGGACATGTGGCAGGCATGACTAGACACCGGCTGTTTACCTTCCCACCGAAGTGGTACCTGTTTATCTACATGCCATTTCTTGGTTTTGAACTGCTAGTCTGGTAGAAGCCGGGACAGACGGCAGGAGCTCACTCCGTCATGCAGCACTTTGGTCTCGAACTCCTGACCTGCTGACCTGCAAGTCTCAAACTCAGCGTCTTAGCCCCTAAGCCACGGAACAACCTAGGAAGAACATGGCTGAGTTGATACATTGAGCATGGGGGAAGGTAGCCTAGAGGGGCTGCCTGGGAAGGGAGAAAAAGGGCAGCAAAATCCTACATATAGGCAGGCTAAAGGAGCAACAGCTGCAGTCCTATGTTTACTTGATTAGGAGAAAAACCTGCTGAACTCAATGGGGTTTACGTCTGAGAAAAACAAACCCGAGCCTCTGCTGCATTTGGGCATGATGCATAATCCGGAGAACAGTAGCCGTGACATTTTAATAAAATATGGACGCGTTTTACGGGCACGTTTTACTTCCGCTTCCGGGAGCGACGCAGTAAACCCATTCGTGTGGATTCACAGGGGCTTCTGGGCATTGAAGTCCAAGAACATCTGGAGTGCCAAGGTTCGCCATCACGGAGCTATACCAAGCACTGAATTGACTACAATCCATCCGTATTATTCCCTTCCACGAAGGAACTCAGAACAGCATGCTTTGTTTGTCCTCTTCCTGTTTCCCCACAGTCTGCTAAAGGATAGAGGGAGCCTGGCTTAGACCAAGGAAACACAAGTTCGAATCCCCACTCACGTCTCTGTAACTGGAAACCATAAATACTGACCACTAACAAACCTCCGTCACTTGGTTTATGCTCTATATCAGGAGTTGTCAACCTTTTTAAGGCAGGGTCCAAGTCACAGCTTTGGGGGCTGGATGGCCTTTTTGCTCTTCCTCCACCACATGCCACTTCCTGGTGTGGCGGAGGTGATGGTGGGGCCACATGAAATGGTGCCATGGGCTGCAGCTTAAGAATCCCTGCTCTATATCCTTGCCCGGACATAACACTCGCCACTAAGAAATAACTACCCGGACAGCGGGGCATATATTTACAATCCCTGTGTCTAAAAGCTGGATTTTGATCAACAAAACTCACTCTGAAATAACTCTGTCTATAAAGCGCTATAATATTTTACCCTCCCCCCCGCCCTCTTACTTTTTCCAATGTGCCGAACCAGACTAACATGGCTACTTCTTTGGAAAGTGGCGCAAGCACAGGAACTCTTTGAATGCGTGCCATCATGTTGCTCAATATAATTTATAAATAACTATTTCTGCCGCCTGTTTTGGTTTTATGGGGGGGGGGGGGATCTTTCCTTAAACTCCTGCCAACCTAGCAGTTCGAAAGCAAGAAATTGCAAGTAGATAAACAGGGACCACTTCGGTGGGAAGGTAACAGCGTTCCGTGTGCTCCGGTGTCTAGTCATGCCTGCCACATGACCACGGAAAGGTCTGCAGAAGCAGACACCGCTGGCTCTTCGGCTTTGAAACGGAGATGAGCACTGCACCCTAGAGTCGGATACGACTGGCTTTCGAGCAAGGGAAACCTTTACCTTTCCTTAAACCGAAAGGCAGAGGGAAGAGATTTTGCAGTTCTGGAGAGCCCTGATCCAACATCTCACGAGAAAAGGACAAAACCTTAGCCAGAGAACAGGCTTCCCGAAATTTTGCTGCCTCTTTGCTTGTCGCACCATGACTACCGCGCAACATGATCGATACTTGCTTCTTAGAGCTGTGTTCCAATTTATGTAATACAGCACAACCTCTTCTAACGAGCGCTAAGCCATTTTGTAACCTAACAGGGCGAGTTAAACCAGCAGCTTCTAATTGGCCACCACAGTCAAACGTGCCAGACGCCTACAGAACGATCGAATTCAGCACCATTTCAAGATACATCTAACTCCTGTAGTGATGTTTGTTTGTGTCTTTCTAACATGCTGTTGTTTACACAATAGGGGGGGGGGAGAAAAAAAGAAAAAAACCCAAAACGGAGCATTCACCACATAAAACAGAAGTCAGACTATTATTCCAGGTTAAGTCTTCTTTGTGTATAGATCAACCTTTGGCATACCTGTCAAGTATCCCGGATTGGCCGAGATTTCCCGTATTTTTGCGCCGATTTTCATCACGCCAAGAGCTGCCGCTACCCCGTAATTTGGCAGTGAAGGAAAATGAGCTACTGCGCATCCCTTCTGCACAGCTCTTTTCTACGTGTGCGTAGAAGGCTTTTATGCATGCATAGAAGGCTTCTGTGCAGAAGGGGATGCATAAAAGCCTTCTACGCATGCGTAGAAGTGAGCTGCGCAGGATGTTTCTGCGCAGGTCTGTTGTACACATGCGTAGAAGGCTTTTACGCATGCGTAGAATGGACATGCACAAAAACATTCTGCACAGAAACGTTCTAGGCATGCATAAAAGCCTTCTATGCATGCGTACAATGGACCTGCGCAGAAACGTTCTGCGCAGGTCCCGTAATCTCTGGAGCTGCGCTTGACAGGTATGACCTTTGGACTGCCTAAAAGAAGCCTACATCTTGGCTTTGTCGTTGGCCAAACTTAAATTATCATTGGTGCAGGTTTACAGTAGTAACTGGCAGACCAGAAAATGATCTGGATTCTGCATCTCTCTACATTCGCACAACAGTGACACTCAGGTGCAAAGATGATTTACGCAGCATGGATGGTGGAGTTCCCATGTAAATGATTTTCACAAACTAGGTAAAAGTAAAGGTTGCCCTTTTGAAGTTCAGTTGTATCCAACTCTAGGATACTCTCATCTCCATTTACAGCCAAAGAGCCAGCACTTTCTGCGTCTGCAGATGTTTCCGTGGTCATGTGGCAAGCACGAAGTGCATGAAATGCGGTTACCTTTCCTGCCAAAGTGGTACCTACTTATCTACTTGCAATTTCTTGCTTTCAAACAGTTAGGTTGGCAGGGGCTGGGACAGTAGATGGGCCACTCACTTCATTGTGTGCCAATCGGGTCTGTAACTGTGGACCTGCTAACCTTCCATTCATCAAGTTCAGCATCTTAACCACTAAGCCACTGCAGTCCCTTTCACAAACTACAGACCTCTAAACAAAGCATCTAATCCAACATTCCTCCACACAAGGAAGCCTATGGTAGAAACCATTTGTTGGACAGGGTTTTCATGTTGTTTTTTTACTACAGCATCCAGAATTCCTCAGCCTCTATGGCCAATAGTACATCACAACCCTTTTACCAAGCTTGGGGAACAGAATGCTGTCCAGTGCATTAAAAAGGACACGTGGTACAGGGTATGTGCGTTTGGAGAAACCTAGTGAGGCTACCAAGGCTGTCTAGGGGGATGGAAGCCATTGTAGTCATCTTCTGCCAGCTTGAGGGCAAAGATCCTGGCACTTGTATGGATGGGATGTGAAGTCAGGTGACCAAGGCCAAGAATTGCCCAACACTTGGGAGCGGTCCACCTGCAGAGAGACCGCCAGGTGGTCTCCCGTAACGATAAAACTTCCAAGAAGGGAGATAACAAGTGTGAGGCAGCGAGAACAGCTCACTTTGGATCCAGAGACGGTCAGGATGAATCTGTCTCCTGGTAGTTCATCTGAGTAATGAAGCCCCATGGAAACATTAAATGTAAGAGTGCATCTCTTCCAACACCTCCATCAACTAGGACAGGGATTCAAACCTGCAGCCCACAGCACCATTTCATGTGGCCCACCACCACGTCCATCACACCTGGAAGTGCCATGTGGTGGAGGAAGGGCCAAATGGCCGTCCGGCCCCCAAAGCTGTCTGAGGGAGTGTGACCTGCCCCCCTCCCAGGGTTTAAAAGGTTGAGAACTCCTGAACTAAGACAATGGTTCTCAAACCTTGGTTCACCAGATGTGTTTGGACTGAAACAGCCTTGGTTCTCCAGATGTTCCTTGACTAAAAAGCCTTCTCCATTGCCTGTGCTTGCTAAAATCGCTGGTTGCTGGAGCCCAAGAACATCTGGAGACACAAGGATGGGAACCACTGAGCTAAAAGGGGAAAAGGCAAGCAAAATCTGCCATGCATACAGTCAAGCCATCCATAAGATAAGGAAGGACGTGCTGAGGTTGCATCGCAGAAATATGTCAACCTAGACCACAAAAACCATCTGCTAAGCCAAGCCAATTCTTGCAAGTTTGGTTTTTGACAACCATCACAATATTACTAACGTAAAGGTTTCCCTTGATCGAAAGCCAGTCGTATCCGACTCTAGGATTTAGTGCTTATCTCTGTTTCAAAGCCAAAGAGCCAACGCTTTCTGCTTCTGCAGACATTTCCATGGTCATGTGGCAGGTATGACTAGACACCTGAGCACACAGAACACTGTTACCTTCCCACTGAAGTGGTCCCTATTTATCTACTTGCAATTTCTTGCTTTCGAACTGCTAGGTTGGCAGGAGCTGGGACAAAGATGGGAGCTCATTCCATCCTGCAGTACTCGGGAATCGAACTGCTGACCTTCCGCCTCCCAGTCAGCATCTTAGCAGGAAATGTGTCCATATGGGAGAGTCCCTTAGAAACCCTGGCCAAGTTGGTTTTCACAGCCATCACATACTGCTTATGGAGTATATCTTCTTCTATGTAGCTTTTGACCAGGAGGCTGCACAGGCTGTATTCGACCAACAAACACCCACTGGCTCCCAGTCTTGAGCCACATTCTGCCGCCTCCACTAAGAAGATCACTGGCATTATTAAACCTATAGATAAAAATAATAAACAATCCTCTCCTTCCCATTTATGCTGATATAACTGCCCTCTCAGCCCAACGATTAAAATCCAGACACCCTGCTTGGCACACTGCAGTCAACCTACAGAATAACCATTTTAATATCTCAGATGCCTAAATGGAACTCCGGCAACATCTTATCTCTGATTCCCCATCATCACATAATCAAGAATCCCTGAGAATGGCCAGTCGGGTTTTCCCTTCCAAGATAGCAGTAGAGGATGCTGAACAGAGTGAGGCCTGGCTGTGGCAGATGCAAAGCCACTCCGTTCACATGGGGATGGAAGTCCTCTTCCCAATGTGACTGTGGAGAAAGAAGACCAAACCATGGACCACATTATCTCTAGATGTCCTTTACGCACGTTTGGAGGCACACTGGAGGACTTGCATAGTGTCACAGATCAAGCCCTTCAATGGCTTTCAAACCTGGATGTGGAATTCTAGCTAGGAACTTGAGATGGTCAATTTGTGCTTGTTATTATATCAACATCAATGTAGACAATCACCATACGATAAATAAACATACTGCTTGCCACCAGTGGCGACGATGGGTGAACACACTCGTGTTCCTACTGGCACTGTCATGGAGAGACTCTGATCTTGTGACACACAAACGCACTGATAAACTAGACCATAGGTCCTCAAACATGACTCTCCAGGTGTTCTTGGACTTCAATTACCAGAAGCCCAAGTCAGCACACCTGCTGATCAGGGCTTCTGGGAATTGAAGTCCAAGAACATCTGGAGAGCCAAGTTTGAGGACCTATGAACTAGACCTCTCAAGAAATGACTGAGACTGAAGCCCTGATTCTCTCAGTGGGGATGCTACCCTATCCTATACCTTGTGCATACTTGGTCTACTGGCTTTGGATATCTTGTCCTTTTCCTACTCAATGTTAAGAACAGTTTTGCTTAAGATGTGCACAATCCAAATTGCAATTAAGACGTTACCAGATTAAGACCTCATTTTACCACCAACTTTGCTTTAGCTTCTGAAAGCTTCTAAGAGGCTTTGTGGTTTTGAACCTGAAACTGCTTTTACTTCACCGTTGGCTGGCTCCCATGTAAAACTATGTATGAAAGCATTATATAATGATTGTCTTAACTGATTTTTCTTTTATAGGTGTTTTTATGCGGTTTGTCTAAGACCTCGACATTTGGGATCAGCCTCTGAGGAATTCAAATGCAGAAAACACAAATATTGACATTGCACGACAGAGTTAATCCTGTTTACAGATTTTACAAACTTTTCAATTTCATTTGTTTTGCTTACAACATGTGTAACACAGAGATTTGATTATACCGTGGCACAAGTAAAAAAGGAAAAGCAGAAGACCTGTGTTGGAAGAGTAAACAGCAGGCATTTCTTTCACAGAGCAATTTATTTTATAAAGTCCTTAAGCTATCTAACCTTCACTGATAGGTTTCCAGCCCCTTTGCAGTGTATATTTCGCTATGCCTGCACCACCCAAGTGCAGGTGAACAAAAGATCATCTAAACCAGGGGTTCCCAACCTTTTTCGGGACACGGGCTAGTCGTGTGGTTGAACAGGCCGGACATGTTTTTCCTTCCACCCAGAAGCAGAAGCATAATGTGCCCATGCATGCACAAAATGCTGCTGTAAATGCACTCATGGCTGTCGTAAACACGTTTACGGCAGCTACGGGTCATTTACGGTAGTGTTTTGCACATGCGTGGGTGCATTTTACTGATCTGGGACCGCAAGCTGGATCCAGCCTGTGGGCAATAGGTTGGTAACCCTTGATCTAAACTGACCATCAGTAAAATCTGAAGGTTTATGACTCATGACGGTCATTCTCAAGAGTGCAGAAGTGTCACCCCCTAAAATTTCCCAGCCTGTATGGGATTTTTGAGCATTGTAATTTGAATAAAGGAAACTTCCCCCATGCTCTCTCCTTCTGATCCTAGAAAGTTTTCTACATCCTCACAACAGGGCACAAAATAGTTTCACAACCACAGTGGATTTTTTCCCCTTAAAAAATAACGAGTTTGGAAACCCCCTATCATCTCTTCAACTCTCTTTAGCCATTCATTTAAAGAAACCAGATGCTCCAGCTTAGTCCAAATAATGACCTCATCCATTCTTCACTGTTTCTGCCGCGGCATCTCATGACTCATGGAAAACAAGACGAGTGTTGCTCAGGGTAACTGCAAAGCAAGCACCTTGCCCCTCTTGCGCAAGATGGTGTCCAGTGTTCACTGGAAAAATAAGTAAAAAGGTGCAACTCACAGGGATGGTTTCCCACGCAGCCGCCACTTAAAAACATGGGAGTTGCACACAGAGCACGCAAACAGAAGAACAGCCTGGTCCACCCAGCACCTAGGCTCCACACCTGTGCAATGATTGGGGGGTAGAGAGCATGTGGATGTTGTTTATCGGTATGGAAGGCTTACTCAGTTACAGCAAGAATCACCCCAGGGCCTGGACACTTGCATCAAAATTGGGCTTATTTCTTGCTCTAACTCCCAAATCACCAACCCAGGTATGGTGGAGATTATCTGATGGAGAAAATTGCTCGGATCCACTCAAAGTTTAACCCCAGCGTGCATACGAGGAGTCTGGAGCTGGCTGGGTCACGGTCTCGCCATGTTATCTGAGATCGGTTGATCCAGTTGTCCCTGAGGAAGTGGACAGGCTCCTTGGATCTGTCCGTGCTACTGCCTGTTTATTAGATCCATGCCCTGCTGGGTTGCTTAAAATGGGCGAGGTGGTGACAGGTGGTTGGGTTGGGGCAATAATTAATGCTTCTTTGCAGGAGGGGGTGTTTCCTGCACCGGTGAAACATGCTTTGGTGCGCCCCATCCTGAAGAAGCCATCACTCGAAGTGACAGTATTAGCTAACTTTCGGCCTGTATCCAACCTGTATTTCGGCCTGTATTTTGGAGAAGGCAGTGGCGCGGCAGCTGCAGGGGGTTCTGGATGAAGCGGATTATCTGGACTCCTTTCAGTCAGGATTCAGGCCAGGATACGGTGCTGAGACTGCATTGGTCGCACTGTTGGATTATCTCTGGCGTGAGCAGGACACGGTGGGAATCCATCCGTACTTGCTCTTCTTGACCTCTCAGCGGCTTTAGATACCGTCAACCACGATATCCTTCTGGAACGGCTCCGAAGATTGGGGATCCAGGGCACTGTGTGGTCCTGGTTTTCCTCATTTCTGACGGGACAGACCCAGTCGGTGTTGTTGGAGGGCAAGAGGTCTAGCCCTAGACTCCTACAATATGGGGTGCCACAGGGTTTGGTGCTTTCGCCTATCCTGTTTAATATTTACATGAAACGACTGGGGGAGGTCATCCATTCCCACGGGGTGAAGTATCAATATGCGGATGATACTCAATTGTACATCTCAGCTCATGGTGATCCAGGTGTTGCAGTGGAAGTCCTATCCAGGTGTATGAAAGCTGTGGGGGTCTGGATGGAGGACAATGGGTTACAACTGAATCCTAGCAAGACCAAGTGGCTGTGGATTAGGGGCCCCGTGTTATCACGGGAGTTACCATCTTTGGTTCAGGACGGGCTTCCTTGCCTCAGACAGACCGGTGCACAATCTGGGGGTCCTCCTAGACTCATGACTCCTGCTCAATGAGCAGGTGGCAGTCGTGGCTAGGAAGGCTTTTGCACAACTTCGTGTGGTCCGCCATTTATGCCCGTTCCTGGACTGGGACTATTTGCTCATGGTCGCGCACGCCCTGGTCACTTTCAAAAAGAGGTCTGTTCCTTATAAAATAGGACGTGTGGTCAAGCGGTTCCATTCACGGCCCTGTAAGCACCCCAAAATTATCCCTGGGTTTCACAAAGATGTGATATGTAAAACACAACTCTGCTCATCCCAACACACACACACACCCCATACACACTGCAGGTGTGGAGGAAATGCAGGTGCAGAGGAAGTCAGAGCCCCTTGATTTTCTCTAGTGTAAGCTGTTGGTAAGATGCCCTGGTGGGACTCAAAGATGGTGGCCCTGAGAGAATCGGTACATCTCCATGGGAACCAAGCCACAGCAAAAAATGTGCCTTTAAAACAGGTCAAAATGACACACTGTGAAAATGAGCTGAGAATTCAGGTGCAAAGAGATATCTGCGGGAGGGCCAGGGCACTTCAAAACGAGTGCTCTTGGCCATGTCCTTCCCTTTGGAGTCTCAGGATGGATCAGCACATTCGGCAAAGGTCACACAGCAGAAACAGTTTGGTCAACCGTAAATTCCTTCTAAATATCTATTATATAATGCCACTCAAGTTGCAGTTTTGTAAATACTATATCGGCGAGTAGTAAGCAAAACAAAGCAGCAAAAAAGACAAAAAAATGTTGTGGCGCCTTAAAGACTAACTCCTGTATTTAAAGGGGAGCTTTCGTGGACCAAAAAGTAACTTCTACCACCTCTGCCACTGAAACACATGGAACCTAACCATAGCTGTCAAGTATCCCGTATTGGCCGGGAAAACCCCTTATTTTACCCTCTTTCCCGCCGCCATCCCTTATTAATTAGACTGTAATGCCCATTGCCATCATTGGAGGGCAGCACAGGATAAGCATAGCGGTCAAGTATCCCGTATTTGCCAGGAAATTCCCCTTATTTCCAAATCCAAAACTTGACAGGTGTGAACCTAACAAAGTACATGAGGGGAATGTGCACGTTCTTTCAGTGGAAATTACTAATAAATCAACATACTACAGGACCTTTTAGAGGCCATTAAGACCAAGGGTGAGAAGCAACTTGACAAGTACATAACAACAAAGAGTTGGGAATGAGGATTAAAAGGCTAGATGCAGGCCAACATGGCAAATGTTACTTTAGAGGAGGAATCTTAAGGAAAGGAGAGAGGTGGGGTTATATCAATGCTTTGAGGGTTGAGTTTCACATGGAGAAGATTGTTGTTGTGTTTCTCATCATTTTACTTTAATTGCTTAAGCAGAAAGCTGGAAAATCAGGAATGAACCTCTCTAACTGATGGGGTAGGCTTTGTACATATAGTACGTGTTTAGGGAGGGGATACATGGATGTTTTAAGCAATTAAAAAAAGAAAGCATTCAAAATATAGGTCCAATCTTGTTATCTGAAGGATTCTGCAGATCAATTTTTTTATCAAGGATATCCTCTTAAATATCCTTGAGAGGTTGAATACTTTGGAGCATGCAACACCTGTCACACCTATGAGACACAATGCCCTACACACAATTCTAGACTGAGAAAATACCCAGTACAGTATTAGACATCAGCTACAATTCTTGCCTTCTGTTCTCAAGCATTTCTCTTTATAGCAGCCAACAATTTTTTGTGCCAAATCTTCCTAAGGCAATGCAATCCTAAACCACAAATTCTTCTTTTCGCCTGCTCTCCAACCTGTCCATCTCTCTTGAAGAAGCACCTGATAGCCACAAAAAAGCCACACCCATGGCTACTGAAATATATCTTGCCATGGAGATCACGTCAGGCAGGGTACAAAGATTCATCTAATACCTTCCCATCTGTCAAGGAGCTGTCGAAAGCATACCTGAAGATCAAGCCTTGTGGAAAAGGAAATCGAGTTCCCGTTTCTTGTGTACATAACAGCAGACTTTGCCCACACACTATGTTCTGGCTCCATGCCCAGTTTCTGACAACCTCCGCCCTTCTGCCGGTCTTGCTTTAGCTGTCTCCTCCTTCTCCTCAGCTCCCTACTGTTTTTACATCACCAATTTTTGAGATACAAGAAAACATGCCCTACATCAGGGGTTCTCAACCTTTTCTCTCCAGGTGTTCTTGGACTTCAATTCCCAGAAGGCCAAGTCAGCACATCTGCTGATTAGGGCTTCTGGTAATTGAAGTTCAAGAACACCTGGAGTGCCAAGGTTGGCCATCACTGCCCTACATCAAGCTTTCTCAACCTTTGCTCTCCAGGTGTTCTTGGACTTCAATTCCCAGAAGCCCAAGTCAGCACATCTGCTGATCAAGGCTTCTGGAAACTGAAGTCCAAGAACATCTGGTGGGTCAAGGTTGAGAAACCCAAGGATGTTGAAATCGATCCTGCTTGGAAGGTGAAATTGACCTATAAATGTAACCTAGCCTTTTGAATTCTCCTGCAGGCTAAAATCTTCTCACACTTTTATGAGAGCAGGTTTGATCTCTATATCACATCCACTCAACTCATTTCCAACTGATGGTGACCCTGATATGGTTCTCAAGATACCTCATTCAGGGGCCAAATTTGGCCCACGGGCCATAGTTTGGGAACCTGCATTAACCCAATACTGTCCAATACACCACACTGACTCTCAGGCTTCATTAGACTTCTTTCTTGTCCAGATCAAACTTTGGATTGCCAAAATGAAGCCACTTTCTTAGCTTTGTCATTGGCCATAATTAAATCTTTGTACCCGTTTCTGGTAGTAACTGGCAGACCAGAAATGATACCAAAAAGAGGATTTATTGGAGAGAAACAATCAGTCAAAATGTTTCTAACCCTTAGAGGTGCAAATATATACTTAGACATATACAACGACAGAATTTGGACAATTTGCTGAATAAAACAAGCCATGGTGCAATGTTTCAGATGGTAGAATCACAGTAAGGATAACCTAGTTCAGATGTCTGCTCAGCCATGAAGCTCGCCAGATAATTGTGCACCGGTCATTCATTTCTATCCAGATTTGTAATAGCAAGTTGGAATTAAGGTGTGTGTGCGTGAGTGTGCGTGTGTGCGCGTGCGCACAAACGAGCATGAGCCAAGTATACAAGTCTAAGTTCCTCAATGATATCAAAGACACATAGTTCCCTGTAGTGTAAAGCACAGCCTTTAAATCAGGGATCACCAACCTTTTCAAGCGGGGGGCCATGTCACTCTCTCTCAGTCAGCTTCAAGGGCTGGATGGCCAGTTTACCCTGCCTGCACAAAGGGGGTGGCCATTTTATCCCAACAGCTTCAAAGGGGATGGCCATTTTGTTTCTCGAATGCCCTTGGAGGGGTGGGGGGCCCACAGGCCTTAGGTTGGGAACGCTTGCTTTAAATCATGTCCCTAGTAGAAGCAAAATTCGTAAAGGTAAAGGAGCTGTCAAAACCATACGTGTTATGCCACACCATAACACGACACGTAAAAAGAAAACAATACTGTATTTTCTGGCGTATAAGACTACTTTTTAACCCTGAAAAATCTGTGCCAAAGTCGGGGGTCGTCTTATAAGACAGGTACTTAACTGCAGCTTGTTTCCCCTTGCTTCATAGGTCCGGCGCATATGGTGAGGGGTGCCGCGGCCAAGTCCCTGCTCTGTGCGGGGAGTATGAAGCAAGGGGAAGCAAGCTGCACACATCTTCCTGTACCTCGAGGAGGAGAGCGTGAGCATGGATTGGCTCTCCACCAGAACCTGCCCATTCGACTCGGAG
This sequence comes from Bradypodion ventrale, assembly GCA_035047345.1. Classification (NCBI taxonomy): domain Eukaryota; kingdom Metazoa; phylum Chordata; class Lepidosauria; order Squamata; family Chamaeleonidae; genus Bradypodion; species Bradypodion ventrale. Next base: position 132,392,075 of record JAWDJE010000006.1, on the reverse strand, counting down.
GGCTGCGCGTCTTCGGGTTGAGTGTGGGTTAATTTTTATTTGGTGTGCATTGGAAGAGAGGTAGTCTTATTGTTGTTGTTCAGTCGCACAGTCGATTCCGACCCTTTGCGACCCCATGGACCATCGCTCTCCAGGCACCTCTGTCCTCCACCATCCCCCTCAGTCCTCCCAGTTCTGTGCCCACTGTGTCTACAACACCATCTATCCATCTCATCCTTGGCCTCCCCCTTCTTCTTTTGCCCTCCACCTTTCCCAACATCACGGCCTTCTCAAGTGAATCCTCCCTTCTCATTTGATGCCCAAAGTACTTTAGCCTCATCTTTACTATTTGACCTTCCAATGAGCAGTCAGTGTTGATTTCCTCCAAGATTGACCTATTTGTTCTCCTCGCTGTCCAGGGTACCCTCAAAACTCTTCTCCAGCACCACATTTCAAAGGCGTCTATTCTTCTGCGTTCAGCTTTCCTAATTGTCCAGCTCTCACATCCATACATTACTACTGGGAAAACCATTGCTTTGACTATTCTAATTTTTGTTTGCAATGTGATGTCTCTGCTTTTCACTATGTTCACCAGGTTTCTCATGGCTTGTCTCCCAAGAATCAGTCGCCTTTTTATTTCATGGCTGCAATCCCCATCTGCAGTGATCTTAGATCCTAAGAACGTAAAATCTGTCACTGCTTCTACTTCTTCCCCGTCTATTTTCCAGGAACTGATCGGGCCTGTTGCCATTATCTTGGTTTTCTTGATATTGAGTCTCAAGCCCGCTTTTGCACTCTCTTCCTTCAAACCGATCAAGAGATTCTTTAGGTCTTCCTCACTTTCTGCCATTAGGGTGGTGTCGTCTGCATATCTCAGATTGTTGATGTTTCTCCCAGCAATTTTGATCCCATATTGTGATTCCTCCATCCCTGCGTTGCGCATGATGTGCTCTGTGTATAAGTTGAATAAGCAGGGTGACAAAATGCAGCCTTGTCTTACTCCTTTTCCTATTCCAAACCACTCTGTCATTCCGTGTTCTGTCCTAACTGTTGCTTCTTGGTTCCTGTACAGATTTCTCAGGAGGCATATGAGATGCTCTGGTATTCCCATCTCTTTAATCACTTGCCACATCTTGTTGTGATCCACACAATCAAATGCCTTAGTGTAGTCAATAAAGCAAAAGTATACTTGTTTCTGGTATTCCTTTGTTTTCTCCATGATCCAACGTATGTTGGCAATGTGGTCTCTAGTCCCCCTGCCTCTTCTGAAACCAGCCTGGACCTCTGGTAATTCTCTTTCCACATGCTGCTGAAGTCTATCCTGTATTATCTTGAGCATCACCTTGCTGGCGTGTGGGATGAGCGCAATTGTTCGATAATTTGAGCATTCTTTGGCATTGCCCTTTTTTGGGATTGGAACATATACTGATCTTTTCCAGTCCTGTGGCCACTGTTTTGTTTTCCAAATCTGCTGGCATATTGAATGCAGTAATTTGATGCCATCATCTTTTAGAGCTTTGAAAAATTCAACTGGGATACCATCATCTCCACTAGCTTTGTTGTTTGCAGTGCTCTTTAGGGCCTTTCTGACTTCACTCTCCAGGATGTCTGGCTCAGGTTCAAATTCTTCATCATTGTGACTATCAGGAGTGTTGAGTTCCTTTTTGTAGAGTTCCTCTGTGTACTCTTTCCATCTTTTCTTAATCTCTTCTGCATCAGCTAGCTCCTTTCCGTCTTTGTCCCTTATCATGTTCATTTTTGCTTTAAATGTTCCCTTGATTTCCTGGACTTTTTTGAAAAGGTCTCTGGTTCTGCCTCTTTTGTTGTTTTCCTCCATTTCTCTGCACTGTTCTTTTAGGTAGTTTTCCTTATCTCTCCTTGCTTTTCTTTGAAATTCTGTGTTCAAAAGATTGTATTTTTTCCTTTCTCCTTTGACTTTTGCATTCCTTCTTTCCTCTGCTATTTTAAGAGCCTCATCAGACAACCACTTTGCTTTCTTGCTCTTCTTTTCTTTTGGTATGGTTTTCTTTGCTGCTTCCTGCATGATGTCCCTCATCTCTGTCCATAATTCTTCTGGCACTCTCTCTATTGAGTCTAAGCCATTGAATCTGTTCATCACCTCCACCGTGTATTCTTTAGGGATGCTATCTAGGTGATATCTGTCTGGTCTCTTTGTTTTCCCTATTTTCTTTAGTCTAAGCCTGAATTTTGCAATCAGTAGGTTGTGATCTGAGCCACAATCTGCTCCAGGTCTTGTTTTTGCTGACTGTATGGAGGTTCTCCATCTTTGACTGCAGAGTATGTAATCAATCTGGTTTCGGTGTTGGCCATCTGGTGATGTCCATGTGTAAAGTCGCCTCTTGTGTTGCTGGAAGAGGGTGTTTGCTATGACCAGTGCGTTCTCTTGGCAGAACTCTATCAATCTTTGCCCTGCTTCATTCTGTGTTCCAAGACCGAACTTGCCTGTTATTCCCTCCACTTTTTGATTGCCTACTTTGGCATTCCAGTCTCCTAAAATAATTTGGACATCATTTCTTGGTGTTTGTTCTATGAGGTGTTGTAAGTCCTCATAAAACTGGTCCACTGTGGCTTCATCTGCACCCGTGGTTGGTGCGTATATTTGGATCACAGTAACATTGAAGGGTTTGCCCTGAAATCTTACTGACATCATTCTGTCATTTTTGAGGTTGTATCCCATTACTGCTCTTCTCACTCTTTTATTGACAATTATGGCTACTCCATGTCTTCTAAGGTTTTCTTGTCCACAGTAGTAGATGTGATGGTTTCCAGAGCTGAATTCGCCCATCCCTGTCCATTTGAGCTCACTGATGCCCAAGATGTCAATGCTTATTCTTTCCATCTCATTTTTTACCACTTCTAGTTTACCTTGGTTCATTGATCTCACATTCCATGTCCCTATGCAGTATTGTTCCTTACAACATTGCATTCCTCCTCCCTCCTTCCTGTCCCTCCCCTTCCTCCACTCTGTGGTGTTAAGCATCCTGTATCACCTAGCCTGCCCTTTTGTTTTGCCTTTTGTTTTGGTCCATAGGGTTCTCTTGGCAAGATTTATGGCGTGGTTGCCGGTGTCTGCGCCATTTTTCTTTCCTCATACATTTTATCACAGTTTTTAAAAATTTAAAAAATTTAAGACAACATATTATCCTGCATATTATCACACTTTAAAACACAGTCTCTATGTTAATTGCTATATTAAGTCAGTGTAAAGTCTCTATGTCAGTTGCTATATTAATTCAGCTACATTTTTCACATCAGCTACTTATCCTTGTGTCCTCACTCCCCAGGTGGGGTTGTTTTCTCTGGGCCCCTTGCTCCCGTGACATCGCAGTGGCGAGCAGTGGATGTTTTCCCCGTGGGTCAGCTGTTCCTCTTCCTCTGCCTCTGGCGGCGGTGGTGGATGGTGACTTTTCCGCCGCCTGCCTGGTCTTCCTCCCCCCCCCCCGGCTGGGGTGGTCTCGCGGCTGCTCCTGGCCGCGTGTATCCTCCTCCTCGCGGCGGCGGCGGTGGAGGATCGCGACCTCTCCCGCCGCCTGCCCGGTCCTCTTCACCCCCGGCTGGGGTGGTCTCGCGGCTGCTCCTGGCCGCGTGTATCCTCCTCGCGGCGGCGGCGGTGGAGGATCGCGACCTCTCCCGCCGCCTGCCCGGTCCTCTTCACCCCCGGCTGGGGTGGTCTCGCGGCTGCTCCTGGCCGCGTGTATCCTCCTCGCGGCGGCGGCGGTGGAGGATCGCGACCTCTCCCGCCGCCTGCCCGGTCCTCCTTCCCCCCGGCTGGGGTGGTCTCGCGGCTGCTCCTGGCCGCGTGTATCCTCCTCGCGGCGGCGGCGGTGGAGGATCGCGACCTCTCCCGCCGCCTGCCCGGTCCTCTTCACCCCCGGCTGGGGTGGTCTCGCGGCTGCTCCTGGCCGCGTGTATCCTCCTCCTCGCGGCGGCGGCGGTGGAGGATCGCGACCTCTCCCGCAAAGTTGGGGGTCGTCTTATACGCCCAGTCGTCTTATACGCCGGAAAATACGGTAATTAGTCAGATTTCCTTGCTTTGCATAAACCAAGACCTCAAACTGCAAGAGAAAGCTTGGTTCCGTGCAGAATTTCGGCAAGTTAGACGATTCCAGCTCAGTGGTGTTTCATGAGTCACTTTAAGCAAGACAGACACCACCACAGAACAAAATACTCCAAACTCTGTGGGTGTAAATACAAAGCAAAACCAAGAAAATCCCCCCTCTTCTGGGCCATTTAAGGAGTCCCAGATGACATGAAGGGTTTTCCAATTATTTTTCATAGCAGGCGTCGTGCGCTTTAGCCTACTGACTGATCACTCCATCTGCATATTACTTGTTCATAAGGCAACACAGCCACTTCTCAGAATGACTAAGGAGGGTGGTTATTACCCCGACTCTCCTGTTGTTCTCGTTTGTGCAGTACAAAGCCCAATAAATGTCCATACCACGTGGAACGGACCTCCTCCTCTCCTAGCTATCAACCACACTTCCCGAGCAAAGCTTCACGCTCAGCAGAACCATGAACACAAAGTTCAGTATTTATTTCGCATTTCAGCTCTCAGAGGTTGCAGGTTTTTTTAAATCTGATTTTACTGCTCCCACTATTGTTAGGGTCTATATTATTACCACCCTTTGTTTAGAACTTTTCTGAACTGTCAATTCTGCAGGAGAGAGCAGGATGTAAATTTGCAAAAGCCAACTGCTCAACCCAAAGCAATGCTATACACACATCACAGGAAGCAGACCTTTTGAACACAGCAGGGCTGGCATCTGAGCAGACATGCATAAGACTGCACTTTTTCAGAGGAAGTTCAGTGGCATATTAACTGTTTTGAAAACCATTAAATTTTATAGACATATTTGCAAGGAATCCACTGCCAGACATAGTGAACAATGCCTTCATAGGTCTACCTCTGATGGGTGAAACATAAGCCAAACATGAACCCCATTGCTGGCTGCTGCCAGCATACATGGTATTGGACAAGGGTGCCCAAACTTTTCCAGCCATCACGTGGTTCAGGGAGCTGGTCACTATGGCCTGGAGGCCAGATCCGGTCTGCAACGCCAATTCATCCAGCCTGCAAAGCCCTCATCGCTCCTGGAAGTGGAAGTAAAACACACCCATTCTTCCACTTCCAAGAGCAACAAGGGCTTGGACAAGGGTGCCCAAACTTTTCCAGCCATCACGTGGTTCAGGGAGCTGGTCACTATGGCCTGGAGGCCGGATCCGGTCTGCAATGCCAATTCATCCGGCCTGCAAAGCCCTCATTGCTCCTGGATGTGGAAGTAAAACACACCCATTCTTCCACTTCCAAGAGCTACAAGGGCTTCGCGGACCAGATGAATTGGCATCAGGGACCGGATCCAGCCCCGGGCCATAATTTGGACACCCCTGGTGTAGGATGAGGCAATATCATCATACCCAGGCCCTGTTTTGAAATACAGTATTCCAAAGCACCCAAGAAACAATATTGAATTTTAATAGAAAAATAGGATTAAGCATGAAAGACTATCACAGCAGGTCTTCATCTATGCCAGCGCTCCCTATGGGAGCGTCCTGAGCACGGTTGAGGCTTACAGGAGTTGTACTCCAGCACATCTGAAAAGCATCGGGTTGAGAAAAGGCTAACTTGTAGCCTCAAATAGCTTTTGCAATTCATACGATAGGCATGTTTTATATACTCTACATGGGTGCTTGAGATGGGACTTTAAAAAATCATTTTCTGAAATGATGCATGCAAGTTCAATTGCTGGATGATGCACCCCCAATGCTATTTTTAAATAGCGACACGTGTTTCAAAAAGAGTCGCAAAAGAATGCACGTTGGCGACCCCACAGGCAAACATTGGAAATCATCTCCCCGCTTTGCAAAGCTCAGGCTAGGATGAAAAGGTAGAGTGTGGTGCTGAACGCCAGGAGGGTGCTTCCGAAACATGCTCCCCAAAATTGTTAGATGCATCTTCATCCTAACATAGAGACTAACAGCAAAAGCAACCAGAATACTTCACTGTCAATGCAACGGAGAGTGGGAGGACAAACCCCAATCCAGCAACAGGTGGGAAATCAAACAGCCAACAGTAAGCCTTCGGCTACAGGAGCCGAATTGTTTCTTTGCCGCTTGCAACCACATCGCAGCCCTTTGATTTTCCCCAAAGCGACTTTTGAACACAGCACAATTCATTAGTATTTGGACATCCCTCTTTAGAACACAACAGGAGGTAATAAGGAATCCACAACCAGCCACCCACCCACGTATCACTGGTAGGGAAAAGCAAACAGCCTGTCTGGTGTCTCTGTGCTAAGAAAATAACCAAGATGAATCCCATGTTTCCGCCACAGGACCCTATCGTCTATTTTCCATTCACGTGATACACAGAAAAGACTTTCAGTCGGATTCTGGTTGGATTTTTTTTTTTAATTTAAGTGAGGAGAAGAATGTCATAGCTACCAAAAAAAAACAGAAGTGAGGAATAAAAGCCATACTGTAAAACTCCATAGGAGTTTTTCCTAAAACTTTGTCTCACGGGATACAGCCTATGCCAGTGATGGCAAACCTTGGCACTCCTGGTGTTCTTGAACTTCAATTCCCAGAAGCAGGGCTGGCATCAGAAATTTCTGAGGTTTTCTGCGCATGCATCGTTTGTTTGCGCACGCACACATCAGTGGTTTGCCGGTGGCGCCACGCCCTGTGGTTTTCTGCGCATGCGTTGTTTGTTTGCGCATGCACACATCAGTGGTTTCCCGGCACCGCCGGGCCCCCGTCATCTCCGGGCCTGGGTTGGAGTCCAGATGCCCCCCCCCCCCCTTGGCGGCCCTGCCCAGAAGCCCTGATCAGCAGGAGTACTGACTCTACCCTACTACTCTTGGACTTCTGGTGATTGAAGTCCAAGAATAGCTGGAGTGCCAAGGTTTGCGATGAAGATAAACATGTGATGCTACCATTCGGGGTGGGGGGGAATGAGCATGCTAGAAGAGATTTTAAAATGTGACCTCATTTGAGGTTATAGCTCTCATAATTCCTCATCATCAACCATTCGGATGCTTCTGGGCGCAATCCTTCTCAACAGTTGACTACCAAGTACCCACCCATGGACAAGAAGAAAGGAAACATCTTTCTGCCTTTCTGAAAAAATAGCATACGCTCTTTTCACCTTTTCTTTAAGTTGTGGGATGCCTTTGTGTAAGGGGTTATCAACTGCTGCCACACACACCCTCTGATCTTTTGGGCTTCAGCAACTACAAATCCCAAGGAGCAAAGCCAATGGTTGATAAACTACTCTGGGAGGGCTATAGATTTCCTCGCCCCTATATAATGTGGTGGGGAAGCAGCGGAGACCCCCTGAAGTGTTTTTTTTTAATCTTTCTCCCTCCAAAAATCTGACTTCTTACATGCATAAGCGTGCATCTTTGCACAAATGCGCAGTAACTACTTTCCCTGCTGGCCAAATTACAGGAAAGTGGAGGAAAGGGCACGGAAATATGGGAAATCCCAGCCAATCCGAGATACTTGACAGGTACAATAATGACCTGTCACAGGTAGGTTAATCTTTCCGCTACACATCATGTGTCATTTATTCTCTCTCCAATGCAAATTCTGGCATACATTTCCAGACAGATTGTTACAGCCCAACATGTAATGCTACTATTTGGGGTGGAGGCTAGAAAGTGTTTTAAAAAAAATCCGAGTACAATTTCAAAGCCACAAAAAAAACAGGGTCAGTTATGCTTATTCTTGCCATATAAAGCAACATTCACTTCTGCTCGATGGACCGCAGGAAGACCGTGCAACATTTTCAACCTCATCCAAGGGTTATTAGGAAAGTATTTCCCTCTTTGTGAGCCTCGAGTTCCGTCCACCCCTCTTCGCCATCTTTCACTTCGCAATTCATAAACCTCCTCTTTCCATCATTTATGAACACAGTACAGTTGTGGGTTTCCTAAGCACTGAAAATCAAGACAACCCAGCGGGGGGGGGGGGGGGGGAGCGGCAAAGAAGCAAAGCAACTACATTGACCCTGGCGCATATAAAGAGGCCTTTCAGCTCCATGACAGAACAGCAGTGCTTTCAACAGCAGCATTACCCAGAGCCACAACCCCAAATTCTCTGCAATATCTTACACAAAATAGGTTATTTTCATTGTAATTATTTCACACAGCTCAAGGCGACCCTTGGTCTGACACAGAGGGGTACTGTATCCAACTCACGTTAGGACTGTTCAGCTGATGCGCATGCATGGAACATGGCAGTCTGTGCAAACTTTGAGTGCAAAGCAAGGAGGCAGGAGAAAACTGGTGGTCTCCCTTGCTCAAAAGTGATGTCCTACTCTAAGGGTGGTGCTCGCCCAAGTCTACAGATGTTTCCCTGGTAATGCGGCAGGCATGACTAGATTGCCAGAGTGTATGGAACCCTATTACCTTTAGCCACCGAAGTGACACCTATTTATCTACTTGCAATTTCTTGCTTTCGAACTGCTAGGTTGGCAGGAGATGGGACAGAGACGGGTGCTTATTCTGTCATGCAGCACTCGGGTCTTGAACTGCTGACCTACCAGCCTTCCAGGGGTCAAGCTCAGCATCTTAACCACTAAGCCACCACAGTCCAGGTTGAAATTAGCTCCTCATATAAGAAGGCTACCAAGATTTCAGCAGAGTTCTTCTCTTGCTCCTTGCTTTCCCCCCTTCTCCCGGAGGAACCAGCAATGCAGAATTAGAATTGGGCAGCATCTCAGACAAACACTTCTAGAAGCTCCTTTTCCGAAATCTCCGTGGGGAACATGATTTAGGTGCCTATTTACCAATATTTGCTAAGTTAGACCCAACCTGGAATCTACAAACACAACACTAGGCAATGGTCTTCAGGCACTTGGTACTAAACCTTGCTTGTTGTTCAGTCGCATAGGTGAGTCTGACCCTTTGTGACCCTATGGACTAGTGCACACCAGGCACCTCTCATTCTCCAACATCTTCCACAGCCTGCTCAGCTCTACCCCCATGGCATCAACAATGCCATCTAGCCATCTCATCCTCTGCTGCCCTCTTCTCCTTTTGCCTTTGATCTTTCCCAGCATCAAGGCCTTCTCGAGTGAGTCCTCTCTTCTCATTTGGTGGCCAACGTACTTTAGCTTCATCTTCAATATTTGTCCTTCCAAGGAGCAGTCAGGGTTGATTCCCTTCAGGATCGACTTATTTGATCTCCTTGCAGTCCAGGGGACTCTCAAAATTCCCCTCCAGCACCGCATTTCAAAGGTGGTCTATTCTTCTGCACTCAGCCTTCCTTATGGTCCAGCTCTCACAACCATACCTTACTACCGAGAAGACCATTGCTTTAACAATGTGGACTTTTGTTGGCAGGGTGATGTCTCTACTTTCTATTATGCTGCCTAGGTTTCTCATAGCTTGCCTCCCAAGGAGTAAGCATCTTTTCATTTCATGGCTGCAATCACCATCTGCACTGATCTTAGATCCTAAGAAAGTAAAATCTGTCGCTGCTTCTATTTCTTCACCTTCTACTAGCTTAAGGATAAGCAAATCTCCCCCAAGTGGAAGATGATTTAGGAATCCCAGCCACTCTGCTTTTAGTTCCAGGAGGGAAGAAAGAAGATTTTTTTTTTTGCAGGAAGTAAATAATACTGCTTGTAAACTAGACGACTGTCTGTCTGTCTGTAAGATCCTTGACCTGAGCTGTTGTGATGTCACAGGTTGTCCACCAGCAGTCCAACTTCCTACAGTGAAATGTGCTGCTGTTGTTTTCATCGGTCTGCATTTCCTTCTGAGCAACTCTTTAGAAGATGCCTGAGACGTACACCCACAGCCGGATTGGAAGCATTTCCTCCACAATGGAGAATCCTTCATAGTCTCATGAAACATCCACATGCAATATTTCAAGTGCATTAAAACTCAACTGCAGTGTAAATTTACAGGATGGAGTGCGGTGGCTTAGTGGTTAAGACGCTGAACTTGGTGACTGGAAGACTGGCAGGTCATCAAAACCAAAGTGTTACATGACAGAGTGAGCTCCCGTCTCCGTCCCAGGTCCTGCCAACCTGGAAGTTCGAAAGCAAGACATTGCAGTAGGTAAAAAGGTACTACTTTGGTGTGTAGGTAAACAACAGTACACTCTGGTGTCTAGTCATGCCTGCCACACGTCCACAAAAACATTTGCAGATGCAGACAGCGCTGGCTCTTTGGCTATAAACAGAGAGGAGTACTGAACCCTAGAGTCAGATACGACTGGCTTTCAAGCAAGGGAGACCTTTACCCTTTTAGTGCCCTGTAAAGAGATTCGTGGTTTTCTCTTGACTCCTTCCTTTGCACTCAGAACAGGTTTGGACAGATAGCTACGTGTCACACATGCACATCAGCTGTACATGAGTTGCACACAGTACCCAAGCCATGATCCTCACAAACGGGTTGCTACTGGTTTATTACATCACGGGATCTGCAAACATAGCCTTGCCAACAGAGAGGCATGGAAAAGGTAGGAGACCAACTGCAAAAGAAATAAATAGAAGGAAAGGAAAAGCAACATTAATGCCCAATGCTCCACCTCCGCGGCAAGATTTATGTGCCTTGCATCTTTGCAAGGATTCTGCTGGGCAGACTGAGTTGAGTCAGAAGATGTGGGCGAGTCTCGTCTGGATGTTGGCTGCAAGAAGGTTGCAAAGACGCACGGAAACAGGAAATTGAACCGGCAAATCGGCCAAGATGAAAAACTCTTCTTTACAGAGAAGCAAGCCCCCATTAATTTCAATGGGACTTCCACAAAAACGTCCACAGCTGTCTCACCGAAGCTGGTGCCCTCCATTTGTAACTGCAGACCCCATTCTCCCCAGACATTTTGGCTGAGGATGATGGTGTCTGTGATCCAAGACCTTAGGAAGGCCCCCTGGTCATTGCAGTGGATGAAACGGGATAAGATTCTTCAACATTGCCTCGTGCTCCAACCCATGGGTCAAGATCAGGAGTCGGATCCGGCCCACGGGCCATAGTTTGGGCACCCCTGGTTTAAGCAGAGAAAATGGCAACCTAAAACCTATCCCATCCTGTTGCAAAACAGATTGCAAGGCATGTTTTACTTCCACTTCTGGTGGGAGGAGCCACGTGACCGGCCCACAGCTTGAAACGTTTGGGCACCCCTGCCTTAGAGAACCCACACCACAGATGTTCCAAACCTGCTTCTTTTAAAAGAACTTCATTCTGCCCGATATTTGGCAAGCCAAAATGAATCCACCCATCTTCAAAGTGTCGATTGCCTTGTGCCCTTGGTTTTGGTCTACATTTAAAAGGTACATAAATCCACGGTATCTTATTTTGTAGTGATGCTACTTCAGCTATTTTTTCTCTTCTTCAGCCATTTCTGCATTCTCTATGCAAGTACAGTGGTACCTCATACAATGATTTTTAATCCATTCTACAGGGCTTGTTGTTGTACGAAACAATTGCTATACGATGCATGCATCATATAGCGATTTTCCCTATGGGATGCATCGTACAACGATTGTTTCCGCTAAGTATGGATCACTTGTATGGGTTTTTTCCCATAGGGAAAATTGTTATGCGGGACGCCATCCCCCCCTAACATAATTGTTATGCAATTTCATTGCTATACAGGGCGATTGTTGTATGAGGTTCCACTGTACTTTGTTCACTTATTTAATAAACAACTTGTTATGTGCTATGAGAAAAATATTTTATTTAGCAACGTTGATTTTACCAGATGCATAAAACCCTGACGATTTGTCTTGGAAGAAAAACAGCTTAGGAACAGCACCAAAATATTTACAATTGCCTAAATCCCACTGCTTATATCTCGTACATTGCTATCTAGCCGGGGAGGGGGGGCTTTTCCTCCTATTTCTTAGCTGACCTTTGCTGCAAATCCCATTTGTATTGACTGTTGTACATTATCTGGTTTCTCAAATGTTGAGAGCTTTTGCTTGGTCTGGCAGGACTGGAAATCCAAGCATGGGAAAGAGGTGCTATCGAGGCCTAAGGTGGGACCAAAGTGTGACCTAAGAAGCCCAGTCACAAGGGAATCAACATTTGCACCAATATGGTGGCACACTCGCTACAATCACTCCAAGTACACTTTCAAAGCAGCACTTATGCAAACATGCAGCTAAAACTGCATATGCACAGCACTGGCTAGCTAGTGCCTCGGTGGCACAGTGGTTAAGCTGCTGTGCTGCAACCAGAGCGTTGTGAGTTCGATCCTGACAGGGTCAAGGTTGACTCAGCCTGCCATCCTTCCAAGGTGGGTAAAATGAGGACCCAACATGTTGGGGCCAAAATGCTAATTAATTTGTGAACCACCCAGAGCAGGGATGGCAAACCTTTTAGAGACCGAGTGCCCAAACCCAACAGGCTGCCATCCGTGCCTCAGAGGGGCGGGGTGAACTCTGTGCTGGGATGACAGTGTGAGAGGGCTCTGAGTGCCATAGGTTCGCTACCACTGGCCCAGAGAGTGCCATAAGAGCTATGGAGCTGTATATAACTGTTATTGTGATTGCCTCTACTTTCTTTTTGCAATCCCCAGTCCAGATATAGATTTGAGGGTGTAACTCTTGACCTTTTCAGCCCCATTCTCCAGTCAGTTGGCTATTTCCTGTATTATTTTAGAAATTTGCTACTGGGAAAATTTGCTATAATCTCGATGCTCTTTTATTCCTGACTCATTGAGTTAAGTCACCATCACCAAGACTGTGTTTCTTTTTTTCCCTTATAGAAAAACTAGATGAAAACCTCTGTTATAATAATATTAATTTCTTGTTAGAAATTACTTTGGGTTTAAAGGATTTTTGCTGGAGAAATCCTGCACAGGGGACAACAGAATGAGGCTCCTTTCATGTCCCCAAGATCTAGTCCCACCAAGTTGGTCCCTATTTATCTACTTGCAATTTCTTGCTTTCGATCTGCTAGGTTGGCAGGAGCCGGGCGCTCAATCTGTCATGTAGTACCCGGGTCTCGAACTGCCGACTAGCCAGCCTTCCAGCTAACAAGGCGAGCTTCTTAACCACCGAGCCATTGCAAATCTCTGTTAATACAATGCACTGAAAGGGAAGAGTTAAAAGGCAGGGTTTTACTGTTCACACTTTTTAGAAAAACCTTCATTAATTTTATGTTCAAAAAGGTGTGATCCTGTGTCTAAAGAAGATTTCCAGGTACAGTAGTTTTGATTCCATTTCATTAGTTGCTTTTGTCTTACTGTTGAAATTTACTGGAAAAAATTCCAAATAAATATACATTAAGCTCACTCCATGAATGGATGGATGTCAACTTATCTAGAAAACTACAAACATAAAAACCAGACAAATTATGGCTTCTCTTAGGACATCCCTTTCAGTGTTCCGATTAGCAAAGATCTGGACTATTTCTTTAAATTATACGGAGGCTGAGGCAAGAAACGAAGAAATATTGCAAGCAAAATCTTGAAGTGGGTGCGTGGGTGTAATTGCAAGAATGTTTTTCATTCCCCAGATGAGAAAGTGGGCTGGAATCCATCAAGGTTTATGCCAAATAAAACATTAGTCTTTACGTTGCCACCAGATTCTCATCTCAGCTTCCAGGACTAATTTACTCAGAAACAAAACTCTTCTGCAAAAATCTTGAAATGCCTGGACAGTCCTTGGAGGAGAAGGGATTCAGCCCACCTCCACAGGTCAAGAAAAACATTGTGTGCTGTTTCTATATGCCCTATCTCAGGAGTGGCCAAACCTTTCACACCGTGGGCTGGTCACATGGTTCCTCCCACAGTAAAATGTATCTGCGACTGTCGTAAACACATTTACGACAGCTGCGGGTGCATTTGCGGCAGCATTATATGCATGTGGGGGCGCATTATACACATGCACATGATATATATGTACAGGCACATTATATGCATGTGCAGGCATGTTTAACTTCCACTTTCAGTAGCGGTGTAGGCCAGCTGATTTGGTGCCATGGGCCAGGTTCAGCCCACAGGCCGTAGTTTGGCCACCCCTGCCATATCTCATGCCTGTCTGAGATTAACTCAAAACTAGCAGCTTTGTCTGTAATTATTATTATTATTATTATTATTATTATTATTATTATTATTATTATTATTATTATTATTATTATTATTATTATTATTATTATTATTATTATTATTACTATTATTACTATTATTTTGTGTCAGAAATTATTTTGGGTTGAAAGGATTTTTCCTGGAGAAACTCTACTCAGGAGACACCCAAATGAAGCTCCTTTCATGCCCCATGATATTTTCCCACCGAAGTGGTCCCTATTTATCTACTTGCAATTTCTTGCTTTTGAACTGCTAAGTTGGCAGGAACTGGGACAGAGACGGGCACTCCAACCGTCATGCAGTACTCTGGTCTCGAACTGCTAACTTGCTGGCCTTCCAGCTAACAAGGCGAGCTTCTTAACCACTGAGTCACGGTAGCCCTCTAACAACAAAGATGCAGTCTGCAAAAAAACAATTTTTGAGGCTTTGGCTTAAGAGACTGCCAAAACCTCTCAACTTTGATAGCGGAGTCTTAACTTTAGACCCAAAATGATCATGCTTAACTTTGTTCCTTTGATTCTGCAGGAAAAGTGCTGAGATCATAATGCACCCAAGTGTTTGGGCAAAAGTGTGCATACCTAGTGTCATTTGAGAGTAAGGTACAGTACAATTAAATGTTTACTTGGAATCTAGACACTTTGAATTTCCTGGAAATGAGATGCTTCTAACCTCTGACAGCAGTTGCTACATACGCAGGTTAATAAAAACCACCTCCTTTCTTCCTGCCATGCCCTGACAAACAAACAAGTAAATAAGACAAATAACTTCCTAATTGATGCAACTTTGAAAATAAGCAAGAAGGTGAAACTCTACCTATAGTACAGCAGGCACTGCTTGCAAAGACTCTGGACTAAAGAGAGAAAGACACTCTGTACATGCACAAGATCACACTTGTTACTTAATCCTTCCGAAGTTCCACATATGAACTTGGGATTTCTGAAATGGGAAGGGACAGGGAATTTTAAAGTATTTTTTTAAAAAAAATAAAGTAAAAAAACATTTGGACATCTGTCATTATTTAAAAGCTTCCTTTTAGAAGGTCAACAAACCCTGCAAACTAAAGGGTCACACAGAAATCTGCACGCCTGTTGCTCTCCAAAGAGATTTTAAGCCTTACGCCTCACGGCTCTCAACAGCCACTTTACCAGGCATTGCAATCTAGAATCAGAATATATAGTTTATTACACCAGCTGTTGACGAAATCAATGCAAGGCAACTAAAATGAAGATACAAGGCAGGGGTGCCCAAACTTTTTGGGCCACGGGTTGGTCATGTAGTTTAGGGGCTGGTCACTATGGCCTGGGGGCCGGATCCGGTGCCTGCCACCAATTCATCCGGCCCGCGAAGGCCTCGTTGCTCCCGGAAGTGGAAGTAAAACACGCCCATACATGTGCCAAACACTTCCGGGAGCGACGAGGGCTTTGCAGGCTGGATGACTTGGCATTGGGGGCTGGATCCGGCCCCCGGGGCTGTACTTTGGGCACCCCTGATATAAGGCAAACACAAGGAGTAAAGTTGTCACTATAAGAGTAATACCTATTAAGATCCATACATAAGAAGTAAAATTGAAAGACAATGACTTCTGCATTACCATCCTTAAAGACAATGACTTCTCCAAAGTCTGAAGGAGGGGAGGGAGAGATCCGGAATACAGTACTGTATCTTGCAAGTTTTAGGGAAGGGATGGGGTCAAAAGGAGACTCTTAAAAGAAACCACAATTCGAAACAGGGGAAGGAAGGTTTTCACAGGAAGAGTGTCTCGCCTACAAGTTTCCAGAATCAGAGACAGCAAAGAAAGAGAGAGAGAAGGAGAGAGAGAGAGAAAAGAAAGAAAGAGAAAAGAAAGGAAAAGAAAAAGAAAAGTGGATGCTATAATCAAGGTCCAAAAGAGAGAGAGAAAGAAAGAAAGAGAAAAAGAGAGAGAAAAGAAAGAAAGAGAAAAGAAAAACTGGATGCTATAATCAAGGTCCAAAAGAGAAAGAGAAAGAAAGAAAGAAAGAAAGAGAGAGATGAAAAAAGAAAGGAAAAGAAAGAGAAAAGAAAAGACAAAGTGGATGCTATAATCAAGGTCCAAAAGAGAGAGAAAAAGAAAGAGAGAGAGAAAGAAAAGAAAGAAAGAAAGAGAAAAGAAAGGAAAAGAAAGAGAAAAGAAAAAGTGGCTGCTATAATCAAGGTCCAAAAGAAAGAAAGAAAGAGAGAAAAGAAAGGGAAAAGAAAGAGAAAAGAAAAGACAAAGTGATTGCTATAATCAAGGTCCAAAAGAGAGAGAGAAAGAGAGAGAAAAGAAAGAAAGAAAGAGAAAATAAAAAGTGGATGCTATAATCAAGGTCCAAAAGTGGGGGGTCTGAACAGAACTGGTCGGTAACCTTAAGATCCCATCCAATAAAACTCTCAGCGCAAAGGCAATAAATAAATAAATGAATAAATGAAGATAGATAGACCGAGCTCACCTGTTCCTTTTCTTACAGAAATCTCAGATTGCTCCTGGCTCCATCGGCTCCATCGGTCTGGAAGCTTTTCTTCCGCAAAGAACCGGCCGAGAGGAAGATTTCCCACCTTCGCAGCGATCGCGCAGACCCCCCCTCCCCAAAAACAGAGGGGGAGACAGAGAGTGGGGAGGGGAAGGAGGGGCTCGAGAGCCCCTGGTTTCGAAGGGGAGGTCAATTTCCTTCGATTTCGCCTCCCTTCCCGGTCCAAAGCATGCGATCTCCCCCCCCCCCCCCGCTTCCTCCCAAAAAAGAAAAAAGGGGGGAAAATTAAATTAATTTTAAAAATTAAAATTAAATTAAAAGGTCAGGGCTTTCCTTCGCCCCCAAAAGTGCAGGTTTCTGGTGCAATGAAAAAGGGGGGGAAAGGGGGGGACCCAATGCACAAGTTTCCTGCTTGCAAAAAAAATAATAATGATGATGATAATGAAGGAAATCAAGAGTGGAAATGGAAACAGGTTTGCCTTGCGCTGCAGATTGGAAAGGGGTGGGGGGCACCGGGGGTGGGAGAAGCCCAGGGGGGTGGGTGGGTGAGGAGGAGGAGGAGGAGGAGGATCAAGCGGAGGAAAAGGCGGCGCGGAGAGAAAACTTCGTGCAAGTTCCTCCTCGCCCGCCCAGCTGTGAGACTCTCTCGGGCTCTCCAGCTTCGTTTGGGAGGGGGGCATAAAAGGACCAGGAAGGGATGACGGCAAAGAGGGAGGCAGCCAATGGCAAGCCGGGAAGAGGGAGGGGAGGGGAGGGGAGGGCCCTATCCCGGGGCAGCGGGGGGGAGGACCAGGAGGGGAAATGCTCTCAGGTGAAGGACCCGGGATGGAGAGTCCGGACATGTCCCAAGGGGGGGGGGGGGGCAGAACTTAGGCTCCCTCCCCACCTGGACCCCCAAGGAGCCAAGCAAGGTGCAGGAAGGAGGAGCCACCGCTGGGTTGATTGATTGATTGATTAATTAATTAATTAATATGAGCCAGCTGGAGGCCAATCCTCTTCTCATCAAAAGGTCAAGGTCTCCCGTTGCCCGATAGCCAGTCGTGTCCAACTCTAGGGTGCGGTGCTCATCTGCGTTTACATCCAAAGAGCCTGTCTGCGTCTGCAGGCGGTTCCATAGTCATGTGGCAGATCTGACTCGACGCAGAAGTGCACAGAACACTGTTACCTTCCCCTGCTGACATGGTACCTGCTTATCCGCTTGCAATTTCTTGTTTTCCAGCTGTTAGTGGCTCGAGTGGCTAAGACGCTGGCTGGGAGGCAGAAGGTCAGCAGTTCCGTTCCTGAGTCCTGCAGGACGGAATGAGCTCCCCGGCTCCTGCCAACCTAGCAGTTTGAAAGCAAGAAAATGCAAGTAGATAAATAGGGACCACTTCGGTGGGAAGGTAACAGCGTTCCGTGCACTCCGGTGTCTAGTCATGCCTGCCACATGACCATGGAGACGTCTGCAGAAGCAGACAGCGCTGGCTCTTCGGCTTTGAAACAGAGATGAGCACTGAACCCTAGAGTCGGATACGACTGGCTTTCAAGCAAGGGAAACCTTTACCTTTTCATTGTTAGGTTGGCAGGAGCTGGGACAGAGGATGGGAGTTCACTCCATCGTGCAGCACTCGGCCTCAAACTGCTGACCTGTTGACCTTCCAATTGTCATGCTCAGCGTCTTAACCACTAAACCACTATAGTCCAAGCGAGATATTAAATACAACAATTGTTGTCATTAAGACATCTCTGAATTATGGTGACCTTATGAATGGGGGGTCCCCAAAATGTCCTGTCCTTAACAGCCCTTGCAAACTCCAGCCTGTCAGTCCATCTCACACTTGATCTCCCTCTTTCCTTGCTGCCTTCCACCTTTCCCGGCAAAGGAGAGAAAGGTTGATCTTAGGACCTTGACACCATTCCAAATATAGGATTTGATTTAGGGGAGGTTTTCTCTTTGGGTTATTATTGGCTATCATTTGATGATTTTATTAGTTGACTTTGGGGTGAGTAATGAAGTGGGAGAGACTTATTGACCTCTGGCAGCGGCACCCAAAGGAGCCAACGCAAAGCTGAGACACCAGACTAGGAAGCATTCGTCCCCTTCAAGGGTGAGCAGCAGAAGAAAATGTATTTCCCCAGTGGTGATGGGATAGAGGAATTCTTGAAAGGGACTTACTGGACAGCAACAGCAGACATTACATGACAGAGAAGCAGGAAAGAGAGGTACAGAGTTTGGTGGAACCAGCAATTGTTTGTTCCAAAATAACACTTCAGCGATTAATCTGATATTTGTACCCATGAAAGTCACTGTACATAAGAACATAAGAACATAAGAACAGCCTTGCTGGAACAGGCCACAGCCCATCCAGTCCAGCATTCTGTCTCACACAGTGGCTCACCATTTCCTTCAGGGTATTCCCAAGCAGATGCCTTCACCTGCTTAGGATTCCCTGGAAATGGCATTGAGAGATATCCTGCCTATCTCTCCAACCCGGAGGTTGTCCTTAGGTAGCCATAATTATAGCCATTGATAGCCTTGTCCTCCATGAACTTGTCTAATCCTTTCTTAAAGCTGTCAAGACTGACAGCTGTCACCACTTCTTCTGGCAGGGAGTTCCATAGACCAGTAATCCTCTGGGTGAAAAAGTACTTTCTCTTATTTGTTTGAGAACTAGTACCCAAAAGTTTCATGGAGTGTCCCCTAGTTCTAGTGTTGTGCGATAGGGAAAACAGTTTTTCCTTATCTACTTTGTCCACACCGTGCATGATTTTATAAACTTCAATCAGGTCACCTCTTAGACGCCGTCGTTCAAGAGTGAAAAGGCCCAACCGTTGCAGCCTCAGATGGTAAGGAAGGTGTTCCAGTCCCCTAATCATTCTGGTTGCCCTCCTCTGTACTTTCTCCAACTCCATAATATCCTTCTGGAGGTATGGCGACCAGAACTGTACACAATATTCCAGATGGGGCCTCACCATAGATTTATAAAGAGGCAAAATGACACTTGCTGACTTATTTTCTATACCCTTCCTAATGATCCCTAACATTGAGTTTGCTTTTTTCACTGCTGAGGCACACTGGGTTGACATCTTCATTGAGCTGTCCACCAGGACACCAAGGTCCCTTTCCTGGTTTGTCGCAGAGAGTTCAGACCCCATCAGTTTATAAATGTAATTGGGGTTTTTTGCCCCAACATGCATCACTCTGCACTTACTGATGTTGAAGCTCATTTGCCACTGTTTTGCCCACTCCCCCAGTGTCAAGAGATCCCTCTGGAGCTCTTCACAATCTCTCACAGTTTTCACTACCCTGTATAATTTAGTGTCGTCAGCAAATTTGGCTACCTTGCTTTTTACTCCTACCTCTAGATCATTTATGAAGAGGTTGAAAAGCAGGGGTCCCAGTACTGAACCTTGGGGGACCCCACTCTTTACTTCCCTCCACTTGGAGAAGTGTCCATTGAGTGCTACCCTCTGTTTCCTGTCCCTTAGCCAGTTGCTGATCCAGGACAAGACCTGTCCCTTTATTCCATGACTGGTAAGTTTATTCAAGAGCCTTTGGTGTGGGACCTTGTCAAAAGCCTTCTGAAAGTCCAGATAAACAATGTCAACTGGATCCCCCTTATCCACATGCTTGTTGACACTCTCAAAAAATTCCAACAGATTAGTGAGGCATGATTTGCCCTTGCAAAAGCCATGTTGGCTCTCCTTTAGCAGCGCCTTCTCTTCTATGTGCCTATTAATTCTATCTTTTAGGATGGTTTCCATCACTTTACCTGGGACACATGTGAAACTGACAGGTCGGTAATTTCCTGGATCACCCCTGGATCCTTTTTTGAAAATTGGTGTTACATTCGCTACCTTCCAGTCATCAGGCACAAAGCCTGATTTGAGGGAAAGATTATATATTTTGGCTAGGATATCAGCAATTTCATCTTTAAGTTCCCTGAGAACTCGTGGATGGATGCCATCTGGTCCTGGGGATTTGTTAGTGTTTAGCTTAACAAGACATGCAAGGACCTCCTCCCTGGTTATTTCTATCTTGCTTAATTCTTCGGTTTCCCTCCCTACGAAGATAGGCTCTGTTTTGGGCATGTGGCCTCTGTCTTCTTCAGTGAATACTGAAGCAAAGAATTCATTGAGTCTCTCTGCAATCTCTGTTTCCTCTTTAATAACCCCTTGCCTTCCATTGTCATCTAATGGTCCAATGGCCTTCCTAGTTCGGTTCTTACTTCTAATGTACTTAAAGAAGTCTTTGTTATTTCTCTGAGTATTTTTAGCTATACGCTCCTCAAAGTCTTGCTTTGCTTTCCTGATTGTTGCCTTGCATTTGTTCTGCCAGAATTTATGTTTCTGCCTGCTGTCCTCATTTGGACAAGCCTTCCATCTTCTAAATGAGCTTTTCTTGCTCTTGATCACTTCCCAAACAGCTCCTGTAAGCCACATCGGAGTCCTCTTGGACCTGGCAGTGCCCTTTTCCCTTTTGGGTATGCATTCCAATTGAGCCTCTGTTATTGTTTTTGTAAACAGCCTCCATGCCTCTTGGAGTGTTTGGACTCTCTCAATTTTCCCTTTCAGTTTCTTTTTTACTAGTTTCCTCATCTTTGGGAAATTTCCTTTTTGAAAATTTAAGGTCTCTGTGTTAGATTTTATCAGTGACTTGCGGTCTATGATCAAGTTAAACATAATTGAGTTGTGGTCACTGTTCCCTATTGGATCAGTCACATTAACATCTTGCACCAGATCCTGAGTATTACTCAGGATCAAGTCAAGGATTCTTGTACCTCTAGTTGGGTCTTCAACCATCTGTCCCAGGGAACAATCATTGAGCATATCTAGGAACTTTATCTCTTTATCATGTGCTGAACAACAGTTCACCCAGTCTATGTGAGGGTAATTGAAGTCCCCCAGTATAACCAGGCTTCCCTTCCTGGATGCCTCCTTTACAACATTCTCCAACTGCCAGTCTCCCTCAAGAGTTTGGGTCGGAGGCCGATAGTATATGCCTACTGTTAGACCATCCTTGTGGCCTGGTACTCTTACCCACAGAGCTTCTAATGGTGACTCCAAATCACCTAGATATTCCAATTCATACGATTTTATCACTTCTTTGACATACAAGGCTACACCACCTCCTGTTTGCCCCTTCCTATCCTTCCTGTACAGTTTGTAGTCTGGGATAACTGTATCCCATTGGTTATCATCCGTCCACCAGGTTTCAGTGATACCAATAATATCAATATTCTTATCTATTGCTAAGTATTCCAGCTCCCCTATTTTGTTACGGAGGCTTCTGGCATTTGTATACAAGCATTTATATATGCTTTCCTGATACAGTCTTTTGAGTCCAGTTGCATTGTTAGACTGCCTCTTGCATCCTTCTGCTAGAGTGCTGGTGACTAGCTCCTCGCTCTGCTCAGTAATTTTTGCATCCTCCTCACTACTCAAGTACACACTTTCCCGAACCGGATGCTGCCCAGCCCCTGTCGGCTTTCCCCCAGTTATCAGTTTAAAAGCTGCTCTGCAGCCTTTTTGATGTTGAGTGCCAGCAATCTGGTCCCATCATGGTTTAAATGCAACCCATCCCTCCTGAACAGATTTGGCTTGTCCCAAAATGTTCTCCAGTTCCTGACAAATCTGAAGCCCTCCTCTCGACACCACCGCCTCATCCACGCATTGAGGCTTCTGAGCTCTGCCTGCCTGGTAGGTCCTGCGCGAGGGACAGGCAGCACTTCTGAAAATGCTACCTTGGAAGTCCGGGACTTCAATCTTCTTCCTAACAACCTGAATTTGGCTTCCAGGACAGACCGCTTGGCCTTCCCAACATCATTAGTACCAACGTGTACCATGACAACTGGCAAGTTCCCAGTTCTCTCTAACAATCTATCTAGATTTCTTGTGATGTCTGCAACTTTTGCACCTGGCAGGCAAGTCACCATACGGTTATCATGTGCATCACAAATCCATTTCTCTGTATTTCTAATTATTGAATCGCCTAGTACAAGGAGCCTCTCTCCTGCAATCTGTTCATCTACATGCACCTCATCAACCATATTAAGGGAGAGAACCTCAGTTTGTTCCTGTTGTTCATCTTCCTGGATCTCATCAAGTGTGATGAAGGAGAGATCATCAGGTGGAACCAGTTGTTCCTCTGTGTGTTCCTCATCAGGTGTGATAAGGGAAAGAGCCTCAAATTTATTCTGTAATTTCAGACTCTCAGAGTGATCCCCTACTCTTCTCCTCCTGTACGGTAGAGATTATGCTATACAAAGGAGCACACCCCTAATCTCTTGTTTGTAATTTGGATGAATGGTTGTATTAGTGTTCTTCAGCTTTGCTCTCATTTCTCCTATTAATGGAGGTCTTGTTTTTGCAGGAGGAACAGATAGAGCTTCTCCATCTTCTGCTTCCAATTATATAGACTATTTTTTTTATATTGGCCATCTACTGACATTCACGTGGACAATTATCTGTTTGGTTGCCGAAGCACTGTTTGACAACAAACAGTCATTGGTTTCACTAAATTCTATTAAATCTCTCTCCTGCTTCTCTATCGGTTACTATTAATGTCTGTCTCTGCTGCCCATTAAGTCTCCTTAAAGAATTTCTCCACCACATCACTATTATAGCTATTATTTATCGTCTGTTGTTTTGACTGGTTTGCCACAATGGCTTGAGATAGCTTTTAGGGAAAGGTAATGCTCGAAAGCCAGTCGTATCTGACTCTCGGGTTCAGTGCTCATCTCTGTTTATAGCCAAAGAGCCAGCGTTGTTCTACGTTTGCAGATGTTTCCATGGACATGTGGTAGGCATGCCTTGACACCTGAGTGCACAGAACACTGTTTACCTTCCCACCAAAGTGGTCCCTATTTATCTACTTGCAATTTCTTTCTTCCAAACTGCTAGGGTGGCGGGAACTGGGACAGAGACGGGAGTTCACTTCGTCATGCAGTACTCGGGAATTGAACTCTGACCTTCCAGTCATCAAGTTCAGCATCTTAACCACTTGAGCCACCGCAGTCCCTTTGAGATAACTTTTAACAACATAGAAATAAGCATTTAATATTACAAATGGAACTTCTGTTAAAGGCCATTGTGGACTGGAAGGGTTTTTTTTTTTTTTTGCTGGTTGGATGACAGGAAGACAGTCTCCTATGTCTTTAGCAGAGAAGGTTTTTCTTCAGCAGGAAACCCCTTTCTTCTCCCCATAAGCAAACAGCATTCCTTGCCCCCCCCCCTCCATTTCACAGATTCATTTACTGAAGTGGGTTCATTATTTTGGAGAGACATTTCCTGTGTTTTTAGAAAAGAAGGGGCTGTAGAATATCTTTGCTCCCAGGACTCTCTCCGCTCCTTGTGACTCTTAACCACAGAGGAACTACAATCCTGGCTCCCCTTCCGGCTGATCCTTGAGAATGGCTTTTCCAGTATTTCTTGGGATCTCTCTCCATGGCAAGAATCCAAGCTGCTGGCAGACATAACATGTGTGCAAACAGCCATTGTCTGCCTCTGCTCCGGCCCACCAGTCTGTATTTTGGGGAAACATAATGGACTAAATGACTGAGTTATTGTTAAATCTTGGTGTGTGTGTGTTGCATGGCAACACTGGATTATATCGCAGGTAGGGTTGCCATAATTCTCTCCCACCAAACCGGGACAGCCATTGCATTCTTCAAACTGTGCATGCATTGGATGGGGCTGTCAGGGAGACCGCGGCCTTAGACCAGGGCAAACAGGGAATACCAACCCTATGCCTTGTCCCCCAAACTTCAAGGCGAGCCAAGGGATTTTTGCAAAGAGTTAGTTCACTGCCTCCGTGCCTTTTTTTCAATTATCTCGCTTGCAAATGTCTCCTCTCCCCGTTGGGCTTCTCAGGGTGCTGTTTTGCCTGCGCTGCTTTCAAGCAGAGTAATTGAAAGAAAGGCAGGGAGGCAGTGAATTAACTCTTTGCAAAAATCCCTTGGTGAGGGGTGATCTTGCTTCCTTTGTTCAAATTTAAAAATCCAGGACTTTTACATGTTTTTTCTTGAACCAGCCAGGACAGCTTGAATCCGGGAAAATCCTGGAAAACTGGGGCATATGGCAACCCTAATCGCAGGACTCCGGATTCAGATTTAAGATCATGCAAGTAAACTGATGTGATCCATGCATCGCTTGCAAATGCTACAGAGAAAGTGAGAAGACCCTAATCAGAGGGACAGGATGTGGATATGGAGGCTAACAGAGAAAGGACAGTCTGGATTTCAGACAAGTTATCTTTCTTGGATGTTCAGGAATGCAAAACACGACTGCCTAAAACAGTGGTGGAGGACCTATGGCACGTGTGCCAGAGAGGGCACTCACAGCCCTCTCTGCGGGCACATGTGCTGTTGCCCCAGCATAGAGTTCACCCCCACCTCTCAGCCCAGCAGCCCAATGGGAGCAGTTCCTCCCTCCCCCAGCACAGAGTCCGCCCCACCCCTCTGTTTGGGCACACAGTCTCTAAAAGGTTTGCCATCACTTTCCTAAGAGGAAAGATGGATAGTAGTATGAATGTTTTGCCTTGTGTTGTATGTGTGTATGGAGGGGGGAACCAAACTGGTGTTAATGGTGAAATATGGTGTCACTTGATAAATATCTGAATTGCTGTTGCATAGAAGAAGCTGAAGACTTGATCCAGTGGATTTAAGGGATCCTCTGCATCAGTTGGCCACTAGGTCCACCAGCAGCTTAATCGAAAGTTTGTTTTCTAGAGTTGTGGAAATAAAAGAGTTACCAGTAATGTGATTAACTGCAACAAGTTGCGCCAGCTTTGTATGTGGTTGTGTCATTGTTAGCCCATTTGCCAAGAAACAGACAAGGATTACAAAAGAGCTCATTGAGATAATCTACACAGCCAAAGACTCTTGACAACCTAGCAGTTTGAAATCAAGAAATGGTAAATAGATAAATAGGTACCAATTTGGTGGAAAAGTTAACAGCGTTCTGTGTATTCTGGTGTCTAGGCATGCCTGCCACATGTCCACGGAAACGTCTGCAGATGCAGACAATGCTGGCTCTTTGGCTGTAAACAGAGGTGAACGCCTACAGTCGGACATGACGGGCTTTCAAATAAGGGACACCTTTACCTTACAACCAAATAACTATCTGTCATTTATAGTGTTTTATGCAATTGTAGAACTGGCCTTTGGACTTCCTGATTGTTGTTAAAGCTGCCTGTGTACATTATCTAGTTTTATGGTGTTTAGAGTAAGTGGGTGGAAATACAATGAAAACTCCTCCTTGAGTTGGCTGTTGTAATGGTTGATCGTGTGAATATCAACATGGAAGTCAATGGGTCATGTGCTGACACTGTAGCCCTCTTCACTACTACTGAATCTGGTGCCACACTACTCACATTCATCAGCAAAAAAAACTTTTGAGTGATTTTTAAAATAAGTTTCTGTAGTGCATTGTCCTGTTTTAAGACAGGATGCCTATTCCCTGCGCACCTTCTTTTAAGTAAAAGGCAGAAGTGCTTTTTAAAAATGCTTTCCTTAAAAGTACTTTCTCCCACAAATTCCAGTGGCATGCAGTGGTAGCATGGAGAGGCGAAGTTGACAGTGGCCGGCAGACTCAATGGAGGAAAATTGCACACCCGGACATGCCAGTAGTACATAAATGCTCAAGATTTTTCAAGCATTTACTTCCCAATAAGCATTTCTCTCCTCCAGCGATGGTGAAGGTTGTTGCTGCAACAAGTGGGAGGTTTGTGTGGGGCTGGGACTGATTATGTAATCGTCACTCTGCCAATCATGGCACCAGCGAACAATGTTGACACAGCACAAACATTTGCTCACTTCAGTTTCACCCAGAGGTGGAACGTCAGGCAGTTAAAGGGAGAGGATTGATCATGCGGCTGCCTTTTCCTTTTTCCTGACGTAGCTACTATGCTTTGGACAACACCTGGACCATGTGCATAGGTACCGCTTCAGGTATCTCCACATTCCAGAGGTGAGTAATAGACTAGGACAGTGATGCCCAACCTTGGCACTACAGATGTTCTTGAACTTCAGTTCCCAGCAGCCCTGATCAGCAGGAGTGATGACTTGGGCTTCTGGGAATTAAAGTCCAAAAACACCTGGAGTGCCAAGGTTGGCCATCACTGGTCTAGGACGGTGAAGGCTAACCTTGGCACTCCATGTGTTCTTGAACTTGTTCTCAGAAGCCCTGATCAGCAGGAATGGTGACTTGGGCTTCTGGTAATTGAAGTCCAAGAACATCTGGAGTGCCAAGGTTAGCCATCTTTGGTCTAGGAGGCCATAGGTAAAAGTCTCCCTTGCTCGAAAACCAGTCAATTCAGACTATAGCGTCCAGTCTTCGTCTCCATGTACAACCAAAGAGCCAGTGCAGTCTGTGTCTGCTGATGTTTCCATGGTCATGTGGCATAGCTAAATGGCAGAGTGCACGGAATGTGGTTACCTTTCCATCCAAAGCAGTACCTATTTATCTACTTGAAATGTCTTGCTCTTGAACTGCTAGGAGCTGGGGAAAATGATGAGTGCTCTCTCCATCATGCAACACTCAGGTCTCAAACTGCTGACCTGCCAACCTTCCTGTTGTCAAACTCAGCGTCTTAACCACTAAGCCACCACGGCCCCTCTATACTGGGACATACTGGGATATTTTCTCTTGAAATCTGAGGTGACAGGGGTGGACGCTGCCTATCTCAACTGTGCCCTCACTTGTCTGTATACCAGTACATCTGTAAAAACATTTATGGCCAATAAGCCGGGGTGCCCAAACTACGGCCCACAGGCTGGATCCCCCCTTCCCCCAGGCCAATTCATCCAGCCCACGCTGCCCTTGAGGCTCATTTTATTTCTGCTTCCGGGAGCGACAAGGGCAGCACGGGCCAGATGAATTGGCCTAGGGGGCCGGATCCAGCCCGTGGGCCGTAGTTTGGGGACCCCTGGTTTAAGCAGAGAAAATGGCAGCTTAAAATCTATCTCTTCCTGTTGCAAAACAGATTGCATGACGTGTTTACTTCTGCTTCCGGTGGAACCACATGACCGGCCCACAGCCTGAAAAGTTTGGGCACCCCTTCAATAAGATTTCGGTGATTTCCTTTCAAAATGAACCAAACATGGCTGAATGCCAATGCTTGGAAAAGTTACTTTTATGGACTACCAATCCTAGAATCCCCCAGCCAACACAGCCACTTCTTGGTGGGGGTTTATGAGTGCTTTATCCAACAAAAGTGACTTTTCAAAGATCCAATTAAAAAATACACCCTTGGAAATTCAGAAAACCACTCAGGAAACCAGGGAAAGTGTATTATTATTTAGATAAGATGTTGCATAGTATGTACATGCATCTCCATTTTCTGTATATTGCCTTTTTGGTGGCTTGTTAGCATTTTGCAGCTTCAGCTTTTTTTTTTCCTGGTTGCTTTTCCTGTCTCTTTATTTTGCATTTCATCTCTGCCCTTGGAACTTTTATAGTCCCAAATAAAATCAGTGTTTCTAACCGTATCTGCTGGGCTTTTACTTGCGTTCCCTTCCCCTCTGATCCCAAACCAGCATGGATCTTATTTTACCTCCGATGAGGAAGTGAGAACATATGGCTGTTGAGATAAGAGATTTATGCTTGCTGTCCATAGAACAGCCCGGCCACTTTCCACACAAGCACATTTATAAACCAAACTGTGCGTAAGCAGGCCATTAGTTTGTGATTGTTTCTGTGATTTTTTTCCCCCATCCTGCGACTGGGTCTCTTTCCCCGTTTCACCCCCTCACCATCCTTTGTTTGCAAAGAGGAAAAAACCCAGCACATTTTCTGCCACAATATAGTTTTAAAGCATGCAAATGCAAGCTTCTTTAGTCGAAAGGAATCCGTTCGCTCTTGACTCCATTTTGATCAGATCGGGACCACTTTGTTGTGGGAAGGGTGCAGGGCCATAGCCAGGGTGTGGCCAGGGTGGGCTTGGCCCACCCTGAGTTAGCGCTTTGCCCACCCTGGCAAAGTGTGGTTTCTCATAGGAATGCATTGAAAAGAGGCTTTGTTGCCCTTCCTGAAAAAAATATTCACCCACGCACATCTAGAATCATGGCTACCTGAATGGGTGGATTTGGTGTATGAAAACCAAGACACAGGACACAGCCTCGGGCTGGGTTAACTCAGGTTTATTGCATCGTGGACAGAGGGAACATGAGGTAATGGCGGATCGATAGCTCTTTATATACAGTAGTAATACATTTGAACGTGGTGCCATAGTAGCCCATTGGCTACTGCCTGCGTGACGTCATTGCTAGTCACGCCCTTCTTGTCCAGGTGTAGGTGGTGGCGGGAAAGCTTCCCGCGCTGTTGCCTTTGATGATTCTGACCAAGAGAGCTTGGACGCTCGCTGCTGCCAGCTGGTGGTCATCAGCTCGCGTCCTCATGCAGGGTTCACATGATACAGCTGAAGGTTACATTGTTGCTATAGGCAAGGTTACATTGGTTCAGATACATTGTAATCCCTGTGGAAGGTAAAACCCTTAGAACACAACATCCCTCCCCCCTAGGACGAGACAATGTCTCGAGCCCATGCTTCTAGACACTCCCCCCCTAGGAGACAAAATCTTTCAGCCAAGATGGCTTGTTTCGAACACGCTGGGGTCTCGATGCGGGCTGCCTCTCCCCGGGTTTGCTACCTTCTCTTTGTCCCCTGGTTTCCTGTCCTGTAATTTGAGAGGGAGACTCGTTAGTGATCTGCCGCGGCTCCGCGGCGTTGTTGGGAGGTGTGCTCTTACTTAGGGAGGAACCGGGGGCACTGGGGACTAACGAAAAACCCCTCTTCTCGCTTGGATGGGTGGGGGAACACTCCTGAAAACCCCCCCGGTTTGCTAAATCACAACCAAAATTCCATTCGGGGGCAGCGGTCGCGAACTCCTCTCCCCCTTCCCCGGCCTCTGACGGAACTGGCTTATCAAAAGGATATGAGTCGGGGCCGCTGCTTCTTCCTTCCCCCCTTGCTTGGGACTGTTGTCCGCTGCTGTCTCCCCCTTGGGTTACGCGGGTGGGGGAGAACCCTAACGCTGAATCTTGTTGGAAATCCTCACTGACTGGCCCACTGACTCGGTGCCTCAGTTGGTCTGCGTGCCTCCTCCAGAGGAGACCGGTGTGGGTTTCGACCCGGTACGACACTGGCCCCGTCTGTTCTACAACCGTCCCCGGCACCCAGGCTGGCCCCGCGCTGGCATAGTTCCTGCAATGCACAGGGTCGCCGGCGGCGAAACCTTTCGAGACTGCCAGCCCCACGTTTTTTCCCTTGTCCTCAATTCTTGTGGGGTCCAGCCTGGACAGGAGTGTAGTCAGTTTCCGCCGCATCAATAGTTCTGCCGGCGAGTAACCTGACGCTAAGGGGGTCACCCTATACGCTAATAAGAACTGACATACTTGGTGGTTCAGGTCCCCAGGGCCCATGCGCCGAAGCGCTTCCTTTGTTGTACGCACCAACCGTTCCACTTGGCCATTCGTGGCCGGGTGAAACGGCGCGGACGTGACATGCCGAATGGCATTCGCCTCCATGAATGCCCCGAACTCTGAGGAGGTGAAGCAACTCGCGTTATCGCTGACTAAAGTGTCGGGTAAACCGAACGTTGAAAAAACTCTCCGTAGTTGGTTAATTGTAGTGGTGGAGGACGTGCTCTTTACAGGAATGACCTCCAGCCACTTTGAGAATGCATCCACCACCAGGAGAAACATGGTTCCTCGGAAAGGGCCAGCGAAATCTACGTGCACTCTGGACCATGGCCCCCTCGCTGTGTCCCATTCCCTATGCGGGAGGCGGGCCGCCTCTGGTCGGGACCCCTGGCACGCCTCACAAGTGCCTACCATGTGCTCAATGTCCTCGTCCAGCTGTGGCCACCAAAAGTAACTGCGGGCCAGCGCTTTTGAGCGAACGATGCCCGGGTGGCTGACGTGCAGCAGTTTGAGAACCCTCGGCCGCATGGGTGTCGGGACCACCACCCGTTGGCCCCACAACAGGCACCCCCTTTCTATGGACAACTCTAGCTTCTTCCGAAAGAATGGGTCGAATTCCTTGCTTGGGGACGATGTTGGCCACCCTTTCTGCACCCATGAGCTGACTTTCTCCAGCGTCCTGTCCTTGCTTGTCGCCCTAGCTATATCAGCCGGTACTATTGGGGGTTCGTCTAAAACCTCGATTAGCAACACCTGGCGGTCTCTTCCTATTCTGGCTTTTTGGTCGTCCGACAAAGGCAAAGGAGATCTCGAAAGCGCATCAGCATGGCTGATCTCCTTTCCGGGCCGGTACTCCAACTCGTGTTGGTATGCGTTAAGAAAAATGGCCCATCGCAACATCCTCGGAGATAGTATCTGTGGCGTTGGCTTGCCTGCCGTGAAGATCCCTAACAGGGGCTTGTGATCCGTCACGATTGTGAACGGGCGGCCATACAGAAAATCGTGAAACTTTTTGGTCCCCGCTACTATTGCTAATGCCTCCCTGTCGGTTTGTGCGTAATTTCGCTCTGCTTGGGACAGGGACCTTGAATAAAACGCAACTGGGGCCTCCCGCCCGTCATCCAACACGTGGCACAGCACCGCCCCCACTCCCACCGGTGATGCATCACAGACTAAGACCACCGGCCGTTTGGGGTCGAAGTGCGTAAGGATTGCATCCGA
Source organism: Bradypodion ventrale (assembly GCA_035047345.1). NCBI lineage: Eukaryota > Metazoa > Chordata > Lepidosauria > Squamata > Chamaeleonidae > Bradypodion > Bradypodion ventrale. The sequence goes on along the minus strand of JAWDJE010000006.1, from coordinate 132,360,939 downwards.
TGTTAACAGTTGCTTTAGTTCGTTGAACGCCTTCTCGTGCTCGTCACCCCACATCCATGTCTCCTCCTTTTTCAGTAACCGATGAAGCGGTTCGGCCACGGAGGCTTTCCGCGGGAGGAAAGTATGGTAAAAATTGAGGAGCCCCAGGAATGACTGTAGTTCGGTTTTGGATGTGGGGCGAGGGGCCTTCTTAATGGCTGCTACTTTGGACTTGGACGGCTTAATCCCCTCGGGTGTGATCCGAAATCCTAAAAACTCGACCTCGGTTTCGAAAAAAACACATTTGTCCTTCCTCAGTCTCAGCCCCGCTTTCTCGAACACAGTTAGCACTTTATCCAATCTCCTGGCTAGTTCGGCCTCACTCCCCCCTGTTATCAATACGTCATCAAAATAAGGCAACACCCCCTCCAGCCCCTTCAGGAGGCGTTCCACAAGCGACTGAAAAAGACCGGGTGCCGAGTTCACGCCGAACTGTAAACGCGACACCTGGAACGCTCCTTTATGTGTGACTATCGTTTGTGCCGCGGCCGTGGCGGGAGTTACGGGGAGTTGTTGATAGGCTTGTGCCAAATCGAGCTTAGCAAAACACTTTCCCCCATTTAGCCTGGCCAAAAGGTGGCTGACCACTGGCACCGGATATGCATTAGGGCGAATCGCCTTGTTAATTGTACACTTATAATCAGCGCAAATGCGCACCTCCCCGTTAGCCTTCAGGGCTGTTACGATTGGAGTTTCCCACTCCGCGGAATCAACAGGAATAAGAATCCCCTGGCCCACCAATTTGTCCAGTTCCGCCTCTATCTTGTCCTTTAGTGCGAAAGGCACCCTGCGCGGTTTGAGTCTTATCGGGCGGACCTCCGGGTCCAGGTCGAAGGCTACAGGGGGTCCCTTGAATTTTCCCAGTCCTTTTTCAAAAACGGCGGGGTGCGCGTCACACACCGCTTGTATCGGATCCGCGCCCACGGCATGCACCCCCCCTATGAACAAACCCAAGGGCTGAAACCACTGCGTCCCTAGGAGGCTACAATTCCCCCCTTTGAGAACGACTAAAGGGAGTTCTGCGGAATGTCTTTTATAACGAACCCGAAATTTTCCGACCCCCAGCACTGGAATGCTGTTCCCTTGTACGTCCCGTAGCGTGGACCTCAGAGTCTTAAGTTTGGGCCGCGCTTGGGGGTCGATCTTCAAGAACTCTTTCTGGGGAATTATGGAATAATAGGACCCCGAGTCAATCTCCATCCTAACAGGGGCCCCTTGTACTATTACCTCAATGAAGTAATGGTTTTGTCCCGCGGACACGCTGAACACGGGGGCGTCGTCCTCACTGCCGTCCGAGACGCGACCCACGCCGTCCTGCTTCCTCGTGGTTCGGGCGCCATCTTGGGGTCTCGCTGGATGGTCCGGTCTGGCCGAACGGTCTTTCGACTGCCTCCGGCCCTCTTTCCGATTTCTGCATGCCCTGGCGATGTGCCCGCGCCGGCCACAGCTGTAACATTCGGCTTTCCTGAAAGGGCACTTCGCACGCTCGTGGGCCGCCCCACAACCATCGCAGCGGCGCCCCCCTTTCCGGACCTTCTGTACCTCTTCGCCGTCGCTGCCATCTGTGGAGGATCTCGAGGTTCGCCGGGTCGCGTGCACCGGCTGTCCTGACTTGCCGCGCACCGAGCTTTCCGCTTTGCTGGCCCTAGGACGCCACTCACGCCACTCGTGTATTTCGTCCACTCCCGCATTCGTGGACTCCGCGGATTCCGCGGTCTCTACGACCTCGGCCAGCGTGGGTGGCGGCTCCCTGTTCATCAGGCGGCGCTGCACTTCCTTGTCCTTCAGGCCACACAGCACGACGTCCCTCATGATCATCTCCAGGTTGTCCCACTTGCAGGGAACGGCGGCTACCCTCAGGGCCTCCACGAACGCCTCTACCGACTCATCCGGCGCTTGGACTCGCCTCCAAAACGCACTCCTCGCAGGAAACATTGCCTTCGAGGGTTGGAAACGCTCACGCAGCAACTTCAGTATGTCGTCGGTTTTGAAGTCATCCAACGTCTTCGGTTCGATCATGCCCACCAGCGTCCGCTTGGTCTCTACACCCAGCATCCGGGTGAGGATGGCCCTCTTCCTTTCCTCGTCGTCTTTGACTTTGAGTTCCACCAAGGCCGCCTTGAAATCCATGTTAAAGATGGTCCAGTCTTGCGGCTTGATAATATTGAACCCGCTCTGTGTCCTGGCGCTTTGGGAATCCATGATCCCATCCTCGTCGCCAATTTGGTGTATGAAAACCAAGACACAGGACACAGCCTCGGGCTGGGTTAACTCAGGTTTATTGCATCGTGGACAGAGGGAACATGAGGTAATGGCGGATCGATAGCTCTTTATATACAGTAGTAATACATTTGAACGTGGTGCCATAGTAGCCCATTGGCTACTGCCTGCGTGACGTCATTGCTAGTCACGCCCTTCTTGTCCAGGTGTAGGTGGTGGCGGGAAAGCTTCCCGCGCTGTTGCCTTTGATGATTCTGACCAAGAGAGCTTGGACGCTCGCTGCTGCCAGCTGGTGGTCATCAGCTCGCGTCCTCATGCAGGGTTCACATGATACAGCTGAAGGTTACATTGTTGCTATAGGCAAGGTTACATTGGTTCAGATACATTGTAATCCCTGTGGAAGGTAAAACCCTTAGAACACAACAGTGGAAGAACAAGAAACAAAGCTCAAACTTTCACCTTTAAACCCAATATATTGTGGTGTCAACCCTATTTAAAGGTAAAGGTTTCCCTTGCTCGAAAGCCAGTCGTATCCGACTCTAGGGTGCAGTGCTCATCTCTGTTTCTAAGCCGAAGAGCCAGCGCTGTCTGCTTCTGCAGACGTTTCCGTGGTCATGTGGCAGGCATGACTAGACACCGGAGCGCACCCTATTTGCGCAGTGGTTAAACTGCTGTAGTGCAACCAAAAGTTGTGAGTTCCATCCGCATTTTACTTCCGCTTCCAGGAGCGACAAGGGCGGCGCGGGCCGGATGAATCACAGTAAACCCATTCTTGCGGATTCATGGGGGCTTGGGCTTCTGGGAATTGAAGTCCAAGAACATCTGGAGTGCCAAAGTTCGCCATCACGAGCCTAGTAGTTCACGTGTCTGTCTATCGGTTTAAAAACATGTTTATAAAACGTTTGCGGGTCAATTGGAAATAAAAATGGAAATAAAAATAGAATAAAAGATTTACAATAAGAAAGTGCATTAAAAACTGGCCAGAAGGTGGAACAGAAATATAACAAAATATGGATATCAACTGTACACGGTTCTGCACTGAGACTGCCTTATTAGGCAAATCTAAAAACCACTAAATAAATAGATAGATAGATAGATAGATAGATAGATAGATCTTTATTGTCATTGTCCTGCACAGAACGAGATTGGGGGGAAAAAACACTTTTTAACCCAACAAAACCTAAACAAAATACAACTATACAAAATTATCAACATACTCCCACCCCACATATGCACATTTAACCCCTAAAATGCTCTGAACCACTGAATTGTAAAATGTTAGTAAGTATACACTTGCATTCTGCTGCTCTTGGATACTGTCAGTTGTTATTGATTGTATATTTCAGGTTTTAATTGTTATACATCACCCAGAGTGGGAAAATATCCCAGATGGATGGTCTAAACATGTAATTAACAACTAAACAAGTGAAGGAAGGAATGAAGGAAGGAAGGCTTTCAAATTGATCTTGTTCTCCCTGCTGGCACTAACCATTTTATAACTGTCCCCAGAATTATTTTATATTTATTTATTGCATTTTATGCTGCTTTTCTTCTGGCAGTGAGATTCAAATAATAATAATTTCATGTCAGAAAAATTATTCTGGGTTGAAAGGATTTTTGCTGGAAAAACTCCGCTGGGGGGGGGGCGCCCAAACAAGGCTCCTTTCATGTCCCCAAGATCTTTTCCCACTGAAGTGGTCCTATTGATCTACTTGCAATTTCTTGCTTTCAAACTGCTAGATTGGCAATAGCTGGGACAGAGACGGGTGCTCATTCCATCATGTAGTACCTGGGTCTCAAACTGCTCCTTATTTGGTTAGGAGCAGAGGCACACCCAGCCTTGGCAATTCCCATGTTGCAAGAGCTGGGGAGTGATTTTAGTTGGCATAACAAGGGCAAAATAGTCAACTGGAACTAAACTAAAAACCTTACCTAGTGGCCGGAGGAAGATGTAGTCTTTAGGTGGAATAAATTGTGTTGAATGTTTTATAAATTGTAAGCTGCCCTGAATGGTGCTTGCATCAAAAGGTCAGGGTATAAAAGTAGATAGGTGTATAAATGTAGGAAGGTAGGTAGATGACTGGAAGGTCAGCAGTGTCAGCAATTTGAGACTTGAGTGCTTGCTGCACGACAGAGTGAGCTCCCGTCTTTGTCCCAGCTCCTGCCAACCTAGCAGTTTGAAAGCAAGAAATTGCAAGTAGATGAATAGGTACCCCTTTGGCAGGAAAGGTAACAGCGTCTAGTCATGCCTGCCACAAGTCCACGGAAACGTTTGCAGATGCAAACAGTGCTGGCTCTTTGTTTATAAACAGAGATGAGCACTGAACCCTAGAGTTGGATACAACTGGCTTTCGCGCAAGGGCGACCTTTACCTAGGTAGGTCTTCTTGGATGATATCAAAGCAAAACATTTTTTCGTGCAAGAAGCATCTTAATGCCAAAGGTTGCAGAGGGAAAAGAGCTAAAAACCCAGAATTAAAGGATGGATCTTTCAGTGCCATCTACTGGCTATTATTGCACTCTATGCGGCTTTTCTCCCATTGGTGAGACTCAAGGCAGTCAGATTTAGTAGTGTTCGAATCTGAGTTAAAGCCGTATGTCAGGTCAGGATAAAGTACGTAGTAGCAGCAGACACTGAGAGAACTAAGCAAGAGAATGACCCTCGACACCCTCTGAATGGACATGAGCCACAAGTCCACCAGCTCAGATCCAGGAAGAGCTTTATGGCAAGAACAAACTTTCTTGAGGGTAAAGGTAAAGGTCTCCCTTGCTTGAAAGCCAGTCGTATCCAACACTAAGGTTCAGTGTTCATCTGTTTATAAGCTAAAGAGCCAGCGCTGTCTGCGTCTTCAGACTTTTCCGTGGGCATGTGTGGCAGGCATGTCTCAACACCGGAGTGCACGGAACGCTGTTCACCTTCCCACCAATGTGGTCCCTATTTATCTAATTGCAATTTCCTGCTTTCGAACTGTTAGGTTGGCAGGATGCACAAGAGCAAATCCAAATTAGAAGGTGGAGGAAGGAGCTCGCTGGACAAGGAACATCATTAAAGGAGGATATCGCTGAGGAACTCACTGTCACTTGGAGGACACTCAATAGGCCAAGGGTTGGAGTCCCTGAATGCGCAAGTGGGGACTGCTGGAGGGCAACAACACGCAGTGTGATTGTGGCGAAACAGAACCCGGCTCATTTACTGGTCTGCCGATTGCTGCCAGAGGCATGCACTGATGAGGACTTGGGTTTGGTCAATGGCAAAGTAAAGAAAGTGGCTTCATTTTCGCAGTCCAGCGCATACCTTCAGGACATGAAGGCAAGAGAGATTTACCCAGATTTTTTAATTTTAGCAGAGACCCTGCCTTTCGCCCCAGTGCGCCTGGACATGGTATGTTGAATAACTGAATTGTGGGATTCACTGCTGCAGGCTTTAGGAATGGCAGGCATTTGGGCAGGTTTAAAATACATCTGGATAAATTTATGGAAGTTAGTGTCGTCAATGGAATGTGACAAGTGTGAATCAGCACAAGCTGTTTCTAAATAAGAAATGGAACATGGAAGATTTGTGATGAAACCCTGAATGTAATGTTGGAGAAAAGATTTGTGGATTACATGGACTGCATAACTGGGTTCAGGATCAAATCAAGCCTGAAACCCCACTAGAATTTGATTTGATTTTGAATTTGTACCCCGCCCTACTCAGCTTGTAGGCCGACTCAGGGACTAAGCTGAAGTTATTGTTCTTTAAACACATTATGGGGAATCAAGACTCATTTGAAATGATAGCAATGTCAGGAAAAGTTGAAGTCGGTAGGAAAAGAGGAAGGCCTGACATGAGATGGATTGACTCAGTAAAGGAAGCCATGGCTTCCTTTAGTTTGCAAGACTGGAGGAAGGCTTTTTGTGACAACCTTTTTTTGTTACTGATGATGATGAGCTTCCCACGGTTGGCATGCAGATTAAAGTGGGCGGCATATATAAATATGACTATTAAATTAAAAAGTTAAAAATTAAATAGGGCCCAGCATGGCTGTTTTCTATAGGTGAGGCTTGTGTCAGAAATTATTCAATAGTTCATCATATTCAATATTCAATAGTCAATAGTTCATCATAACTCTCTCTTACGTAGACTTGGTATGGCCCATTTCAGGCTGCTGTATAATAAACGCTTGGCAACCAAATTTGTACAATGCCAGGGGTGAAAAGTGAGCGCACAAGCCAGCCTTACAAGATCAGATGGTTATCGCTGCAATGAACAATAGGAAAATAGTAGACTCTTTAAAAATAGCTCCGTTACACATAGGCAGCTTAATAAATCCATGGGGAAAAAGGAAACATGAGTAATTTTTAAAGATGATTATATTAAGTCACTTGGTGGCATTTTGCAGAAAACATGAATCTTTGAAAATTCAAAGCCCACAGCAAGCTCAAGGGACTCAAATGAAACTCCGGATGTAATGAGATAATAGCACATGATTACTTGGAATTAAAAAAAAAAGCCATTCACAATGCTATGACATCATGTTAACTGGTATTAGGTCAGCTTTGGCCACCTGGAGCATCTTTCAAAGTCGTCTTTCCCAATCTGACACTTTCCCAATTCTGTTTAATATTATGTTGTCTTCTCTAGGAGATGCTTTCTACTGATAGGATTCTTGTTGTTGTTGTCACTGCTATCAGGTCACCTCTGACTTAGAACGGCCCGATTAATGAGTGGCCACCAAAATGTGCTGTCGTCCATACCCTTGGTTTAGTTCTTGCAAACTCAAGTCTGTGGGTTCTTTCAAGAAGTTAATCCATCTCACGCCAGTCTTCCTTTTTCCCTGCTGCCTTTCCCAGCATTCTTGCCTTTTCCAGAGAATCTTGCTTTCTCATGATGTGCCCAAAGTAGGACAACATCAGTTTTGTTATTTTTGCTTCCCAAGACATTTCAAGCTCCACTTGCGGGTCCTTCTAGCAGTCCGGGGTTTCTGCAAAGTTCCCCTTCAGCACCATATTTACAAATGAATCAATATTTTTCCTCTCTGCTTTTAATTTCTCATTCTAGTTTGTTTCCATTTTGGAAAGCACTTTTGGAAAATATTCATGTACACTTTCCGAAGCAGCTCAATCCCTTCCATTTCGCACTGTAGTCCATTAGGCAAGCTTTATTTTTACCAGGAGGGCCCAGTGATGTTATGGTAAATTTTAAGCATCTATTATGTCACTCCTTACAGCCATGGCCACTTTTTGTTATACAACTTCCATGTGCAGCTGTGTTGCTCCATAGCAATAAACCTGTTCTGGCATTTTTCTTCTCCATCACGAACGTCTTTTGTAAAACGAATGGATCTTAATTACCAATATCCATGGGGCTGCGGGGGCTCAGTGGTTAAGAAGCTCGCCTTGTTAGCTGGAAGGCTGGCAAGTTGGCAGTTTGAGACCCGGGTACTGCATGACGGATTGAGTGTCCCAGCTCTTTGGGACATGAAAGGAGCCTCATTTGGGCATTCCCTGAGCGGAATTTCTTGCACAAATATCCTTTCAATCCAGAATAATTTCTGACACAAAATTATTATTACTGGGAACTGTTCTTGAAAGAAAGAAAGAAAGAAAGAAAGAAAGAAAGAAAGAAAGAAAGAAAGAAAGACTGTTTTCAAACAACCCTCTCTCTCTCCCAGTATATTGTCTGTCTCTAAATAAAAATATCCAAGGTAGGAGGAGAATTTAGAGACTTAACTGACCACACTAAAGTGATAGATTCACTCCTTTAATTGTGGGTTGTTCCCACGTGTGTGAAAAACGAGTTCCTTTAGAATGTGAGGCAAAAAATAATAATAATCCTATCAGTGTCAAAACATCTCTCTCTGTCCCAGCTCCTGCCAACCTAGCAGTTCGAAAGCAAGAAATTGCAAGTAGATAAATAGGGACTGCTTTGGTGGGAAACGTAACAGCATTCCACGCACTCCGGCGTCTAGTCATGCCTGCCACACGTCCACGGAAACGTCTGCAGATGCGGACAGTGCTGGCTCTTTGATTATAAACAGAGATGAGCACTGAACCCTAGAGTTGGATACAACTGGCTTTTGAGCAAGGGCGACCTTTACCTAGGTAGGTCTTCTTAGATGATATCGTATCCGACTCTAGGGTTCATCACGCGCGTATGCTGCTCGTGTGAAGGGACGATGCGTGCCAAGGCGAGCGGAGCCGGAGGCAACCCGGGCGCGGCCGCCCCGAGAAGGCGGGGAGCAGCCGGGGACGCCCGAGCCCCTTCGCCCGCCCACCTACCGGGCTCCTCCCCGGGGAATGGGCGAGGAGGAGCCGGTCCGCCCCTGCCCAAGAAGACAGAGTCCCATCATGGAGCCTCCGGCAGCTGCGGCGCTCGGGCGGACGGCGCTCTGCCTCCTGCGCAACGACCTCCGCGCCCACGACCACCAGGTACCATCCTCCCCCGCCTGGGTGGGTCGGTGGCTTGCTTCCTCCAGACTACAAAGCCCAGTATCCCCTAGGGTAGGATTATGGCCGGTGTAGTTCACCATCCCCCCCCCCCCCCCCCCAAGGAGCAAACTCGCCCCATGGTTTTTATCCCGTCCCTTCTTTTAAAAAAAATGCCTAGGGAAGATGGGATTTGTAGTACAAACAAGGAGGGCTCACCCATCAGTTCCCCTTTAGTCCGGCGCTCGCCCAGCTTGGCTAGGCAGAGATTCTGGGCGCTGTAGTTCCCCCCCCCCCAAATAAATAAATAAATAATAATTGTATAGGATTGATGGGATTTGTAGTTCAAACGGGGACACTTCCCATTTCCCCAATTAATCCGGCGCCGATCCGAATCCTGCCTTTATGTAACGCTGGAGCAGCCAGCCCTGAATCAAAACAACCAGAGACCAGCAGCTCCACGTGCAGCTGGTTATCCAACAGGAGGGGCGTGGCCTGCGGGGAGAAGCCCCGCCCCGACCAATTAGGAAGCCGGCATGGGAAACAAAATCTGTTTTATTTACTCCCTGATATACAATTTTTGAAGTGGTAGATCTCTAATATCTCCTACCAACCTAGCAGATCGAAAGCAAGAAATTGCAAGTAGATAAATAGGGACCACTTCAGTGGGAAGGTAAATAGCGTTCCAGTGTCTAGTAATGCCTGCCACATGTCCACGGAAACATGCGCTGACTCTTTGGCTTTGAAACAGAGAAGAGCACTGAACCCTAGAGCCGGATACGACTGGCTTTCGAACAAGGGAAACCTTTACCTTTACTATCTCTAATATACAGTAATTGTGTGTCAATTCATATACGGATTTTACTGTTGTCAGAATTTAGGTCAATTTCTCGTAGTTTCCGAACTCCAAGAATGGGAGGAGTTTGCCATTTCTGCCAAAAAAAAAAGAAAGAAAGAATCTAATCTAACTTCTATACCTATAAGGCAGAGGTGAGGCTGTTGTGTCCAGGATAGGCTCCCGCATCCGTGACACTATCCCCGTCACAGCCCTCACACACTTACCTTTCCTTAGCAAGACGGGCTCCATCCGTGTCCCAGGCCCAGAGGTGGGACACAGGCCCCACAAATTTGGAAAAAGAGTGGAAACTACAATTCCCATGGTGCCTTGGGTGCACTCTGCGGTTAAGAGGACACCCCCGCCGGCTAGAGTGCTGACTTGGGCTTCTGGAAATTGAAGTCCAAGAACCACGCAGTTGAGGCTGGGGAAAAAGCATGCCAATCAATGGTCACATGGCAAGCATCTAATATAATTTTGTTTAGGACTGCATTGTGCAAGTTTTAGAAAAAGGATAACCCAGATGTACCATTTGCCAAAAAAGCAAATAGCGACCATTCCGGGTGTGTGTGTGTTACCCTGTGCCTCTGCACATGTGCAGAGTGTATTTCCCACCCCAAAGCAGACAAGCCACTATAAAGTCTTAATTGTGCTAAGATGACAGTGTTGGCAAATTTTTAGAGGCGTGTGGGCTATACATCCACCCTCATCATTTCTCAGGAGGGCTGGTAAAATTCCTGTACTGCAACCAAAAGGTTGTGAGTTTGATCCTGACCAGGGCTCAAAGTTGACTCAGCCTTCCATCCTTCCAAAGTTGGTAAAATGAGGACCCAGCATGTTGGGGGCCCAGAGAGTGCACTAACCACTATGGGGTGGTATACAAGTGTGATTGCTTTGCTTTGCAATCGGTAGCTTCTCTATGAAGTATTTCTGGAGGAGTTTCCTCATTAGACCCTGCAGATCCAAATCAGTGGCTCTAATTGTCTGCTCAGGTTGTGAAGAACCAAGCGCACTGTTACTGTTTCGTTGTTGTGTTTAAGTGATGCATGTTTGCCTGATCATGCAGGTACTTCACTGGGCTCAAAGCAATGCAGACTTCATCATCCCGCTTTACTGCTTTGATCCTCGGCATTATGCAGGGACGCATCGCTACAATTTCCCGAAAACCGGATCTCATCGCCTCCAATTCCTTCTGGAAAGCCTGCAAGATCTCAGGGAGACGCTCAAGAAGAAGGGCAGGTGTGTTAAAAAAAATGGAAAACTTTTTTTTTTTAAAGGTGTCAGGGAGAAAAGAGAGAAGTATTTTTGGGAATTATGTTGGTGCAGCTGGTTTTTCCTTTGATGTCAGTTCCAGCTTTGAGATGCTACCCTAGAAACATGTCCTAGGAGTACATTGTTAATGGATTTTGGAAATATAAAAATAGATATACCTAAGAAAGAGCTGGTTGTCATTATGGTAATCGCACTGAGATTATTAATGGCTAAAAATAGCAAAATGTATATGGTTTTATAATGGAGCATTGGCATAAAGAATTATGGAATATTGCTATAAACGATAAGCTGACATGTGAATTAAAAATTTGAAAGGGTTTGGTAAAGAAAAAAATGTCTTTATAGATATTTGGAATGAGTCCTTTTGGAAATAGAGGACAGGAATAAAAGCAGAGCAATCACACTTCTATACCACGCCATAGCGCTTAGTGCACTCTCTGGGCAGTTCACAAATTAATTAGCATTTTGCCCCCCAACATGTTGGGTACTCATTTTACTGACCTCAGAAGGATGGAAGGCTGAGTCAACCTTGAGCCCTGGCCAAGGGGAAATCTTATTTAGAACCGGAACATAAGATAATAATGCCCCATGGCCATGGTGGTGAGAGCACATTAGTTGATGTATTATAAATGTTTATTTTTCTGCATTACATTTGCTGTTATATATGTATGTATGCATTTTTGTTTGCTATTTTTTAAAAGAAATTAAAATTTATTTATTTATTTTTAAAAAAAGAAATGCTACCCTGAACGCTTCAGGTGCAGTGAGAGAGAGAGAGTGAGCACATCAGCATTGTACAGTAATGGGAGTTTGATACCACTTTAATGGCTATGATTTTATCCTGTTGATTTTTTGGGGGTGGTGGTGGTTATAATTTGGCCAAAAAATATAAATTACTAGACATCTCTGAACTACAGCAGATGAGTCTAAGTATTTTCCCCAAACTACAGATCTCAACCTTCTTTAGGATAGAGCCATGCCAAAGGTATCAAACGGAAATCACCAGGTATGGCAGATGCCATTGGAAGAGAATAAGCGATCTAAAGTTAGCCAGGCAATTTCGTGATTTGGGAGGAACTAGACAAAGATGGCTAACCTTGGCACTCCAGATGTTCTTGGACTTCAATTCCCAGAAGCCCAAGTCAGCTGATCAGGGCTTCTGGGAATTGAAGTCCAAGAACTACCTGGAGTGCCAAGGTTGGCCATTACTGTCCTAGCTGTATATGCATTTGTTTGGTATAAACCAGTGATGGCGAACCTTGGCACTCCAGCTGTTCTTGGACTTCAATTCCCAGAAGCCCTGATCAGCAGGAGTGCTGACTTGGGCTTCTGGGAATTGAAGTCCAAGAACAGCTGGAGTGCTGAGGTTCGTCACCACTGAACTAGAGCAACATCTCACAAGTCCCTGTCTAATGCTTTCAACCAAGTTCCCATCCTCGCCTCTAATTATGTCTGCCCTTATTTGCTCCTAGTAATTTGGTGGTACGAAAAGGGAAGCCAGAAGAGGTGGTCGGCGATCTCATTGCCCAGCTTGGCTCTGTGACGGCGTTAGCTTTCCACGAAGAGGTACAGAGAAGTTTTCCACCTGTTTCAGAATCTCAAATAAAATCAGAAGACTAGAAGCATTCATTGTAGAATATACTTCACTGTATAATTTTCGGTCTAGGCTACACATGGTGGAGCCACTCCTTGTAGATATTTAATTCTCCTCATTCAAAGTTAGTGTTAATTTTTTTTTAATCTGGGGAAATTTAAGGAAGGGTTCTGGGATTGTAAAATTAAACCTCCCAGTTTGAGAAACAATAAATGGAGTGTAAACTGATTGAATGTTTGGGGCCAACTTAGACTGGCCAGGTCGGTCTGGTGGGCTTTAGGTTCTCTTTAGGGTCTTAGAGACAATGAAGTGTCAACCACCTTGAAGTCAAAAGCTAAACCAGAAACAAAAGCAAATTTATTCAGTTCTATGGTCTCCTGCCAACCTTGCAGTTCGAAAGCAAGAAATTGCAAGTAGATAAATAGGAACCACTTTGGTGGGAAGGTAACAGCGTTCCGTGCGCTCCGGTGTCTAGTCATGCTTGCCACATGTCCACGGAAATGTCTGCAAAAGCAGACAGCGCTGGCTCTTCGGCTTAGAAACAGAGATGAGCACTGCACCCTAGAGTCGAATATGACTGGCTTTCGAGCAAGGGAAACCTTTACCTTTACTTTATGGTCTTGGAACCAACAACATATGGTAGCGAAACGTAGGCTTCGAGATCTGCGGAAGAAAAACGGCTATAAGTAACACAATGAGCAATGGAGAGATCAATGCTCGTAATCACACTTCGCAATAAAGTGAAAAATTAGGATATCAGGCGAACATCATTACTAAAAGATGTAAGAAACAGAACACATGCCAAACAAATTAAGGTGGGCTGGCCCATGTTGCATGCACAAGTGACAATAGATGGAGTGCCAGAATAATGAACGTGTATCCAAGATATCGCAAAAGACCTAGACACACAGTAAACCCATTTGTGTGGATTCACAGAGACTTGGGCTTCTGGGAACTGAAGTTCAAGGGTAGCTGGAGTGCCAAGGTTCACCATCACAGACCTCACAGATAAGCAAATTGTAGCCTCTTTAAGAGTATGTAAGGAAGAGCCTTTGGCCCCAGATTTTGGAGTTCTTTTGGAGCATCAAAGGTGTCCCTTGCTACTCACCTGAGCTCCCAGGTAGCTAAAGAACAACTTTTCATCAGTCACATCTGGAAGGACAAAGGCTTCAAACCGCTGGCCAAAGAAAGAGGGAAGAAATGGGTGCCTCTTCCATTTTTTGCTGTCTGGTTTCAGCCTGGCCTGATGCCGCATGCTTTGCCATGGGTTGTCCCTAGAGCATGTGGCCCTTGGTAGAAGCACATCAGAGGTAGTAAACATCTGGCTTTGCAGATGTGGCTGCACTGGGTCTCTTGGTAGCCCTTGACAGTGTATTGGAGAGGGATGGAGGGAGGCAGATGTTGTCCTATGGCATTGGCGGGCCCATAAGACTATCGGAGGGTCAGTGGGATCTTACCCTCTCACCTCTGGACCCTCTTTGTTCTAGGCTACGAAAGAAGAATTGGAGGTAGAGAAGGCGCTGCTCCAGGTATGTTCCAAGAAGGGAGTGGCGGTCCAGACGTTTTGGGGATCCACTCTCTACCACCGGGATGATCTGCCGTTCAAGCACATTTCAAGGTAAATCTCTTGGGTTCTCAGGAAAGGTCAAGGTTGCCCTTGCTTGAAAGCCAGTCGTATCCGACTCCAGGGTGCAGTGCTCATTTCTGTCTGCAGCCCAAGAGCCAGTGCTGTTTGCATCTGTAGGACTCTCTTATCCCACACCTGTAACCAGGTGGTCCACAAAGATAAAACCAGACCTGCACGAAACACAGCAGGGCCTGTTGTGACGATCCAGTGTTTTTATTGAAATCCAGTCTCCTCATTGAGGGATTGGCTTCATCAGTTTTGAAGGGAGATCAGCTTGTCTAGTGCAGCTACACAGCCCCCTCTCCCCACACCACCTGGGACATGTCAGAGTTCAGCATCCATCCTCCTCAACTTTCTATGTTGCCTGGGATGATGGGTCTTGTACAGGGCCGTAGCCAGGATTCTAGATGGGGTGGTGGTGGTGTTTTCAGGAGGGGCAATAATGTCACACTCACATATATAGCATTGGCACCACGGGGTGGTAGCTCAGGAGGGTTTTTGGCCCCCTTAGCTATGGCCCTGGTCTTGTAGTTCAACAGGTTCAGCCAGGCTAAACTTCACAACAAGCCTTCCATACAGTCTCATTGTTGGGGTGTGGGGGGAATGCCCTGATAGTGCAGTGGTTAAAGTGATGTACTGCAGCCCAAACATTGTGAGTTCAATCCTGACGGGGATCAAGGTTGACTCAGCTTTCCATCTCTCCGAGGTCGGCAAAATGAGTACCCAGCATGTTGAGGGCAAGATGCTAATTATCTGTAATGAGTGTGCTAAGCAGTACGAGGCTGTATAGAAGCCTCATTGCTAATTGCTACCTGTTTCCTTCCCCCAGGTTGCCGGACGTTTACACTCAGTTCCGCAAAGCTGTGGAGTCGCAAGCAACTGTCCGGCCGCCGCTGAAGCTGCTTCCTCAGTTGAAGCCACTTCCTCCATATCTGGAGGAAGGAAGCATTCCCAGTGTGGAAGATTTTGGAATGACAAGTAGGGTTTACTGTGTATCAGCAGCAGCATCATGCTGCAGTTGATGTATCTATTTACTTCTGTGCAATATTTTCAAAAGGACATGATTCGCCCCCACCCCCCTTAAAATGCTTGAATTTGTGGAGAGCTCAGACATCTTTAGATCTATGAAATGTGAAGGTTTGCTTTTCTGAGCACTGGGATGCAGCTTGGTTTAATTATATATTTCAAAAAGATCCACCAAAATGAATGGAGTTTAAAGCAACGACTAACTTCAGTCCCATTGCTTTCAGTGGCTCTACTCTGATGATGGTTTATTCTGGCCTAATCCAGGTTAACCTTCTTTAACAAATGCTTACTATAACATCTGAAATACATGCTCACACTAGTTTGGGGTGGGGTTTGGATTTCTGGCACAGTATACAAAATTTGGGGTGTTCCTTTTCATTTCTGTGCTAAATTAATTAGGGCTTTCTCACTGTAGAAGTTAAGATAAAGGTAAAGGTCGCCCTTGCTTGAAAGCCAGTCGTATCTGGCTCTAGGGTTCAGTGCTCATCTGTTTATAGCCAAAGAAGCAGTGCTGTCTGCGTTTGCAGACGTTTCCATGAACATGTGGCAGGCATGACTAAAGATTGGAGTGCACAGACTCACTGTTACCTTCCCACCTTCCCACTTACATCTTCTTGCTTTCGAACTGCTAGGTTGGCAGGAGCTGGGACAGATGACGGGAGCTCACTCCGTCATGCAGCACTTAGGTCTCGAATTGCTGACCTCCCGACCTTCCAGTCATCAATTTCAACATCTTAACCACTAAGCCACCACAGTCCCTTATAGAAATTAAGGATGTCCTTAATTATGGCTCATATTGATTCTGACCCTTTCCATGGCAGATCCACCAAGTGACTCTCGCTCGGCCTTTCCCTGCAAGGGAGGGGAAACCGAGGCCTTAAGGAGGCTGCAGCATTATTTCTGGGACACGGTAATTAGATATGCACTTTTAAAGATTTGGGTTGTTGTACAACATTGTGTGCTATTGAGTGCTTTGCATGTAGGATAGCCCCAGCTCTGATTCATTCATCACAATCATAAGTACAACAACATCCAACTATTTCGACTGCCGGCAACCCATTTGTGAGTTTCTAGGGATAAAGAACTCAGGAGTGGTTCCCGTCATCTGGTGGTGGTCTGGAGTCACCAATCTTCTTGCCCATACCTGTCAAGTATCCCGTATTGGCCGGGAAATCCCGTATTTCAACCCTCTTTCCCGGTCCTTTCCGCGGCCATCCCGTATTTGAATGGCCAGAAAGGGGGTTACTGCGCATGTGTGCCTGTCAGAGGAAGTGGTACGCATGCGCGAAGGGGTTACTGCAGGGGTGCATATGCACAAAGGGGTCACTGCACATGTGCAGTAACCCCTTCATGCATGTGCATTGCTGCAGTAACCCATCCGTGCATGTGCACCCGTCAGACGCAGCGGTGCTTCCCGTTTTTTCACTGCTGCAACTTGATAGGTATGCTTGCCCAAGTCTCGGGCGTGCTGGCTACACTAAAAAGTTGCTAGACAGGGAGAGAGAGGGCAGCACCTATGGGGGTACTGCATGATGTCATGGATCGTACCGCCAGGTGACATACTTTCACGCCAGTCACTAGGGCACACCGGGACTTGTCCCTGTGTTCCAAATGGCCAGCATGGACCTGCCAAGGCTACCCCGGTGGCATGACACTTAATCCCATCAGCCACATGCACTCTGGGTGACTTCAGCTGATCCTTCTCCTGAAAGGCACACTGGGATTCGAACTCCTGCCCCTCTGGTTACCATGCTGGCTGGTCCAACTCATTGAGCTGTGCCGGGTCTCCATGATGTCCCTGGCTAAAAAGGCCCAGGAACAAGCTATGGTGGGCTAGATCAGGGATTCCCAACCTAAGGCCTGCGGGCTGGATTCAGCCCCCAGCACCACTTCATGTGGCCACCCCTTTCAAGCTGTTGGGACACATTGACCACCCCCATCGTGCAGGCAGGGCAAAATGGCCATCCGGCCCTCAAAGCTGACTGAGAGAGCGTGACCCGGCCCCCAGCCCCAGAAAAGGTTGGGAACCCCTGGGCTAGATTAAGGATGAAGAACACAGCCAGTTTTTTCTGGATTGCATTTCCCAGCATCCTTCACCATTGGCTGTGCAATCAGCGGGTTATGGGAATGGTAGTCCAACAGGTTTCCCAACATTGGAAAAGTTCCTTGTTTGGACTACAGAGCCCAGAACCCCCTGCCCGTAAGGCCATTGGGGCTTTTCCAAACTCTTCCCTGGACATGAGGGAAGAGTGGTTTGACTCAGTAAACACTCGCTTGGTATGCAATTAATGTATATATGCCTGCTCTCTACCACCAACAGAGTATCTCTGTACACAAAAGGGAACACAGATACTGAAACAGTTAGGCAATTAGATCTGCTGATGTAATTAACAAAAGAATATTTTGATCACTATTTTGGAATTGCATGACATTTTATAAAAGATATGCAGGTATTTTAATGAAATATGCATTTAATGGTTGAAATCCTGTTGCCAGATGTTGCTCCGCATAAGGCTGATGACGTCAGTCTAAGGTTCTCTTGAGGTTTCTTTCATTGTGGGGAAGCTGTTTGACCAGTGGAACCAGTTGCCTGAAGTTAAAGACCCTCCCAACTGCCCAGCAGCCTTCAACAGCTTTCTCATTATAAATGGCATCCCCAGAGTCTACTTGGGGTCTTCAAGTAGAATAGTAAATTTTTACTATCTGAAAAAATGCCTATGCTGATGATGTCACCAACCTTACATGGAATTAACTGAGCAGCAGAATATCAGTCCTTATGATATAAATATATTTAATATATATCAGTGATTAAAAACAGCATTATGCGTGGTTTTGAATACCACAGTACAGCATGGAAAAGATTTTTTTTTGGGGGGGGGGCTGGAAGAATTGAAGAATTGACATTTTCAGAGAAAATTCTGCTCTTTAAGCGAGTTAGTCTCTAAGCAAGGTGCTCTTTATGCAAGGTTTTACTGTACTGAGAAAAAGTCTCCTGTTCCCTCTTGCAGGGGGAGACCTAGGACGATGCAGCTTGCCGAAGGTTAAACAGGCTGGCTCTTCTTCCAGGAGGCGCAATGGGGAATCGAACTCCTAACATCTGGTTCCATAGCCAGAAATCTAAACCACTGAGATTTTTCATATTTAAGGGGAAGGAATCAACCCTAACTGCTCTTTGGAAGGTCAAATAGTGAAGATGACACTAAAGTACTTTGGACATAAAATGAGAAGAGAGGATTCACTTGAGAAGGCCTTGATGCTGGGAAAGGTGGAGGGCAAAAGAAGAAGGGGACGGCCAAAAATGAGATGGCTGGATGGCATTGTAGACACAATGGGCACAGCGCTAGGCGGGTTGAGGAGGATGGTGGAGGATAGGGGTGCATGGCATGCAATGGTCCATGGGGTCGCGTGGGATCAGAATCGACTGTGCAACTGAACAGCAAATTCCAAAAAACAGGTTATTCCCACTTATGGCCACTAGAGAGCTCCCTGCCCCATTAAAACCTGTCCCGTAACTTACCAACCAGTTAAGAAGCTCGCCTTGTCAGCTGGAAGGCTGACAAGTCGACAGTTCGAGATCCGTGTACTCTGTCTCTGTCCCAGCTCTTGGGGACATGAAAGGAGCCTCATTCAGGCATTCCCTGAGTGGAGTTTCTTCCGTAAAGATCCTTTCAACCCAGAATAATTGCTGACACGAAATTATTATTACTTAACAACCTTCAAATTTTACTCTGTTTTAATGCTTTGTTTAGTGTTTGTGTGTATTTCTTTTATTTGTTTTCCTTGAAAAAATGCAATTTTTTATTTGCACAGAACCTCGTTGCTTCTTACAAGGAGACACGAAATAGATTGATAGGACTGGATTATTCAACCAAATTTGCCCCCTGGTAAGTAGGGGGGGGGGGGCGGATAATATGATTGAAGGCTGGCTAACTCTTCCCACCTGTGTTGTGGGCTGCCATGCAAAAGGCATTCCCAAGTAACTTCTACAGAGAGCAGACTGATGAGAGGATATGTGTGTCTTGCATTATACTTGGTCAACTTATGGAAGGGGCGAGGTTGTGATTAAGCATATTACTGACCACTCTGAGCCTGTAGGTCAGGGATGCCCAAACTATAGCCCGTTGGCCAAATCTGGCCCTCAATGCCAATTCATCCGGCCTGTGCCACCCTTGTCGCTCCCGGAAGCGGAAGTAAAATGTGCGGGCATTTTCCTTCCTGGAAGCAATGAGGGTGGCGTGGGCCAGCTGAATTGGTGTTGGGGGTCAGATTCGGCCAATGGGTTGTAATTTGGGCACTCCTGGTTTATGCAGAGAAAATGGCAGTCTAAAATTTCATCCTGTTGCAAAACATATCTGTTGCAAAACAGATTGTAAGGTACGTTTTACTTCCGCTTCTGGTGGGAGGAACAACATGACTGGCCTGCTGAACCATGTGACCGGCCTGTGGCCTGAAAAGTTTGGGCACCCATGCCATAGGTTAAGGTGGGGATATACCTTATTTTAAGTAAAGGCAGCATGGATTTGCTAAGCCAAAGTTCAGCACTAACAGAACAGTATCATGTACTTAGTGTTTGTATTTCCTGATGGCATTCTAGATTTATTTATTGGTTTGTTTCTCCTTTTTAGGCTCTCTCTGGGCTGCATCTCGCCAAGGTATATTTATGATCAGATTCGGAGATATGAGAAAGAGCGCACTGCAAATCAGAGTACATACTGGTAGGATACAATCTGCAATATGGGTTGCTTCTGAAACTATACTTGGAAACCTATAGGTTATTTACTTGCATTTAAGATAAAACATGAAAGCCATTGAGGCTAATTGTGGCTTATTGATGTGGTGCTGTGAGTGTGCCAAACACGTGAACAGGGTGCAGCCAACAAGTGAGAAGGACCCCACCAGTAAGTCAGGAGGACTTCTGTGTTTTCTAATATACAGGTCACGCACCCCCTCATATCCATGGTTTCAGTACAGTAAAACCCCTACTTACGAAAAAGTCCATTCCGTAAGCTTTTGCTTAAATCGGTTTTTTATGTAACTCAAAGCAAACCCATAGGAAAAATGAACTTTTTTTTGTAAATCGAAGCAAACCCATAGGGAAATGAATTTTTACATAACTCAAAGCAAAAGCATAGGAAAAAGAATCTTTATGTAACTCGAAGCAAACCCATAGGAAATCATGTAAATCAGGACATGGTTTTAGCACAAAATCATTATGTAAGTCGAGTTTTGTATAACTCGAGGCATTTGTAAGTCGGGGTTTTACTGTATCCACTGTTTCAGTTATCCACAGTTCTAAAAATATTCAATTAAAATATTGAAACACATAATAGATATTAATTTCTATGGCGCATTACCAAAGTTGGCCACTAGAGGCCACTGTCTGCAATATAAAATACAGTATAGAGTTTGCTATTATCCACGGTTTCAGATATCCATGGCATGTCTTGGAATGTATTTCCTGTGGATATTGGGAGTGGGGGGCAACCTGTACATGCATGAATACCCAAAGGATTCTGGCCATGATTTGCATTCACTGTACAGTACTCCATTTTTAAATGTAATAGGTCTTGTAAATTGGGTCTGTTTCAAGCATTATGTGGGATTAGATGCATTTTTTGTTCCATACTATAAGTGTTTTATACAATTCCTCTAGGGTGCTCTTTGAACTGATATGGAGGGATTACTTCCGGTTCGTAGCTCTGAAATACGGCAACCAGATTTTCAGTGTGAGAGGTGAGTTGAGCAGGTGCGCTGACTCACTCAATCCAAGTCATCCTTTGTGGGACACACCACAGTGAGGGCAGGGAATTGTTACCTTCTCCTCGAATTAGCTTCCTAATGATAAGCAGCCAATTAGATTTGAATACACGATGGCACCACAAAGCCGAAACAGAAGGAAGACAAAGTTTCAGGCCATTTTCTTTCCGTCTCTCTCTTTGATAGTAAATATATATTGGGGGTATTTTTCTGTTCATATGTTTACTTTGGAATGTTATCAGCTTCAAAACCGGAAAGCTTCTGTTGCAAAGGCGTGAAATTCCCCTTTATGTTGTATCTCTCATTTCATCTGAACAAATGATTTTCATCCAGCAGAAAGATTAACCCTTTCCATTTCCTAACATCTGGACTCAGCCACTGTGCTTTGTCCCCACCCTGTGGCTTTAGCCCTCCTACTAGTGAGACTGCAGTGGTTTAGTGGTGGTGGTGCTGAACTTGATGACTGGCAGGTCATAAGAACAGCCTTGCTGGAACAGGCCACAGGAGCCCATCCAGTCCAGCCTTCTGTCTCACACAGTGGCTCACCATTTGCTTCAGGGTATTCCTTCCCAAGGAGATGCCTTCACCTGCTTAGGATTCCCTGGACATGGCATTGAGAGAGATCCTGCCTATCTCTCCAACCCAGAGGTTGTCCTTAGGTATCCATAATTATAGCCATTGATACCCTTGTCCTCCATGAACTTGTCTAATCCTTTCTTAAAGCTGTCAAGACTGACAGCTGTCACCACTTCTTCTGGCAGGGAGTTCCATAGACCAGTAATCCTTGGGTGAAAAAGTACTTTCTCTTATTTGTTTGAGAACTAGTACCCAAAAGTTTCATGGAGTGTCCCCTAGTTCTAGTGTTATGCGATAGGGAAAACAGTTTTTCCTTATCTACTTTGTCCACACCGTGCATGATTTTATAAACTTCAATCAGGTCACCTCTTAGACGCCATCGTTCAAGAGTGAAGAGGCCCAACCGTTGCAGCCTCAGATGGTAAGGAAGGTGTTCCAGTCCCCTAATCATTCTGGTTGTCCTCCTCTGCACTTTTTCCACCTCCATAATATCCTTCTGGAGGTATGGCGACCAGGTCAGCAGTTCGAGACCCAAGTAATGCATGATGGACTGAGCGCCTGTTGTCTGTCACAGCTCCTGCCAACCTAGCAGTTCGAAAGCAAGAAATTGCAAATAGATAAATAGGTCCTGCTTTGATGGGAAAGGTAACAACGTTCTGTGTGCTCCAGTGTCTATTCATGCCTGCCACATGGCCATGGAAACATCTGCAGATACAAACAGCGTTGGCTCTTTGGCTGTAAACGAAGATGGGCATCAGATCTTAGTTGGATACGAGTGAGTGGCTTTCGAGCAAGGGTAACCTTTACCTTTACTAGTGGATATTTCCTCCGAGCAAAATTGGTCCCTATGATTGAAAAAGGTCCCTGGTATGTCCGAGTGGCTCCTAGACTGCATTTTGTGGTTGTTCATAGAAAGATGGAAGGGACTGGCAGATGGATAAATGACTTTAGCTGAAATTCTAGCTAGAAATTGCAAAGTAGAAGAGAACCCATTAACTTCTGGGGAATGTTTATTTATTCTCTTCCTTTTCTTGGTCCTCACATAGGGCTTCAAGATAAAGAGGTTCCTTGGAAGAAAGACCCTGAGCTGTTTGATTCTTGGAAAGGTTGGTACACAAAGACCGCAAAAGGTGTGTGAGACCCATCTGTCACATCAATCTGGAAACAGCCACAAAATTCCCAGAACAGCCTTTCCGATCCTTAGGCTGTCCAGATGAACGGGACTACATTCAACACACCATCACTAGCCAGCTGGTCTGTTGACTATGCTGTGGGTGGGTGGCTTAGTGGTTAAGACGCTGAACGTGATGCCTGGAAGGTTGGCAGGTCAGCAGTTTGAGACCAGAGTACTTCATGACAGAGTGAGTGCCCGTCTCTGTCCCAGCTCCTGCCAACCTAGCAGTTCGAAAGCAAGGAATTGCAAGTAGATAAATAGGTACCACTTCAGTGGGGAGGTAACATCGTTCCATGCACTCTAGTCATGCCTGCCCCATGTCCATGGAAACATCTGCAAATGCAAACAGCGCTGGCTCTTTGGCTATAAGCAGAGATGAGCACTGAACCCTAGAGTCAGATATGACTGGCTTTTGAGCAAGGAATCTACCTTTGCCTTTTAATTTTTACCGTCTCAGTAGCCCTGCCTTTATACTTTGTCTTCTTGCTCCTGGCAGAAGGAAAAACAGGGGTCCCCTTTGTGGATGCGAACATGCGGGAACTGGCCGCCACTGGCTTCATGTCCAACAGGGGGCGCCAGAATGTGGCCAGTTTCTTGACCAAGGACCTGGGCTTGGACTGGCGGATGGGAGCCGAGTGGTTCGAATCCCAGCTGGTAAGGACAGAACCAGCTAATTTCCACCATCTGCAAGCGTTCGTTCATTAGGAGCGCCTGGGATTTGGAGCCAAGTGTTTAAAAGGACGGATTTGATCCAAGCTTTTTCCCACCCCTCCCCACTCCACCCATAAACAAGTTTTACTTCCGCTTCTGGGAGTGACGAGGGATGAATCGCAGTAAACCCATTCATGTGGATTCACAGGGGGCTTGGGCTTCTGGGAATTGAAGTCCAAGAACATCTGGAGTGCCAAGGTTCACCATCACGGACCTACATGATTTAACTGTTGGCTGTGACCTTCCGTGTCTATTTCCTGCATCACAGGTGGATTACGACGTCTGCAGCAACTACGGCAACTGGCTTTACAGCGCTGGCATTGGCAACGATCCAAGAGAAAACAGGAAATTTAACATGATCAAGCAAGCCTTAGATTATGACAGCAACGTAAGCTTTCACCCAAATGATAGGATGGGTTGTGCAATTTGGAGTATTTTCTCTCTGGATTTTTTTTCCCAGTTGGGTTGAGCTAAAGAGCATTTCCATCTCTCTCCAGTCTTACTGTTATGTTTCACAAGCTATCTTATGCGTCACTTAACTTGTTTCTGTACATTTAACGATCCCTATTTTGTTTTGTCTTATTGTTGGCCACCTTAAATTCCATTGGTAGGTGGGGAGTGGTTATTGAATGAACAAATGAATAAACCAGTACATGATTTCTGAGGGTCGTGGTGGCTTAGTGGTTAAGATGATAAGCTTGACAACTGGAAGGTCGAAACCTGAGAGCTGCATGACTGAGTGAGCTCCTGTTGTCTATCGCAGCTCCTGCCAACCTCGCAGTTCGAAAACAAGACATTGCAAGTAGATAAAGAGGTACTGCTTCAGTAGGAAAGGTCAACAGCGTTCCATACACCAGGGCCGGCATCAGAAATTTCCGGGCCTGGAGTATCAGTTTTGGAAATCTCTGTATTCTCTGCTTAGAGCAAGCCGAAGGCCATAATTCTGTGGCTGCCTCTGGAGCGCATGGTGGGGAAGATTTCTTTCCACTGCTTCTGAGAGTAGTGGAGACGATGCTAGGTGGGATGATTGAAGCCCATCTCTTCCAAGAAAGGGCAGTTTCCTTCCTTCCACCTGACTTTGTAACTCAATAGAGTTGGGTCTGGAACCAAAGGTTGGAGGTTTGATTCCCCGCGGGCCTTCCTGAGAAAAGCATGTTTACACTGCAAAGTCCCCTCAAGAAGGCAGCCTTCGTAAACCACTTCTGTGTACAGTCAGATGAAGTTTGATCATGCTGGCATAGATCATTTTGCAGCAACATAGATCATTTTGCAGCAACATCCCTTAAAATGACCCGTTAGTGCGTATAGAAATTGCTCCATCCTTTGCCCCTCCCTGCACAGAATAGTTGTGACACCGCACCAAAATGTTCCAGATTCAGCACGGAGCAGGGTCAGGCTGGTTCATCATTTCCTGTACATCATCAGATTGGAAGGAAATAGCTTGAACCACAAATAGTCTGAAATGTGAACATACAGAATACCGCCACGACTAACAGCTCTCCCAACGGCTTGCCTAGTTGGCCAACCCAAAGGCCTTTAATTGGGGCAACATTATTGGTTGAAGGACAACAAGAGCCCTGGTGGTGCAGTAGTTAAACGAGTATGCAGCATGTTGTGGACAAAATGCTTTGAAAAGTTACCATGTGGACCACAGCTCCTTGCTAGCTGGGAGTTGTGATCTGAAAAAGTGACTTTATTCTGCTCCAAACAAATTATTTGCCATTGCAGGGAGACTATGCCAGACTCTGGGTTCCAGAATTGCAGCGCATCAAGGGAGGGGACGCCCACACCCCCTGGACCCTGAGCCACGGTGCCCTCTCTCAGGCTGGCATCAAGCTTGGCGAGAACTATCCTCTGCCTGTGGTTATGGCCCCCGAGTGGAGCAGGCACATCCACCAGAAGCCAGCTGTAAGTAGCCCTGTGGGAAGTCATTCAATGGAAGGTGCACCTGACAGATGCTGATTTAACTCTATGCGGTGCAACATAAGGAGGCGATGAGGAGGCTTCCTCCAGCCTGGGCTCACACCTTGGTGCATCAAGAAGGCACAAACCAGATACAGACACGAGACTATATTTCCCTTCCAAGGCTCTTAAGTGGCAGGTTACTTTTTTAATTGGGGTGGGGGAGGAGCCGCGCTTGGCAGGTGGAGTTGCCAGAGATGTAATCCGGAATGCACATTATTATTGCCAGAGCTGGACAGAGGCATATTCCAGCCAGCCTTGATGCAAACCATGCTGGCTGAGGGATTCTGGGAAATGGAGTCCAAAAGAAGGAACATTTTAAAGCTCAGATGGTTATCCTTGATTGTTATCAATGATTGCCTTTCTGCTTCGCTTTTACTGCCCTGATGGTGCTTGGTTAAACTGCTGTCCTGCAACCAAAAGGTTGTGAGTTTGATCCTAACAAGGGATCAAGGTTGAGTCAGTTTTCCATCCTTCTGAGGTTGGTAAAATGTGTACCCAGCATGTTGGGGCCAAAATGTTAATTAACTTGTGAACCGCCCGGAGAGTGCACTAAGCGCTATGGGGTGGTATATAAGTGTGATTGCTTTGCTTTATTAACAAGTGCGCTCATGCTTAGTATCACCTGTTGCTTGCTTTATATACTGAATAACAAAGTACAGTATAAACCAACCCTGGGAAGACCACCCTAAATGTCAAGGTGTAGATAGAAACAGGGTAATCTCATCCGTCCTACGCACACATGCGCGCGCACACACACAAGAGGAACCCGTATCTTCTGTCCAACTTCTGTACAAATAATTCCTCATTCTCTCCTTTTCCTTCTCTCCGTCTTTTCCAGGCCCGCCAAAGTTCTGCTTCCAGGCACGGTAAAGGTCCTTCACACACTCCAAAGCAGCACAGAGACAGAGGGGTGGATTTCTATTTTTCTCGTAACAAAGATTTGGCAAAGAGTTGAAGGGGTGGTGGTGGTGTCTTCATCATGGTTGGTGTGGGAAAACACTTATGCTGACCTATAGGTCCCTATTGATGACTTTATAGCTGACAACAGCCATCTTCCTGGGCCTCATTCCAATGACCATGATGGCAAACAGATTTACTGTACTTAATTATGCCAAAAAATAAAATAATTTTTTTCCTTTAGCTTTGTTTGATTTTTCCTCCCCAACCAAATGCGAAAAACACAAAAGGGAAAGACTCAAAATAATGTCACACTTTGGATTTTAAGCAAGAAATTGCAAGGAGATAAACAGGTACCACTGTGGTGGGAAGGTAAACCGCGTTCCTTGTCTAGTCACGCCTGCCACACGTCCACGGAAATGTCTGCAGATGCAGACAGTGTTGGCTCTTTGGCTGTAAACCGAGGTGAGCACCAAACCCTAGAGTCAGATACGACCGGCTTTCGAGTGAGGGCGACCTGACTAGAGTCTGACCTGCACATGAAAGAACAACCGTGCACATGTTTAAAAAAAAATTTGCTTGCTAGACATGAGGTCGTCCTCCCCCTCGCCCACTGGTGCTTCTCCAGCCATGCTTGAATTCTTCCCACCAGGCAATAATTATAGTCCCACATCAACACACACACGCGTGCGCATCACATCCGTTCCCTACCGGTGAAACCCGGAAAATTAGAATATCGTGCAATTGTCCATTCAGTCCAGTAATGCAACTTGAAAGGTGAAACAAATATGAGATAGACTCATTACATGCAAAGCGAGATAGTTCAAGCCTTACTGTGGGTTGCCTGCGGGAATAATTGGCAATTAAACCTCTCCCCAGGGGTTCCTTGGCGGTGGCAACGTACCTGGGAATCACCTGCTGGAGAGGAAATTGGGAAGATTAAGCGGGCTAGTTAGAGAGGAATCATAACCTAGGCTAAGGGCAAATAGAGCAGGGCAAACAAGTCAGGACAAACAGGGGACAAGTTAGATGCCCGTAGTCAATACACATAGACTCTGAGATTAGGGCAAGAACAATGGGTTTCGCCAGCCCAAGGCAATTAACTGCGGGCTGTCCATTAACCACAGGGCAACTTCCAAGAGCTGGCATTGTAGCTGACCACTGGAAAACCCCATGCCTTCTGTATAGGGGCAGCACGAGTGCCCTAGGCATGTGTCACAAACCCCAAGGCAGGGTAATAAATACATACCCCCGACTCTAGTCAGGGCTGGACTTCACCCGCCAGCCATTCCAACGCCTTACTTTGTTATAATATTGATGCTTACGGCTTACAGTTTATGGAAACCCCAACCTCATGTTACCCCATAAATCATCACACAATCTCATGTACACTGTAAGCCATGATCATCACAATTGAGGCATGACATCTCTCGCTTTGCATGTGGGGAGTCTATCTCCCATATTTGTTTCACCTTCTCAGTGAAACGAATGGACATTTGCACGATGTTCGAATGTGCCGAGTTTCCCCCGCCCTGGTGTGCCGTCGGGGCAGAGACCGCGTCCACGTCCACAATCCTCTTTGTTGTTGTTGTTGTTTTGCGTTTGGGAGAGGAGGGGGCGGGAGGGACCACTTGCTGCCTGCCTGGCCCCGTGGGACGCCCCGACGGCGAGCTAAAAGACCGAGACTCGGGGGGCCCGATCCCCGCGTAGTAGGTAGGGGAGGTTCCCGGACGACGGGGCGGCTCGTCGGAGGAAGCGAAAGCGAAGCCAGGCTGCTTCCTCTCTTCTTCTTCTTCCTCCTCCTCCTCCTCTTCCTCTTGCGCCGCCCCGTCGGGGAAGTCGAGTCAGCGAGACGGCGTCCCTCCCTCCTCTCCCGAGTCGTGCCCCCCCCCCGCCCCGCCCCGGTCCAGCCATGGCCGACGCGATCCCTGCCGCCGGCGGCGCCTGCCCGGGCCCGGGGGTCTCGCCGCCGCCGTCGGTGCCGCTGGTGGCGCTCAACTACGCGGTGCGCCGACGGCTGTCGCTCTTCCTGAACCCGCGCGCGGCGGTGGCGGCCGACTGGACGGCGCTGGCCGAGGCGCTGGGCTACGACTACCTGGAGATCAAGCACCTGGAGGGCCGGCCAGACCCCACCGGGCGCCTCCTCGAGGAGTGGCCCGCGCGGTGCCCCGAGGGGGCCACCGTCGGCCGCCTGCTCGACCTGCTCCGCGCCCTCCAGCGCCACGACGTCCTGGCCGACCTGGGGGCCAGCATCGGTAAGCCGCCGGGCCTCCCTCCCTCCCTGCCTCCCTCCCTCCTTCCCCGGGGTGGGGGTGGGTGGGGGGCAGCACGGGTCCGACCCCTGCCAAGCCGTCGGGGGTCATCGCCCAAGGACGCTTGGCCGCCCTTTCTCTGGTCGGGCGGAGCTTTCCCGGTTGGGTTGCAGAGCTTTGCCAGTTGGATTGCAGCCGGAGAAGCGCAAGGAGCCCTAGTCCCGGGGGTGGGTAAGGGGTGAAGACGACCCCCCACCCATTATTGGTACCATTATTTTAAAATATATATAAATTTTAATTTTAATTTTTTAAAAAAATATATTGGGTGCCATTTTTTAAAAAAAACCCTCTTTCCGTCTTTGCCTTCTTCCTGTCATGACCTCCTCCCTCGCATCCTTTTTGCCGTGTTTTCTCCCTCATCCTGGATGCCCCCTCCTTGTTAATGCCCACCCTACCGTGATGGCGAACCGTGGCGCTCCAGATGTTCCTGGACTTCAATTCCCAGAAGCCCCTGCAAATCTAAACGAATGGGTTTATTGTGATTCATCTGGCCCACACCGCCCTCATCGCTCCTGTTAGTGGAAGTAAAATGCGCCCGTACAGAGGAAGGGTCAACCCAGGAGTCTTAACCGTATGGGCGCGTTTTACTTCCGCTTCCAGGAGCGACGAGGGCGGTGTGGGCCGGATGAATCGCCGCAAACCCATTTGTGTGGATTCACGGGGGCTTCTGGGAATTGAAGTCCAAGAACATCTGGAGTGCCACGGTTCGCCATCACGGTCCTAGGATATGTGAAGAACTGGCAACATGCGTGTGACTTAATCCTGCCTGCAAAGATGTATCGAAAGTTAGGGTGCAAAGCTACCATTCATGGATAATAATAAAAATAATTTCCTATCAGAAATTATTCTGTGTTGAAAGGGTTTTTTTTTTTTTTGCGGAACAAACTCCGCTCACGGAATGCCCAAATGAGGCTCCTTTCATGTCCCCAAGAGCCGGGACAAAGATGGGTGCTCAATCCGTCATGCAGTACCCTGGTGTTGAACTGCAGACTTGCCAGCCTTCCAGCTAACAAGGTGAGCTTCTTAACCACTGAGCCACCGCAGACCCCTTACCATGCATGGATGGAGGTTAGGGACCAGGTGTGCAGGGCAGGAAATGAGAGGGTCTCTTTGCTTGGGGTTGCCCTGGATCCCTTCCTGCCTGTATTTATAAATAATAATTGATCTGTCCTAACACCAGGGCTGTCGTATATACACGTAAGATGTATATTTGGAGACACATTGTGTACATTTTTTTCCATATAAGAGAGACATGTTACAAAGTAAACTCTTTGGCTGAAACCCAGTTTGTAACTGTCATTAGCAAATTACTGCAAGTGATGAAGTCGGTGAGGGCATTTCCGGTCACGTGATTCAGAGTTGTGGTAGGAAATGCCTACACCCATGATGGCGAACCTTGGCACTCCAGATGTTCTTGGACTTCAATTCCCAGAATCCCAAGCACTCTGTGAATCCACACAAATGGGTTTACTGTGATTCATTCGGCCCACACTGCCCGCGCTTCTCTACCATCTTTGAAATGTTCTCCGCATTTCTGGTTTAGCGTTAAAGTAAGGAATAAAGTAAGGAGGGACTGTAGTGGCTTAGTGGTTAAGATCCTGGACTTGACGATTGGAAGGCCAGCAGGTCAAGACCTGAGTGCTGCACAATGGAGTAAGCTCCTGTCATCTGTCCCAGCTCCTGCCAACCTAGCAGTTTGAAAGCAAGAAATTGCCAGCGGATAAATAGGTTCCGCTTCGGTGGGGAGGTAACAGCGTTATGTGTACTTTGGTGCTTAGTCATGTCTGCCACATGTTCACAGAAGTGTCTGCAGACACGCAGACAGTTTGGCTATAAACAGAGATGAGCACCAAACCAGAGAGTCAGATACGACTGGTTTTCAAGCAAATTACCTTTACCTAAGGAATAGAGACTGATGAATGTGCCCCAAACTAGCAACTACTGAGATGTCTCTCTCTGTGCGCTTGTCTCGATAGAAGAGAATTGCAAGAAATACCTGCAGAGGAAACAGCAAGAGCAGGCTGAGCGGCCGTTGCAGGTTCCAGCGGTGGACAGCAGCATTCCCAGGATGCATGAAATGCAGGGCATCACGACACGGGATGACCCATTAGGTAAGTGGCTGAGAAATCAGCATGGATTTAGGAAACCCCCCCCCCCCCCGCCGTTAAATGAGCAAACATGAGCCCAGCCACCTGTCTTTTATGATGAGGACCGGTGATTTATTTCTCTCTGCCTCTTAGTTTAACAGGTGCAAGACAGGCGGGAGTTCAACAGGTGGAGCCACAACTCTGCCTGTCACCCACGATATCTATAGGCAGGGCATAGGTGGAACTGGTTTTTCATGCATCTGTTTAAAAGCAAGGAGGCCTTCCCGGGAAAGAGAGGTACTGTACATGGAGAAAATGGCAGGTTTGTGGACTACATAGCTGCCTGGGGAATTCTTGGGAGCTGTAGTCAAAAAACTACAAATCTGTATAATTTTTTTCATGTTGCACACAGCAAGCAAATCCTTGAAAGAGCAGATGATGCCTCAGGTCTGATCACCTCTGGGGGAGACACCAGGGAGGTGTAGTAAGCTTTTTCTTTAAAGCTGTTGCTATTTTGCTAGCAAATAGTAATTAGGCAACCCGGTGGCTTTTGTGGGTGAGCAAGTTGGGTTTAAATGGGTCTCCTTTTCCCCTTCCTCCATATCCTCCCCCCACTCTCCACCCCCACCCCACCCCTAATTTTGTTTTTGCAGGACAAACGCCAGAGATGTTTGACGCGTTCATCTGTTACTGCCAGAATGACATTCATTTTGTGCAAGAGATGATCCAGGAGCTAGAACAAACCGAACACAAACTGAAACTCTGCGTCTTTGACAGGGATGTCCTTCCGGGAACATGTGTGTGGACCATCACCAGTGAACTTATAGAGAACAGGTAAGTTGGAACAACCTTTTTTTCCCCTTCAGTAACAATATTTTGGCAGGGACTGCGGTGGCTTAGCGGTGAAGATGCTGAACTTGACGGCTGAAAGGTTGGTCGGTCAGAAATTTGAAACCCAAGTCCTGCACGATGGAGTGAGCACCCGTTATTTGGCCCAGATCCTGCTGACGGGTATCACTTTGGCAGGAAAACGGGTATCACTTTGGCAGGAAAGGTAACAGCATTCTGTGTGCTTCAGCGTCTAGTCATACCTGCCACATGACCAGGAAAACGTCCTCAGATGCAGACAGCGCTGGCTCTTTGGATGTAAATGGAGATGAGTACTTTCCTCTAGAGTCGGACTCGACTGGCTTTCCAGCACAGGAACAGAATCCTTATAGGACTACATTTGCAAGGTAGACATTCTGTGACAATGTCACCTGGGAAATTGCAAACACAGGTTCTACCTACTTGCTGTGTAGAGTCGTTTCTAAAAAACAGACAAAAAATAGGCGGTACAAACATCCCTCAAAATCTATTGCTTTTGCCTTTAGGACAGGGGTGCCCAAACTTTTTGGGCCACAGGCCGGTCACATGGTTCAGTGGTCTGGTCACTACAGCTTGGGGGTCAGATCCAGCCCCTGATGCTATTTCATCCGGCCCGCGAAGCCCTCGTCGCTCCCGGAAGTGGAAGTAAAACGCGCCACTTCTGGGAGCGACGAGGGCTTCGCGGGCCGGATGAATTGGCGTCAGGGGCTGGATCCGTCCCCCAGGCCATAGTTTGGCCACCCCTGCTTTAGGATATGCTGTCCCACTTCTGTTTTTGGCAATCTTTAATGCTGTCATTGTTAGGCCAGTCCCAACTTCAATTTCTCCCCGCCCTGGTTCTTGTGCGTTAACAAGTATTTTGTGTATTCCTCCCTCTCTATATTTAACTGCAGGTGTCGGAAGATGGTTGTTGTCATCTCGGATGATTATGTAGAGAGTGAGGAGTGTGATTTCCAAACAAAGTTTGCCCTCAGTCTCTCCCCAGGTAAGACCACTTCTTGCAGCAGATGCATAAATGGGAGAAGGTGAGTGAACTTAGTGAGCCCACTTATATTGTCACGTAATGAATTGCTAGGATTTTATCCTGTAGTCCAGTCAAAATTGACAGGACTCAAGGCTGACTTGGCCTTCCATCCGTCCAAGGCCGGTCAAATGAGTACCTGGCATGTTGAGGACTGCCTAGAGCTGTGGTGACAAACCTATGGCACATGTGCCGGAAAGGTATGCATGCTACCACCCCAGCACAGAGTTTGCCCTGCCCCTCTGACTACAGCCCAATAGGAGTACTTCCTCCCTCCCCCAGCACAGAGGTCACCCCGCCCCTCTGCACAGCAGTCCAATGGGAGCGCTTCCTCCGCCAAGCTCAGAGTTTACCCCGCCTCTCTGCCCAGCAGCCCAATGGGAGCACTTCCTCCCTCCCCCCAGCTCAGAGTTCACCCCGCCCCTCTGCCCAGCAGCCCAATAGGAACACTTCCTCCCTCCCTCCAACACATATTGGGTTTTGGGTTGTGGTTTGGGCACTCAGACGCTAAAAGGTTCGCCATCACTGGCCCAGAGGGTGCACTAAGTGCTATGGGGTGGTAAAGTGTAGTTGCTATGGCTACTTTTAAGAGAAGCAACCACTGCCTTATCTCATGCCCTGTCAGGAGATTTTTTAAGCTTGTGAATCAGCACTCCGAAGGGTCAATATTTTGAAACGACACTGTCCAGCTTTCCTGAGTCAATATAGCTACAAATTCCCCTTCAAAAAATACTTTTCCAACCCATAGTATTATTTCTGGCTTGAAATCTGCAAAAATATATTGATGTGCCCATTTGTGGGGGTTTGGACAAAAACTCAAACCCCCCCCCCCCCCCAAAAAAAAGCCACAAATCTGCACACCTGTATTCTTTGCCTATTTATAGTGGACTTTAAAAAAAAAAGCTAAACCAAGACATGGACTGGGGTGCCCAAACTACGACCCACAGCCCGGATCCGGCCCATGCCACCCTCGTCGCTCCCAGAAGTGGAAGTAAAACACACCCGTATGGGCCAGATGAATTGGCGTTGGGGTCTGGATCCAGCCCATGGGTCGTAGTTTGGGCACCCCTTGTTTAAGCAGAGAAAATGGCCACCTAAAATCTCTCATCCTGTTGCAAAACAGATCTGTTGCAAAACAGATCTCAAGGCGCATTTTACTTCCGCTTCCGGTGGGAGGAACCACGTGTCCAGACTGCTGAACCACGTGACTGGCCCACTGAACCACATGACCGATGTACGGCTCAAATAGTTTGGGCACCCCTGACATAGACAGAACTTCATTACAACTGAGGAAGGCCAATTTTCCCGGCTGCTTTTCCTGTCTCGCCACGAAGGGGTTGAGGAGGTGTCATGCCTATGGAACACATGTGGGTTTCATTCTTCCACCTACCCCCTCTGTGTTGCCAACTCTCTTCCAGGTGCCCGTCTCAAGCGCCTCATCCCTGTCAAGTGCAAAAACATGAAGAAGGAGTTCCCCAGCATCTTGCGGTTCATCACGGTTTGTGACTACACCAACCCCGCCACCAAAAAATGGTTCTGGACGCGCCTGGCTCGATCCCTCTTGCTGCCATGAAGCCTAGAGCTCACCTTGCCAGGTAAACCTGTGGCAGGACTTGGTGGTATCTTGGTCTTCAAAAAATGCCAAATGTGGAAGCCTCCCATCATTTTCACCGGGAAAGAGAGCAGCCCCTGATGAAGCCCGCGTGACAAAGCCTGTGAAACAACTCTGCACCTCAAAACCCAGTCAGGTTATTTTTTTAAAACGTTTGTCAAGAAAGTAGGGTGGTTGGTGAAGTTTTCCATGGTAGACCCATGGGGTGGTCAGCTGATGTACGGGTGCTCCGTTCGGCACCTGACTTCTGGAGAAGGCGACCGGGCTTTTTTTTAGCGTTATCCAATGCATGCATTGGATAACGCTAAAAATCAGATAACGCTAAGACTTGTGGAACCCAGTTTTGGCGTTATCCGAGGTATTTCTGTATTTTTCTCTTTGATGCGGATAAACGGGCTAGCTTCAGTCTCCTGCTTCTGGTGAGAAGTCTTCCCAGATGCCTTCAAGCATGGATAGACCTTTGGTTGGGAATGTGTAGGTCTTGCTTCTTAAAACAATGCGATGTTCGCTGCTTTGGAAGTAGATGTGTAAAGAGCAGCCTCAGTTTCCCTTTCTGCATTCAGCTGGCCAAGAAAGCAGGAGCGTGCTCTACCAAAAGTATGCTGAGGTCCTGTGGCCTCCCTATTTGGGTTCATCTATAATTTTCCTGCCTCAAGACTTTGGGCAACGGGGAGAACCACTGCAAAACAAACAGTGTATGTTTGCTACACTGGGGCCATGTGCATTCTCAACATAGCTGACCTTAATGTGAAAATGCTCTGCCTTACGAGAAGTTTGCAATAAACAGCAGAGGGATCACAGCTTCAAAAAGTTCTTTTTTAGGGTGTGTGTGGAAAGTTCATTACTTTTTTAGACATTGATCATTTCTCACTCTTTGGAGCAGAGCTTGAAAATGTTCCCTTTTTTAGATCATACCTCTGGGATTCTGGGATTTGTAGTCCAATGATAACAACATGTCAACAACCTATTGTTTTAATATGACCCTTTTGGAAATGTATTAAGTTGGACATCATCACGGCTGTCTTACCTTTGGATATGGCCGCTCTTGACAATTATTTTGTCTGGCATCCAAATCAGCCTCTTGGGGGCTTCACTTTCTGTTTATCTTACCCTGAATGATCAGCTGTAACCACCTGCGCCTCTTGTTACGCCTTACTTGCCCAAAGAATTCTAGCATTCCACATTTTACATGTTTTGTGATTTCTTCATCTTTAGTATATTGCATTTTGATTATTTTGTTTTTGTCCCATAATTCTCTTATGCGGGGCCCAAACCGTATAGACCTGTGATGGTAAACCTTAGCACTCCAGATGTTCTTGGACTTCAATTCCCAGAAGCCCAAGCACCCTGTGAATCCACACAAATGGGTTTACTGCAATTCATCCGGCCTGCGCTGCCCTTGTCGCTCCCGGAAGCAGAAGTAAAATGCGCCCATACAGAGGAAGGGTTAACCCGGAAGAGCCTTAACTGTCCGGATGCCTTTTACTTCCGCTTCCTGGAGCGACGAGGGCAGCGTGGGCCGGATGAATCACAGCAAACCCATTTGTGTGGATTCACAGGGTGCTTGGGCTTCTGGGAATTGAAGTCCAAGAACATCTGGAGTGCCAAGGTTTGCCATCATGGGTATAGACACTTTAGCTGTGCTCACCTGGAAAGAAGGCTCAGTTGGCATATTTTATGTCTTGGATTGGATTGATTTCCTTTTTTGAAAAGGAAGCTTCCTACCAACCTCTGAAACCTCTCCCCGCCCCAAAGTTAGGATTTGGACTAACTATCAAGTTAGGACTATCAAAGACATGAAACTTGCCAGCTGGACCTTCACTTCAGGTGAGCACAAGTTAGTAGAACACAAAATCTGACAGGTGGATCTCCAAAAGGAAGAATTATGGGGCTTGTAGTTCAAAACATCTGAAATGCATATCTCTAGCCAGTCATGTCCGACTCTAGGGTGCAGTGCTCATTTCCATTTACAGCCAAATATCCAGCATGGCATGTGTCTGCAGTTGTTTCCATGGTCATGTGGCAGGCATGACTAGATGCCGGAATGCACAGCAAGCTGTTACCTTTCCTGCCAAAGTGGTACCTATTTATTTACTTGCAGTTTCTTGCTTTCGAACTGCTAGGTTAGCAGGAGCAGGGACAGACAAAATAGGAGCTCGCTCAGTCACATGCCACTCGGGTCTTGAAATGCTGATCTGTCGACCTTCTGGCTGCCAAGGTCAATGTCTTAACCACTAAGCCACTGCGTCCCCTTCACAAAATATACACAAGTATATTTTTTTCTTTTTTGCTTGTCTTTTTTATTATACTCTCTGCTGACTTCATGCTCATTGTCAGCTCTGAACTTCAGACAACAGGCCAGTCAAAAATGCTCTCCATTGTGACCTCCAGGAAATGATTAACCAGAAAAGGGGGAAAGGTCTTTTGGTTACTAGGGTGTCTTTCTCATCTTTCCTTGGATTTGCTTTTGGGCATTCAAACAAATTCAGTCTAGGCTCACCTTCCAGCTATCAACCCAAAGATAAAAAGGTAAAGGTAAGGGTTTCCCTTGCTCGAAAGCCAGTCATAGGGTGCAGCGCTCATCTCTGTTTCAAAGCCGAAGAGCCAGCACTATCTGCTGCTGCAGACGTTTCCGTGGTCATGTGGCAGGCATGACTAGACACCGGAGCGCACGGAACGAAAGTAGTTCCTATTTATCTACTTGCAATTTCTTGCTTTCGAACTGCTTGGTTGGCAGGAGCTGGGACAAAGACGGGAGCTCATTCCGTCCTGCAGTAAAACTGCAGGATAAAAACTAGTGGGGTATTCTTCTTCTTTGCTTCTTCTTTTACCCCATCAGGTGTCGAGGGAGACTTCTAGCAGCCACCACCAGTGTTATTTGGTGTTCTTGTAATATTTCTTTGATGTTATCATCACTCCACCTCCCTCTGGGTCTGCCTCGTGCTCTTTGTCCTTCTCCCCTTGTATGCCTGGTAAGGTATGGAGTTCTGGTTCTGTTCCAGTTCTTTCCCTTATAACCTCATTCCTGATTCTATCACTACGAGTTGCTCCAGCAGCCTTCCTCAGACATCTCATTTCCATATTAGTTACCAACTTTTGCTTATGTTTTCTTGCGAGTGTCCATGTTTGGCACTGGTAACATAAGGTGGGAATGGATATGCTTTGTATGAGGTGCTTCTTTGTGTTGATTGGTTGTAAGAGTGTTGTAAGAGTGGAGCTCACTTGTCCCAGTATTTGGCTTGCCTTACTGCACCATATGTTAATCTCTTTGCCCATTTTGCCATTTTTAGCCAATGTGGTTACTAGGTATCTGAACTTTGCCACTTGTTTTATACTTTCCCCCACTATCTCAATATCTAGAGCAGGGGTTCTCCCGGATATAGCCCATGGTGCCAAATAATCTGGCCCCCACTCTCACTCCAGCTGCCGCCACTGAAATCATCCATGGACTCATTTACAGCCATCGTAAACGCATTTACGACAGCCATAAACAGGGATACAACCAGTCCGGCCCCCTCAACTGTTTGAGGGAGTGTGACCTGGCCCCTGACTTGAAGAGGTTGAGAATCCCTGATCTAGAGTACAGTAAAACCCTGATTTACAAATGCCTCGAGTTACATAAAATTCGAGTTACATAATGATTTTGTGCTAAAACCATGTCCTGATTTACATGATTTCCTGTGGGTTTGCTTCGAGTTACATAAAGATTCTTTTTCCTATGGGTTTGCTTCGAGTTACGTAAAAATAATTTTTCCTATGGGTTTGTTCCAAGTTACAAAAAAAATCGATTTAAGCAAAAGCCTACGGAACTGACTTTTTTCGTAAGTAGGGGTTTTACTGCTGTTTCCTTTAATTACCGTTACCTCAGTCTTCTCTTTATTGATTCTCATATTATTTCTCTTACATTCTTGGTTCATGGATGTAAGATGTTGCTGCAGTCCCTTAACTGTACTTGCTATCAATGCCTGATTATCTGGGAGAGGGGACCTTCAGGTTCAAGTATCCAATGGACCATGATACTTACAAAGTGATCTTATGCCAGTTGCTTTCTATTAACCTGTCCTGCCTCTCATGTGCCGTGAGCGCATGTGGGAGAAGCAGAATATAAATATAGCCATAACGAGATAGAACTTCCACATACAAAGGCATTATACGTGTCTGAATATAAGAAGCTGGATTCAACCCACAAAAGATGGTCAATCCTGAAGTTACCTGTATTCTTCCATCTCGCAATGCCGGTTTATAGTTATCCCTCACATATTTCCCTTTAAGCCAGAGATGCTATCACTTCAGAAAGTCCAGGCAAGATTAAAAGATGCAAGCTGTCTCCAGGGTGCAGTACAATGATACTGGATTAAGTGTTTTAAAATTAAATGAGAGAGAGGTGAAACAACAAAGTGTTTGTTTTTAAATAAAGCAACGATTGAAAATGATTTCTTCCTTGCCACTCCTTTTTGACTTGTTATATGATTGCAGGTTTTTATGTTCCCACAGATTGCTTGTGGCTTTCCTCAAAATTGCTGCAGAATTTCTGTGCCTCTGCATCACTACATTCTTTCGTTGAGATGGTACAATTTTTCTAATATGCCTTTAAAATAATCCACAGACAGGTTGGCTTCTATGCTACAGCAATGTGTCTGAGAAATATGAGTTCAAACACGGGTCTGCTGTGGCTCTGGGCATAATTGTCTCTTTTTCTTTCAGACTAACAGATGACATGAGGGAGCAATGCCATTCTGAGCTCCTGTAGCAAAAGAAACAGACAGAAATATATGTTTCAAAGGCAACTTTGAAGGAGAAAGCAGGGACTGCAGCGGCTTAGTGGTTAAGACAACTTGACGACTGGAAAGTCGACAAGTCAGCATTTTGAGACCCATGTGCTGCATGACAAAGTTGGCTTCCGTCGTCTGTCCCAGCTCCTGCCAACCTAACAGTTCAAAATCAAAAAAATTGCATGTAGATAAATAGGTACCACTTTGGAGATAAGGTAAACAATGCTCCGTGCACTCCGGTGTTGAGGCGTGCCTGCCACATGTCCATGGAAATGTCTGCAGACACTGAGAGTGCTTGCTCTTTGGCTATAAACAGAGATAAACACTGAACCCTAGAGTCGGATACGGCTGGCTTTCGATCAAGGGTGACCTTTACATTTACTTAAAGGAGAAAGCATGCCTTGGCATTTTAAAAACATATCAGCGCTGATAAATGGCTCTTTTAAAAATAGGAATGTGAGAAATGCATTCCTTGATCAGACCCATGTTTGAATAACTGACTTTTTTTTTAGGGCGGAATTAGAGAACCAATTGGCCACACAGATTGGCAATTCTGACAGTTATAATCTAAAAAGTAAACTTTTCCCAGTTGACATGAAATTCTCCTCGACTTAGCCCCATCATCTCTAAATCTTGGAAATGAGAAAAGTCTCTAAATCTGTTTAAGAAATTCAGGAGGAAGACCAAACTTAGTGAGTTATGCAAAAATAAACTGCTAGTATATTTTGTCAAATGCTTTTTTTTTTGCATCAAGTGAAAATAACAGCAGCCCAATGAGATCTCTCAACAATCAAAACAACTGAATCCATTACCAGTCTCAGATTAAAAGTACAGTAGAACCTTGGATAAAGTCCAAACTCCGTTCCACAAGTTTGGACTTTATCTGATTTTGGACTTTATCCAAATCAAATGGGCGATGCATCGGATAACGTCCAAATAATGGACTTTATCCGAGGTTCCTATACCAAATACCTTGGATAACCTCCATTTTTTAGCGGTTTTGGACTTTATGCAATGCATCACATGTGCATGAAAACCGCGACTTTATCCGAAACGGACTTTATCCGAGGTACCACTGTATCCTGTTGACTATGTATGAACTCAGCCTGGTCTGTAGTACAGTACTGCGTTTGTAATTACCTTTTGAAGCCTAGTGCTAAACTCTTGTGCCCGAGGCCTTTCCCCGATGCTAAGTGAAGGGAGGTAGTTTATGGTGGCACATTTTCCTGCTGTTTTGGTATTAGTAGCACCTTAGAAAAGCTCTTACATATACAATTCTCCCCCCCCGCCCCCAATATCTGCAGACTCAGTATGCACTGCTTCAGTTATCTGCAGGTCTCAAAATATTCAACTACACTTCCTGAAATGCATATTATATATGTATTTCTATGGCACATTAGTACCAGAGCTCACCATTAGAGGCCATAGTCTGCAGTGTAAAATAGAGTTTGCTGTTATCCGAGGTTTCAGGTATCTGCTGTAAATCTCAGAACATATCCCCTCTAGGATATGGAGGTTAACTTTACCTGGTTCTCTTTTTGGGAGCCCTCTTCCAAGACAAGGGGAATGCAGATGTTCTGGAGTTTTCTACGCCAAGAAATGGCACTTTGCTGCACTGTGAAGGTTTGTTCAGCCTCTTGAAGGGACATTTATAAGTTTCCATTGCATTGTTTAACCTACTGTAGTTCCCTTTACGTCCACTGTATTCAATCCCTTTACCAAAGTGGTTTAGGTTATTTCCTAAGCACCCTTAAGTCCCATTTTATAAGGCCCTGAGCCCATGAAGCTTTCAGGCTAATACACACTTATTTTACCAGATTGGTATAACCTGGGTTGAGAATGATGTTTTAGGTAAACTGTGATTGTCAGTTTTACATGATGTGTATTGTCACTGTTCAATATATGTGCGATTTATGTATATTTTGTGATCTTTTTCTTAAAAAACAACAACAACACTTGGAGCCGTATGTGGTATAAATAGCCGTATAAATAGATGGTAATAAAAATGTCCTGGTGACTACTATCACGTGTCAGCTGTTTGAATACTGCCACTATCAATGATTCAAGATGTACTGTATCTTCTCTGAAGTAAATCCAACTGGGGCTTTGCATATATGCGAATGTATAGGACTGTGACCTGAGTTTGGATGCTACCATTTTCCAGGAGGTAACATTTTCAAAGGAAGGAATAAGCTTCACGCTGAGTTGGAACATTAGACACAATTGTATTCAAATTTATTATTATTGTATTGTTGTTATTATGCATAATCCCACAAAAAATCCTTTAGTCTCTTACATTGCCCTCATCTCCAATAATGGGTTTGCAACCTACATCCCGTGCGCCAGCCCCGGCCCATGGTGGCAAATCATCCGGCCCGCAGCGACAACCCCAGAAGTGGAAGTGGGCACATTTACGGCAGCCATAAACACGCCTGTGCAAATGCACCTGCTGTGATTTACTGCAGCATTTATGACAAAGCAACCATGTATCTGGCCTGCTCAGCTGTCTGAGAGGGCATGGTCCGGCCCGTGTCCTACAAGCTCATTTCCCAAATTTCCATATACACAATTTCCTGGCTTTTTCCTCCCTCCCAGAGTATTATGTTTTTGATTCTCTCATCCTTCCATGGTCTGGTCCCCCACTCCCTTTTTCTTCCTATGCATAGAAATATTCCTCTTTTTAGAAACTGCCAGTCAGCACAGAGACAGTGCCCTTGGCCATGAGGCAAGGACTACAGAGTATGTTGTAGGGTGTGTGTGTGTGTGTGTGTGTGTGTGTTGCACTTGGCAGGTCTACTGAGTAGGCAGACAACCAGTTGGAGATCAGCCACCAACTGCCTGAGTCTGATGTGATGGAAGTGATTTTTCCCTACCGTGAAGGCTCAAGAGCAAATTTGAGGTGAAGAAGAATTTCAATTCCTTTTTAAAATTTCTCAAGGATATTATCAGGTCATCTTGGAGATAAATCCATTGGTAATTTAGATACTCAAGAGACCCTCGCTTGTCAGATGGCTGTTTCCAATCTGTAATTTAAAACCTCTTAGCTGTCTGTTTTGGTTTTTGGGCAGAACCAGTGGTTGGCATCATAAAGAGTGCAATCTGGAGGAGAACATCAGATTACAGCAGCATTTGAGCCAAATCTGGCTCTTCAGATGTTGGTGGACTGCAATTCCCAGTACTCTTTGCCATCGCCTATTCTGGCTGGGGTTGATGGGACTTATGGTCCAACAGTAACTTTTTTTGGCTTGGCACACCCCTGGAGTGGAGTTTAATAATACATGATTTACATGATTTATATGGTTAAGACACTGAGCTTGATAAACCAGAAGGTTGACAGATCAACAGTTTGAGACCTGAGTGCTGCATGATCTAGTGAGCACCCGTTGTTTGTCCCAGCTCTTAACAACCTAGCAGTTCGAAAGCAAGAAATTACAAGTAGATAAATAGGTGCTGCTTCGGCAGGAATGGTAACGTTCTGTGCGCTCCAGCGTCTTGTCATGCCTGCCACATGGCCATGGAAACATCTGCCGACGCCGACAGCACTGGCCCTTTGGCTGAAAATGGAGTTTAGCATCACCTTCTAGAGTCTGACACAACTGGCTTTCAGGCAAGAGAGATCTTTACCTTTTAGATTAGAGACTGAACGAGTCAACCTTTCTTTTAAACCCAACTCTAACATTCTCCCATGAATGACTGGCAGCTGGGGCCTTCTGGGAAATGTGATTGAAAAAAAAATAACGTCCAAATTCTGCAAGATATCTGATGTTGGCCAAAATAACACTAGAGTTGACCCATCGAATCAATGGGGATTCAATCAACTCTCACAATTTCCATTTATTCAAATGGGCCTTCTCTCAATGCGATTTAAAGTAGGTATCAGCTAGAATTTACCTGTTTGAATTAGTAGAATTTACAGAGGAATTGACTCA
This sequence comes from Bradypodion ventrale, assembly GCA_035047345.1. Taxonomy (NCBI): domain Eukaryota; kingdom Metazoa; phylum Chordata; class Lepidosauria; order Squamata; family Chamaeleonidae; genus Bradypodion; species Bradypodion ventrale. The sequence continues at coordinate 132,318,239 of JAWDJE010000006.1, read as the reverse complement.
CCAAATCCCATAATCCAATAGTACTACTCCAATGTGCTAAGCAACAGGATTTTGGCCATGGAATGGTCGACCCAAATATTCAGTAAGTACTGTATATAAGCGTAATTGCTATTGCTAAATCCAAAAGTGAGTAATTGACATATCACTGAACTCATTCCTCTTGAAAATTTAGACCATATCAGGGCTTCCTTGTTCCTAAAATGCCATTGTCAGTCCTTTTAATACAGCTGAGATTTTACACGACTGAACTAAATAGAATGGTTTTGGGATTATGGGGAGAGGAGTCATGATAAAGAAAAAATAAATAAATCACAATTAAGGTATGTGTTTCAGTACAAACACAACAGATGTGTAAATCTCACAGGAAACCCAGTCTACCTTTTGTTGTTTGTTTCTTCATCATAGCTGGTTTATGACACACTAGTGTAGCTGGAAAGACCAGCTAATCTGGCATAGACAGCAAGTAGGTGCTATGGGATATCATTGGCCAGAAGCAAACATTGCTGTATTTTATTGTTCTCATCCCTATCTCTGATTTCACTCCTCCATTCTTTTTGATGACCTATTAGATACAGAGGTGGTTGAAGCAATCGCCAGGTGGGCAATGTCTAAAAAAACAATTCTGTGACAGCATTAATTCAGAACTCAGCCCTATTGATAGAAAAAAAGGCTGATAGAGCTCCAGCATCTTGGTATATCGTTGTCTATAGAGATCTAACATCAGACATGACGACATGTGAGGACAAGATATGATGGCTACAAACAAATGTGTTCGTTTGGTTGCAATTTCATTCATTCAGCCAGTTATCAGAAGTACACAAGCTAGAAGAATGTCATTGACTTTCTTGCTGTTAGTACAGAGTATACCTGTACGAGCTGTCCATCATAGATTTAAAACACATGAACATTATGGTATCACAAAGAACCAAAGAAATCCCTAGGGTTATTTAACCCAACACCAGCCCATGCACAGATCTACCACTAAAACGTTTCTGATGGCCATCCAACATCTATTTAAAAACCTCAAGCAGAGAAGCTACCACCTTTTGAGGTAATGTGTTCTATTAAAAAAAAACAGCTCAGAAAATTATTCTGAGAATTCGGAAGATCTCAAAGACCTCCACCCAATTCTGAAAGTATAGTTGCTCCTGAAGAGGAACCTGGCCCCTTGTAAGATATGATAAGTAAAGAAGCTGTGCTAGGTGGAAGTTTTGCTCTCTGGTGCTCTTGAGGACACAAGAACGCCAACTGGGAGCCCCGGTGTGGGAAGCTCTCCTCCATGGGCTTGAACCCTTGGCTGCACTTGTGCTTGGCCAAATTAACAATGCCCATCCTATGCTGCTCACAAAAGCTGAAGTGGTCTTGGCAAGCCGAATGCCTGACCTTGTCACTGTGTAAAATCTGCCACCCTGCGCCTCCCCTTGAAGAACATATTTTCAGGCTTGTTAAGTGGAACCTCGATCTCTTTATGCAGCAGCCTAATGAAACCTGCTGGATCCCTTGCCTTGCTTTTCCCACCGTGCAATGAACAAAACCACAAATATGCTCTGTCTTGGTGATCTTCCTTCCTCGCCCCGGCCCTTCTATTGTCCAGAGCTGCCAAATGTCCACAGGGCAAGGTTTCTAAGACAGGAGCTAATACACTTAATCTGTGCCAAAGAGGTTTCCAGCGCCAGTTACTCTCAGTAACGCAAGACTCTTCAGACAGTGTCTGTTCATGCCAGGCTCATGCTCTGTTAGTCTGCCAATTCGTTTTTCCATTCAGTTTCAACAGACTCCCTCCCCAACCACTCTTGATTAAACTACGCATTGCAACAGCTTTTCATAGAGATTATCTATCTGCAGAGCACCAATGAGTCTGTTTTATTCTGAGGAGGACTGAGCTCAAGATTGTATTTGTTAACTTTGCTAAGGGAGAGAGAGGGGGCAAAAGCAGTGTTCGGTTTATAACAAGGAGACTTTTCTCCTGGCAGGGATTGGCATAGGTGGGCATCTGTCAAAGCCAACGCTTTGGCTGAATCTCAGTATCCAGTGACAGAGATCAACCAGCATGGGAGATTCTGACTGAGAGATTCTAGGACAGTGATGGTGAACCTTTTAGAGACCGAGTGCCCAAACAGATACGAGGCAAACTCTATGCTGGGGGGGAGGGAGGAACCACTTCCATTGGGCTGCTGGGCAGTGGGGCAGAGCAAACTCTGTGCTGGGGTGACAGTGCACATGCCCCCAGAGAGGGTTCTAAGTACCCCCTCTGGCACGCATGCCATAGGTTCGCCGCTACTTTTAGAAGTTACAAGTCACTTTGCCAAACTCTGATCATTCTGGCTTCAGCATCCGAGGGGCTGGGGGAAATTAGCTCTCTGAAGGGGGGCTCCCTGACTATATCTCCCTTACCATATTAATCTGAGGTTGTGTTGTGTTCTAAGGGTTTTACCTTCCACATGGATTACAATGTATCTGAACCAATGTAACCTTGCCTATAGCAACAATGTAACCTTCAGCTGTATCATATGAACCCTGCATGAGGACGCGAGCTAATGTCCACCAGCTGGCAGCAGCGAGCGTCCAAGCTCTCTTGGTCCGATCTCATCAAAGGCAGCAGCGCGGGAAACCTTCCCGCCACTACCTACACCTGGACAAGAAGGGCGTGACTCGCAATGACGTCACGCAGGCAGTAGCCAATGGGCTACTATGGCACCACGTTCAAATGTATTACCACTGTATATAAAGAGCTACCGATCCGCCATTACCTCATGTTCCCTCTGTCCACAATGCAATAAACCTGAGTTAACCCAGCCCGAGGCTGTGTCCTGTGTCTTGGTTTGCATACACCAAATTGGCGACGAAGGTGGGATGATGGATTCCCAAAGTGCCAGGACACAGAGCGGGTTCAATATTACCAAGCCGCAAGACTGGACCATCTTTAACATGGATTTCAAGGCGGCATTGGTGGAACTCAAAGTCAAAGACGACGAGGAAAGGAAGAGGGCCATCCTCACCCGAATGCTGGGTGTAGAGACCAAGCGGACGCTGGTGGGCATGATCGAACCGAAGACGTTGGACGACTTCAAAACCGACGACATACTGAAGTTGCTGCGTGAGCGTTTCCAACCCTCGAAGGCAATGTTTCCCGCCAGGAGTGCGTTTTGGAGGCGAGTCCAAGCGCCGGATGAGTCGGTAGAGGCTTTCGTGGAGGCCCTGAGGGTAGCCGCCGTTCCCTGCAAGTGGGACAACCTGGAGATGATCATGAGGGACGTCGTGCTGTGTGGCCTGAAGGACAAGGAAGTGCAGCGCCGCCTGATGAACAGGGAGCCGCCACCCACGCTGGCCGAGGTCGTAGAGACCGCGGAATCCGCGGAGTCCACGAATGCGGGAGTGGACGAGATACACGAGTGGCGTGAGTGGCGTCCTAGGGCCAGCAAAGCTGAAAGTTCGGTGCGTGGCAAGTCAGGACAGCCGGTGCACGCGACCCGACGAACCTCGAGATCCTCTACAGATGGCAGCGACGGCGAAGAGGTACAGAAGGTCCGGAAAGGGGGGCGCCGCTGCGATGGTTGTGGGGCGGCCCACGAGCGTGCGAAGTGCCCTTTCAAGAAAGCCGAATGTTACGGCTGTGGCAGGCGCGGGCACATCGCCAGGGCATGCAGAAATCGGAGAGAGGACCGGAGGCAGTCGAAAGACCGTTCGGCCAGACCGGACCGTCCAGCGAGACCCCAAGATGGCGCCCGAACCACGAGGAAGCAGGACGGCGTGGGCCGCGTCTCGGACGGCAGTGAGGACGACGCCCCCGTGTTCAGCGTGTCCACGGGACAAAACCATTACTTCATTGAGGTAATAGTACAAGGGGCCCCTGTTAGGATGGAGATTGACTCGGGGTCCTATTATTCCATAATTCCCCAGAAAGAGTTCTTGAAGATCGACCCCCAAGCGCGGCCCAAACTTAAGACTCTGAGGTCCACGCTACGAGACGTACAAGGGAACAGCATTCCAGTGCTGGGGGTCGGGAAATTTCGGGTTCGCTATAAAAGACATTCCGCAGAACTCCCGTTAGTCGTTCTCAAAGGGGGGAATTGTAGCCTCCTAGGGACGCAGTGGTTTCAGCCCTTGGGTTTGTTCATAGGGGGGGTGCATGCCGTGGGCGCGGATCCGATACAAGCGGTGTGTGACGCGCACCCCACCGTGTTTGAAAAAGGACTTGGAAAGTTCAAGGGACCCCCTGTAGCCTTCGACCTAGACCCGGAGGTCCGCCCGATAAGACTCAAACCGCGCAGGGTGCCTTTCGCACTAAAGGACAAAATAGAGGCGGAACTGGACAAATTGGTGGGCCAGGGGATTCTTATTCCTGTTGATTCAGCGGAGTGGGAAACTCCAATCGTAACAGCCCTGAAGGCTAACGGGGAGGTGCGCATTTGCGCTGATTATAAGTGTACAATTAACAAGGCGATTCGCCCTAATGCATATCCGGTGCCAGTGGTCAGCCACCTTTTGGCCAGGCTAAATGGGGGAAAGTGTTTCGCTAAGCTCGACCTGGCACAAGCCTATCAGCAACTCCCCGTGACTCCCGCCACGGCCGCGGCACAAACAATAGTCACACATAAAGGAGCGTTCCAGGTGTCGCGTTTACAGTTCGGCGTGAACTCGGCACCCGGCCTTTTTCAGTCGCTTGTGGAACGCCTCCTGAAGGGGCTGGAGGGGGTGTTGCCTTATTTTGATGACGTATTGATAACAGGGGGGAGTGAGGCCGAACTGGCAAAGAGATTGGATAAAGTGCTAACTGTGTTCGAGAAAGCGGGGCTGAGACTGAGGAAGGACAAATGTGTTTTTTTCGAAACCGAGGTCGAATTTTTAGGGTTTCGGATCACACCCGAGGGTATTAAGCCGTCCAAATCCAAGGTAGCAGCCATTAAGAAGGCCCCTCGCCCCACATCCAAAACCGAACTTCAGTCATTCCTGGGGCTCCTCAATTTCTACCATACATTCCTTCCGCGGAAAGCCTCCGTGGCCGAACCGCTTCATCGGTTACTTAAGAAGGAGGAGACATGGATGTGGGGTGACGAGCACGAGAAGGCGTTCAACGAACTAAAGCAACTTTTAACATCGGACGCAATCCTTACACACTTCGACCCCAAACGGCCGGTGGTCTTAGTCTGTGATGCATCACCGGTGGGGGTGGGGGCGGTGCTTTGCCACGTGTTGGATGACGGTCGGGAGGCCCCAGTGGCGTTTTACTCAAGGTCCCTGTCCCAAGCAGAGCGAAATTACGCACAAACCGACAGGGAGGCATTGGCAATAGTAGCGGGGACCAAAAAGTTTCACGATTTTCTGTATGGCCGCCCATTCAAAATCGTGACGGATCACAAGCCCCTGTTAGGAATTTTCACGGCAGGCAAGCCCACGCCGCAGATACTATCCCCGAGAATGTTGCGATGGGCCATTTTTCTTAACGCATACCAACACGAGTTGGAGTACCGGCCCGGAAAGGAGATCAGCCATGCTGATGCGCTGTCGAGATCCCCTTTGCCCTTGTCGGACGACCAAAGAGCCAGAATAGGAAGAGACCGCCAGGTGTTGCTAATCGAGGTTTTAGACGAACCCCCAATAGTACCGGCCGATATAGCCAGGGCGACAGGCAAGGACAGGACGCTGGAGAAAGTCAGCTCATGGGTGCAGAAAGGGTGGCCAGCATCGTCCCCAAGCAAGGAATTCGACCCATTCTTTCGGAAGAAGCTAGAGTTGTCCCTAGAAAGGGGGTGCCTGTTGTGGGGCCAACGGGTGGTGGTCCCAACACCCATGCGGCCGAGGGTTCTCAAACTGCTGCACGTCAGCCACCCGGGCATCGTTCGCTCAAAAGCGCTGGCCCGCAGTTACTTTTGGTGGCCACAGCTGGACGAGGACATTGAGCACATGGTCGGCACTTGTGAGGCGTGCCAGGGGTCCCGACCAGAGGCGGCCCGCCTCCCGCATAGGGAATGGGACACAGCAAGGGGGCCATGGTCCAGAGTGCACGTAGATTTCGCTGGCCCTTTCCGAGGAACCATGTTTCTCCTGGTGGTGGATGCATTCTCAAAGTGGCTGGAGGTCATTCCGGTAAAGAGCACATCCTCCACCACTACAATTAACCAACTACGGAGAGTCTTTTCAACGTTCGGTTTACCCGACACTTTAGTCAGCGATAACGCGAGTTGCTTCACCTCCTCAGAGTTCGGGGCATTCATGGAGGCGAATGCCATTCGGCATGTCACGTCCGCGCCGTTTCACCCGGCCTCGAATGGCCAAGTGGAACGGTTGGTGCGTACAACAAAGGAGGCGCTTCGGCGCATGGGCCCCGGGGACCTGAACCACCAAGTATGTCAGTTCTTATTAGCGTATAGGGTGACCCCCTTAGCGTCAGGTTACTCGCCGGCAGAGCTATTGATGCGGCGGAAACTGACTACACTCCTGTCCAGGCTGGACCCCACAAGAATTGAGGATAAGGGAAAAAACGTGGGGCTGGCAGTCTCGAAAGGGTTCGCCGCCGGCGACCCTGTCCATTGCAGGAACTATGCCAGCGCGGGGCCAGCCTGGGTGCCGGGGACGGTTGTAGAACAGACGGGGCCAGTGTCGTACCGGGTCGAAACCCACACCGGTCTCCTCTGGAGGAGGCACGCAGACCAACTGAGGCACCGAGTCAGTGGGCCAGTCAGTGAGGATCCCCAACAAGATTCAGCGTTAGGGTTCTCCCCCACCCGCGTAACCCAAGGGGGAGACAGCAGCGGACAACAGTCCCAAGCAAGGGGGGAAGGAAGAAGCAGCGGCCCCGACTCATATCCTTTTGATAAACCAGTTCCGTCAGAGGCCGGGGAAGGGGGAGAGGAGTTCGCGACCGCTGCCCCCGACGGGAATTTTGGGCTTGATTTAGCAAACCGGGGGGGTTTTCAGGAGTGTTCCCCCACCCTTCCAGGCGAGAAGAGGGGTTTTTCGTTAGTCCCCAGTGCCCCCGGTTCCTCCCTAAGTAAGAGCACACCTCCCAACAACGCCGCGGAGCCGCGGCAGGTCACTAACGAGTCTCCCTCTCAAATTACAGGACAGGAAACCAGGGGACAAAGAGAAGGTAGCAAACCCGGGGAGAGGCAGCCCGCATCGAGACCCCAGCGTGTTCGAAACAAGCCATCTTGGCTGAAAGATTTTGTCTCCTAGGGGGGGGAGTGTCTAGAAGCATGGGCTCGAGACGTTGTCTCGTCCTAGTTGTGTTCTAAGGGTTTTACCTTCCACATGGATTACAATGTATCTGAACCAATGTAACCTTGCCTATAGCAACAATGTAACCTTCAGCTGTATCATATGAACCCTGCATGAGGACGCGAGCTAATGTCCACCAGCTGGCAGCAGCGAGCGTCCAAGCTCTCTTGGTCCGATCTCATCAAAGGCAGCAGCGCGGGAAACCTTCCCGCCACTACCTACACCTGGACAAGAAGGGCGTGACTCGCAATGACGTCACGCAGGCAGTAGCCAATGGGCTACTATGGCACCACGTTCAAATGTATTACCACTGTATATAAAGAGCTACCGATCCGCCATTACCTCATGTTCCCTCTGTCCACAATGCAATAAACCTGAGTTAACCCAGCCCGAGGCTGTGTCCTGTGTCTTGGTTTGCATACACCAAAGGTTGACCGTGGTATATTTTGTTTAATCAGAAATCATTCCAGTATGTAAATCAAAGAACACTCGCTGTCTCCCTCTCATGCATGCATTCTTTCTCTTTAAGATTAATTTGTGCCATGCCTGCTGACAAAGAAAATTAGTCAGAGTCTAAGGCAGGGTTGGAGGGGTGTTTTGCATTGCATATATGTTATTTATTATACCCAAAGTGACATTTAAGTCAGATTTGAAGTCTGGCCAGTTTATCTGCTATGGTAATAGAGTAGATATTGCACTTGAAGAAGGTTAGTATAGAAAATGAATGAATGAATGCCTCATTTTAGTATCTCTATCAAGATTTGACTATACTAGCTATAAGATAATGTTGCATTCACATCGCTTATTTGGTTCGATTACAAATAACATGGTGGATAATGTGAAATGGCTCAAGACGTGACTGAAGCCAAAAAATTCAGATTATACCTCCTGGTGTGATATAGAGATAAATTGAGCAATTAACACTTTGTTCTCCACTATCTGACAGTTCATGTACTCTATTATGTCTTCCAGCCCTCCATGCGGTCTCCATGCTCTGCTCCTGCACATGAAAAATTAATGTGGAACAGGAACATTACAGAGGTAGCCTGGAGAGAAATTTTTGTCATTAGGCGATGGTGGCCATCTTTTACACATCACCAAAGTACAGGAATTTCAAAGAGAGGACTCTGGCTTGCCTTAAGTTGCATTTATTAATTTAAAGGTAAAAAATGGAGGAGACAGTGACCAGGAAAGCTATATTCCTTCTGTCTAGGTGAACAGGTCCTTCCTCTTGAATATCAGACTTGAACTGAACACAGAGGACAGCTTCAAAAGGAGGACTGTTCTCACCAGACAGAACACATGGACACGCCGTGCCAGGTATTCAATATACAGTATTGATCTTTATTTACATTCTTTCTTGTTATTGGTTACTTTAAATGTTGTAAACGGCTTTGAGTCTCTCATTGGGATGAGAAAAGCAGGATAGAAATTTAAATAAATAAAAATAAATAAATAATTATGGAATTGCTGAGGCACTGAACCCTTATACTTTTTTATTTTAAAAAAAGTCTGGTTCTCATGGAAAATGCACTTTCCCAGGACTCTGTTGCTATTCCTCTGAGCATAGTCAAGAGATATTCGGAAGTTGCCACAATTTTAAAAAACTGAGCAATAATATGTAAATTATGAGAGCCTAAATACCATTTTATTATTACAGTACTGCATTTATTTTCTACGTTCTTGAGCATTTTTACACTCAACTCCGGGGCAGAGTCAGACCCTAAAAAGACAAAACGCCTCATGAGATAAAATCCCACAGAACGCGTGATTGACAACGAATCAGCCAATGATTAGCACAAAAATGCTTCCGTCCTTTACATATCCACCAATCACGTCTGGCGAGGAGGTTTCTTTTCCCCGCCCTCTCTATTTTCCGTTAGCCGGCTGACTGAGAGGCAGGCCTAAGTTAGGGGCTTTCTACGCCATCTTGTGTGTGGCGCCGCCGCCTCATTCCCGTTCTATAGTCGTAGTCCGCCGTGGGCGGCCCACAAAAGCGGGACAGGATGGGGATGTAAGTGTGTGGAGATTCATCTCTCCCAAGGGAATATGAATCAAAACCGAGCGGGGAAGGTATGAAAGAATTAGTGTATAGAAAAAGAAAGCAAGATGGACACACTCAAGATGGCGTAGGCGTCCTCTCCTGCGTCGAGCGCGACGAACGCCGTGCGGGTGACGTCACCACGCTCCTGGGCATGAGCAGGTGGGAAGCGCAGCCAGCTAGGCAGAGGCTCCCAGTCGGCGGCGAGACAGGGAAGGTGGAGGTTGTCGCTGCTGTGGCTGGCCGGACTGTTCTTCGTTCCCTGCTTTCTCTGCTTGTTGAGCCGGGCCTGCGAAGCCTTTGCTGACTGCTGGGCCGGAGGGAGGGAGGGAGGAGAAGCAGCGGCTGCTGCTGCTCGGAGCGCCGCCATGGCTGCTGAAGACTCCAGCGCTGCCTTGCCTTGGTCCATCAACAAGGATGATTATGAGCTGCAGGAGGTGATTGGTAGGTGTGGGACGGAGTGCGGGGGAGAGGAGGCAGGCCTTTTGCACACTTGTGAATTGGGGGTGGGTGGGTGCAACCCTCCCATGCCTTCCCTCTTTGGTACATGAGAATTGGGTGGGAGGCTTTTGGATCCGAAATGGGTGAGTGGCTATTTGCCCCCCCTCCCTTGCACCATTTTATTTTAATTTAATTTGCTGCTTTGCAAAAGGAGGGTGTTTTTTCTTTTTTGCATTAGTGCCTTAGGAGGAGGAGGGAGAGCCGTTGGGCCTCGTGCCGTGTGTTTGTCAGGAGATTAAATCGTGTGCATATGTGTCACATTGGAGACAGGAGGGGCCTAAGGCTGGAGATATTTATTGTACGTGTGGGTCTGTGTGCACGTGTACACATGCCTGTCTTGGATGGGGCCTGCGGGGGGGGGACCTCTCTGCTTGGCACTGTGCCTGCTCCCCTTTGGGGGTAGGTGCTTGTGAGCCAAGTGGTGTGGCTATAGTCTCCCTTCTTGGTAAAAGTGTGTGCGCAAAAGGGGATTTTCTGCATACAAGTGGGTGTGTCCCCATGTCTTTTGCAGCCTCATGTGAAACACAGTTTCCTGGCCCTGGTTTTAAGAAAGAGTTGAGTTTTGGACACATTTGCTTTAATCCGGGGAATTAACTCTGCCTGTGTGGCGCATTCAATCCAGGGGAAAGGCCGAGGGGGTGTTGTGCACTTGGGTGTGCATCTATGCGCTTGTGCCTTTGGTGTCGGTCTGCTCTTGGCACTGACAGGCAAATCTCTCCTTAGCTGTGGGCAGCGCTGACTCTTAGGAGAGGATCGTAGCCTGAGAAGTATGTTTCTGTTCTTCATACCTTTTGGGGCGTGATGGGAACATGATGTTGCTTCCACAACTCTGGAAACTCTGCTTTTGCATTTGTGGCTTGTTATTCATTTAATTTTTTCCCTTCTTTTCACTGCATCCAAGGCGAAGTAAGAGTAGGGTGTCATTCCTTCAGCAGATAGGGTTTGGGAGGCACCTATGTGCCTTTCCTGCAAGCAGATGTACTTAAGACAGCTGCCCGTGCTCTTTTTAAAATGTACAATTAAAATGTATATTTTAAAAAAATTAAGGGTGGTGTAACCTTGATCTTATTCCACAAACAAGCATCCCTATTTATGGTGCAGCTTCTGTATCCCTGTGTGTGTCCACTTCAAGCCCAACAGATGATTTGTGTAAGCATTTCCGCTGTAAAACCTTTCAGGGATCCTTGTTCTGTTCGAAAGGGTTGTGACTTTGAGGGCAATCGTAAATGTGAATTTTCTCTGTCTTAATGCTTGAGGGATGTGGAACCGGAATACTTGTGGTTTAAAGGCTTTGAGGCTTGGGGGTGTGGTTATGCCATAACCAACGGTCCTTCCTTTTCTTTTCTCCCCTCTTTCATTCCAGATGCATTTTCCTGTCTTCTCACTTTTGCCAGTGGACATTTGGAAACATTGTGTGCGCAAAAGGATTTTCATTCTTTCCTTTTGTACTTTCCCTTTCTCTCCCCCCCAGCTTTTATTGCTATGGTTTGTGTTCTATTTTCATCTTTGCTTTTTACATGCAAGCCGTTACAGAATTTATTGTGGGTTGGAGAAAAAGCCTCTGGTGTTGATGCAATCCAGCAAGTTGTAGTCTGTTGCTGAAACAGTGTTTATTATATTTCATTCTGACAGTTTTGCTGGCACTGCAGCCTCTGAAGACCTACTATGCCTTAGGGAGATGCAAGCAGGGCCGACCTTGAAAGGACTAGCTGTCCAAAGTAAGATAAGGAAAAAGATCCCACCCTCAAGCCCAAAGCATGGTAATGTGCCCGGGTGGAGGGTTGATGTTACTCTGAAGAGGGCTGGCTGTGGTGGAGAAGGAGACATTGGGAAGGCAGACTGTGGTAATTGGGAAGAAAAGGAACTGTTGAATCCATAGACACAAAAATGACAAGCTTTTGGAGTATGGTGAACTCTTGTAGGGTAGCTGTAACTTACCTTGAAGGAGCTTTTGTGTAAGTTAGCTGCTAAGAGGTGTATCTTGAGAAAGCCAGCATCATCATCCCATAAGGTATGGGCCCAGTGAAAGAATCAAAGTAAGCCCTCTTTTGAAGCATTAGTTAGTTTTATGAAGAGATGCTCTATAGTTCATGCGCAGTTCATCTCTGGAGTTATGTCATTACTCAATTAGATGCTGTCAGACCTTCCAGTTCTCCTTGGTTTACAACCATACTAGTTCTTATCTTAAAATGTGGAAGAGTAGGATTCTGAGAAGTTACGTCTGTGTTATCATCCTCTTCAAAGTCTTTAGAATTCAGGCCTTTATCTTCTTATCTTGTCAGTTCTTCAGTGTGTTGTCTGATGTTAGTCTTTTTCTCCTTGCAATTTGCTGCGGCAGTTTACACCATGGCATTTACACTGGTGTAAATAACAGACATGATTCAGGCTTCTGTTGTACTTTTCTGACACACTTCCATCCACTCATAAATGAGTGGGTCACTTGCAGGTCAAACTCACTTGGCAGCAGCAACATCTTTCTGCCCTCTTTGCTGTTCATCTCTTATTCTGCAGATGATGAAGTTGTACATCCCTTGTCTTCCCCTGTCTGATCTTTGTGCTGTTTTTCTGTTAGCCACGTAATGAGGGAACTGGTACCCTTTGCTCACCTTCTCTAAGGGTACCCAAACCGTGTGATGGCATTAGAGCAGGTGGTGGTGGTGGAAAAGCCTACAAAATAGAATTTTGGAAAATACAGCTTTTAATCACACTTTTTTAAAAACAGATTTTGATCACACCATGCTCACGTCTGGTGCTGCTGTTCAGTATAAAGGCATAACATTTGTGAATTAGAAAATGTGGTTCATTTTTGGAGTGATTGAGGCGATGCTTCTGGAAATCCTATGTGTGGGGCGGGGAGTACCCTGTATACTGGAGCCAGAAGGTTGGATCCATTTGTAACCATGCTTAGGGAATACCCACTGAGTGGGTGTCTCATTTGTGTGATGAATGGTTCAGACATTAGGTTTGTGCAGAACTTACGTGGTACAGAATCAAACTCCCAGTTCCTAGCTCCACGAGAAGGTGCTCCACGTCACTGAACTGTCTAGGGCATATTGATGCATGCATAACTTTCTGTTCTTTCCCCCTCTTTTATAACTCAGAACATAGTAAACTCTTATATCCTACTACTCCCATGAAACTGTGTTGCTTAACTGCTTATCTTCAAACTAGGAGATTCACAAAGAGTGTGTTTTTCCAAGAGGACTTGTGGTGGTTTTAAAAGAAAGTTGGATTGAGACCACGGTGCTATAGAGGTAGGATGAGTTAACTCTGTTTTTACAAAGAACATTGCTACCCGCCCCAATAATCTCCAGCAGCTGATCTCTATCCTGTGAAATCAAATGTACAAATGGGAACTGCATTGATTAAATCCTAATGCCACAGTTCTAGTCCAAGTCAGGCCTCTTTGCGATTTGCACTTTAGAAAACAGCGGGCCATCTTGTTCTCCTGCAGCGTATTCTACTTTGGGCTGTTCATCTTCAAATGAAGAGGTCTATTTTTGTATGCATGGTTTATTCATCTGCTTATGTTCCTCCGTTCCCTTCCCCATCTAAACTCAGACTGTAAGATCCTTGGTGCAGAGAGGCTTTTCCCTTTTCACATCTATTTTAAAACTCTGCAAAGGAAAAAAACCCAACAACTTTACATTTTTAATCTTAATGGGGAAAGCAGAAGCCAAACTACAACTTGCACATAATGCTAAAAACTTGTGTTTCAACATTGTAAATCAGGGGTTCCTAACCTAAGGCCCGTGGGCCGGAGCTGGCCCTTGGCACTATTTCATGTACCCCCTCCAAGGGCATTTGAGAAATGGCCACCTCTTTGAAGCTGTTGGGACAAAATAGCCACCCCATTGTGCAGGCAGGGCAAAATGGCCATCTGGCCCTCAAAATTGACTGAGAGATCATGACCCGGCCCCCGGCTTGAAAAGGTTGGGAACCCCTGTTGTAAATTGTTACTGGACAGTTATTCATGAATCCTAAGGAAGGTTCGGAAATTGTGAATGCAGCCATGGGAAATGCAAAATGCATGATTCCTATCCACTCATTTATTATATTTTTTGTTGATTTTTCAAATAGATTGCTATAACACACAAGGCTAGAAGCATTTTTGTACAAAGGGAAATTACCAGTAATAGCCTCTCCATCTGCTGTGTTTATGGAATATTCATATTTCTACATTTGTATCCTTCCCTTGATTGAGCTCAAGGCAGTCGTCTCATCCTGCTTGATCCTTACGACCACCCTGAAATGTAGGTCAGGCACAAAACTTTGACTAGCCAAGGTCACCTTGTGAGCTTAATAGCCAAGTGGAGATTTAAACCCAAATCTCCTGGAACCTAGTTGGGCTTTCAAAACCCTGTGCCATGCCAGCTTCTGAACAGTGTCTTGCAAGAGCAACTGCTGGAGTGTCAATGTTAGAACTGGTTTTAATCAGGCAGACAGCCTACTGTAGAGATAATCTCAAAATATCCTGTTCTATGGTTTCCCAATGATGTACAATGCCTATCCTCTTATTTTCCTGTTGTATGTATGAATTTCTGCCTTGCCATTAGATTTTTGGAAACTGATGGCTCTCAGCTAGAAGTCCTAACAATAGAGGACGTTAGATCAATATGAGAATCAAACAAGGCAGTTTCTCTGTTACTTTGAGATTGCTTTGAACCCAGATGACCATACCAGTAGAAGGAGGAAGCAGAGCTAGAAGTCTGGCCAAATAATAAGCAAATTTGCATTTAATTCTCTTGTGACTAAATGTAGTCATTCCGTCTGAAGGTTGTTGCATAGGGGGTTTTGTGGTTAGCTGGCATATAACATAATATTTTTTGGTTAAATATTAGAGAACAAATAACACAGAATGTGCCAGTGAAGTGCTATGTATTATCTGTTGAGTAGATAACTAAGGCTTGTCTTAATTGCTTTGTTTCACTTCTGATCTGCTTGTTTTTAACTAGCAGGGGTACCTGGCTGCGCCCAGGTGGGACCCAATCCTGGGCGAGGAGAGTCCCATGTCAGGCGCCCCCACTCCGTTCCCTGTCCTGCAGGCAGTCTGCTTGTCTGGAGGCCCCTGTTGCCACAGCAACAGCAGGCCCTTCTCCCCCAGGCCTGCCAGCAAGTCCGCGGCCACCGCCAGCATGTCCGGTTGCATGTGTGCTTTTTTGAAAGGAAGGGGCAGTGACTTTTCCTTCCTGCCTTCTCTTTCCCTGTTCACCCTGTGTTTCCTTCCTCCCCCTCCTTCCTCTCCCTCCCTCCCCATTTTCATCTTCTTCCCCTTCTCCCTCTCTGAGGGCCCAATGGAGGTGATTCCAGTGGCATGATAAGGCCATATAAGTTTTGGCATTTTGCTCAGTATTGATAGGGGCCTTGCCGCAGTAGCTCTGCGCCCCTTGGCTAGGAGCACCTGAGGTTTTCCCAGCTATTTGGGGGGCATCTTCTTGGCCCCCATTGCTGTGCTAGGCGCGGCGGTCTTGCCGCTGCAGCCCTGCGCGTTCCGGCCATGGGCGCCGCTGTGTTTCTCGGCCGCGCTATGCTTTGTGGGCGGCAGTTGGTCTGTGTGTGCATGTGACCGGTGCCCCACCTCTCTTGCTCTTGGCCTGGCCTCCCTGATTGGCCGTGTTGCATTGCAGTGTCTTCTGGGAGTTGTAGTTTTTTATGTGTTGTTGTATTTGTGGGGTGCAAGCCCCACCCTTGGCCACGGGACCCTTACAGTGCTGACCCCGGTTGTGAAAGGTATGTGTGTGCCAAATATCATGGGATTTACTCCAGGGGTGTGGAAATGTGTTCCGCATACGTACGGCCACACCTCTTCCTTATAGGTATAGATTTCTAAATTTATGCACCTTTTTTTTGAAAAACCCGTGTGTATGGGTTGGTTGGATTATTATCTTAGCCTGATCTACCTCATAAAGTTGTTGTAAGGATGGAGGAGGAACTGCTGCATATTGTAGCTGTGGAATCATCTGAAGAAAAGCAGAATATAAAATTAGCTAAATAATAAAATACATGATAGTTCAGGTGAATGTTTAGCACTAGGTTAAATTTGAGTGTGCCTCTTATCAGCTCTAGCCAGTGTAGCTGACAAGGAGGGATGATTGAATTTGTAGTCTGGTTATACCTCATAGACAAAACCCAGATTTTCATGCGTGCAACTGAGCTGGCAGATGTTGAATTCTCCATTCACTCTTTCTTGTGGCAGCCCCTCTTATCTACCTAGTGTTGGAGGGTATACTGAGTGGGGTGATTGGAGATGTTTCTTCGGTTGGAGAATCTGTAAACTTTGGTAAAATTGAGTATAGCCCAACTGTCAGTGGAAGGGAGAAATTGGTTGCAACCTATAAATGTTGGGTTGAGAAAGCAATGGATTTTAAAAAAACCTAGCAAGGATGTTATAGGAAGATTTCTTTCTCTTGATGTATATTTCATATTATGCACAAGAAGGTTCAGTGAAATAATTAGTCATAGGGGGGAAATAATTCTTTTTCTGTAGACAGTTTCCCAGCAACTAGCCGCTGGTCTTCAAAGATTGCATCAAGATTTTGAATTGCACGTTGACATTTGGTTGGAAAAATGTCATCCCCCCCTCCCCTTATTCACTTTTCTCTGCTCCCCCTGATTCTTTCTGGCACTGAAATGTTCAAACAGTTAAGCAGGTGATTAAAAGTATTTTGAATGTTGTGTGTAATTCCAAAGTGTGTGTGGGGCTATGGAAGGTCAGAAATACTATTGTCTCCAGATCAAACTTTGAACTGTCAAAATGAAGCCACCTTCTTGGCTTTGTCATTGTCCATAATTAAATCTTAGTCAGTACATGTTTCTGGTAGTAATTGATTGCCAGACCAGAAAATGAGCCAGTTTCTGTATCTCTCCACATTCACACAGCATGTTGTTATTGGTCAGCAGCCCCCACTTGAGCATGTTTGGTGCTGCATTTAGAGACTCTGACCCTCAGCCTATTTAGGGTCCTCCAAGTAACACAGAGGAGGTCTGGTTCCTCAGACATATCCTCCTTTAATGTATAAATACTATTTATAGATTATTTAATCCCTTTTACTCTTGATTGAACGTTACCAAATTATGGAGTAAACCATTTGCTTTTTCCCTCGGTCCTGCCTCTTTGCTACTTATGCACCCTTTGTGATAACATGAGCCACTGAAGTCTGCAAAGCTTCCTGCCATGTGTTCAAAGACTTCAAAGGTGCTGTGGGACTCTGCTGTTCTGCAGCATTGGAAAATCTCGGGTTTGTTTGGTTGGACATCTGTCAAAAAGAGGGGTGGGTGGGAGTAATACTTTCTACCAACACTTGGACTTGTATGAAGCTGACTTTGAGTTGGAGACCTTGCCAGTTGTTCTGAAAGGAAACAACTTTTGTGTATATGTCTGTTTAAAAGAGACTTCTTCATGCTGTTTCCCTGCCTGAAAAGCACCCACGCAAGGCTCTCACGTTACTCCAATGGGCACAGTGCCATCCTGTCACAGGCTTTTCAGAAAAAAGAGGAAATCCCCTTTCGAAATGACCTTGCTTTATTCTAGGGCACAAAAGAGGAAAAGAATGTATTACTCAGCATGAGTCGGATTCATTCCACTGGCAAGGTATGCATTGTGTATGTGTCATGATCAGGATTAGACTGAAGTGACAAACAGCTGTAGAGTCTCTGTGGACTTAGATCAGGGATGCCCAAACTGTGGCCCATGGGCTGGATCCGGCCCCTGGTGCCAATTCATCCTGCCCGTGCTGCCCCCGTCGCTCCCAGAAGTGGAACGGGCATGTTTTACTTCCACTTCTGGGAGCAACGAGGGTAGCACGAGCAGGATGAATTGGCATTGGGGGCTGCCCCCCAAGCCATAGTTGGGGCATCCCTGGTTTAAGTAGAGAAAATGACAGCCTAAAATCTATCTCATCCTGTTGTGAAACATTGCGAGGCATGCTTTACTTCCGCTTCTGGTGGGAGGAACCACATGACCGGCCTGCTGAACCACATGACTGGCCCACGGCCTGAAAAGTTTGGCCACTCCTGACTTAGATCCTTGTACAGAGAAGATGGCAACTGCTGTGATGGAAACAGAGACGGGGGATTGGCTTATCTTCCTCCTTTTTTCCACAGTATCCCAGTGGATATGCTGTGAGCTCATTGATTGTGCATATTTATGCATGTTCCAATTCTGGGAATGCAGGATTTCACATTAGACAACGTAAGCTTTCCTGGTTTGCAGTCCTCTTCTCTGCATGTATGGCCATGTTTCTGTCTGGCATGAGCTTTTGCCAAATAAAACCTCTTAGTCTTTAAAGTGCCACAGAATTCTTAGTTGTGTTTCACTGCTCCAGAGTCGCATTGCTATCTGTTTGGGGAAAAGATTGGCAAAACATATTTGTTAGCTCCCTATACACCCCTCTCTTCAAGAAGGAAGCAAGTATGGCTTTCTGCATCCCGTTGCATCTTCATGGTAAGTTTGTAGGTAGGTTAATCTGAAAGATAACAATGTCTGTAGAGCTCCATGAAAAAAGGAGAATTTGAACCTTGCTTGCTTCTTTACTACAGTACTCTAAACCTAGATTGTTCAAGAAATCTTATAAGTTTAATAATAATTTCATGTCGGAAATTAAGAGAACTGTTGGTCTTTACACCATTAATATTTTGGGAGAGAGACAGGAGTAAAGAGAATACAATTTTGGGTGCAGTAGTTTTTGTTTCATAAGAAACGTTTTGAGCCCTGGTAACTTGGGGAGTTGTGAACACAATGAACATGCCATTTGTTAAGACATTTTCTGCAAAGACAGCTCCAGGTAGTTATAGGAAAATGGTGTGCCATTCTGATTCAGCGCTAAAAAAGGTAAAGGTCACCCTTGTTCGAAAGCGAGTCGTATCCGACTCTAGGGTTCAGTGCTCATCTCTGTTTCATAGCCGAAGAGGCAGCGCTATTTGTTTCTGCAGACGTTTCCATGGTCATGTGGCAGGCATGACTAGACACCGGAGCGCACGGAACGCTGTTTACCTTCCCACCGAAATGGTCCCTATTTATCTACTTGCAATTTCTTGCATTCTGATTGCTAGGTTGGCAGGAGCTGTGACACAGACTGGAGCTCATTCCGTCCTGCAGTATTTGGGTATCGAACTGCTGACCTCCCGCGTTCCAGTCAGCGTCTTAGCCACTTGAGTCACTGCAGTCCCTACATGACCGCAAAGCCTGGCGCTCTCCATTTTGGAGAATTAACACTAGATTTTTGGAATGACCTTTAAGCTGCCTCAGGAAAAAAAAGGGGGGGTTGTGTGTGGCCGGAAGGAATGTAATTGTTAGTTTCCAAATGGCAAATTTAATTTGAACATGTTGATAATGGTTCCAAGTGAATAAACAATTGGGGGAAGATGCAGAAGACACCTGTCACTCTCCAGACCTATCTGACCTAAGGTGGTTGGGAGAATGGAGCCGGTGTTAGAGATAAATATATACACTGTATATATTTATATACAGTGGTACCTCGCTTAAAGAGCATAATGCATTCCATGGGATTGCTGTTTAAGCGAAACACCATTGTAAGTGACCAATTGTGACTTCTGGTGGGGGGATTGCAAACCCCAATTTAGTTGTTAAGCGAGTTTTTGGTTGGTTTTAGTTGTTAAGCGAGGTGATCATTCAGAGAAAATTCTGCTCTTTAAGCGAGTTAGTCTCTAAGCGAGGCACTCTTTTGCAAAGTTTTACTTCCGACAAGATGGTGCCCACTGCACTTCCACTGAGATGTGAGAGCTTACCTTGCTGAGAATTTACCAGGACAATGGATAGGATGAAGAGGCATGGTTGAGTTTCCCCCACATTCTCCTGACTTAATACCCATTGACTCCCACTGGTGGTATGTCAGGAAGGAATTGAAATGGCATGTCCGTACAAGTGGACACTTTGGTCAATGATACTCATGCAGTAGTTTGCCATCATCAGAAGTGTCTGGATGCTGATGGCAATCACTTTGAGCACCTCTAATAATTGCAGAAGTCTAACATGACTTGCATTTACCTTTTATTATTGATATATATTGAGTATTGCAATTTTTCTTCTGGAGTAGTTTTTCCCTTTTTTTAAATGTTTATATATTTTTGCCCCCCTCTCTCTATATACATATTGGTGCCCATGTCACCTAGAATGAATGAAGAGATCTGTCTAATTCATGCCTTGTGAACTATAAAGGGAATACAGGCAAGACTCTGGATTTAGAAGGAATATTTGTATATTAATTTTCTGTGTTTTGTAAAGGATTAGATTAGTGGGTTGGAACGAGGCTCTGTAGCAAAGGATGAAGGACGAAGAATATTTTCTGACAGGAGGTGTTGGGACCATTACCTGGGCTACTGAAAACCTTTTCAGCTTAATGTTTCTCAGTCTTCCATTTGCTGTGAAACATAAAATAGAGATGCGACAATCTGTCGGTTCCTTTTTTTGCTGTTTCCCTCAGAATGCCTCCACCAAATTCCTCCCGTCTGAGTTTCCTACTGAATTGTGAGACTCCTTCCTCCATTGAAAAATGTGCCTTTATAAATTATTCATCTCCCCCTAAAGTGCTTGTGGTCTTTTGCCCACTTTTATTTCTTCACCAAAATGCAGCACGAGGCTTGGCAGTGTACAACGTTTGGAGGCAAGGTACCCTTTTATTCCGTTGCTGAAAATGCAGAATGACGATTTTCATAGTTATAAACAAACATCTCATTTCCTGCAAAGAAAGAACTTCATTGAGATTATCACGAGTCCCCATTCTATATAATTTTTTTAATAAAAGAGAAAGCTATTACATCCAGATTTAGGTAATTTCCTCTTAGATTTGAAAGTTCTGCTTCTGGGCCTTTCCTCAAGAAGTTATGAGCATCTTCAGATATGAAACCAAGATACTTATTTATTGTTTATTTATATTATTGATTGGATCTGATTTGATTAATGTAATTTAACTGTTGTTCTAATTAAGATATGCATGGACATTTGCGGGGACGATACAGGCTTTTGGTGCTCTTTCAGGGTTTCCATACACATTGCAGTGTTTGTCCATGCGTACGTTTTATGAAAGTGCACTTACCAGTTTACCTCTCTCTCAATGGGGGTCTGAGCAGCTTGGAAAGCATGTTCCCAGGTGGCCTTTCATCAAGGCAATTCTTTGGTGAATTTTAGCTTCAGTAGCAGAACTGCATCATGTTGGCTTACTCTGTTGGCCATGCTTTTACAAAGAATCTAGGTACAGTAGACCCTCTCATAATGACGTTACTTGGTTCCCCAAGTAGCGTCGTTATGCAGAAAATGTCGTTATTCGAATAACAACAAAAACATCATTATTCCAATAACGACGGTAAAAATACCGTCGTTATTCGAATAACGACATTTTTGTCGTTATTCGAATGATCACATGGGGTGCGTCAGTAACGTTGTTAATCGAAAATGATGCTATTCGAACGCGTCATTAGGCGAGGGTTCACTAGCTGTGTAAGGGGGGGGGGGGAAATGAAATTTCTCCGCAAGATTTTGTCCTTTGGCTAGAGATGCCCAGTAGTTTTCCAGGTCTCCATCTTTTTGCCCCAGGTTTTATACTTCAGCATCTGTGGAGGGTGCCTGCTTGAGAGAGTCTATGTTAACCTTTCCTTTCTTTTAGCCTTCATTTTTCTATGCTAGGCATATTTTGCTATATTTTTTCTTGATAATGATACTTAGGTAACTATGTTCTGATGCTCATATCCCATGTACTTCCACTGACTTTGTTTCTTCCTGCTCCTCTTGAAAAAAATAATTCAATTTAAATTCCACGGCAACAGCCATTTCAGGAATTGCAGTTATGCCATTTATAAACATTTTTCTTGGGCAGCTGGAGGAAGCATAAGTGTGCTGCATTCTTTGCCTAGTTGAAAGTCCTTTACATCCCCTATGTCTTGCTCTAACCTAGGGGTTCTCTACCTATGGCTTGCGGCACCATTCCACCTGGCCTGCGCCCTTGCTCCTGCCACCCTTGTCCCCTCCGCTTGGCTTGGTGACATCCTAACACCACTCCATAACAGGACAGATTTTGTAAGAAGGCTTACAACATCCGCCCTGCTATGGAGTGGCGTTAGGGACACACCAAGCCAGGCAGAGGGGACAAGAATTGAGGTGGCCACATGCTTCTTTCCTGGGGGCCGCTCTGGCCAAGAATGGGCAAGGATAGTCAGCACCCCTCCTTCACCCATGGCAGGACGGTAAGCAGGGAAGTGGCAGCAGCATTTGGGGGGGGGGGAGTATTGGCAGGTTGGACTGGTGGCATGAGGAAGTGTTGGTGGGCCAGACTGGTGGTGTGTGGGAGGGGAACCACCAGTCTGCCCCCAAAAAAAGCGTGAATTGGCCCCCAGCTGAAAAAGGTTGAGAATCCCATTAATAGTTATTTATATTTTTTTGGTAGCGTTGTTTTCCTAGCTCTGTTCTGAATAGCCCTGAGTGATCAGGGAACTATGACTATTGGCAGTATGAAAAATGGATACTGGACCAGTCAGGAGTCCTGAAATTTATGTGAACAATAAGATATTTACAGTTAATCATCTATTCTAGAAAGTTTATAGATTGAAAAGATTTCAAGAAGCTCTCCTGTTCCATTTTTCATCTGATTTAGCACTATCTTCTGTTATGTTGTTGTTCAGTTGCACAGTTGAGTCTGCCCTTTGCAACCCCATGTACCACAGCCAGTGGTGGGCTCCAATTTTTTTTTACTACCACACTGTGGGCTTCTTTTTTAAACTTTGTTTTGTTTCTTTTTCCTTAGGAAGTGGAGCAACAGCAGTTGTCCAAGCAGCCTATTGCAGCCCGAAGAAAGAGAAGGTGGCAATTAAACGAATCAACCTTGAGAAATGTCAGACCAGCATGGACGAGCTCTTGGTACAAAATTCCCATCAATGTTTTTGCACCATTCATATAGGCTCTGTAAAACCACTGTGGCTCTAGGCTGGTGGTTAAGTCTTCTCTGCAAAGGCATTTGTTAGATTCTTGGTGGTTAGATTGATTTTTTTCTTTTTTCTTGTTTTGGTTTAAAGAAAAATGTTCTAAGACATTGTGGAGGTAAACAAAGTTTGAAAAACAATCCATTTATAATTGGGTGGGTTCCTCTTCTTTTTCTTTGTTTTTGAGATTTTACAGTGGATAGGGTTTCTTCCTTGATCTGCATAGGCGAAAGGTGTGTGATTAGAGGTATGGTAAAACCTTGGATAACGCTAAAACTTGGTCCCATAAGTCTTAGAGTTATCAGATTTTTAACATTATCCAGTGTATGCATCGGATAACGTTAAAATCCTATGGGATGCATCAGATAACGTTAAAACTCTATAGAGATACATTGTAACCGGCACAAGCTTTAGCGAATGTTATCTGATGCATCCCATAGGATTTTAACGTTATGCGAAGCAATTTTTTTCCAGATTACTTAATGTTATGCGGTTTTAGCATTGTCTGATGCAAACGTTTTCCGAGGTATTACTGTATCAATGTCTAATTTATTTTTTTGGTAGTTACATATATCCTACCTTTTTAAAAATGAGTCCAAGGTGGTATATATAGATGTTTCCCTTCCTCCTGTAATAATAATAATTAATAATAATAATAATAAATAATAAATTCCGTGTCAGAAATTATTTTGGGTTGAAAGGATTTTTGCCGACGCTCAGGGAACGCCCAAATGAGGCTTCTTTCATGTCCCCAAAAGCTGGGACAGAGATGGGCGCTCAATCCGTCATGCAGTACCTGGGTCTCGAACTGCTGACTTGCCAGCCTTCCAGCTAACAAGGCGAGCTTCTTAACCACTGAGCCACCGCAGGCCCTCCTGTCACAATAACCTTGCAAGGAAATCAAGCTGAGAGAGGGAGCGTACAGGATCCATTTTTAAGAACACTGCTACTTGGCTCAGTAGGGACTGAAACCTAGATCTCCTAGCTCGTCTAGGAATCATCCCATGGTTACACTGACCACCAGGTGCACCTTCTGTGCCCCTCCAAGCAAGATTTCCTCAGCCTGGTACCATCCATTGTTGGACTGCACATGCACTGTGAATGGGCAAAAAGGGTTTCTCCCCTGGGCTGCATTGTCTTAATCTTCTTGTTTTGTGTTTGGTAGGTATTATGTAGTATTTTGGAGCAAATCATAGAGGACTAGACCTGGAAATGACTACTTAGGACATTATGTTGAGCCCTCTTTTCTAAGCAGGAAATGCTTACCTGAAGCATTTCTGATAGGTGATTACCCAACCTGTTTAAACACCTCCAGCATGGGAGAACCAACCGTGTCCTATGATGCATTCCATTCTATTGCCAAAGAGGTTTCGCTGTTACGAAGTTCTTTGTAACACTGAGTTGAAATCACCTTTCCTATAATTTAAATTACTTCATGTCCTAACCTTGGGAGCCGCAAGAAGCAGGATTGTTTCATCTTCTGCTTCATAGCTCTTTAAACACTATGAACTTACCAGAACCTGCTGTTGGACTTTCAGAGCCATCGCAACAGCTGACAGAGCACAGTCAAGTGGTACTGGCACTGAGCTGAACTCTAGCTCTGCATATTGCATCTGTATTGGCTGGTACCATAGTGTTGACCATGCAGCTGGAGTTCATTTAAATATACCTTCACCTACTTCAGCATCCCATACGATTTGCAGCCAACATTGGGGCAAACTTTCATTTAAATCGGCCTGTTTTGTAGCTGTCTTTCATGAGCTTTGAATACTTTGCAGTATAGAAAAAGAAAGGGGAAGTTGTATTAACTTTAAAAGTGAATAGGTTTATTGACATACATACTTGGTCAAGCCAAGATCTGCCAAAGTTTATGGGGAGTTAATAGTAGAAGACAAAGAGCTGTGCTTAACATCACAGCCCATCTACCGTCTAGTAAGTAACACAGCCCATCTACCGTCCAGTAAGTAAGTGGTATAAGGTAGACAGACTCATGTGTTTGGACGCTTTCCTTGTATATTATACCATTCAACCCCCAGCCTTTCCTCTCTCCTTCCTTTCTTGCTAAAGTAGTCACATGTGTTATTGGAATTTGAGTATATGCCAGTTTAAGGCTCAAAGGACTATTCAGAAATCTCATGCAGTTGAAAACAAAGATAAATCTCCTTCTAATTCAGTATCTTAATCTCCAGCTGACCCGTTCCTCAGAAATATCTTCTATTTCATTGGTTAATGAACGGGGAACACAAATGAATTGCTGTTTTTCTTTCAGAAGGTTTCAATCAGGTGACCCAATGGACATTCATTCTTTGTTTATTGGGCTTTTCGTTAGTGGGAGTGAACTTGTGTTCCACCCCCCTCCCAAGGGGCTTAAATTTAATAAACAAGTTTTGATTTTAGTATTGCATCCCGGTGCTATCCTTTCAAGATCAGGAGCAGGGAAACTGTCAACCCATAAAAATTTCTTGGTCTGTTCTGGGACAGGTGACATTGGTGACGTCATATGAGTGAGGGTGACTTAGATGACGAGGCCAAAGGATGTAGTCTTTTAGACAGCCAGACAGGTGACTTATGGAAGTTCAGAGGAAGAGGCATGGAAAGCAGTGGTGCTTCTCTTGTTTGTTCCTAGTATCACCGTTTCAGAGGCTAGAGCCTGGAAAAGTTACTTTTTGTGGGCTAGAACCAGGTTTTTTCAGCCAACATGACCATGCTACCTGGGAGATTTTAAGAATTACAGTCCAGAAAAACAACTTTTCTAACCTCTGTCAGAGGCACTATGGGCCCGTCCACCTTCCTCCCTGCCCGAGCGCAACTCCTTAGGCTTGCTCTTGCTGCAACCAACTTTATTTAACCACCAGACCAACTATGTAACTACGTACAATACTCCCCTGCACAGTTGGGTTCACTACACCAACCTGCTTCAGAGCCCACAGTCTATAACCATGATGGTGAACCTTGGCATTCCAGATGTTCTTGGACTTCAATTCCAAGCTCAAGCCCCCGTGAATCCACACGAATGGGTTTACTGCGATTCATCTGGCCCTCGTCACTCCCGGAAGCTGAAGTAAAACTCGCCTGTACGGTTAAGGCTCTTCCGGATTAACCCTTCCTCCGTACGGGCGCGTTTTACATCTGCTTCCGGGAGCGACGAGGGTGGCGTGGGCCGGAAGAATCACAGTAAACCCATTTGTGTGGATTCACGGGGGCTTGGGCTTCTGGGAATTGAAGTCCAAGAACATCTGGAGTGCCAATGTTCGCCATCATGGGTATATAAAGTCCAAGGAGTGTTGTTTAACTTCCCTGCCTACAAGTTGTGTGACTCTAGGCTAGGAAGAGTAACATCTTGGTGACAATGAAGTCTTTACTGCCTGACTCCATGGACGTAGTGCAGATTCTCTTTTGCCTGGTTTCTGTTAGTGTCCTGGAGCCCTGGTGGCCCAGTGGTTAAACTGCTGTACTGCAGCCAAACCTACTGACGTTGTGAGTTCAATCCTGACTGGTTAAAGATTGACTTGGCCTCCCATCCTTCTGAGGTCGGTAAAATGAGTACCCAGCATATTGGGGGCAGAATACTAATTACCTTGGTGAACTGTTCAAAGAGAGCACTAAGTCCTATGGGGCTATATATAAGTCTTATTGCTATTGCAATTCTAGCCATGCTTCCATTTTTTCTTGCAGTAGGGTGGCTCCACAGTTGCCTTCTCTCTGGATGACCTTCTCATCCTCCTCAGGAACCACTAACTGCATCCAAACCCTTTACCAGGAATCTACTTTATACATGCAAGTCCTCCTCTGGATCACCACCACCTTTGCAGTCATCTTCTCTGGGCTCCTTGGCCAGTTCCAGCCATTGAACCTTAGGGCTGGACTCAACAGGGTTCTCCAACCTGAAAGTGGGGGTCCTCCTCCTTGTTCTACTTTTCCTTTCTCCTTCTCCACCAGCTCTTCAGATGCCACCTTCTGGCACTTCTAGTGGCTTCCACTGATATTATTTGATGTTCTTGTAATATTTCTTTGACATTCTCTCTCCACCTTCCTCTGGGTCTGCCTCGTGATCTTTGTCCTTCTCCTCTTTCCACATATGCCTTTTAAGGTTATGAAATTCTGGATCTGTTCCAGTTCTTTTCCCTATAACCTCATTCCTGATTCTATTACTACTGTATCGACTACTTCTAGTTACTCCAGGCCTCTTCCACCTGGACCTCGGCTTCTCTTTTTGAGCTGCCTTGGGCACCCCTTTTATATTTTCCATTGGCTTTCCACTTTCCCATGGCCTGGCTCCTCTTCCTCTGCCCAAGCCATCTCTGCCCAAAAAGTGCCCAAGTCTCCTCTGCCCAGAATCGGGTCCCAAGCTCTACCAGTAAGCTGGAAGCCAGGAACTCTGGGCTGTGTGGGCCTCTTAAAAGCAATGAACCAATGGCTTCACTGCTCCCTTTTCATGTTACATACATGTTTCTGCTCTGCAGAGATAGTTTCAATCTAGTGAGAAAGTTGGAGATGCAGACGGTCTACTCTGAGATTTCTTCAATAGACTTCTAGAAAAGCTGTTTGTGTCCTGGATTCAGCAGAGGTAAAGATGTCCGTGACCAGCCTTAACTCTGGGTGAATGGAGCCTGAAAGCACTCAGGGAAGTTTTCTTTTTCTGATTGCCATACACAAGCATGCTTCTTTTATTCACACACACCCTTCCTGGGAGGAACGGCTGTCTGCTTTTCTATTAGCAATGGTGGCTTAGTGGTTAAGACGCTGAACTTGACTGCTTACTTACAGGTTAGCACATGGATGCCCAAACTACGGCCCATGGGCCAGATATGACCCCTGAAGCCATTCCATCAGACCTGTGACACCCTCGCCAAACCAGGAAATGAATACAGACACTTCTGCGCATGCCTCTGCATCTGTATTCACTTCCTGGTTTGGCATGGATGTGCTTGTGCATGCGCAGAAGCATCTGTGCTGGAACCAGGGAGTCAATATGGCTGCTTTCACGCATGCGCAGATGCGCCCGTGCCAAACCAGGAAGTGAACATGGACGCGCATGCGCAAACACGTCCTGTTCTGGGGGCGTGGTCTAGCCCCCTCAGCTGTTCTGGAGGCATGGTCAGGCCCTGGCCCAAAAAGTTTGGGCACCCCTGGGTTAGCAGTTTGAGGCCTGAGTGCTGCATGATGGAGTGAGCTCCCGTCTTTCTCCCACCTCCTGCCAACCTAGCAGTTCGAAAGCAAGAAGTTGCAAGTAGGTAAATAGGTACCATTTTGGTGGGAAAGGTAACAGTGCTCAGTGGGAAAGGTAACAGTGCTCGGCTGGCTTTTGAGCAAGGAGGACCTTACTTTACCTAAAGTGCATTGGCCATTTCGACTTCATTTGAATCTGAAAAGTGGAGAAATTATGTTTGCTTATAGCCCCAGCTTTTTGCTGGGCAGAATAATTAAAAAGTTATTGAGGAGCAACTAATCTGAATTAAGCAGACTAGCGTGCATGTTTTAGAATGCTTTTTTTGCAAGACTGAATTTAAAGGGGGGCTCAGGCTGGCAGTCTATTTCAAGCACAGGGTGTGATCCACATAATGCCAAAAACTGGTGAATCTGCTGAATTTTTCATTCCTGATTAACCATTGCCTGTCTGGAATAAACAAAACAAACAAACCAGGTTTTTTGTGCAGGGTTCAGCTCCCCAATTACTAAAAAGAAGCTAATTTCTCTCCCCATTCCATTAATTAAAAAATTAGGACCTTTAGTTATTTGTATTTCTATTGAAGAGACTACTAGGAGAACTGAGGTTTCTGCTTTTTGTTGCCCTGTGCTCTTTGTTTTGGCAGTCCCAAAGATAAGGAGAAATTGGATTCTAACTCTTTCAAATGCAGCACTCTTAACAAATTGTACCATAGAGCTGCCTTGTGTGGCTGAATCGTTTTAATTAAAGTTACAGCAATTAGCTGATGGTTTATATGGTCTTGAAAGGTTTTACTCAAAAAGTCTCCTGTGATTAATTAGGCAACAGAGGCGTTAACTTGTCCTTTTGGAGCTTGAAAAAGAGAGAGGACAGAGTCCAACCACCAAGGTGTCATCTTTTGATTAAATACTTAAGAAATAATGCTTCTTTTCGTATAGGTTATATTGCAAAGTGCTTCAGAAAAGAGCATGCTTTTCTCTTAACATTTTTAGTAATATGCAAATATATGCAGCTACCCCATTCCTTTAATCAGGCAGGATTGATTTCATGTAAAAGGAGGTGGGGTACTTTAACAGCATACTCAAGTAACCTTGTGAACCAAGTCGTCTTGCCTACATTTGATAAATGTGCCAGCAGGATAGTGTATCCACGTAAAAACAAGACAATAGGACACTGGCTGAACTGTAGTAGTCCTAACAACGGTCTTGCAGGGTAGACCATTCTATATTATCCTTATATTGCAGGGGTATGGCGGGATCAGAAGATTCTAGGTGTGATGTGCATTAGACCGCTGTGTGTCATTTGTTGAGCACAACAAACCATGCTCCTCTGTCATCCGCCATCCTCCAGAGTCTGCCCAGATCTACACCCACTGCATCAACGATGCTGTCTAACCATCTCATCCTCTGCTGCCCACTTTTACTTTTCCCTTCAATCGTTATTAGCATCAGGGCCTTCTCCAGTGAGTCCTCTCTTCTCATTTGGTGGCCAAAGTATTTGAGCTTCAGGTTCAGTATCTGACCTTCCAAGGAGCAGTAAGGGTTGATTTCCTTTAGGATTGGCTGATTTGATCTCCTTGCAAGTCCTGGAAACTCTCAAAAGTCTTCTCCAGCATCTCTGTTCAAAGGTGGCATGGATATGCATAAATAGAAGAATTTGCTCACAAAATTGTGGCTTTAGGTGTCTGAGAATTCATGCAGTGATCTTTTCCCGCCTTAAGCTGTACTTTTAATGAGGCTTTTAGCCAATTAATGATAATCACCTGCTCCCTTAATATGAAAACTATTTTATATGGCATATTTCACAAACTACCAACACCTGATTAAGTCTCTGTCTTTTTGAAGTATTGAAGGAAGTGAGAGAATTTGCATATTTATTAATAACGTACCATGGGATTAAACAGAATTTGCAGTTCAGTTAACAAAAAGTTCCATTATGTCCTTTAGTCTGAAAAAGCTTCAGGATTAATTTTTTTTAAAAAAAATCCTGTTTTAATAATATGCAGAACAAAAGTAGCTTGATAAGAGGAATAGGAGCTCCTCTAACTTGTAGCCCTAACAGTTAATCAACTAAAGCTGTAGTTGACGTGTTGCATATTAAAATTTAATCAGTAGACCAACTCTGGCTTTAATTGACGCTGGTTGGCTTTATTTGCCCATGTGAAGCAAAGGGAGATATGAAATGTTCTTAGTTAACACTTGCAAGCCAGGGCTGGGGGAGTTTCATTGAAGAGATAATTGTAGATTTAGATATTATCCCCCAAAAACATCTGGTGCAGGAAATCTAATTCTTCTGCCGTATCCGAATCCGAATATTGGCGATCCTCATGGCAATACGTAGAAGGGACCAAAACATTCTCCGGTCAAATAACACTCATACGCCACCCCACACTCACCAATATCGACGTTTGTAGCCCCTGCATATTAGCATTTCTTGTGATGTTGTTTGATCTTGAATTTGTGTGTTGAAAAATAACACCCTTGCATCCAGTCTGTTCAAAAACCTTTCCTTGACCTCCTGAAGGTCCACCTGTCAAAAGCTCCAACTAGGACAATGCAGAGTTTTTAAAAAGTCAGAACCAGAGCTTCGGGTACAAGGATTCTCTTCTGAGTTCCTTGGAAGGTGTTCACCGAAGAGACAAGTTTGCCAGGTGTCTTGGCACGCCTCACTGTGATCCTTTTAAAGCCTCAAAATACACTTGAGGACTAGGATAGCCTCTCCTGACCCTCACACCTTGCTGTCATACACCAGTTTGCACTGGCGACGTGCTTATAATTAACAGGCATGAATTTCTCGATGAATACCATCTTCATACACAGTGGCACCGTTTTAAATTTAGAAGGCTGGGGTTTGCCCATCCCGAGGATTAGTGTGGGAGATTTAGTATGGAAACATGCACACAGTTAACTCAAGGACACCTTGGTGGTTAGGCAGGACAAGGAGGGGGAAAATACTGTTACCGCAAGACATCTCTACCCCTTTCCAACCTGCCCTCAAAACAGGATAATTGTGCCAGGTGTTCTCTGCCCCCTCAAGATAGGGCTGCATCCTGCTGTGTGGATTGTTTGAGTCTGACATCTAAAGGAAAATAGTAGCCCCTACCATGACAGAGCCAAACCTTTTTACATGTGTAATTTAGCTTAATGGATATCTTAACCTATGGCTAGAGGTTTTACCTTTTCACAGTCCTGAACAAGCGATTCCTGCTTTTGTTTTGATAGCACGGACAGTTATAAAGAGCTCAGGTTTGTTTGTTTTTAGTGAAGGTTGCAGGAGAAATCAAAGGCTGATAAAAGGGAATCAGATAATGAAATAACAAAAAGAAGACAAAACATTGTGATATAACAATTAGCAATTGCGCTTATATACCGCCCCTTAACGTTAGTGTGAACTCTCTGCAGTTCACAAGGTAATCGGTATTCTGCCCCAAACGTGCTGGGTACTCATTTCACCAACTTTGGAAGGATGGAAGGCTGATCTTGGATCCTCATCAGGATCAAACTCATAATGTTTGCAGTTTGGGCTGCAGTACTACAGTCTGCAGTACTACAGGGACTGCAGTGGCTCAAGTGGCTAAGACGCTGACTGGGAAGCGGAAGGTCAGCAGTTCCCTTTCCGAGTACAGCAGGACGGAAATGAGCTCCCATCTTCGTCCCAGCTCCTGCCAACCTAGCAGTTCGAAAGCAAGAAATTGCAAGTAGATAAATAGGGACCACTTCAGTGGGAAGGTAACAGCGTTCCGTGCGCTCCGGTGTCTAGCCATGCTTGCCACATGTCCACGGAAATGTCTGCAGAAGCAGACAGCGCTGGCTCTTCAGCTTAGAAACAGAGATGAGCACTGCATCCTAGAGTCAGATACCACTGGCTTTTGAGCAAGGGAAACCTTTACCTTTACCTTACTACAGTCTTAACCACTGTGCCACCAGGGCTCTTCTATAAGGACTAACTGCTATATTTTAGTAAAGACGTAATAGGAAGACTGTGGCCAAGAAGAAGGGACGATTGGTTAGGAGACACAAATTGCAAGTTCTTTTCTTTTAAAAGCTTTGTTCTTTATAAAGTGACAATGGTTAGTAGGTAAAGGAACCCCAGGATATAGGTAACAACTACAGATACATCACAATAGTTGTGGCTTTACACTATTTTGTAATGAGTTAAGAAC
Organism: Bradypodion ventrale; assembly: GCA_035047345.1. Taxonomy (NCBI): domain Eukaryota; kingdom Metazoa; phylum Chordata; class Lepidosauria; order Squamata; family Chamaeleonidae; genus Bradypodion; species Bradypodion ventrale. The sequence goes on along the minus strand of JAWDJE010000006.1, from coordinate 132,286,220 downwards.
CCGTGACTAACATTTAATCCTTTGAGATGAGTTTGAGGGATGATAAATTTCAAAGTTGTTGTAAAGTTTGTTGATATAATAAAAGCAAAGCAGTTTGACTTCTCAGAAGAACATAATAAATGTTGTTTACAGGGTGTCCCAAAAATTGCCATACGTAGGAAAAATTTCATAACAACAGATATCTTGGAACGTGCTTGCCATGAATGGGGGAGAAGACTTCGTGTAGGTGTGTAGAAAGAGCTGGCCAACGTGTACAGAACCTTTTGTAAAGATTTTGCAATGAATATTTTTGCACAATTGTGAATATTTTGCACAATTTCCCATTTCCCCTATGTATGGTGACTATTGGGACACCCTTTATTATGCGGTATTTCACAGGATTAGGAGTGGAAGCAACTGGCAAAGGTTACTGAGATAATGTTTATGTGTAAAGCTCTTTATAGAAATATTAAACAATATTGTTGTTATGGTATTTTTACTGTTGTTACTGGTACCACTAATGTTGTTATTGCTGCAACTCAATAATCTATCAGCTTTGATCACTTGGTTCTGAAAATAAACTCTAAGCTTTATCATCTTCAGTTCCTTGTTTAATTCACAAACAAGTATTGTATAGGGTACATTTTTAGAAAACACGGCATACTATTTCCTCTTAAGGAATCAGAGTTCTTAATTTCTAACTAAATGTAAGAGTAAGAGCCTATGGCTGAAATCCTGTTGCTTAGTATAGTAAGTTGTAACTAGAGTTGACCCATGGAATCAGTAGGGATTTGATGTGTTAACTCTTCCAGAAGTTTTGTTGATTCTATGAGCCCATTCTGGTTGTGACTTACTATGCGGGATTTCAGCCATAGTTGACTATACGGAGGTTCTCAGTAGAGTCCTGTTTGATGGATTGAACATGGAAATGCTACTGTTTGAAGGGAGATGCTCTCCATTGTTTGTGAAGAGGAAAAGAGCTGTTCACTTTAGGAGCTTGGAGATATTTCTGAGCCCTTCTGCAGGAGGTAGCCTTTTGTCAGGAAAGACTACAAACTGAGGTCAACAGCGCTCTTAAAGCTTTCCTGGTTGTTCTTCTTGCCACCAGTCTTAGAGAATTAATGGAAAGTGGTGTTTTCTTCATTAATGATTCATATCCTTACCACTCTGTTTTACAGAAATATTTCTGTATCTTTCCATCTCCATTTAGAAAATCACCTTATCACAAATAGCTAATTGCCTTTTCTTTCCTAAGAAATACATAATGTATTTTTTCTTTTGTTTTCCAACAAAGGTATAAGCAACTTTAATGCTTTTTGTATGTGTTTCTCCTGCCAAACCTAGGCACAGTCTTGAAAATAGCAGGAATCTTTTGACGTTTATAATTCCTAAGTTTACATCCCATCTTTCCTCCATGGCTCTTAATCACCATATATCACCTGTGAGTAGGTTTGACTAAGGGTTTTACTGGCCCAAATGTGTCAAGTGACTCTCATCATAACTAATAAGAATTTTAACAACGGTTTACTAGAATAGAACAAAGTGTGATAAAATCTTACTATACAAACAGTGGCAAGTGCTTTAAAAAGCATAATAAGTAAAAGTTACTCCTTTATTTATAACCCATAGAAATGTATTTAAAGTGGCCAAAATCCTGTTTTGGGAATTGTGGCAAGTTAAGAAGTTCTTGACTTGTGGCAATTCACCAATAAGATTTACACAGTTTGCATTACAATAGTAGGTAGAATTCATAGGATTTTGGATACTATTATATGTTAGTATATATATATCTAGCATATGTGTGCATATGTATGTTGCATATACATGCACAGACATACTAGTTACTTTATTGTGAACATAATAGAAGTTAGCTTGTCCAGGAAGAGAAATGATCAGATTTTAATGGGTGAAATTTCTACTCTCCACTGGGAAGCATTCAGACACACAGTCACTGATCTGTTGCTAAAAGCAGAACATGGTTCTATGTTGACCTTCTTTTCCCCACTTATTAGCAGTCCAACTACTTTCCACTGCTTTCTCATCTTTATTTGTTTCATTTTACACAGACTACGAGCCCTGTAAAGTCGAGATTCATCCTTCCTGTCTTCTTCAGGACAGTAATACCATGGTTTTTTCCCCTATTTCTTCCCCTCTAGAAAGAAATCCAAGCCATGAGTCAATGCAATCATCCAAACATCGTATCCTACTATACGTCCTTTGTAGTGAAAGATGAACTCTGGTTAGTGATGAAGCTTCTCAGTGGAGGTATGTATATGTTGTTAAGAGTATGTGTGTATGCGTTGATAAAAAAATGTTTTAGTTGCAGTATATTTTCATAAGCTTTTTTAAAAAAATAGCAACGAGTGGCAATTTGAAAATCTTGTATTATGTACATTTCTAAAAAGATTTTTTGGCATGTACTGAAAAGTGCTCAGACTACAATGGCTTGATTGACATTTAATGGTTAATAATTTTGTGTCAGAAATTATTCTGGGTTGAAAGGATTTTTTTCTGGAGAAACTCTGCGCAGGGGATGCTCGAATGAGGCTCCTTTCATGTCCCCAAGATCTTTACCACCAAAGTGGTCCCTATTTATCTACTTGCAATTTCTTGCTTTCAAGCTGCTAGGTTGGCAGGAGCTGGGACAGATGACGGGAGCTCAAACCGTCATGCAGTACCCAGGTCTCGAACTGCCAACTTGCCGGCCTTCCAGCTAACAAGGCAAGCTTCTTAACCACTGAGCCACCGCAGCCCCTTATTTAATGGTGAAGTCACAGGTTATCTGTGGTGGTTGTGCTGCACACTCATATGACACACAGTGCACTGGTTCAGCATACTATAATTAGCAGTAATCCTAATTAGACAAAGCATTGCTTGGTCAAATAGTGTTTCCCTCTTCTGAATCTCTCAAGTGATATACAATAAAATGGATAAAACATACTTTTAAAACAGATTTAAAAGCATGTTTTAAAAAAACAATTTTAAAATGGCTAAAAACTCATATGGCGTAAATTTGGAAACTCATCTGTGTTTCATATACATCATAATTCAACATATTAAAATGCCATGAATTGAGATTTGCTTTAGCCAGGAAATGAGGTAAGAATGGGGGCCTCGAGGCCATTACACATCAACTATGTTGGTAGATAAAATGACATTTTTGTGTGAATGTTTTCTTTCCAATCTTCACCAAATCCAAACTCTGTATTCTAGTAAAGGCCTCCCTGGCCTCCCTCAAAAGCCAGTCTTGTCCAACTCTAAGAGAGGGTGTTTACTCTGTTTGCCATACTCTGATTACGAACTGCTGACCTGGCGACCTTCCGGTCATCAAACTCAGTGTCTAATACAGGATCTGTTCTTGTCCAGGGGTCATTGAATAGTATCACGTGAGTGATTAGAAAAGCGCCTGTTGGATTTAATAATCAGAGAATAAATGTGGTCACTATACACATTTGAAATGTTGCAATGGTTTGTAAGAGTTAGGCCCGTGCTGGTGAACCTTGGCATTCCAGATGTTCTTGGACTTCAATTCCCAGAAGCCCAAGTCCCCATGAATCCGCACGAACGGGTTTATTGCGATTCATCCGGGCGCGTTTTACTTCCGCTTCCAGGAGCGACGAGGGTGGCGCGGGTCAGATGAATTGCAGTAAACCCGTTTGTGCAGATTCATGGGGACTTAGGCTTCTGGGAATTGAAGTCCAAGAACATCTGGAGTGCCAAGGTTCACCATCATGGAATTAGGCTGTAGTTTTCAAACATTTAATAATAGCCCAATCAATTGCATTCAGTCAACCCTGACAGATGCATATTTTAAAAATAGTAGGAATAAAGACATTCAAAGAGCCAATAGTGGATCAGAGAAAAGGTTTATGTTCAGCTTTTATTTCACAGTCACATGCCATACGATACAATACGATACAATACGATACAATTTTAATTTATACCCCGCCTTTCTCGGCCAAGGCTGACTCAAGGCGGCAACAACATATCAATATCAATACAATATCACAAGATAATGAGTACAGCAGAGCGTCTTTTTTATTCCATATCATGTAATATTGAGAGATAGTGTGGTTCCAATACTGGAAATAGTACATAGATATCGTGATAAATGATCAGATTAGGTATACTATGCATAGACATATCTAGTCTATTTTTAAAGCAGCAGAAGATTGTAGCTATTGTATAACAGTAATAAAGTGCATAATAATACCCTTTTAGTGTCGATGCGCTACAGCACATGTGTTTGGGCAACCATTTTATGTTCCTCCTCAGGGATGTCGTCTTTCTAAAAGAAGTAGACTGAGCCTGGGGCCCAGTCTGCCATCTCTGATCTGGTGCAGCCACAAGATAGAACATTTAGAAAGCCATGTTCACTGCCAACCAGTTAGTGGTCCATTTTCTTATTATCTGTCCTGAAATTAAGAGGGCATTACGGTATTACAGGTTTAACCACATGCCTTGTGAATATGGGCATCCTTCTCCTTTTCTGTCCTTTATCGTGGTTAAGGCATTGAGCTTGGTGGCCAGAAGGTCAGCAGGTTAGCAGTTCAAGACCTGAGTGCTGCACAGTGGAGTGAGATCCCATTGTCTGTCCCAGCTCCTGCCAACCTAACAGTTTGAAAGCAAGAAATTGCAAGTTAATAAATAGGTATCGCTTCAGCTGGAAAGGTTATGGTTCAGTCTCTTCCATGCAGCTCTGTTTTATCAAGAAACTTCTTCTGATGAACTGGTGACCTTTTTAGCAGGTGGCAGCTTCAGATCCTATCTCCCTTCTGAGGAACTTAATTACCTGTCTCTGAAGGTAAATCAAAGGTAAAGGTTTCCCTTGCTCGAAAGCCAGTCGTATCCGACTCTGGGGTTCAGTGCTCATCTCTGTTTCAAAGCCGAAGAGCCAGCGCTGTCTGTTTCTGCAGACATTTCCGTAGTCATGTGGCAGACATGACTAGGCACCAGAGCGCACGGGAACTATGTTGCCTTCCCACCGAAGTGGTCCCTATTTATCTACTTGCAATTTCTTGCTTTCGAACTGCTAGGTTGGCAGGAGCTGGGACAAAGATGGGAGCTCATTCCATCCTGCAATACTCGGGAATTGAACTGCTGACCTTTCGCCTCCCAGTCAGTGTCTTAGCCACTTGAGCCACTGCAGTCCCCTGTCTGAAGGGAAGGCATAATCCTTACTTAACCGTTCTGTAGAAGGCTATTCCGGCATGTGTCGTAAATCAACTTTTTATTGACCTTTCTTCTCTTCCCTTAGTTATCTTGTTAAATCTCCTTTTACCTGGCATTTTGAGAGGTAGAGAAGAAAAGGTTCCAAGACAATAACTATTTAGTTAACTGGTTTTTCAAATCTCGAATACTAGAAGAAATGCTAGTAGATTGTGTTCATCCCTAGGTTCCAGGAACATTATCTACATCAGTCTGGGTGCAGAGGAAACCACTGTCTGTTACAGACTTTGCTAGGATGCATTTTAGAAATAACATTGGGTATAAGCTGAATTTTAGGAAATATAGGAGATTGCTGTTTTAGTATATAACCTACCGGTATTTCCCCCCAGGTTGCATTGCCTTACTTACAGTGCTTCTTGGCTACCGCAGTGTATTTGCATGGGGCTGCCCCTGAAGAATGTTTGGAACCTTAAGTTGGTGTAATGTGTGATAGCATCTCACAGATGTTCTCCTGAATGCTCAAGAACTGTCTTGCATATTTAGCTCTGCACAACATTAGGAATATAATTGAATCCTCTGTGAGGAATTCCTAAATCCTGCTGAATCATCTTGGACAATGGCTAACATGGGGACTCTCTGTGTGGTCACAGGGGAGGATGGTCTATGGTAATCTGTACTGGCTGCCATGATGGGACATGGAGTTTTGGCATGTGCAAACAGCTTACTGCAAGAAAAAGTCAGTGTATAGATCAGGAGTTCTCAACCTTTTTAAGCCAGGGGTTGGGTCATGCTCCCTCAGACAGCTTCAGGGGCCGGACAGCCATTTTGCCACATGGCACTTCCTGGTGTGGTGGAGGCAGGGGGGGGGGGAGGGGGTGAGACATGAAATGGTGCTATGGGTCAGATGAAGTCCGTGGGCCGCAGATAGAGAATCCCTGGTATAGACTGTAAGCTCCTTGGAACTGAGAACCAAGTCTTTTTGCCTACATTCGGTAAATATGCCAGACCTTTCATTTATGTATGCTGTACTTGCTTATTTGTGTCTACAAACTTAATTTAATGTCCACTTTATCCCATTTTCCTTGTGGGGTGTTTCCATGTGCAGCATCATTCAGGAATTTGGTTTGGAAACAACGTGAGGGCAACAAGTCTAAACATAATTTATCTTAATAAGTCAGGCAAGAGTGAGCATCGAGGCAAATAAAAAAAGAAAATGTATGGGGTGGAGGATGAACTGCCCAGTCAGATAGCCATCTCTAAAAAAATAGTTCTGTAAGATCTATGATTCCTAGTTGGAAAGTAAGCCTCATGGAAAAGAGTGTGATATCTGTTTGACGACTACCATTCTAGCTGCTCCATGAAACTTTATTATTATTTTTCTGTGTTAGTGTGCTTTCTGTGTAGGAGTTGAGTAGAGCGTAAAATAGTACTCAGTGACCAAATCAAAGAAGGAAATTGTTTGGGGAGGACAACCAAATTTGGGAGAAGATTTAGAGTGGTTCGTGTCCAGTTTCGTGACTGGTTTTCTTGAAACGGCTTCTGCAATCAAAGTTCTTCTGTCCTAGAAGACAACAAGATCCACTGGATTCTGGTGGTTTTTTTCCTTGAAGTTCCTTGAAGCAGAGGAAGTTCTTCGAAGCTGAAAAAAAACTTCATTTTGCAGCCTTGGATATTCTCTAATAGCCTTCTTTAAATTGTGTCTTGTCAGCTGTGATCAATTCTTTCCCACAGGGAGTTCTGGGTGTGTCATTTCCTTTCCTAATGAAAGAATTTTAATTGCTCAGCAAAAATCCCACTCTCTAAGAAAGGAAAGGCGAATATGCTGCCTAATTCTAGATGTGTGAGAAGATCATGCTAGGACACTCAGATGCTTGCATTAGTGGAGAATTTTTCTCTTACAGTAATGAGCTGTCTCTGAGGTCTGTTTCTGTCCCCTCCAAAATAAAATAAAATGTGTCTGGAACTGTAGCTGAAACAGCAATTTCATTGATTCACAAGGCAACATAAATAAGCCTCTTAAGTTGCTCTTGTGGGCTATAGGCATAAATATTTAGCTCTTTGTGGGAGCTGGTCATTCAGAAGGTATTTGTCACAGAGAGAAGATGGCCTTTTAGTGCCTACTTCCACCAAATACTGGAGAATATTTTGATAGAAATTGTTCTGCAGTTATGTCACTATTTATTCGTTTTGAAGAGCAGCCTTTACAACACTTCCATTACTTTTTCTGCACCTCAGTCTTAAACTGGGTGGAAAATACCCATCAGAGGCCAGATTTCATCCCAATAATACATTGTAGGGGTGGTTAGTGGTTTATCCCATTGATAGGATCTGAAGCATTGATTATTTCCCCTCTTCAAATGTTATCCTCCCTTCTAAAGCATTTCCTATAGTACTCTTCAAATACCTGCATGGTGGTCATTAAGAGGAAGGGCAGGATCTGTTCTCAGTCACCCCAGTGTGCAGGACACATAATAATGGGCTCAGACTAAAATAAGCCAGATACAGTATAGGCTGAATATGTACAGTCAGAGCAGTACGAGAGTGGAACCAACTGCCTCGAGAGGTGGTGAGCACTCCAACATTGGAAGCATTCAAGAGAGAGATGGACACCCATCTGTCATATCTGCTTTGATTTGGATTCCTCCATTGATCAAGGGGTTGGACTCAGTGGTCTTAAAGGCCCCTTCCAACTAACTTATTCTATGATTTTGATGCTTTCTCTATTTTTACATTGTATGCTTGAAAAGGTGGCCCTTTTCTCATTCTTCAAGAAGAATCCTGCAAATCAGGAAGCCTGGGGTTTGTATGACATGGGAAGCTCCCTTCTGTTGCGTCAGTTTGTTGGGCCACCCAGCTCCGTGTTAATCTGTTCTCAGTGGTACTGGTTCCCCAAGGTTTCAGACAAGATGAGTTTCTCAAAACCTAACCTGAAGATGTTGGGGATTAGAGTTGTGTAGCTTTGTGGTTTTGGATGACAAGAATTCCACAGGTAGCTCTGTGAGGAAAGCAAAGCCATTCCACTTCCAAGATACTGTCTGATCTCAAAGTCTCTAATGGCAAGAAAGTTAGAAGACAATGCCCTTTTCAGGACTTTTCCATCTTCAAAAGAGATTGAAAATTGGGAGGCCATATCAGTGCAAATATACTGCGCTAAGTGGAATGCTACCTGACTTAATATAAGATAGGATTCTATATTTTTAAAACAGTATAATTTGAAAAATGCATGCATGCATGCATGCATGCATGCGCACGCGCACACACTGCTGCTTGATTAATTGGATGTGTCTTTGTCTGTATTAATTATAGCTGGAATTTACTTTGGCTTTTGTTAAGTATAAGGGTCATTTGTGGGTTCAAGGTAGGAATAAAACTACGTTGTCCTCTCATCGTTTGCTGTCTGCTTAGTGAAGTAAGTAGGAAGACAGTTTGATGATGCACAGTTAGAAAAAGATTCTTTCCTAGCCATGTGGAACTTGCAAGCAATAATAAGCAAGCAAGGTTGCTTTAAAAGTACTGAGGCATGGTTTCTTCTGTGTGCCAGCTAATTTTCTGCCTGCATTTAACAGTTAAGGCTATTAAATTATTAAACTACTGCATTAAATAATGCTTGGGAGTCAGATGTGAAGAACAGTGCTTATATGAAAATTCTGGATGAAGACTTGCCCATCTTTGCTCGCTTGACTTTCTCTGTCACAAACACTTTCTGTGTCTAGGAAGGCTTTGGAGTAGTTAAGTTAGCTGTAAGAACTGACTTGTAGTAAAACTAATAGAGCTTTCAAGATAAGTGAGATATTTAAGGAGTGATTTTACCAGTTCTTCTGCCTCAGTGAGTTTCCACAGCCAAGTGGGGATTTGAACCAATATCTCCAGAGTCCTAGTCCATCATCAACTCTATCCACTACATGGCGAAGAAAGTCGAGCCTTTTGAAATAAACAAGCTCCCCTATGCTTTTTAAACATCATGTGTTTTGGCAAGTCACAACTGTAAGCCGTGTTATGACCATTCTTTATGCAGGCATATCCAAGTGTCATTTTGAGGCTAGCTGTCATTTTGGACTTAATCAGCCATCAAAATAAATACTGTTTAAATCTCAGTTATGAAGAGGGCTGTGCTTAAGGACTCTAAGCTTTTCAGAGTTGCTGAGACATGTCAGAACAAGAAATCTCCCCCACCCTGCAATGTTAATCCATGAGCTAAAGCAAAGTGAACTCTTAAACTTTTATTCTAAATTAAATCATTGCGGCGACATCCGTGGCATGTTAACTGTCTTATGGTTTTAAAGGAACTTTACTGCTAAAAATCAGATGAGGTTCAACTCTTGGTATGCATTTAAGATGATGACTCGACTCTCGGAATCTTTTCCGAAAGCCCATTACTGTTGCTGACACTTAATTTAGTCACAGAAATGATTTCTATGTAATCGTGGAGGGTAAAGCTGGGCAGAACGAATGTCTGACATGCTCAGCCTTGAAGTCAACGTTGCTTAAACCTCTCATGCAAAAACCCCTTGAGAAGGATATATCTGTCTTTCAATCCAATCTTGTTTCTTTTCCCTCCCTCCTTATTGTAACCAGCTATTGCCATGATTTTCCACCTGAGATATATCCAGTTATCTCTTTTTAATAATGGGCTCTTTCTCTGCATTTAGCAGAATTAAGCAGTAGAATTATCAGTTGATAGAATGATGGGCACTCGGCCTCTAAAAGGTTTGCCATCACTGGAGGATGTTCCTCTTTCTTCCTAACTGTTTTATTCTCTCAATAGTCACATCAGGTGGATCATACTGAGTACTGTTCTCAGGCTTCCATTCATCTCGTTAGCTTTGTGATCTGAGTTAGGAATTTCAATCCATCTCTCTCTTATTTGATATTTCCAGCCACTACCACACTGCCTCTCAGTGACAGCTGCATGAAAGCTCCACTTTCAGAGATGTTTTGGGGGCAGATAAAATATTACACTTCAAAAGCTTGTACACCTACGGTGTCTAATTATTGGCTCTGCTATCCAGGTTAACTAGAGAGCCTCTCTATTGTTCAGTGGGAGAGCAATAAGGTGAATTCATCAAGATACCTTCTTGTCTTACTGCTTGTTCAGGAGTATTAGATGTGTTGCAAAGAGTTTTGGCTGACCTGTGGGCCACCCATTCAACATTAAGCATGTAAATCTCTATCAAAGAACGAAGTTGTTTCATGGCTGATTCCAGGCTTTGGAACTCTACTGAGATACTGCTAGGATGGCTTGTTGCTTCCCTTATATTTGTCCCTTTCTGACAGGTAAAAGTCTGTATATTCAATGAAGTCTTTGACAACAGAATGCTACTTTTGAGTGGGTGGGTGCCGCATTTTCTTTTTGGAGACTGTTTTGCATTTTGATGCTTTTATTACATGTTTTGATTGTATCTGTTCTGTTTTATTACCTTGTGTACCATCTGGATGGATGGATGAATGAATCAGATCAACTAAGCAGGAAGATTGTTATTCTTGAAGGCAATTGATTGTGTAAGGAAATACTTCTTCCATTAACTAATATTTTCATCTTTCTTCCATGTAGGATCTGTTTTGGATGTTATTAAGCACATTATAGCAAAAGGAGAACACAAGAACGGAGTCTTGGATGAACCAGCAATAGCCACGATCTTGAAGGAGGTCTTGGAAGGATTGGAATACCTGCATAAAAACGGACAAATCCACAGGTTGATCTCTTTATTGCATTTTATACCCCTTGCATATCTACATAGTGCTTCTCATGAAACCAAAGTGAATTTCCGTCTATCCCTTTTGTGAGTTAGGTCACACTTATTTGCCTCTCTCGTATTAGGGACTCTTGCTTGACTGTGTCATTCTGAGCTAGGTTTGAAATTGCAGATTACAAGTGTTTTAAATCCCAGCAGTCTGTGCATGGGGCTCACTTTAGTGCTGTGTCAAATTTATCTTTGCTTGTTGATGTTCTGCATGGTATAACCAGCATCTACAGTGTCCCTTCAGTGTGATTTGCTTTGGCTAGGCTTCATTTGTTCATTGCACCTGCCGTGACTTATGTGGTTTCCTCTTATGCACGTCGAAATCAGCAGTAGGGTTCCTGCCCATTGTTACCAACAGTCATACAATTGTTATAGTCATCATTTTCCCTGATAAAATCTGTGAAACGATGCTATGCTAGATATTAGAATTTTCTACATACTGTACAATGTTCATCAACAGCCATGCCTGTGATCATAAGTGGAATTTTACCCAGCATTTGCACAGTGGGAATTTTAAGGGTGTGTGAAAAGCAGATATTGGCTGAAATTCGTAGTAAGCTGCAACTAGCTTAGGCCCTGTTGAATCATTTGGGGGTGGTGGTGGTCAGTAAACACCTCTTTTAAGTTCCATTGATTTAATGGGTCTATTTTAGATGCAACTTTGCCATGCTAAGCACAAGATTTCAGCCCTTGTCATATGAAAGCTCATCCGTTTGAAAACTCATACCCAGTGATCATTGCTTTCGGAGCACGTCTGCTGTCATCCTGGAAACGAAGCAAAATAAGAGCTGGGTTAGGATGTGAACTGAAGGGTTTTGTGTTTCATTGGAATAAATAAACTCCAAGAAGTTTATCCAAGTTAGCATAATGAAATGATTGTTCAGGCCTGTTGCAGTAGAAGACTTGAGTCATAGATCACACCTTTGGTAGAAAAGCAGCCCAGTACAATTGGAGTCTTAGTGTGGCCAGGGTGAATGCAGTTAGCACATCTGGCCAAATTTTGCACGTAGCTTACTGGCAGGGTGCAGAGCAGTGGTTCCCAACCTTTTTTTGGCCATGCCCCACCTAAGCATCTCTAAAATCCTGATTTCCCCCCCTCCTGTGACATATAAACACCTATTCATCTGGAGGAAGCCTAAAAAGCCATTAACTTGGTCTAAACAAACTTAATAAGTTAATAACCCATTCTCAGTTTGCCTTCCTGTGGGGTGTGTGTCCCACGTTGGGAACCATATGTGTAGAGTCTTTTTTTAGTTACTGTACTGTGTTATCTGTAGGGAGAGAGGATAGATTAGCATAAGAGTGAGCAGATGGGGCTTCATGAGATGTTTCGGTGACATTAGACCTTGTGTAATGGATGGTGTTAATGTAAACAATAGGAATAGCTTTTTAATTGCCAAATACATTAGGAAGTGAATGACCTCATGTCACAACAACTTAAATCAGGCTGTAATGTCTCTTATTCCTATAGAAACAAGCCAGATTTGCAGCTTTCCTTCCTAATGCTTTCAGTGTGTTTCATTATTTGAGGCAAGTGAGAATTTCAAATAATATACACTTAAGACAGTTCTAGCTGGCTGGATAGCTCAGTGGCTAGTGGTTCCCAACATGGGGCACATGCCTCACAGGGAGGGGGGGAGCCCTTCAATTCCCAGAAGTCAATACATTGGTTGATCAGTGCTTTGGGGAATTGACTTAAGCTTCTGGGAATTGAAGTCCAAAAAACTAAGGTTGGCAAACACTGCTCTAAGGAGAAGGACCGGCTTGCATTGCTTTGGGAAAGTGGCACAATTCCAGGGCGCCCCAAAAAGAGGGGAATCATAAACCACTTCTGTGTGTTTCCTACCTAGAAAACCTTGGAAAGGATTACTATGTCAGAGTTGACTTGATACCGTAGTTATTTTAAAATACTGTAGTGTTGAACTGACCACTGTGTCTGTACCACTGATCGAGTTCGGCAAATCACTTTCTGGTCCCTGAGCCCTTTTGGCACACAAAGTCCTCATCTGCCCCAGGACAGTATTGATGTAGCTGCTGCCTTTCATCAAGATGGGTTCAAGTGGGGCTCAATCCACTTGGGGACCATCACCCTTCCCTGTGGACTTGGCCACCCAAGGCCGTTAGTCCTCAGGGCTGTTGGGTTAGTTAATCACTGCCTCACAATTGACATTGAGTTGCTGACAGTTGGGTCTACTCTTTTACCATACCAGGATAACCTGGCTACAATCCAGACCCTGAGATAGTTTGCGGAATTGTTGTGAAGGTAGAATGGGAAGAAAAGCTGTGTGTACCAACTTGAGCTTGTTGGAGGGAAGGAAGGAAATAAATCTAACAAATAAATAATAGTAAATTTAACAAGATAGTTTGGTCTCAGATTTACCCAAATCACCCTAGACCAGTGGTGGCGAACCTATGGCATGCGGGCCAGAGGGGGCACACACAACCCTCTTTTTTTGGGGGGGTGCGCCATTGCCCTGGTGAGTTGTGGTGACTAGACACCCCCTCCTGTACTTACAATTGTGTGTGTGTGTGTCTGTAAGTGCCCAAGGAGGAGGCATGTATGCATGCACTGCGCATGCGCGCACACCCATGTGATGTTGCCAGTGTGCCTCGAGCAGTGCAGGTGTGACATCACCAGCAGACCTCAAGTGGCACCGGAGCAGTGCCTGTCCACGCGCCACCTCTGCCTCTTTGGGCACTCAGTCTCTAAAAGGTTTGCCATCACTGTCACCTAGGCACTCAGTCTCTAAAAGGTTGACCCTCCAGGTGAATTGTTGTGCTTGCTTTAACCCTTCCCCTCCTGCAGCCCTGCACCAAGGAGGAATTAAACCCACAACTGTGGCTTGAGCTCTGTGACAAAGGGAGAACAGAGATTGCTGCCAGGCATGGGTGACAACAGCCAGTTGATATGACAAATATTTTACACGCCTCCCAACCCTTGATGCTTGACTTGCCTGTGCTTTTGTCATGGATTATCAAGTATCCAGCTGCTTGATTGATGATCTCCCCCACCATCATCCTGGGTAATCTGTAACCAAAGCAAATGCAAGCATTGCTAAGAAGTTACCAACCCAAATTCAGAACTTTTAAACCCTCTCAGGTGGTGTGGTTTTAAAAAGCAAGTGCTTTCTGACAAGCCAGTTTAGCTGGGCTTAATGTTTGCAGATTGCCTCTTGTTTCCTGGAAGGCTGCCTCTGAGTTGATGATCTGCTCTTGTGAAACCGAATATTTTGAGAAGCTTTAGAGAGTTAGCTGTAATTATACATATATGTGTGTGTTTTTAAAAAGTAGTTTCGCTTGCTTTACAGCTCTAGGACGGGGTGTCTAAATTACGGCCCATGGACTGCAGTGACAGGGCTTCTGAAACACATGACCGGCCCACAACCTGAAAAGTTTGGGCACCCCACTCTAGGAAATTTTTCCTGTGGTATGTTGTACCTCTGGGACTTTGCAGATGCTCTGAAGTCATTGAAAGTCTGTGCTACATAAATATATGTTCACTAAAATCTTTTGGAGGACAGTTAGGATTCAATGTCAGCAGCCAAATATGTGCACATATGTGCAAAACACTGCCATAAACGACAGCCGCGGGTGCATTTACAACATTGTTTTACACATGCACTGGTGCGTTCTGCTTCCGGCAGCAGCGCAAGTTGGATCTGGCCCATGGGCCGTTGTTTGGACACCCCTGCTCTAAAATAACAGGCATTTTTTATCTTCGACTACTGGGGCTTTGTCTCCTGACTGGCTTCCAAAGAGCTCTGGCATAGCATCTCTTTGGAAATGTCAGTTCCTTCATGCTTAAACGCACTCCCTTCCTTTGAAATCTCTATTTGAAATCCCAAATCTGAACTATGCAAAGTCAGGAAAACATCAGCAACCAGTTTCTTTGGACCCCAAGAATCATAGGATCTTAGCCTGGCTGTTGTATTAGGATTCCAGCTTGTGTTTCTTGGATGCTGAGTGATGTTTTGACAAGATTGCTTACAGACGTTGTGAGTTTTGTATTTGTTTAAGAGCGGGAGGGGAAAATCCATCCTGCACAGGATTGCTATGGGCCACCTTGTGTAGTAGTTGTGTGTTACTTACTGTCTTGTATGTGATTCTTTCTCTCTCTGCTTTCCCTTCCAGCCTTAGGGATTTTTATTTTATTTTATTTTATTTTGCTCAAAAGGATCTGAAAGAGGAGAAATCCAGTGGGAACCAGACAGGCCAGGAGAAAGGACTGAAATAAGTTAATGCAAACATCTGGTGCCTGGTCTGTGCTCCAGAATGTTGTACAGGAGGCTGGTGTTGATTGACAGCCGTTCTATTGTGGATGTGAAATCTAAGGGTTTTGTTGATCCTTCTAGACTCTTTATTTCGGCTCATGTAGCCCAAAATATAAAGCAACCACCTCCATTTCTGGGTTCTGCTATTAGATAGCTTCTTTTATGGTCTTTTTCTATTCAGCTTGGTTCGAAATCGTGGTTAAAATAGGTATCTTGTTTATCCAATGAATATTGGTGCTGATTTTGCCCTTAAGGTGGGAGTGAGGGCATGGAGGAGTGCATGATTTGATTTGAAATTTAATTTATATACCGCAATTCTCTGTTCAAGGAGCGACTCAATGCAGTTTACAAGTTACAGGTTCCAGCATAAAAATATCACAATAAATATCACAAAAAAATACAGTATATCACAGTACAATACAGTAAAATCAATAAGATGCAAAAAAATCAAATAAGAACATACATATACAAAATATATAATAAGAATGCAATAATACAATATAAGCCGACAAAGGCAATCCGAACCCCCCCCCCCCAAACAAACAAACTAATAATGGGGGAAGGAGCTCCGTGTCTCGGCTGAGGGCTGAATACAAAATTCAAAATACTAACTGTTCAAGTACAATTCATTACACAGTTACGCCAAAATACAAGGTACAATAAACAAGTACAAATATAAATTATACAAAATACCATTAAATACAGTACTGATCAATTGCATAAACCCTCACCTCCCTCACGTCCGCAAAAAATCCTTGGCTCCTAAACATCCTCGCCGGAGCCCTATAGCCCCACCGTGGGGGGAAAAACAGTTCCCGCTGGGCTCTCACCTTTTACGTCCTGTGTCCTGGCCATTGCTATGCAACACACACACACACACACACACACACACACACACACACACACACACACACACACACACACACACACACACACACACACACACACACACACACACACACACACACACACACACACACTGTTTGGTTGCATTCTGAGCCCATCGTTTAAAAGCAGGAGCATATACCGTACAGTGGACACTCGTTTAACAAACGTCTCACTTAACACAAAATGTGCATAACAAAAGGAAATCTATAGAAAATAGTGGCCCGTTAACAACCCCCCATGGATTTATTGGGTTTCAATGCATTCCTATGGGAAACTTTCGGTTAACAAATTTTGCTTTTCAATGCATTCCTATGAGAAATTGCATTCCTATGGGAAGTTAGCTTTACAAATTTTCCCTAGTACAAAAGGTCCTGGAGAATGCATTAAATTTGTAAAGCAATGGCCTACTGTATGTGTGCTCTGCGCTTCTTGTATCGCTGCCCAGGATAACAAACCATGGTCTTGTGATGTGTTGTATCTTATCTAGAGAATCTCTGGTTGTTGTTGTTTTTTTAATCAGAGGGTTAACAGAAATGCCTGCAGTCTTCAATCTGTCTTGTTGATGCTCCAACGTAGCTCCCAGATGTGGGTGGGTTTTTTGAGCCTATATTTAACTTTCCTAGTTTATTACAGTATTCTATAAAGCTTCTAATAATTAAAACAAAGAAGTTCTCCTCTAAGAATATTCACTGGCTAATATTCACTTACAGAAAGGAAGAGAAGGTAATAGTCTCAAAACATCACTTGGATGGATGTTAAATCTGTTGTTCATGGATACTTCATGCATTCTATATGTACACACATGTGTTTTCCCATCATTTCCTGTGTGATAGAATAATGGAAGAACGTGTACGTAGAGAAGCAAATCTAATGGCTCGTCCCTTCTTGAAGTTGGTTCAAGGCTGCAGGAGTCTGGCTTTGATTGAAACCTGATAGATACCCTTTCTAGTACCGATAAGAATTCTAGAACCAAGTAGCTATGCATCCATAACCACTAATGTTCATCCTAGAATCTATTGTTTGCATAATAGTGCTGTCTGCAGAAGTTTCCATGGCCAAGTGGCAGGCATGACTAGATGTTGTTACCTTTCCTGCCAAAGCGGCACCTAGTTACCTACTTGCAATTTCTTGCTTTCAAACGGCTAGGTTGGCAGGAACCAGGACAGAGAATGGGAACTCACTCGATCATGCAGTTCTTGGGTCTCAAACTGCTGACCTGCAGACCTTCTGGTCATCAAGTGTAGCGTCTTGACCACTAAACTACTGAAGCCCATTGGAATCACAGATGCCACTAAATATAACTGAGAAACTTCATTGTCTTGCATTATATCTCTCAGTAAGAGTGAAGTGTGATATCTAAAATCTCTAGAAAATCTGATAGAAGATTAGGAACAAACTATAACTGGAAAGTAAGAAATAAAGGGACTAGCCTATATAAGAAGAGCAAGAGAGATTCTTGCCATTATTTTCCCTGACCAGTTGGTTGCTTACAATCCACATAAACCACCTTTTACGGGCAGATGACTACAGTATAAGCATCATTGATAGCCATAGACTGCACTAAGTGCTTAGACAATATACACTGGAAGACAGATGACATATATACAGATTTACTGTAATTGGGGAAGCTTAGCAAGCTTTTGTTACTTTAGCAATAGTGTGCTGGCCCCAAGGGTGCCAATTACACAGCCATTAAGAATGGAGTGGAACATATTATGTTCTCAGTCTATAAATAGCGTTTTAAAAAAACTAGTCCCCCGCATTCATGTTGTGCTTTGGGTGTCCTGAATGCTGGCTCTCCAAAACTGTACATTTCCCTGGAAATTACCCAGAATAGCTACTAACCTGACAACCATGAGGACTGGGGTGGTGAAGTCCACAGGGAAGGGTGATGGTCAGATTAAATCCCACTTGAATCCATCTTGATGGAGGGCAGCAGCTTCATCAGTGCTAGCCTGGGGCCAGTGAGGACTTTGTGTGCCAAAAGGGCTCAGGACCAGAAAGTGACTTGCGTAACTGGATCAGTGGTACTATGGGTGTCATGCTGCAATGCGGAAGGCAACTGGGAGGCCCCACTGCATTATATTGTTCCCAAGATAATCTTCTTGTCTGATTGCCATGATGACAGTCAAATATTTGGAACCGGATACGGCACTGGAAGATGTAAAATTCTTCATTTGGCACCGGCTGATACCTTTTGCCTAAGGGTCAATTTCAGAAGATTGCCATGCTTCTGTGTGCCTCTGCACCTAGTGAAACATGAACTATGTTTAGACACAAGAAGTGGAGAATGTATTCAGGAACTGACAGTTCTATCTACGTAGGATGGGGATGAGACAGTCAACCCTCCATTGTCTGAGATAAAGCATGACGCTTATAGCTTTCTCCAGCACATTTATCCAATCTTATAGCTTTCTCCAGCACATTTATCCAATCCAGTGTGAGACACCATATTTAGTTCAGATTCTCACATCTGTTCAAGGTGATTTTTGGACTTTTCTCTTTCTGTCCCTCACCTTTTCAAGTCCTGCTGTGTCCAGTACCTGATGAAGGCTCCTGTTGCATTTGCAAGCCTGCTTGCTTTTAATAGGCTAGTCTTCCATACAACGTTTTGTCTTGTTTTATTGGGGGGTCTTTTTTGGTCAGAGAAATGTATTTTTCCCTGCTGTTATTTTTTTCACGCACTCTTCCCACCCCCATTTCGTGGTTTGTTTTCTTATGTGTGGCTTCCAAGTTAGACAAGCAAAGAAAGCTGTTATTTACATTCCAAAGATAATTCTAGTGACACAAAGACGTCTTCTTTGAATGTATTTTTAGAATTACATCATTTTTATCACTTGTGGGAGCAGACTTTTTTGAAATGGATTTTTATTAAGGCGTGTTTTGGCACAAGGAGAACGATTTCTCTTTCTGAAATGAAGGGAAAATGCCATTGAATCCTGATTCGGAATGGATTTCCATAACTGGAATATGAAAGCCCTGTTTCTATGATATGCTTATCTTCAAAATTATCTAGAGCAGTAATGGCAAACCTTGGCACTCCAGATGTTCTTGGACTTCAATTTCCAGAAACTCAAGTCATCACTCTTGCTAATTAGGGTTTCTGGGAATTGAAGTTCAAGAAGACTTGGAGTGCCAAAGTTGGCTATCACTGATCTAGAGTAGGAGTTCTCAACCTTTTTAAGCCAGGGGCCAGGTCATGCTCCCTCAGACAGCTTCGGGGGCCAGATGGCCATTTTGCCCTTCCTCCACCACATGGCGCTTCCGGGTGTGGTGGAGGTGGTGGGGAGCCACATGAAATGGTGCTGCAGGCCACAGGTTGAGAATCCCTGATCTAGAATAAGATCTCTGGAAACTGTCTTGGTGGTTGGGATGGTTTGTGAACATCTTTCAGTTATGCTAGTTGAGGATTGTATAGAGCAGGGAGGAAGAACTTGTAACCCTCTGGATTTTGTAGGACTACGGGACCCATAGTTACTTGTCATTAATAATGTTGGCTCGAGTTGGTAGAAGTTGCAGTCTGACAACATCTGTAGGACCTTGTGTTCTTAGCCTCTTGCTTAGGGGCTTTCAAGGTCGAAGCAATGAGTTTGAATGGCTGTTAGAAAGAGTTCTGGAGTAAGCAAAGTTTTTTTATAGGTGCAGTGTGGTCATGGCAGTGACTCCCGGACACGAGCATACTGCTGTGTTGTGAGTCAACTGAAGTGCCCAAAGACTTTTCCAAGACATCCATATGCATCATGCACCACGTAAACCAGGCCTGGATGTTACTAAAGCATGGATAACATCATGGTGAGATCATTTCTTGGCAGGAACAGGAAGTTTGTGAAATGACTTCGAAGTGGGGAAACAGATTGTTTTTTTGTGCATTAAGCAACGGGATTGGATCCAGAAAGTGTCCTAAACCTACAGATCTGCTCATTCACTGAGTGGGTGGGTTTGGATACCTGTTTGGGTACAGCAGTGGTGGGCAACTCGTAGACCCTCCGGTTCTTGTTTGACTGCAACTCTTGTCAGCCCAAGAGCGCATTGCCAATGGTGAAGGCAGTTTGGAGTCAGGCCAGTGATACCTTTTAGGACCACAAGCTGCCTCCATGGCTGTTTTCATCCTCCAGGGCATCAAACTTGTCCGATTTTAGTTTCAGTATCTCAGCTAATTTCCATCCCATATTAAGTCCAGACCTCTGTTCAAAACTCCCAGCACTTCATCTGATGATATTTAGAAAAATAGACAGCTTTTTGCAATAGATTTATGAAACTATTAAAATAAGCAAAATAGAACCTTGTGTTATTATATACGATAGATAAATGCCCTACAGCAGAACTTCTTCTAATCCATAGATCTCTTTAGAATCTTTCACTTACTTTCATGGAGCTCATGAATCTGGTGACATTGCGTACTAATAAAATTTGTGTATATTTAGTGTATTTTTTCTGCATAGTTTTCACCAGACTCTAGACCCCTAAGTCTAGAACCACAATCATTAGATTGAACCGGAAGTCCGCCAGCCCACTTTATGGACTTCACCTGCCAGGTGGGAGAAGATTTCCTCTGGAATGTTATACAATTTGCTTCTATCCTTGACAGAGTCATCCAGTCTAAAATGGTATTGGAGCTGAGAAAATCCAAATCCATTCAGAGCTCCAGATTCAGCTCAAGGATAAATTTCTTACACCTGCTTTCCTGGGGACTTGCTGGATTGAACCCATCTAACCTTCAGATGATTTTTTTCCTGTTCCATAGATTGCAAGATTAGATGAGGCATGGTGATCCTCCTCATGTGTGAGCTGCCATTTTCTCCCAGAATTGTCCCTCGTAACAGCAGACTGTGGTGATGTTATTGCTTTGAGGGAGGAAGATTGGAAGACAAGCTGTGGGACTAACTATGGTCATTATTTGGTCCTTCCTTGTCCTCCTTCCTCCCCACCAAGGTTTAGCTTAAAACACCAAAGGCACGGTATCTCAGCTTAATTGTTCTATCTTGATGAAGTATTACACACATGAAGCATAAACAGCCACAAAACATAGGCTTCATCTGCTTCTCATGGATATACCAAAAACCGATGGCAAACTCTCAGCTTGGAATCACCCAAGTCTGAATTCATATTTCAAGAGAAACACGGGACAGCTGACAATGACATCCAGTTTGTCAGTTCTCCTCATATTCCTGTTGGTTGATCTCATGTCCTAATGCTGTTAATATCAGGGATTCCCAACCTAAGGTCCGTGGGCTGGATCTGGCCTACGGTGCCATTTCATGTGCCCCCGCCCCTTCAAAGGCATTTGAGAAACGAAATGGCTGCCCCTTTGGAGCTGTTGGGTCAAAATGTCCACCCCCATAGTGCAGGCAGGGCAAAATGGCCATCAGGCCCTTGAAGCTGACTGAGAGAGCATAGCTTCTTCTAGGATGCTTGCTTTGGAACCTTTTTGATAATTGAATGAAGTTCTTTTCATGCAAATGCCTGGTCAGATACTCTGGGAATTGATGTTCTTCAACTTCTGCCAAGAAATAGTTCTGTACTCCCATGAACCGTTGAGTCTACAGAATGGTTGGGTAGATGGCTTAGCGACACGCAAATCTTACGGTGGCATAGGTGAATGTCTTTTTCTGAAGTTTTTGGGGTGGACGTGGGTTTCCTCCTGGGTCTTTGGGCTTTACTGTATCCTCTGCTAAGAGTCCTGGAACTTGCAGTGGAAATTCCCTTTCATTCTGGGGTGGAACCAATTTCCCTCTCCTCCGTTCAGTTATGAAACAAATTGGAAAACAAATAGAACCATTATTCGGGGGACAAAGGCTTTTGCTACTCTTTGGCACGTGGTGGAAGTGAATAGACGGCCGCCAGACAAGAGATACAATGAGGTTTCCTTCTGTGTAACTCTGGGCAAACCTGATTCTTTTGGGAAAAGCCCATTTGAGTGTAGCTTGCTTCATTTCATGTGTAGTAAGCAAATTAGTCTTGTTGTCAGTTTTTGAAAAGTCTTTTGGCTTTCCTTTGACCGTAAATGTATCTATAAACCTGTGGGGAAAGATGAGGCATTCATCTGCTTAGTGTCTGAGCTAGCCAAAGCCAAAAAAACAAAATGTCCCGTCAGGCCACAGCAATAAGAACACAATAGCACAGATGGAGGGGAGAGATGCTTCCAATCAGAGGAAACAATGTGGAGATAGCGTATACACAGAGTACAAGACAGCTTCATTTTGTTTATATATATTTACATATTTCCAGTGCCACCTTTCAGGGCCAAGGTCCTTCCAAAGCGTTTAAAATTAGAAGCATGACTTAAAACAAGAGCTACCAAACAGAGTGCCTAGATGGGACACAATGGGTTCGTGCTTGAGTGGGGCCCCCAGATACAAGCAGAGGTCTTGAATTTGGAGACTGCCCCCATCTTTAATTGCAACTTGACTTAGACACGTGATGGTGAACCTTGGCACTCCAGATGTTCTTGGACTTCAATTTCCAGAAGCCCAAGCCCCATGTGAATCCACATGAAGGGGTTTACTGCTATTCATCCGGCCCCGCGCCGCCCTCGTCGCTCCCGGAAGCGGAAGTAAAACGTGCCCGTACCAAGGAAGGGTTAACCTGGAAGAGTCTTAACCGTACGGCCATGTTTTACTTCCGCTTCCAGGAGCAACAAGGGCAGTGTGGGCCGGATGAATCGCAGTAAACCCATTATTGTGGATTCACAGGGGGCTTGGGCTTCTGGGAATTGAAGTCCAAGAACATCTGGAGTGCCAAGGTTCGCCATCACAGACTTAGACTGTCTTATAGCAGTGCGGTCTACCTGATTTTGTGCAATCGGCATGACTGGGTTTGCATTTTTGCTGGCTGACAGATAGAAAATAGAAGCAGAGCTGTGTATCATGGATTGTTCCTGATAATGCATTGAACCCTTCCTTTCTCAGTATGTCAGAATAGGCACTTCCCAAGCCTTAAATGTGCAGCTGATGTTTCTGGGGTGTGTGACTTGACACCTCTAGCATTAATCCCTGTAATCTTCTGTAATTCAGCCCAAAGCTAAAGAAATGTTACATTTTTAGGAATCTCTTGTTTCTGTTTGTGTAGCTGGGACTGATAGGATAGAAGGAAAGAATGCACTCCTAGTTCTAACATTTGAATCTCTTTTTGTCTCTCTTCTTCTTTAGAGATGTGAAAGCTGGAAACATTCTTCTGGGAGAAGATGGTTCTGTCCAAATTGCAGGTGAATATTTGCAATGTTGCCACTTTGCCGGCTGCTTTCACAGTGTGCCAGAGGCAGAACGCTGTGATCTGGTTTGTGAAGAAGAGGGGAGTATCCAACACGTTGTAAAGATGTGATCTGGTTTGTGGAAGAAGAGGGGTGTGCACTGCCTCTCCCCTCCCAACTCAGTGAGGGAGTAACGTGTGTTCATGTGAATCATGCCCAGTCTTGAAAGTGTCTAAGGGGAGAGTATCAATATCCTTCACCTCAACTGGAGTAGTAGATGGGTTTGGGCAGGCAAAATGCTCTACTTTCTTTGTGTAACATCCCTGCACAAGCTGGAGCCAGTTTGATGTGGTTCAAAGACTCTGCTCTGATAACAGCATTTTATATTCGTTTGTGTCCTTAAGGGCCAGAAGAAAACCAGTTTGCTTGGCTTTCCTTGGCTGCTTTCCCTGCTTTCTATGTGTTGAGGCATACGTGTGTTGGTCACCAAAAAGTCAGCTCAGTGGTTAAGAAGCTTGCCTTGTTAGCTGGAAGGCTGACAAATAGACAGTTCGAGACCTGGGTACTACATGACGGATTGAGCGCCCGTCTCTGTCCCAGTTCTTGGGGACATGAAAGGAGCCTCATTTCGGCGTTCCCTGAGCAGAGTTTCTTTCGCAAAAATCCTTTCAACCCAGAATAATTTCTGACACAAAATTATTATTAGTGGGTAAAGCTCAGTGTTTTGAATCTAACTCTCTTAGTCTTTGGTCACAGCACTCCATACTGTTAATGGTTGCATGACATGACATCTAGCCTTTCTTTTCTTAAAGATCTCATTGCTACTCCCTCTAGAAAACAGGAGGGAAATCCATGTTTTCCCAAGTGGTATTGGTCTTCAACTACAGTAAAACCCTGTTTTACTGAAGCCTCATTTTACAGAAGTTTTTTTTTTTTTTTTGCTAAAACATGTCTTGTTTTACAGAAAAGTACCTGGTGGGCTATAAAAGACCACCCGTAGCCATCTGGGCCCTGTGCATGGCAGTAGAGTGGTCTGTAAAGGAGTTAGTGTATTTTAATTTTAATTTTATTTATTTATTTGGGGGACGGGTCAGGTTATTTTCAAGTTAAGGAGAAAGCTACGGAATGGACTTTTCCCGTAAAATGGGGTTTTACTGTATATGGTCAATGGTCACTGATCACATTTGCTGTCATTTCCATCATGTTCTGTCTTGTCTAAGAGAGACAATCTTCTTCTTTAAAAATCCTCCCCCTGTTTTTGTGTGTCAGAAAGTTTTTGCTGAGTCTCTAGCCTGCCACTGTTGGACCAGATGCTGGCATGTGCAGTCGTGTTTTAGCTCCGGGAGTTTCTACATGAAACAGATTACTTAGATCAAGGGTTCCCAACCTTTTTATGCTTCAGGCCAGACTACGCCCCCGGAAGCAGAAGTGGGCGCATTTACGACTGTCATAAATGCAGCAACTTCTACGTTTACGACAATTGCGGGCATGTTTTACGAATTATGTAAACATGTCCGCTTCTAGCAATGGCACAGGCCACATGAAATAGTGGCGCGGGCCATAGGTTGAGAACTACTGACTTAGATCCATTTCAGTTGTGGTTCCAGTCCTGGTTGTTGGTCACCATTGTTATTGATCTATACTGGAAAGAGGGAAGAGGGACCATATCCCTGTTGGTTTGGATGGACCTTTTAATACTGTATTGGCAACCAAGATCACATGACTAGCTAGCTTGGTGGTCCCTATAAAAAGAAAAAGGCAGGATAGCATGAATGAAATAAATAGATTGACAAATGCAGTGAGACCTGGAAGGTCTTTTAAGGAGGATTTCAGGAACTGATTTTAGGAGGTCCTTTTTGAAATTGTAATCATCAGCCTCAGGGATGACTGAATGGTGCTCATGGTGCTTGACATATACATGAAACCTCTGGGAGTTGCTTTTGAAGTTTGGGAGTTCAGTTCCAACATAGGCTTCGATTATCTCCTGTCTTGACTGCTCTAATGCATTTTGAAAGGTGGTGCCTCTGAAAAGTTTTTGGGATCTTCACCAGGTTCCAATGCTATGGCTAGGCGGCTGACTGCAACCAGCTTGTAAGAACTATGAGACCTTCATCTCTTGCCGTGATAGTTTTGCTGGCTCCCAGACTATTTCTGGTTCCTGTACAAAGTGCTGGACATTATCTGTGACTACTATGAATCTCGGAGACAGGCGGTTTGCAAGCCCATGTGTTCCTATATGAAGATTTGTGTGGATGTATTTGAGGTACTTTTATGAACCAAGTCTCTGTCTGATAGGTCTTTGATGCCCAGTCTCCTGTCCTTCCATGAATAGGATTATATAGCCCTTTCAAGTGTTTTTGTGAATAGGAGGTTTTGTATGTGTGTGCTTTTTTTAAAAAAATCTGCAGAGGTTTATCAATTTACCCTCAGTAGGCAATGACTCCAGTGTAGATTAAGTCAGGCTATCCTTTTTTTGTTTTGTTTCATCCTTTTCCAGAATCACTTAACTGTGTGAGATCATCTAAATTTCAAAACGGCTGCAGAAGCTTGTAGGCTTCCGTTTTCAAGGAAGCTCCTGAATCCTTTATGATGCTTTGACTGGAAATCATTGTTGACATCCCAGAAGGGCCCTTTGTGTTCAGAGCTAATGACTCTTCTTCTCAAGTATTTTGATATCATATGAGAGGTAATAATCTACTCCATTGGTTCCCAACGTGGAGCCCAGGCCCACAGGGGACTTCAATTCCTAAAATCCTGATCTATTCCATCTATGTTGGTTATATATAAACCAGAGGTCTATTAAAGATCCTTTAATATATTTGAGCAGCCAACTGTACAAGAGCTCTAAAGTACCTGCAGAATCACAGAATTTGGATTTGAGAATGGCATTGATTATCCTGTTGTTCTCAATTAAGGTTTCTAACCTGTAGGACCACAAAGATAAGCATAGAGTGTGTTTCCAGGATCCTGGTGATCTCTCTGGAACTGGCTTGCAGGGATGGGACAGTCTTCAGTTTCAGGGAGTGGCTGCGCATGTTTGGGATTTGATTGAGTGGCTCTGCAGTCCAGAGGATTCTGACAGTAGATTTGGAAAAAGTCATCTTTGCCCGAGGCCCTGGGAGAAATTTCTGCCTGTCAAAGAAGAATGTATTAGTCCAAATGGAGCGCTCGGGATGAGAAGACCAAGAGGCAAATATCGACAAGTTCTATAGAGCAGTGATGGCGAACCTTGGCACTCCAGGTGCTCTTGGACTTCAATTTCCAGAAGCCCAAGTCTCTGAACCCACGCGAATGGGTTTACTGCACGTATAGGTTCACAGAGACTTGGGCTTCTGGGAATTGAAGTCCAAGAGCACCTGGCGTGCCAAGGTTCGCCACCACGGCTATAGAGGATTGCTTTTACCCATACAGTTCCCAACAGGTCTTTGTGCCACTTTGGATCTTTTTCAAGGGCAACTTACTTTTGACCTCAGAGATTTAAAAACATGCAGTCTTTTCAATGGGTTGCAAAAGGAAGCTGCCTTTGGAAGAAACTTTAAAAATGTGGTTGGAGAGTGTGGTTCCAGGAATAAAAGTGTTCTTTCTTAATGCCTATAAACCAACCTGTTGCTCTTTTCTCTTTTGCTGCAGTTGACTGGTGTGACAACAATGACTTCATATCCAACTATGTAATGGGGCAACTTTCCATCTTTACGTAGTTTCTCTGAGAGGGATCACCCACTTGCTGTTTAGAATAAATGCCCTGTGTATTTGTTTTTGGGGTGCAGAGAGTTTCAGAGATGTTTCCAGCTGAGATAGCCAATAAGAATTAGTAGAGTGTGGGTTGAATCCTGTGGCAAAGGGACAGACTTCGGTGATCCGTGGCTCAGTCCTCATGCCAGCGGTTGAGATATCGAGCCACAGGGCAGACAGGGTTCATTGGCCCATCAAGGCTGGATTCACTTCAGTTGTATAGTCAGCAATGCTGTCATCATGCCATTGCCCTTAACTCTTGGCAGCCAAAAAGCAGGATTAACTTGCCTGCCACTGAATCACAACAGCACCAGAAAGCATTACTTCTCAAAATGCAAACTTGTTTCCATCCATTTCATTGGGGTACTTGCAAAAAGACTGTTACCTTTTCCATGCCTTTTAAGTTGGGGTTCCCAACCTAAGGCCTGTGGGCCGGATCTGGCCTGGGGCACCATTTCATGTGGTCCCTTCCCCTCCAAGGGCATTCAAGAAACCAAATGGCCACCCCCTTTGAAGCTATTAGGACAAAATGGCCACCCCCATCATGCATGTAGGGCCAAATGGCCGTCCGGCCCTCAAAGCTGACTGAGAAATTGTGACCTGGCCCCCAGCTTGAAAAGGTTGGGAACCCCTGCTCTGAGTCATGATAGACAACCTCAGGAGGTCTCTGTACCTGCTCAGTCTTGGATGGCCACTTCATGACAAACATCTCATCTCCCCCCCCCCCCCCCTGCAAAAATGTTTATTTTAATGGGAAAGGCATTCTTGTGTCCTCTAGTGGCCTATATAAACATTAACAACAAAAGAAGACATGTTTTGGAGAGTGCTTAAAAGATAGCAACAAACCCACCCCCATTTATTACATAGCATCAGGGGATTTTTGAGCCAATCACCCTCACTTGTTGTCATCTCAAAAGTCTTTGGTTGCCAATTCCTTGGAATAAGTTCATCAGTCCTGGAGATTTGAACTCATTCAAGGTAATAAGGTAGTCCTTGACTGTTTGTCTCCTTTGTACGTCACACTTGCCTGCAGGCTTATGTGTTGCTACCTTTTGGGGGGGGAACTGAGCTGAAGTAGGAATTGAGCACTTCTGCCTTTTCTTTGTCATCTGTTAAATATTTTCTTCTTTTCTGCTGTATCTGAATATTGGCGATGATCATGGTGATCAGCCATGAAGACTGTCCTGAGAATATAATGTAGTGGCCTTTCAACTGCCTTCCGCATTGCAGCATCACCCCTGTACCACTAACCCAGTTCCACAAGTCACTTTCTGTCCTGAGCCCTTTTGGCACGCAAAGTCCTCATCAGACCCAGGCCAGTATTGATGAAGTTGCTGCCCATGATGGATTCAAGTGGGATTTAATCCACTTGGGGACCATCACCCTACCCTGTGGATTTCGGCACCCATGCCGGCTTTTGACAGTAGGGTCTACTCTAGTACCATAGCAGGATAACTTGGCCAGACTGCACATTGAAAACTACCACTTCTCTAGACTCCAGTCCCTGGCGTTGTAGCTTTAAACATCGCTAATGTTTTCTTACCATGGATATTTTGTTTCTGCCGAAATATGATTTATTGCAGGGATGATAGACTGTTTTATACATTCTGGTATGTTTTCCGCACACATTTTTTCTTACCCAGACTGTTGAGTGATTTTATGTTTTGACAGCTTGAATGATTAAATATTAGGAAGCTTTTGTGCAGTAAAGTGGGTATTGTTGTAAATCCGAGCCCAAATTTTGGAGGGGAGTAACTTAATTTAAAAAATAAATAAATAAAGGTGTTCCTGGTATAATTTTTATTTTGAGAGAAAGCTCTGTGGAATACATTGGACTGATAGTTTCGCCTGTAGAATCCTTGACTACACATAAGACCTTTGTAACAACTCATTGGTTAAAGACAAAAAATTGAAAACTACAGCTCTGAGTGACCGAAGGGGAAAAAAGTGAAAAGCTGATTTGTATGCTGTGGCTGCAATGCATAGCTTCTTAAAATGCATGCCTTCTGTGTTAGGCAGATTTGTTTAAAACAAGATATCTGACTTTTTCCTATTTGTTTTTCTTCTAGCAGACAATAAGGGCTTCACAAATCTGTGTATAATCAGAGTAGAACATCACAAACATCTTGTGACTGCATGGTGATACTGACTTGTGGTTGTAAGGTTGCTTGTATTCAGATTGAGTGTCTGTGTGCATGTGTGTGTGTGTATCTGACTATCTGAAGAGCTGTGTTCAAAATTATATTAACATTCTATACATGTAAGCACGCAAGTTTAAATATGCCACATCTCTCAATCTTAGCCAACTTTTCCATTTTTCCTTTACTTCTTCGAATTCTGTAGTCTCTACTGTTTTACATTCTAGACCAGGGATGGCCAAGATTGGCACTCCAGACGTTCACTCCTGCTGATCAGGTCTTCTGGAAATTGAAGTTCAAGAACACCTAGAGTGCCAGGGTTGGCCATCCCTGTTCTAGACAGTCACTTGGAGAAGCCTGTAACCACATCTGGGGTTGAAATTCCATGATTGTCTTG
The DNA here is from genome assembly GCA_035047345.1 of Bradypodion ventrale. Taxonomy (NCBI): domain Eukaryota; kingdom Metazoa; phylum Chordata; class Lepidosauria; order Squamata; family Chamaeleonidae; genus Bradypodion; species Bradypodion ventrale. The sequence goes on along the minus strand of JAWDJE010000006.1, from coordinate 132,256,716 downwards.
TGGAAATCAAATATATACCCACCCTTCCAGCTTTTGAGACACTTCCAGGGCTATCTTCATTCACAAGGGCTATGAAGTTCCTTTACTTGTTTAGTTAAAACTGAATATTGACTTTGGAAAAGCTGGATTCTCCAGATGCTATATGAAAAAAATTGTACTAAATCCAGGGGTAAAGCTGTTGCGAAACACATCTGGAAGGTGCCAGGCGGGAAAAGACCGTGGGATATGGGCCAGGGAGTTTTCTTAACTGTTTCATTAATTTTGGATGTTTCAGATTTCGGTGTTAGTGCATTTTTAGCCACTGGTGGAGACATTACTCGGAACAAAGTGAGAAAAACCTTTGTGGGCACGCCCTGCTGGATGGCACCTGAGGTTATGGAGCAGGTAAAGAAAATTGTCAGAAACAGTCAACTTTAACTGCTGATTCTGTGATTCAGTGTCCTGCCTTTTCCAGACTGGCCTTTTCCTTGAAGGGCTTCTTCTGTGGTTTTCAAAAGCGATAAAGTGCTCTTTGAAAGGATAGTGGTGGTGGTGGCAACAGTTGGGAAAGGAGTAGGGAATAATGGATTAGGAGGCAAGGAAATTGACATCTGCACCAGTTCAGCTAATCAAATGAGAAGTGACGAAGGGAGGTGAACATTGCTTTAATTAGTGAAATATATCTAACCAAGAAGAGGATAAGTCTAAGCCCGTGATGTGGAACCTTGGCACTCCAGATGTTCTTGGACTTCAATTCCCAGAAGCCTAAGCCCCCGTGAATCCACACGAATGGGTTTGCTGCGGTTCACCTGGCCCGCGCCGCACCATCCTCATCGCTTCTGGAAGCGGAAGTAAAACGTGCCCGTACGGGCACATTTGCAATAGCACTAGGTGGAAGTGCAATCCACAGAGCACTTCTGCTGGTGCATTGTGCAGCTTGGGATGCTGGGGATGAGTGAATGATTGTACCTTTGAATGGTCCAGTTCCTTATTGCAGTGCAGTAATGCCTGGCACATTTACACAGGTGTAACTTAATTTTACACCAGCATATTCAGGAATTTGCCCAGTGTGTTTACTTGAAGCAGTGGCTAATTCTGGCCCCTGCCAACATGATAAACTCATTTCCACAACATATTTGCCTCACTCCTCCACTATATTTTCCCAGAGAAGTTGTTGAGAGCTCTGTTACCTACTTTTAGAATATGGTGATAAAAGAAGAGGAATTCACTTCTCTGCCTCAGTTCTACGCGCAAGATGAGAATACTGTTGAAAGGGGTGGGAAATCAAAGAATGTAAAGCGTAGAGCATATTGAAAATGCTCCAGCGTTTGCTTAGAAACATCTGAGACATTTTCCTTACATTTCAAATATAATTTTCCACCCATCCGTGCAGTACTATGTGAAGCTAAAGATAAATTATTACTTTTTACTCCAAATGCTAGCAAAGCAATAGATGACTGCCATATTTGAAAATATCTTAATTTTCCATTCAGTCCAGGGGCAGTTAATTCCCATTTGGCTAAAACACTTGGAAGAATCTTTACTGACATTAAAAAGAATACATAATGTCCTTTCTTTGCAGTTTAGAGAGAAAATAAAATTCCAGGCAATAACTTGAATGCCAGAAAGAAAATGGCTTTCTTGACATCTGGAACATTCCTGTATACAGTGAGGAAAGAAGTTTCTCCCTAAGACACAGGCTAGCGTTTGATAGTGTATGCAGAGATGGAAGATTGCAGGGCAGTTCTGGAGTGGGATATGCTGAGTAGGAGGAAATTTAAAGAAGAATGCCCCATTAATGCATCTGTTGTTTCACAGGTCAGAGGTTATGACTTTAAGGCAGACATCTGGAGTTTTGGAATCACAGCCATTGAGTTAGCAACGGGGGCAGCTCCTTATCACAAATATCCACCCATGAAGGTGAGTTACTGTTAGGCCAGTTCAAAGAACCGAGTTGACGTCAAGAAAGCTCTTTCACTATATCTGTTTATCAGTCAATTCTACAAAACATCACCTCTAAAGGAAATCAAATCTTGCAGATGGGGAGAAAGCTTTTCTCTTTCTGCATGAATATTGGAGGGTGAATTTCGTAAGGGAAGTTTGAAACCACAACAAAGAGAACATGATATCTGAATGCAAAACCAGGAGTTATATATGCACTGAAACAGCAGTTCCCAAACTCTTCCTGAGAGCTGGTGTTCCCCATTAACATAACTCAAGCTGGGACCAATGACAGGGTCTCACCCCATTGTGTGGCACTATGGTCTTGAACAGCAGACCTGCCAAACTTCTGGTCATCAAGCTCAGCATCTTAACCACTACTAATCCACCATGGTCCCTACATATGGGTTGGCATGGGTTAAAAACATCTACAGGCATTACTCATTGAATACCAAATCACTTAACTCAGTATGTTGCAAATCAGGGGTTTTCAACTTTTTTGCATCATGGGCCGGACACGTGGCTCCCCCACCATAAATGTTGTCATAAGTGCTTCCACGGTTGCCGCCGTGGGCCAGATGATTTGTTGCCACAGGCCGGAGCTGGCCCGTGGGCTGTAGGTTGTGTACCTCTTTTACAAATAATGTCCTTGGAGATTTCTTAACTTACAGCAGTACTGTATGTTTCTAAGAGTGACGCTGTTTGTGTAACTGTGCAACAGGATTACAGCCAGTTTTTCCTTTGCTTTTTTGACCTATGAGTCCTTAAAAACAGCTCGCTTTCGTAAAATAAGACATACCTCAATTGAGATTAAAAATTTCAAAAGATATTAAACCAGACAAGGTGAAATCAGGAGATAAATTATCTCAACTGTTAGCAGTTTCCTCAAGCCCAACCAAATCAGGCCTTTGTCTAGTCAGAGCAGGGCAGCATTTCCCAAAAGGTATTCCCGTATAAATAAAACTGCAACAAGAATGAGAGCGTTCATAAAAATGAAACCATGCAACAAGAACGAGAGCGTTCTTCAAATGACCTCAATTTCATCCTTGAGGTTAGGGTTTCACCTGGCTGAGCTGGCCTTTTGCCATTTTCTAGCCTAATGCTTTAATTTTTGTGGATCTTTTATTTGAAACTCCAACTGAAGGAGAAGTTGTCATGCCCTAGTTCTCCTGAGTTGAACCCTTCTAAACTATTTGCCCATGTGCGCTCAGTGACTGTGGAATGCTGAGCTACTTTGTGGGGGATGAAAGCAAAACTGATGGGGAGAATTGATAACCGGAGGGAAACGGTTGCCCTGCTGATCCTGCTAGACTCCAGCCATTATTAGCCTTGCCTCTGGCTCTGCTGGTTAGGGATGGAAGCCGAATTGTAAATGTCATCTATGGGGAGAAGGCCGTCTTGGTTTGTTTTTCCTCTTAACAAAAGATCCACAGCCAGTTTCCCAGCCTTTGCGAAATGTCACATCTCCATTTGCGCCTGATATCTCTGGTATATGGGTGGGTAGAGGTGCAGAGGAGGAAAGAGGAATTGTTGTCGTTGCAGCGTTCACTGGTCAGAAATGAGACATCAAACTGAACTAAGATCCTGCATCTATGTCTCCCCTCTTTTGAAACTAGCATGCAGCTAATCATGCGAAAAGAAAATTATCAGTTTAAAACTAGAACTGTCAGTTACTGGTAGTGTACACATATTGGCTATCCTCATGGCAATCAGCCATGAAGATTGTTCTGAGAATATAATGCAGTGGCCTTTCATCTGCCTTGTGCATCGCAGCATGACACCCGCACTGCTGATCCAGTTCTGTGAGTCACTTTCTGCTCCTAAGACCTTTTGGCACGCAAAGTCCTCATATGCCTCAGGCCAGGATTGATGAAGCTGCTGCCCTCCATCAAGTTGGATTCAAATGGAATTTAATCCACTTGGGGACCATCACCTTTCCCTGTGGATTTTGGCACCCAAGGCCGTTAGTCCTCAGGGTTGTCGGGTGAGTTAACCGCTGTCTGATGACCAGCATTGAGTCACTGGCAGTATGGTCTACTCCAAGGGTGGCCAACCTTTTTGTGCCATGTGCCTGACCATCCACCTCCATCAGCTGAGTGGGCCGGACTACACCCCCAGAAGTGGAAGCGGCCGCATTTACGGCTGTCGTAAATGCACACACTTCCGTGTTTATGACAGTCACGGGTGCATTTGCGCATGCGTGGACATGCATCCGCTTCTACTTCCGGGTGCGGGGCAGAAGGCGATGGGCTTGGTGGGATGTCATCGTGGGCTGGGGCCGGCCCACAGGCCATAGGTTGGGAACCCCTGGTCTACTCTATTACCACAGCAGGATAACCTGGCCAGACTGGCATCAGTTACCCTGTATAACCTATAAAGTGGTCGCAATTGGGGCACAGGGACTACTGTTAGCCCACATCTTCTTTTTCCTTTCTAGCAACATAGGTAGCATGTTTCAACATGTTGACCTAGTGCAGGTTTTAAAAAAATAGATGGGTTAAAGATCTTATTTTAAGTTTGATGCCTTGGTTGTGATGACCAGAAGTACCACCAGCACCAGCACCACCACCTCTTCTCTGCATTTGAAAAATAATGAGCAGGCTCAGTGATGCACTGCAAAAAAAATTACTACTCCCACCCTGGGCATGGCTAACTCTGTGGGCTATGCCCACTTCGCCAGCCACAACATGGCCAGCCAAGTGGGCGTGGCCTGGGGAATTTCCACTACTGGTTCCCAGGATCCGGTGGAGACCTGGAGCAGAACACCACTGGGTGGGCTTGAATAAATTACTTTTGTACTGGATTCTGAAGTGCATGGAATTCACAGAATGGAGTATAAAGATGTCCAGCCTATTTCATCCAGGACACGCCTAGGGTTTTGGAGGTGGGGTAGGGACACAAAGTTCTCCATTCCCCTTCTATTAGTTTATCACAAAAGCTGTCAGGATAATTCTGATTTATGGCAGCCCTTTCCAGGGGTTTCTAGGTACAGAGTATGCAGAAGTGGTTTCCCATTCTTTTCTTCTGGACAAGACTGTGCAGCTTGCTTGAAGCTGCATAGTCGGCTGTTTTCCCCAGAGGCACAGTGGAGAATCGAACTTCTGACTTATGGTTCCTCAGCTGAGCACCCAACTATTCAGCTATTCAGGCACCTCTGTGTTCCTCTACCACCCCCAAATCCAACTGGATAACTTCATAGCCAACTCAGGATGCATGGTGGTTTCATACTGGCTTACTGTGCTTAAGAATAGTTTCACTTTCCTCTTGTTTGAAGAATAACCATAGCAAGCCCTTACAAAGGCTGTAACTTTTAAATTAGTTTTTGTGTGTGCTGAAAGTGAAGTCCTTTGATAAAACGTTAGAGATATATCTTATCTCTATAATGGGTGTGATTCTGTCCTGTCCCCCCGTCCCCCCCCCCCCCCCAGGTATTAATGTTGACATTACAAAACGATCCACCCTCGCTGGAGACAGGTGTTCAAGACAAAGAAATGCTGAAAAAGTATGGGAAGTCATTCAGAAAGATGATTTCATCATGTCTGCAAAAAGATCCTGAGAAGAGGTATCAAGTCTGGCTGTTCTGCTTCTGTCCTGCCAATCGGCTGTGTATGCTTAAAGCAGGGGTTCCCAATCTTTTCAAAGCCGGGGGCTAGGTCATGCTCACTCAGTCAGCTTTGGGGTCCGATGGCCATTTTGCCCTGTCTACATGATGGTATGGAGGGGTGGGGGCCACACATGAAATGGTGTCACGGGCCGGATCCAGCCCACAGGCCTCAGGTTGGGAACCTCTGTCTTATGTGATGGTGGTGGCGGCAGTGGTGGGGGGATGATAGCCACTGGAGGGTTGGCTAGAAGCATGCAGAATAAAGTTGCTGCCATGAAGTTACGAAATCATGTTCTGCATAGAAAAAGCAGGCATAAGCAAAATGCTGTTTGGTAGTGGTATAATAAATGAAATAATGGCTTAGTGGAAAACAATTTTTGCAGTTTCTTAACAATTTTTTCATTGATTCCCCCTTCTCCTTTACTGATAGACCAACAGCAGCAGAACTTCTAAGACACAAATTTTTTCAGAAGGCAAAGGTAAGATTACAGATTAATGGATACACGCAGCAATAAGGGCAGAAGTGAATAGTGGGCAGTAAGCTAACCAGTAATGATTTTATATACCAATTTAGTTCTGTCTGCCATAGGCTCCATTAGGCCAGGGGGTTGGGAAACAGTGCTCTTGCAGATGTTGCTAGATTTCATCAATGATGAACGTGCTGTCAAGGGCAGATGAAAGTTGAAGTCTAACAACATCTGGATTCAGCTTTGTTTGAACATGTTCGTTCTGATTCAGGTTTGCTTAAGGTTGTTTATTGCAGAATATCTGCTGCTCCAGTGTTTGATAGAAAAGAGAAATACAGCTGGCTATCACTAATCTACTGGTGGTGCTTTAATCTAAGTTAATTAGCACTTTCTCCTAAGATACAAATAAAGATTGTAAGGTATGAGGAAGAAATGGAAACTTCAAGCTAATTTGAAGGAGTGGAGCAGCAACAGAAGATGTTATTTTTGGCGAGATGTTCACATGATATCTTCCTAACACTTGTATCAAAGACTCATCTGATTCTATTTTGAGCAGCCAGAGACAGCTCTATTGATCCCAGTCTATATACAGTTGCCAAGGAATACTACTTGAGCCAAACAAAGGCCTTTTGAAGAGCAGGAAGAAAAAAAATGATTACTTGATTTCTCTCCCACTAGAATAAAGAATTTTTACAAGAAAAAATGCTACAGAGAGCGCCAACAATCACCGAAAGAGCTAAAAAGGTAATATTCTTGCACTACAACATCTCTTAGATATTTTTGAAGTGGTAACAGCATTCCATGTGCCTGCCACATGACCACGGAAACACCTGCAGACAGACAGCACTGGCTCTTTGGGTGTAAATGGAGATTGAACGGTAGAGTTGGATACGACTGGTTTTCAAGCAAGGGAGACTTTTACCTTACCTTTATCGATATAAATAAAACACCCTGCAAGGCTATCTTTGATATATGCCAGTGACGGCCAACCTTGGCTTTCCAGGTGTTCTTGGACTTACAATTCCTAGAAATCCAAGTAAACACACCTGCTGGTCAGGGCTTCTGGGAATTGAAGTTCAATAACATCTGGAGTATCATGGTTGGTCATCCCTGTGATATGCTATATAGATAAAACATGCTTTGTTTGCCCTATCCCACATGCATCATATATTCTCTGCTTACGTAGTCATGTGGCAGGCATGACTAGACACCGGACCCTAGAGTTGGATATGACTGGCTTTCGAGCAAGGGAGACCTTTATCTTTGCCCCATCTATCCACCTTGTTTCCTCTGTCAACAGCTCTAGTGCAATATTGAGCTTACAGCCCTGATACCAAAATTATTGATTTGCCTTTAAATTATTCCATTATGTTTTAAAGTCCCAAAGAATATAGTACTGTTGGAGGCTTAGGACAGTGATCGTGAACCTTGGCACTCCAACTGTTCTTGAACCTCAATTCCCAGAAGCCCTGATCAGCAGGAGTGCTGACTTGAGCTTCTGGGAATTGAAGTCCAAGAACATTGGAGTGCCAAGGTTCGCCATCATAGGCTTAGGAGATGGATAAAACATGAGAATATGCAATACAGTACAATAAAAAGCTATCATATTAGTAGAAGGAAAAGAAGGAGGGAGAATCTAAAAGGAAATCTTTGTACAGAAAAAACTCGAGTTACGAATGACTCTACTTACGAAAGTTTTGCCGCATTTTGGCACTGCCAGAAGCTTTTCCTGCAAACAGGAAGTGCTCAAAATTCCCCCACCCCCAAACAGCTGATAGTTGGGTACTGAGCTGGCAATTCCCAGAGCTGGCCACTAGAGGGCACTGTTGGAAATGTGCCAAATATGCATTGAAAGCCAAAATACACTTCTGGAGCTCAAAATAAAAGGAAAAACCAAATAAATGCCTTTTATTTGTTCATATCTCTTTATAAAGTGGCCAAACTCAGCAAAAAATTCCAAAGTACACTTTATGAAGAGTTTTGAACAGAAAAAAATATAGGTTTCTTTGGCTTTTTCTGAGCTCAGGATTGTTTTTTTTTTTTTGCTTTTCAATGCATTCCTATGGGGAAACCACATTTCAAGATACGAATTTTTCAGGATACGGAAAATCTCAAGGAATGAATTAATTTTGTATCTCGAGGTTTTGCTGTACTTAATATGTGTTATGTTAGTAATGTATTCAAATATACCCATTTTGAGTGCTTTATTTTATATACATTTGAGGCTTGTTGTTTTTCTGTTTCCCTAAAACCTTCCTAACAAGATTGCACTGGTAAGTAACTTGATTTGGGCTTTATTGTCTTGCAGGTCCGGAGAGTCCCAGGCTCGAGTGGGCGTCTTCATAAGACAGAAGATGGAGGCTGGGAGTGGAGCGACGATGAACTCGATGAAGAGAGTGAAGAAGGCAGAGCAGCCATTTCACAGCTCAGGGTGGGCTTCTGTTGAACTGCTTTCCTTCTAACAATCAGCCCCGTATTGTAAAGAGGGTTTTTTTTGTTGTGAAAACTGTTTCTGAGGATATGTTTCCGGCTCCGGCAGGATGACAAGATTACAAGATTGTTACAAAATAAAGAGGAAGAATTGCGTGGAGGGGGGGAAAGGTGCACACTACCCCTAGAGATCTACTGAGCAGACCCATACAGTTCCATTGTTTTTCAAGTGATAAAATGACACTTTATGGCGAAGCCATAAGTGAGCTAGCTAAGCAGCTCAGGATTTTTCAGAGTTTGGGAAATGGCTGCAGTTGTTAACCTCTTAAGTCAGGGGTTCCCAAACTTTTCAAGCCGGGGGCCGGGTCACGCCCTCTCAGTCAGCTTCGGGGGCTAGACAGCCCTTTTGTCCTGCCTGCAAGATGAGGCCGGCCATTTTGTCCCAAGAGCTTCAAATGGTCAGCCATTTTGTTTCTTGAATGCCCTTGGAGGGGTGGGGTGCCACGTGAAATTGCACTGGGTGCCGGATCCAGCCCACTGGCCTTAGATTGGGAACCCCTGATATAATAGCATTAGCGCTCCCATTGGGCTGCTGGGCAGAGGGGCGGGGTGAACTCTGCTGGGGAGAGGGAGAAAGCGCTCCCATCGGGCTGCTGGGTAGAGGGGCGGGGAGAACTCTGCTGGGGAGAGGGAGAAAGCGCTCCCATTGGGCAGAGGGGCGGGGAGAACTGCTGGGGAGAGAGAGAGTGATCCCATTGGGCTGTTGGACAGAGGGGCGGGGTGAACTGCTGGGGAGAGGGAGAAAGCGCTCCCATTGGGCAGAGGGGCGGGGAGAACTGCTGGGGAGAGGGAGAAAGCGCTCCCATTGGGCTGCTGGGCAGAGGGGTGGGGAGAACTGCTGGGGAGAGAGAGAAAGCGCTCCCATTGGGCTGCTGGGCAGAGAGGCAGGGAGAACTGCTGGGGAGAGGGAGAAAGCGCTCCAATTGGGCTGAGGGGCGGGGAGAACTGCTGGGGAGAGAGAGAAAGTGCTTCCATTGGGCTGTTGGACAGAGGGGCGGGGTGAACTCTGCTGGGGAGAAGGAGAAAGCGTTCCTATTGGGCTGTTGGACAGAGGGGCAGGATGAATTCTGCTGGGGAGAGGGAGAAAGCGCTCCCATTGGGCTGCTGGGCAGAGGGGCGGGGAGAACTCTGCTGGGGAGAGGGAGAAAGCGCTACCATTGGGCTGCTGGGCAGAAGGGCGGGGAGAACTGCTGGGGAGAGAGAGAGAGAAAGCGCTACCATTGGGCTGCTGGGTAGAACGCTGCTAATAATAAAGAGGTATCTATTTTTCTCTTTTAGTCTCCTCGAGTGAAAGAATCATTACAGAATTCTGAGGTAAGTTGTTGATAGTAAGCTGTAAAGCTTTCTAATAGAGACTGCCTATTTTATTTTATTTTAAAAAATTTTGTTGTTGTTGTTCAGTCGCACAGTCGGTTCCGACCCTTTGCGACCCTATGGACCATTGTTCTCCAGGCGCCTCTGTCCTCCACCATCCCCCTCAGCCCTCCCAGCTCTGTGCCCATTGTGTCTACAATACCATCTAGCCATCTCATCCTTGGCCTCCCCCTTCTTCTTTTGCCCTCCACCTTTCCCAACATCAATGCCTTCTCAAGTGAATCCTCCCTTCTCATTTGATGTCCAAAGTATTTTAGCTTCATCTTTACTATTTGACCTTCCAATGAGCAGTCAGGGTTAATTTCTTCTAAGATTGACCTATTTGTTCTCCTCGCTGTCCAGGGGACTCTCAAAACTCTCCTCCAACACCACATTTCAAAGGCATCTATTCTTCTGCGTTCAGCCTTCCTAATTGTCCAGCTCTCACATCCGTACATTACTACTGGGAAAACCATTGCTTTGACTATTCTAATTTTTGTTTTCAATGTGATGTCTCTGCTTTTCACTATGTTCCCCAGGTTTCTCATTGCTTGTCTCCCAAGAATCAGTCTCCTTTTTATTTCATGGCTACAATCCCCATCTGCAGTGATCTTTGATCCTAAGAAAGTAAAATCTGTCACTGCTTCTACTTCTTCCTCGTCTATTTTCCATGAACTGATGGGGCCTGTTGCCATTATCTTGGTTTTCTTTATATTTAGTCTCAAACCAGCTTTTGCACTCTCCTCCTTCAGCCCAATCAAGAGATTCTTTAGGTCTTCCTCACTTTCTGCCATTAGGGTGGTATCGTCTGCATATCTCAGATTGTTGATGTTTCTCCCAGCGATTTTAATCCCATATTGTGATTCCTCCATCCCTGCACTGCGCATTATGTGCTCTGTGTATAGGTTGAATAGGCATGGTGACAGAATGCAGCCTTGTCTTACTCCTTTCCCTATTCCAAACCACTCTGTCATTCCGTGTTCTGTCCTAACTGTTGCTTCTTGGTTCATGTACCGATTTCTCAGGAGGCATATGAGGTGTTCTGGTATTCCCATCTCTTTAATTACTTGCCACATCTTGTTGTGGTCCACACAGTCAAATGCCTTAGTGTAGTCAATAAAACAAAAGTAAACGAGTAAGTGCCAGAACCATTGGCATGTGGGCAATCACAAGGTAGCATTTTTCACACTTGTTTCCAGCATAATAGCTAGGGGTTAATATTAATTTTTGTGTTAATATATTCATTTACTCTTGCAAACGGTTTAATAACACTAACAGAGGGGGATCCATGATTAAAGTTAGCAAAATCTTGATCTATGGCCCCCCTGGAATGCTGCTGTTTTTAAACCCAGAATTAGACTTTAAACAATAAAATAAAGATTGCTAAAAAAGTGATTTCTAGGCAATGTGTAATACATTGCAGTGTGCAGTTTTGTAAGCTAATTCTGACTTTTTGATACCCGAGTGCTGTACTTGGGGACATGAAAGGAGCCTCATTTGGGTGTCCCCTGAGTGGAGTTTCTCCAGCAAAAATCCTTTCAACCCAGAGTTATTTCCTACACAAAATTATCATTATTATTCTGACTTGAACAGCGATCAGATCTAATGAATTACAGTAAAATCTTGAATTACGAACTCCTTGACTGACGAAAAACTTGCGATATGAAAGGAAATCCCGAGAAAATGACATCTCAGCTTTCAGTTTTTTTAGCCATATGAACAGATTTATTTAAGGTTTTTCAGACAGTGGACTTTAGTGGCCAGCTCTGGCAATGTGCCAGACCCATCCCCACTCCAGTTTTGGGACTTTCCGTCGCATTTTCAGTGTGTTTCGGCAACTTAAAAGTGGTGATTTGGCACTTGCGGGTGCGGGGGAGCATTTACAGCTGACTGTCAGGCATATTACTAGAGCTGGCCACTATCAGAAGGTTTCATATAGCAATAGCAATTACACTTATATACCACCCCATAGTGCTTAGTGTAGGGATTCTTAACCTGTGGCTCATGGGCCAGATGCGGCCCATGGCACCATTTTATGTGCCCCCCCCACCGCCTCCCCCACACCAGGAAGTCCCATGTGGTGGAGGAAGGGCAAAATGGCTGTCCAGCCCCTGAAACTGTCTGAGGGAGCGTGACCCAGCCCCTAGCTTTAAAAGGTTGAGAACTCCTGGCTTAGTGCATTTTCTGGGTTGTTTTACAAGTTAATTAGCATTTTACCCCCAACACTCTGAAGACTCATTTTACCAACCTTGGAATGATGGAAGGCTGAGTCAGCCTTGATCCTCCTGGTCAGGTTCAAACTCACAATGCTTTGGCTGCAATACAGCAGTTTAACCACTGTACCACCAGGGCTGTACAATGTTTGGGGTGCGTGTGGGATCGTTCTTCCCCTGAACCCGACTATTTCCATTCCTAGCTCTTCCCGTCAGCTGAGCCCACCGGCCCTTTGCTCAATGTCCCAGCCCAGGCTCCTGCTCAACTACCTCAACCTGCAGGACAAGCACCTATACAGCCTTCTCCAGCTGCCCCCGCTCCGGCTTCTCAGGCACCTACAACAACAACTCTGGCGGCACAGGTAAGAGGCAGAGGCTTCCAAGGGACTAGAAGGAAACAAAATACCTTTGAAAATCCTGCTGAGGTTCAGAGATCCCTTAGGACGGTGATGATCGTAGGACCATCAAATGTCATCTGGCAATAACAAGAAATCAACAAAGAACACTGACAGTTGGCCATCTGTTTTCTGTCTTAAAAATCCTGAATGCGTCAGAATCTTCTGCTTCCCAAAGTGGTCTGTTCCACTCTGAAACAGCTCATGCTACAAAAAAAAAAAAAATTCTTCCTAATGGTTAGTCTTAGTTTGGATTCGTTGCTTCTGGGCTTGTCTTCTCTAGCAACAGAGAACAAGCTTCCTGCAATTTCTATGTGATATCCTATCACATAGATCAGGGGGATGCAACCTACAGCCTATGGTCCAGATCCGGACTGCGTCCAAATAATCTGGCCTCCACCCTTACTTCAGCTGCCGCTGCTGCCGCCGCCGAAATCTGCTGCAGACTCATTTACGGCTGTCATAAACGCATTTACGACAGCCATAAACAAGTCTGTGGCTGTCACAAATGCCTTTACAACTGCTGTAAATGAACCTGTGGGTGTCGCAAACGCATTTAAGACAGCCGTAAAGGGGGGCATCATTACCCTCTATACAACCATAACTTGTTTCCTCAAATGTAAGATTTCAGAATAGAGGTGGTACATGGGGCCGATGAGACTTCTTATACTCGCCTGTTGAAGTCAGGGGGCGGGATTTTGTTTGTTTGTTTATTACATTTATATCCCACCCATCTAGGATATTCTCTCACTCTGGGTGGCATACAACAGATTAAATTTCTCCCCAGTACCAACACAAAATTAAATGTAAACAATACAAGACATTGTATAGCGGCCACACCAAGTACACATTATGTAGAGTCTGGATCATAGAGTGGAAGTATGTACAGTAGTACCCTGTATAACGCAAAAAACTCCGTTTCATGGAGCTCTTTGTTATACGATTTTTTTTGCTATGCGAATCATATTGGCGATACCCCACATAATGAAAACTTTTTTCGTTATACAGGGTATACCCCGTATAACCGGTGGGGGGGGGAGTTTGTTATACGGGGTATACCCCGTATAACGAATGTGGGGTATCACCAATAGCGCCAAAATGCTTTGTTATACGAACTTTTCGTTATACGATGCGTTCGTTATATAGGGTACCACTGTGTCTGGCTTTTGTCATTGTCAGCCTTTAATGGCCTGAGCAGAAGGTCCTTTAACTAGCAGCTGCTTCTTCCTATCCTTTCTTATTACTTTTCAGCTAGTACTCCATGGTACTTTCTTGCAATAGGGGGGACTGGGTTTTGCAATACCAGCAAGTGAGAAAATGCACTTTTCTTTTTCAAAGTATTCTGTCCCGGACTTTTCTGAGTCGTTTTTGAACCTACAAGATTAAGCTGGGGAGAAGCCTAGGGTCCTGGGATACATACCACACATAAGCTAACACTTTCCCTTTCGGCAGTAGCCTCTCCAGGAATTATAACTTTACTACTCTGCAAGGCTGTATTCGTGACATGCTATTTAAATAAAACGGGGCTGCAGTATTTTAGTGGTTAAGATGCTGAACTTGATGATTGGAAAGTCGGCAGGTCAGCAGTTCGAGACCTGAGTGTTGCATGGCAGAGTAAGTTCTCATCTCTGTCCCAGCCCCTGCCAACTTGACCTTTACCATGTTATTTCTGGCTTTTAGTTTAGTTTAGTTTAGTTTAGTTTAGTTTAGTTTAGTTTAGTTTAGTTTAGTTTAGTTTTGTATAAAGCATGGAGTGGCTGGCTGAAAATGAGGTGGAGGTGCAGATTGGGTAATTGTGGCCCTCATTCCTTGACTGCCATCCTATAGTAATGCAAGGCTGGTGTTTTACAGGCATCCCTAAAGCCAACATGGGCTTTCTGACACAGAGCACCATCCAACCAAAACCAACCCTGTCTCGGGACATCTTGGAGTGTGTTTTGCAGTAGGGCCAAATTACAGCACTTTCGCAGCTGACAGGGCAGCACTGACAGCTCTATACAGAAAGAGTCAGATGGCTGTTCTTACGGTCAGGTTGTGGCCTACAAGACTGGGAAAGGGCTGGCAGGCCTCCCCATGCCATGTATATTAACTAGCCCTGCGGGAATTGTTTCATAGCTTTGGTGGCTGCAGCAACGCTGGGGCTGGAGTTCTTCCTAGAAACCTTTTCGTGGTTTCTGGAGCTGAGCTATATATAAACCCGAAGGCTCCTGTTCCCAACCTGACAGGACATTCCTCTTCGAAGACAAACTTTGGGCATCTGCTGTTCTCAGATTCCACTTGGCTGGGATTAAATTACACTAACTTGTCTTAGGAACTGCAGATGTTTTCTAGCGGGCAGGGATGGCAATTAGATGTTGTGAGGCCATGGTTTCCATTTTGAACCAAACCCTGAACATCTAGAGCAGCGGTGGCCAACCTTGGCACTCCATGTGTTCTTGGACTTCAATGCCCAGAAGCCCAAGTCAGTACACTTGCTGATCAGGGCTTCTGGGAATTGAAGTCCAAGAACAACTGGAGTGCCAAGGTTCGCCACTGGATCTAGAGTGTGCCTGTACAGCTTCCCAGCAGTTGTACGATATGACACCCGTAACTTTTCTGATGTCAGTAGAAAACTGTGGCTCAAGAGAACATCTGGTTAGGATGGTTCCTATAATGCGGGGGTTCACGGCCTATGGCCTGCAAGCCAGATCTGGCCCACAATGCCAAATAATCTGGCCCTGACCTTGCTCCAGCTGCCTCCGCTGTCAGAATCGGCCACGGATTCACTTATGGCCATTGTAAGCATGCTTATGACAGCCATAAATGAGTTCATGGCCATCATAAACTCGTTTATGACAGATGCAGTTTATGGTGAGGGGAACCAGCAGTCTGGCCCACTCAGCTGTCTGACGGGGCATAGCCTGGCCCACGGCTTAAAAATGTTGAGAACCCCTGCTATAATGGGTCTACGTCTGATCCTTGTTCTCTTTGTTTTTCCAACCACCTCTGCCTCCCTTATTTTTTCAAGATGCTGGAACCCCACCCCACCCCCCGGCACATTGATGTTGGGCAAAAGCCCATCCCAGAGGCTTTTGGGCCAATTTTGGAAGGAGCTTCCACCAGCTTCTTCAAATACAGGAGCCAGTCTCAACACTAATGTCACACTGACTATCTGTACATTTGGCTGGATTTTATCTGTTCTAATAGGCAGAAGCACATTGGCCTTGGGTTGATGAAGGTCCTCTCTTCATCAGCAACCAGTCCCTTTAATTCAGGTCTGCACAACTGTAGTCTTCCAGATGTTTTTAGGCTGCTAGTTCCATAATCCCTCACCATTGGCCATACTGGCAAAGTCTGATGTGGATTTAAGGCCAAAAAGCATCTGTAACCCAACCTTGCCTTAAATGGACCTACCGGTGGGATTCAAAAACATGATTATCGACTCATTTTCAAGATAAAGAATCATCAGAAGGGAAATCCAAGAAGTCTTTGATTGACTGTCTCACTACCACTCTTCATCACGTTGCCTGCTTTTGTGGTGTCTGAAACCATTGGAAATTTCCAAAGGGGTTGCTGTGTTATTCTGCTGAAGGAAAACTAAGAAAGAATCATCCTTGAATTACATGTCTGATGTTTTCTGTACAAACGGACTGTGAGCACTAAAATTTGGCAAGCGCAGCTTTAAATCCAGACTCATCCCTGAGGACGTGCTGCCTCAACCCTCTGGCCCCGACATCGCCAGAGGACAAACAGGCATCAGCTGTGGCGGTCGGGCGGTGGAGTTCGGCTCCCGCCCTCCCTTCTCCGGGTCCTGCTTCCCCCGGAGAGGGATAAAAGACCGGCCGCAGCCCCGAAGACGTCGGGACGCGCTGCCTCGACCCTCTGGCCCCGACATCGCCAGAGGACGAACAGGCATCAGCTGTGGCGGTCGGGCGGTGGAGTTCGGCTCCCGCCCTCCCTTCTCTGGGTCCTGCTTCCCCCGGAGAGGGATAAAAGACCGGCCGCAGCCCCGAAGACGCCGGGACGCGCTGCCTCAACCCTCTGGCCCCGACATCGCCAGAGGACAAACATGCATCAGCTGTGGCGGTCGGGCGGTGGAGTTCGGCTCCCGCCCTCCCTTCTCCGGGTCCTGCTTCCCCCGGAGAGGGATAAAAGACCGGCCGCAGCCCCGAAGACGCCGGGACGCGCTGCCTCGACCCTCTGGCCCCGACATCACCAGAGGACGAACAGGCATCAGCTGTGGCGGTCGGGCGGTGGAGTTCGGCTCCCGCCCTCCCTTCTCCGGGTCCTGCTTCCCCCGGAGAGGGATAAAAGACCGGCCGCAGCCCCGAAGACGCCGGGACGCGCTGCCTCAACCCTCTGGCCCCGACATCGCCAGAGGACAAACATGCATCAGCTGTGGCGGTCGGGCGGTGGAGTTCGGCTCCCGCCCTCCCTTCTCCGGGTCCTGCTTCCCCCGGAGAGGGATAAAAGACCGACCGCAGCCCCAAAGACGCCGGGACGCGCTGCCTCGACCCTCTGGCCCACAACATCACCAGACGATGTACTTTGAGTGTTGGTTCATTGGACTGTTTCGTTTGATTGTGTCGGCTTATTGTCCTAAGTGTTATGTATCTATTTTTATTGTATCTTTCACTTTCCTGCTGCTGGCTGCATTACAGTCAGCATGCACCAATGTTAACCGCTTAGAGTTTGCTTTGGTAAAGTGAAGCGGTATACAAGAATAAAGTGAAATGAAATGAAAAGAGTCTTGTGATATATCAAATACTGACAAATTTTATTTCATGCAATTTTCATGCTCATTTTTCCTAATGAGTGCTAGGAAATTCTAGTGCAAAACAAAGCTTAGTCCTTTAGGTGCCACCAGGTTCCTTGTAGAAGAAGCCGTGAGATTTATCTTCCATCTTCTCTAGCAGTAACTTTTATTCACTGATTTTAAAAAAAAGACCTGACCCTTTTTAAATTTTTTTTGTTAAAGGTACCTCCTGCCCCTGTAGCAGCCCCAGCACAAGAGGAACCGAAAATCCCCATTAGCCTTGTTCTAAGGTTAAGGTAAGCACATTGGAAGGCCATGCAAAGGTTACCCAGACTTCATCATCCGACTGCTGCTCAGCTCTTGCTGTAAATTTGAATCTAGGGACTTAGTGGTTAAGAGGCTGAATTTAACAACAGTTCAAGACCTGAGTGCTGCATGATGGAGTGAGCTTCTGTCTTTGTCCCAGCGCCTGCCAACCTAGCAGTTCGAAAGCAAGAAATTGCAAGTAGATAAATAGGGACCACTTAGGTGGGAAGGTAAACAGCATTCTGTGCACTCTGGTGTTGAGGCATGCCTGCCACATGTCCATAACACAGACAGCACTGGCTCTTTGGCTATAAACAGACATGAGCACTGAACCCTAGAGTCGGATACGACTGGCTTTCGAGCAAGGGCAACCTTTACCTAAATTTGAACCCAGTACCTTGGGCTTGGTTTACAGCTACAGCCAGGAGATCTGAATCTGCTTTCATGAATATTTCATAGAACATGGGTTTCCCTTGCTCAAAAGCCAGTCGTATCCAACTCTAGGTTTCAGTGCTCATCTCTGTTTCAGCGCTGTCTGCTTCTGCAGACGTTTCCGTGGTCATGTGGCAGGCATGACTAGACACCGGAGCGCATGGAACACTGTGAACTTTTCCCATAGAAATTTTAGTTACAGTAAATCCTCGCATAAAGAGCGACTACAACGTGAGCTACCTCAATTCTGTACACCTGTCATCTGACAATAACAGTAGCAATTGCACATTTATAGAACTTAGAGCACTCTCTGGGAGTTCGTAGGTAATTAGTAATTAACAGTAGTAATAATAATCATCAGCAGCATTGGGACTTTCTCAACATAATTTGGACATGGGAAACTGTACTTGTGCTGTGCATCATATTCAGTCAAATGCTGAAACAGTAACTGAATCAGAGGTATTTTCAAGGCCAGGGTGCTTGTTTTCTGTGGTGTGAAGCAAAGGGCTTGAACTGATTTAATATTTGATCTTGCATTCACTCATTGTTAGGGAAAATGTCCAAACCGCTCCTTGAATATTTCACAAACCTCAAAAACCCTCTTAGGTTCACCATAGGTCAGAAATGACATATTGGCACTCAACTGCAAAATGCAATTCGTTGCTCCATTAGAACCAGAGAATCGGTGGATTTGTATTGCTGTTCACTTAACTAGAGTCCCATTGAGTCAATAGGTTTATTCCTAGTTGGGACTAGAAGTTGGATTGAGTCACCAAAGAAATAAAATTAGATCATGTATTATGTCCTGAAATGGTTTTGTTCATGATAAAAACTTTTGTCCTGCATCATTTTTGTCCTCCTTTATTTTAATTCGATGCAGCGGGGATAAGGTTGGATTAAACCAGTCTTGATGCCAGGTTGTTTAACCATCCTTACTTTAGCCCAAGATGGAAAGTGATTTGGGTTTTCATCTGGAATTTGATTGCATGTTTATTTTGAATGCAATTCAGACGCTTAGAATGTTAAATCTGTTGTTGTTAATTTGGATTTATATGCCGCCCACTCGCAGATGTGACTCAGGGCGGCTAACAACAATATCATACCCAATGCAATATAAAACAAGATACAATTAGCATACACTATACAATTAGGAGAGTACAATTAGTAATTAAAATTACTGTTTCCCTCCCACAGGAATTCAAAAAAAGAACTTAATGACATTCGGTTTGAATTCACCCCGGGAAGAGGTGAGAAGACTGTGGAGCAACATTGAGTGTTGAACCTCATCACAGATATGCCTCTGCTGTTGTTACTGTGTCCTCTTAGGTCCGTGATGGCGAACCTTGACACTCCAGGTGTTCTTGGATTTCAATTCCCAGAAGCCCAAGTCTCTGTGAATCCACACGAATGGGTTTACTGGGCATACACCCAGTAAACCCATTTGTGTGGATTCACAGAGACTTGGGCTTCTGGGAATTGAAGTCCAAGAACAACTGGAGTGCCAAGGTTCACCATCACTGCTTTAGATTTATGTTTAATCCCCACAAGGATGTGGATGCAAAACTTCCCAAAGACATCTCTCCACATTCACAACAGCATGTTGTTGTATGCCAGCAGCCTCCATTTGAGCATGTTGGTCTTGCATTTTGGGACTCCAACCCTCAGCCTGTTCAGGTTCTCCATGTGACGTAGGGGAGGGTTAATTCCTCAGCCATATCCTCCTTTAACATTCTTTGCCCAGTGAGCGCCTTTCTCCATCTTCTAACTTGGTTTTGCTCTTGCGTACCCTCAAGAGTGTTCCTGCCATAAAGCTCTTCCTGGATCTGAGCCGATGGATTTGAGGCTCATATCTATTCAGAGGATGTTGAGGGTCCTTCTCTTGCTTAGTTCTCTCAGCATCCACTGCTACTTCTTATCTTAGGTGGAGCGATACCAACAAGAGGCTATGCCTTTGGGTGAACCACTGATACATGAATGGGCATCAATCCTTGGCATCAGGGGAGAGCAAGGTTGTTACTCTTGGCCTGCAACTCCCAGACCTCTGGTTGTCAGTAGTATACTGAAGTACGCCAGCTTTAGTACACCAGTATGGCAGAATGGGGAGAAACGGGGACCATTTGATATCCCCTGCTTTAGGTGCCAGCTGGATTGTGGTTCCCATCAGCCATCAACCCAGAGCCAGTGGTGAGAGAGGTGCATGGTAGGAGTTGCAGTCTAGCAGCATTCGAAGTATTCCAAGTTGTGCACAACTTCAGGAGTATGCTGGGTTGCTTTCACAGGGGGAAATGTGAAGGCTAATAGCTTATTTGCCAGCAACGTTGTTTTACTTGGTGTTGAAGGAAACCAGCTTAAATTAGATTGTTTCTGGAAAACAGAAGAGGCAAGGCTATAAGGAATGTAGATTTCCTTGCTCTGGGCTCCATGTTTTCACAAACAAGTGGGTTAGGACTTGAGGTTAACTTGAGCTGAGCTCCCAAAGCCTCTGAACACCAGAAACGTTTTGTATTTCTTTTAGCAGACACAGTCAGGTACCACATAGTTTGGGATCAGAAGAGGAGGGGAAGTTTGCAGGTAGGCCTGAACCCTTAGAACAGGGGTTCCCAACCTTTTCCTGCCACGGGACACTCAGCTGTGGGGGCCAGAGGCGTGGTTGCTCCCACTGCTTATGTTTTTGGCGCCAGCAGTAATCGTGCCATTTTGGCAGCTTCATGCACAGGAATGCTTTTTGGAGCATTTTTGCTCTGTTTTGGGATTTTTTCCACTGCTTCTCCGCTGTATTTTGGCAGCTAAACTGCGGTGGTTGGGGACTTCCTGGTTACACGCTGGGAACCCAAGCACTGACGTAAGCTCCGCCCAGCACTGGAAGTCCCCAACCACTGTGGTTTAGCTGCCGAAACGCAGTGGAGAAGCTGCGAAAAATCCCAAAACGAAGCAAAAATGCTCTGAAAAGCCTCCCGCCGTCCTGGGAAGCAGCGGAGGCTGTGCAAGAAGCCACAAAAACAGCGCAGTTACTGCTGCCACTGCCATGGTAAGTGACATGTTGAGACTTCTGGTAGTAGTGAGAGCTTCTGGAGGTGCTGGGGTGGCTACTGCAGGCCATATTAATGAGCTCCACAGGCCAGATTAGGCCCACTGGCCATAGGTTGGGAACCCATGCCTTAGAATGTCTTTTTCCTTTAAAAGAATTGTTTTACTTCCTGAAATTATTTTAGATATGGCCGCTAATTCATTATTATCTATTCAGATACCGCTGATGGGGTGTCGCAAGAACTCATCTCGGCTGGTCTTGTGGACGGCAGAGACCTGGTAATAGGTAATAATATATGTAATAATAATATAAACTCATCTCTTATGTTGAAGATAAATAACCACTTATTCTGGCCTCGGGCTGATGGATACAGGTTGCCTTGTTTCATTCCAGGACTAGGAAGGGCTAAACTAGACCTTGGGAATTAAGGCATGGGAGCTGTAGTCCAAAAGTAGTCTTCCCAAGATGCAAGACAGTCTTCCTTTGCACTAGTCTATCTCTGTGCAATACTTGAAGGAAACTCAGTCGTAATTTATGTCCTTTATAATGCCATCCCTGACTGTTTTTCTTCTCTGTGTCATTTCAGTTGCTGCCAACTTACAAAAAATTGTGGAAGAGCCCCAGGCAAACCGATCAGTCACTTTTAAACTGGTACTTACTATTATTTGTCCTTATTAGCCTGAACATTTTTTTTTATTTTCAGCGCATTCAGCGGAGGGTGCATGTCATGGTCTGCCTAGCCAGCGGGTGACATGATATCCAGATGGCTAAAACACTGCATACAGATGGACTGGATTTCTCAGGTCCATTTGCATGTGCAGAATGTTGTCACGGAGAGGTCTACCAATGTGCGGACTCCTCGTTGAATAACGACTCCAAGTTATCCATGGTATTTCTTATGTATTGTAAGGTGAGGTGTAAATGTGAACGAATGAATGACTCTCTCTCTCCCTCTCTCCTTCCTACCACAGGCTTCTGGTGTTGAAGGCTCCGATATCCCTGATGATAGCAAACTGATTGGGTTTGCTCAGCTCAGCATCAGTTAAAACAACACTCCCGGGCGATGGTCACTGCGGGTGCAGCTTTCAAATGCTTCGGTCGGCCTAAAAGCAAAACCACTACTGCCAAAGAACCAAACTACAGGCCCCTTTCAGAAGCTTTAACCTCGTTTGTTTCCTGACCGGAGTCGACGTGTCTCCCTGCGCCCTTTACCCCATTTTCTCTCCACCATTGGAATCAAATCAGCTTCTCACCCACTCGCACATAGTTCTTGCATTTTCCTCCTCTTGGATGCAGATGCCCATCCTTCTGTCTCCTGCACGTCCATGGGTTTATTATTGCCTTAATTATATAAGAAAAGCAAACAGACCTAAAAAAAAAGGGAGAACTACTACTGAGAGTACGAAACAGGGGTTCCACTACTATTTTATTCCCTTGCTACAATAGGGTTTGTTTTGTTTGCTTGTCTGGTTATTTGTACATTATGTTGAATTGCTTCTCTTTGACCATCTTGCGTTGCTTTTGGGTCTGCCTGATTTTGTGGTTAAAAGAAAGAAAGAATAACAATGGCAAACTTATGGAGCATGTCGGAATTCGGACTAAATTCCTGTGTAAAACAAAGAGAGTGAGATTTGGCAGCCTTTAAGGGAGATTATTTTGAGAGTTCTAGGGTGCAAGATAAATAGTTCTGCCTGTCCTGTGACAAGCCTTAATTTTGTCTGTCTCTCTTCCAGTTAATGTAAAGTATTTGACACATTTGGGAACCATCAGGGGGTGTTCTTGGGGTTTTTTTGGGTTTTTTTGTCTGTGTGCCATTTCCAGTCCCACTGGAATCCACCCTGACCCCTTCCTTTCGTATTTGTAGACAAATGGGCTCTGTTGAAACATTGCCTGCTCCTGTAGTCGTGCTGTACCTCCTCGGCATTCCCTGTTGAAAAGTGGTTGAAGTTTTACTGGGTGCCATACAAAGCTGATCAGTTTCTCCTGTCCAGAGAGAAGGTGGTACAAAATGAAACAGTCGGTTGCATATTGCGTGCAAACTATAGGTCAGTGATGGTGAACCTTGGCACTCCAGGTATTCTTGGACATCATTGCTTCTGTATATTGAAGCTCCAGAACATGTGGCGTGCCAAGGTTTGCCATCATTGCTGTCCCTTCCTAAATGGCACGTTCCTCTCTTCAGTCCATATATATTAGTTCTCGGCACTCCTGGACTCTCCAGATGTTTAGAACTACAGCTCCCATTGATGGCCCCTGTAATCCAGAACATCCAGAGGTGGTAGCTGTTGGGTCGGGGAAACTTGATTTACACAATCTTTGGTGACCCATTTGGCATGGCTTTCACAATAGGCTTCTTTTGATGAGAGGTGGTCATTGTGTCTGGAGTTTCTGAACCCAGGAAAATTCTCTGCAGCCCAGATTTCTATCCCACAAACCTTGCTTTCGGTCTTTCTCTGCTCCTGTAAATCTGCCTTACCCAGACAATCATTCAGGCAACCATGTGAGAATGGGCCTTTAAGGTATAGCTTCAATATATCTGTGTTAGTTTCACACCTCCTTAAAATCATCTCCTTGGGAGTTGTACATCTGTATCAGTGGTTCCTAATTTTGGATCTCCAGATGTTATTGGACTCTCAGAAATCTTGGCCAGCACAGCCAATGGTGAAAGCTTCTGGAAGTTTTAGTCCAGGAACATCTGAGGCTGGGAACCACTGTTCTGGCAAATGTAAACCCATAAAGAGAATTAGCAGCCTAATTTATATCTTCCACGATGCTTTTAACGACAGCATTCAAACTACATGTCTTTTCTCATGACTTGTCACTGCAACCATTGTAGTGAAGGATGTCTTTGTATGTAAGCTATGGAGGGAGGTGTGGAAATTTAGGAGGTTTTGCTAGATGTGTTTTAACCCTATAGGCTAAGCTGTTTGGTTAGCTGATGTGTGTCTCCCTATTCATAAAACCAGATGTTCTCCATGCCTGATTATTACAAGCAAAAGTTGATCATCAAGGGGTGGCGGCGGCAGTAATCTGTATATTTGTGTTTTTCTGGAAAACAAACCTTTCCTGACTTTTTTTTAAAAAAAAATTCTCCAAGAACATTTCATGGATGTATTCAAGATAAACTTGTGTGCTCTTTTACTTTATCTGCACAAACTGGTACATACAAAACTTTCTCTTGTTCTATTTTTACAGCAATAAAAAAAGATTGCCAGTAGATTCATACATGGCAAGATTAAGCTGTGGACAGATTTGTCCCTTCTTGCTGCACTAACTGCTTGGAATTTGCAAATTCATTTTTTTATACTCTCAGCTCAAGCCTCAGTTTGAATCCAGATGATGTGTAACTGAAACCAATATATCTTGTGTTTTAGTATTTTTTTAAAAGAGACGAGTATTTGGTGTTGTGTGTGTGTGTGTTTTCTTATTTTTTTTGAATTTCTATACATATAAATTATACTTTTTAGTTTGAGGAAAAAACATTTGTAATGCAATATGTAAATAATAAAGATGGTGTTGGTTTTTCCACCTTCCCTTCCCACAGTCTCTCCCACGCAGTGGGCCTTTTGTGTATCACTACTTGACTTTTGAAGTGTTTTATACGACAAAATTGTATTTGATCTGTAACCAATACAGTTAGGTTCTTATTTGGACCCATAGCCTTCTAGGGTGCCTAAAGAGAACCCCCAAGAAAGGTATTCTTGTTGTCCTACAGCAGGGGTGCTCAAACTACGGCCTGTGGGCCAGATCTGGCCCCTGACACATTCATCCAGCCCCACGAAGCCCTTGTCACGCCCAGAAGTGGAAGTAAAACGCGCCCGGATGGACATGCTTTTCTACCGCTTCCAATAAATTGAAGCCAATTTACCTGGCTTCACGGGCCAGGTAAATTGGCATTGGGGACCGGATCTGGCCCGTGGGCCATAGTGACCGCCCCCTGAACCACATGACTGGCCCACGGTCCGAAAAGTTTGGGCACCCCTAGCCTACAGAGTCTGCCCTTTGCTCCATCTTTTCTTTCCAAGACGAATCCTCTCCTAGTCCAAAATAGAGTAGACTCATTGAATTAATGGGATTTGCTTATACTAACTTGCATTCAGCAGTTGAACTGGGCTTCTTTGTCTTTAGCCACATTTTTTTTTTTTTGCATTGGCTCTAACCTGAACCAGAGTTAAGCTTTTAAAAGCAGGATTTCTGAAGCTGTTTAGTGTAAACTCGGATTAATGTCCTCATGGACCTATACTTAAATTTTAAGAAGGGTTAATGGGATGGACGAGTGTCTAAAGACCTCTTATGATTTGAGACAGGTATGGGGGAAGCTTCAGACCTGATGTTCTGGATTTCAGTTCCCATCACCCTTTCTCATTTGCTTTGTCAATTGGGAGTTCTGGGAACCAAAGTCCGAAGGAAAAACCCAGGAAATGGAAAAAGGTCTCCGAGCCCTGGTTTGGAGAGATGGGGGCACACTGTTGACCCATACTTGCCTACCATGGGTGGGGGAGAACAGAGATGGTGGTGGTGGTGGGTGTCTTTGCTTACTTTTGGTTCTTCACCTTAAGTCTTCTTGCACAATATATTTATATATTTTCTTACTATGAGTAGTGGTGGAAGTTTCCTTTAAGAAAAAGGGGGCACTTTAATAAAACAATATTTTTTTTGGTTTCCAACTTGTAGTTTAATATTGGCTGTATTCACACATGAGCAAAATTGCTGTAAATAAGGAGGCAAAATAAAGAAAGGACTGGAGTGGGGGGAAGAGATTTGATAGGATACAGTGATGGTGGTTGTGAGGAATAATGACAGAGTAAAAGTTATTTGGGGAAAGTGTATGTGTGTTGCAAGTTCTGCTTCTACTTGACCCTTCTTGAAAGTAGAATCCTTTTCTTTGGGTTTGTTGGCTAGCAAGAGAGAAAAGAGTAGACTGCAGCTCATAAGTTCATGGAAACTGGTGGGTAAGTTTAACCTTAAAATAACAAGAACTACAACCCAACAGCTTGAAAACATTTATCTTTTTGGACTCCGAAGTTCAAGTCTCCAAAGAGTGGTAGCAGAAAGCTAGCGTTGTGGTCCAAGGGCGATGCTGGCGATGAGGTTTTGGGACTTGTCGTCCAGATTAGAATAAAATGAAATGGATGTGGCCAGGCTTTAATAATAAAACACAAATACTTGATGAGTGGGGCAGGCAGAGAGGTGGAGCATCTACTCTTTGGAAGACCATTTTGGGTGAGCCTCTGACCAAGTTGTGTTATCCCTGCATGGGTTACGGAAGTGGCCCTCGGAGGCTCCAGGGTGGTGGTGGTGGTGATGATGAAACTTTCGCTGGCTTTTTGATGGTCAGGAAAGGCCTTCGGAGCCTGTGATGTCATGTCACTCTAGCCCAGGGGTGCCCAAACTTTTCCGGCCACAGGCCAGTCATGTGGTTCCTCCCACCGGAAGCAGAAGTAAAACATGCCCTGCAATCTGTTTTGCAACAGGATGAGATAGATTTTAAGCTGCCATTTTCTCTGCTTAAACCTGGGATGCCCAAGCTATGGCCCATGGACCAGATCCGTGCCCCAATGCCCATTCATCCGGCCCACACCACCCTCGTCGCTCCCAGAAGCGGAAGTAAAATGTGTTGTGGGCTGGATGAATTGGCATTGGGGCCTGGATCTGGCCCACAGGCCGTAGTTTGGGCACTCCTGCTCTAGTGGGTAGAGTTGGCTTCAAGTTCCACCTCTTGTATTATAATATGAAGCAGTGTGTGGAATGAGTTGTCACTAGAATGAGTCTGGAGTGATGAGGAATCAACAAGGGGAAATGAGTTGGGGGTGGAGGAAGAAGTAAAATAAGTTCTCCCCGCCCCATATAAATTGCCCTTCCCATCTTTGGCCATGGAGACTGAATGGTTCAGTATTATTTCCCTTTAGCTTGCATGTACTTCTCATCGGCATAGGATTCCAAATTAATCCATTGAAATGATGCAGTATCTATTCCTATTTCTTGTTTTATCCAAGTTGAGCAGCCTAGAGTATCCAAGTTGGCTGTTTCCCTTGTATTTTTACTGGTTTTTACGATCCTCCACTTACCCTTGCTATTAGGATTCAACTACCTTTGCTGTTAGCTGTCTCTTGAGGATATTTTTGTCCCCCACCCCACCCTTCCCGGGGATACTCTTAAGTGCTAGAAGACTATTATGTTCTTGAGGTTCAAAAGTGCCAATGATTTTCTTTTTTGGTTAAGAAATTATTTCTAACATTTTTTTACCCTTATGAATCAGAGGGTCTTTATTTTGGGTAAATTCTGAACTTGAACCTAGAAATCAGTTGATATTTTTTTAAAACTTAGTTGATATTCTTAAGAATGATGATGATGTATTAATATAACAGGAACTTCTACACAATTTTGTTGTACTGTAGATTTTAATGAAAGATGTAAAATATTCAGCCTTTTTTTCTTTGACTTTGTATTTTACTGCATGTATTTCTCTAATTTTTAATCAATAAAAAAACTGTCCAATGCTTTGGGTGAATAGCTCTTATATTTAAATTACTTCTATGTGCAAATGTCATTGTTTGTCACTGCATTACAAACCACACCCGGGCAATGCCGGGCACCCCTGCTAGTTATTACTGTTCAGCAGATCCAAGAGAAGGGGTGAAGAGTTTGAAATAGTCTAGTCCAAAGGCCTTAAAATTGCTCTTAAATAGGCACTGCTTCAGTGGGAAAGGTATACAGTGTTTCATGCACTCTGGTGTCTAGTCACGCCTGCCACATGACCACGTAAACATCTGCAGAGGTAGACAGCACTGGCTTTTTGGTTAGGGTCAGGCATGAGTGGCTTTTGGGGCAAGGGCAACCTTTACTGAATACTTGTTCTTGAACAAAGCAAGGAATAACCATTCTTGCCTCCATGGTTGGGAGATAATAGGTTATGTAACCCAGGTGAAGAAATGTGCCAGGTCGCATGGAAACTAAGTTTAAAAAAATCCAGATGTGTGTTAGATAGCTGAGGACCCTGTTAAAGTTTGTTTTAAGTTTAAACATTAATTTCAGAGAGTGCAGGTGGAGGGTTGATGAGGTAAACCAAAGAGACATGGGAAAGAGTAGAAAGAAACCAACAATGACGGACGTTGGTGAGCTCATCAAAGCGGTTGGCAATTTTGGCCCTTTCCAGCGGTGGTTGGCGGTGTCGATCGCACTGATCTCGCTTAGCAGTGCGTTTCATACATTCAGCCAATTGTTCATGGTTGGTCAGCAGCCCCACCACTGCAATACAGATTGGCTCAAGGCCCTCGGCTTGAATCTGACAGAGGAAGAGCAGCTGGACGCGACTCTCCCCCAAAAGCCTGATGGGACTTTTGAAGAATGTTTCATGTACACGCCGGTGGAACTGGATCTCGACACCATCATGCAATATGGACTTAATGCTACGGAGAAGTGCCAAAACGGATGGGTGTATCCTAAGAAAGAACCATCATTGGTCACAGAGGTATAGTCTTTCTCCTCCTCCCTTTTCCCAAATTAATATTGGCTAGTCTGTGGTAAGGGTAAGGGTTTCCCTTGCTCGAAAACCAGTCGTATCTGACTCTAGGGTTCAGTGCTCATCTCTGTTTCAAAGCCGAAGAGCTAGCGCTCTCTGCTTCTGCAGTGGCTAAGTCGCTGACTGGGAGGCGGAAGGTCTGGGGTAGATGGCAGCAATGTTAGCTAAACATCACCCCCTGGGATATGGGTCCTCAAACTTGGCCCTCCACATTTTTCTTGCACTTCAATTTCCAGAAGTCCTGATCAACAGGCGTGCTGACTTGGGCTTTCTGGGAATTGAAGTCCAAGAACACCTGGAGTGCCGAGGTTTGAGGACCCATGGCCTGGGAATAGCAGGAAATAGACTGCAGATTAGGACGTGTGGGTAAGTATTCCCACTTCCATGCTTCACAAGAGTAATTGGTCAAGTCGCACTACATATACTGCTGTTGCAACATGTCTCTAAAGCTGGTAATTGCCTCCCAGGACTAATGTCGTTCTTTCAAAAAATGATCAGTCATGAATTACCTCTCAATGGCAGCTGAATTGCAAAATGGGGAGTGAGGCATATTCCTCTTAGGGGCAAACAAGTATTTCTTCACATCCGGGAATTCTGCTTTAATGATCACTAACTGTGTCATCTGGCTTGAACTATCTTAAGCAGAATTCAGCTCCTATTCTACTCGGGTTCCTGGCTCTTTTTTCGTGGCAGGAGGGGTGCGTCCCAAGAAAGCCATCAGATTTCCTCTGTCCTATTTGGTGCTCTTTACAACCTTAGATCCATTAGCATATTTCAGTCTCCTTTTCATGGTAGCCGTAATCATAAAGGCAATAGCAATTACACTCGGGAAAATTAGAGTATTGTGCAAATGTCCATTCATTTGACTTAAAAGGTGAAACAAATATATGAGATAGACTCACTACATGCAAAGCGAGAGATGTCATGCCTTAATTCGTTATAATTGTGATGATCATGGCATACAGCGTACATGAGATTATGTGATGATTATGGGGTACATGAGATTGGGGGGTTGGGGTTTTCATCAGCTGTAAGCCATAAACATCAAAGTAAGGCTTGAACT
This sequence comes from Bradypodion ventrale, assembly GCA_035047345.1. NCBI lineage: Eukaryota > Metazoa > Chordata > Lepidosauria > Squamata > Chamaeleonidae > Bradypodion > Bradypodion ventrale. The sequence goes on along the minus strand of JAWDJE010000006.1, from coordinate 132,227,188 downwards.
ATCTCGCTTTGCATGTAATGAATCTATCTCCTATGTTTCGACATTTAAGTTGCATTACTGGACTGAATGAACATTTGCACGATATTCTAATTTTTCAAGTTTCACCTCTATATACCGACCCATAGCATTTAGTGCACTCTTTAAGCAGGTCACTAATTAATTAGCATTTTGCCCCCAACATGCTGGCTACTCGTTTTACCAACCTCAGAAGGATGGAAGGCTGAGTCAACCTTGCTCCTGGTCAGGATTGAATTCACAATGTTATGGATGCAGCACAGCAATTTAACCACTGTGCCAGCAGGGCTCCTGTACAGCTTTGTCCTTCAATTGTAAAGATGAATAAAACCTATCCTGTGCTTTATCAATTACATTACGCAATGCATAACATTTTGTACAAATTAGTGATGAAAAAAAGATATTACAAGAAGTATTTTTAGGATACTACAGTACGAGTTAAACACCTGCAGACAAATATGTCCCTCAATTAAGATCACCTGATCCTGGAACCGTAGTTCCCTCTAGCTTTTACAAACCTGGTGGGCCATGTTTGAATACAGGTTTGGATGGATGCTTCTCTGACTTTGGTGAAACAGATTATTTAACATAGGTGGGTGGCTTAGTGGTTAAGACACTGAACTTGACGACCAGAGGTTCGGCAGCTCAGCAGTTCAAGACCTGAGTGCTACATGACGGAGTGAGCTCCCAGCTCCCGCCAACAATAGCAGTTTGAAAGCAAGAAATTGCAAGTAGATAAATAGGTAAAACTTTGATGGGAAGGTAAACAGCCATCCGTGCACTCCAGTGTCTAGTCATGCCTGCCACATATCCACGGAACCTCCTTCCATAAAATTTCAAGAACTTGGAAATTATTCTTTTTGGACTCATCTCATAACCCCGCCACCCCCAGCGTGGATTCTGGGAGATGTAGTTCAGCAAAAACAGCTTCTACGGACTCTAACTTTTCTAGGACTGGTTTGCTTCAGAAAGAACTGCACATCTACTTGCAATTCCATGTTAAAAATAAACTCTGTGGAAGGGAAGCCAAAAGTGTCAAGAAGTTATCCAAAGTTAATCTGTTACATGTGACTAAGCAGGGAATAGGTTTGCAAAGTGGCGATTTCTCCTGTGCATTAGCAATAATTTAAATAGCAAAATTGTGGCCCGGGAAAGAAGTCAGGAAGCCTGCCAATCTAATAGTGTTAAATTTTGATTTCTTTTAATCAAGCCAAATTGGTGGTTATCTATCTGTAGTGATTGACACAAAACCTGCCCAAGGGACTGTGTGAGTTCTAGGTGTCTAGTTTAATGCTCCCTTTATAATAGAGCTTATCTCTAATTAGTAATTGCTTTCTTCAATTCCCTCTTAATAAAGTGTCTTTTCCCTCCTCCTTTTAAAGTTTGACCTGGTATGTGACAGGAAGGATTTGAACAACATCTCACAGTCCATTTACATGCTGGGACTTCTGGTTGGAGCACTAGTGTTTGGCCCATTAAGTGACCGGTAAGAGGACTGGAGAGAAATCCATACTTTAAGAATGTCAGACCTGAGTTGGCTGTTTGGAAGACATTGAAGTTGAAGAAGTGTTATTGTTAAGGAAAGGGCTCCTTGAAGTCATTCCAGGAAGAGGCAATATGGTTGTTAGTCTAGTATAGGGATTCTCAATCTGTGGCCCGTGGGCCGGATACAACCTACAGCGCCATTTCATGTGGGGGTCCCACTGCCTCCATCACACCTGGAAGTGCCATGTGGTGGAGGAAGGAAAAAATGGCTGTCTGGCCCCCAAAGCTGTCTGAGGGAGCATGACCTGGCCCCTGGCTTAAAAAGGTTGAGAACTCCTGGTCTAGTAGCATCTCGATGGATCTCATGGCCAGCACCTGAAAAAGAGAAGGTGAACACATACGATTATGTCACAGTGCTGGTCCTCCACTCCCTTCCTTGCATAGTACAATGCCTGAAAACTATAAAGCTATCAGTAGTAGAAAGGGACTTGATGGTGTTGTCAAAAATGGGCAAATTACATTCAGGGTGGTTGTGAGCACCAAAAGGAACACATGCACCAACAGTAGGAGAGAGAGAAAGGCTTTGTTAAGAGACCTTTTGCAAAAGGACCCTCCTCTCTCCACCCTCCTACAAGAGATGGGTAGAGAAAAGAAAGACAAGCAGTTCAGAAGTGCAGGCAGTAAAACATAAGGCAGATTATTTAGAAACCATAAGCTCCATTGTTACTTCATCCTGAGCTCTGCCCTTCTTTCATTTCAAGGCCACTTTCTTGATGGCTGGGCCATTAAGGGCCATCTCCTGTCTTCTAGAAACTAAGGTCAATGGGAATTAACATATACAAATGCTTAGAGCAGGGGTTCCCAACCTAAGGCCGGTGGGCCAGACCTGGCCCATGACACTATTTCATGAGTCCCCTTCCAAAGGCATTTGAGAATGCAAGCGCGGCGCCAAAATGGCCGCCGCGCCCTTTGCGGGCCCCCCCCCCCCACAGGACAGAGAATCCGGGTAGTTAGGGGCGTGGCCAGCTCCCTTATAAAAGGGCTGGCCACGAGGCAGCCGAGCTGCCATTTTACCTCAGCGACGGAGCGGAGAAGTTTTTTCCCCTGCGTCTCCGTCGCTCGTTAGCTTACCGGGAAGCCTTTTGGTGGCGTTTCTGCTGGGCTGGCTTCCCTTTTTTGCTTCAGGAGAGATGCCTTCGAAAAAGAAGGCAGCTTCGAGTTCAGCTCGGGCTGTTAGGAGGCGCAACCCAGGTCGGAGGACCGTGGTGCCGCCTCCTCAGCAGCCTCCTTTGCCACCCCCGGCCGGGGCTGGTGGAATGGGGTCTATTGCCCCTTGGCCCGATCAGAGTGCGGGCGCGGAGGGCGCTCCGGCCCGCGGCCCGCGAGCGGTGGACACCGCTCCTTCTCCTGTCCACTCCGTCGGGCCTATTTCCTTTGGGCCGCAGCCTCTCCCGGGGCCCTCTAGCCTTGGGGGGTGGCCCGGCTCCCTGCCTTGGCAGGTTTCTTCACCAGCCCTACCGGGCTTTGGCGCTGGCCAATGGCCATATATGGGCCCTGGGGCGCAGGGACCTGTCCCCATGCCAGGATCGGGCGGGCCGGCCGGCCCTTTGCCCATGGTCAACGTGGACACCTTACTGGCCCGCATTGCGGCCCTGGAGGCGTCTTTGGCCCGGGCCAGTCAGGCAGGCGCCCCCTTCGGGGTACCTTTTGAGGCGCCGTCGGCAGCAGGACAACAGCCGGCGGGGAGGGTCGAGCTGCTGCAGGCGGGTGGCGCGGCTCCGGCCACTGCCTCGCAGCTCCCCAGCCAGCAACCTGGTGCGGGTCAAGCCCCGGTGATGAGCTCTACATCGGTCGTGAGCTCCGACGCCCCCAGTGGGCCGGAACCCCCGGTGGGGGCGGCCCGCGGGGGTGCAGCATGTGAGTATACGGTGCAAGCAAGTACATCTACACACATTCCCAATATAGGGGGGGCTTTTCAGTGGCCTTGGCCTCGCGCGGGTGGTGCGGGGGCCACACTGCTGGCGACCCACCCGGCGACAACGACTGCCACCATGCCCACTGGGGTGGGCCTCGGTCCTTACACTGCTGGGAATGTCCTGGGGGTGGCAGGGTTAGCTCAGGCCCCTTTTATTAGGCCGGCTGTCCCCTTTTCGGCTTTACCAACGGCAGGGTATTCCTTGCCATTGGGTGATCACTTGGCACAGGCTACCAGAGAAAAGATATGGCGAGGGGAGTACGTAGATATCTTCTCACTTCTGAACAGAGAGCCCACCAAGGAGGAAAGGGAGGGTCAGGATGAGAAGGATAAGGAGCAGGCACGCCGCCGTAAGCCGCCGCGTACCTGGGCCAACTGGCTCCCCGCTTATTTAATATATATGGCGGTGTATCTGAGGGCGCGGCCGGATTTAGCTATTCCCATGGTCCAATATTTGGACAACATATATAGGGCGATAGTTGATTTTCCGGGCCCCTCATGGCTAGCATATGATGAGGAATTCCGTATGAGGATTCCCCTCCACCCCGAGATGAGATGGGACGAGCCGTGCCAGAGACTGTGGCTCTTGTATATGACACCCACACGCCCTGCCCCGGGGGATAGATACCATTGTGGACATGCGGTCCAGCGAGCGGCTCCAGCGCAGGTTACCCGCCAACCGGCGGGGCAGGGGGTTCCAGCCCGCCTGCTGTGCTGGACTTTCTCGTCAAATGGTTCCTGCAATCGGAAGAATTGCAGGTATAAGCATGAGTGTCCCACATGTTCTGGCCCCCACGCAGCCTCTGCTTGTCCCAGGCATGGGGGGGCACGAGGCAGAGGGAGGGGTGGACAGTGGGCTGGCAAAGCTGCCGCGGATGGAGCTAGTCCTCCAAAAGGCCCCCTCCCCAATTAAGGTGGACATGCTGGAGTGCTGGCTCGCATCGTACCCAAAGGGGGAGGACGGGGAGTATCTACTTCAAGGTTTTAAGCAGGGATTTCGTATCCCTTTTATGGGTGATAGGTCCCCTCAGGATGCTCCCAACCTTTTATCCCTCAGAGGAAGGGAGGAGGTGGCTGCGGCCAGCATTAAAAAGGAGTTAGACGCGGGCAGGGTCGCTGGACCTTTCCCCGCACCCCCGTTTCCCAATCTTAAGGTTTCACCACTGGGTTTGGTGCCCAAAAAGTCCCCAGGTGAGTTTCGTCTTATTCATCATTTGTCCTACCCAGCCGGCCGATCGGTCAACGATGCTATCCCGGATGACCTTTGTTCAGTCCGGTATACATCGTTTGACCAGGCGCTGCGCATGGTGCGCGCGTGTGGCCCGGGTGCCCTGCTGGCCAAGTGTGACATTAAGTCGGCTTTTCGCCTCTTGCCGGTGCACCCGGGCGACTTTGAATTGCTGGGTTTTAAATTTAAGGGGGAATATTATTTCGATAAGGCCATGCCTTTTGGAGGCTCCATATCATGCTCGGCTTTCGAGCGTTTTAGTACCTTCCTAGAGTGGGCCTTCGTCCGCAGGTCAGGGTCCCGGTCTGTAGCCCATTACCTGGATGACTTTTTATTCGGGGGTGAACGGGGCTGGGACACGTGTGCACGTCTCCTTAACACATTTCAGACGCTAATGCAGGAACTTGGTGTCCCTTTAGCGCCCGAAAAGACCGAGGGCCCATCGACCAAGCTAGTATTCCTGGGAGTTGAGATTGACACAGTAGTGCAGGCTTCTAGGTTGCCGGGTGATAAGGTGTCCAGGATAGTGACCCTTATCTCGGAATTGCTGGCCAAGCGTAAGGCATCCCTGAGGGAACTGCAGGTGCTCCATGGGCACCTTAATTTTGCCTGCAGGGTGGTCGCTCCGGGCAGGGCTTTTGCCCGGCGCTTATGTGACGCCATGGCAGGGTTATCCAGGCCCCACCACAGAGTCAGGCTTACCCGGGGTATCAGGGCAGACATGTTCGTCTGGTTGCAATTCCTGAGGGAGTTTGATGGGGTCTCATTTTGGAGGTCTGACCTCCTGGCATCCCCCAATTTCCAGATCCAGTCTGATGCCTCAGGATCCCTGGGTTATGGGATGTACTTCAATGGGAAGTGGGCCTATGGTGGGTGGCCACCGGCATGGGCAGGCACAGGTCGCCTGCGGGATCTCACATACCTGGAATTTTTTCCCATTCTGGGGGCTTTGATGCTATGGGGCGAACAGTGGGCAAATTCGGTGGTGCATTTCTGGTGTGACGATGCTGCCGTTGTACACATTGTCAATGCACAGACTTCCAAATCGCCCAGGGTTATGGATCTAGTGCGCCATTTTGTGCTGCGCTGCCTGCGCCTCAACATCTTGTTCAGGGCCAGGCATGTCCCAGGGATTAATAATGATATTGCTGACGCTTTGTCCCGCCTGCAGATCTCCCGGTTCCGCGCCTTGGCCCCGGATGCGGAGGAATTTCCCTCGCCACTCCCGGACGAGATGTGGACTATTGGCAAGGAGAGGTGAACCGGGCGATTGGCCTGTCACTAGCGCCACGCACGCGTAAGGCGTATCAACAAGCATTCAATTCATATAGGGCATTTGCTACTCAATTTCACTTGCCAGAGACCTGGCCAATTCCGGTGGACCATGTTCTGCGGTTCATGGTTCACCTGCATGCACAGGGCCCCGCACCTCGCACCATAGCATCCAAGCTTTCGGCGTTGGCTTTTATGGCCAAAGTGGGGGGTCACGTGGATACCACCTCTGACTTCCGTGTGAGACATGTTTTGGAGGGGTGGGTGCGCGAGCGCGGGCGTTGCCCGAACGACCGGCACCCTATTTCCCCAGGGGTTCTTACCCAGTTGGCCCGGGGCTGGCCAGGCCTCTGTTTTGATCATTATGAGGCAGCCCTTTTTCATGCAGCCACAACGGTGGCATTTTTTGGAGCGCTCCGCGTCAGCGAACTCGTGATGCTGTCTAAGGCGGATGCAAGTGGTAGGGCACTGGAACTCGAAGATGTCTATGTTGCCAAAGAATGGGCCCAGTTGAGGATGCGCTCCTCTAAAACAGATCAGCATGGCGTAGGCAGTGGAGTAAGACTGCTACGTTGTTCTTTGGCAGACATCTGTCCGGTTGGTGCCCTACAGGAGTACCTGGCACTGCGTGGCATGCACCACGGCCTGTTTTTCTGTCACCAAGATGGGTCTCCCCTTACTAAATTTCAGTTTTGGAAGGTGACAGCCAGAGCCCTCACCAGGGTGGGCCTACCAGGTGCCCGTTATGGCACACATTCGTTCCGTATTGGTGCAGCCTCTACAGCAGCTGCTTTTGGGTACTCTGGGGCTGACATACGCAGCATGGGGAGGTGGGGCTCGCAATGTTTTCAGTTTTATGTGCGCCCACTCCCGCCATGAGTACCAATCCAGTCACCTTGCCGCCTTTTTCTCAATTTTCTTACAGACCCTGGGTGTCGTATTACACCGGTGACAGTATGGCTGGTGGGCCACAGCTATGTGCACAGGGCAGCGCGTTACGCTGCGGCGACAGAGTGGGACCCCGACTGGGACTGGGTGACCACGCCAGTCTCGCATGGCATGGTAAGCCTGGGATGTTATGGCAGGAGCTGCGGCCTTTCCTTTTTTCTGGCCTGGGTGCTGACCCGCCTGACATTCTAATCATCCACCTGGGGGGCAATGATTTGGGCCAGGTCACCGGCTTATCGCTCAAGCATGCGATTTGCGAGGAACTCGCCTACTTGCATTATGTCTGGCCTGCCACAACCCTGGTTTGGTCGGACATTGTTCCGCGCCATTCTTACAGAGGGGGCGTTAACCTCCTGGCCCTTGACCGCGCTAGGCGCGCGGTCAATAAGGCAGTGGCGCGGTTTCTTGCCACCAGGGCTTGGGGACGGGTTAGTCATCACCCCGATATTAGTCTGCAAAATTATGACTTGTACGCAGGGGATGGGGCCCATCTGTCGCGAGGAGGTATGGACCTCCTGTTGGGTGATTGGCGAGCAGGCCTGTTGACCGAGCTGACGGTCTGGGGGGGGCGTCAGGTCTTCTTTGAAGCCCCTCCGTGTGGCGGGTAGCACTGGTAAGGTAAACAGTATGACCCACAAGTATCCGGCAGGTTCGCAATTGACTGGACAACACTAGACAGGAATAAATTAGTTAAACGTTGTCCGGTCAACGACGAACCAGGCGATGGGGTGATGACGATTGCTAACCAGCATGCATCACCCCTGTTATTTCACGGATACGCGTCAGAGGGTGGGGTCATAAGTTAGTTATTGACTACGGTCAACAATTTGTTTGTTGTCAACAAACAAATTGATACAAATTGATACATTGTAACCAATTGCCGTTGGCAATTTTGGGGTGGTACCTTACCAGTGTTACTTCGGCCTGCTTGCCTTAGGAATTATGATTGGTCGTTTTACCAATACAAATTTATAATTCGGACTAGGGCATTGAATCAATAAATGTGGCCCTATGCTGTTATCCACTTTCAATGTTGTCTGTGTCCGTTATTGGGGGGGTGCGCCTGCAAACAAATTGGCCACCACCACAGTCCAGGCAGTGCAAAATCCGGCCCTTGAAGCTGATTGAGAGAGCGTCACCTGGCCCCTGGCTTGAAAAGGTTGGGAACCCCTGGCTTAGAGGTAAGGTGGAGGTAGGAGGAGATGAGAGTGACTGTCTTAACACATATACAGGGGCATGGGGAGGGGGCAAGGGTGGACTTTTTACCCTTTTAATTTACTTAAAGTTCAAAATGGGTCTTTTTTCAGCTACAATGGAGTGCAAACTAATAGCACTCTGCACCATTTTTGCTAAACAACAACAACAGCAACAGCAACAACAACAGCAAGTCTGCTGGACTTACCCCAGCTAAGGGTTTTTTCTCCTTCCCCTCCTCCCATTTACAGGTGGTGGTTCTGCGCAGGTCCTGTATTGTCTGGAGCTGTGCTTGACGGGTATGTTCTGAATATTGGTGATCAATATAATGCAGTGGTCTTTCATCTGCCTTGCGCATCACAGCATGACACCCATACCACTGATCCAGATCCGCGAGTCACTTTCTGGTCCTGAGGTCCTTTGGGCATGCAAAGTCCTCATCAGGCCAGGATGGATGAAGCTGCTGCCCTCCATCAAGAGGGATTCAAGTGGGATTTCATCCACTTGGGGACCATCACCCTTTTCTGTGGACTTCACCACTCAAGGACTACATCCTCAGGTTTGTCACGTTAATTAACCACTGCCTGACAATTGACATTGAGTTGCTTGCAGTATGGTCTACTCCTGTGATGGCGAACCTTGGCACTCCAGATGTTCTTGGACTTCAATTCCCAGAAGTCCCCATGAATCCACGCAAATGGATTTACTACGATTCATCTGGCCCATGCTGCCCTCGTCGCTCCTGGAAGCAGAAGTAAAACGCGCCTGTACAGTTAAGGCTCTTCCGGGTTGACCCTTCCTCCGTACGGGCGCGTTTTACTTCCGCTTCCAGGAGAGACGAGGGTGGCATGTGCCGGATGAATTGCAGTAAACCCATTCGTGTGGATTCACGGGGGCTTCTGGGAATTGAAGTCCAAGAACATCTGGAGTGCCAAGGTTCGCCATCACGGGTCTATTCTATTACCATAGCAGGATAACCTGGCCAGACTTAGCCAAAAGCTCTCCTGTTAAAAGATACCCCACAAGGCCAGGCCCTTGAGCTGGAGATCGGTGCTTAGGGCTGGCTTGCCTGGGGTAGCCGCACGAAGTTGAGCAACGGGCTGCGGTACCTTTTAACAGTTGCGTGAAGGAGGATATTTCAGGAGATGGAGATTGGCATGCAAACAATTCCTATCTGAAAATTCCCTTTTCTCCACAATAATTGACAAGGTTCTGCTACCTTTACCAGTAGCGTGAAACTTGGAACTAATGCGAATGATATGTGGCACATGCTACACTGGTTGAAATTCCTGCAACTGTTAAAGGTACAAGAAACCCCTGCCATCCATTTTACGTCTCATTGGAGCTTGAAGGGCAGTGTGCTCATATGGTCCACCAGCTACGAGGTGCACACCCAGCACTCGGTCTTCTTTGTTGTCTCTGTGACTCACAGCTATGGGAAATCTTTCTCCTACTTAGCCCACAAATTCACTACCTGTAGATAAAAGTGGTTGAGTTTTGGTGGGACTCCATCTGCCAGTATTGCACCATTCCCTCAATTTCTTCCCAGTCCTGTGCTTCCCAATAAGCGACTGGCACATCAGAAGAGCTGCTCTCCTCCAGTGGTCCTTTGTGGACCAACAAAGACCATAAATACAGCAACTATAGGAGCGAGTACCAGTCTAGCCAGGTTATCTTGCTATGTTAATAGAGTAGAAAAGTGATGGAGAAGCTTGGCTCTCCAGCTGTTCTTGAACTTCAATTCCCAGAAGCCCTGATCAGCAGGAGTGCTGACTTAGGCTTCGGGTAATTGAAGTCCAAGAACAGCTGGAGTGCCAAGGTCTGCCTTCACAGGAGTAGACCATATTGCCAGCCATTTCAATGCTGATCGTCAGGCGGTAGTTAGCTAACCTGACCACCATGAGGACATACAGCCTTGGGTGGTGAAGTCCACAGGGAAGGGTGATGGTCCCCAAATGGATTAAATCTGACTTGACTCCATCTTGATGAAAGGCAGCAGCTTCATCAATACTGGCCTGGGGCCGATGAAGACTTTGCATGCCAAAAGGGCTCAGGACCAGAAAGACACTCACAAAACTGGATCCATGGTATGCGTGTCATGCTGTGATGCAGAAGGCAGATGACAGGCCACTGCATTGTATTCTCAGGACAGTCTTCATGGCTGATTAACATGAGGATCGCCTATATTTGGAATCAGATATGGCATAAAAAGAAGAAAAATAAGAGCGAGTGAATATCCTTTGGAGAATGGAGAGGTGTTGATTGTCTTCCAAGGAAGTTCAGTACAACCAAATTGAATGCAAAATTTATATTTCCACCCAGGTTTGGACGGCGACCGATTGCTTTGGTGTCCTTGCTCCTCCAAGGTATGGCTGGGGTTACTACGGCTTTTGTTCCGAACATCTACCTCTACAGCGCGCTTCGCTTTCTTTTGGGCAGTGCACTCTCTGGTGTCAACATAAGCACTTTAGCTTTGGGTATGTCAAACATTCACAAACACGAACCAAACTCATCCCATTGTTCTAGGGGGAAATATTTGAGCCTCAAAGGACCTATGAAAAAGGTAAAAGGAAAGCCTGGTATAATTAAAGTACGGGTGCCCAAACTACGGTCCATGGGCCAGATCCAGCCCCTGATGCCAATTCATCCGACCCACTTTGCCTTCGTTGCTCCCGGAAGTGGAAGTAAAATGTGCCACATCACTAGCCCATGGCCCAAAAAGTTTGGACACACCTGAATTAAAGGCTAGTAGAGTCTGATCACTATTTAACCAGGCCAGAACCCGAAAATATCACTTCCCGGGTTTCAAAGCCATGTTCCCTGGTAGATCCTTCAAAGTAGCATTTCCAAGCTCTTCCAAACTCTCATTCCCATAATTAGCGTAGACTCCTTGAATGAGTTAAGCTTCATAAGTCAACACACATATAACTTGACTTAAGTTAGATTGCTTTGGTTACTCTCCTTCTTGTGAGTAAAAAGTTGATCTTAACCCCTAGGAAGCTGTGTTATGTCGAATAAGAACATCTGTCCATCTAATCCAGAGGTGTGTGTTTTGATGGCTGACAGGTCACCCGAGTCCTTTCTGATATATTTTTATGTTCTCGCCTCTCCCTTGATTGCAAAAATTGCAAAGGCGGAATCTCGGATTCTTTGTGCAAAATATATGTATTGCTGTGAATTTCAGCTTAGGTTTTTTCTCCAACAGGTAAGTGTGGGCAGGTCCCCTCCCTGCAGAAATTATACCACTGGAGGGGGCTTTATGGGTCATTTATTCCACCTGCTATTTAATGCAGGACATCTAGAAACAGAGCATCCTTAATAACTATGCTTCTTGTAGACCAGTGTTTCCCAACCTTTGCTTTTTGGACTTCAATTCCCAGAAGCCTAAGTCAATTCCCAAAAGCATTGATCAGCCAATGGACTGACTTAAGCTCCTGGGAATTGACGTCTCCCTGGGCCCCATGTTGGGAACCACTGCTACAGACTGTATTCCCTTCCCACCAACATCTTATCCTACATCTGCGATGGCGGACCTTGGCAGAAAGTGTTGAGCCAAAATTGCCCAAAAGCTGCAGGACAATTTCACGGCAACCTCATTCTCCACCTAGGAAAAGATGGAGAATTTCATGAGACATAGGCAGGAGGTGCTACCATCTACCTTCTGGGATTGTGACTGCAGGCTGTTCCTATGCTGCTGGCAGTGAGAAAACCCACCAAAGGTGGTGGTGAAGCTGAACCCAATCTGTCGTTATGGAGATTTTAATTCAAAACTCTATATTGCGAGACAGCCCTGTCAACAGCGGGCCTCCTCCTGTTCTTTATTTGAATGACCGACAGAAGGGCTAAAACTCTTGTTATTAAATGGTTTGCAGGGGCCGAGTGGGTTGGGATTGCCCATCGTCCGCACGCGGTCATCACCAGCCATGTGGGCTTCGCAGTGGGACAGATGATCTTGGCAGGTGTGGCTTATGCTGTTCGAGGCTGGAGGTATCTTCAACTCGCAGTTTCTGTTCCGGTCTTTGCATTATTTTTTTATCTATGGTGAGTCATAGATAAGAATGTTATGGGACAATTATTACCTGTAATAAAACCTTGGATTGTAGAGCATTCCCCTACAACAGGAGTTCTCAGCCTTTTAAAGCCGGGTCACGCATGGCGCTTCCTGGTGCGGTGGAGGTGGTGGAGGGGCACAGGAACTGGTGCTATGGGCCACACCCGGCCCACAGGCCACAGGTTGAGAATCCCTGCCCTACAAGGTGATGCCCAAACAATCTCCCAAATGACTCATTTCAGCTCCTCGCCCAGGCTTTCTATCCCTCCCTACAAAAATGTCAGTGCTATGTGACCAGGGATGATAGGTCATTTATTGTCCAAACCTTCAGAGCTTCATCACATTGTCCATGACCCTCCCCCACCTTTACATACCTTTGATGCTGCTTGTAAACCTAGGTAGAGTACTGTACTTTACTATTTAACCTGGCTCCTTGATCAACAATAATTTCCTGTACTAAACCTTTGGTGGAATGCCTACTTGCATTTCTGGTGGAAGCTGCACAACTCTGAAGCTTGGAATACAGTGGAACCCCAACATACAAATGGTTCGACTTACAAAAAAAATTGACATACAAATAGAAATCCTGGCTAAAAAAAATTCGACATAAAAAATTTTAATAGGAAAATTTCAACATACAAAAAATATGGTGACATCTAGTGGCCTCTTCCAGTAATGCAATGTGTTTTTGACATACAATTTTTTCGACATACAGTAAAACCCCGACTTAAATATGGCTCGAGTTACATAAAATTCGACTTACATAATGATTTTGTGCTAAAACCATGTCCCGATTTACATGGGTTTGCTTCGAGTTACATAAAGATTCTTTTTCCTATGGGTTTGTTTTGAGTTACATAAAAATTCATTTCCCTATGGGTTTGCTTCGAGTTACATAACAAAATAATTTTTCCCATGGGTTTGCTTCGAGTTACAGAAAAAACGATTTAAGCAAAAGCCTACGGAACAGACTCTTTTTCGTATGTAGGGGTTTTACTGTAGTCTCTAAAATCCTCAAGCCCTCCCCACAGTGACATAAAATTTTTATTCTTCAAAAACTGAACTCCTATTCACATGGAGGAAGCCTAAAAGGCCATTAACTATTAATAACTTAGTCGTGAATAGCCCCTCCCACCTCTAAAAATCAAATTGCCCTCATGTTGGGAACCACAGGTCTAGGGGCATTTAAACTTTTTAAAGATTTATAGTACTGTAGACAAAACTCTGCTCACCATTTGAGTTTGATACCAGTGGGATTAACTTTAACTTTTGAGAAGCATGTAGTATAAACTAGCATTTGCAAACTTTATTTGGAGTGAGTAACAATTAAGTTATGTAAGTATGATGAATAACAACTAATACTAATTAATAATTAATAATAATAATGTAGTGTCAGAGATTATTCTGGGTTGAAAAGATTTTTTTGCTGGAGAAATTCCACTAGAGGACACCTGAATGAGGCTCCTTTCAAGTGCAGCCTCAGGTTTCGAAAACCGACCTTCCAGTCCCCAGCTCAATATCTTTACCCCTAAGCCATCGGGGGAGCTGCTAATTATGTTCTATCAAGTGAGTTCTGGCTTATGAAACTCTTTCTAGGTAGAGAATACACACTAGTGGTTTCCCATTGCTTTCCTCTAGGGGGAGCTCTTGGGGCAGTGTATATTACCCAACATCACACAGGTTGGCTCTCTCCCAGTGGCGGACTGAACTCTCAACATCTGGTGCTGTTGCCAGATAACTAAATGACTGAGCTATTCACTCAGCTTTTCAAATCATTTTTCAGACACAGTTTGACAGGACTTTTTCAGATTCATTGTTCTAAATGGCAACGAGGTTTCCAGTAGTTTTGGGTTTTGTATTTGTATAAACCAGGGGTGCCCAAACATTTTGGACCAGGGGCCTGACCACACCCCGGAACAGCGGAGTGGGCCAGACCATGCCCCCAGAACAGGGCATGCTTGTGCATGCGTAGTCATTTTACTTCCTGATTTGGTGTTGATGCTTCTGCGCATGTGCGACAAGTGGCCATTTTATTTCCTGGTTTGGCGTGGACACTTCTGCATATGTGTAAAAACTGCCATTTTACTTCCTGGTTTGGTGCGGACGCTTCTGTGCATGCATGAAAGCAGACATTTTATTTCGCAGAAGCATCCGCACAAAACCAGTAAATAATATGGGTACTTTTTGCGCATGTGCAGAAGTGTCCGTATTTATTTCCTGATTTGGCGAGGGTGTCACGGGCCTGATGGAATGCCTTTGGGGGCTGTATCCAGTCCACGGGCCATAGTTTGGCCATGCTTGGTATAAACATTATCAAGCTGCAATATCAGAAATGGGCACTAGAGGGAACTAGCAGCTGTTTCCTTGAGAGAAAAAATTCCTAGCTCATAGGTAAATTACCAAATTAGCAGCCAACTAGTTCGGCATTCAGGGCATTGATGATATGAGCAATATAGCTGTTGAGAAGCAACATGTAATACAACAAATTCAATTTATTATTTTTCTTTTAGGGTCCTTCCTGAGTCTCCTCGGTGGCTTGTGACCACAGGAAGAGTGGAAGAAGCAAAAATCCTCCTTCAAAAGGCAGCTTCTGTGAACAAGCGAGTAATCTTGCCAGAATTGTTAGATCAGGTAAGGACGACTGAGCTTAATCAAAAAGAGACAAACAAACCATTCAGTGCTTCACATTTTTAAAAGTCCCTGCCAGAAGCCACCTTGTGTGGTTATTCTGAGCAATCTAGGCGGGTTGGTTTTTTTTTTTTTTGCATGTGAATTGTAATTGCAAACGTGGAATGTCTGTTTGAGATGGAGACTAAACATTTCTTGTCTTCTCACAGCTGAGGAGCAAATTTTGCAATTTCTCATTATTTTGCGTAACACAGTTTGGAAAAGAGTGGGTAACATTGAGACAAGTGTGGAATGTGTGAGAATGAGACCTGGAAGGATTTATATGCCTAGATCAGTGATGGCCAACCTTGGCACTCCAGGTGTTCTGGAACTTTAATTCCCAGAAGCCCTGATCAGCAAGAGTGCTGTCTTAGTCTTCTGGGAATTGAAGTTCAAGAACACCTGGAGTGCCAAGGTTGGCCATCACTGGCCTAGGTGTTGCTTAAAAGTGAGTGGCAAAGATGAACAAAGCTATACAAACATTCAAAGCTATTGTGCTTAACCATGGTGGTGAGTGTAGAGTGCAGGTTGCCCCCTGCAGCTGTGGGAATACATTCCAAGATCTTCTGTGGATGCCTGAAACCAGTGTTGTACTGTGGCCGGTTCTCACCGGTTCTAGCGAACCGGTAGTAGAAATTCCAGGACATGCCCACTTGGATGGATATGCCCACCTCTCTGCCTCCCCCTCCCAGCGCCGCTGGAAATGTGTCCCATTTGCCTTGCCCACGGCTGAAAGCGCACTTTCATCTCCGCATTTCCCTTGTGCCTTCGGCCCTGGGAGAGGCAAATGGGACGCATTTCCAGCGGCGCTGGGAGGGGGAGGCCAACGCCAGCCCACCAACTCGCCCCATTCATCTCCCAGCAGCGCCACCAGCAGGGATGCATTTCTGGTGGCGCTGGGAGAGGGAGGCCAGTGCCAACCCACCAACTCGCTCTGCTCACCTCCCAGCAGTGCCGCCGGCAGGGATGTGTTTTCTGTGGCACTGGGAGGGGGAGGCCGGCCAGCGCCAGCCTACCAACTCACCCCGTTCACCTCCCAGCAGCGCCGCTGCTCTGGGACTCTTCCTCTTAATCTCCTCGAAGCAAAAGAGCAAGGTAGGTTTCTTAATTTCTTTCTTTTTCTCTCTTTTTTTTCTTGGTGTGTGTGTGTGCGTGTGTGTGTTGAGGCCATGCCCACAGATAGCCACGCCCACCGAGTGGGTAGTAATTTTTTTTTACAGTGCATCACTGACTGAAACTGAAGAAAGCAGCAAACCTGTATTATAGTGCACATACCTAACTCATAAAAAAGAGAGGTAGGGATTAAATGCCTCCACTGATCTTCATGTGCGCTCATGAAATTGCTCCAGTGAAAACAGCATTCATTAGAATCCTGTTCCTCCTCAATATTACATTGTAGATAGTAGGCTTTATTCTACTATTATTAGTAGGTGAATATTTTCGACCAATGGATAAATTAAACCATGGATACTAGCCCATGTGAGGGGGAAACGTGAATGTTCATTTTGTGTTCATCTATAGCAATCTGGAATGCTTAGAAGTCTACAATTGACTGAAATTGGTGAATACAGAGACTGAGAACCTGCAACTGACATTAATTTATCCCCCCTCCTCTTTCCCCACCTCTATGCATTTTCATTCTTTCATCTCTTGTGTAAAAGCTGAAGCCAGAAAAGAAGCACAAGTCTGGAAGTATTCTGGAACTATTCAGAAATCCCCATCTTGGGAAGCTGACTCTTATTATGTCTTACATCTGGTTAGTCTCTCCTATGCCTCTACTCTGATTGTTGTCATAGAAGATCTCTTTTGAATATCCAAACATCCCAGACCCACAATCTCATCTAGATAAATATGGTTTTTGGAGATGTGGTCCTCCTGAAACCAGGTTCTTTCCCATCTCTTTAGGCCAGTGGTTCTCAACATTGAGTTCCCCAGATGTTCTTGGACTACAGTTCCCAGAAATCTTGGCTTGCAGAGCCAATGGCAAAGTCTTCTGGGAGTTTTAGTCCAATATCATTTGGAGATCCCAAGGTTGGGGACTAGAGATGTAAGCATTGTTGGGTTAGGTGGCCAATGATCTCCTTTGGTATGAGCTAGCTTTCTGTAATCACCAGGAGCAGACATAGGAAGGAGTCTTACCCCCAAGATCTTGGAGAGCTGCAGTCTCCTATAGGTTACCCATACTGAATTAGTAGACAGTGGTTTGACCTAGCATTTTGAAATGAAGAAATTGCAAGTAGATTAAAAAGGTACCACTTTGGCAGGAGAGGTAACAGCGTTCTATGTCTTGCCTGCCACATGACCCTGGAAACGTCTGCAGATTCAGAGTGCTGACTCTTTGGCTGTAAATGGGGATGAGCAACAGGCGCTAGAGTAAAATATGACTGGCCTTTGAGCAATTTAGACTTTTAATTAGTCCTCTCTCCTCTCTCTCACCGTCTTCATAAACCATATTTCACCTTGTCAAAATGTTATGCATATTAAAGGCAAATTTGAAAAAAATTCTCCAATCCATTTTGAGGACTAGAAGCTTTCCTTGATAATAATAATAATTTTGTGTTAGAGATTACTCTGGGTTGAAAGGATTTTTGCTGGAGCAACTCCGCTCAGGGGACGCCCGAATGAGGCTCCTTCCATGTCCCCAAGTGCAGCGCTCGGGTATAGAAACCCAACCTCCCAGTCTCCAATGCTCAGCGTTTTAACCACTAAGCTGGAATAGCAATTTCAAGATAGCGCAAGGATTGTTAATGGGGAATGGAAGAAGAAATGATTTTGGTATTGATTGGCCAGAATCCTATTGCTAAATCCTAAAATACTAGAAAAAGCCCATTGAATCAGTGGAGATTTTTTTTAGTCAAATCTTCTGTATTTTTCATGGATTCAAATGGGCTTACTCAAACTGCAGCTTTTTTATATATAGAAAGGCATGGTTAGAGTAGGAATTGACTCCATGGAATTTACAGAGGATTTAATTTATGAAATCCTAATTGATTCTGTAGGCTAACTCTAGTGGGATTTCCTACAGCAAGCGACAGGATTTTGGCATACCTGTCAAGTATCCCGTATTGGCCGGGATTTCCCGTAATTCAGAGCCACTTTTCCTACTTTCCCGCCTGGAGCTGCCGCCATCCTGTAATTTGATGGTGGGGAAAAAGTAGTTACTACACATCCTCTTCTGCGCAGAACCCTTCTACGCATGCGTAGAACCGTTCTATGCATGCGTAGAAGTCTTCTACACATGCACAGAAAGGTTCTGCGCAGAAGGGGATGCGCAGAAGGCTTCTACGCATGCGTAGAAGGGACCTTCTGTGCCGGTCCCTTCTGCGCATGTGCAGAAGGCTTCTACGCATGCGCAGAAGGGACATGCGCAGAAAGGTTCTGTGCAGGTCCTGTATTGTCCGGAGCTGCGCTTGACAGGTATGGATTTTGGCCACTGAATCTGTTAATAATGGGTCTGTTCTGATTGTGGCTAACAATAGGCTCTACCATGTATTGTTCACTTTACTTGCAATCATAAACATGGTCTCTTCTCCCGCCAGGTTTTCAAACAGTTTGATTTACTATGGCTTAAGCCTCAATGTGGGGAGTTTTGGCTTGGATATCTATCTGACACAGCTTATCTTTGGCGTTGTTGAAATACCAGCTCGCGTCTCCACTCTCTTTGTGATGCAGCGGCTGGGACGGAAGAAATGCCAGGGGTTCTACTTGCTTCTGGGCGGCATGGTTTGCCTTCTTATCACGGCCGTTCCAAAAGGTACGACTGGAGTGGCTCCAATAAGACTCTGATTTATTTCATCCTGTGCCTCGACAGTCTCTTTCACATCTATATTGAAAGAACATGGAAACAACAAGGAAAATACTCCAAAAGAATAGTACAGTGGAACCTGGGTTAACAAACGGCTTGGTTAACATAAAAATCACATAACAAAAGGAAATCCATACAAAATAGGACCTTGGTTTAAGGAATTCCCCCCCCCCCCCAGAACAGATTAATTGGTTTTCAATGCGTTCCACATTTTGGTTGACATATTTTAGTTTTCAATGCATTCCTATGGGAAATTGCATGCAATTCATTCATATGGGAAGTTTAGTTTAAGTAATTTTTGCTTTTAAGAAACGCCCCGGGGAATGCATCAATTATGTTAAACAAGGTTTTACTGTACAGGTCTTTCGCTAGAAACGTACAATTGGATATAGCACCTTCACACTGGGGCTGCAGTGGGGCTTGGTGGTTAAGACGCTGAACTTCACGACCAGAAGGTGGGCAGATCAGCAGTTTGAGACCCGAGGGGCTGCATGATGAAGTGAGTTCCTGTCGTCTGCACCAGCTCCTGCCAACCTAGCAGTTTGAAAGTAAGACATTGCAAGTAGAGAAATAGGGACCACTTCCCTAGGTAACAGTGTTCCTTGTGCTCCGGTGACTAGTCATGCATGCCACATGACCACAGAAACGTCTCCGGGCACAGAAAGCGCTGGCTCTTTGGCTGTAAACAAAGGTGAGCACTGCACCATAGAGTCTTATACAACTGGCTTTTGAACAAGGATGATCTTTAGGTAAAAGTAAAGGCTGCCCTTGCAGGCATAACTAGACACTGGAGTGCACAGAAGGCTGTTTACCTTCCCATCAAAGTGGTCCCTATTTATCCACTTGCAATTTCTTGCTTTCCAATGGCTCGGTTGTCAGGAACTGGGACAGAGGTGGGAGCTCGCTCTGTCATGCAGTGTGATCTTTACCTTCATACTATTGCAGTCTGTGCATTGATTAGGATATCGATCCAAAGATTGGCATGGGAGGACGGTTGTGAACCCAAGCCAGGCAGCCTGTCAGGGGCTCATTTGCCAGTGCGCACACAGCTATTCTTTATCACACCATCTGTTTTTCTTCCCAGGCTTCCCCGCAGTAAGAACCACGCTAGCCATCGTTGGGAAGTTTACCATTTCCGGTTCCTTCACTACCTCCTACGTCTATTCCACAGAACTTTTCCCAACAGTTGTTCGGTGAGACGATGTCATTTTTTTTAAAAGGATGAATGAAACAAGGCTTATCCTTTATCAAGAGACACAATCAGATCAGTGATCCTAATAAAAATATGTATGTACTGTATAAACAAGAAGCGGAAAAGTTGCTACGCTCTTATAAGCAGTAGCAATTATATCTGTAAACCGCCCCACGGCACTTATAGCACTCTCTGGGCAGTTTACAATATAATTAACGTTTAGCTTCCAACACGCTGTTTACTCAATTTATCCACCTCAAAAGGATGGAATGCTGAGTCAACCCGGAGCTTACCCAGTTTGAACTCAGAACGTGAGCAATTAGGGCTTAAGCACTACAGTTTTGAGACTGCAGTGGCCTTTAGTGGTTAAGACGCTGAGCTTGACGACCAGAAGGTTGTCAGATCAGTTCAAGACCTGAGTGCTGCACAATGGAGTTAGCTCCCATCGTCTGTCCCAGCTCGTGCCAACCTACCAGTATTAAAACAAGAAATTGCAACTAGATAAAGAGGTATCCCTTCAGCAGGAAGGGTTACAGCATTCCAGCATCTAGACATGCCTGACACATGGCTACAGAAACATCTGTAGACACAGAAAGTGTTGGCTCTTTAGCTGATGACCCTTAGAGTCGGAGACGACTGGCTTTTGGGCAAGGGAGACCTTTACCTTTACCCAAATGTTTGAAGTCAGTGCATTGATTATTACAGGGAATTCCAGGGGATCTAGATCCAGGCATCTTGCCTTCCCCGACCTTCAGGATCAAACCATTTCCATGCGTCTGGCATCCTCTTGGCACTCCCATCCAGGAGGTACAAGAAAAAGATGTTGCGTTATTCCCACTTTGCGCCTGCCTTTGCATTTTTCCTTTCCTCTCAGGCAGACTGGAATTGGTCTGTGCCAGATGGCATCCCGGGTGGCTGGCATAACCTCCCCACTGGCTCATCTCCTGGAGAAGTACCACACCTCCATTCCGGTCTTAATCTTTGGTAGCACCGCCGTGGTTGGCGGAGCCCTTGCTTTCCTACTGCCGGAGACATGTGGGACTGAACTTCCTGATCACGTGGAAGATGTGGGCAAGCCAAAGTGAGTGTTGCTGCCGATTCTGCTGTATGCACAGCTTTGGATTCCCTTGTATCTTCCCTTCTACGGCCGGTTGAAAATGGAATAGCAATTACACTTATGTACCTAACCATCCTATATGTAGTGCTTAGCATACTCTCTGGGTGGTTCACAAGATAATTAGTATTTTGCCCCCAACATGGTGGGGACTTGTTTTACTGACCTTGGAAGGATGAGTCAACTTTGAGCCCCATCAGGATCAAACTCATAATTTATTTATTTATTTATTGCATTTATACGGCCGTCTTTCTTGCCTCAGCGACTCAATGTGGCTCACATTAGTTAAAAAGCCCTTCTTCATGCAATAAAACGATAAAACATTTAAAATCTCCATAAAGACACCCCTGACCGCTAATTAAAAACATTGGACGGGGCTAAATAAGCCAGCAGGACTGGGGTGTGGTGCCAGATGCACCCCATGCCTGCTGGTAAAGCCATGTTTTTAAAGCTTTTCTGAAGGGGGGCAACTCCGCCTGGAGGCACAGTTCTAGTGGCAGGAGGTTCCATAGGGCAGGAGCGGATACCAAGAAGGCTCTCCTCCTGGTCTCAGTGAGGTGTGCCTCCCTAGCTGATGGGACCACCAGGGAGCCCATCCCTGGTGGTCCCATAATGCAGGGGTTTGCAACCTATGGCATGTGGCACCAAATAATCCGGCCCCTGACTTCACTCCAGCTGCCCCTGCCCCACTGGAATCAGCTGTGGACTCATTTACGGCTGTAGTAAACACATTTATGCTAACTGTAAATGAGTCTGCGGTCATCGTAAACACATTTACTAAAGCTGTAAATGAGCCTGCGGCGCTCGTAAATGTGTTTACGACAGCCACAGACATGGTTCATGGCAGCGTTGACGGCAGGGGGAACCACAAGTCTGGCCCACTCAGCTAATGTATGGCCGCGTTTTACTTCCACTTCCAGGACATACCTGTCAACCTTCCTGGACTGGCCGGGAATTCCCGATTTTCGGTGCTGATTTGCGCCATTTCCTGCCTGCAGCTGCCAAAACCCCAGAATTGGCAGCGGGGGGAAAGAGATATTGCGCATCCCATCTGCGCAAGTCGCGTTCTACGCATGCATAGAACGCGACTTGCGCAGAACCGTTGTGCGCAGGTCCCGGATTGTCCGGAGGCGCGGTTGACAGGTATGTTCCAGGAGCAACGGGCGCATTTTACTTCCGCTTTCGGGAGCGTTGAAGGCAGCGTAGGCCCGATGAATCACAGTAAATCCATTTGTGTGGATTCACAGAGGGCTTGGGCTTCTGGGAATTGAAGTCCAAGAACATCTGGAGTGCCAAGGTTCACCATCACGGTCATAGGCCCTGATGAGCACATAGGCTGAGGATGTGTGAACAAGTGCCTTGATTTAAGCACAGGTTTTGGGATTACGCAGTCAGTCAGTAACACCTGTGTCCTTACAGCCGTAAACCTCTTAAAGCAACACAACAGTGTTACAGTGGTGTATAATATCCTATACAACTAGTTAGGCAAATACCTATTACCCTAACATGGCCCACAGTTGAAAAACTGTGAGAACCCCAGTCATAATGTCAGCAGTTTTAGCTGCAATACAGCCATTTAACCATTGTGCCACCAGGAAACCCAGTCCCATGTGCAGACATGCTATATTAGATATGCCTTGGGAGACAGCCCAGCTTTGCTTACATGTCTGATAGGTCAGGCATGGAGCGTGGAAAGACTTGCATACCTAGAGGGGTGACATTTTAATAGGGGAAATCCACATTTGCCTGAGCATGTATCTATTTACTTTTACTTTTATGCGGCATGCCATGCTCATGAAAGAGCCTTTCCCTCCAGATATGTTGGACTACAACTGCAAAAGGGGGTGGCTTAGTGGTTAAGATACTGAACTTGATGACTGGAAGGTTGCGATATTATTTTGAACAGGACATGCACGAAAATACATTTAATCTTGCTTTAACTTTCTTTCTTTCCAGGGTCCCTAGGAAAACAGTCAGCAATAACTTGAAAAATGAATGTTTAAACCATAAGGAAGACAGTGATGATATCGAATGGGCAAAAAGCACTCGTTTATAAAGTGGCATAACAAAAATGCTGAGCGGACCATGAAAAAGAGATGGAAGATGAACTAGTGGATTTTTCTCCTTTAATAGGAAGTAAAGTTGAAATACTTTATTAATTTTTTTTTTGCTTTTGAACAGATTTTTTAAATAAATTCCAGTTACTTTTTGTTAACACATTTCTGTCAATCACCCCTTAAAGCAGGGGTGTCCAAACTATGGCCTGTGAGCTGGAGCCAGCCCCTGACACCAATTCATTTGGCCCATGCCACCGTCGCCACTCCTGCAAGCAGAAGTAAAATGCACTGCACATGTGCAGAACACTGCCATAAATGCACCTGTAGCTGTCCTAAATGTGTTTAGGACAGCCGTGGGTGCATTTACAGCAGCATTATGCACATGCGTGGGTGCATTTTACCTCCGCTTCTGGTGGGAGGAACAACATGACTGGCCTACTGAACCACATTTGGACACCCCTGCCTTAAAGTAACCTCGTTTAAAATGTGTGAATCTGTTATTAACAAATATATTAAAGCCAACTGCCATATTTAAAAGAATATATTTATTTATCATAGGATGATTTAAAGCAGGAGTTCTCAACCTTTTATAACTGGGGGCCGGGTCATGCTCCCTCAGACAGCTTCAGGGGCCAGATGGCCATTTTGCCCTTCCTCCACTACATGGCACTTTCTGAGGTGGTGGAGGCAGTGGGAGGACCACATGAAATGATGCCCTGAGCCACATACAGCCCACAGGCCGCAGGTTGAGAATCCCTGAGTTAAAGGAATGAATCTGCAGAATGATATTTCCTGCAGAACAGCTGCTACTGCATAATGGTTGGGTCCCTCTTTTCTCATGAATTTCACATCTCTCTAGCCCAAGTCCTACATGTTGACTATGACACTGTCCTTCACCAGCTAGCTAACCTATGAGTGGTGGCTGCTCCTAATAAACAAGGTGTTATGATGTAGTATGTACTGTTGCTCTTTGGTGAGTGTGTGTGGATATGCAATAGATTGGGACGAACACAACTGCCTACGTTTTAAGACTTCTTGAATACATCTCCACCCCCATAGTTGAGCTGCAGTGGCTTAGTGGTTAAGATGCTGAGTCTGATGACTGGAAGGTCAGCAGATCAGTAGTTCAAGACATGGGTGCTGCACAACAGAGTGAGATTCTGTCATCTGCCCCAGCCCCTGCCAACCTGGCAGGTCAAAAGCAAGAAATTGCAAGTAGATAAACAGGTGCCGCTTCAGCGGGAAAGGTAACAGCATTCTGTTCATTTTGGTGTCTAGTAATGTCTACCACATAACCACAGAAATGCCTGTTGAAACAGACAGTGCTAGGGCTTTGGCTGTAAATGGAGATGAACTCTGCCCTCCCCCCCCCCCCCCCCCGAGTTGAACACAACTGGCTTTCAAGCAAGAGAGACTTTTATAATTAGAATAAGTTTTTACATAGTTAATTGTGACAGGAAATAAGGGTGTAATAAGGGTGTAATAGGGCTGGGACAACCAGTGCAATGAAATGGAGAGAGTGCCAGGAGACCTGAGTTCAAACTCCTGCTCAGCCATGAAAACTCACTGGAGGAGACCTATCTATGGCTGTGATCAGTATGCGTCACATACTGTACTTTGAAAACCCTGTTTAGGGTTGCCATATGTTGGAAGCAAGTTCACTGCACACAGGAAAAATAATTACAGTAGCGGTGCCCAAACCTTTAGGGCCATGTGCTGGTCATGTGGTTGAGTGTGTCGGTCATGTGGTCCCTCCCACTGGAAGCAGAAGTAAAATGCGCATGCATGTTTTACTTCTGCTTGCTGGAGTGGTGAGGGCAGTGTGGGCCGGATGAAATGGTGTCAGGGGGTGGATCCGGCCCACAGGCCATAGTTTGCGCACCCCTGGGCTGGAGCTACACCCTCCTTAACATGAAAATAAAAGTAGTTAAACTTTGCAAGAACATCTGGGGGATTTCTGAGGCTGTGTTCTGTGTTTCCAAATGGTGAAGAAAAGGAGACACTTTATGGCTGTTTGATGTGACCCCACGCAACGTAGTTCCATACATGTGGACTGCGATCAAAATGAACCTGCCTCTTGCTCAAAAAATGTAACTTCCAGAAACCTATGGCAGAGGGCTGATACGTGAAGCAGCTTTGTATACAAAGGGACTGTGGTGGCTTAGTGGTTAAGATGCTGAACTTGATGACTGGAAGATTGGCAAGTCAGCAGTTTGAGACCCAAATGACGGAGTGAACTCCCGTCTCTGTTCCATAACACCCTAGCAGTTTGAAAGCAAGAAATTGCAAGTAGATAAATAGGTACCCCTTTGGTGGAAAGGTGAACAAGGGTCACCTTTACCTTTGCTAAGTATATACAAGAGCACTTTCGCTGAATCCTTGTCTAAAACATTTCCTAAAGTCAAAATGAACATTGAACTTCCATTGGAGCGGTACAGGACAACAGTGACTACCTCCTTGGCTTATGTTGGCCAGAAGATCTGGAGCACCAAGGAAACCCAACACTTGGGGACATTACTCTTTTGGACTATAATTCCCAGAATCCTTCAGTCACCATTCTGGTAAGGGATGGTAGGAGTTGTAGGCAAAACCAGTAGCATTCCACAGCCTGGGGCTGTTATAGATCTCAGTGGGTCTGGTGTCCATCCATAGAAACATTTCCCAAACTTGGCACCACCGTGTTGGCGTGAAGTTTATTGGAGGACACAAAGTTGTGGAATGTTGCTGTGCAGATTTCCTTTCGAGAAACAAGGAGTCACTGAGGAGTAAGTGTTGTTGGTGCATAAATTGGGTCATTAGGAACAGCAGGTTAATCTCCTTTGTCTTGCAACCAGGGCAATGAAAACCCAACCCAATTCTGTACGCCCACGTAATTAGGAAGATGGAATCTCGCAAAAAACAGGAAGAGAATCACCTTGGTTTGCTAATGACAATCTTAATCCTTTAGCGACAGGCTCGATCCTATGGGCCCATAATTGACTCAAGTGGCTGGGCTGGGATGCACATTCTTGGCCACCTCAGAAAGTCATTCTGATCTGTGGGATCCTTTCCCACACTCAGTTGTGGTACACTCTGAGATGGGAGTGACACTTCAAGCAAACTCATCCTGACACCAGGAGGGGAAATGTGGTTGAAACTAAAGGAGTGAACTTTGATGCTGGAGGCATCTGACTTGCTTCAAATAGCTCGTGTTCCGGTGTTTACAGAGTCATTTTCACAAGAACTGCATCAATCTTCATCTGGTATGCTCTGAAGTGTGGAAACAGCAGTGGTGCTCCAAACAGGTAGAAAGGAGAGATGGGCAAGTCTATCTATTTATACAGTCTTACGTATGGTTCTTCTCAGATTTGGAGAATTTTTTAAAAAAAACTTTGAATGAAAATTCATATGTATTTTGCCTGGCAATTTAGCTTAGAATGCTTCTTTCTTTTGTTTGTTTGTTCATTCATTGTTTCTTCCGTTCTTTCTTTCTTTCGCTCATTCGTTCTTCTTCTTCTTCCAATTTGCCCAAGATAATTTATTTGTAATTTTATTTTGATCAATTATATACCAATTATAGTCATACTTTCTACTCGTTTTTCCCCCCAAAAAATTGAAGAACACTGAAAAATTCAAAGAAGCATAATTTTAAATGGACATCTGGCATTTGGCTCATATATTGGTTTGAGCATGCAAAATTAGTTAATGTCACATTACCAAAGCAAATTGAACACATTTCTCCACCGTTCCTAGCTGGGAGGAAAACTACGGTTGTGATTGTTCTTATTGTGTAACAGCTTTCCTGATGGAATTGTTCTTCCTTGCCTTCTTACTGCCTACCCTGTTTTATTTTAAGAAAATAATTTTATTCTGGCAAGTGAAATTTAAAACAACAACAACACAATTTAGCATATGTCATGGTTGGACAACAAGCCTCTTGGTCTTCTTCCTTTTTTAAACATTGCAAACTGTCTTGCATATATTTTAATGTAAAAAAGTGATGCAAAGATAAAATAGGTACACTGAATATAACAGGAAATGCTGTGGGCTGTGCTGGACATATAGAGGGGAAGGAGAACAGCTTTGGGCGCTCCAGATGTTTTGGCTTTCAATCCCTAAAAGCTCCAGCAATTTTGGCCAAAGGTGAAGTTGGGCGTTGTAGCAAAACTCAGTTTTCTCATGATTAATCTAGACCAGGGTTTCTCAAACTTGGCTCTCCAAGTGTTCTGGACTTCAATTCCCAAAAGCCCAAGACAGCACTCGATGATCAGGGCTTCTGGGAATTGAAGTCCAAGAACATCTGGAGAGCCAAGTTTGCCGTCCGGGCGCGTTTTACTTCCGCTTTCAGGAGTAACGAGGGCGATGTGGGCGAGATGAATCGCAGTAAACCCATTTGTGCGGATTCATGGGGGCCTGGGCTTCTGGGAATCGAAGTCCAAGAACATCTGGAGTGCCAAGGTTTCCCATGATGGGTTTAGAGTGAGAACCAGTGTATTTTAGTGGATAGAAACTCATAACAGAACTCAGAAGTCTTGGGTTAAAATCTCTGCTTGGCCTTGGAAGCACAATGGCTTAAACCCGTCCTTGAACATCCCACCTATCTTGAAAACCCTTCTTGGCAGCAACTGTGGCTGGATGGATTCTATATTTTATCAGACAAAAACGTCTGATTAATTATTCACTTTAATCCTTAGACCTTATTAGGTTTAAACATTAATTTCAGGTCCGGTATGCAACAGCAGCAGAGTCCAGCTGCAGCCAGACACAGGATGGTGGGGTTTGCCGAGATCTTGAAGCAGGTGGGAGAATTTGGGAGATTCCAGAAATGGCTGGTCCTGCTCATCTGTATCCCAAATTTCCTCACTCCCTTCCACCTCTTTGGCCAGCAGTTTGTGGTTATGGATGTGCCTCATTATTGTAACACGAGCTGGATCCGTGGCATTGCCCCCAACCTGACTGAAGAACAGGAGCTCAACTTGACCATTCCCAAGAAACCAGATGGCTCTCTGGAGGAATGTTTTATGTTTGCTCCTGTGGAAGAAGATCTCGAATCAATCCTAAAGTATGGACTCAATTCCACAGTAAGATGTCAACAAGGCTGGGTGTATCCTGGAAACGTAAAGACAAGTTTGCTAATGGAGGTGTGTACTTGACATTCCTGGTGAAAGAAATATGAGTTAGAACCAGAGGTGTGTGTGTGAGAGAGAGATGCAACAATTATATAGATTTTCTCTAACTTTGTTTTCAAAATTCATAATTTTCTAATTTCCTTACACTTTATCTATTTTCATTATTATGTTATTAATTATGTCCAATGACGAAGCCAAGAAAGTGGCTTCCTTTTGCAGTTCTGTGTTAGTTGCTGATGTTGTTCAGTCGCATAGTCCAGTCTGACCCTTCGCAACCCCATGGACCATTGGACACCAGGCACCCTTCCTCCACCATCCTCCTCAACCCTCCCAGTTTTGTGCTCATTGCATCAACAATGCCATCTAGCCATCGCATTCTCTGTCGCCCCCTTCTTCTTTTGCCCTTGACCTTTCTCAGCATCAAGGCTTTCTCAAGTGAATCCTCTCTTTTCATTTGATGTCCAAAGTACTTTAGCTTCATCTTTACTATCTCACCTTCTAAGGAACAGTCAGGTTTGATTTCCTCTAAGATCGACCTGTTTGTTCTCTTTGCTGTCCAGGGGACTCTCAAAATTCTCCTCCAACACCACATTTCAAAGGCGTCTATGCTTCTGCGCTCAGCTTTCCTTATGGCCCAGCTCTCACAACCATACATTACTACCAGAAATACCATTGCTCTGACTATGTGGACTTTTGTTTGGAAGGTGATGTCTCTACTTTTCACTATGTTCCCCAGGTTTCCCATAGCTTTTTATGGCTGCAATCTCCATCTGCAGTGACCTTGGATCCTAAGAATGTAAAGTCTATCACTGCTCTACTTCTTCTCATCTATTTTCCAGGGAGTGATAGAGCCTGTTTCCATTATCGGTGTTAGATTTGGACTCAAAAGAAGAATTTACCATTTACAGTACATCCTGCCCATCTGGGATATTCTCCCATTCTGGACACCATACGACAACTAGAAAGACCCCATACAGTATAGGATCAAACATACTACAGTATAAAAATGCATTAAACAATAACCCATAAACAATAAAATTATAAACCATAGACCATAATAGCAACAATAACCATCACTTGACAAACCAGCAGATAAGGGGATTGAACAGAGAAAGAATACTTGAGACAGCCATGCTCAGGGCTGCCATCAGGGCAGTACTACCAGTACTGCCGTATAGGGCCCAGAGCTGGCAGGGGTCCTGCTGCCGCCGGCCATAACTGTGACATTACTGTGTGTGTGTGTGTGTGTGGGGGGGGGGGGGCAATAGGATTGCTCAGTATGGGGCCCAGAAATTTCTGATGGTGGCCATGAGAATGCTACTGGTTCCCAAAATTGAAGTCCAGTTTTAGATATTAATGGCATTCTGTTTCTTGCAGTTGAGAGGTTTTGCATCATGCCATGTTTCATCACATGGGGTTGGGAGGATTACAGTGCTGTGCAAAAGTTTTGGGTTACCACCAACAAAAGTCCGCATAGTTAAAGCAATGGTCTTCCCAGTAGTCATGTATGGCTGTGAGAGATGGCTCATAAGGAAGGCTGAGCGCAGAAGAATAGACACCATTGAACTGTGGTGCTGGAGGAGACTCTTGAGAGTCCCCAGGACTGCGAGGAGATCGAATCAGTCAATCCTAAAGGAAATCAACCCTGACTGCTCCTTGGAAGGACACATACTGAAGCTGAAGTACTTTGGTCACCAAATGAGAAGGGAGGACTCACTGGAGAAAGCCCTGATGCTGGGAAAGGTTGAAGGCAAAAGGAGAAGGAGGTGGCAGAGGATGCGATGGCTAGATGGCCTCATTGACGTAGCGGGCGTAGATCTGGGTGGGCTACGAATGATGGCAGCTGACAGAGGAGCATGGTGTGTGGTCGCAAAGGGTTGGACTTGACTGTGCAACTGAACAACAACAACAAACTCCAGCTGGTTTGGGGGAAAATCAATAAGTGACTTGGGGGGGGGGCATAATCTAGACACCCTAACTCCCAACTTCATCGAACTTGGAGAGGATTGTGAGGAGAATCATTAGAAGACTGTTTTTAATTTTGGTGTGTCTATGGCTTGGGGACTTGTTAGAGGGAAATTTATTTGTCCTCAATGGGATTACGTTCCCCCTGAAGGATTGGATCTGCAGTTTATGGGGGTACTCTTGAACCCAGCACTCATTATGGAAGTTCAAATATCTGTCAAATATCTGTCATGGCAAAGAATGTCTTCTATCGACTCTAGTAGATTTTGAAGAAATAAATATAGATGAAAGACCTGTTATCCATTTTCTTCACTATAGCGAGACAACAAATTGCAAGAAATTGGAAAAAATAATTTAAAACCAGAAATGGATGACAGGAATAAAGAATTATGGGAAATAGCTTTAAATGATAAACTTACATGGGAAATGAGTTTTTAAAAAGGTATAATTAGAGAAAACAAGTTCTGGGATATTTGGAAGCCATTTCTGGAATATACTTTGAATAAGAGGAAAGGTGGTAGACCAGATCAAATGAGTTTTTGGAAATAATAATACGTTGATATGACAACATATGGTAAATTCCAGGGCATTGTAAATTACACTAGGGTAATTTTTATTCTTTTGAATTTTTATATGATGTTGAGAAATAAGAATTGGGTAAATAATGGCTTATATATAGAGGTTAAAGAGTTTATATATAGATGTTAAAGAGTCTAAGAAAATATATTATAGTCAGAATAAGTTCTAAAAACATGATTGATACCCATGATAACTGAGATTGTTTTTATGTATGTTTGACGTTTTCCTTTTTAAAAAAAAATGTCATATTGCTTTATTTGTACATTTATGATTTAAATTCAATAAAATAAATTTTTAAAAAGAATACAAGGAACAGAACCATTTCAGTTGTGGTCTCTAGCCTCTTTCTGTCTTCCTTATGTTTAGAAAGCAGGTAAAGATAGAATTGTTTAAAACGACCTTTAATAACTGAATATCCTGGAAGTTGTTGTAATTTTTTTTGAATTACCAATTCTAGATTTTATAGAGTTACAGTATTTATATTGAATTAATGTATATTGTATTGCTGTTGTATTGTACTTTTCGTTATTGTGTGATCCAAGTATTGTAAGTTTTAAGCTTGTAATGGGTGGGGGAAGTAAGTAAGTAAGGAAGGAAGGAAGGAAGGAAGGAAGGTTGGAGCTCCCAGGAGCTTATA
Source organism: Bradypodion ventrale (assembly GCA_035047345.1). Taxonomy (NCBI): domain Eukaryota; kingdom Metazoa; phylum Chordata; class Lepidosauria; order Squamata; family Chamaeleonidae; genus Bradypodion; species Bradypodion ventrale. The sequence goes on along the minus strand of JAWDJE010000006.1, from coordinate 132,195,896 downwards.
TGAAACAGAAGTAATTTTCTTTTTCTCTTTAGTTTAACTTGGTCTGTGATCGTGAAGACTTAAATCAGATTTCACAATCCATTTTCATGGCAGGCGTTTTCTTCGGAGCTCTGATATTTGGCCCACTGAGTGACAGGTAAAGATAACCTTTTATGTAGAATTTCTTTCTTTCTTTCTTTCTTTCTTTCCTTCTTTCTTTCACCCATGAAGATCAATAAAACCCAAAAGACATGAATAATGTCTGGCAAAAGAGCAAGAGGAAAGAACCAGGTACGTTTCCCAGCGGTGATGGGGTACAAGCTTTGATGGTTTGTCTCACTTCTTGCACAAAGGAATAAATTGTGGGAAACAGTCTGATTTCCTCCAGATATTTCCCATTTTTCTGGTCGCACCTTGAAGCAGCCAAATTATGAGAGTAGCTATTATCTGGGTGCATCTGAAAAGCCAACACATGCCCACATTGCTAGAAACAAAAACCACAATGCTGATCTCACTATTTTCCCCTAAGAAGAATACAGGTAGGATTCCCTGGTGTGAACTTCAATTTTGGAAACACAATATTACTTTGGGTAGCTTTGAACATAATTTTAGCTGGGGTGCTGAATATACCCCCTTCCATTCTTCTATCTGTATAAGTGGTTGCTGGTTCCTTAGGTAGCAAAAACTTCAAGAGTCACAAAATCTGTCACGCTATTAGACGGCTTGATAGCTCTTAATTGGGGTCTCATTGCAGGTGAATGGAAAATGGGTTGACTTTCTTAAGCATCCTGAGCCACCCATTGATTCAATCCATAAATTTCAATGCTCAGTTTCTCATCTTCCACTGTTAAGTTCATTCTGCACTGCTTCTGTGCCAGTATTCAGGTCAGCATAGAAACTAGCATGCAATTCTGTGCTCTTTCTTGCTGCTCTTCACATGATCACATTTGATTTGGTCAAATGCACACTTTTTGAAAGTAATCCCACCCACCCACCCCAACAGTAGGCATGTTCTGCAAATTTACCATGGTGGACATCCCGCTATGGTAATGGAGCAGACAGTACAGTCAGCGACTCAACACTGAGTGTCAGGTGGCAGTTAACTAACCTGACTCCCTAAAGGGGACAATGGCTATGGGCATCATATTCATACCTGGCTGGGATTTCCCGTAATTCAGCGCCACTTTTTCTACTTTCCTGCCCGGACCCGCCGCCATCCAGTAATTTGACGGTGGGAAAAAGTAGTTACTGCGCATCCCCTTCTGCGCAAGCACAGAAGGGTTCTGTGCAGAAGGGGATGCGCAGAAGAGGATGCGCATGCGCAGAAGGGTTCCGCGCAGAAGCTTTCTGTGCAGGTCCCGTAGTGTCCGGAGCTGCGCTTGACAGGTATGATCCTATTGGGCCCAACGGCAAAATGAGTGGAGGAGGAATTCTGATTCCCAACAGTCATGGAGGCAGAAGAGACCATGCCAGATGGACTGGCTATGAAGGCGCTCCTTGATAATATCCTCAAGGCTGCGGTAGTCCATTACAGTCCTGGTGTTAAATCCTGCATGTCTCATTTCATGTGTGCCACAGGAGATAAGCTCCGTGATCAGAGTTTGTGGGTCACTTATGGCAAGCTGGGATCCACCTAAAACAAATTCATGCCAATGGCATTTGCCATGTTTCAGGGGGGAAATGCATTCTCGGATACGACTTGCAGTTGACGACAATTGTACATATTTTATGTGTTTCAGTTGTTTGGAGAGCTGTCCTAAAATGTGCTGAAAAGCATGACATAAACACACCAGCTCCTGAAACCGACAACCCCACTTCCGTGGCTGTAGGTACTAAGACAAATGTTAGATGTCCCTGTATGTGGGATGTTTTAGCTCTAGATTTCTGATGTAGGCAGAGTTCTGGTTTGAGTGACCTTTGGATCCTTTATGACTCTTCTGTTTCATGCTTACTGGTCTGTCCTAATAATGAACATTTTCACCCTAACCAAGGGCTTAATGATGGATTTTGTAAAATGTGAGGCACAAACGTCCTACCACTGATGCACTGGTTCAAAGGTTCCCAACCTTTTTACGCTGCAGGGCTGACCATGCTCCCCAGACAGCAGAATGGGCTGGACCAGGCCCCTTGGAAGCGGAAGTGGGCACATTTACGGCTGTCGTAAATGCGGCCACTTCCGCATTTACAACAGCTGTTGGCACGTTTACACATGTGTGGGTGCGTTTTACAGCTGATGTAAACATGTCCACTTCCACTTCCAGGTATGGTATTGGTGGGCCGCCATGAAATGGTGCCATGGGTCGAGGGCGGCCCACAGGCCATTGTTTGAGAACCCCTGTCTTAGGTAAAAGAAGTATTGGGTATCAGTTTGGAGGAGAGAAGCCCTGTGTACAGGTGGACACACCTTGTAGGAAAATAATTAAGATTATGCTAGATGATTTCTCACTCAAACTCACTACTTTTGGGGGATCACGTCATCCTGAAGCAGAATATATGTACTCACCACTTTCCAACAACAACCACTTTGTAAGTACTGGTCTTCTAGTTGCAGACTGACACATGGTGGGTTGTGTTTGTCTCCTGCAGGATTGGTAGTCGGTGGTGTATCTTGTTCACCCTCCTCCTCATGGGCTCCTTTGGTTTCGGGGCAGCCTTTGTGTCAAATTTCTACGTCTACATTGCCCTCAGATTCATCGTGGGTTCTTCTTTTGCTGGGATCAGTATCAGCATGACAGCTATAAGTAAGGAGGAAGTGGACTTGATCCACGAAAGATCGCGTTAAAATGTAGCTATTAGTCTTTAAGGTGCCACATAACATTTTTGTTTTCTTTATCATCATCATCATTATTATTTTTAGTTTTCTTTGTTTCTTGTCTGATAAGCTTCAAGTAAGAAACCAAGGTTTAGGCCTTGAAGAAACTTTAGTCTATTAAGGTCTGACATTCTGGTCCAGATTTTTGCTTTAACCCAGTGGTTCCCAAACTTTTTTTGGCCGTGCCCCACTAAGGCATCTCTAAAATCCTGATTTTTTTGTGTCAAAAATTATTCTGGGTTGGAAGGATTTTTGCTGGAGAAACTCTGCACAGTGGATGCCCAGATGAGACTCCTTTCATGTCCCAAGATCTTTTCTCACTAAAGTGGTCCCTATTTATCTACTTGCAATTTCTTGCTTTCGGTCTGCTAGTTTGGCAGGAGCTGGGATAGAGATGGGCGCTCAATCCATCAAAATACTGATGCTCCCCCCCTGATGTATAATTCTTATTATTCAAAGTGGAGAAAGCCTAAAAGGCCATTAACATGGTCTAAACAAGCTTTCAATTGCCCCCCCTTTAAATCAAATTGCCTCCTGTGGGGCATGTGCCCCACATTGGGAACCGCGGCTTTAATTCCTTTGTCCCAATTTAGATTTTTCCTCCTGAAGTAACACTGTTTAAAGAAGGGTTGGCCAAACTTTTTGGGCTGTGGGCCGGTCACGTGGTTCATTTTACTTCCACTTCTGGGAACAACGAGGGCTTCGTGGGCTGGATGCATTGGCGTTGGGGGCCAGATCTGGCCCATGGGCCATAGTTTCGACTAGCAATGGAAGAATCTGTTTTGATTCCTTTCCATCTATTGTTTTACAATTCCAAAACTTTCCCATTATGATCATAAAATTATTTGTACATCTTAGTAAAGGTAAAGGTTTCCCTTGCTCGAAAGCTAGTCGTATCCGACTCTGGGGTGCAGTGCTCATCTCTGTTTCAAAGCTGAAGAGCCAGCATTGTCTGCTTCTGCAGATGTTTCCGTGATCATGTGGCAGGCATGACTAGACACCGGAGCGCACGGAACGCTTAGCAAGTTGTTATTGAAACAGAAACCCCTCACACATGTGCAAGAATTAATAGATAGATCAATAGATAGATCTGAAATAGGAACCTTCTTTTCCTACTCTGTTTTCTAAACCAGAGACATCCACCAGATTATGTAGATGTAGGATGGTGCTGGAAATCACTGCTAATTCCACCAGAGAAGATACTGACAAATCACATTAAAACAGGGGTTTTCAACCTTTTCCAGCCGTGGGCCTGACCATGCCCCCTCAGACAGCTGAGCAGCACAGACATGTGGCTCCCCCACCATAAATGCTCCCATAAAATGCATCCACGGCTTCGTAGATGCGTTTTCAACCACTGTGGGTGCATTTATGGTATGTTTATTGTTGTTTTTGCCACCACCGCTTCTGGTGGCGGCAGCAGTGGGAGTGAGGGCAGTGTGTTTTTGGCTGCGTTTTCGGTGCTTCCGCCACTTTTGCTGGCAGCAGTGGCAGGAGCGAGGACAGTGGGCCACATGAAATGGCACCGCAGGCCGGGTCAGGCCGCTTGCCTATAGGTTGTGAACTCCTGCGTTAAAACAAGCCCTATCATTGTTTGAACTGAGTGAGACGTTTTGCTTCCTTGAGGTTCCAAGACATTCCAGTCATGCTGTTTGGGTTATGCCGATGCAAATATGTTTCAGGATAAAATGGAAAAACGAGAGGTGGGTTTTTTTTTTGTGTGTTGATCAAATGTCCTCATATCTGTTAGAAATCTAGTCTTGGTTTTGCTGAAAAGGGATGATGAATATTCAGCAAAAAATGGGCCAGCTAGGGTTTGCTAGCGACGAACACCTTTGTGGAGGTTTTGCAAAGTGCACATTAGTTTAAATCTAGCCATGAAATGAACTGATTATCAGTTTTTTTTTTAAAAAAAAGCTTGTTAATTGACCTTAGCACCAGACCTTTGCTGACTCTATATTCCATTCCAGTTTCAGAGTGGGTCGGGGCTTCTTATCGGCCACTCGCCATAATCATTACACACTGCGGCAATGCTCTCGGGCAAATGGCTCTGGCTGGCTTGGCTTACTACATTCCCAACTGGAGGCTCTTTCAGATTGTTGGCTCGGTTCCTGCATTGGCTCTCTTTTTCTACATATGGTGAGTGTATGATAAACTGGACCAGAACTTGGAAGAGTTGCTTTTATTCATTTTTTATTGTACAGTCAAAGACCCAAACAGAACAACACGGAACAAATGGCATAAGGATGTCAAAGATATATGATATGATATAGCAGTAATGGGAGATTTCAATTATCCTGATATCGGTTGGGAGGCAATTCTCCAAAAGAGGACACTCTGAAAATACCTCTAAAACAATACAGTAATAACTAGAAGCCAACATGGATTTGTCAAGAGCTAGACCAGGATTTCTCAACCTTTTTAAACTGTGGGCTGGGTCACATTCCCTCAGACAGCTTTTGGGGCCTCACATGGCACTTCCAGGTGTGGGGGAGGTGGTAGTGGGCCACATGAAATGGCACAGTGGGCCACAGGTTAAGAATCCCTGAACTAGACGAATCTTATCTCATTTTTGATGATATGGTGGATGGTGGGAATTTATTTATTTATTTATTTTTCACGCTTATATACCGCCCACTCAGGTACAACCCAACTCAGGGCGGTTTACATAGCGGACAGTAAATACATAAAAAGATACATGGTAAAACAAAGTTAAAAGTTAAAAAACCCACCCCTAAAAGGTGCGCAAGTACTGAAGGGACCTTGGGGGAAGGCACACTTCTCTATACCAACCACCCAACGGTACCCCCATCCCCACCCGCACCCCAAACTTGGCCCGCCAGCCAGGTCTTTAGTTCCTTCCTAAAGGGCAACAACTCCGTCTGGAGACGCAGTTCCACAGGCAGGAGGTTCCAAAGGGCAGGTGCGGACACAGAGAAGGCTCTCCTCCTTGGGCCAGAGAGGCGAGCCCCCCTGGCTGATGGCACTATTAGAGAGCCCCTCCGGTCCACTCTGGTTAGACGGACAGACGTCCTTAGGGCGATGCGGTCTCTCAGATACCCTGGCCCACTACCATGTAGGGCTTTAAAGGTCAAAACCAGTACCTTGAATTGCACCCGGAGACAAACTGGTAACCAGTGCAGCCCCCGAAGCAGTGGTGAGGCATGGGCATAATGTCTACACCCCATCACCACCTGGGCTGCGGCATTCTGGACCAGCTGCAGCCTCCGAATGGTCATCAAGGGCAGCCCCATGTAGAGCGCATTACAGTAGTCTAGTCTGGAGGTCACCAGAGCGTGAGTGACCATGAGCAAAGAGTTCCGGTCCATGAGTGGGCGCAACTGGCGAATCACCCGAAGTTGGGCGAAGGCCCTCCTGGCCACAGCCGCCACCTGTTCTTCTAGCAGCAGCCGTGAATCCAGGAGGACCCCCAAGTTGCGCACCGGGTTGGTCTGGGGCAAAACAGGCCCATTCAAAACCAAAGATGGTAGCTCCTGGGATAACGCAGGACCCCCTATCCATAGCCACTCAGTCTTGCTGCTGATGTAATATATCTTGACTTTAGCAAAGCCTTTGGCAAAGCACCCCATGATATTTTGATTAACAAGCTAATGGGGTGTGGCCTGGGTAGCACAAGGTTCAGATGGATACACAGTTAGTTAAAAAAATGTACTCAGAGAGTGCTTAGCAATAACTCTCTCAAACTGAGAGTGGGGACAAGTGGGGTACAACAAGGCTCAGTCCTGGGCCCACTTCTCCTCACCATTTTCATTAATGCCTTGGATGAAGGAGTGCAAGAAATACTAATCAGATTTGTGGATGACACAAAATTGGGCAGTAGAATGTTTGATATTTTGGAATATTTCCTCCTGAAGTAGGAGGAAAGTGGAAGGGCTTATTATGAGTTCCCAGTAACACCGTGTTAGACCCATCAAACTAATGTGAATGAATGGGCAATGGTAATTAGGAGCAAATGGGATGTGTGGATGAGCCGTTATCGATTTCTGCTGCTTCCCAGGTGAATTAATCTTCTATGTTTAATGAACGCCGGTGCTTTTATAGGCTCCTTCCCAACTCTGCTCGGTGGCTGATCACGAAAGGGAAGACAGAGGAAGCCAAGAAGTTGCTTGTAAAGGCTGCTGCCATCAACAAACGAACTGTCCCAGAAGAGCTATTCAATGAGGTAATTCAGGGAATATAGTGAATATAGTGTCTGGGGGCGTGGTCAGGCCCATGGAGTAAAAAGGTTGTCCACCCTTGCTTTACTCTCTGCAGGAATACAAAGGAACATCTCTAGGCAGAAGAAGAGTGACACCAAAAAAACCTTTGCACATTTAAAGAGCAAATTATGCTTTTTAAAGTCCACAATTACATATTTTGAAGGAAATATGCAATTAAATGTGTGTGTGTGTGGGGAGGAACCCTTTGCAATAATGAGTCCAAAGTGTTGCCACGCGTCAATTTCCTTCTTGAGATCCCCCTACCCTGGGGTTTCTCAAGCTTGGGGCCTCTAGGGGTTCTTGGACTTCAAATCCCAGAAGCCCAAGTCAGCACACCTGTTGATCAGGGTTTCTGGGAATTGAAGCCCAAGAACATCTGGGGCAGCAAGGCTGAGAAGCCCTGCCCTACCCCCTCAGTAATTTGCACAGCTGGACTCAGCAATTAGGATTGTTTACATCTGGTGCAAACAATGAGAAGGACATTTGTTAGTGAAGATCAAATAGGAGGTTTGCACACATTCTTTGGATCTCAGTAAACATGAGGTAGGAATCACACATTTTCAAAATGACTTAGAGTTCCCTCTTAATTAATAAACAACTCACCTTGAAGATGGGCAGGGCAACTTAAAATCACTATTAAAGGTAAAGGTAAAGGTTTCCCTTGCTTGAAAGCCAGTCGTATCTGACTCTAGGGTGCAGTGCTCATCTCTGTTTCAAAGCTGAAGAGCCAGTGCTGTCTGCTTCTGCACACATTTCCGTGGTCATGTGGCAGGCATAACTAGACACCAGAGCGCACAGAACGCTGTTTACCTTCCCACCAAAGTGGTCCCTATTTATCTACTTGCAATTTCTTGCTTTCGAACTGCTAGGTTGGCAGGAGCTGGGACAAAGATGGGAGCTCATTCCGTTCTGCAGTACTCGGGAATCGAACTGCTGACCTCCCAGTCAGCATCTTAGCCACTTGAGCCACTGCAGTCCCTCAATTGCAATGTGAATAATCAAAACGTAACTCACTTGTATCTTTGTTACTAGGTAAAGGAAACAAGTGCACATGACTCATTTAACAATTTCTTCCAAGCTCTTTTTGAAGAACAGATACTGATTATACTTTTGTCTTCTCTTTTGGGCAAACTTTGAAGTTGACTCCAGAAGAGAAGGTGAAACCAGGGAACGTCCTGGATCTCTTCAAGAAACCACACTTAAGACGAATGACTTTCGTCATGGTCTGGATCTGGTGAGTCTGCTCAATTATATTCATTCAGTAGTAGGCATTGCAACAGATGCATGCATACCTGTCAACCCCGGCTCCGGCCAATCTGGGACCTGCGCAGAACAGTTCTCCACAGGTCGCCTTCTACGCATGCATAGAAGGGTTTTATGCTTCCATATCCCCCTTCTACGCATGCATAGCCTTGTACACATGTGTAGACAGGTTCTACGCATGTGTAGAAGGCGACCTGCGCAGAAGGGCTGCGCAGTACCTCCTTTCCCCCGCTGCCAAATTCCGGGGTTTGGGCAGTGCGGGGTGGGAAATGGCGCAAATTGGCGCCGAAAACCGGGAAATCCCAGCCAATCCGGGAAGGTTGACAGGTATGCGCATGTGCATGGCTTTTTGCATGAATACACAGAAGACCCTTGACCCTTTCTCCATCTTGGTTCCTTAGCTGTAACACAGGCACAGGCAATAATTCATTTCATTATAATTGGCATCAGTCTAACAATTGTACACAGTAAGGAATGTTAGATTTCTTGATGGCTTTGCACAACTCGGTTTACAGAGAACTGCTGAATAAATATATTGATAATCGTTAGTCAAGTAAATTGAGGATTATATGCTAATTACCATGTCAACTGCCCAGAGAGTGCACTAAGTACGATGGCATAAAAGATGCACTTCCCCCGTTAAATACACCAGAAAAATGGAGTGCGTCTTATCGTCTTATGCGCCGGTAGCAGCACACACCCCCCCCCCCCCCGCTGGTGCAGTTCGATGGCTAGAGAGGATCGGTGGCTGAAGACAGGAAAGGGCTATTTTTAACCCAACTTACCCCCACGATGGTGTGGTTCGCCAGCTGCCACTGACTGCTAGGAGCAGGGTGACAGGCATCTTCCAAAGAAGCTCATTTGCCTGGCCGATTCTGCCCTCCCAGCCTCCTGACGGTCAGTGGCAGGAGGTGAGGATTGTGGAACAGGGTGGAAAAGAAGGATCAAAACCCATTTCCACCCCATCCCACTCTCCTTGGATCCCAGGGGCCAGCAGGGGTGGGATGGGGTGGAAATGGGCTTCAAGGGATCCCTCATTTCCATCCCATCCCACTCTCCCACCGGCTCCTGGAGTTAATTTTGGAAATTCATGAAAAAATGTAGAAAAAGTTTCCCCCACCCCTTAAAAATGAGTACAGTAAAACCCCATATAGCGAATACATCATACAACGAAAAAAATGTACAATGAAAGGAAATTAGGTGGAAAGTGTGCCCCATATAGTGGTGGGCTCCAAAAAAAATTACTACCACACTGTGGGCGTTGCACCTGAATTAGGACTACTTTATTTCAAAACTTGGATGGGTATGGCCAGCCAGAATTTCTGCTACCAGTCCTGGTGAACTAGTGCGAACCTGCTGATGGCCACCCCTGGCCCCATACAACAGTTTTTCCCGTTGTATGGTTTTTTGGTTGCCTGGCCAGCCACCACTGCCTTTTTTTTTTGAAGGGGGGGGGGGCATTTTTGCTGTGTTTCCGATTAGGGCTTCTGAACCAACTTTCCTCAGAAGCCCCAACCAGTGGCGTCTGTGTGCGCAATGTCAGGTTTGGGGTCAGAACACCCCCACCCCCTGTTATGTATGCACAATGCTGCTTTAAGAAATGTATGAATGTAACCTGACCACAATTACAATGTAACACAGCTGTTAATGGAACGCGAGCAAGCTGCCCATAGAGGGCAGCTGCGAGTGTTCAACTCACATGGTTCTCATTCCTCAAATCACCTGCAGCCGCGGGAAATCCCCGCAATAGCAAACTACTACTGAGCCACCACAGAAGATGGGCGTGACCAGGACGACGTCACGCCGGTAGCAGCCAATGAGCTACCGTGCAGCAAGATTCAAATGTATTGTACCACTGTATAAATGTGAGATATCTCCGCCATTACCACGTGTTCATACTGACCATCAATTAATAAACCTGTGTTAGTCCTTCCTGCGACTCCTTCTTTGTCTTCTGTGCAAGACACTAAACCCCCCCAGCTCTGGCCACAACCCGAAGAGCATGTTGCCGGTCAAAGCAGCTAAATGAGGCTTAATTTTGCTGCGTTGACTGTCACTGCCTGCATGTGCGATGTTGCCTTTGGGGTCAGAGCTGGCCACAACCCAAAGAGCACGGTGCTGGTCAAAGCAGCTAAATGATCCATATCTCTCCAGGGACTGCCCACATCAGCTTCCTTGGCAAAAATGCAGCCACGTTCTCACTCCCTCTCCTTCCCTCCCTTGGCTCACCCATGGAAACACAACTGAGGGTCCCGGGGCAGAGAGCGACAAAAAGCATTTAACCAGGATCAAAGCAGGTGGCCGGATCTTTCTGTCCCAGTCCAAGAGACTTGCCTTTTGCTTTTGTTGCACCAACTGAGTGGTGCCGGTGATGCCTGGAACCCAGATTTGACAAAAGCCAGTTGGGGCTTCTGAGGGAACTTGGTTCAGAAGCCCCCCCCCCCCTCCAATCATGCATGTGCACAGCCAGTGGTCACATACGACAACAAAATTGTACAACAAATAACTCTGTGGAACAGAGTTTTTTCGTTGTATGAGGCACCGCTTGTATAAAAAATAGGGTGCGTCTTATACTCTGATGCTTCTTATGCACCAACAAATACAGTAAGCGTAATTGCTATTCTGTGAGCTGAATAAACTCTATGAATTGAGCACTGAACCCTAGAGTCGGATACGACTGGCTTTCGAACAAGGGAAACCTTTACCTATACCTTTACAAGTCTGCTCTATACTGTATTGCAGGATCTCAGGATGGACTACAATGCTGTAGTGAGACAATTGAAAAACATTCGCTATTTAAAACAATTTGAAGATCAAACAGCAAAAATTAAAACATTTTTAAAAATTAAAACCATGGCCTGAAAACCTTTCTTGAACTCCAATTCCCAGAAGCCCAAGTCAGCACACCTGCTGATCAGGGCTTCTGGGAAGTGGAGTTCAAGAAAATCTGGAGCACCAAGGGTGGCCATCCCTGGTCCAATCCCACATGACTGTAAAAAAAAAAGCCTTGTTGGAGACCCCCGAAACCTCAGATGTTCAATGCAGGAATGGGTTGAGGTTGAGAAGCCGAGGTTTAATGTTCCTTCCACTTAGCTTGTTGCTTCTACCCAAGCTAAGAAAGATGAAGTGAAGTATCAAAAAAAAGTAAAAGAAAGAAACAAGTGCAGAATGATTTGTATGAAGTAAGAGATTGAATGAATGAAAACTGAGATTGCCAGGAAGACCGGCTCATTCCTAGCTCATGTATTAATGAATAAAATGAGTACACTTATACAAAATGAACACTCGTGTCATCTTATTTCCTCTTAGGTTTGCAGACAGCCTTGTTTACTATGGCGTGAGCCTCCGAGTTGGGGATTTTGGCTTGAACATCTACATGACCCAGCTCATCTTTGGAGCAGTTGAAATACCATCTCGTGTATCCTGTATCTTCTTGCTCCAGTGGATGGGGAGGAAGAAATGCCAGGCTGCTTGGCTGCTCCTGGGTGGAGCCATGTGCTTGCTCATCCTGGCTGTCCCAACAGGTACTGAAAGGTTTTGTGAAATGAGTTTATAGCAGGTAAATTGGGTTTGGAAATCCTCTGAAGCAGGGGTGGCCAACTTTGCTGCTCCTACTGTTCTTGGACTTCAATTCCCAGAAGCCCACATTAGCATACCTGCTGATCAGTGCTTCTGTGAATTGAAGTCCAAGAATACCTGGAGTGCCACGGTTCGCCACCCCTGCACTAAGGTACCCAGATATTCTAGCAAACTGATATGTAATTTAAGTATACACCAGCATTAATGAGATGAGCTTCAACAAGTTTTGGGCTTTCGCGTACTTCCTTTGCCCATCAATTCCACGGAAGACTCAGATACCAATGTTGGTTGAAAACTAGGGCCACCTTTATTGAATAATAAACTCAGTAGATAAACCCAATGGGTCTTCGAAGGTATCTTCACAGTGCGGTCTGGGTAATTCCTCTGAACCATGCCCCTCCTCTGGCCTGGAGGGCCATGTCCACCATTGGACTCCCTTTTCCTATCGACCATCCAATGCATGGCATGGAAGAGATAGCCATTGTTCCTAGGTGTATACCCCAACCTGGGACTGCTCATTGAACAATATGCACTTCCATGTATAACTATTGGCCCTTAGGGGACTTAAAATGACCACACTACCTGCCACAGGCCGTGGGGCACCTTGTGTCCCGCGCATCCTCCACCCCAAATTACACGGGGGTAGCCAGAAGACCTCTTTGAAGACCCTCTAAAAATTGAACAAGCGCTTGAGGACCCAGGCGGCTTGCTTGCGAGGAGACCTGGGATCTTTCCCAGACCTTCACAAGCCAACCGGTGGTGCCTGCAGACCCGCAATGTTGCCTTTGTGGCCAGAGTGTGTGTGTGGGAATATTCCCCCCCCCACACTCCGGCCACAAAGAAGCACAGGCACTCCGGTCAGTGAATGGAAACAAGGATTCGTTTCTCTGCACTGACTGGGCCACAGTATTGTCTTTGTGGCTGGAGTGGGGGAGGGAATTCCACCTCCCACACCGGCCACAAAGACATGCCAGGCGCTGCCCATCAGTGCAGGCAAACAAATCCTCATTTCCCTTCACTGATGGGCAGTTTCCCTGCACTGACGGGGCCACGGTTTCCCTGCACTGACAGGCAGCATCTGGCATGTCTTTGTGGCTGGAGTGGGCGGGGGGGGGGGGATTCCCTCCCCCCCACTCCAGCCACAAAAACAACACTGTGGCCATCAGTGTAAGGAAACAAATCCTCATTTCCCTTCACTGACGGGTGGCACGCTCTTCGGTCTACGGAGGTCCGCTTGCCTGGGAACTGTGTTTCCAGGCAAATGGACCTCCGTAGACGCCTTCCCTCAAGAGCGCTGCCCAGGGCAAAAGCAGCCCAGCGCTCCTCAGGGAAGGCTAGCGGACCTCCATAGATCCCTTCCCTGAACCCCGTGGGGCTGCCTTGCATTGCATTGTACAACATTGGAAATCGTTTTTTTAAAAAAGACAATCGTTGTATGATTTCATCGCTGGGCGAAGTAATCGTTATACGGGGTTTTACTATACAGTACTTCATATTGTGAACAGCATATGTCTTCCCCACCCCACTGATGAAAGTTGCAGCAACATCCCTGGTGAAAAGGGAGTACAGTAACCTGATGTGTGATGGGCTTGTACCATCCAGTCAACTACCAACCTCTAATGGCCAAATACCCTCCAATCCCTCATATAAATGTTCCATCAATTCCATCGGAAGGCTGATGGCATAGAATGCCACATACAAAGGTACCTCGGGTTACGACTTTAATGCGCTCTGCAGGACTTTTCATATCGTGCAAAATTTGTAACTCAAAACATGCACAGGGGCGGTGCTATAAACTTCCCAGGTGCAATGCATCCTGGGAGGTTTATAGCTAAACCTGCGGGAAAAATTCGTAACCTGAGATATTATTGTCAATGGATTTTCATTCGTAACCTGGAAATTTCGTTACCTGAGGTGTTTGTAACCCAAGGTACTACTTATGTAGAATTCCAAGCTCATAACGGGAAAGGCAGCCCTGAGGGAGTAAATCAAATCTAATCCTCCCTCAGCTAAAACTTGTCTTCTATACGGTTCCACCTATCACACGACAGTGCTGCAGATAAACTTATCATATTACTGAAATGAATTGCCCTTATATTTATATAATAAATGCATGTTTGTGACCTTGACCCTGACTACCATTGAAACATTTATTATAGTAACACAAAACTCACCCCTTGAACAAGCCAACTCAGTGGCCTCAGACCCCATCTCCAGCCTTTGTGTTAAGGGAAGACTTAAGCCCAAATCCCATGCATGTACAATGTCACTCCCAACACCAGTGTCTGTGACATTCTCGGCACCCGTGCAGCTGCTCGTTTCATCAACGATACTCACAATGGTGCCCGCTGGAGCTACTCTAGCCTTTCCCCTTGCTTCCAATGCAGCTAATCAAAGCCGTATGTCATCCAAACATTCCTGGCCTTCGATCATTCTATTTGTGGCTTGTACTGAATCGGCTGTATCCCATGCTGATGATGGCGCTTGAACCTCTACCTGTAAGTCCACCACTCTTTCACGAGCTTGTAAACATGCCAAAATAGCCTCCGCTATCTGTGCACCCACAACCCCAGAAAAGGACATTGTGAATGAAAGCAAAACCCGCAATGAATTAACTGCATTTGGCTTTGCTCTATCCCTGCTTGAACTCCTCATCGGCGCCATGGTCAAGCCACACAGCGAGGAACAACAAAAAGTGAAAACGAAAGATATGTTGATCCAATGTTCATTGATGGATCCTCCTCACTGTGAAGCCTGATCAGGACGCACGATGCTGTGGAGAAAACACAGGTATTTATGTTATACATAAACCACACCCAAACACCCCATGTCAATCTGATAGGCCAGGGATGGCGAATTTTTTTAGAGACCAAGTGCCCCAACTCAACTGTTGTCTGCCGCAGAAGGGTGGGGCAAACTCTGTGCTGGGGGAGGGAGGAAGCGCTCCCATTGGGCTGCTGGGTAGAATTGCGGGGTGAACTCTGTGCTGGGGGAGGGAGGAAGCATCCCATTGGTCTGCTGGGCAGTCGGATGGGACAACTGTGTGTTGGGGTGATGCTGCGCATGCTCACAGAGAGGGCTCTGAGTGCCCCCTCTGGCACACGTGCCATAGGTTTGCCACCACTGAGATAGGCCCACTGGTGGTCTGGTGTGGTCTTCTGTTCCATGACTGGCAAAGGCTATTCTGTTGGTGGAATTTGCATTGGGCGAAGGCTTGTTTTCTCTTCTGCTGGGACCATAAGGAAGAGTTTGGCAGGATTTGCTTCTGTTCTAGGTCAACCGCAGCGTCTTATGATGCATCTGAACCCGGCCAAAGAGATGGCATTTAAAAAAAATGATAACTTTTTGAAAGATGCCAATTTGAAACCATAGTTTGTGAAGCTGGTTAGTTTCGGGCAACCGTAGTTCAAGCAAACCACAGTTTAGGATTCGGATGTAACACGAGGCTCTGGCTAATGTAAATTGAAATGGAAGTTGGAGGAAGAGAGGGAAGAAGGTAACATGGAAATGCAGCAACTATGCCATATTGTTCATGTATCTAGCCCAGTATCATGTACTCTGCCAGACGGTGTCATTCCAAGATCTGAGCCCAACTTTGAAGCCACAACTTGAAGCCACAACTTTGCACATGCAAAGCATGGCCCTTTCTAACAATATCCACTTCTTCCTAAAATGGACATCAAAGGTCTTCTTTATCCCACAAATATTTGTGCATGACCATAGTTCTAGATTCCTAAAGAATTGTGGAGAACATTTCAGAACTTCAGATGTCCTGCAAGGTCAAATACCCCACCCCCCAGTAATTCTTTAACTTAATGTGCTATGGCCTTTCTAACCCTCTTCATCTTTCTCCCCACAGATTACCCTGTCATTGTGACTACTCTGGCAGTGATTGGCAAGTCTGCGCTGGCAGGTTCCTTCTCAACCAGCTATGTCTTCTCTGCAGAGGTGTTCCCCACAGTGGTCAGGTGAGAACCGCTCTGGGGTTGAAGTCATACCTGTCAAGTATCCCGGATTGGCCAGGATTCCCCATATTTCTGCACTGCTTCCTCCACTTTCCCACCGCCATCCCGTAATTTGACTGGCGGGGAAAGTAGTTGCTGCACATGCGTGTATGCGCAGAACCCTTCTGGGCATGCACAGAAGGGTTCTGCGCAGGTCCTGTATTTTCCAGAGCCACACTTGACAGGTATGGTTGAAGTCTACCTGAGTTTATAAGCTGAGTTTCAATGTTTTTGTCAGTTCTTGGGTAGTTTTACATAGAGGGTGACTAGCTGGCAGAGTGAGTGGCCTTATTTATATCAACGTGTATTTCCTGCCCTTCTGGCTTATATACACTTCAGAGGACATCTAATGACAATGAAACCCAGTCATAAAAGAGAAGAACATTACAGACAACAACATCATAATAAAAATAGGTAGAAGGAATAAAAAGGACATTGAATGAAATTCATATAGCACATGTGTGGTAGAATAGGAATGCCTATTATTCATTGTACAAATAAGTGAGATATGCTCAGTTCAAGTGCTGTCACTGAGAAAACCCTTTTCTTTATGTCTCCGCCATTTTACAAAACTGCTTTTCCTTTAATGTTCTTCAAGGCTGACTGTTACTTGCTATTAAAGGTAAAGGTTGCCGATGTTCCAAAAATATTATTTCTCCACCCCCTGCCACAGTGTATTTCCAGAATATTTTGTACATCAATCACGTCTTGAAGTGTGCAAGATCTTTGTGATATTATATCACATGATATTAAAGGTAGAGGTCACACTTGCTCGAAAGCCAGTCGTATCCAACTCTAGGGTTTAGTGCTCATCTCTATTTACATCCAAAGAGCCAGCGCTGGATCACTGTTACCTTTTTTGCTGAGGCGGTACCTATTTATCTACTTGCAATTTCATGCTTTTGAACTGCTAGGTGGACAGGAGCTTGGACATGTAACACTAAGGTCTCAAAATGATCCTATCAACTTTCTGGTCATCAAGCTCTGTGACCCTACCACTAAGCCACCACAGCCCTTCCTATGGTAATCCAAATGTTGAGGGTTCCATGTTTCAGAAGGCCAACAAAAGTTTACAAGACTTATAGTTTTAGTAACATCTGGAGGATGAGACATGGTCTGCTCCTGCTTTAACATGGTTGGGTGAGGGTGATAGGAGAAGTCTGTATATGTTTTTATATGTCATATGTTATTGTGGTTTGTGGGAGGTGAAGGGTTGGGTGAGGGTGAATGTACTTAATGTACATTTGTTTATTTGTTTTTTTTATTGCATTGTATTGTAATGCAATGTTATAAATGTTTAAGTCTGTATATGTTTTCATATGTTATTGTGGGTTGTGGGAGGGAAGGGTTGGTTGAGGGTGTTGTCTTTGTAGTATTTTTGATGTTTGTTTTATTATAAAAAGATGGGAAGAGAAGTTGACGATTAGACATAGCGTCAACCAAGATAATACATAAGATAGCTGTGTTTTAAAATTAAAAATAGATGGGAAGGTAACAGCATTCCGTGCTGTGTCTAGTCATCCCTGCCACATGACCACGGAAACGTCTGCAGAAGCAGACAACGCTGGCTCTTTGGCTTTGAAACAGAGATGAGCACTGAACCCTAGAGTCGGATACGACTGGCTTTCGAGCAAGGGAAACCTTTACCTTTACTAAATGGAAGATTATGAAGTTAAGTTGTAGAATGAAAAGATGCATTCAATGAGATTTGCTTGATATTATGCTCTTATCATGTTGTAGTATGACTGATTTTTCTTTTATGTCATTGTTTATATTGTATTTGTATTGTATTGTTTTGTTATTTTTATGTTTTTCTTTTGGAAAACCTGAAGGAAGATGGTGAAGAGGTTCTTTAGTCCAGCAGATTCCCCCCTGCCAGAGTAACCTCCAGTGCTCAACTTCTTTTTCCGCTTCCTCCACCAGGCAAACCGGCTTAGGGTTGTGTTCCATGGCCGCTAGAACAGCAGGTATCCTGTCCCCTCTGGTGGTTCTCCTGGACAAGGTCCACCCCGCTATCCCCATGTCATTGTTGGGAGCCACAGGAGTGCTTGGGGGCATTGTCTGCTTCCTGCTTCCAGAAACCCGGAACAAAGATCTGCAGGATGACACAAGCCGGAGGTGAGGAAGCAAGGAAATTCTGGGCTAAACCCAACCTTACACTGTTACTTGGCTGCTGATGCGAGACAACTTTTGACCCCTTCTCTCCCCCCTGCATTGCTCTAAGCCAGGGGTCAGCAAACGTGGCTTTCCAGGTGTTCTTGGACTTCAATTACCAGAAGCCTAAGTCAGTACACCTGCTGATCAGGACTTCTGGGAACCAAAGTCCAAGAACATCTGGAGAGCCAAGTTTGTTGACCCCTACTCTACGTTATTCAAAAAACATCTGAAGGAGGTTACCCAGCCTTCCAGATTCAGGTCAGGTGAGATTGACAGTGGGCTAAAATGGGGGACAAACAGTTGCCAGTTCTGTTAATGGAGGTACTAGCGTTGCAACATCCATTTGGATTCTGGCCTCTGAAATGTCTAATGTAGGAAGTAGAGATAAGATCCAGGACTTCAACTTCCTCTGTCACCAAGCAAACACAATCCAGAAAAAGTTTGGTTAAAAAAACCAACAAGACATTTTTCACACTTTTAGCCTCTTTCCTACTTTCCAGGAATAGCCTCTGATAAATTATTGCTCTAATTTTGCCTATTTAAAAACAGACGAGCAAATTTCAGCCTTTGGTAAAATCATGTTGTGGCTGCAGTGCACACCTTGAATAACCCTTATCCACATGATCAACACATTGTTTTATTATGTGATCTTATTCTCTTTTAAAAGGACCTGTGACATCTGGTTTGCTAACTTATTCAGAACAGCCTGTTGATTAGTAAACGATTCTAGGGTAGCTGTAGCAAATTGAGTGGAACCTGTTGTGAAATGAATGGCCGGGAGTTTGGGCAATAGTATAAAGTTAGGAAACTTAGAAATAGGCAATGATCCATTTCGTCTTTGGGATTTGGGCAAGTATGAACGGTGCAGCGTAGATCCTACATTGTTAGGGGAGTGATGGCAAACCTTGGCACTCCAGATGTTCTTGAACTTCAAATTGCAGAAGCCCTGATCAGCAGGTGTGCTGACTTGAGCTTCTGGCAATTGAAGTCCAAGAACACCTGGAGTGCCCAAGGTTTGCCATCACTGTTGTAGAGCATTTTGAATAATGGTTAATCTTGTCATCTTAATTGCACCTAAACTACTGATGAGTGGTATTTTGGTGAATGCAAATGTGCACAGGGGTTTTGGTTAGGTTACAGATCAGTTTACTGAGCTGTTCCTTGAACTACACAAATCTTGACAAGCCACACAACCCATGTACCTCTTCGTTTATTATTTACTAGCATATTTTGCCCAGCGGTGCCGGGCTTTTTAAAATTTTTTTGGATAGTAAAGGGTTTCATTTTTTCCCCTTGAACCAATGGTGCTGGGCTGTTTTAAATGGTGTTGTAAGGTTTTGTGATTTTGTGGCTTCAAGGCGCTGCGTCCGCCTGTGGCGGACTTGCGCTCCCAGTGTTTTGGTTTTTTTTTTTTTGCGTGCTGGCTTCCTCAGTGCCGGGCTCTTTTAATTGGTTTTTGAACGTTTTTGTTTTATGTTTATGCAAATTTTATTTTATTTTAATTTATTTAATTTAATTTAATATTATTTAGTTTAAAATTTAATTATGGTTTTTAAAATGTATCTTTTTACGCATTTTTATTTATTTATTTTTTTGGAGTGAAAAGTGATTTCTGTTTTTTTGATAATTTTTGAGATTAGTGTGTTTATTTTTGAATGTTTTTATAACTTATTTGATTAATTTTGGATTTAATCTTATTAATTGTAATATTTTTGAATGTTTTTTTTCTTTTATTTATTTATTTATTTATTTATTTATTCAATTTATATCCCGCCCACTCAACACAAGGCCGACTCTGGGCGGCTAACAACATAAAAAGTAACCCCAGGGCAACCCAAGGAGTTTACATACAATTCACAAATACAATAATAATCCTAAAAACAGTTAAAACAGTAAAAAAGTTAAGACTACCCACCCCCTAAAAAGCAAGGGCTGCAGGATCGAAAAGGCACCATGGGGAAGGGTTCCTCTACACCAACCACCCCATGGTGGTTACCCTTCCACCCGCACCCCACACTTGACCTGCCAGCCAGGTTTTAAGATCCCTTCTGAAAGGCAGCAGCTCCGTCCGAAGACGTAGCTCTGTTGGCAGGAGGTTCCAGAGGGCCGGTGCAGACACGGAGAAGGCTCTCCTCCTTGTGCCAGAGAGGCGAGCCCCTCTGGCTGATGGAACAATTAGAGAGCCCCTCCGGTCCGCTCTGGTTGGACGGACAGACGTCCTCAGGGCGATGCGGTCTCTTAGGTAACCTGGCCCACTACCATATAGGGCTTTAAAGGTCAAAACCAGCACCTTGAATTGCACCCGGAGACATACTGGCAACCAGTGCAGCTCCCGGAGCAGTGGCGAAGCATGAGCATAACGCCCACACCCCATCACCACCCGGGCAGCCGCATTTTGGACCAGCTGTAGCCTCCGAATGGTCGTCAAGGGCAGCCCCATGTAGAGCGCATTGCAATAGTCTAGTCTGGAGGTAACCAGAGCATGGGTGACCATGAGCAAGGAGTCCCGGTCCAGGAGTGGGCGCAACTGGCGAATCACCCGAAGTTGGGCGAAAGCCCTCCTGGTCACAGCCGCCACCTGTTCTTCTAGCAGTAGCCGTGAATCCAGGAGGACCCCCAAGTTGCGCACCGGGTCTGTCTGGGGCAAAATAGCCCCATCCAGAACCAACGATGGTAACTCCCGGATTAACGCAGGACCCCTTATCCATAGCCACTCAGTCTTGCTGGGATTCAGCTGTAGCCCGTTAGCCCCCATCCAGACCCCCACAGCTTCCAGGCATCTGGAAAGGACTTTGACGGCATCACTGGGGTCCCCATGGGCCGAGATGTACAACTGAGTGTCATCCGCGTACTGATGGTACCGCACCCCATGGGAGCGAATGATCTCACCCAGCGGTTTCATGTAGATGTTAAATAGGAGAGGAGAGAGCACCGAGCCCTGAGGAACCCCCCATTTGAGGGGCCTAGGACTGGACCTCTCACTCTCCAACCACACCGACTGGGACCGACCCTTCAGAAATGAGGAAAACCAGGACCACACAGTACCCTGGATTCCCAAACCTCGGAGCCGTTCCAGAAGGATACCGTGGTCAACGGTATCGAAAGCCGCTGAGAGGTCAAGAAGAGCAAGGACGGATGGATGACCACCGTCCCGCTCCCGCCAGAGATCATCCATCAGTGCGACCAATGCCGTCTCGGTACCATATCCAGGCCTGAATCCTGACTGAAAAGGGTCCAGATAATCCGCTTCATCCAGTACCCCCTGCAGCCGACACGCCACTGCCTTCTCCAACACCTTCCCTAAAAAGGGAAGGTTTGAGACAGGCCTATAGTTAGTTAGGACAGCTGGGTCGAGGGAAGATTTCTTCAGGAGGGGGCGCACCAAAGCATGTTTTAAAGGTGCAGGAAACACCCCCTCCCGCAATGATGCATTGATCACAGCCCCAACCCAGCCACCTGTCACTGCCTTGGAGGTTTTCACCAACCAGGTGGGACAGGGGTCCAAAGGGCAGGTAGTGGCGCGCACAGCTGCAAGGAGCCTGTCCACTTCATCAGGGGCAACTGGATCAAACCGGTCCCAGATGGCATGGCAAGACTGTGCTCCGGCTCCCTCCGGACTCTCCCCATCCACGCCAGGATTAAACCCAGAACGAATCCGATCGATTTTCTCCACTAGATGGTCAGCAAAGTCCTCAGCCGACCCCTGCCAACCGGGCACCGGGGTCCCCCTACCAAGGAGAGACCTGGTAACCCGAAACAGGGTGGCTGGGCGATTATCAGCGGAGGCAATAAGGGTGGTGAAGTATTGTCGCCTCACCACCTCCATCGCCACTAGATAGGCCCTAATAGCGGCCCTAGCTAGTGTCCAATCGGAGTCTCTCTGGGTCTTCACCCAGCGGCGCTCTTGGCGTCTCTTTGCCCGTTTGAGCTCCCGCAGTTCATCTGTGAACCATGGAGATGACCTAGCTCGATGAGCTCTGAGAGGCCGTAGTGGTGCGATTTCATCCAAGGCCGCTGTAGTCATCCTGTTCCACAGGTCGACCAGCGCCTCGGGTGAATCGTGTTGCCGATCCAGAGGGAAATCCCCCAGTTCCCTCTGGAATCCATCAGGATCCATCAGTTGCCTGGGGCGGGCCATTCTAATAGGCCCTGCCTCCCTACGGTGCAGCGTCGCACCCAGGAAGTCTAGAGCCACCGAATAGTGATCTGACCATGGCACAGGTGTTATGTCTAATTTCCGTAGTCTCAGATCACTCTGCCACCGCTCCGACAAAAAGATTAAATCTGGTGTGTGGCCACTGCCCCTGGTCGGGCCCTGAATTACCTGAATCAGGTCCATATCTGCCATGGAAGCCATGAACTCCTGAGCCACCTCGGAGCCAGTCCCCAGCGAAGGCAAATTGAAGTCCCCCTGAACCATCAGTCTAGGGAACTCCAACGCCAACGCTGAGATGGCCTCGAGGAGGTCAGGCAGGGAGTCCCTTACCCTGCAAGGGGGCAGGTACAGGAGTAAGACTCCCAACTGACCCTTAGAGCCCAGACGCAGAAGCAGGGCCTCACAGCCCAGAATTTGTGGAGCAGTAGCCCTGGTGACTCCCAGTGACTCCCTGGCTATGATGGCAACGCCACCGCCCTTACCCTTATCCCTAGGCTGGTGCCAAATACTTTTGGCCTCTGGGTGGGGGTGGTGAGCTTTTCTGTCTCTCTTCAATTGTTGCCTCTCTACAATTGTTCTCTTCTGTCCTCTGGGTGTCGCTTCCGGTAAGTTTTCTCTTCCTTTTCTCATTTGAGTTCCGGTCCTCATAGATGGAAGACGTCTTTTGGTAAGTTCTCTGGGGGGTTTTTTGGGTGGGTGGGTGGGTGGGATTTTTTTGGGGAGGGGGTGTCTGTGTGTTTTTTCTTTTTTCTTTTTGATTGTTTTTGTGATTCTTTTTTGGATTTTGTGTGGTTTTGAATGTTTTTGGTTTGTGTTTATTTTTTTAGTGGGGGGTGGTGGTGGCTTTCATTCCTGCGGGCCATGCTGGCTGGCCCGTGGGAAGGAAGGGCAATAGCGGGGAGGCTTTCTTTCCAACAGGCCATGCTGGCTGGGCCGTGGGAAGGAAGGGCATCGGCGGTGGGGGGTTTCCTTTTCCCCCCCACAGGCCATGCTGTCTGGCCCGTGGGGAAGAAGGGAAGTTGCAGGGGGGGGGGGTCTTGTATTTTTTGTGCGCCGGCTGGCCCTTTGAACGGAAGGGCAGCAGCGGCGGTTTTTTTAATTCCCCCCCCCCCCCCCACAGGCTATGCTGGCTGGCCCGTGGGGAAGAATGGCAGTGGCGTCGGGCGTTGTTTTTTTAAGTTTTATTTTTCACGCGCCGGTCACCTCAGCGTTCTGTGCGCTAATGGCGCACAGGATGCTGGGGCTTGTAGTTTTGCCTGCGCGTGTTTGCATACTTTAGCAGTTTGTTTCCTGTGGCTTTTTTTTTATTGGCCGCGGCGCATTTTCGAACTTTACTTTTGCTGCGCCGCTCAGCCTGATTGGCTCTGGCGCGACGCAAGGAACGTTGGGAATTGAAGTTCCCTTTTTTTGTTTGCGACTGGGGGGCTCTTGCCCCCGGGTTGAAAATTTCAACCTGACAGTTACCTGCGAACCGGGTTCGGGCGAGTGAACGGAGGCCCATTACGGGCTAGTGGGGCCTGGTACAACATCCTTTGTCACATTCCAACGGTTAACACACCATTTTATAGGTATAGATTTGAAGGCCTGGGAGACAGGGGGAATCTTTCTAATATTTTGCAAATGTTTCATTTGTCCAGGTGCTCTCAGAATATTTCTGGCCATGACAAATGGCAGGCTCTCAGATGTGAACAAGAAGTCTACTTTTTGTGCACTTTACCAATGGTTCCTTTTTTATTAGGTCCAGCAAGATTGTCAATGGTAGCTTTGGAAAAGGACTTGAAGAAGTGAAAGAAGTTGTCCAGACTACAGAATCCACCAAGACCACACGCTTCTAGCAGCCAGAGTAAATCCCCTTGGAGTCCAAAAGAACTATGGGATATGTAGTTATCTAGAGAAAGACTGGAAACAGATGAATGTTCTTAATTTGATTTTCTGGATCACCCACATTCATGCTCTGTTTGATTTATAAAACGTGTAGTCCAGCATATCTTTCCTCACCATTGGATAATGCTCTCTAGGGCGGTTAGGTGCCAAAGTCTAACATGCAAGAAGTTGCAGACTTCTTCTGGTAGGTATGCCAAGGATATGGCTGGGTGAGACGTAATAAGCCTACTGCTGGTGCAAAAGACTTGAGATTATGTTTGTCTATCACGAGTACAGCAGAAGGAAGAAGCAGTAATAGATAAAATGAGCAGAGACAAAGATCAAAGAACGAGGCATTGTGCTATTTCTGGTCTATGTCCTATTTTCATGTATTTATTCATACATTTATTCCAACTGCCTTCCGCATCAGACTGCAGTTTTAATGCCAAAAAAGTTCACTTTCATTTTTGTATGCAATTTCTCCTAATATATACATTTTAACATGTAATTTCCCCCTACTATATGTATTTTTCCCCATGCCAGTTACCCCTCCCCCCAAAAAATATTTGCATTTTATGCACAATTTCCAATATCATATTGCTCTGACTAATCTGGCAACCCTGAGGATTAAAGGCCTTGGGTGGCAAAGTCTACAGGGAAGGAAGATGGTCCCCAAATGGATTAAATCCCTTGAAACCATCTTGATGGAGGGCAGCAGCTTCATCAATCCAGGCCTGGGACCATACCTGTCAACCATCCCGGTTTGGCCGGGATTACCCCGTAATTCGGCGCCGATTTGTGCCATTTCCCAACCCGCGCTGCCAAAACCCCGTAATTTGGCAGCGGGGGAAAGGAGGCACTGCACAACCCATCTGTGCAGGTCGCGTTGCACGCATGCGTGGAAGGGCTCTACACTTCCGTAGCTCCCTTCCACGCATGCGCAGAAGGCTACACCACCTGCATAGAAGGCTACGCAAGTAGGTCCCGGATTCGCCGGAGCTGCGGTTGACAGGTATGCCTGGGACTGATGAGGATTTTGCGTGCCAAAAGAGCTCAGGACCAGAAGGTGAGTTGTGGAATTGGATCAGTGGTATGGGTGTCACGCTGCGATGTGGAAGGCAAATGGAAAGCCATGTCATTGTATTCTCAGGACAGTCTTCATGGCTGATTGTCATGATAACCGCCAAGATTCGGATTCGGATATGGCAGAATAATAATAAGACACTCTGACCGCAGGACAGTTTCCTATTGTGGTTTCAGCCCAATGTTTCTTCTTGGCATAAGCTGTGAAATACAGGATGATGACAGCTAATATTTATTATTATTTATTTGAAAGACAACTTCCAGAAACCCACATGGATGGCAATAAGAGGCCCTCTGTGTCCTAGAAAATAAATCTTATCAGGATAGGCTTAGATGAAATAGGCATGTCAGCTTTGAAGAAAAAGACAATTTAGATAAAGTAGGTCAAGGTAGGGAGAGGCTGTTTTTATGATGTGCCCTTTATTTCCTTTGGCTATAACACCAACAGCCTCTGAGAGATGGACTTTGCTACCATCTTTCATGGTTGAGAAACCTTCCACAATGTAGGGCATTCAAAAGGTGCAGGACAACAACTCTCATCATCCCCAGAAAAGATGGGGTCTGAAGTCCAGCACACCTGGGATCGGTAGGGCGGAGCAGGCTGCTTTAGCAACACTCAGCCTCATTAGATGGGTGAGGTGCCCTTGGAGGCATTGTTGAAGATGCCCGGCAGTTTCTCAACCTCCCATAAGTCCTGATCAGCAGGTATGCTGACTTGGGCTTCTGGGAATTGAAGTCCAAGAACATATCGGGGTCTAAGAATGAGAAACCCTGCCCTAGATAATGCCCTATAACCATGATGGTGAACTTTAACTCACCAGCTGTTCTTGGACTTCAATTCCTAGAAGCCAAAGTCCCTGTGAATCCACATGAATGGGTTTACTGCACATACGCGCAATAAACCCTTTCGTGTAGATTCATAGAGACTTGGGCTTCTGGGAATTGAAGTTCAAGAATGGCTGGAGTGCCAAGGATCACCACCACTGCCCTACAAAAACTGATAGGGTAGTAAATAGGTAGATAGGTAGATAGATAGATAGATAGCACAACGTCTTACCCTCATATTTTGGATTGTAACTCCCAGAACAGCTGTTCATTGGCTATGCTGGCTAGGAATTCTGGGAACTAAAGTTGAAACTCTCCGGGCAGCCAACGGTTGAGAACCCGATGCCACCCTGAGTCGGGTTTACCTGAGTGGGCAGCGTATAAGTGTGACTATTAAATTTAAAAAAATTAAATTAAATAGCATCTGGTTATTGTCGCTTTGGGAGATTATGAAACGAAAGGGGGCATTTGAGTTTAAAATACGACCTTTTTAAAGTCTGTTTCCATTGGTAAGCATCACCCTATTACTCCTGCATGCTACCTGGAGTTATTCTGGAGTCACTCTTGGGCTTTTTACCTGTTAAAAGGTAGCTGGTTATCCCAAAATACTTCCTCTTTCACACAGTTTTTTAGGCTGGGCCAGAAGGCTGACGTTCTAAAAGTTTGTCCCAGCGCTAATTTTAACTGGCTTTTTTTAGTGTATGAGAACCAAAACACAGGAACAGCCGAAGGATTGGCTTAACACATCTTTATTGCATGGTGGTCTGGGGGAACATGTGGTAATGGTGGACGAACAGCTCAATATATACAGTGGCTATACATTTGAATGTGGCTCCACGATAGCCCATTGGCTACCGCCCGCGTGACGACATCCCTGGTCACTCCCTTCTTGTCCAGGTGAGGTAGTGGCGGGAATCTTCCCGCGCTGGAGTTATTGCGTAATTGGAACCATATGAGCTGGACGCTCGCTATTGCCACCTAGTGGTTGCTAGCTCGCGTCCTATTACAGAAGGTTACAGTGTTACAGTTGATGGGTGTTACATTGTTGCAAAGGCATAGTATTAAGAACACAACACTTTTGAACCAGCGCAATCTTATTTCACGTGTTTTGTACCGTTTGTAGTCTTTATGAGTTAGATTCTCAAACTTGACTGCATCAGGGAATGTATTCTCCCAAAACACACCACCCGTCTTCCATGACCAAGTCTCCATTTGATGTTTCCCTTGTACGGGTAGGGACCCTCTCAGCTGCAATCCAAGAACTCTTGAAAAGCCGGTTAAAATCATGTTGTTCCTTTGCCCCTTTTCTGTTTTGTAGTTGCTCATCTTCATGGATGTGGTTGGTTTCAATTATTATTTTCAAACAAATTTTAATTTGGTTGCATTTCTTAGCAATGTGTTTTTACATGGTTTCTTTTCCCCTCCCTTTTTATACCCTGTGAGAAATATATTGAAAACCATTTCAAAAAGATTTTCAATAAAAATATAAATATGCTGGTTGACAATATAAAGAGTGCTTACTAGAAGAGATGGGGGGAAGATTGGGTCATGGTGTTAGGAGAAGAACTTCTACCAGGATGGAAGGTGTGACCTTCTGACGTTGATGTTAATACATAAACATATTATAAGCAAATTAAAAACTTTGGGAGTCCAGAAGGACAAATCATTGCTAGTGGCCTTTTTTGCTGAGATAGAATAATAACAATTTCATGGCAGAAATTATTCTGGGTTGAAAGGATTTTTGCGGAAGAAACTCCGCTCATGGAACACCTAAATGAGGCTCCTTTCATGTCTCCAAGAGCTGGAATGGAGACAGGGGCTCAATCCATCATGCAGTACCTGGGTCTCAAAATTTACATTTTTTAAATTTGGATTTCGCCATCCTCCAAAATAGTTCATTCTTTTTGTCTATTTTGGATTATTGTTGTTAATCTAGACAATTTTATATGTGATGATTTTTATTTGTCGGGAGGTTAAAATCTTGTTGTTCATTTGCTCAGATGCGCGGGATATAAATCAATCAATCAATCAATCAATCAAAACAATCACCACTCACCCACCATACAGTGTCCAATTATCCTATCTTACAGAGGACAGTTTTTGACTTGAAGGATGGTTCAGTCCAAAGGCGTTTCCAAAACCACGAGACGTCAATGCAGGCAAGAGACTCGCCTATTAATAGCTATTATCACCTAGACATCAGGCACAATCTTGGAACCAGTCTCCCTACATTTCTGTCTATGTCACAGTAGTTAGTTCAAAATCTGCCTCACACACTCTCCCATAGGACATTTGACGTTTACGCAATTCATTGAAGTAGGATTGATCAAGACTCTGCCCTGTCTCGCTCACGAAGTCAAGAAACACACTGCATCATCTTCCTCCATTAGTACAGTACAACACCGCATAATGAAAATAATTCATTCTATGGGGCACTTCGTTATACAACGAAAACCCCTATGGAAAAAAATCATACAATGAAAATCTATGGGGAAAATCATACAATGATTTTTTTCCCGTTGTTTGCT
The DNA here is from genome assembly GCA_035047345.1 of Bradypodion ventrale. Lineage (NCBI taxonomy): Eukaryota > Metazoa > Chordata > Lepidosauria > Squamata > Chamaeleonidae > Bradypodion > Bradypodion ventrale. Next base: position 132,167,427 of record JAWDJE010000006.1, on the reverse strand, counting down.
TTTTCCCATAGAAATTTTCATCGTATGCTTTTTCCCATAGAGATGTTTCCCATAGATATTTTTATTGTACGTTTTTTTCCATAGAGATGCATTGCATCGTATAACGAAATTTTCAATATGCAATGAAAATCTATGGTTTTTCAAATTTTCTTCGTTGTACGATTTTTTCATCATATGATGCATTTGTTATACTGGGTTCCACTGTATTAATTGCTAAAAGGATGGTGGTGTTAGTTTGTCTCCGCATGCTGGCTGGGTACACAGAAAAAGCCTCTTAGAAGATCGTGGTATTTTTGGACCACAATCGGGCGTACCGTGGTAATGGCAACCTTGTGTTGCTGGCTAATCTTTCTCACACTAGGTCAGGTGAAAGGAACTGCAGAATGAATTCGCCTACAGGTGCCTTCATTTTGGCAGTTTCATGTCTGGCCTAGACACGTACCTGTCAATCACGGCTCCGGCTAATCTGGGACCTGTGCAGAACGGTTCTGCACAGCTCGCCTTCTACACATGTGTAGAAGGGTTTTACGCTTGCGTAGCCCCCTTCTACGCATGTGTAGCCTTCTAAGCAAGCGGCGTAGCCTTCTACGCATGCGTAGAAGGGTTCTACGCAAGCGTAAAACCCTTCTACACATGTGTAGAAGGAGACCTGCGCAGAAGGGCTGCGCAGTACTTCCTTTCCCCCGTTGCCAAATTCCGGGGTTTCGGCAGCGCGGGGTGGGAAATGGCGCAAATTGGCGCCAAAACCCGTGAAATCCTGGCCAATCGGGAAGGTTGACAGGTATGCCTAGACACAGAAGAAGAAAAAGAAGCATGCTGGCAAAGAAAGAAAGAAAAAAGGGGAGGAGGAAAAAAAAGCTAATATTGTAGCCCTTTAAGAAATAGTAGATTTATTTCAGTGTGAGCTTTTCTAGATCAAAAGGAGTGCAGTTATATGACCCTTGTATGTATTCCTGTGGTGGTGAAAGTCATGTTTGTCTGAGGAGAAGAGACAAAAAGGCAAACAGTCAGCAACGATGAATTATTATTACTTTTGCTGTTATATCAGGGAAATATTTGGGGGTCCTCCTGGACTCGATGAGCAGGTGGCAGTCGTGGCTAGGAGGGCTTTTGCACAACTTTGCGTCATTCACCACCAATTACGCCCGCTCCTGTACCGGGACTCGTTGCTTATGGTCACACATGCTCTGGTCACTTCTAGACTGGATTATTGTAGTGTGCTCTATATGGGGCTGCCCTTGATGACCATTCGGAGGCTGTGGCTGGTTCAGAATGCAGCTGCCCTGTAGTGATGGGGTGTGGGCGTTATGCCCAAGCCTCACCCTTGCTACGGGAGCAGCATTGGTTGCCAGTGTGCCTCCGGGTGCAATTCAAGGTGCTGGTAATTACCTTTAAAGCCCTACATGGTAGTGGGCCAGGATACTTAAGAGACCGCACCACCCCAAGGACATCTGCCCGTCCCACTAGAGCAGACCGGAGGGGCTCTTTAAAAATACCAACTGCTAGAGAGGCTCGACTCTCTAGCGCTAGAAGAAGAGCCTTTTCGGTATCCGCTCTGGCCCTATGGAACCTCCTGCCACTTGAACTGCATCTCCAGACGGAGCTGCTGCCCTTCAGGGAAGAGCTGAAAACCTGGATGGCAGAGGAAGATCACTCATGCTTTTAATAGTTTCTAACTAGATTTTAAATTGGTGTGGGTGGGAGGTAGTTTTTTTTAGTGTTTTTGGGAATTTTAAGGGTTTCTATAGTTTAAACATTGGGGATTTTAGGTACACTGCCCAGAGTCGCATGTCGATTGGGGTGGCTATACAAATTGAATGAATGAATGAATAAATAAATAAATATTAAGATGGAACTCTTCTGTTTCACACACACACACACACACACACACACACACACACACACACACACACACACACACACACACACACACACACACACACACACACACACACACACACACACACATCTTAGCTATGCATTCTCCCTCTTTACTGATCCCTCCCTGTTTGGAGTTGATAGAAATTGTTAATGGCATGTGCTAGATTTACTGTTTAAAAAGCAAGCAAGAAAAGCTAGCAAATGAACAAAAGCAGATTTAAACCATCATACTACAATATTCCATATCTATTAAAGTTGCAGAAACTGTCAATGCCTTTTACTCAATGCAGTTTTTAGTTCCCAAAAGAGTAGATCCATTAAATCAAAGGGACTTGCAACTAAGGGTTAACTTTATGAGTCCCATTCACTCAATGGGTTTCCTCACAGTGAGCTTAACCATTGGATTGAGCTCCCTCTGTTGGCTGAGAGGATGAAGAGATCATGCTTTCCCTTCCCCAAATACTGCGCATTAAATATGCAGTTCTTCCACTGAAGTTTCCCATAGCTTGGTAACGTGGCCCCTCTGAACTATCAGATTCAGCCCAAAAGGTGATGGTGGTGGGGGATCATAGGAAGAAGCTATGTAATCTTATGTACTTGCATTTATATTTTATTTTAAGGATATAGAGACTATAGGTAAATAAAGGTAAAGGTCACCCTTGCTTGAAAGCCATTCATGTACGACTCTAGGGAATGGTGCTCATCTCTGCTTACAGCCAAAGAGCCACTGTTGTCTGTGTCTGCAGATGTTTCTGTGGTCATGTGACAAGCATGACTACAGGTAGATACTGGAATGCACAGAACGCTGTTACCTTTCCTGTTGAAGTAGTACCTAATTATCTACTAGCAATTTCTTGCTAGGTTGGCAGGAACTGGGAGAGATGACGTAGGCTCACTCTGTCGTGTACCACTTGGATCTTGAACTGCTGACCTGCCAACCTTCCGGTTGTCAAGTTCAGCATCTTAACCACTATGCCACCTTTGAAGAGACTATATGTATAGCTGATACCTCTATGTTATGGATATCCTGCTTCAATTGGTAAACATATCTTGGGATTTGTTCTCACGTGGTCTTGAAAAGGCAGTTGAATTATTTAATTCTTCAAGCAACTCTTTGCGGTGCTGGTAAAAAGAAGGGGAAAATGTATATTAATTGATCACTTTCCCCCTTGCAAGGAAAAGAGGAAGAAACAGAATCCTCTGACTCCCTTCAGGGTTAGAGCAAGTAATTTCCTTTTCACATAGTTCACTGGAGGTGTTTTAAAAATTATTATTATTATTCCCAAGGAAAAACAGAGGCAATAGGAATGCAGCGAATAGGCTGCTCTGTCCAATTTGTTAATGGGTTTAGACAACATTATAATGAAGAATGTGGTTGGGTGAGAGAAATTGGGGAAAAATTGAATGCACTGTGAGAGAGAGTTCCCTCCCCGGTTTTACATCGTTTGATGGTCTTGTGAGAATCAATAAAGAGAAGACGGAGGTAAAGGCAATTGGAAGGAAACAGCATTCTTTAAATATCGAAATAGAGGCAGGGTTCAAGTACCAAGGAACAAGAATTATTGAAGATAGCAAAACGGCCTAGCATACCAAACATTGGGATAGTTCGCTCCACTCTTACAACGTAAGGCAACACCTCATACAAAGCATATTCCTTTCCATCTGATGTTACTAAGACCAAGCATGGACACTTACAACAAAACATAAATGAAAGTTGGCCACCACAGAAATGAGATTTGTGAGGAAGGCTGCTGGAGTGACTAGAAGGGATAAAATCAGGAATGAGATTATAAGGGAAAGAATTGGGATAGACCAGTCTTAAATTACATACAGAGGCAACAAATAGTGGTTTGCCCATTTGGAGAGAATGCTTTGGAATGCCTTTACCTTACAAGGCAGATGTGGAAAGAGGAGAAGGACAAAGACCACGAGGCAGACCCAGAGGAAGGTGGAGCAATAGCATCCAAGAAATGCGACAAGTATACCAAACAAACCTAGTGGGTCCCTCGACACCTGAAGGGGTAAAAGAGGAAGTAAAGAAGAAGAAGGTGGTCTTCTAGAATCCCAGCTAAAACTGTAAACTTACAAGAAGAACAGTCATGATTCAGTATAAGAAACTGTACAGTATTTTAATGTTTTCTAATGCCTGCACTGATTTTGCATTCATTTAAAAATGTCAAGTAAAATCTTTCCTGAGAAAGCGTCTTATCTCCATGCAAATTCCTAAGACACATTTGCTGAGAGGTGCTGCTGCCAACACTGAAAAATCCTTTATGCTTAGTATTACGTATGGATTTATTGTAGGATGCTAAGAAATTTCTGGACAGGGTGATCGGGGAAGAAATACATGAATATAGACCAAGAAGCCATAAAAGACTTTAAAATGCTGAAAGACAGGATATTTTAGTCAGATAAGGAGAAAGGAAAAGTATTGATGCTCACAGCTGGTCATTCGAGGTGAAAAGAAGCACAAGGAGAAGAAAAAGGGGGAAAGTAAAGGAACAGGAGAAGTTGCTGGCTAAAGGTGGAAAAATAGTTTGGATACAGCAAAACAATTGTTAGAGATGCAGCATTCCAAGGTCAAGATAGACATGATGACATTCAACTTGAAGTAGGAGTGGAATAAGAAATTTTACATATGAGAATATATGCTCATGAAATATGCAGTGGAGAACATTCATTAACATCATCCAGGTAACATTATGGAAGACTTCTTGATAGCCAGATGCTTTCCCCTTTAAGTAGCAGGTGTTCCTGGGGTCTTCTCATTGCAACATCTCTATTTTCAGCCTTGCTTTGGATGGTATCTCTAAGGAGCTCTGGTATGTGCTGAAGGGATGCTCCCAAAGATGGGAAGCCATCTCCTCTGGTGGGGTAACTATCTGTGGTGGCTTGTTCCTTGTGGAGACCTAATTCACATGGGTTATCTGCACTGAACTGAATGCACAATTGTGGGTCCCTGTGCTGAAACAAATCAGAAGTTCCTGTTTCTGGAAAGTCTTTTTTAATATGATAATCATTTCTGATCAATGTCGGAGCCCTTTGTTCTTGATGTGGATGTAATCCATTCATCTGCAAGAGGTTCTCTGAGGAACTTAAACTAGAGTACAGTTTTTTTTCCTATGGTTGGACTTTCTATGCTAAAATGAGTGGCACATTGTTGATCTCCTTCCTGTGGGGTAACCGGTACCTCTGCTCCCACAAAAAACAGCCGCATATCAGGTATCTGGTCATCCTGGTCTAATAATTGAACATTGTTTTCTTTCAATGGGCTTAATAAAGAAATATCTCCAACCTTTAATTCTAGATCTTGACCTTCCAAACCATGAGTGTTATGAAGAACTTGATCGTTTAGATCATCTCTAGAAGCTACATTTACTTCTGAGCTAATTTCCACCAAGGAGCCTGTTGGGTGTGCCAAGGTTTTACCTGTAGCTGTTAGATCATTCTGAAAGTTGGTCAATGATGGGGCTTTGTTGTGGTTCCTGAGTTGAGTTTCCATGTTCAGAGTGGTTGGTTTAGGATCTTCAGTCTTTTCTGTTTCTGGTGAAAAGGCAAGACTGCTTGAAATATCTGTTCTGACCTCTGTAGGGAATGTATTGACATGGAGGACATTATCACTGTTCAGTGATGGAAGGTTTTCTCTTTGTCCATTTCTTGAGTTTTCCCCACCTTCTGAATCATGTAGGTCTTCTTCTGACTTTGTCACTGGAGTACCAATTTCTTTCTTGGAGTGGCCAAGTTTGGGAGGGTTTGAGGAACAGACCGCGTGTGAGCTAGTTGAACACAGTGAATCAGGATAGGAAGCTAATCTTTGGTCATCAAGTAGGGCTTTACTGTTTTTCTTATCCTTGTCCTCAGATAGGCATACTGACATTTCAGGCATAGTTTGGGAGGGATTGTGACCTTTCTTTAGTTCAGCATTGGTGTGGTTCAATTGTTTGGCCTCTTTAAGCCCTAAAGCATTCATTGTGTTACTCTGGTTGGTTTCTGGTAGCTTCCTCTCTGGTGATGCCATCACAGGCAACATCATCCTGGTGCTTAGAAGAGGTCCAGCCTTCCTCAATGTTTGCTTTTCGTCCCTTTTATCAGCTATACCTTTGCTGTAGGAAGATCTGTTGAGCTTCCTATTAAAAAGGACATGACTAGGTCTAGGATTATCAGCTGTAGCAACTTCTGTAACAGCTAAACGAGTTCCTTTCATGGTTCTAAGAGGTTCTGAGCAGGAAGGGAATGAACTGAAAGAAGAAATCTTAGGAGAAATTGATAAGTGTGATACTATAGGAACCCTTTCCTTCCATTTGAGTTGAACGTGTTGGGACATCGTGGCTTTTCCTGAAATGCTCTGCCGTTCTTTTCTTGCTTGATCAACTTGGACATTTTTAATCCCAAATAACTGTCTCTTTTCTAACACATCTGGATTTCTGTTTCTACCCACTATTCTAATCCGGTGTAAAACATCTTCGTCTTCTTTTGCAAATCTGGCTAATTGGCTTTCCTTCTTTTCTGCTTGAGCAGATTTATCTGCTATTGATTTGTCTTCCAGGGTCTTGTGGGAACTCCCCTCTGTTTTGTTCCAGCTGTGTAGGATTACCCCAACATTTGGCAGTAGCTTTTTGGTCATCTCGGAGCTGTGTGAGACATCTTCAGTGGTTTTTTTTAAAGGTAACCAACTAGTTCTGGACTTATTCAGTGAAGAAGACTTTTCTCCTTGTGATCTTGTTTGCCCAAATGACCTCAGATTAACTTCTGGATAAAAGCTAGTAAGTCTTGACTTCATTTTCTCTTGGACCAAAGTCTTTCCCACTTGATCATTTACATTCTTAGGGGTCAGTCTAGGATTCTGCTGAGCTGTTCTCTTTTGCTGCTCCTTTTTAAAACCACTGCTGATGTTTCCCTCTTGATTCCTTCCCTTGACTTCCGAAAACAGTTTATAATGAACTTTGCAATAGAACTCCCTGTTGGAGGTTGCATAGTTGAGCAGACTGCAAAATCCAGATGAGACAGGATATTATTAATTGCATCCAGCTATACAGACACTCAAGAGAAATTGCCAGAAAATTTAATGAAATTAACAGCTGCCCTCCCATCTTAAAGTTCTGTTTTCAAAAGAGCTGCAGCTCAGCAGGAAATCATGTGCCCTGCATAGCAATTAGCAATAACAATTAAACTTATATACTTCCCCAGAGCACTTATTGTCATGGCTCACCTTAGCTTCTTTCCACAGTGGTGGCAGCAGAAACATGTACGGTGCAGAGGAATGTTCTGGACGGTCATGCGCTCCACAGTATGGACAGGCTGGGAACACATGGCACATACTTCTTTGGCTCCAGTCTGAAACAACAATGCAGCAAAAAGTCAGTATAGTCCATGTACATGTTTGGACTTTGTTATGGTCTAAAAACACAATTATCAGGGAAGATTGAAAATAACATACAATCAATTGTCCTGATGATAATAAATAACTTTTCCTATTGGGTTATCAAGCCGTTGATTAGATAAAAGTTACTCTACATGGTTCACACTTTTTAAAAAAACAATATATGCCACCAGTTAATCTCAACTAGGTAAAAATAAAGATAAAGGTACATGAGTACAGAAACGTCTGCAGATGCAAATAGCATTGGCTACCACCTTCTAGAGTTGGGCATGACTGGCTTTTGAGCTTCTTCCCTTTTCTTCCAGCAGAACAGGTTTTCGTAGCAACTTACAGAACACCAATAACATCATAAAAGGTTTATTATCTAAAAGACAGAGCACAATAGAGAAAAAAAGATGGGGAGGGAAGAGGCACCGGTTTTTAGATTCCAAAGTTCTCCTAACAACCAGCTTAGAAACAGGCCAGGGGAAGGGGGAGCCCGATGTTGTGTCCTAATGGTTTGATCCTCCACATGGATAACAATGTATCTGAACAAATGTAACCTTGCCTATGGGCAACAATGTAACCTTCAGCTGTATCACATAAACCCTGTAATAGGACGCGAGCTAATGACCACCAGCTGGCAGCAGCGAGCGTCCAAGCTCTCTTGGTCCAAACTCATCAAAGGCAACAGCGCGGGAAGTTTTCCCGCCACCACCTACACCTGGACAAGAAGGGCGTGACCAGCAATGACGTCACGCAGACAGTAGCCAATGGGCTATCATGGAACCACGTTCAAATGTGTTACTACTGTATATAAAGAGCTATTGATCCGCCATTACCTCATGTTCCCTCTGACCACCATGCAATAAACCTGAGTTAACCCAGCCCGAGGCTGTGTCCTGTGTCTTGGTTTTCATACACTAAATTGGCGACGAAGGTGGGATCAATGGATCCCCAAGGAACAGCCAGGGCACAGAGCGGGTTCAACATCACCAAACCGCAAGACTGGGAGCTTTTTGAAATGGACTTCCAGGCGGCACTGGTGGAACTCAAAGTCAAAGAAGACGATGAGGAGAGGAAGAGGGCCACCCTCACCAGAATGCTTGGGATAGACACCAAGCGAACGCTGGTGGGCATCATTGCACCGAAGAAGGTGAGCGAATTCAAAGCAGACGACATCATGAAGCTGCTGCGTGAGCGTTTCCGTCCCTCGAGGGCAATGTTTCCCGCTCGGAGCGCGTTTTGGAGGCGAGTCCAAGCGCCGGACGAGTCGGTTGAGGCATTCGTAACAGCCATGAGGATAGCCGCCGGCCCCTGCAGATGGGACGACCTAGAGACGGCCCTCAGGGACGGAGTGCTGTGTGGCCTGAAGGACAAGGAGGTGCAGCGCAGCTTGATGAACAAGGAGCCACCACCCACGCTGGCGGAGGTTGTAGAGGCCGCGGAAGCCGCGGAGTCCACGAATGCCGGAGTGGACGAAATGCACCAGTGGCGTGAGTGGCGTCCTAGAGCCGGCAAAGCGGAGAATTCGGTGCACGGAAAGTCCGGACAGTCGGTGCACGCAACCCGAAGGGCCTCAAAGTCGTCTACGGAAGGCAGCGACGGCGAGGAGGTCCAGAGGGTCCGAAAAGGGGGGCGCCGCTGCGATGGTTGCGGAGCGGCCCATGAGCGCGCAAGGTGCCCATTCAGGAAAGCCGAGTGTTACACCTGCGGCCGTCGGGGGCACATCGCCAAGGCGTGCAGAAAACGGAAGGAGGGCCGGAGGCAGTCACAAGACCGCTCAACCAGACCGGACCGTCCAGCAAGGTCCAAAGATGGCGCCCAGACCACGAGGAAGCAGGACGGCGTGGGCCGCATCTCGGACGACAGCGAGGACGACGCTCCGGTGTTCAGCGTGTCCGCGGGACAGTCCCATTACTTCGTTGAGGTACTAGTACAAGGGGCCCCTATCAGGATGGAAATTGACTCGGGGTCCTCCTATTCTATAATTTCCCAGAAAGAGTTCTTGAAAATTGACCCCCACGTGCGACCCAAATTTAAAACGTTGAGGTCCACGCTACGAGATGTACAGGGGAACAGCATTCCAGTATTGGGGGTCGGGAAATTTCGGGTCAGTTTTAAGAGACATTCTGCGGAGCTGCCCCTAGTTGTCCTTAAGGGGGGTAGTTGTAGCCTCCTAGGGACGCAGTGGTTTCAGCCCTTAGGTTTGTTCATAGGGGGAGTGCATACCGTGGGGGTAGATCCAATACAAGCGGTGTGCGACGCGCATTCCGCCGTTTTTAAAAAAGGACTCGGAAAGTTCAAGGGACCCCCTGTAGCCTTCGACCTAGACCCGGAGGTCCGCCCGATAAGACTCAAACCGCGCAGGGTGCCATTCGCACTAAAGGACAAAATAGAGGCGGAACTGGACAAACTGGTGGGCCAGGGGATTCTTATTCCTGTTGATTCCGCGGAGTGGGAAACTCCAATTGTAACCGCTCTGAAGGCTAACGGGGAGGTGCGCATTTGCGCTGATTATAAGTGTACAATTAACAAGGCGATCCGCCCTAATGCATACCCGGTGCCGGTGGTCAGCCACCTTCTGGCCAGGCTGAATGGGGGAAAGTGTTTCGCTAAACTCGATTTGGCTCAAGCTTATCAGCAACTCCCTGTAACTCCCGCCACGGCCGCGGCACAAACGATAGTCACACATAAAGGAGCGTTCCAGGTGTCGCGTTTACAGTTCGGCGTGAACTCGGCACCCGGCCTTTTTCAGTCGCTTGTGGAATGCCTCCTGAAGGGGCTGGAGGGGGTGTTGCCTTATTTTGATGACGTGTTGATAACAGGGGGGAGTGAGGCCGAACTGGCAAAGAGATTGGATAAAGTTCTGACTGTCTTCGAGAAAGCGGGGCTACGACTGAGAAAAGACAAATGTGTCTTCTTCGAAACTGAGGTTGAGTTTCTAGGGTTTCGAGTCACGCCAGAGGGTATTAAGCCATCCAAATCCAAAGTAGCCGCCATCAAGAATGCCCCTCGCCCCACATCCAAAACCGAGCTACAGTCATTTCTGGGGCTCCTCAATTTTTACCATACCTTCCTTCCACGGAAGGCGTCCGTGGCCGAGCCACTCCATCGGTTGCTAAAAAAGGAGGAAACATGGGTGTGGGGTGATGAGCAGGAGAGGGCGTTCAAAGAGTTGAAGCAACTCCTAACATCCGAGGCAATCCTAACGCATTTCGATCCCAAACGGCCAGTGGTCTTAGTCTGTGACGCATCCCCGGTGGGGGTGGGGGCGGTGCTTTGCCACGTGTTGGACGACGGAAGGGAAGCCCCGATAGCATTTTATTCAAGGTCCCTGTCCCAAGCAGAGCGTAATTACGCACAGACCGACAGGGAGGCACTAGCGATAGTAGCGGGAACCAAAAAATTTCACGATTTTCTGTATGGTCGGCCGTTCAAAATCGTGACTGACCACAAGCCCCTATTAGGAATTTTCACTGCAAATAAGCCCACACCACAGATCCTGTCCCCAAGAATGCTGCGGTGGGCTATTTTTCTCAACGCATACCAGCATGAGCTGGAATACCGGCCCGGGAAGGAGATCAGCCATGCCGACGCACTCTCGAGGTCTCCTTTGCCCTTGTCGGGCGTCCAAAAGGAAAGGGCAGAAAGAGATCGCCAGGTTTTGTTAATAGAGGTCTTAGACTCACCCCCAATAGTACCAGCCGACATTGCCAGGGCCACAGGAAAGGACAGAACGCTAGAGAAAGTTAGCTCATGGGTACAGAAGGGGTGGCCGGCATCATCCCCAGGTACGGAATTCGACCCATTTTTTCGAAAAAAAATAGAGTTGTCCCTAGAGAGGGGCTGCCTTTTGTGGGGCCAACGGGTGGTGGTTCCTACGTCCCTGCGACCGAGGGTACTCGAATTGCTCCACGTCAGCCACCCCGGCATCGTCCGGTCCAAGGCGCTGGCCCGGAGTTACTTCTGGTGGCCACAGCTGGACGCGGACATTGAGCACATGGTCGGCACTTCTGAGGCATGCCAGGGCTCCCGACCAGAGGCGGCCCGTCTTCCGCATAGGGAATGGGACACAGCAAGGGGGCCATGGTCCAGGGTGCACGTAGACTTCGCTGGCCCATTCCGAGGAACAATGTTTCTCCTGGTGGTGGATGCATTCTCCAAGTGGTTGGAGGTTATCCCAGTAAAGAGTACGTCCTCCGCCACTACAATTAGCCAGCTAAGGAGAGTCTTTTCCACGTTCGGTTTACCCGACACTTTAGTCAGCGATAACGCTAGTTGTTTCACCTCCGCTGAATTCAAGGCATTCATGGAGGCAAACGCCATTCGGCATGTCACATCCGCACCGTTTCACCCCGCCACGAATGGCCAAGTGGAACGGCTGGTGCGAACGACAAAGGATGCGCTGCGGCGCATGGGCCCGGGGGACCTAAATCACCAAGTATGTCAGTTTTTGTTAGCGTATAGGGTGACCCCCTTAGCGTCAGGTTACTCGCCGGCTGAGCTGCTGATGCGGCGAAAACTGACCACGATCCTGTCCAGGCTAGACCCGACGAGAGTCGAGGACAAAGGAACAAACATAGGGCTGGCAGTCTTGAAAGGTTTCGCCGCCGGCGATCCTGTTCACTGCAGGAACTACGCCAGCGCAGGTCCAGCCTGGGTACCAGGGACGGTTGTGGAACGGACGGGGCCAGTGTCGTACCGGGTCGAGACTAGCACGGGTCTCCTCTGGAGGAGGCACGCGGACCAACTTAGGCACCGAGTGAGTGGGGGGCCGGTCACTGGAGCTCAGCGACAGGACTCAGCGTTAGGGTTCTCCCCCACCCGTTTAGCCCAAGGGGGGGACAGCAACGGACAACGGTCCCAAGCAAGGGGGGAAAGCAGCGGCCCCGACTCATACCCTTTTGATACGCCAGCTCTATCAGAGGCTGGGGAAGGGGGAGAGGAGTTCGCGACCGCTGCCCCCGAATTTAATTCTGATTTTGATTTTGAGAGCCGGGGGGGTTTTCGGGAGTGTTCCCCCACCCGTCCAAGCGAGAAGAGGGGTTTTTCGTTAGCCCCCAGTGCCCCCGGTTTTTCCCCAACAAAGCACACACCTCCCAACAACGCCGCGGAGCCGCGGCAAGTCACTAACGAGTCTCCCTCTCCAATTACAGGGCAGGAAACCAGGGGACAAAGAGAAGGTAGCAAACCAGGGGGAAGGCAGCCCGCACCGAGACCCCAGCGTGTTCGAAATAAGCCATCTTGGCTGAGAGACTTCGTCTCATCCTAGGGGGGGGGAGTGTGGTTTCGAGACTTCGTCTCATCCTAGGGGGGAGGGATGTTGTGTCCTAATGGTTTGATCCTCCACATGGATAACAATGTATCTGAACCAATGTAACCTTGCCTATGGGCAACAATGTAACCTTCAGCTGTATCACATAAACCCTGTAATAGGACGCGAGCTAATGACCACCAGCTGGCAGCAGCGAGCGTCCAAGCTCTCTTGGTCCAAACTCATCAAAGGCAACAGCGCGGGAAGTTTTCCCGCCACCACCTACACCTGGACAAGAAGGGCGTGACCAGCAATGACGTCACGCAGACAGTAGCCAATGGGCTATCATGGAACCACGTTCAAATGTGTTACTACTGTATATAAAGAGCTATTGATCCGCCATTACCTCATGTTCCCTCTGACCACCATGCAATAAACCTGAGTTAACCCAGCCCGAGGCTGTGTCCTGTGTCTTGGTTTTCATACACTAAACCCTATGGATCCAGTTTCCATCCAGAAGCAGTAGGCACTGTTGTTCCACAGGTAGAACAGCTGCAATAAATCCAATCTAGTATAAAAAATTGCAAAACTGATGCTTCTTAGCTACATCCCATTGATCCGGGAGGCATTTCTCTACGCCATGTTGTCCTATTTGACAGAGATTCATGTGCACCTACAAAAGGTGACATCAAAAAACCCGATGTAACACAAAGAGCAAAGGATGCTACGCATACGATTGGTTGACCGAATATCAAATGAAGAACTGCGTATAAGATCAGTTGCAAAACAAGCATCAACGTTGATTGAGTTTGCAAGACATCAGGCATGTGTGCCGCTTCAAAGATGGCAGGTGGACGGAAGCTATCATAGAATGGATACCACTTGGCATAAAGCGACCACTAGGAAGGCCAGCAACCAGATGGGAAGACCAGTTCAAGGCAAGGTTCCTGAGGCCCTGTATGGGATCGGAAACAGTGGAAGACAATGCTTTGATCCACCATGTCAACGTGATGTATGAAACACGGATCAACCAAGTAACAAAGTAGACAGAGATTCCAAAGTTGGGGCGGGGGGGGGGGGGGGGAGAGCCAGATCTTTCTTCCATAATGGTGGACCAAAGAGCCTTCACCAGTCCAAATGTGTACCTAAGCTGGCATGAGAAAAATAGTCCCTCAACAACTTTTGAGTGAAATCTTTGTGGCAAAATAGATGTGTTTCTCCTTGTTTTGCATAGACCAGGTGACTTCTTGAGCAGAAATCAGCAAAAGTTACTTATTTTCTTCTTTTTTACCTCTTATTTCTCATCCAGGGACCTGGACAAGAGTGTTCATCAGTATCTGTGCTATTCCACTTATTTAAGCTTAGTTGTGTATGTGAAAACTGTCTTTGTGTTGTTGCTGCTAGAAATGGCTATAGTAACAATCCTTCGCAAAGTGGTGAGCTCTGTATGAAGGAGAGTGAGATATTCTGTCAAAGGTGGTAGAGGTGCATAGGGTCAAGTGGTGCATAGGGTGAAGCAATGGCTCTATAGTGTGCCTTTAAGAGAAATGGTTCCCAGAACCATCAGGCACCATGAACAGCACCATGATGTTTTTGCTGGCCCTGTGACTGGAAGATGAAGGGTCAACAAAGCTCCTTTGGGACCTGGATTTTAATCCCACAATCATTGCTTGCTTGCCCATAATAACTTGGCAGCTCTGTCCAAAATATATAAACAGGAGATGTGATAGACTTTGATCAACTTATTGCTTTAAAAATAATAATGGAAATTATACAAGGTGAGCTGTTTAAAACATTTGACAAAGTGACTTTTTGCTAACACCTGCGCTTGATGACTAGAAGGTCAGCAGGTCAGCAGTTCAAGACCCAATTGCTGCGTGACGGAGTGAGCACCCATCATCTTTCCCAGCTCCGATGAACCTGGCAGTTCGAAAGCAAGAAATTGCAAGTAGATAAATACATAGCTGTCAAGTCTCCCGTATTGGCCAGGGAACTCCTGTTATTTACTCCGCTTTCCCGCTGCCATCCTGTATTTGTATTTTCCCATAAATCTCCCATATTCTATAATTTTTTTAAAAAATGGCCCGGGAACTACAGCCCCCATGGTGCCTTGCGTGGAAGGAAAAGTCAAAACCCGTACTGCGTATGCGTACCAGTGCAAAATGGGCCAGGAACTACAGCCCCCATGGTGCCTTGCATGGAAGGAAAAGGCAATACCGATACTGCGCATGCACCGCTGGATTTCCGTTATTTTCAAATACAAAACTTAACAGGTATGGATAAATAGGCACCACTTTAGTAGGAAAGGTAACAGTGTTCCGTGCACTCCGATGTCTACTCATGTCTGCCACATGACCATGGAGACATCTGCAGATGCAGACAGTGCTGGCTCTTTGACTGTTAATAGAGACGAGTACCCTAGAGTTGGACACAACAGGCTTTTGAGCATGGGAAACCTTTAACTTTACTAAAGAGCTAATGCTCATGTTGGTCTTCTGAAGGATGCAAAATTTCAACAGGCCAGGTCATTGGGGCTTCCACTTGTGTGTGGGAAATATAGTGGGATCATGGACTCACTGAGTTGGAATGGACCTTTTAGGCCAGGGGTGCCCAAACTATGGCCCACAGGCTGGATCTGGCCTGTGATGCCAATTAATCCAGCCCGCGAAGCCCTCATTGCAACTGAAAGTAAAAGTAAATCGTACGGGTGTGTTTTACTTCCGCTTCCGGGAGCAATGAGGGCTTCATGGGCAGGATGAATTGGCATTGGGGCCCAGATCTGGCCCACTGGCCATAGTGACTGCCCCCCTGTACCACGTAACTGGCCCACAGCTTGAAAAGTTTAGGCACCCCTGTTTTAGGCCATTGAGATCAACACCCTGCTCAATGCAGGAATCTGAATCAATTGAGATATAATAGATGACACGGTCCAATTCTCTCTTGAATGTTTCCAGTGTTGGATCACTCGCTACCTCTAGAGGCAGTTGGTTCCACTGTCATACTGCTCAAAGGGATTGCAGTGGCTCAAGTAGCTAAGATGCTGACTGGGAGGCGGAAGGTCAGCAGTTCGATTCCCGAATACTGCAGGACGGAATGAGCTCCAGTCTTTGTCCCAGCTCCTGCCAACCTAGCAGTTCGAAAGCAAGAAATTGCAAGAAATTGACCACTTCGGTGGGAAGGTAAACAACATTCCATGTCTAGACATGCCTGCCACATGGCCACGGAAATGTCTGCAGAAGCAGACAGCGCTGGCTCTTCGGCTTTGAAACAGAGATGAGCACTGAACCCTAGAGTCGGATACGACTGGCTTTCGAGCAAAGGAAACCTTTACCTTTACTTTACTTCTCCTCTCCTCTCTGAGTCTCCTTTTTCTCAAGGCTGAACATTCCTCTGATCATCCTTGTTGCCCTTCTCTGTACCTGCTTTAATTTGTTTGCATCTTTCTTTAAGTGCAGTGCCCAAACTTGGACACAGGACTCTAGATGTCGTCGAAATGTGCTGAATAGAGGGGGGAATAGTAGCACCTCACGAGTTTCTGTTAATGCAGTCTAAAACAGTGTTAGCCACGTTGCACTGTTGACTCGTATTTAAGCTGTGATCTACAATAACTCCAAGATCCTTCTCACTGGTATCATTACTGAGACAAATATCCCCTATCTAACTGTGTGCATCTGCCCCCCCCCCTGTAAAACTCTGCACTTATCCCAATTAAATTTCATTCTGTTGGTTTTAGCTCTGTATTCAAGCGTGTCAAGATCCTTTTGAATTCTGCTCTTATTTTCCAAGGTATTAGTTATTCCACCCAGTTTTGTGTCATCTGCAAATTTGATAATAATAATTCCCTGCACTCCCTCATCCATGTCATTTATGACAATGTTGGAAGAGCAAAGAGGGCCCAGGACAAAGCCTTGTGGTACTCCACTTGTTACCCCCTCCCAGCTTGGGAAGGATCCATTAATAAGCACACTCTAAGTAACCTGCTAATCAGAATATCATGGGGCACTTTGTCAAAGGCTTTGCTGAAGCCAAGATACAGGGTGGCCTATAAGTCCCTACCCATCCATATGCTATTATGTCCATAATAATAATTTCAAAATAATTGAAATTTGTGTGCAGAAAGCAGCTTATGGAACAATTAACCCCTACTATGTTGAGGAAAATGTCTCACAGAACATGGTGCCGCATAATATTATGCAGTGAGAATGAAGGACAACACACAGATACACTGGATACATAAGATATATGGATGGGTAGAGACTTATGGGCCACCCTGTATAATACATCAATAACATAATGGTTTCAGTTCAGGTAACACAGTACATAATAAACACCATATGAGAGTTACTGTTGTGATCCAGTCCTCGTCAGACTCTGAGGCTGGCCTGGATTAGGGGGCATTCTCTGTGCCCAGCCCAGTTCTGCTTGCACCCGAACCTGAAGATGTCCTGAGCTAGGGATCTCAGCCTGAACCTGGCCCAAGTCTGTTTCCCCCAGCAGCTGATCTGTCAGATCAGGGGTCTGGCTCTGACAGTGATCAGTCCTCAGTCAGGGAGGGGTCCAGAAAGGAACTACACCTGAGACGCAGGCAGGCTAGAGCGAAGTGCCAAAGAAGGCTCCCAGCTGATACCGATTAGTTCGGAGGCTTATAAGCAACCTCGTTGCAGCCTGCCAGCATTGGTACAACTCTCGTGCGAAGACCGACACCCTGCTTAACTCCAGACTGCCTGCCTAGACCCTGACGTGCCTGCTGTGACCCTGACTTCTCTGCCAACCCTGATGATGCCCTTGGACACCCTTTGGATTAGAAGCTTGTTTGGACTACCAGTAAACAGACCTCGGCTTGCCTTTCAGATTTTGATATCTGAACTCTCCTCGAATAGATTCACTATGTAGCACTGCCGTGCGGCGACTATAACAGCTTGGGTAAGTCAGCACAGTTACTCTTTGCTTATGTGTGGATTTAAATGTTTCATCTTCTCATCATGACATTGAAGCAAACACATATATACAGCGATAATTGGTGAGTGAGGAAGGGTTCAACTCACTTCCCTTGCCTGTTGTTTCTCTCTTCTGAAATTCATACCACACAGTACTTCCTCACTGGGCATCAGTCCTTGAACATTGGGGAACTGGATATATTTTGCTTTCCCACAAGGTCATGCCTGTCAACCACTGCTCCGGACAATCCGGGACCTGCGCAGAACCGTTCTGCGCAGGTCGCCTTTTACACATGCGTAAAAGCCTTCTACGCATGCGTAAAAGTGACTTGCGCAGAACCATTCTGCGCAGCTCGCTTCTAAGCATGCGTAGAAGGCTTTTACGCATGCGTAGAAGGCTTCTACGATCCCCTTCTGCAAAGAAGCCTTCTACGCATGCGTAGAAGGGTTCTACGCATGCGTAGAAGCGAGCTGCGCAGAAGGGATTTGCAGTAACGCCTTTCCCCCCGCTGCCAAATTCCGGGGTTTCGACAGCTCTGGGCGGGAAATGGCGAAAATTGGCGCCGAAAAACGGGAAATCCCAGCCAATCCGGGAAGGTTGACAGGTATGCAAGGTCTTTAGAGGCCCCCTATCCTCTCTCTATTCCAACCGAATGTCTATCTACTAGCTTCTACTTCCCTTTTCAATGTAAATTGTCAATTGGCCAAAATCCTATTGTGGAGCCACACAGATGGTGTAACTTTGGGAGGTGTATTGCCCCAGGAGAAGAAATCACTGTAGTAATTGCCAGTTGTGCGTTGAGTCGCACAATGCAGTGTGCAACTGATAAAGTCTGCAATGATTTCTTAATTTAAGGCAATTTCCTCCAAAATGGCCACCATTTTCTAATCCGCTGGTCCGGGTTGTTGCCGGTTTCAGCACTAAAGTTGCCAGTTTCCCTCTCTGTCTAAGCTTCTGTGTCATTGTGGATTTATAATTTCTTAAAACTGAAACGGGTAAGGTTGTGTAGTGACAATTTGATTATATCATCTTGATGCTGACTCACCCGCATTGGTAACTTGTAGGTTTCTGTATCTGATTCAAGGTTCTGGTGTCAAGCTTACAAAACCCTAAACAATTTAGGACCTCAATATGTGCATGAGCACCTCCCCTTGATAAATCATACCCAGATGACATGGTTTTCCCAGCTGAGAAGGACTAAGGGTACTCACACCAAGAGAAGTGCGTAAGATTTGCAGAAGGAACCCGTTCTTTTCTGTGGTGACCCTAACTTTGTAGAATGTTTCATGTCTGTCATGCTCCACCTCTGTTCAATTTCTGCAAATGAGCTAAGGTGGTATTATTTAAGGAGGCATTTGGGAATCTGTTACCCCTAAATTAATGTGTTTTTCTCAGTCAAATAACAGGTTGTTCTGACATCATTACTGATTTTTTTTTGATGTTTTGGTCACTTACCAGTAACTGGATGTATTTTTGGATGTACTTTTATGGGTTTATTATTATTTATTATTTTGTTGTGTACTGTATGTTGTTCTTTTGTATTGTTGTTACCCAAAGGAATGATTCGGGACATGAATAAATAAATAGTTTGCCATTTCTGTGCTCCAGGCAGCTTTAAGTTATCCAGAATTACAAAAATGAATGATACCTTGGAGCATTTAATTTGTCTGTGGTTGTCTTGTTTATAAATAAACCTTTCAACACTCCAGAAAACCCAGCAAATGATATTTTTTTTAAAAAAAAGGAGTTAGGGAATTTTCATAAAAATTTATAACACAATAAAAAACACGTAGAAACTCTTCAGAAGTCAATTTTATCTTCAGATGCAAATGTTTTTTAAAAACCCCAAAAAATATCTAGAATTATCATTGAAGAAAATGTACAAAAAATCATAACAAAATTGCTTTACATAGGTTTTCTTGTAATATTTAAACAATACACAGGATATGAAAGTGAGAAATCTAGAATAAGAGACATGTTAACAAGTAATAATAAATTACAGTTCTAAAATAAAAAGGGGGAAAAGCAATAGTTATTAATAATATATTTGAAAAGTATCTGCATTTTAACTGAAACGCTATCCCTACGCTTTCTCATTAGACAGGCATCCATTAAAATTTTGATTTATGTCCTTCCCCACAGTATGTACCATTTGCTAAGCACAGATAATACTAAGCACGCTCCACAATGAACATGTAATAAAATACAGGATGTCGATAATTAGGAGAATTATTCCAATCCCCTCCTCTTGGCTTGATGTCTCTACATGAAATATGACAAGTATGAGTTTTTCTGGCCATATGACAGTGAGTGGGAGGAAGAGAGAATAAATAGTTAGGAGTTTTATGTTGCTAGCAAGAAGAGATGGAGCACATACAACACATGGTGTAATTTTTCAAAATATCTGGTCACTTAGCTTTCGTTGCCTTCAATATCAGTAATATTTGTATTTTCACCACCTGACCATCCATCGTTGATGGCAAACAGAGTGTTGGATCTTGGCCTGATAATGGCACGTTGACCCTTATGAAAGGTCTTGCTACAATTAAAAAGCTCATATATTTCTAATGCTCTCTGTCAACTTTGAGAATTGAACTGAAATCCAGGTCTAATGGTGATGAACTAGTGACCTTTTCTTCAAGAATTGGACTTGAATGTATAGGCTCTACTTAAGATCACACAAGGATTGTCATTTCCAAATATTTTGTAAGCTTAGTTCCACCACCACCACCCCCCAAAAATCTTGTAATTTATTCAACATTAGGCCAATCTTGAAATGGCTTATTCTTGCATACATCAAGTTCAGGTTGAGTGAGTCCTTGTAAAACCAATCAAGGTTAAACTAGCTTAACTCTAGGTTAAGTGGTTTGTAGATCATAGCCGTAGTAGTTATCTTCTGCTTAGACAAAGGTGCTCATTTTTTGGCTGGCTTAGAGTTGCTAAAAGTGACAAAGACGACCCCTGTTTCCGGGGGGCCACCATTAGAGTGGAATTCTGCTGGGCTGTTCAGATATCTGCGAAGAATCGGAGAAGCGGTCACTTCGTATCTGGTAGGGCATGAGACCATATCACACGTGGAAGACGTCTGAGTCTCTGACTGTTTGGTGACGGTGGTGGAGGATGTGATAATTTTGTTTCCAAACTCATCAACTTCCTCATATTGTTCAGTCACTGTCCTGGTAGCCCCGTAGAGCTTTGACCCGTCAGGACTTGTCTGGAGTTCTAGTATGCTTTTCTGCCTCCTTGGATTTGATGGGCTCAATGCGGTCAGGGGAGCTTTGGATGCGTAGTCAGATCCTACACCTTGGACCAAGCTTTGAGATGCTTGTCGTTCCTTCTCCGCATTGCTGCTTATGTGCTGATAGAGGTGTTCAGGACTGGTGAGAAGCTGTTGCTGGATTAAACCTGATCCCTTTTTCATCTGGATCGTCTCTTGTTCCCCATCACAAAAAACCAAATTGCAGCTATCAGACCTCAGTGATTTCCGTGGCAATGAGCTGAAAATGTCACGAGCAAACGTTTCAGTTCCTGTACAGGTTGATGTGCGGGAACGGGCCATTTGGGGCGATTCTGAAGTTTTCCGTGCAGCAGATTGAATGGAGATGAAGGAAGGGGAGGAAGGAGAACTCGCACGGGGCTGAATGATACGAGGAATCTCTAGCTCAATTTTGGGCATATCTTGCCTTTCTGCCAGTGTCTCGCCTTCCCAGGCTGGATTCAGTGTCCCTCTCTCTCGTTTGGCTTTGTTGGAGACAATGCTGATCTTGCGGATGTTGTTGCCAGCTGCAAGGTTCTGGGAGTTCCCGAGAGACTCTTTAAGAAGTCCTGAGAGCCCAGCTATGTCCGATTCAGATTTTAAGCTTGAAATGGAATACAGAGCTTTCTTAATGGCCTCCTCAATGTCCACCAACCTGCTCAATGTCTGCTCCTTTAAATGAATGATCTCAGCACTAGCTCTCTCTAGATCTTCAAAAGCCAACTCTACAGAGGAAATGCTATCCGCATCTTCCCTTACTTCCTTCGTTTGCTCAGACTTCTCTATCTTGGGTTGTTTAGTTTGGTGAGTGTTGTGATGCACAACCCAATCAGGGACATTTTCAAAGAAACTCCTTAACGTTTTCACATCCACTCTTGAGGTTTCCTCTTCAAACTCCTTCACTTGGGTCAGAATTTCTTGGAGCGCCTCTTGTTTTCGCAGGTTCTCGTATATCTCCATGGCTTCCTTGACATTGCCCTTCATGATCTCCTCCCTGTGGGCAGATAGTCTCTTGAGGCGTTCGTCTTCGGTTTCTCTGCAGGTTTTCTCCCGCATGACCACGGGAAGCGTTGTGTTTTGTTCAGTTTTCATTTCAGAGTCTCCTCCTAACCCTTGACTGCTCACAAATGGATTTCCTTTAAACGATTGCTTTGATTGAAATGAGGAAGATGTTGAAAGGGAAACTTCTGGCCTCTCTTCCTCTATTTTTGAGCGTGTTCCTTGGTTCTCGTTGCAACAGGAGGCTCCAGGGGCACCTAGACATTCTGTTTTTGTTGCTGAGTCTTGTGTTGTGATAGCTTCTTTCCTTAAAACATTAGCATGGCATTTTGCGGAGAGATAGGGCTTCCTCTGACTGTTCTGGTTAGCGAGACCAGTTTGACAATCAAGAGGCAACAAAGAACCTTGTGTACCACTTTGGGTGTATCTGTTTTCTTGAGTACATCTGTTTCCTTTCTGGTGGGACTCCACAGATCCTTCACTTTCTTTCTTCAAAAGACAGTGGCCTCCTTCGCAACCAGCCACCCCATTTTTCATTGCCTCCGATAAAGGCTTGAGGCCAGAGACTTCCACTTTGCTCTGCTCCCCTTTCTTTGACTTATATTTTTCCTCTGCTAATTGCAGAGGGGTCTTGACAGTAGCTCTCACAGCCTTGTCCTCACAACTGAAGTCCTGAATACAAGTTGCAGCCGACGGAGAGAGTGCAGGGCCGTCAGTTGAACGCTGTCTACCTGCAGACTGCTCCTCTATCTCTGCCCCCGTAGATGTACTTGCTTGGTTCATGGTGGGCAAAGTTTTTGCCGCATCCTGCTCTGCCATGCCTGGAAATTTGGGAGGTGAAAGTTGGAAAGGTGTGTTTCCTGATTGCGCTTTGTTGCACCCGGCAGGGTGGGGAGATGCTTCCTTCAAGAGCAATTCTGGTTTTGGAGATGGAATTAGTTTTTTCCTTGGTGGGGGAATTACTTCTGGTTTTGGGGGAAGCTGTGGCTTTTCTAAAGGCCTCTGATTGCTTGGTTTGGAAGGAGTTGGAGGGAGAGATTTAGGAACATTTGGTTGCACAGATGGGGAACCCCTGGGAACATCAGGTTCTCTCATTTTAGCTGAGGGTGAGTGGTGCTCAATTCCCATCACTGAAGCTGGAGGAGGAGGAGGAAAATCATTAACAGCTTGTGAGCCTGAAGCCATGACAGCAGCTGCCTGGTTACTAATAGACTGAGTCTCATTTTTCTTTTTACAACTGGAATACGACTGCCCTGCATTCCTATATATCATGGCGGCTTTAAAATCTCCTTTGGAGACATTAACGTTAGACTTTTCCAGGGACTCAAGGGTGGCTTTTAAGTTGCCATGGACCACATCCTCTTTGTCTACTTGCCTCTGTTCTGTGGTGGCATTCTGCAGGGCCTGGATAGCTGTCTTTATGTCCCCTCTGATTATAACCTCATGAGCTCGTTCTTCTGGAACGGAGTGCTCATTGTAATCAGACTCAATAAATGGATTTACATAGGGCTTCACTGGTCTGGCAGGATAAAGGCCGTCTTTAATGTTAAGATCTGCACTAGGCACAAGTCGGCCCTCCTGGCTGGCTGCAGATGGCAGTGGGCCT
This sequence comes from Bradypodion ventrale, assembly GCA_035047345.1. Classification (NCBI taxonomy): domain Eukaryota; kingdom Metazoa; phylum Chordata; class Lepidosauria; order Squamata; family Chamaeleonidae; genus Bradypodion; species Bradypodion ventrale. Next base: position 132,144,131 of record JAWDJE010000006.1, on the reverse strand, counting down.
CCCTGTCTTTCCTCAGAAGCACTGACCTTTGTGGTGGATGCCATGCTCTTCTGAGACACCTTTGCATGGGACTTGGGTGGCTCCTGTACTCTGATGGAGGTGACGCTCACTCGCTGTGGCTTGACAGCTACGTGGCTTTGCACGGGTGTCGCCTGGGGCTGGGTGGTGATGGGCTGAAGATCTTCAGATGTCTTCTGCATCTTATTCTGGACTTGGTGCTGGAGTGTTTTAGCTTCTGCGGTTGCTATTCTGAGATTCTGCATTGCTGCTTGGAGGTCACTGCCAAGTGCTTGCGTCTGGGGCTGTGTTGTCATCTGGTTGACTTTGCCTCCTGGAACAGGCACATCCAAAACACCTTTCTGATATCCTACTTTGCTGACCGTTGTTCCCGCTTTTCTCTCTTCCAGGAGTACTTCTTCTCTCACCACCTTCTTGCCACTACTCTGCACTGACTGGATAGGCAATTTACCATGGCCAGAAACTATATTTTCTTTGGCTATTCCTGAGGGTTGGGATTGCACAAAGCCATGTTCAGTGGATATCCTGTCCTTTGTGTGTCCTCTCTCCCTCTCTAATGTCCCTTCTTTGCTGTCACACAAGATCATATGCTTAGCTCCATGGCTACTCTTTAATACTACATCTGCTGCTGTTGTTATCAATCCTTTCCCATCCTGTAGCTGGCCAGGTTCTTTGACCTCCTGCCCAGTTCTGGCTGCCTCCTCTTTTGACTGGGCTGATGCTAAGGATTCTATCTCTGATTCTCTTTGGAGGTTCTTTAAGTAGTCAAGATCTCCCTTCTCGATGCAGCTAGTGTACAGTTGGACATTGCCTTTTTCATTGTCCTCCCGTCTGACGGTGGTTGTTGCCCTCTGATCTTGAGAAGACGCCAGCAGGTTCCCAATGGTGGACTTTACATCCCCCTTCACCAACTTGCTCTCCTGAGCGACACAACGAAGGAGCGAGTAGATAGTTATCTTCGCTGCCCCTGTTTCTGTTTCCTGCATAATTATTCCTTTCTTGACTGAAGCGTATTGACTAGGAAGTGCCTGGAGAGCCTTCACGACATCTTCCTTCAAGGCCTCTTTACTTTCTCCAATTTTGCTAGGGTCCAACAGCTGCACGGAACTGATGTTGACACTTTCATTCTCCTCTTCCTGCACCAACGTGCCGTGTGCCTCCACGTTCGTCCTCTGAAGTAGCTGCCACAAGATTCTTTGCAAATTTCCCACCACTACCTCTTCCTTTTGAACTTCTGGGGTTCTTTGCATGCCAAGTTGATATTTTGCCATCTTGACACTTTCAGCATCATTGGCTTCGATGAGGATGCCATTATGTTGGATCACTTGATAGGAAGAAAGAACATCCAAAGTGTCTGTTATGGTTCTTTCTTTCACTTCCATTTCTGTGCACTTCTGGGCTGGGCTGAGTCTATCCAGAGGTGTGCTTTCAAATAACCATGTGGTGCTCTTTACTTTTGCTGGAGGAACCACTTCGATGGGTTCAGCACTTGCAGAAGCCTCTGTGCATTTCAGGCTATCCATAGGCTGTGTCTCAAACAACCAAGTGCAGCGCTTCACATCCCCTTTATGGATGTCCTCTCTTTGCACAGTGGTCAGGCCAGAGGTGCTTGAAGGTTCTCCTTTCAAGGAATCCATTGGGTGGTTTTCAAAAAGCCAGGTAGAGGTCCTCACATCTCCTTGCTGGACATCACTAACACTGACCGTTCTCACATACTTCTTTTGACTCAGTTGCTCTGACTCAAAGAGTTGCTTGTTAGACCGGACGTCTCCCTTTTGGACATCATCAACAGTTTTCAACACAGGTCTTTTTTCTTCAGTAATGGAATCTAGAGGTTCTGTTTCAAACTTCCACCTGGCTGCTTGGACATCGCCCTTCCTGAAATCCTCCTGGGTGACAGCCCTGATCACAAACACCTCCTCGTCTTTCTTGATTTGATCCAGTGGTTTGGTCTCAAATTGCCACCGTGCACCTTTCACGTCACCTTTCATGATTTCTTCCTTCTTCACGCACGTGACTTCATGGTATCCTCCTTCTTTGTCCTGGATGGCATAGAGTGGCTGACTTTCAAACTGCATAATGCAGGATTTGACATCTGCTTTGTTCATGGTCTCTTCTTTGATTTCCCTGTTTTGCATCTCATTCTCTTTGTCTTGGATCTGATCTAAGGAATAGGTTTCAAAAACAAATCTTTTGCCTCCAACATCTCCCCCTTGGATGTCCTTTTCAGGGGGCAACTCCTGGAAACCCTCCATGCTGTTTTTCAAGGTGTCCATAGGGCAGTTTTCAAAAAGCCAGGTAAACTTATGCACCGCACCTTGTTTAATGTTCCCATCTCCTGGGATATCAGTTTCTTTTGTGGTGGCACTTGGCTTATGAGATGAATCCAATGGCTTGGCTTCAAAAAATTCCTTCACCCTTGAGACTTCTCCAGATTGTATCTCCACCCGACTGGAGCATCTAATTATCTTTTTTGAATCATGGTCACTAGTGATATTATTGATGGGAGGTTCAGTCTCAAAAAGTTTCCTGACAGTTTTCACGTCTATCCCTTGTAATTCCTTCTGGCAAAAGGCTTTGCTGACGTGCAAATGTTGCTCAACTTGGCCTTTTAGAGAATCTAAAGGCTGGGTCTCAAACATCCAGGTGCAGGTTCTAACATCGCCTTGTGACACCGGCTCTTCCTTGGCCTCTTCCTTCATGTCCTTCTCATTCAAAGCATCAATTGGATATGTCTCAAACAACCATCGGCAGGTCTTCACATCTCCCCCTAGGGAAGGAGCAACTTTCTCAGGGGCATCCTGTTCTGTTTGGTTGATTTGGCTGTGGATGACGTCTATAGGCTGAGTTTCAAAGAGCCACTTGGCTGTCTTAACGTCTCCAGCCACCACTTCTTGTTTGGTGATCCCCTTTATAACGTCCACTTTTTGGATACTCTCATCAAATTGATCTAGGGGCTTGGTTTCAAACATCCATTTGTAATTCCTAATGTCTCCACCCAAAACGTCTTCCTCTCTGCTCACTGAAGTGACTCTGTGGAAATTCCCAAAGCTATCTTTGATGGCGTACAAAGGTGTCGTCTCAAAAAGGAACTGGTTGGCTTTGACGTTCCCATGTGGAATTTCTTGTACTTCTTTGGCTGCCTCTTCGGTGCTCACTTGTCTGATGCTGTCTAATGGGATTGTCTCGAAGAGACTCTTGAAGGCTTTCACGTCACCTTGCTCCACCTCTCGTCTGTTGGTGGATGATACCTCTTCCAGTGGAGATTTGGCAATGCTGTCCAGAGGGCAGGTTTCAAAAACATGCTTTGTTTGCTTCACGGCTCCTTTCTCCTCATCTGCCAGCCTTACTTTCTTCAAATGGCCAACTTCAAAATTATCCTTCAAGGTTTCCATGGGTTGTGTTTCAAACAGCCAGAGAGTGGATTTCACATCTCCTTTGATGACTTCTTCCTTGACGGGGGTGCTGGATGAAGTCTCACCTTTCAGGCTGTCAAGGGGCTTGGTCTCAAAAAGCTGGCGCTGCTTGCCAACATCAGCCCCCTGGATGAGATCGGGAGAGGCCTTGAAGTCTGCTTCTTCGACAGTCAATTCTCGGATGGCATCTAGAGGCTGGGTTTCAAACAGCCATTTTGCTCCGCTGACGTTGCCTTTGACTGCCTCCTCTAGTGATATCCCTCGAATGACTTGCACTTTGGATGGGTCTTTGTTGATGGTGTCCAGCGGCTGGGTCTCAAAGAGCCAGCGAGCCGTCTTCACTGCATTGCTCTGTATTTCTTCTCTGCAGACAGATTTGATTTCGTGCATGTTGCCTTCTTTGTCCCTGATGGCGCAGAGGGGTTCCGTTTGGAAGAGCTTGACGGTTTTTTTGACACCCCCTTTGAGCTCTTGGATTTCTGACTTGAGTTGAAGGATACTTTGCTCATCCACCGAACTGCACCGGCCCAAGGCGTCCAAAGAATATGTTTCAAAGAGTTGTGCAGCTCCTTTCACATCCCCTTTCTGGACAGGTTCTTTGAGGACTGCCTCTTGAAGCTCAGTCTCATCCAAGTACATTTTGTTCAAAGAGTCTAGTGGTTGGGTTTCGAACAGCCAACGAGCTGTGTGCACAACCCCTTTGGCTTGTTCTGTCTCAGACGCCTTTGCTAAAGCATCTACCTTGTCTCCATTGGGCAAATGGCCTTCAAATCTCATGGACCTGCTCTTCACATCTCCACTTGGGATGGCTTCTTCCTCAGCTAGCTTCTTGGCAGCTTGGCGTTCTCCGATGGAATCCAGGTTCCAGTTCTCAAAGATCCAGCGCATGGATTGAACCTCCCCTGGAACCACCGTATCTTGATTCCCTGAGACCTGTGCACCAGGATCTTCTGTGCTCAGCATGTCTGCCAGATCCTCGGTCACAGCCTCTTCCAAATTTTTCCGGAGTTCAGGATGCATGTGACGGTAAAGCCGTTTCAGTTCGTTCACTTGTCGCTGCTGATAGAACTTGGAGAAGGATTCCTTTGGAGGCGGTGGCGGCAGTGGGTTTGAGTCCTGAGCCCTAACCCCGGGGGCTGGAGTTGGAGAGGACTCTTGAGGGGGAGGAGGAGGGGGTGGTGGCAAGTCATCATCCTTCTTGACGTTGACTCTAGGAGATATGTCATTTCGGAGTTCCGCCATCTCTGAAGGAATATGGTTTTAAATGTCAGCATAAACTTTCCAGCAATGTCTCTGTTGTTAGTGTGAAAACCAAACCATGCCATGCACAGCTTTTGTTAATATACCGATGAGCACATTCACTCCAAAGCACCGCAAACATCATACCACTGCAGACTGTGCCACTACACACCACCATTGGCCAGGGATTAATAAATCTCTGTTTCAGCAAGACATGGAAATCAATCCAGGTGTTTGTCATTAGTTGAGTCTCTTTGTTCCTATCTGTGTGTTTCACGAGAGAATTAACAAATGCATCAGCCATGCCTGCTATTAGGATGTTTGACACACATAATATAGAGCTGTGATGGCGAACTGTGATGGCTGTTGTCGTAAATGCATTTACAATAGCCGTAAATAAGTCTGCGGCTGTCGTAAACACATTTACAACAGCCGCAAATTAGTTCGCGGCCGATTCCAGCAGTGGTGGCGGTGGCTGGAGCAAGAGCACAGGCTGGTTTATTTGGTGCCATGGGCTGGATCCAGCCAATGGGCTGTAAGTTGGCTACCCCTGTGCTAGGAGAATGCAAAGCCCTCTAAGAACAGACATGGGACTTTCTCACTGGTTTCCCATAGGCTGTAGCCAATTGCAATAACGCAGCCTAGTGCTGGTTTAATATATCAGTATTTTTTTTTAAAAAATCAAAAGGGATGTCAGTATATTGTGAGCAGTATAAAGCATCTCAGTTTCAACACTTTTAGCAAGTTATGTCAGTGGCGTTTTGACAAGCTATGTAAATCACACAGGTAACTTGCAAGAACCATGTTAGTCAACCACACCCATTTTTGACAAATTATCTACCTTGCCTGCTTTCTGGTTATTAAGAAAATTTGAAGAGATATCACGTATGAAATTCTAAATGAAACAAGAAAATGACAAAATGTTTAAGGCTTATGTATTATATACACATAAATACCCAGTGTGGCGTAGTGGATGGACTGACTTACCTTTAAAGCCCTATTAGGGTTGCTATAAGTCATCACGCAACAACAATTGTATACAGAGATATATGACAATATATCATATGTACAAAGTATGTATTTATATATGTTACTTTTTTGGATTAAAATTTCCAGAATTTCCCTGGTTAGCTAAATTACTAGCTGTGAGAACTGGTGGATTCTGCAATCTGTAGTCCAAACAAGTAATGATTCCAAGGTGTGTTGACCCATAAACATATGTGAATATCATATTATATCTAAATAGGTATATTTCTTCAAATAACAAAGAGTACTATAGCATCCTAAAGATTTAGCAAGATTAATCTGGTATAAATTAAATCTGGGAGTTATTTTATAGCAGTGATGGTAAACCTTGGCATGCCAGCTGTTCTTGGACTTCCATTCCCCAAAGCCCAAGTCTCTGTGAATCCACACAAATGGGTTTACTGCGTGTATGTGCAATAAACCCATTCGGGTGGATTCACAGAGACTTGGGCTTCTGGGAATTGAAGTCTAAGAACAGCTGGAGTGCCAAGGGTCGCCATCATGGACTTATAGTCACCTCCATGCTTCAACAAAAACTGTATGGATCCCCATAAGTTGGAAAAAACTTGCAAGCCCAGAAGAACAAATGTCTAACATATAGTTTGGTGCTGCACCTTTACTATTGATGAATTAACTTTTGGAATCACTTTCTAGACATTCTGATGAACAACATTGAATTAGACAAAAGCCTTTGCACACGGGGAAATTAATTTGCAACCCCCCTCCATGCAAAGTGGACACTCCTTTGCTCCTTGATGACCATTTGCTTGAGAAGAGCATTGCTTAAATATTTCTGAGGTCCCCCCAAAATGGGAAAAATGTAAAGCATGAGAAACTTACTGGTTCTTTCAGACCACTGGTGTGATCGTTGACAGCAGCTGTGTAAGACAAATAGAGAACTGACCGCCCCTTCACCGGGGGGAAAGAGGGTGTCTTGTATCCTTGGAAAGATTTCTGTCTTCTATTATCCGAGTCACTTAAAACTCTCACTGTTTTCTCATCTGGAACAGAGACAGACAAGACATGTAGGCTAAGATATGTGTCAGTGTAACACCATTGGTTAAAAAAAAATGTTTATCCCTACATGATGGGAAGTCTTAAGATCTCCACCAGAAGAATGGCTATTTCAGGACCTAGTTCATACATGATCCCAGGGCAGGAGATAGCAGCTGGTACTCACTTGGCCAAACACAGCTTCCCTTATCATTGCAAAATGGCCTTGCTGTTGCATCTCTCAGAAGCAAAATGTGGTAATTTGGGGCTATCTCTTGGTGTGACTGAGGAGTTTAGTCCTGGTGACCTCCATTAGTGGTCCCTCAAAAATTAGCTGTGGATCCAGAAGGGTCTATAATGGAATCCAACTGCCTGTTCAATGGACAAATCTAAATCAAAGTGGATATGACAGAGCACTCACCATCTCTTGAGGCAGTTGATTCCATTGTCATACTGCTCTAACTGTTAAGACATTTCCCCTCATATTCAGCCTAGATTTGGCTTCCTTTAGTTTGAGCCCGTTATTATGCATTGCACACTCTGGGGTGACTGAGAACAGATCCCATCCTTCCTCTTTATGACCAGATGAAAATTCTCTCTCGAATGTTTCCAGTGTTCGATCATTCACTACCTCTCGAGGCAGTCGATTCCGCTGTTGTACTGCTCTAACATTTAAGAAGTTTTCCCTGATATCCAGCCTATATATGGCTTCCTGTAATTTGAGCCTGTTATTACGTATCCTGCACAACGGGGTGATTGAAAACAGATCCTTCCCTTCCTCTTTATGACCATCTTTCAGGTACTATATTTGAAGAGTGTTGTCATATTCCCCTCTCTGAGTCTCCTTTTCTCAAGGCTAAACATGCCCAGTCCTTTCAGTCTTTCCTCAAAGGGTTTTGGTTTCCATTCCTCTGATCATCCTTCTTGCTCTTCTCTGTACCTGCTCTAATTTGTTTGCATCTTTCTTAAAATGCAGTGCCCAGAATTAGACACCAGGACTCTAGATGTGGTCTAATTAGTGCTGAATAGAAGGGGGCTAGTAGTGCCACATGGGTTTTGGAGACTAAACCTCTGTTAATGCCTAAAACAGCATTGGCCTATTTTGCAACCACATTGCCGGGTTGACTCATACTTAGCCTGTGATCTACATCAATTCCAAAACCCTTCTCACTTGTAATAATACTGAGCCAAGTATTTTCCATCTTGAAACTGTACATCTGTGTCTCTCCCCCCACCCCGTGCAAAACGTTGCTCTCATCCCTGTTAAATTTCTTTCTGTTGGTTTCAGCCTAGTGTTCAAGCCTTTCAAGATCTTTTTGAATTCTGCTCCTGTCTTCCAAAATATTAGCTATTCCACTCGATTTTGTGTCAGAGTAGAGCTCACCAGAACCACAAAGTGTTTCTTTGATGCTAAATTCAAACTGGCTTCCTCTTCTTCTCTTGGGCTGAATGATAGGGTTCCCTAAAGACTCAAGCCAATTCCAAGCCAGTAAAACGTCATTAATCTCTTTTCTGTACTGCCAATTGCCAGGTTATGCAGAATCATAGGCGTCACTGTAAATACCAGTCACAACAATAAATGGTATAATGGTAGTCCTGGCCACAGGGAAGCAGGCTTTAATTGTCTCTTGGCTAGGTTATTGTAATGTGGAAAGCACCCAGAAACCATGGCTAATGTTTAATGGAACAGCCAGCCAGTTTGCTGGCATGCATTTCACAAATCATATAACATTGATCTTGAAGATGCTTTGTTAGTTTTCCAAAAGGATGGTTCATAATGGAAGGGAGGAACTATTTCTTAGAGACAGTAGTTGGCAAAGTTACATTTTTGGACGATATCTCCAGAATTCCCTACAGGGAATGTGTAATATATTTTCACAGTATATATACCCAATAGATTTATGCAGTGTATTATAATATATAGTATATTTAAGAGGCACTTTGGAGCTTCTTAAATTGTACATGTATTAGCAATAGCAATTACACTTGTATACCCCATAGCACTTAGTGCACTCTTTGGACAGTTCACGAGGTAATTTGCCTTGTATATAAGAAGGTGTATTGCCTTCTTAATAGGCTGTGATTATTTTTATAACCTTTAAAGTAGCTCATAGCACACTTATTGGATAGAACTAAATAAGGAGAAGGGGCTTCTATTATGTTAATACAGTAATACCTCATACAAAGTCCGCTTCATACAACATCGGATTTATACAACACCGCCTAATTCCTTGAAAAAAGTTGCCTCATACCAAGTCGTGCGACTTTGTATGAGGCATTGGGTTTTTCCCAGGTTGCATTGTGCCTGAGCAGTATAAAAGGCAGGATACATGCGTGCATTGCTCTTGTGGGTTTTGCATAAGGTGAAGAGTGTTTAGGAGTGTTTTTGAGCACGGTTTTGGATTTTTTAAAATTTTTTCATCAGAATTTTTAGAAGTATTCCTGGGATTTTTGCAGCATTCTTCAGGTTCTTGGACAATCAGGGTTGTTTGACATGTTTTTGTAATGTATTTAGCCTTTAGACAATGATTTCTTAACGTTCTGTCAGTTTCCTGTCTGTTTCCTTGACTTTGCCCTGAAGTCTGTGCTGTTACAGTACAATGTATCTCTATGGAAACGACGTTGTACCAGGCATCGCGGCAAGGATTTGGACGTTGTATGAGGCATCGCGGCTAGGATTTTGCATGCCTCATACAAAGTCCAAATCCGTATAAAGTCCAAACTTGTGGAACCAAGTTTGGACGTTGTATGACGTATTACTGTACACCATTGTGCTCAGAACCCATCTTCCTCACGCTTGATAGCCCTTGATGTTTCTACACCTGTTGTTGACTGTTGACCAATCCTAAGACAACACAAAGACCAAAACCAGCTGCTTGGGATATGTCTCTTTTTGTGACAAAATGCTCACACCTACTATCCTGACCTGTTAATTACAGAGCAGAAATGAGGCATCACAACCTCAGTTTGCCCATTGGCTACAGCCGGCAAACCAGTCCTTTTGGATGAAACTACCTGTAGAAGTAAGTAAGCGCTCACTTCTGGTTTCTCCAAAGTGGCCTGGGTTTGGATCTCAATAAGACTAAATATCTTGTTATAAACTGAGCACCATCTCACAGCAAGCTAACGGCAGGAACACAAGAATTCAAAAGAATGCATAAATTTGTCTATTTGGGGAGTATTTTACATTAAAAGTGGGATCACAAGGTAGAGATTAGAATGCAAAGAGTAAAATGCAACATTTTAGAGATCTAACTCTTGCTATAAAGATCTGAATAGTGAGATGTTACATGTCCCCGGTGTTGCTGTATGGAGTCAAAGCTTGGATACTGACTAAAGCAGCTGAAAAGAATATCAAAGCTTTTGAACTGTGGATCTATGGAGGGCTGCTAAGGATATTATGCATTGACCATGTGACTGATGTAGAGGTGTTGCATCAGATGGATAAAGAATATGAACTGTTTAAGACCATTAAACAAAGAAAGCTCCAATACCTTGGCCATACCATGAGGGAGAGCATAAAGTATAGAATACTCCAACTCACTCTGGAAGGAAAGATCCCTGGAAAGAGAGGCCCTGGACGTAGATGGACCTCATAGCTAAAGAACCTGAGAGGCTGGTGTGGAAGGACCTCAAAAGAGCTGCCCCAAGGAGTTAAGAACAGGAAGACTTTCACCATGATAATAACCAATATTTGGAATGGATACAGCACTTGAAGAAGAAGAAGGTCTGGGGACTTAACACACAAGAACTGTTGTCTGAGAGGGGAATGGGTCTTACTACTGTTCTGAAGGATAGAACTGGGACTGAGATGTGGTATAGATGTTGTAGCTGACAGTAGTTTGCTATAGCAGAAGATCTAGCAGTTTGGAGTGTGGTGGCTATGATTTCTCATGAAACTTAGGCGCATATCTTTGAACTGCTCTTCCTATAGACCCGTGATGGTGAACCTTGGCACTCCAGATGTTCTTGGACTTCAATTTCCAGAAGCCCAAGCCCCCGTGAATCCACACGAAGGGGTTTACTGTGATTCATCTGGCCCGCACCACCCTCGTCACTCCCAGAAGCGGAAGTAAACCGTGCCTGTATGGAGGAAGAGTTAACCAAGAAGAATCTTAACTGTACCGGCGCATTTTACTTCCACTTCCGGGAGCGATGAGGGCAGCGCGGGCCGGATGAATCGCAGTAAACCCCCTTCATGTGGATTCACGGGAGCTTGGGCTTCTGGGAATTGAAGTCCAAGAGCATCTGGAGTGCCAAGGTTCACCACGGCTATAGGCAGCTGGATTTTATCCTTGTCCACAACAACTTTAAGTCCATTAGAAAGTGCTTGGACAAATAACAGGGAACTTTCAAATGGAAGTTCTTATCTGAGTATAACTTTTGGACTCCATAATCATAAGAAGTTGTATCTGAGGTTTTTTAAAAATGTTCCTTTCCCTCCCCTCCCCTTTTCCCTTTTGTGCTGTGTCTTTTTAGGTTATAAACCCAAAGGAACGATGCTGGATACACACGGGGTATTAGCCAGAAAGGGGCCGTACTTGTGTATTTTTCAATATAGGTTACTTTTAAAGTATATGGAGGTGGAAAGTAGCATTTCTCTGGGGTGTTTCTGCACATTTTCCAAAGAAGAGCCATGCTTGCCTGGCCCCACAATGCAGTCTGAATGTATTTCTTTCTCTGATATCTGAGCCTGGGGCGACAGCCTTGGGTGGGAAGCTGCCCCGAGACCAATTTATGACAGGTCTTGACATTTCTAAAAGCTCAAACAGCTGAAAATACCAAATGGAACTGTCGGAATGCCTCCTCTCTATTATTCTACATGTAGTACATTTATCATGTATGCCACTGGACGTAGAAATCCAGCCACACATGGCCCCACTGAGTCTAAGTATTTGGAAGCTTGAGAGATGCCCAAAAATACACATAATGTGTTTTGCCATCCTTGGCCTTTGACTGAGAAAGAAGTTTCTTTGCAAGCTCTACATTTATAATCTTTGCTTTTACATCCCAAGTTGATGCTGTATTATGGCTTGGTTGAATGTGTCAAAGCTTCCTCTGGTTGCACGCTTGGACCAGAGATTGATAAGGTGAGGTTTTAAAAAAATAAAAATACAGCTCCTATTAGAATCCTCTACTCCAGCGGTGGCCAACCATGGTGCCCCATGTGTTCTTGGACTTCAATTCCCAGAAGCCCAAGTCAGCACACTAGCTGATCAGGGCTTCTGGGAATTGAAGTTTAAGAACACCTGGGACACCCAGGTTGACCACCCCTGCTCTACTCTTGTTTCTTTCAGGCAGAAAATTCAAAGGACTTCTCCATGCTACAGGTCCCAACCCAATCCATAAGATGGAGCTAGGACAGGGGTTCACAACATACAACCCATGGGGCGGCCCCGGCCCACAGCGGCAAATCATCCGGCACACAGCAACGACCCCGTAAGCGGAAGTGGACACATTTATGACAGCTGTAAATGTGCCCGTGCCTGCACAAATGCGCCCACCACAGTTTATGACAGTGTTTACAGCAGGGGAACTACGTGTCTGAGCCACTCAGCTGTCTAAGGGGACGTGGTTCAGCCCACCATGGGAAAACATTGAGAACCCTTGAGCAAGGATAATTAAAATGGGATTAAACTGCTATAACTATGTAGTGCAGAAACATTCTTTGCATCACCAAGCAAGTTAGATTCGGTTCCAATGAGCACAAGTGTATTGTTAAACAACAATTTCTTACTTTCAAAAAGGAATTAGTTCTCATTATAAGGCCTCCAAAGGGTCATTAGTTGCCTATATAGTTACAATTTCAAAATTAACTCTTCCCCCCCTAGAGCTGGATATGACTGGCTTTCAAGCAAGTGAGACTTTTACCCATAGTTATAGGGGCATGAAATTATCAAAAGGTGGAGGAAGGTAAATATCATATATAGTTCTAATACTATCCCATGCTGTGTCTCATTTTGCTTCCTCATGCTCTTTTATGTGTGTGTGTGGTGTGTGTGTGTGTGTGTGTGTGTGTGTGTGTGTGTGTGTGTGTGAGTACTGAGTTGACGAATGAGGTGTGTGAGAAAGGCAATGTGGCTTGCAACATTCAGAGTTCTCTTAAACAACAACAAAATCTGGTGACACCTTAAAGGAGTCTTATTTTATGTTATTTTTTTGGGAAACAACTAAATTTCACTAGTTATTTTCTTTGAAGACTATACATTTGGTCAAAACAGGCCATGGCAATAATCATGTGGCAAGTGGTTACAAGCTGGGTTGTTGGTTGGTGTCATTAAAGAGTAGACACAAAAAGCCCAGCAATTTGGATCAGGATCATGCCTGGGGACGGGTATTAATCTCTTGTTTATCTGGATCCTTCCCTTTCTATCTTTTTCAGAAGAAAAGTCCCAGGGGCATCAGTCTGTCTATCTATCTATCTATCTATCTATCTATCTATCTATCTATCTACAGTAAAAACCCTACTTATGAAAAAAAAGTCCGTTCCGTAGGCTTTTACTTAAATTGTTTTTTTATGTAACTCGAAGCAAACCCATAAGATTTTTTTTTACATAATTCGAAGCAAACCCATAGGAAAAATGAATTTTTTATGTAAATCGAAGCAAACCTATAGGGAAATGAATTTTTACATAACTCAAAGCAAACCCATAGGAAAAAGAATCTTTATGTAACTCAAAGCAAACCCATAGGAAAACGTGTAAATCGGGACATGGATTTATTAGCACAAAATCATTATGTAAGTCGAAGTTTATGTAACTCGAGGCATGTGTAAGTTGGGGTTTTACTCTGTCTATCTATCTATCTATCTATATATGAAAGATATTAGGTTGTAAAACTAGTTTTGATTATTAATCACATTTTTACTCAGGTCAGGACAGCGAGCATCATCTTCCAAAACTGAAAAACGCACTCAGGGATTCGTTGTCCCAACCTGTGTAAAAATATATAATTAAGCACCAAGATTGATTTTACACCCTAACACATTTCTCCTTTCCACCACAGGTTTCTTTCCTAAGAATGCTGCTGTAATGACCCCCATTCAGTCCAACAGCTGAAATCCCCTCTAGAAGGAAGGAATATAAATAAGACCTCTTTTTTTTTTTGGCCAGGTCAGTGTCGTTTTCTTCTGCCCTCCCCTTTCCTCCCTCCTCCTGCAGCACGGCAGCATAAAACCTCAGCGGATCTCCCTTCCCACAAAGCCACCCACCTGTTTGCATCCATCATCTCCTTCCTCCGGCAAGGCCAAGCACCACCATTCCCGGGTCTGCTGCTGATGGGCACAATCGCCATGCACACAAAAAGTTGCAAGCTCAGCGCCCAACCTCTCGGCTGGAGGCAGCCAGAGGCCCATTGTCCGCTTTACTACTGAAACCATCTGCCCTGCGCAAACAGAATGGATGAGCAAAACCCTATTGTGCTTACCCTGTAAGCCTTGCTTTGGCCTGGCCGCATGTCTGTCCGCTGTGGCAATGCACAGCAATGAGTCTAATGTGATTCCAAACACTTCCCTGTCAGTGTTTCATTTCTTGAGTTTGGAAATTAGGAAAGTTCCCTAATTTCCTAATTTAAAAATACCACCACCACCTAATTCTCCTCCTCCTATTCTTCCAAGGTTGGTCAAATGAGTGCCCAGCATGTTGGGGAGGGAAATGCTAAATACCTTGTGAACTGCCCAGAGAGTTTACTAAACATTATGGGGCGGTATATACCGTTTGGGGTGGTATATATCCGCATCACTCACTCCTTTTCATCGGCACAGCTTCAGGTGCCATCCTTGAGATTGGCTAGGAGGACTGGGATGAGGAGAAGGGCCTTCTTGGTGGTGGCACCAATGTTGTGGAATCAGTGTTGAGCTGCTCCAGGTGCCCACAGGTGCCCGGGCACCGGTAGCAGAAATTCTCCCAGGCCACGGCCACTTGGCCGGCCATGCCCTACCCCAGGCCATGGCGTAGGGAGACCAAGTGGACGTGGCCCACAGAGTTAGCCACACCCACAGAGTTAGCCACACCCATGGTGGGGGTAGTAAAAATTATTGCAGCGCGCATCACTGTGTGGGATGCTATTCCACTCGTGCTGCACAAGGCTTCCTCGCTCCAGCCTGTTAAAAAGCAATTGAAGACTGTGCTTTTTGAGGAGGCCTTTGTAAATGTTTCACCTCTCCCTGGCTTTTAGACTGGGGCCCAGCTTATACTTTCCCAGTTCAGCGGCTTAGGACATGGGTCTGCTGTATTTTGGTCCAATTTTATGGCATGTTAGAAGACTGTCTTCAGATTGCTATTGCTATATCCTTGTTAAATATAACAATATTTTAATTATGGGCTATCTACCATGTCTATTTCTGCCCCTATGCTCTATCAAGTTCATCTTCTTCATAGTCTCTGTGAATCCACAGGAATGTGTGGATTCACAGGGGACCACGAAGGAAAACAATGGTTACAGGTAAGCAACCTGCCATTATAGAGCCCTGGTGGCGCAGGGGTTAAAAACTGCTGTCCTGCAGTCAAAACATTGTGAGTTTGATCCTGATGGGGATCGATGCGGACTCATCCTTCGGAGGTTGTTCATATGAGCGCCCAGCAAAATGTTGGGGGCAAAATGCTAATTATCTTGTGAGATGCCGAGAAAGTGCATTAAGTGCTCTGGGGCGGTGTAGAAGTGTAATTGTTATTGCTTTCATAAATTCTTATTTTGCAACATATGGTTTGCATGTTTTGGCATGCACCACTTTGCGCGCGCACAAGTCATTAAAAATTTGTTTTCTCGACCACAGTTCTAGAGTTATGCTCCAGAAAATGAACATTGCCAGGTGCACTAAGAATGGATTTCTCTCTCCCAGTGCTACATCTGCCTTGGCCTTGAGCTGCACGTTGTCTTCCCCAAATAGCATGCTAGGAGGCTTGATCGATGACCCCCCGCATTCCAACCTCTTTCCACCCACAGTATTGCTGGAAGTTGAGGAATTCACTGGCTTGGCCTCACCCTCTAATCCTTCTGCCTTTTTTTTTTCTTTTTGCTCTGCGGCAAGATAATTTGGGCCCTGACAAAAGGCTCACTAAACGCCGGCGCCACCCGTGTGCCGGGCTTGGTGGAATTCTCATAGATGGGTAAACAGTAATAATAGCCGGAGGAGAAGTCAAAGTGGCAGTTTAATCAAGGCATAGGCATTAGGCTGTGCAGGTCTATCAAGCCTCTGGCCCGCCTCCCTTCCACCGACCCATCTGCATGCCTGGGGTGACATTGTTCTGCTTTCAGCCCTATGAGTCTGTCTGCATTCCTATCTGAGCCACTCAACCGCTGCAAACGGATGGATCCCTTTTAATTTCCACAAACGAACAAGCACAGATGCACAACAGAAAGTGGAGTGGTGGGGTGGGGAATAAAGCATTGCAAAGCCATCGTACTTATATGCCACCCCATAGTGCAGGGGTACCCAATTTTTTTTCAAGCTATGGGCCGGTCATGTTGTTTAGCGGGCTGATCACATGGTTTCCCCCCCCCCCCCACTGGAAGCGGAAATAAAACATGCCATGCAATCTGTTTTGCAACAGGATGCCGTTTTTCTCTGCTTAAACCAAGGGTGCACAAACTATGGCCTGTAGGCCAGACCCGGCTCCCGACACCAATTCATCTGGCCTATGCTGCCCTTGTCGCTCTTGGAAGCGGAAGTAAAATGTGCCTGAACGGGCATATTTTATTTCCTCTTCCAGGAGTGACGAGGGCAGTGCGGGCCAGATGAATTGGCATCAGGGACTGGATCTGGCCCACGAGCTGTAGTTTAGGCACCCCTGCCATAGTGCTTAGTGCACCCTCTGGGCAGTTTACAGGTAATTAGCATTTTGCCCCCAACATGCTGGGGACTCATTCTACCAACCTTGGAAGGATGGAAGGCTGAGTCAACCTGGTCAGGAGCGAACTCACAACCTTTTGGTCGCAGGACCGCTGTTTAACCACTGTGCCACTAGGGCTCCTGAAAGTGTTAGCTGTGAGTGTCTCATAAGCACATCAATATCTTCCTCCAGTTTTTCATCACTCTTATCTAATGGGGGAGAGAGACGCCATTGGAGTTGGCTAATGGTGGGAGTAATGTAAGAGAATGATATGTCCTAGACCAGTGATGGTGAACCTTGGCACTCCAGGTGTTCTTGGACTTCAGTTACCAGATGCCCAAGTCAGCACTCCTGCTGATCAGGGCTTCTGGGAATTGAAGTTCAAGCACAGCTGGAGCACCAAAGTTTAGCATCACGGTGACCTAGACACTCTAGGCAAAGATAAACGTTTCCCTTCCTCGAAAGCCAGCCGTGTCCAACTCTAGGGTACAGTGCTCATCTCTGTTTACAGCCAAACAGTCAGCGCTGTCTGCATCTGCAGACATGTCTGTGGCCATGTGGCAGGCATGCCTAGACACTGAAGTGTACTGAACACTGTTTACCTTCCCGCCAAAGTGGTACTTATTTATCTACTTGCAATTTCTTGCTTTCAAACTGCTAGGTCAGCAAGAACCGGGACAGACGACAGGCGCTCATTCCATCAAACAGCCTGCTTTTTACATTTGGTGGTGGTGGTGGGCATTTGTGGAGCAGGAGGGAGACAGTGAGAGTTGGGGAAATGAAAGAATGCAGAGTTGCTATTTCTGGTTGAGGAATGGAAAGGCGGTTTCTCACTTGACAACCGCTAGTGGCATTTTGGGATGGGGCGGGCGGGTTTCCCCATTTATTTGGCAGCCAGCAAGAGAAAGCCAACTTTGCGACTTCCATTCCTGCGCAAGGATGAGGCTGGGTGGATCTGGCATCTCCAAAGAATGCCAAAGAGTATCAGACAGATGGGTGAAATTCACCAGGGGGAAACATGATGCTAGAAATATTGCCAGGGTATCATCAGGCAGGGACTGCGGTGGCTTAGTTGTTAAGCTGCTGAACTTGATGACTGGAAGGTCAGCAGGTCAGCAGTTTGAGACCCGAGTGCTGCATGACAGAGTGAGCTCCCATCTTTGTCCCAGCTCCTGCCAACCTAGCAGTTCGAAAGCAAGAAATTACAAGTAGACAAATAGGTACCACTTCAGTGGGAAGGTAAACAACATTCTGTCCACTCTGGTGTCTAGTCATGCCTGCCACATGTCCACAGAAATGTCTGCGGACTCACACAGTGCTGGCTCTTTGGCTATACACAGATGAGCAGGAGCCAGGACAGAGATGGGAGCTCACGGGTCTCGAACTGCTGACCTGTCAACCTTCCAGTTGTCAAGTTCAGTGTCTTCACCACTTAGCCATCACAGTCTTGTCCTTTCTATGTTAATAAATGCCTATTGGATAGTATCTGTAACGTCACAGTCAATTAGTTGCGTGTTTTGCCTCCCTCCTGGAAATTGGTTATTTAGCAATCCTAAGAGATATGGACCTGGTGGCAGAAAAAAATAATATTCAAAAATATTCTTTTCAAAAGAACAACAGCAAAAACAGGCAGAGCTACCTGCTGTTACTTCCTTCACTTTAGAAGGGAAGCATAAACTGCAAAATACCTTATAATAACTTCTGAAGAACTGGGACCCAAGCCGTACTTGGCGAAACTGGCAAAATTCTATTAATTTCAGCCACAACAGCAACTACAACAGTAACAGAAATATTAAACCTGTTTATATCTCACACAGTAATGACATTAATGGGGGATATGGCTGAGGAACTCAACCCGCCC
This sequence comes from Bradypodion ventrale, assembly GCA_035047345.1. Lineage (NCBI taxonomy): Eukaryota > Metazoa > Chordata > Lepidosauria > Squamata > Chamaeleonidae > Bradypodion > Bradypodion ventrale. Next base: position 132,125,748 of record JAWDJE010000006.1, on the reverse strand, counting down.
TGTTTCACATGAATAGGCTGAGGTCGGAGTGTCTCAAAGTAAGACCAACATGCTCAAATGGGGGCTACTGGTGCTTACATTCAGATGGATTAACTAATTTTTTCCTCCAGTTGTAGTTCTTCAGATAAATGAATCAGGAGCTAGAAATACAGCACACAAAATGTCCATGAAGGAAGTATCTGCATTTCAAAAACATCTGTTCCAAATGGATTCAAAATTCCAGTTCCTAAATGTGCTATTTCAGGGTTTCTCAACCTTGGGCCTTCAGGTGTTCTTGGACTTCAATTCCCAGAAGACCAAGTCAGCACACCTGCTGATCAGGGCTTCTGGGAATTGAAACCCAACAACATCTTCTAGGGAAGTAATGGTGAACCTTGGCACTCCAGGTGTTCTTGAACTTCAATTTCCAGAAGCCCAAGTCTCTGTGAATCCATGTGAATGGGTTTACTGCACATACACATGTGGATTCACACAGACCTGGCTTCTGGGAATTGAAGTCCAAGAACACCTAGAGTGCCCAGGTTTGCCATTACGGTTCTAGGGGCTCAAGGTTGAGAAACCCTGAGCTATTTAATTGATAGTTTAATAGGTTAGTGGGCATATAAAGCTAAATATTGGAAACATAATGTAAAAGCTCAATCCTATCTCCTGCCTCTTTCAGACCAAATCTTCACACACTGTTCAATTCTATCATCAAAAGAATCCATTACAGGAATGGAGATGTTATCTTGCTCCGATTTGCTAGGTACCCCAATATTTGTGAGTTTGAGGTTGGAAAAGTTACTTTTTTGGACAACAACTTCCAGAGTCCCCCCAACCAGCATGGGGAGTTGCCTATAACATCTGATTTGTGTTAAGAACATAAGAACAACCATGCTGGAAGAGGCCACAGGAGCCCATCCAGTCCAGCCTTCTGTCTCACACAGTGGCTCACCATTGGCTTCAGGGTATTATTCCCAAGCACATGCCTTCACCTGCTTAGGATTCCCTGGAAATGGCATTGAGAGATATCCTGCCTATCTCTCCAAACCAGAGGTTGTCCTTAGGTATCCATAATTATAGCCATTGATAACCTTGTCCTCTGTGAACTTGTCTAATCCTTTCTTAAAGCTGTCAAGACTGACAGTTGTCACCACTTCTTCTGGCAGGGAGTTCCATAGACCAGTGATCCTCTGGGTGAAAAAGTACTTTCTCTTATTTGTTTGAGAACTTGTACCCAAAAGTTTCATGGAGTTCCCCCTAGTTCTAGTGTTGTGCGATAGGGAAAACAGTTTTTCCTTATCTACTTTGTCCACACCATGCATGATTTTGTAAACTTCAGTCAGGTCACCTCTTAGACGCCGTCGTTCAAGAGTAAAGAGGCCCAACCGTTGCAGCCTCAGATGGTATGGAAGGTGTTCTAGTCCAGTTGCATGCATACACAGCAGAAGTTTCTCACATTAAGATATGAGTATATGTCAATGATACCCCCTAATTTGATACTCTGAATGGAAGAAACTAAAGTCTCAGACAAAATCAACACACAGAGGCAAGGTCAAAATATCTGAGAAAAATGAGATTTTTTCCTTTAAAAAAAGCACCCCATTTTTCAGGGGCTTTAGAAGAAGGCAATTTGTGATGCTCACTTTGAAATTCCCTTTGGTGCTATGGGATATATTTTGTTCCACGGTAGATCAAGACATGCTTTTAAAATGGGAGTTGAAACACTGAATTACAACCTGGCCATGATTCAAACCATTCTCGAGAGCAGAGGAACAGTTGTCAGTCTGCTGTCACTAATCATCATAATCCCATATTGAAAAATCTAGGTGATTTAAGTGAGCTTTGCTCAACGAGCTATTTAGCAATCTTCAACGCCTACATGGGCTTTTGCTGAATAGGATTGCATGCCGTTCCATAGCAAAACCTTTCTGGTAGGTGTTGATTCCAACAAAACTCCCCCTACAAACCCCCAAACAATAACTTACAGAGATTTCCTTGTGATCCTGAACGATGACCTTCGTTTGAGAACAAGTCTTACGTGGATGAACCGTGGCAAACTCCAAGCTGTAAAGAATATCCTAAGAAGGAGACCTGCTCCCCTCCTTGATCGTAGCTCTCGGTCTCTGGCTGGCTCCTTGCAGTGGATTATATCTGGAGACCCCGAGCTATGTTGGGAATATGAAGAGGGTGGTCTATTTTTAGGGGTCCGGCATGCTGGAATTCCATCAGGCTTAGTCAATCATGACTCTTCATAACCTTGACTGGGAGGGGAGAAGGCATTTCAGACCCTGGTAGCTCATTCTACGAAACCTGAGCACCAGAAGGCTTACTCACGGTGTAGACGACCATCACCTCTCATTCTCTGTAATCCAGTAAGAGAAGGAGGTAAATTTCCCAACGAGTGCTTCAGGGTCTGGGAACACCTCCTTGAATCACCCCCCCCCCCAAATCATCCTGTCATAAGGATGCTATTTTGTCATCCTGAGCTATGCTCACACCATACGCTCTGTGTGAAGTCAGAGACTAATTTCTGACAATCACAGCCCTGATCACAGCATGTTCTAACCAAAAACTTTGTGCCGTGGCCAGTTTTTCTCCTATGGGTATAAAAAGGATGAACAGGGAAGACTTTCAAATGTTAGGTGAAGGAAATGTCACCCTTGCTCGAAAAGCCAGTTGTAACTGACTCTAAGGTTCAGTGCTCATCTCTGTTTATAGCCAAGGACATCTGCAGACATTTCTGTGGGCATGTGGCAGGCATGCCTAGATACCAAAGTGCACAGAATGCTGCTTACCTTTCCACCGAAGTGGTCCCTATTTATCTACTTGCAGTTTCTTGCTTTTGAACTGCTAGGTTGGCAGGAGCTAAGACAGAGAATCAAAACAAAAGTTTGCATGATTAATTTTGTATGCTTTCCTATCTTTCCCCAAGTATTCAGCGTAGATTAATAGGACTGGTCCTAATAAATAACAAGACTAATTACTTTGGCTGCACTTTCCGAGGTTCTTTAGGTATTGAGTTCTTTAGAAGTAGTGGGACACTTTCTTCTCTTATGCACACTCTGGGGCTGTGCAGCTTGCCCAAGGCTACACAGGTTGTTGTTTTTTTCTCCTGGGAGTCTCGGTGAAGACTCAAGCTCTGGTTACACAACTAGCCAGCTAGGTCCTGGCCCTAACATGAGACAAAGGGAAGCTATTACCTTGGCATCAGATGTTGTGAGGCAGAGAGGAGGTTGTTACAGGAAAACGGAAAACGGTACCTATTTATCTGCTTGCAATTTCTTGTTTTCAAACTGCTAGGTTGGCAGGAGCTGGGATGGACAACGGGAGCTCACTCTGTTGAACAGTACTCGGGTCTCGAACTGCTGACATGCTGGCCTTCTGGTGATTAAGCTCAGCGTCTTAACCACTAAGCCACCGTGCCCCCCAGATGAGAAAACAACAGAAGGAAAAGGTGGCTTTCCTGCAGCAAGAGGGAGAGGAGATCCGATTCAGCCATTTGTTGAAAAATGACCTCATGGCTGTGTCACTCAGGCTGGTTTTGATGGAAGGTTCTGTGACAGCTTATCAATATCTCCTACCTTTCTGGCACAAAATAACATCACCAAGGTCTTCTTCCGTGTCTAGACTAGATATGAAACTACCAAAATGAAGGCACCTCCTGGTGTATTCATTCTGCAGTTCCTTTTGCTTGACCTACAGGTGAAACTCGGAAAATTAGAATATTGTGCAAATGTTCATTCATTTCACTTGAAAGGTGTAACAAATATATGAGATAGACTCACTACATGCAAAGCGAGAGATGTCATGCCTTAATTCGTTATATAATTGTGATGATCATGGCGTACAGCGTACATGATATTATGTGATGATTATGGGGTACACGAGATTGGGGGGTTGGGGTTTTCATAAACTGTAAGCCATAAGCATCAATATAACAAAGTAAGGCTTGAACTATCTCGCTTTGCATGTAATGAGTCTATATCATATATTTGTTTCACCTTTTAAGTTGCATTACTGGACTGAATGAACATTTGCACGATATTCTAATTTTCCAAATTTCACCTGTAATGTGAGAAAGATTAGCTGGCAACACAAAGTTGCTATTACCAGGGTACACAAAATTGTGGTTCAAAAACACCACAATCTTCGAGGAGGCTTTTCCCATGTATCCCATGTACCAAGATTTCTCCAGGACTTTAAACAACACTGTACCGGGGTGGGGGGTGGGGACCTACATTGAACAGCATGGTAATAAATATATTTATTGACACAATCTCAAGAGCACTTTTCTGTAAAACGACCTAAGACTATACTCCCCTTTGGGGCCATTCAACAATTACGTGATCCATTTTTTTTGGGGGGGGGAAATGGACCCGCTCCCCCCCATGTAATCCGATCGTAATTTTCGCTTCGAACCCCCCCTCCATTTTAAATTACGTAATCCAGAATTGAATTTATGTTGGTTAGAAATAGACTGCACAAGCAATTCAATAATCTCAAATCAGATCAAAATTCCCAGAGATCATTTTTAAACCTAAAAAGTGTCATGTTTCAAAACCACAACAGCTCCAAATGGGTTATGTAATCTTTGACCTGACCCCCGCCCCGCCCCCATGTAATTTTCTATAATTCAGATGGCAGACCCCCTCCCCCCCTTTGAGGATCACATAATTGTTGAATGGCCCCTTTTAGATTCCCTGAAAAGTCTGAAAGGATCCAGAACAAATGAGGAAGCTCCCCACCTCAACAGATATGCATTCAAATTGAAACCTTTCTTCATCCACTTCCTTATACAGTGGAACCCTGACATACAAACGATTCGACTTACAAAAAATTGGCATACAAATAGAAATCCTGGTGGGGGAAACCCAACATACAAATTTTTAATAGGAAAAATTCGACATACAAAAAATATATGGTGACATCTAGTGGTCTCTTCTGGTAATGCAATGTGTATTCGACATACTTTTTTTGACATACAAATACCTATATACTCAACTATAAGTCATCTTGAATATAAGCTGAGGTACCTAATTTGGATCTCTAAAACTAGGAAAATAGATTGACCTGAGTATAAGTTGGGAGTAAAAAATGCAGCAGCTGCTAGTGAGTTTCAATAATTAAAATACATGAAAATATGGTAAAATTAATTAATTTAGACATTTATGTGGGTGTTCTTGAGTGTTTACATTGACCCGAGTATAAGTCGAGTACCATTTTTGGACCTTATTTTTTAGGCTAAAAACCCAACTTATACTCAAGTATATAGGGTAACCCCGTGGAACAGAAAACATTCATATGTAGAGGTTTTACTGTACTGTATACCATTATGGGGACGGGGTGATCATGTTTCTTGAGGATGAAAGCACTAGGTGGCACTATAAACTTCCTGATTCCTCAAAATGCTGCAATTCCCATTAAATTTTTGAACTTGAAAGTGTGGAAATGTTTGGGCTGCGGTGTACAATTACAGCAACCGTGCTAGCCTGGAGATTCTGAGGGTCATATTCAAACAAAATGACTTTTCCAAGCTCTGGTTTTAATACATTTTACTACAAAGCCTACATGGACCTGACCTTTGAGTATAAGAAGTAAATGCTCAATTCTATTCTAGCAAGTATTTGTGATTCTCCAACACTTCTCATCCTCTCCTCTGTCTCACTTGTAGGTTTGATCAACCTGGAAATTCAAGTAGTGAGTGAGTGGGGGGACGGGACACCAGTCTGGCCAGGTTATCCTGCTATGGTAGTAGAGTAGACCCTACTGCCAGCGACACAATGCCAAGTGTCAGGTGGTGGTTAACTAACCTGACAACTCTGAGGACTAACGGCATTGAGGGGAAAAGACCATAGGGAAGGATGATGGTCCCAAAGTGGATTAAATCCCACTTGAATCCATCTCGATGGAGGGCAGCAGCTTCATCAATACTAGCCTGGGGCTGATGAGGACTTTGTGTGCCAAAATGGCTCAGGACCAGAAAGTGAACTGGATCAGTGGTACAGGTTTCATGCTGTGATGTGGAAAACAGATGAAGTACCACTGCATTATATTCACAGGACAGTCTTCATGGCTGACTGCCACGAGGATCGCCTATATTCGGGTTCTGATTTGGATTCGGATGAAGAAGAAGAAGAACAATGACACAGAAGTGGTGAAGAGAAACTCGGGTACTTTGAGATGATACAACTGCAAAGAGATGGGTCATTTTGCTAAGTGTATTTTTGATTATGGCCGTGGTACGCTGTATTTAGTTCAAGATGTAGACCTAAGATTTGAGACCAAGTCTGTAAAGGTAAATATAAAGGTTTCCCTTGCTCAAAAGCCAGTCGTATCCGACTCTAGGGTGCAGTGCTCATCTCTGTTTCAAAGCCGAAGAGCCAGCGTTGTCTGCTTCTGCAGACGTTTCCATGGTCATGTGGCAGGCATGACTAGACACCAGAGCGCATGGAACGCTGTTTGAATCAAGTCTGACAGAACTGAATACTCAAAATTTGCCCACACACCCTGCCTTGCTATTCCTAGATGGAGTGAGAAAATTCACGTTTGAAATTCAAATTGTGCATTTTAAGTGTGAAGTGCTTGGTCAGAATTCCCAAGTCTGCTTTTGATCGCTTCAATGTAATCAACCATATATTTGAATGTTTAAAATACTCTTAAATGCTAAGCAATAGTGCTAGTTACTATTGTTGTGCCGGCTCTCGTAGGATCAAATAATTTTCTGTCATGCTGTCCAGAACTGAGCAATTCCAGTTAAAACAAACTATACAATTTGAGTCAGAGCTTGGAAATGTTACTTTAATATCAATTCATTTTTAAACTTTTTTTTAAAAAAAGCATGTGAATTAAAAAACATAAATGGCTCTAACCATACCTGCCAAGTTTTGGATTTGGAAATAAGGGAAATTTCCCGGCAAATACGGGATACTTGACAGCTATGCTTATCCTGTGCTGCCCTCCAATGGCTGCAATAGGGAATTGCAGTCTAATTAATAAGGGATGACGGCAGGAAAGAGGGTAAAATAAGGGGTTTTCCTGGCCAATAAGGGATACTTGACAGCTATGCTTATCTTGTGCTGCCCTCCAATGGTGGCAATAGGGCATTGCAGTCTAATTAATAAGGGATGACGGCGGGAAAGAGGGTAAAATAAGGGGTTTTCCCGGCCAATAAGGGATACTTGACAGCTATGCTTATCCTGTGCTGCCCTCCAATGGTGGCAATAGGGCATTGCAGTCTAATTAATAAGGGATGATGGCGGGAAAGAGGGTAAAATAAAGGGTTTTCCCGGCCAATAAGGGATACTTGACAGCTATGCTCTGAAATGACCACCACCATCTGGGGCATTTTAAAGCAAGCCAGAAACATGAATAGCATTGATGTTATAAAGCTTAAAAGTAATGACATTCCTTGTTACTGGGGAAAGTAACCTGTAATGTCATCGCTTAAAATATTTGATTTCTAAGTGGAAGCAAGGCTGGTTAAGTCCCAAAGAGGGTGACTCGACAGTCACCTCCAGTTGCATGTTTGACTCTTGTAAGTTGGTTATCGTATCCGGTTTACTAAATTAGTTTCCTCCCACTCTGTCCCCTCCTCTGGCCAGTCATTCATGGCCTCTTGGATCCTGACAGTCACTTGATGGAAAGAAAAGATTACCCTCAGGACCAAAATAGAAGAGTTTACTCACAGCCGTTGACCTTTCTTGAAGGGGATGCCAAAGCCAGCCCCATGGAAGGAATAGCTTCCTTTCTCCTCGTGAGTTGCACCTCCTGTGTAAGGCAAAATGACTGTTTCAGACTTTGTAATAAGCAACACTTAAGTTAATTTCAGAAGTCACATTAAAAGGGTGAGGGACCACATGAAATGGCACCATGGGCCAGATCCGGCCCACGGGCCTTAGGTTGGGAACCCCTGGTGTAGAGAGACCACTAGGCTTCTTCTTCTCTCTCTGGCTTGTGTATTTACAAATATTTCAAGAATTGGCTACTAGAAGGAACCAGAGTAGCATTCTCAAGGTTTCTCCTGTGGGTAACAACAAAACTCATTGATAAGGCTCAGTGGATCAGGTTGTCATTAAACAGATAAATGATAATAATAATGACAACTTTTCTGCTGGGAAGTAATTTCTAATGCAGTATATTCATTTGAATTGCCACATTCCAGGCTCCAGAGCTCCAGAGGCAATGGGATTAATTCAGGAGAGGATATCACAGCCCTTGTGGCTTTCTGTTTCACCTGCAGCAGCAATGCTTGTGTGCACCTGCTGTTACCTGTTGTTTTTATTTGGAACTGCGATGAATCAATACTATGCAAGGTATATGTGAAAAGAGGAGGAGGACAAAGAGCATGAGGCAGACCCAGAGGAAGGTGGAGAGAGAGAACATCAAAGGCATATTAGAAGAACACCAAATATTGTTGGACGAGGCTGCCAGAAGTGCCAGAGCAAGAACCAATGGCCAGAGGAGGAGGAGGAATGGAGGAGGAAAAGGAGAAGGGGAGGTATATGAAGACAAAGAAGAAGAAGATGAAGACGAAGACAAAGGTGGTGGTGGCGGCGAAGAACAAGAACAAGAACAAGAACAAGAACAAGAACAAGAACAAGAACAAGAACAAGAACAAGAACAAGAACAAGAACAAGAACAAGAACAAGAACAAGAACAAGAACAAGAACAAGAACAAGAACAAGAACAAGAACAAGAACAAGAACAGGAGTAAAAGTAAAGGTAAAGGTAAAGGTAAAGGTAAAGGTAAGGGTTTCCCTTGCTTGAAAGCCAGTCATATCCAACTCTAGGGTTCAGTGCTCATCTCTGTTTCAAAGCCGAAGAACCAGCTCTGTCTGCTTCTGCATAAGAATAATAATAATTCTTATTCTTATAATAAGAATAAGAATTAAACTTGAGCTCTTCCCCTGAGTTAATGTTTTTCCCGTGTAGGTTTTAGAAAAAAGAAAGTACACCCACCTTTTCGAGTGGATCGTTCTCATGCAGACAGGTGATCTGGCTCCCTTGTTCTCTCGTTGTCCTCTCGTTGCTCAACAAACAGCTAGTGACACCCCTCTGAGGTTCGAGCCTTGGGTTCGGCTGATGAATCGCCCCCATCTTGTTAGTTTTGACTGGGCCTCTCTGAGTGTCGGCACCGACAAATGCTTTGCTAACAAATCCCTCCATGCTTGATGAAGAGATGGCTTTTCCGGAGTCAGAGCTGGCCTGGGAGATGCTCTTGGCGTTCCTCATAGAAGGACTTGCCCCGGACAGGCCAACGTTCTCCATAGATTTGCTCCCGGAGATTCGACAGTCACAGCCTTGGGGAGAAATGACTTTGGGGGTTTGTCCTCCTTAGTTCTATCTTCTGCATCAGTTTTTCTCCGGTGGCTGTAAATGCTTGGGAAGAAATGCATCACAGGAAAGAAACAGCTTGCTTCTCTTCTAATTATGTGGGTTTTTTAAAAAGAAAAGAAAAGAGAGACCTGTTATTGTAATGCATACCAATCCCACAATGTTTAACTTTGCATCCTACTGGACTTTACCCTTCAGTCAGGGAGCCTTTCACACTTGAATAGATGCTTCCCCTGTGATTATTCATGACCCAGGCAGGTAGAAAAACTAGGCTCTTATTGATTTTTGCAAATTTTGGACATGGGATAAGGGCATTTTCTGCTATGTTGAGGTTTTAGTGCTCAGTGGTGCAGCCAGAATAGAAGCAGACCTCTTGAGAAAGATGCCTTCTCTGCCTTCATGCTCTCTCAGATAGCTTCGGGGGCTGGACGGCTATTTTGCCCTTCCTCCACCACCTGGCACTTCTGGGTGTGGTAGAGGTAGTGGTGGGCCAAATGAAATGGTGCCATGGGTCGCATCTGGCCTGTTGGCCACAGGTTGAGAATCCCTGCTTTAGACTCCCTTCTTTGAGCAATAAAGGTAAAGGTTGCCCTTACTCGAAAGCCAGCAGTATCCAACTCTACGGTTCAGTGCTCATCTGTTTACAGCCAAAGAGCCAGCGCTGTCTGCTTCTGCAGACATTTCTGTAGTCATGTGGCAGGCATGACTAGTCACTGGAGTGCACAGAATACTGTTATCTTCCCACCAAAGAGGTACCTACTTATCTACTTGCAATTTCTTGCAAACTGCTAGGTTGGCAAGAGCTGGTGACAGAGACAGGTGCTCACTCCATTGTGCAGCATTCGGGTCTCTAAGTGCTGACCTGCCAAACTTCTGGTCATGAAATTCAGCACCTTAACCACTAAACCACCACATTCTGTAGTCCATAATGAACATTTACCAAGCTCTGGTCTGATGAAGCATGGCTTTTCTTACACAAGGTATGGAAATGTGGATTGTTGGGGGAAATGAAAGATTTCAACCTCCTTCCCAATTTTCTGCACTATTTATCTCTGGTTGTCAGCTGGGCAAAGTCTCCTAGGCAGGGTCAAGTTAGATGTTAAAAATTAGACATGAGTGTTGGAACCTCAATTTCCAGTTTCTTTTCTTTCTTGTTGTAAAGAGATGGTTATCCAAAATATTTTGTTTTGCAGGAGTATTTCCGTGACTTTTCTTTGTGTCTGTAAAAACTACACCCTACTCCATTATATGCTATTCACTTACAAACAAACTCTGTCAATTGCTTATTTTAATTTTAGGATACACTAGCTGATTACCCGGCTTCGCTCGGGTTATTCTTTTCTTTGACGTAGGCCACGGTCACTTGCAGTGCTGATCTCACATGTTCATTTGCCTTCCACCTACTGTGAAAACTACAGCTGAGCTCAGAGGGCTACAGCTGAGCTAGTCAGATGATGTCACAATCTCAACCTACCTGGGACTATGACATCAGCTCAATTACATCACTGGGACACACCACACATTTTATAGATCAATTGTGTCCCAATTTGGGGGTTATGCCCCCCATGGGTTTCGCAACCCCCACAGTGCTGATCTCCCCAGCCCAAGGTACGTATGTGCCAAATTTCAGCTGGATCGGTCCACAGGTGCGGGAACCTATAGACCACATACAAACAAACACTTCTGTTTTTTTTTTAAATATATAGATAGATAGCACACATTCCTTGGGATATAACCCTGAGGGAACAAAGAAAGAAAGTGGCTTCATTTTGGCAGTCCAGGGTTTGACCAGGACACGAAAGAAGAAAATGTGACAATCACTGCAAACAGGAAATTTTAAATCTTTGATGGCCCATTTCCCACTCAATGGGAATTTCCATTCTGAATAAATACTTGCTAGTTTAGAACAATGCCCATTGAGCTCAATAGTGCTTGCTCTTAGGTAAGATGGACAGTTTCGCAACATCGAGAATTGCCGGATAGCTCGGTGGTTTTGTACTTGGTTACGGAATCAGTGTTTGGGAGCTCAGTTTCTCAATGGGCCAACTAAATAGACTAGACTCGATTATCCATAGGATCCCCTTCCAGCTCTCTAGTTCTAAAATGATAATGATTGTAACCATGGGTTTAAAGTATGTGTAAGCTAATGGAAGGGACTGCGGTGGAAGGGACTGCGGTGGCTTAGTGGTTAAGATGCAGAACTTGATGACTGGAAGGTCATCAAGACTCGAGTGTTGCACAATGAAGTGAGCCCTCACCTCTGTTCCAGCTCTTGCCAACATAGCAGTTTGCAAGAAATTGCAAGTAGATAAATAGGTACCACTTTGGTGGGAGGGTAAACAGTGTTCCATGCACTCTGGTGTTTAGTCATGCCTGCCACATGACCACGGAAACGTCTGCATCAGCAGACAGCGCTGGCTCTTCAGCTTTGAAACAGAGATGAGCACTGAACCCTAGAGTTGGATACGACTGGCTTTCGAGCAAGGGAAACCTTTATTTTATTTTAGTATGAGCTCCCGTCTTTCCCCTAGCTCCTGCCAACCTAGCAGTTCGAAAGCAAGAAATTGCAAGTAGATAAATAGGGACCACTTTGGTGGGAAGGTGACAGTGTTCCATGCGCTTCAGTGTCTAGTCATGCCTACCACATGACCACGGAAATGTCTGCAGCAGCAGACAGCGCTGGCTCTTTGGCTTTGAAACAGAGATGAGCACTGCACCCTAGAGTCGGATATGACTGGCTTTCGAGCAAGGGAAACCTTTACCTTTAAGTAAGTAAGTTCTTTTTTTGGATTACAAATCGCAGAATGCCTTAACCAGCAGGACCACTGGCTGCCCTTACTGGGAGATTCTGAGAGGTGTGACCGTGTTAGTGTAAAAAGAAACTTTTCCGGTAGGACAGGAGAAAACTTAACTAAGGAAATAATGCTGGTTGTACCTTTCCTGGTGGAAACAGACCTGACTGCAATGAACTTGTATTCTCAGGAAGGACCAGTAGAGAGCACTGGCATGTTATTTTTAAAAACCCTCTTCCATGTCTAGCATACAAGACAGCAAGACAATGGATAGATAGGAGTTGAGATTCATGTGGCATGTGTGAGAATGACAGAGGTGTGTACTTAATACCACGGCTTACCTCGACCAGAAACAGAAGCAGATCTGGATGAAAGGAGGGCCCAGGGGACATGCAAATGTAGTCGTCGTCGTCGTCGTCATCATCATCATCATCATCATCATCATCATCATCATCATCATCATCATCATCATCATCATCATCATCATCATCCTTCTTTAAGTGCATATCCAATTCCGAATATTGGCTATCCTCCTGGTGATTGCTTATTACGCTTCTCATGTGTTTTCTCCATGGGTTCCAGTTGACAGACATAGCTCTTTCCCCAGGCACATCAGACCTATGAGGACTGTGAAGGGCACATCAGACCTATGAGGACTGTGAAGGGCCCACCCACCCCCATCTGCCAAGTTGCACATCACAGCTGAGACTTGATTTGGACCAAGTCTCTTGAGCCCTACTCTAACACCTTAAGCCCTACACCAGACTGGTTGCTTCCTTCTATTAAACCCTCCACCCCCTTACACACACACACACACATGATTTTTGGTTTCCCGCAAAGAACTCACACACCATTACTTCCCTCAAATTTCTCAGTTGCCTCATGTTTGGCTGTGCTTCTCTTGGCATCTTCCCTCTGAATTTGCTGTTGGAGGAATGATTCCATATGTCCCAGAAGTGTGAGCCCTGGCATTTCAAACTCTGTGTCCTGGGATGAAACTCTGTGGAATTGTGGTTAACAGGAGAAGACTAAACAGATGCTTCTAGCTTGCTTTCCCTTAGGACACCTTGGGTCCTGCCTCATCCCACCCAAACTGGCTGCATTTCTTTTTTGGACTCAACACCTCCCCGCCACTGGCCACTCCTTTTAAACATTTCCAGCTGCTTGCAAAACCTTGTGATAGAAGAAGGCAGCTTTTTGGAACTGTTTTTGGCCTCTTGGCTTTCAAGGTTGCCGTGGGACTCAGCCTTCCAAAACCGCAAGCATGCTTAAAACTGATTTGCCTCTCAGGCTTTCTCTCTCTGTGCACCAAATGAGGACATCCTTATTCACTCAAACGCACATGCAAAAGGCGCGCACTCACAAGTAGCCATGTTGTTCCATGAGGGAGGAAACCCAAGTCCACAGCTGTTTTTAGGAGCAACCAAGAAGGCATGAGAAGTGGGCCACCTTCTGTGTTCTCCAGGATTCTTCACCAGACTATAAACTGTTAGAGCAGTACGACGGCGGGATTTATGACCTCAGGAGGTGGTGAGGGCTTCAGCTAGATGTGCTTGGAAATCCTTCAATTTGACCATTCTTTCATTATGTGAGTCCATGGGATTTACATATATGTAGGCTTAATAAGGGGGTTATGGCACTGATCTTGATGGCCAGAAGGTTGGCAGGTCAGATGTTCGAGACCCGAGTGCTGAGCGAGGGCGTAAGCTCCCGTTGTCTGCCCCAGCTCCTGCCAACCTAGCAGTTTGAAAGCAAGAAATTTAGATAAACAGGTACCATTTCAGCAGGAAAGGTAACAACGTTCCATGTGCTCTGGCGTCTAGTCATGCCTGCCACATGACCATGGGAATGTCTGCAGAAGCAGACAGCGCTGGCTCTTTGGCTTTGAAACAGAGATGAGCACTGAACCCTAGAGTCAGATACGACTGGCTTTCAAGCAAGGGAAACCGTTACCTTTATATGTATATGTTTAATCTATGGGATTCTGCCAAAGTCTGGGTTACCTTGGGGGAGAAAGCAGTTGTCAATCTAAAATTTCCTTGATTTACAAATAGTAAATAGCCAGTTGTATCCAAGTCTAGGGTTCAGTGCTCATCTCTGTTTATAGCCAAAGAGCCAGCGCTGTCTGCATTTGCAGACGATTCCATGGACACGTCTCAGGCATGTCTCCACACCGGAGTGCACGGAGCGCTGTATACCTTCCCACCGAAGTGGCACCTATTTATCTACTTCCAATTGCTTGCTTTTGAACTGCTAGCTTGGTAGGAGTTTGGACAGAGACGGGAGCTCGCTCCGTTGTACAGCACTCAGGAATTGAACTCCAACCTTCCAGTTGTCGAGTTCAGCGTCTTAAACCACTGGAGCCACTGTAGTCCCAGTAAAGCACATACACACAAAAAAACATATCTCCCCAGAAACAATATGACAGACCCAGTAAAATCGGGGAACACTCGACTAAAAAGTCTACTTGGGTCAAAACTGCATTAAAAATGCATCTCTCTGGAGAACGGTACACTGAAACGATCATGCAGCTTTTTTTTTTTTTTTTAATATAAATTTTATTGAGTTTTTAATAGACATACAGAAAACGAAAAAAAAAAGCATTAACAATACATTAACGATACAATACACTAACAAATCCTTAATATCATACTAACAGACATTACTATATGCTAGCACATAACAATATCTATACTCGTTAACTGCTATTTAACCACCAAATATTAAAAACCATTATTTCAATATCCAAAATGATAGAAAAAACTTTCTGTACTAGCACTAATCTTTTTTTTTTTTTTTAACCAATAATAATCACCCTGTGTATATATACAATGCCCGGAGAGTTTATTTTCTACTCAGTTCCAGAAGCTTCTTTGTGATGGTACTGGTCCTGAACTATCGCTTGCCATAATAGAGTGATCCACAAACGGTTTCCATATATTCCAGAATCTATTCTCTTTTAAATTATCTCTTTTGACTTTAATCTCCCATGTCAATTTATCATTCAGTGCTAAACTCCACATTTCTTTATACCATTCTCCAATCTGTATATCTATATCGTTTTTCCAATTTCTAGCTATACATTGTCTACCTGTTGTCAATATGATTTCCAATAGTTCTTTTTCCTCCTTATTTAAACCCAAACCTTCCACATTCGTTAAAAGAATGGTACCGGACACCAACTTAACACCTTTACCCAATATTTCATCACACTCATTTTCTATTCTTGCCCAGAAATCCCTTATTTTTTTACAGCTCCACCACATATGTTCATATGTTCCGTCATATTCTTTACATCTCCAACATAACTTATCTCTTTTATTATCCATCTGGTAAAGTCTTAATGGTGTCAGGTACCATTGCCACAACATTTTGAAATTATGTTCTTTAATTCTTACAGACATTGTTCTCATAATTCTCTTTTTCCATTTGTTTTTCCATTCAATCTCCCCAATTTTTATATTCAAGTTTTGTTCCCACTTCCGTTTCAAGTCCTCCTGTGGATCTGCACCTCTATTCAATATATTATAAAGCTTGCTTACAAGACCTTTAGTACTGCTTTCCCCTTTTCTAATCTTCCTTACCAATTCCTCAAATTCTGTATATACTCTATCTATCCCTATTTCTTTTTTATATTTTTTATTCCAATTATCCACCTTTAACTTCTGAAACCAGTTCAAATTTAAAATCTCAAACATTTTTTTCCGCTCGTCATCAACTTCACATGCTTTTAACCAATCCTTCAATAACAACCTCCCATTTTTATCCAATATTTCCATTTTTTCTTTATCTAATTTTATTGGGAAACACATCATATCAGTCAATTCCAAAATTGGAGAGAGATTCGGAACCATATCTTTTTTTACCTTCTTCCATACCTCCATGAGACCTTTCATCATAGTATTGTTTGACCTTTTCACCTTATCCTTCATTCCCAAGAAAATCAAGTTTCCAATATTTCTGTACTCTTTCATTTCCAATTGTTCCCAAATCACCTTTTCTCTTGCCAAGATCTTCACAACATTCCTGACTTGAAATGCTCGATAATATACTAGCAAATTAGGCATACCCAGACCCCCTTTTTTCTGAGACATATACCATAGTTTCTTTGGAAGCCTAGATTTTTTTCCTCCATTACAGAACCCATTAAACATTTTTTGAAACTCATTAATTTCTTTCTCTTTTAAATGGATCGCTAGTGTATCAAATAAAAAATTAATCTTTGGTAGCAATATCATTTTACACATAGCAATCCTCATTTTACACATAGCATTGCCATGCAGCTTTTAAATACAAAATAATTCCGAGAACTTGGGATACGGCAAACAGAAGACTGGGGAGATGAAAAATGGAGATAAACTGAAATTGACAGATGCCTCCATCCTGACTCCTAACCTCCACCTTCTGGCAGCTTACCATATATTTCGTCTCATCCACCTACACTTCTCTTGGAAATTGTCATTAGCAAGGACAAGATACTGTATTTTCTGGCGTATAAGACTACTTTTTAACCCCGAAAAATCTGTGCCAAAGTCGGGGGTCATCTTATAGGACAGGTACTTAACTGCAGCTGACGTATATTCCAAACTCTATATTTTAACTGGAAAAGTTGGGGGTCGTCTTATACGCCCAGTCGTCTTATACGCCGGAAAATACGGTACCTTTCTCAAGTGCTGATAGGGATCTCCTTTAAGCAAGCAGGACCATTGCCAAAGATCTCTCCCCACATCCCCATCAGCTGCTTATTTTGGGGTTATTAACCGGCATTCTGCCTCACAAAGGAAGCCTCAGACAGCTGCCGTAATGTGGCAATTTCTTTATTATTCTGATCCAGGCCCAGGGGAGGGAGAGGATGTTTCAGACAAGTCCTTCCACCCCCATGCTGATGAACCAAAAAATGTGCTAAGCTGCTGGACATGGTCCGTCTCCCTTGAGAAGGGGTGGTGGAAATATTGATTATGGTCTCTGCACCCCCTTGCTCATCTAGCAACAGCAGTGCTGAAGATCTATGGCAGGGGTTCCCAACCTAAGGTATGTGGGCCAGATCCTGCCTGTGGCACATTTCATGTGGGCCCTGCCACCCCTTCCAAGGGCATTCAAGAAACAAAGTGGCCACCCCTTTGAAGCTGTTGGGACAAAATGGCCACCCCCATTGTGCAGGCAGGGCAAAATGGCCATCCGGCCCTCAAAGCAGACTGAGAAAGTGTGTCCCATATCCGACACATCACTGTTTTGGAAATCCAGGAGGCAGGCACACATGTGTAGTACGTTTCCAGGCGCCGGGCAGGAAATGGGTTACTGTGCATGCATGGCTGTCAGAGGCAGTGGTGCGCATGCTCAGAGACCTCTGTGCACATGCTCAGAAACCCCTTTGGCCAGGAAATGGGTTACTGCGCATGCGTGGCCATCCGAGGCAGTGGCACTCATGCACAGTAGCTACTTTCCCCGCCATTGAAAATACAGGATGGCGGTGGGTAAGGGGCCGAACAAGCGCGGAAATACGGGAAATCCCAGCCAATCCGTGATACTTGACAGGTATGGTGTGACTCGGCCCATGGCTTGAAAAGTTTGGGACCCTTGATCTATGCTGCACCTATGCCAATAGGTCATGGCATCTAAAGCACCATCAAAATGCTCCTAGATTCAGACAACAGAGAGCTGATCCCTGTGGGTCTGTTTGAGCACATGTCAATGGATAGGGCAGTCTCTTTTTACAATCTGGCCAGATTATCCTGCTATGGTAATTGAGTAGACCAGGGCTTTCTCAAGCATGGGCCTCCATGTGTTCTTGGACTTCAATTACCAGAAGCCCAAGTCAGCACACCTGCTGATCAGGGTTTCTGGGAATTGAA
The DNA here is from genome assembly GCA_035047345.1 of Bradypodion ventrale. Classification (NCBI taxonomy): domain Eukaryota; kingdom Metazoa; phylum Chordata; class Lepidosauria; order Squamata; family Chamaeleonidae; genus Bradypodion; species Bradypodion ventrale. The sequence continues at coordinate 132,107,789 of JAWDJE010000006.1, read as the reverse complement.
GTCCAAGAACATCTGGGGACCCAAGGTTGAGAAACGCTGGAGTAGACCATACTACCCATGGCTCAACACCGATTGTCAGGCAGTGGTTAATTAACCTGGCAACCCTGAGGGCTAAAGGCTTTGGGTGGCGCAGTCCACAGGGAAGGGTGATGGTCCCCAAGTGGACCATGCTTCGACATGTTTCCAGTTGCTGGCGGAATGTGTATTCCCACTTCATGGTGTACGATCACTCTTTTGAACCTATCTTTGAGTAATATTCGGATTGGTGTGGGTGGTTGATTGTTGTTTAGAATATTCCCTCCACTCCCATCAAGAGCCTTGAGTAAAAGGCAATGTATCTATTATAAACAAGTAAATATTGGTTTAATGTTCGGTCACCAATCTAGCTGTCTACTTTGGCCTGTCAAGTATTTGGATGTGAAACTCCCCAAGCCTTGGCGGACTGTATTGATGTTACATTATGCTTCTTTCCTCCCCCAGAAATAAAATTAAGAAACAACTCAAGCAATCGAAAATAGCGCCCTTTCCCGTCTTCAAACCACCTGTGGCATTGTGGGATAGATCCAGCAGTTCTGCCACACACATCTGCTCCGTCGGCTTTCCTTGCCTTTAATATCTACACCTATCCCTTTTGTTGACAAATGGGTCCCCTTTGAGATGTGTTGTTACAACCTTGAACCGCTTCCCTCCTCACTTAGATGTGGGGGCGGGGGGGGGGGAGAGGAATGTCCTCTGATGGAAACACACTACAGGATGAGTTACGATGGGAAGCAGGGAAGGAGACGGCACTAGGTTTAGAAGAAGGGTCAAAAGTCTTTGAGCAACCCTGCTGGGTTTCAGCAGGCCTGTCAGATGTGACAAACAGCTCCACCTTTGATGTGCTGTGCAAAGTTTCAGCTGCAATCCAAAGAACAGCCAAGAACTGCCCACCCACCCACAGCAGGAGAGGGAACATACCTGTCAAGTTTTGGTTGTGGAAATAAGGGAAATTTTCTGAGTGCAGGCATTTGCACATGCGCACCGCTGCCTCTGATGGGTGCGCATGCGCAGTAACCCCTTTTCTGGTCATGTGTGCATGTGCACCGCTGGCTCTGATGGGCGCGCATGTGCAGTAACTCCTTTTCTGGGCATGTGTGCATGTGCACCGCTGCCTCTGATGGGTGCGCATGCGCAGTAACCCCTTTTCTGGTCATGTGTGCATGTGCACCGCTGGCTCTGATGGGCGCGCATGTGCAGTAACTCCTTTTCTGGACATGTGTGCATGTGCACCGCTGCCTCTGATGGGTGCGCATGCGCAGTAACCCCTTTTCTGGTCATGTGTGCATGTGCACCGCTGGCTCTGATGGGCGCGCATGTGCAGTAACTCCTTTTCTGGGCATGTGTGCATGTGCACCGCTGGCTCTGATGGGCGCGCATGTGCAGTAACTCCTTTTTCTGGGCATTCTAATACGAGAAGATGGCGGGAAAGAGCAGGAAAGAGGGGTGAATTATGGTATTTCCCGGCCAAAATGGGAGACTTGACAGCAATGAGAGGGAAAGCCATTGTGGGTGAATAGAATTCCAATGTGCCGCCCCGGCTGGACCCACTGAACTGAGCATAGATTGCTGTGATGGCACACCCTGGCAATCCAGGCGTTCTTGGACTTCAGTTCCCAGAAGCCCAAGTCTCTGTGAATCCACACGAATGGGTTTACTGTGCAGAGACTTGGGCTTCTGGGAACTGAAGTCCAAGAACACCTGGAGTTACCTACCCAACAAAGCGGTCCTTATTTATCTACTTGTGATTTCTTGCTTTCAAACTGCTAGGTTGGCAGGAGCTGAGACAGAGACGAGAGCTCACTCTGTCCTACAGTACTCGGGAATTGAACTGCTGACCTTCCGCCTCCCTATCCCAGACCACGTCTAACATATAGGGCCAGTGTAAAGGTAAAGGTAAAGGTAAAGGTTGCCCTTGCTTGAAAGCCAGTTGTATCCGACTCTAGGGTTCAGTGCTCATCTCTACTTATAGCCAAATAGCCAGCGCTGTTTGTGTTTGCAGACGTTTCCGTGGACATGCGGCAGGCATGACTAGACAATGGAGTGCACGAAACGCTGTTTACCTTTCCACCGAAGTGGTACCTATTTTTTTGTTGTTCAGTCGCACAGTTGAGTCCGAACCATTGCGACCCCATGGCTCATCTATCTCCCAGAGCATAGAAGAATAGACGCCTTTGCATTGTGGTGCTGGAGGAGACGCTTGAGAGACCCCTGGGCTGCGAAGAGAACAAATCAGTTGATATTGAAGGAAATCAACCCTGACTGCTCATTGGAGGGACAAATACCGAACATGAAGCTCAAGTACTTTGGCCATCAAATGAGAAGAGAGGACTCACTAGAGAAGGCCTTGATGATGGGAAAGGTAGAAGGAAAAAGGAGAAGGTGATGACAGGTGGATAGATGGCATTGTCGATGCGGTGGGGGTAGAACTGAGTGGGCAGAGGAGGAGGATGGAAGATAGAGGAGCCTGTTTCAAAGCTGAAGAGCCAGCATTGTCTGCTTCTGCAGATGTTTTCGTGGTCATGTGGCAGGCATGCCTAGACACTGGAGCGCATGGAACGCTGTTATCTACCCACTGAAGTGGTCCCTATTTAACTACTTGCAATTTCTTGCTTTCGAACTGCTAGGTTGGCAGGAGCTGAGACAGAGACGGGAGCTCACTCCATCCTGCAGGACTCAGGAATTGAACTCCAGCCTTCCAGTCATCATGTTCAATGTCTTAACCACTTGAGCTACTGCAGTCCCTCTGAGCTATTGTAGTTAGGCCCTAATTTGAAGGAAAACCACAACTTCTGACAAGATAGGGTGTTTTCTGCTTGTACCATGTTAGGTGTCTTACCTTCTGCCATGGAAGGATATGTGTGCACACCTGCGCAACACATACCAGGTAACTCTTTCTTCTCTCGCTTCTTGTTATTTCTCTGCCTTTGGTTAGCGTTTCTAGGAATCAGCTTGTAACTTTCTAACCGTGGCCAAAAGGCAAAATCATTCAGAAAGTGAGTGGGGAGAAATCCTGTTTCCCCCCGCCCCTCATTAAATGATGGAAAATGGTGTTGCAACCCCAAGTATTAGAGGAAAACAGGGCCCACCCAAGCTTTTTTTCTGCCTGAAGGCAGCAGGAAGCGGTATTCCTCCACCCTTTCCAGCCCAGGTGCAAAGCAGTCAAAGGCAGCCAAAATAGTTTGGCATGCAGGGCAGGAAATGCCACCAGGCTCATCTTTTGCCACCTGGCATTCAAGATTTTGTGCAGAAGTCAAATCACTAACAACTCGTTGCCATTTTTTTAGGGCACCCGAAATCTGCTTGGAGATTGGAAAATGTACATTTCAACTGCCGCTCCTAGAATTCACAGCATCCAGCTGCCTCACTTTACCTAATGGGAGGGCCAGCCCTGGAGAATAGAGCTTTCTGTCGAGGCACCAACATGTGGTTACACTTTAGGGAATGAATAATTAAATTGGCACAAATGTTTATATTTATCATTATTTGGGGGTCCTCCTGGACTCGTGACTCCTGCTCGAAGAGCAGGTGGCAGTCGTGGCCAGGAGGGCTTTTGCACAACTTCGTGTGATTCGCCAGTTGCGGGACTCCTTGCTCATGGTCACACATGCTCTGGTCACCTCTAGACTAGATTACTGAAATGCGCTCTACATGGGGCTGCTCTTGATGACCATTTGGAGGCTGCAGCTGGTCCAGAATGCGGCTGCCTGGGTGGTGATGGGGTGCAGGCGTTATGCTCGTGCCTCGCCACTGCTTCGGGAGCAACACTGGTTACCAGTTTGCCTCCAGGTGCAATTCAAGGTGCTGGTTTTGATATTTCAAGCCCTACATGGTAGTGGGCCACGATACCGAAGAGATCGCATCGCCCCAAGAACATCTGTCTGTCCAACTAGAGCAGACCGGAGGGGCTCTCTAATTGTACCATCAGCTAGAGGGGCTCATCTCTCTAGCACAAGAAGGGGGGGCCTTCTCTGTGTCCGCCCGGCCCTATGGAACCTCCTGCCAATAGAGCTATGGTTACAGACAGAATTGCTGCCCTTTAGGAAAGATCTCAAAACCTGGCTGGTGGGGCAGGTATGGGGTATTGATGGTAGAATGACCCCTGCCTGCTGGCTTGTCTGAATGGGCATGGTCCTCCCTCTCTGTCTCTGGTTTATGGATGGGGTGGGTGGGTTTTTAAAAATATTTTTAAATATTTTAATATGACAATGTTTTAATTATTTTATTGGGGTTTTATGTTTTTTATGGGAGTCGCCTGTCAATTGGGCAGCAATATAAGTTGAACTAACTAACTAAATAAATTATTTACTACTTCATGGTAGATGGGGAAGAAGTAGAAGCAGTGACAGATTTTACTATTCTGGGAGCAAAGATCACTGCAGATGGGGATTGTAGCCATGAAATAAAAAGGCGACTGATTCTTGGGAGACAAGCAATGAGAAACCTGGGGAACATAGTGAAAAGCAGAGACATCACACTGAAAACAAAAATTAGAATAGTCAAAGCAATGGTCTTCCCAGTAGTAATGTACGGATGTGAGAGCTGGACAATTAGGAAGGCTGAACGCAGAAGAATAGATGCCTTTGAAATGTGGTGTTGGAGGAGAGTTTTGAGAGTCCCCTGGACAGCGAGGAGAACAAATAGGTCAATCTTAGAAGAAATTAACCCTGAATGCTCACTGGAAGGTCAAATAGTAAAGATGAAGCTAAAATACTTTGGACATCAAATGAGAATGGAGGATTCACTTGAGAAGGCATTGATGTTGGGAAAGGTGGAGGGCAAAAGAAGAAGGGGGAGGCCAAGGATGAGATGGCTAGATGGCATTGTAGACACAATGGGCACAGAGCTGGGAGGGCTGAGGGGGATGGTGGAGGACAGAGGCGCCTGGAGAGCAATGGTCCATAGGGTCGCAAAGGGTCGGAACCGACTGTGCGACTGAACAACAACAAACTTCATGGTACTGCCATGCCCTGCTAGGTGTAATTCTGGTAGCAGCATCCTTATTACTTACTTTCAAATTTACCTAAATCCTTACCCAAAAGAAAGAGAGACAGATTAATACAGTGATGGCGAACCTTTTAGAGACCGAGTGCCCAAACTGCAACCCAAAGCCCACTTGTTTATCGCAAAGTGCCAACACAGCAACAGGGGAGGAAGGAAATGCTCCCATTGGGCTGCTGGGCAGAAGAGAGGGGCAAACGCTGTGCTGGGTGATGGAGCAAGTGCTCCCATTGGGCTGCTGGGTAGAGGGGAGGGGCAAACTCTGTGCTGGAGTGACTGCACAGGTGCCCACAGCGAGGGCTCTGAGTGCCACCTCTGGCATGCATGTCATAGGTTCGCCACCACTGGATTAATATATTTTCTATTCCTACTTCTGAAGCAGCTTTGATCCATCCATTCTATGCAATTTTAATAACCTGGTGAAGAGATCTGTATCTTCCATACACTTGCATGCTATTTCATTTGCTGAAGCCTGTTTAAGCTTCTACCAGGATAAAGAACTAGGGCAAGTTGCTTTAAAAAAAAAAGACTACAGCTAACCAGCATGGCAGCGCCTGTACTGGCATGGGAAGACTGGGAGTTTGGAATCTAACAAAGCTATCACATTTATTTAGAAAAGAACTAAAAATCTGGCTGGCGGGCCAAGTTTGGGGTGCAGGTGGAGGGGTGGCTTCCGTTGGGTGGTTAATATAGGGGAGGATGCCTGCCCCATGGTTTCTTCAGTTCCTGCACCCCTCTCTTTTTAGGGGTGGGTTTTTATTGCTGGTTTTTATCTGTTTTATTTGTTTTTATCTGTTTTTACCCACTGTTGTGAACCGCCCGGAGTCAGCTTTGGCTGAGTGGGCGGTATAAAAATTTAACAATAAATAAATAATATACCACCCCATAGTGCTTAATGCACTCTCTGGGCTGTTCACAAGTTAATTAGCATTCCCGCCCCCCCCCCCCCCCGCCCCGTATGCTGGGCACTCAGTTTACTGAGCTTGGAAGGATGGAAGGCTGAGTCAACCTTGAGTGAGTCAACCTTGACCGAGTCAACCTTGACCGAGTCATCCTTGACTGAACTCACAACTTTTTGGTTGCAGTTCAGTTTAAGCACCAAACCACCAGGATTTTCCCTTCTGTGCCTGGAAAAGGGATCTCACAGGAATAGCAGGTAAGCTGTTCAGAGTAGAACTGGGGTGGAAGATGATGAATGAGTTGTGTTCCCTGCCTTCCACTTCCCTTGCTGGAAACCAAAGCCCAGTGCTTTCCATGGTTGTTGGTGTGTGTGTGTTTCCCACCCTCAGTCCCTCCGTGGTTAGCTTGGCACATCATCTTGGGCATCTGTCATAAGACAGATGTCTCACCCCTTTGTGGTATCCATCATGGGGGGGGGGGGGGGGGGAGCCTGCGTCTGAGAGGGCTTCTCTTGGGAAACTTGATGGAGAGGCTTCTTAATGGAACGTGTCGATCTGGGGTTCCTCCGAGAGAGACTTCATAACGAGAAAGCTCATTATTCACAGCTTCAGTCTCATGTCTAGGAATTAAAGGGACTCTGTGGCTTTGCCCTCATTAATTCCAAGCTTCTGTATGTCTGTGCGGTACCAGTGGCTTGATCCTTATCGCCATTCCATAAGGAGATGCTTTGTGATGAGATAAATGCAAGGAGACGCACGGTTCAATTAACAGATCAGCATCTCTCCCTCTTTCCTGAGATTATGAATCATAAAATATGGGACCTTTTCTCCCACAGATAAAAGTAAAGTTCGCCCTTGCTCGAAAGCCAATTGTATCCGACTCTAGGGTTCGGTGCTCACCGCCGTTTATAGCCAAAGAACCAGCGCTGTTTTCTGCATCTACAGACTTTTTTGTGGACACATGGCAGGCATGACTAGACACCGGAGTGTACAGAGCGCTGTTACCTTCCCACCAAAGTGGTACCTATTTATCTAGTTGCAATTTCTTGCTTCGAAATGCTCGGTTGGCAGGAACTGGGACAGAGACAGGGGTTCACTCCATCATGCAATTCTCAGGCCTTGAACTGCTGACCTGCCAACCTTCCAGCTGTCAAGTTCAGCATCTTAACCACTAAGCCACCGCAGTACCTTTCATTGTATGATTAGGTAAACTGCTGACCTGCCAACCTTCCAGCTGTCAAGTTCAGCATCTTAACCACTAAGCCACCGCAGTACCTTCCATTGTATGATTAGGTAAACTGCTGACCTGCCAACCTTCCAGCTGTCAAGTTCAGCATCTTAACCACTAAGCCATCGCAGTTCCTTCCACTGTATGATTAGGTAAAGGTAAAGGTTTCCCTTGCTCAAAAGCCAGTCATATCCGACTCTAAGGTTCAGTGCTCATCCGAAGAGCCTGTGCTGTCTGCTTCTGCAGAGTTTCCATGGTCATGTGGCAGGCATGACTAGACACCGGAGCGCACAGAATGCTGTTTGCCTTCCCACCGAAGTGCTCCCTATGTATCTACTTGCAATTTCTTGCTTTCAAACTGCTAGGTTGGCAGGAGCTGGGACAAAGACAGGTGCTCATTCCGTCCTGCAGTACTCGAGAATCGAACTGCTGACCTTCCACCTCCCAGTCAGCATCTTAGCCACTTGAGCCACTGCAGCATCTTAGCCACTTGAGCCACTGATTAGTGGATCATAAAATATGGGACCTTGGCTACCATACCATGAAATAAAATGAAAAATAAACCTCTATCATTACTGTTATTGGCCTGCCACATGTTCACGGAAACGTCTGTAAAATGAAGACAGCTATAAACAGAGATGAGCACTGAACCCTCGAGTTAGATATGACTGGCTTTCGAGCAAGGGCGACCTTTACCTTTACAATTTAAATTTGGTAGTTTGATCTTGAATCTCTCTTGCTGAAACCTCCCTTATACCTGTAGGCCTGTTCTTTGGTAGATCCTCTCTTCTCTTCACCTGTTTCTGCCCCTCATTTTTCATTCTGGCACCCCTGGTTCTAGTCCTCTGATCCCACAATCTCACCCATCTGCCTGACCCTGTTTTCTTTTGGCAAGTGCATCTTCGCCTTATCTATATATATATAACAGAGGTGAGGTCTCGTATGTTCTTTATACAAATCCACACCCCTGCAGCAATCACACTGTAACTTGGCACACACCTACTTTGTGTGTGCAAGAGTGCCACTGCGGGGGAACAGCAGCCCATGTCGGGGTGTGTGCACCCGAACGTGGGTCACAAAGGGGTCACCCCACCGCTGGGTCTTCACACAGGGAAAGGCAGCAATGTGCGCGCACGGTAGTCCGTGCATGCAAGGAAGACCACGTGCCCACCCTGAAGTCAAACCGCCGAATGAGGCAGCGTTCGTGGCGGTGCATACACATACAACTGCGCACTCCCAGCATGCTAACCGCCGTTCTGGCCGGCATCCAGGGCAGCATGAGTGGGAGAGGTGGGGGTTGCAAAGGGAGCACCCCCACCACCAGGACTAAAGATGGCAGGGAAGACGAGGCAGCATTTGTGGTGGGGGGCGCACAGACGTCACCTTGGGTGGGCAAGTGGCAGCAGCCTCGCCTCACCCAAGGTAAGTCCACGTGTGTGTGTGTGTGTGTGTGTGTGTGTGTGTGTGTGTGTGTGTGTGTGTGTGTGTGTGTGTATGTGCTCATGTGGGAAGAGTCGGGATCGGTGTGTGTTGGGGGGACGTACCACTGTAAATAAGTAAACGAACCCCAGGCAAGGCCAGATAATCGGCTAGTATGTTGATAATCTTTGTTCTTAATGGATCTCCTTCTCGCCATGGTTCTCATGTGCTGATGGCATCTCTTAGTTGTTTGGAAATGGGAAGCTAGTCGTGGTGGTGGGGCAGGAGGAGGGGGGCAAAGTCTCATTCCTCTTTGTCTTCTGCCCAGCATGCAGCAATGTGTCTCTGCCAATTTCTTGAAGAATAACTGTGGATAGAGATCTGTGTACACTCCATGCTTAACTTCCTCACACCTGCCCTTAATAATGCGTCTGCCGTTAACGATGTCAGGGAAATTTCATTGGCATCCGTTTTTGACACTCCCTAATCCATGGCAATGGAACTGTGGTGGCTTTGTGGTTAAGAAGCTGAACTTGACAACTGGAAGGTTGGCAGGTCAGCAGTTAGAGACCCGAGTATTGCACAATTGAGTGTGCTCTCATCTCCGTCCCAGTTCCTGCCAACCTAGCAGTTCGAAAGCAAAAAATTGCAAATAGATAAATAGGTATCACTGGGGGGGGGGGGGGGGGAGATAACAGCATTCCATACAGTCTGGTGTTTAGTCATGCCTGCCAAATGTCCACAGAAATGTCTTCAGATGCAGATAGCACTGGCTCTTTGGCTATAAACAGAAAGGAGCACTGAACCCTAGAGTTGGATACGACTGGCTTTTGAGCAAGAGTGACCTTTAAGTAAAGGTAAAGGTTACCCTTGCTCAAATGCCAGTCATATCTGACTCTAGGGGTCGGTGTTCATCTGTTTCAAAACCGAAGAGTCAGTGCTGTCTGCTTCTGCAGATGTTCCATGGTCATGTCATGTGGCAGGCATGACTAGATACCGGAGTGCACAGAATGCTGTTTACCTTCCCACCGAAGTGGTCCCTATTTATCTACTTGCAATTTCTTCCTTTCGAACTGCTAGGTTGGCAGGAGCTGGGACAGAGACGGGTGCTCATTCCATCATGCAGTACTCGGGTTTGGAACAGCTGACCTTCCACCTCCCAGTCAGCGTCTTAACCACTTGAGCCCTAACAGCGACCTTTCCCTAAACCACGTTAGCTTTTGTTCTTGTTACCAGGAAAAAGTCCAAGAGATCTGGACATTTTTCGGAGGAGATGGAGGAGGAGGGGTGGATTTTACAAACCCAAGAACAGTCATTCCTGTTTGGCACATGGACTTTTTTAAAAATAAAAATAAAAATCTGTTGCACTGATTTTCAGAATCTGTCTCATGGGGAATTGTTTCCATAATAATTAGGTGAGGAATAGGGTTGTTAGGTCTCAGGTTTTCAGCTCAGGGTATTTCTGTGTTTCTCCAGTTCTCTGTGCAGGGAGATAAACTGCAGGGAAAGCTGCCCAGCAGGAAAATATAGATTATTGTGTTTGTGTTTCTACCCATCCCCAGCCAGCACCAGAGCCCCTGGCTCAACGCGGAGACATTAGCATCAAGAATGAACATTGATGCGTTTCAACGGAGAAAATAACTGCAGAGAGGAAGGCTGGTAGATATAACAAAACAGCAAATTAAACAAACGAGAAGGCTGTAAACCAAGTTTAACACTGGTTAATTTATGCATCTCTTGAATAGAAGTGCATCGATATTATATCGTGCTCAGAGCAATGAATTTTCAAGATGCTGAAAAGCTGCTAGCATGGGATGTTAATTTGCTGAGACAGATACATAGGGAAGAAGCAGACATTACAGATTTCCCATTATTAGAAGCAGAAATTCCTTACCTGCTGAAAGCATCTGAGTGAGCAGCAGAAGCTTTGCTCACCTCAACTAATTTGCAAACTAGCTTGGTTTGTTTTACTTTTTATGATTGGTCTACAAAATGTAAGGGTGGGATTTCCTAAATGGCAGAAGATTGTCAAAGTTACTTCTCTGGTATCCCTTACTGACTTGATTTCAGCTTTAATCACAGGCTTGTCTATGATGTTTAAAGAGCCCTGGTGGTGCAGTGGTTAAACTGCTGTACTGCAGCCAAAATGTTGTGAATTTGATCTTGATGGTGCTCCAGGTTGACTCGGTCTTCAGTCCTTCCATGCTTGGCAAAAGGAGTACCCAGCATGTTGGGGGTAAGGTAAAGGTAAAGATAAAGTTTTCCCTTGCTCTAAAGTCAATCGTATCCAACTCTAGGGTTCAGCGCTCACCTCTGTTTCATAGTTGAGAAGCCAGTGCTGTCTGCTATTGCAGACGTTTCCGTGGTCATGTGGCAGGCATGACTAGACACTGGAGTGCACGGAACACTGTTACCTTCCCACTGAAGTGGTCCCTATTTATCTACTTGCAATTTCTTGCTTTCGAACTGCTAGGTTGGCAGGAGCTGAGACAAAAATGGGAGCTCATTCCCTCCTGCAGTACTCGGGAATCGAACTGTTGACCTTCCGCCTCCCAGTCAGCATCTTAGCCAATTGAGCCACTGTAGTTTGTTGGGGGCAAAATGCTAATTAACTTGTGAACCACCCCAGAGAGTGTTATAATCACTGAGGAGTGGTATATAAGTGTAATTGCTCTTGCTAATGTTTCTTTTTTGGTTTGCAGTCCAACTTCTGTTGGAGCAGCCCTCTCTGTGGGCACGCACACCATCGCCCCAGCACAGAGGTCGCCCCGCCCTTTTGCCCAGCAGCCCAATGGGAGCGCTTCCCCTCTTCCCCCAGCACAGAGTTCACCCCACCCCTCTTCCTAGCAGGCCAATGGGAGTGCTTGCTCCCTCCTCCCAGAACAGAGTTCACCCCACCCTTTTGCCCAGCAGCCCAATGGGAACACCTGCTCCCTTCCCCCAGCACAGAGTTCACCCCACCCCTCTTGCCAGCAGCCCAATGGGAGTGCTTGCTCCCTCCTCCCAGCACAGAGTTCACCCCACCCTTTTGCCCAGCAGCCCAATGGGAACACCTGCTCCCTTCCCCCAGCACAGAGTTCACCCCACCCCTCTTGCCAGCAGCCCAATGGGAGCGCTTGCTCCCTCCTCCCAGCACAGAGTTTGCCCCGCCTCTCTGCAGCTCCGATGGCAGCCTGTTGAGCTTGGGCACTTGGTCTCTAAAAGGTGCGCCATCACTGTTATAAACCTTATCATGCTTACAAGGAAATGAAACTGCTTTGTGGAAGACAAGGAAAGGATTAATCCAGAACTAAAAGAGAGAGAGGAATAAAATAATATGTTGAAATGCCATCAGAGTCCTTCCTCTGAGCTAGGGTTTTCCCCAAAGTATTGCACACCTAAGTTCCAGCACTCCAGTTAAACTTGAAAATAAAGTGGATTAAGGATTCCAAAATGACAGATTATTCTTCCTGGGTATCAAGGGGTTCTTTTCAACCCATTCGCTTGGCGGCAGGCCCAGAAGGATTATTCACAGTGTAGGCTTTGATCAATGGGAACCGCAAACCAACCGGGCAGCCTCCAGCGAACCCGGGGCTGCAGCTTGAGAACAGGACAAAATGTGCCTCCTCAGCCACTGTCAACAGCTGGATGGGCCAGCCCCAGTTGCGGCTTAAAGAACCCGGGCCAGCCCCGGTTGTGGGTTAAAGAACCCTTTGTCCAGGCAAAACCAGTGCAGAGCCTGCATTCTTTTCTTCATGTAGGGATTAAAAGCCTGCGGGAAGCACTTCTCCCCTTTTTTTTGCCTTGTCACTGGTTTGCATTAAAAACAGCATGCATTAGTAAAGGGAAAGCTCAAAAGACAGTCGCAGCTGACTCTAGGGTTCAGTGCTCATCTCTGTTTATATCCAACAAAGCAGTGCTGTCTGCATCTGCAGACGTTTCCGTGGACACGTGGCAGGCATGCTGTTTACCTTCCCACCAAAATGGTACTTATTTATCTACTGCAATTTCTTGTTTCGAACTGCTAGGTTGGCAGGATCTGGAACAGAGATGGGAGCTCACTCTATCGTGCAGTACTCGGGTCTTGAACATAGACACTTACAGGAAAACACATCCCTGGACCAATCCCACTGAAACTTGCCACACACCAATCTTGGCCTGGCAAGATGGTCAAGGGTGTGTGTCACAAGCCCCATGGGTGGGTGTACGCCCCCCAAGTTGATCTGTTTCCCAATGATAGTTGCCCAATGAGTTGGCTGATGTCACCAGGAAGGTGACATCATCTGGGATTGTGACACCATTTGCCTTTCCTCTGAGCACAGCTGAAGTTTTCACAGTAGGTGCAAGACAAATGGGCATGTGAGTTCAGCACTGTGGGGGTCACAAGATGCAAAAGGGAGGTGCCGTGACCATCCACAAAGAAACGGTACGGGTGAGAGAAGAGAGAAATGGAAGACCCAAGCGAAGCCAGGTAACCAGCTAGTGAAGTTATAAGGGAAAAAATTGGAATAGAACTAATCTTAAACAACATACAGAGAGAACAAATAAAGTGTTTTGTGCATTTGGAGATAATGTCTTGGAATTCCATAACATACAAGACATATATGGAAAGAGGAGAAGGACAAAGAGTATGAGGCAGACCTGGATGAAGGGGGAGAGATACTGTAACATAAAAAAATTACAAGAACTCCAAACAACACCAGTGGAGGCCACTAGAAGTGTCAGAGCAAGAACCTTGTAAATTCATTGATACCTGAAGGGTTAGAAGGAGGAGAAGGAGAAGAAGACAAAGGAAGAAGAAGAGGAGGAGGAGGAGAAGATGATGATAACAGCAGCAGCAGATTTGGAATTGTGGTGGCAGAGGATAGGAAGAGGTAAATATCCCGTGAGCCCCTTCAGTATATTGATAACACTTTGGATGATCCAGAGTACCTTGTCTACAGATCTACAAGTAACATAGTTATCTGTATTTAGTTCCTTGGCGGAGGATAAAAAGTTCTGTAACTAGGAATTACAAAGTTACTTTCTAAGGAGTAACAACCAACACTTATATTATTTGGGTATAACAAATAATGCTTAGAAGTCACTTTTACAGGATTTGCTAAAACATGTTTATATGCATATTGGCAGAAATCTGCAAGTGTCATATCATTCCCTTTTTATTCCCAAGTGGCAAGGAACATATTATTTCAATCTGTCTTTTATATTTTTAGAATTATTTCTGAGATGCAATATCTCTGAGGGTTTCCCCACTATATTATTCTAGCCCATGGGTAACTAAAACAAAATGTGGTAATGATGGGCAACGTCAAAATCAGTTCGACAATGAGAGCAACGGCAGGCTGATTGCTAAGATGTAATGAGGATCACAGGGACTGCGGTGGCTAAGTGGTTAAGATGCTGAACTTGACAACTGGAAGGCAGCAGGTCAGCAGTTTGAGACTTGAGTACTGCATGACAGAGTGAGCTGCTGTTTCTGTCCAAGCTCCTGCCAACCTAGCAGTTCGAAAGGAAGAAATTGCAAGTAGATAAATAGGTACCACTTCAGTGTTCCGTGCACTCCGGTGTCTAGTCATGCCTGCCACATGACTATGGAAACATCTGCAGATGCAGACAGCACTGGCTCTTTGGCTGTAAATGGAGATGATCACTGAACCCTAGAGTCGGATATGACTGGCTTTTGAGCAAGGGTGACCCTTACCTTTAATAAGGATCGTAATATGTTAGTTTAAAAATACATCCTGCTCTTTTGTTGTTGTTGTTCAGTCACATAGTTGAACCTGACCCTTTGCGACCCCATGGACCACTGCACACCAGACACCCCTATCCTCCACCATCCTCCGCAGCTCTTCTCCCATTGTTTCAACAATGCAATCTAGCCATCGCATCCTCTGCCGCCCCTTCTCCTTTTGCCCTCGATCTTTCCCAGCATCAAGGCCTTCTCGAGTGAGTCTTCTCTTCTCATTTGATGTCCAAAGTACTTTAGCTTCATCTTCAATATTTGTCCTTCCAAGGAGCAGTCAGGGTTGATTTCTTTTAAAATTGACCTATTTGTTCTCTTTGCTGTCCAGGGGACTCTCAAAATTCTCCTCCAGCACCACATTTCCAAGGCGTCTATTCTTCTGCGCTCAGCCTTCCTCATGGTCCAGCTCTCACAGACATACATTACTACTGGGAACACCATTGCTTTGACTATGTGGACTTGTGTTGGCAGGGTGATGTCTCTACCTTTTTATTATGTTCCCCAGTTTCTCATACCTTTCTTCCCAAGAATTAATCATCTTTTTATTTCATGGCTGCAGTCACTTTCTGCAGTGATCTTGGATCCTAAGAAGGTAAAGTCTGTCATCTATTGTGCTATGCATCTAAGTAATCATTACCACAGTCTTGCAACGTAGGCTAGTACAGTATACAGGTAATTATTCTATGACTGAGGCATGAGCATAAAGCATTTCCTCTAGGCTTCAGTTCTGAGCTGCAAACAGATTTGGCCTTACTCAAAACTATCCTATCCTTTTCGTAGACACTGTGGTAGGCCAGTTCTCTCTGCTCTACACCTACAAAAACGTGGCCAAATGAGATCTTCATGCCATATAAAATTATAGTGCAGGGGTGACCACAACATGAATTCATCCAGCCCACACCGCCCTTGCCGCCCCTACGGGTGCATTTTACTTCAGCTTCCAGGAGTAGCAAGGGCGGCATTGGCCAGATGAATTAGTGTTGGGGGCCGGATCTGGCCCATGGCCCATAGTTTGGGCATCCTGGTTTCAGCAGAGAAAATGGCAGCCTAAATATCGAAGTTGCATTTTACTTCCTCCTCCGGTGGAAGGAACCACATGACCGGCCCATGGCCTGAAAAGTTTGGGCACCCCTGTTCTAGTGTAACTTTTTTTAAAAAAAGAGGAGAATGGTCTGGTTGAATGGCAAATTGCAAAGGAATTTGTAGAACAAAGATTTCTTTCATGCTGTACTCAGCAACAAAAATAGATCGCCACGCTATTTTTAGCCCAACCCAATGCCAGGGAAGAGTTTGCTGTAGTCTCTGCCAGTAGCAATAAATACACCTCGAAGACAGTCTGGCCGGTCTTGTAAACAATGATTTGCAATGAACTCTGGCTCTGTTCCCTTATTGCTGAAGAGGTTTCATTATGTATTCTCTAATTTCATAGTTGATAGCTCATAATATCAAGGTGTTTAGAGAAGGTGGGCGGAACAATACATCTCCCTCTCTCTCCTTTTTTCCAGCCCTGACTTCTAGTGAGCACAGACTTGTATAAATGGATTATCTCACAACATACAAGGAAAATGCTGTTTCCAAAAACAAAACAACACACACACATACACATTATACACACACCATGATCTCAGAAAAATGTTGAGAAAAGAAAAGTGAAGCTGAGAGATCCACTTTTCATACCAAGAAGCGATTCCCAAAAACTTGGTTTCTACATTCTTGCTTTCTACATTCATCTATTATCAAATGTGTTTTGTTTAGCTTCCCACTGTGTCGGGTACATCAGAAAAAGCCGTCCTGTTCTCGTCGCGAGTCGTTACCTAGGAAGGCATTCAAACATTGTACTCCTAATGCTCCATTTAGTAAAAAGAATGTTTTTCCCATTCAGAAATCACCTCCCAAAGATGCTCATTAACACAAAGTATAGAAGAACGAGCATATCAGAAGGAACACCAATCAGTTGTTCCATATCCGATCCCAACTGTCACTTCTTGACCCGCACACAGATTTCTCAGAAGAAGTGAGACATGGCACAATTTGTTGTGATCCACACAATCACAAGGAAAGTTTGCCTTGTGATGCCTGCAGCATTTTGAGGGTCCCAAAAGGTCCGACTCTAGGCGGTCAGTGCTTATCTCCGTTTTCAGCCAAATTGTCAATGCTGTCTGCATCTGCAGATGTTGTTCTGGTCATCATGTGGCAGGCATGACTAGATGCTGAAACACACAGAATTCTGTTACCTTTCATGCCAAAAGCGGTACTTATGTGCCTACTTAGAATTTCTTGCTTTCAAACTGCTAGGTTGGCAGGAGCTGGGACAGGCGACGGACGCTCACTCCGTCGCGCAGCACACGGGGATCAAACTGCTGGCCTTCCGACCTTCTGGTTGACAAGCTCAGCGTCTTAACCACTAACTTAACAGGGCAACCCCCATAATGGGGATGCACACATTTTCTTTCCTGAAATACAAAAAGCCTTGAGACTCAACAGGTGTCTGTGGCAAGATGGATTTCAGCCCATCGCCAGTCTTTGAGAAGTGCAGAATGGACATCTTTGCAGGGAGATGTGAAGACATCCATCCCTGTTCCTGAGTCTAGGAGAGACAGCCCGTTGACTACAAATCGTCCGCTGCTACAGAAGAATAACCTCAGTTCAGTTGCCCTTTGCTTCAGGATATACTTTTTATTTGCAGAGAGAGTAATGTAGCATGTTACAGCTGTAGTAATGTTCAATGTTTATGTCCCATAGCTGAGGTTAATGGTTGGATGGGAAACCTTTCACACTTAAATTAGGCAAAGAGAAGTGGTGGTGACAGTAGTGTTAGAGAAAGGAAGGAAAATGACGGTAGAGCATGGATTTAATCTCTACAACAGAAGGATACACATTTGAAGAGCAATCCTAACTCAGAGATATGCTGTCTGGAGGGGATTTGGAACGGGCACTTGAAGTCTCCCTAGCATGCTCATCAACACCGATAACCAAGCAGGTTAACTAACCTGACAACCTTTAGGACTAATGGTCTTGGGTGGTGAAATCCACAGGGAAGGATGATGGTCCCCAAGTGGATTAAATCCCACTTGAATCCATCTTGATGGAAGGCAGCAGCTTCATCAATACTGGCCTGGGGCTGAGGAGGACTTTGCGTGCCCAAAGGGCTCAGAAAGTGACTTGTGGAACTGGATCAGTGGTATGGGTGTCACACTGCGATGCAAAAAGGCAAATGGAAGACTGCTACATTATATTGTTCCCAGGACAATCTTCATGGCTGATTGCCATGATGACAGCCATTATTCGGAATCGGATATGGCACTTGCAAAAGAAGGAGTTACCTCTGACACCAATATAATTTTGCTTCTGCTGTCAAAATTATCCTTATGGTGTTTGATGTCAGAGATCTTCCACTAGAAGGATCTTTCAGGGCAGCTGCTTTGCTGGCTAAGATCCACAGGTAGAACCCAAAAATCGGAGTGTGGCGGAGAAAGGGTCCTGCAAGGGAGACCTTCACCTTACAGCCTTTTGAATAAAAAGGGAGGATTTTCTGTGAAGCTCTACTTTAGTGTAACTGTGTGGATTGCCGTGGATGGCTACGAACCCCTAGAGACATATAACCTCTTATCTCCATTTGCCCTTTAAGAGCCATATGGTGGATTACAGGCCAGGAGGGAAATGAACGAGGACACAGAAGCCCAAGGTGAAATGAAAAGGTAGGCAGCAGGAAACAATGCGCGCAAGCTCAGCAATGCTTGCCACAATGCTTTAAAGCAAATAACACAAAGACTATAAAATCCCAGTGGTTGCTGGTTGGCTACACGCAGATTTCTCCCTGACGGGTTAAATTATGAGTATTTTAAAACATTTTTGCACATTTCTGGACTTTCTCTGGAACAAATCTGCACGAGGCCTGCTCGTGTAAAAATTGTGTTTTGTGCAGAAATGCATTTCTAAAAAATTTCTATACCATGCTCCTGCCAGCCTACCAATTTGAAAGCAAGAAAGAGAACACAAGTAGATAAATAGGTACCACTTCGGTGGGAAAGGTAACAGTGTTCCATGCGCTTTGGGGGTCTAGTCATGCCTGTCACATGACCACAGAAATGTTTGCAGGTGCAGGCACCGCTGACTCTTTGGCTGTAAACGGAGATGATCACCAACCTAGAATCAGACAAGCCTGGCTTTCGTCGAGCAAGGCAGGGAGACCTTTACCTCAGTGTAACCTGGGAGTTGTTCCTATGTAGCAACAAAACCAACTAGTTGTTTTTCCGGCAAGGTCTCACATTTCATTGCTGGTTGACGTGGTAGAACGATATAAAGAGCAACCTTACTAGCTTGTTTCTTAATGCGCACCCATACATTGATTGCGAGAACGAACACATTTTGTCGAGTGTGAAATGAATAAAATGACATGAGAGCGGAAACTGCATGTCGTGAAAAGAAGAATAAAGCCTAATGTTTGTTTGAGTAAGTATGATTTTAGGCATGGGGTTATCAAAAGTCTGTGGCAGGTTTTGGGATCCTTTTTGAAACAGGATTCAGAAGGAATGGTCCCAGAATATCTTTGACCCAAATTCTGGGCTTCCTCTTCTAACTTTGGCAACAATTTTACATGACACATGCGATATTAAGAATGCATCTTGTATCTGTTGGGTTCCCTCCTTCCTTCCTCTACATTTTCTCTTAAAACTAAGTCGAAATATACAACAAGGCAGAAGGAAGGCATGCTTGTAACCTCCTGAAAATGTAGCTCTCCTACATTCCCCCTCAGGCTGATGGGTAGCGGTTGTGATGGGCCATGCCTGGTTGTATCCATCACCATACTTAATGAGACATGATTGATCTAAGCGGTTATGACACAACTGGAGTCCGGCTCTAACGTTGGCTCTTCCCATCTGGGGACTTGCCACTGGGCAATGAGGTGGGGGCGGGGGCAGGAGGAGGACTCCTGTCTTTCCAGATAAAGCTGCTTTTCAACAAAAGAGGAGCCCTCTTCCAACCCAAAGAAGACCTTCTTATCGACACACGAGTCCTTTGAGTTTTCTCAAGGGCAAGCGGACTTGGCGAGAAACACCACTTCCGACTCACTGAGCTCTAATTTATAATTGCACTTCATTAATAATTCTTTCTGAAAGGGATTCCAACCTCCCTCGGTGGCTGGAAACCAGGTTGCATGCAGCATTGCGAAGAATTAAGTGTATGTCAGGCAGGCGCATACCCACTAGGGACTGCCGGCTGCTGGATGGATAGAGCAATGCCTTCAACACTCCAGTATCTCTGCGCCTGCTTGTGAAAATTGCTCTGTTTGAAACCTGGGAGAACTACTGCCAACCTGGACAGTGTCTGAGCAATACAACACCAGGCAGATGCAGCCACTGTATTTTCACCAGTCTACTTGTAGCTGCTGAGAATTCTGTTGTTGTTCCTGGAATAATAATAATAATAATAATAATAATAATAATAATAATAATAATAATAATAATAATAATAATAATAATAATAATAATAATAATAATAATAATATTTAAACTTATATACCGCTTTCCGTTGTCAGCGACAAACTCAAAGCGGTTAACAACATATTCATAAAAATATTACAATATAAAAATAACAAAACAAAGCAAAAAACACTACCATAAATACATTAGCAAAATTCCAAAACCCACAACAGCATATCAATACAAAATCATATTACTATATCAAAAAATATCATATACAATACATGTTTAACATTTCAAATAATCCTTAAAAAGAAGCCAAAAACATTGCATAAAATTAAACTCAGACCCACCCACTTCCCTCCAGGCTTCTCATATGGCTTCTCATGTGTGTGAGGATTTCTATGTCTACTAAGGCAACTGTTGAATCTGAATCTCTTTCCACATTCCATGCGTTTATATGGTTTATCTCCTATATGCATTCTTTGATGTAAAGTTAGTGCACTATTCTCACTGAAGCTCTTTCCACATTCCATGCATTTGTATGGCTTCTCCCCACTGTCAGTTTTTCCATGTCTATAAAGGTGACTGCTTTGATTGAAGCTCTTTCCACACTCAATGCATTTATATGGTTTATCTCCTATATGCATTCTTTGATGTGAAGTTAGTGCACTATTCTCACTGATGCTCTTTCCACATTCCATGCATTTGTACGGCTTCTCCCCACTGTCAGTTTTTCCATGTCTATAAATAATACTTAAATTACCTGTATGTTGGTATCCTCTTGATGGTATTGCTCCATCTAAGATAAAGGTGAGAAGTAGCAGCAGACGCCGAGAGAACTAAACTACCGTATATGCTCGATTATAAGCCGAGGTACCTAAGCCGACAGAGTGAGCTCCCGTCTCTATCCGAGCTCCTTCCAACCTAGCAGTTCAAAAGCAAGAAAATGCAATTAGATAAATAGGTACCATTTAGGTGGGAAGATAAACAGCATTCTGCACACCCCTGTGTCTAGGCATGCCTGCCATATGTCCACGGAAACATCTGCAAACACAAACAGAGCTGGCTCTTTGGCTATAAACAGAGATAAGGACTGAACCCTTCGGATATGAATGGCTTTCGAGTGAGGGTGACCTTTACCTTTACTACCTAATTTTACCTAAGAAACCAGGAAAACTGATTGATTTGAGTGTAAGCGTTGGGGGGTAAATGCAGCAGCTACTAGTGAGTTTCAACATTCAAAATAAACCAGCCTCGTATGACCTGCGTTTTCGTTTTGGTCCAAGATTACCCATTTCTAACAGGAGAGGCCGGTTATGCCATGGGTGCCATGGGTGTAGGGGTAGGGGGGAGGATGTTTCGCTTGCTGTAGAAGTGCTCAAGGTTGGCTCTTCAGCCACCCAGATCACTTCTACATGAAAGCCCATTGCTGGCAGAAAAAATAATACTGCAATAAGGTCATGGCTGCAGCCATGATCCAGATCTAACAACTTCTACGGGTCAGGAAGTGGTTAACATTCAAAGGGATACTTGGATCTTGACCTGCTGACCTGCAGGCCTTCCAGTCATCAAGTTCAGCATCTTAATCACTACCGCAGTCCATCTTATGTATAGTATCCCAGAAAAGACTTTCCACAGCTCAGTTTGACGTCTCCCTGGTAGCTGAAAAGACTCAAGCCCTACTTAATGCTCCATACGGTTATCGCCAGCTTCCTCTCTGGTGCCTAATTTTCCATGACTGTTTCTCCATTTTCCAGCTGTTGGGAAAGATTAGAAATATATTTCATGATAGAAACGTAGAGCTAGAACCCTGGATGGGAAGAAATCAGCTGGAGATGTGGTTTGGAAAGAAAGTGACATGTGAGCTGTCTTATTCCCGCTCCGGCAGCGTCTTATCATCTTGCCTCCTCCTGCTGACACCAGTGATTTACAGTGAAAATTCAGCGGGAAAGTTGCCTAATCCAGCCTTCCCCAGCGTGATGTTTTGGACTCCAGCTCCCATTAACCCCAGCCAACATGTCCAACATTATGGCAGGCATTACAGTAGCTGGATTCTAGGGCTCTGTTCACACTGTGCCATAAGCTTTTTAATGAAACAATGTGCATAGTGACAGGATGCCTCAAACCTATGCCAGACATTAAGCTGCCAAAATAAAGCCACCTTCTTGGCTTCGTCATTGGCCAAAATGTTTCCGGATGTAATTGGCAGACCAGCAAATGAGCTGGATTCTGTATCTCTCCACATTCACACAGTGTGTCATTGTCTGTCAGAAGCCCCCACTTGAGCATGTTGGTCATACATTTAGGGACTTCAACCCTCAGCCTATTCGGGGTCCTCCAAGTGATGTAAGGGAGATTGAGTTCCTCAGCTATATCCTCATTTAATGTTGTCCCTTGCTCAGTGAACTCCTTCCTCCATCTTCTAATTTGATTTTGCTCTTGCGTACCCTCAAGAGTGTTTGTTCTAGTTGCCGTAAAGCTCTTCTTGGATCTCTTTTGGAGGACTTGAGGCTCATATTCAGAAGATGTTGAGGTTCCTTCTCTTGCTTAGTTCTTTTGGCATCTGCTGCTGCTTCTCTCCTCAGCTTAGGTGAAGTGTTACCAACAAGAGAATATTTTCTCAACTGGCATCCTGTCATTGTGCGCATTGTTTCATTAACAGCAAAATCAACTTTTTGTTAATGAAACAATGTGCACAGAGACAGGATACTGGCATAACTACCTGCAAATATTGGATTCTGTTTGACCGGGGGAAAATTGGATTCCCCCTCCCCACAATTTCTTTTCCTCATTAAATCGGCACTCGCCCTTTCTGGCTGACAAGCCCAACCTCCCACCGTGGTCCTCGGAGGAGAAGAGGCTGCAGCGAGCCCTGAGGCTAGTTTCGCATTATCACTGAAGTGATGAAATTAACAGTAGAAAAACATGATGGGTGAAGAGAACCAGAGGCCAAAATCTTTTATGCATGAGCCACAGACATGTTAAGCACAATTTAACCTTCTCCACTGTCTTGACTGGGAACGATCCATCCAAGTCAAAGGATATCTGTGAGTAAAAAGTTAATTTTTCTTTCTTTTTAAAAATTAGACAGTGCGATACTGGGACCATCTACTCAGAAGCAGTTTCAACTGAATGGGGTGGAAGCTACTTCCAGGTATGTTCCGGACTGTAGCTTTGAGCAGAATAAAATTTCAGTACTGTACATCATTTCAATATTCACACCAGTTTGTTGCTGTTGTATTTTTTCAGTCACACCAATACACTGTACCAAATTTGGTCATATTCTTCCTTCCAGAATAAATCATGTGGCCAAGTAAGTAAGTAAGTAAGTAAGTAAGTCCTTCCTTCCTTCAATTCATTTATTCCTTCAATTCCTTCAATTAATTAATTCATTCCTTCAATCAATCAATCAATCAATCAATCAATTAATTCCTTCCTTCCTTCCTTCCAGCTCAGGTTTCTGCAAGGTTGACAGGATCCCACGTTAGGTGGGATATCGATCCTTTCCAGAAGAAAGCAAGTTTGGATACAGCTATTGAAACCCAGCCATGAGTCACAACCAACGGTCTTAAAGGTATGTGAATTTTTTGGAATAGTAACCATGTTTGTCTGTGTTTCAAATCCACTTCATCAGACATTGAAATATATCAATTAGTCTTTAAAGTGCTATAGTGTTGTTGTTTGGTTTTGTTTATTCTCTGATATGCCTGAAAGGTATGCAATATATTTTACAGAGTAGTTATACCTTTGCCACACAGATGCACACCCAGGGAGTTTCCATGGCCGAATGGGGATTCAAATCCAAGTCTCCCGAGTCCTGATCTGTCACTTTATCCATTACACCCCACTGGTTGTGAGCAGATACAACAAATGAATGCATAAATATTTTATTTCAGCCTGCAAATGATAACATGGCAGAGGAAAGATCGCCAGATGGCAGAAGGGATGCTCGCCGGACAACCACAGAATTTTCTTTTCGAGGATTCAATCCATTATTTCCCCCAAACAATTTGGTTTTAAGAGCCACCAAAGTCACATAATATGTCTCACACATCTGCTGTGTGGCTTTCTGACAGACCTCCCAGAGATCATTTTATCCATGCAAAGGGCAATGGAAAATAGAACGAGGACAGGTTCTGAAGGACATTTTTGGCTTCAAGTCACTAGACAGATTTCTGGATTGCTAGACTGGATCCAATCTGATTACTCTAACAAAGGGGCTTGCAGTAAAATGTTACAGTATGCTGTGTCTTCAAACCAAACAACTTTTCTATTTTGCCCTCCACCTTAGGATCACCTGATTTTTTTCCAGACACATATCTGGCCAGTTGAAATTTTTGAAATGGCAGCGGTGTTAGTCTGTGCTAGGTTAATCTGGCCAGGTTATCCTGCTATGGTAATAGAGTAGACTGTACTTCCAGTGACTCAATGCCAATCATCAGGCAGTGGGTAACTAAACTGGCCACCCTGAGGACTGACGACTTGGGTGCCAAAGTCTACAGGGAAGGGTGATGGTCCCCAAGTGGATTAAATCCCACTTGAATCCATCTTGACGTAGGGCAGCAGCTTCATCAATACTGGCCTGGGGATGATGAGGATTTTGTGTGCCAAAAGGGCTCAGGACCAGAAAATGGTATGGGTGTCACACTGAGATGCAGAAGGCCTATAGATGACCACTGCATTATTCATTCATTCAAATTTATATTGTTCCCAGGACAATCTTCATGACTGATCGCCAAAGATGATAGCCAATATTTAGAATTGGATATGCCATTTGAAGAAGAGGAGGAGGAGGAGGAGGAGGAGGAGACAGGTCTGTTATGTTGCATTACCAAACCCCCTCCAAAGCATGCATTTGAGATCCCCAGTACTGGAAGCTGGTGCATTAAGCATGCAGTGTTCAAGTTGTCTCTAATGAAGCTTTATAAAGTCATACCCTGAACCACAGAATTTCTGGCTCAGATTGGGAAATGGCTATGAGATCCTCCCTGATAGATGTCCTAACCAGCTCTGCTTAAAGGCATCTAGCAAAGGAGACTCAATTGCCTGAAGTAGTATTGCATTCCCCCTGTTTAACATAGAGAAAGTTCTCATAATATTTAGTCCAAACCAGTATCCTTGCGGTTTTTGACCCCTTAGTTCCAGTTCTGCCTTCATGGTCAGGCGGAATAAGAGAGTTCTGTTTCCTTTCCAGTTTCCATGTTGTAAAAATAGCTGGAAATGTTTGCGTTTGATTTATTCAACTCTAACATTTGATTTGTTACACGATAAATGGCACTGAGCATAAGCTCAAACGCGCCCACAAAGAGCAAAACTATTGTTATGGTTGGTTTCTTAGCATGCCTTTCTTCAGAAACCAATGCAGAACATAACATTGTAGATAGATACATTCATTTGGTAAAATCTCCACCACACATCTACATCAGCTTGACATATATCCACTCATTAACCTCTCTATATACTTCATTAACAATCTGTGAATATTTTTAAACGGAAAGACAATCCACATTAAATTTTAAATCACATCACTTTGTACATGCTTTCTCTTAACACACATATTTTTGTAAGCAGTGTTCTCTGAAATACACAAAAATTTTGCACATTATTTCAGCACATTATTTTCTTTTTTTTTAAAGGTGAGAACTCCCTTATAAAAATCAGGAAAGTGTACAATCTAAAATAATGGTGTTTAAGTTGCACTTTAGTCCAGAAAGCACCAGTTTAGACTGGAACGCTTAAAAATGTAGAATAGGTGAACTCCCTGCCCCCAATCCTAGAGCCAACGATCTCCAGTGTAATTAATTTGTGAAATAGGGGGCTGTCTTCTTAGCTTATTGGCCTGCTGTTATTGAATATACTTTTATTCCATTCAACATACAAAATATCTCATACGGCAGCCTTTCAATGCGTCCTGCAGCTGAACATATCAAATTTGGAAGAAGTGTGTCATAACCGTTGTATTTCACATTCTGCTCTCTTCGCAGACTATAGAATCCAAACATACCAGCCAGGGTTGTTTATGTTCATCATCATTAGCTGTTTTTATTGTATGTGTTCTTCGAAGTTAATAAAAAAATTCAATTAAAAGAAACAAAACCGCCCCTGCCTGGAGGGTAAACATCTTAAAGTTCAGGAAAAACTTCAGGAAAACTTTGTGGTGGGAGGGGGGAGGAAATTCAGGCACTCACTTCTTGATTAGAAAGTTCATTAGGCAGTAAGTGAAGTTTCCTATTAACCAGATGATAGAAATGCTTCAGGCATAGTGGAAGATTCTCCTTTTCTTCTTCCTGTTATGGTACATGTTAACAAAGAAAGGCATTTAGGGATGCTGTGATAATGTGACAGAGAGTGTTTTTTTCCTTGAAGACACTGTTGTCTTATTGTTGTATTTGGTGCAGGAACAACAGAAACCAGCAGTAGTGGGGTTAAAGTTAAGTGATTCAGCTTTATTGAAGGTAAAACCCAACAGCCCTGAACAGGGGTAAAAAGGACTCTCATACATATATATATATATATATATATATATATATATATATATATATATATATATATATATATATATATATATATATATATATATATATATATATATATATATATATATATATATATATATATATATATATATATATATATATATATATATATATATACACACACACACACACACACACACACACACACACACACACACACACACAGAAGGTTGGACTACAACCCTACACTAATTGATTACAAGTTCCAACTGTGTAAGATAGCTAATGACCAGCACTTGACTTTTGCACTACTGGCCAAGATACAGATTAACTTAAAACAATAGCTCACACCTGAAGTGCTTTCTTCTTAAAGACACAACACTTATGAAGATCATGGTGGCTCAGTGGTTAAGATGTTAGCTGGAAGGCTGGCAAATCAGTTCAGGACCTGGGTACTGCATGATGGTTTGAGCATCCATCTCTGTCTCAGCTCTTGGGGATGCCTTATTCAGAGTGGAGTTTCTCCAACAAAAATCCTTCCAACCCAGGATAATTTCTGACATGAAATTATTATTATACCTGCTTTTGAGCCCTGCCATAGGATTATGCGGCTTACCATCATTCCCAGAAACCCCTGGTGGGTGGGAGCTGAGAGTTGATCCACAGCTGTTTGCTTGAAGGTGTTGCTTCTTCTTCTTGGCTTTAGCATTGACCAAACTTATGTCCTCATTAGTACATGATTTTCTTAGTACTCGGCAGACCAGTAAATGAGCTGGATTCTGTATCGCTCCTCATTCACACAGTGTGTCCTTGTCCACCAGCAGCCCCCACCTGAGCATGTTAGTCTTACATTTAGACACTCCAACGGTCAGCCTATTCATGGTCCTCTAAATGACTGAGGAGGCCGAGTTACTCAGCTATATCCTCATTTAATGTTGTTCCTTGTCCAGTGAACTCCTTCCTCTATCTTCTAATTTGGTTTTGCTCTTGTGTACCCTCAAGAGTGTTTGTTCCTACCATAAAGCTCTTCCTGGATCTGAGTTGGAGAACTTGAGGCTCATATCCATTCAGAGGATGTTGAGGGTCATTCTCTTGCTTAGTTCTCTCTCCGTCCACTGCTACTTCTCTTCTGATCTTAGGTGGAGAGATACCAACAAGAGGGTATATTTTCTCAACTGGTATAGGTTTGAGACATACTGTCACTCTACGCATGGCTTTGTTAATAGCAATGTCAAGTTGTTTTGTACTCTGTAATGGAGCAGCATACTCTGATGCTCAGGGACATAGCTGATCTATGCTGAGTGGATGGTTGAGTTCCCCATGTATAGTTTGCCAATGTCCTGTAGCTGTTGCTGAAATTATTTTTCTCCAGCAGCCATTCCTCTGTCTCATATCCTGATGTATTTTTGTTGGCTGTATTTTGTTGTATTATTGACTGACTGATCGATTTAAATACTCCTGCCCTGTATTGCCAAATCTCTTCTGCCAGACTATGGGCAGACTATGGACTATCTCGTTGTTCTGTGCAGGACAATGACAATAAAGATCTATCTATCTATCTATCTATCTATCTATCTATCTATCTATCTATCTATCTATCTATCTATCTATCTATCTATCAAAACAACTTAAAACAATTCTAAAACAATTTGAAACACTTCTTCACAGTTAATCAAAACATAAGCCTAAACATCTCAGGACCATATGAGTCATTCCCACAGAGGAGTGTGTGTGTGGGGGTCCTCATGAGATCTTGGTGCTCAGACATGAAGCGGTGCTTCTTCCTATGTTGAGGTCACCCCAAAACTGTTCAAAGGTCTGCTGTAGGGGATGATGGGAAATGCAGTCCTCCACATCTGGAGACCCCAGTTTGGGTCTAAGCCAGTGATGTGCCAGCCTCAACAGGCTGCAGTCTGATCTGCAGAGAGTTGGGGCAAACTCTGTGCTGGGGGGAGGGCGGAGGTGCTCCCATTGGGCTGCTGGGCAGAGGGGCAGGGTGAACTCTGTGCTGGGGGAGAAGAAGGAAACGCTCCCATTAGACTGCTGGGCAGAAGGGAGGAATGAATTCTGTGGTGGTGGAGAGAGAAAGCGTGCCCATTGGGCTGCTGGGCAAAGGGGCAGGGTGAACTCTTTGCTGGGGCGACAACATGCATTCCCACAGAGAGGGCTCTGAGTGTCCCCTCTGGCATGTGTGCCATAGGTTTGCCTCCTCTGGTCTAAGCTAACAGTGCTTTGTTCCTGGAACTGTTGGCACAATGCCTTTTCACATCTTGAAGAAATCACACTCTCAGTCCTGGTTGAGAAGCCAAACTCTGAACTCTCGTGCAAGATAGTATTTTGGCAGGAGTTTTTATCTGCTAATGCACAGCATCTGCAGCTCCAGCATCGAAGGCGTTTGATGTTCAAGAGGCTTGAAATGCACTTTGCCAAGTCAAACGTTGACTGAAGGATGACCTTCTGGAGCTGTGCCAGATCTAAGAGCCAGCGATAAAGACCGTGGCGAGGGCTTCACAGGACTTGGTTTCCACCAGCAGACGGGGAAAGCAGGCGCACTGGTGAACTAATTGGCTGTCAGAAAGGGAGGCACTGGGGTTATTTCACGAAACCATTGTGAAAGAAGGCTTTCCCCGAGATCATTTCTGATTCAGAGTGAAATCACACAGTAGACGCACAAAGCGGTGGGTGGTCGAAATCAATTGGTGTTGCAGAGAGGTGATCCTGGGGGAAATTTGTACATGAGCAATTATACTTGTAAAGAAAATTTGCCCCAATGACCAATCACAAAACAGAGCAAGCTTGATTTACAATGTGTGCGAGGTGTGAAACGTTTGGAATGCGGTGGCTCAAGTGGTTAAGGTGCTGAACTTGACAACGGGAAGGTTGGAGTTCAATTCCTGAGTACTGCATGACAGTGTGAGCTCACGTCTCTGCCCCAGCTCCTGCCAAACTGTTCAAAAGTAAGAAACTGCAAGTAGATAAATAGGGACCACTTCAATGGGAAGGAAAACAGCGTTCCATGCACTCCAATGTTGAGGCATGCTTGCCACATGTCCACAGAAATATCTGCAGAGGTGGACAGCACTGGCTCTTTGGCTATAAACAGAGATGAGCACTGAACCCTAGAGTCAGATATGACTGACTTTCAAGCAAGGGCAACCTTTACCTTTACCTAACCTTTTCTTGTGGGTAACCACTGTAGTGGTTTAGTGGCTAAGATGCTGGACTTGATGACTGGAAAGTCAGCAGGTCAGCAGTGTGAGACCTGAGTGCTTCATGACGGAGTGAGCTCCGTCTGCCACTATGGGGACTGAGGTGGCTTAGTGGTTAAGACGCTGAGCTTGAAAACCAAAAGGTTGGTAAATTAGTAGTTCGAGACCCGAGTGCTGCACAACAGAGTGAACTCTGTTTCTGTCCCAGCTCCTGCCAGCCTCGCAGTTCGAAAGCATGAAATTGCAAGTAGAGAAATTGGTACTGCTTTGACGGGAAAGGTAACAGCATTCTGTGTGCTCCAGTGTCTAGCCATGGCTGGCACTTGACCACAGAAACCACAGTAAATGCAGACAGTGCTGGCTCTTTGACTCTAAACGGAAATGAGCACTGGCTCCTAGAGTCGGATATGACTGGCTTTTGAGCAAGGGAGACCTCTCTTGTAATGATGGGCTGCCGGTAATATGTTGTATTAGACTTCATTGTGAGAGATTCAGGGGTGTAGGATGGCCTGGGGAGGTCTAGAACAGGGGGGTTCTGTTGTGTCCAAACGTTTATTAACTTATATTGCTTAAGTTGCATTCACCATTGAGTCTTTGCTGTAATTGCGCACCCTTTCTGTAAGGCACTTTATTCATATGTTTCCAATGTACTCTGATTGGTTTACACAGGTTTCCCGTGTTAAGTAAAAGCCCGGGCAAATGTATCACTGTAACTGCCGTTCTGTTTGTATATAAGTTGCCACCTCATCCATGTTTTCCCCAGTCCGAAATGAGCTGTAATAAATGACATGTTGGTTAACCCCCAATCTGCTGTTGCATTGCAATTAATAACAGGTTCTCAACCTTTTAAAGCTGCGGGCTGGACCACGCCCCCTCAGACAGCTAGGCGGGCCAGACTGGTGGTTTCCCCCACCATAAACGCTGCTGTAAAATGCATCCACAGCTGTGGCAAACGCATTTATGATAGCCGTGGGTGCATTTACGGCTGTTGTAAAAGAATCCGCTTCTGGTGGCGTCGATGTCGACATGGGCCACATGAAATGGTGCCGTGGGCCAGCCCACAGGCAGTAGGTTGAGAACCCCTGCTCTACAACAATCACCACTGCCTCTATCCTTAGCTTGTGGAAGCTGAAAAGTCAAGATCTGGAGCGACGACTCAGACGTGGCTACTGTTAGATATTAGATGAGTCTGAATTTAAAGTTAAGCGTGCCCTACCCTGCCAATGTGCAACTGATGGAAACAAACTCCACAAAGGCTCAAAGAAGCAGCCGAGCCTTCCGCGTTGATGAGGGTCCTTTCTCCAGTCTTTCTCATGGTAGTTTTATGGATGCACACTCCATTCCCATTAGTGACAGAGTTGTACTAGCGGGAGCCTAGAGGCAAAGAATTACTAGTGGGCAGTTTAATCAGAAGGAAAGGAGGGAAAATAAAATCAATGTAGCATGCTCTAGATTTGGGCATTCTGCATTGGCAGAGGTTTTGTACATCTTTGTTGTGCAAACTGGGGGGTCTTGCTTATGTTAATATCTCAGGAAGAAAAGGTTATCCAGACCGATATCTACAGTTCTAAGTGCATAAATGGCCCCCCTGGCTCCCTCCACTGTCGGAATCAGCAGTCTTTGGCATCATCATTCTCCTTCTCTATGGCCCATAGCTGTCAAGTATCCCTTATTGGCTGGGAAAACCTCTTATTATACGCTCTTTCCCGACGTCATCCCTTATTAATTAGACTGCAATGCCTATTGCCACCATTGGAGGGCAGCACCGGATAAGCTGTCAAGTATCCCTTATTTGCCAGGAAATTTCCCTTATTTCCAAATCCAAAACTTGACAGGCATGCTATGGCCAATAGCAGTGTCTGTGGTATCATCACCACCACCATGCGTCCCCTGAACGGAGTTTCTCCAGCAAAAATCCTTTCAACCCAGAATAATTTCTGACATGATGAAACAACAACAACAACAACAACAACAACAACAACAGATCATTTGATCCAGGAGTTCTCAATCCTTTTAAGCCAGGGGCCGCGTCACGCTCCTTCAGACAGCTTTGGGGGCCGGATAGTCATTTTGCCCTTCCTCCACCACATGGCACTTCTGGGTGTGGTGGAGGCAGTAGGGGGTCCACGTGAAATGGTGCCACAGGCTGCATTCGGCCCATGGGCTGCAGGTTGAGAATCCCTGATCTGACCAGTGGATGTAGCACAAATTTCACAAAGAGAAGATTTGCAACGCCGTGATGACAAAGTGGCAGAAATTATTAACTGGAAACTTTGTCAAACGTTTGGACTTGAAGACGATAAATATTATTGGGAACCTCAGGTAGAGAAAGTTTTGGAAAATGAGAGGGTCAAAAGATCCTGCGGGACTTTAAAATTTAAAACTGATCGACATCTGACTAACAAAACACCTGATATAACTGTTGTGAAAAAGAAGAAGACATAGTTTATTGACATTGCTATACCAGGAGGCAGGAATTGAGGAGAAACAACTGGAGAATATCACAAAATATCGTGACTTGCTGATGTTTCCATGGTCATGTGGCAGGCATGACTAGACGCCGGAGTGCATTTATCAGCCTTCCTTCCAACGTCACTTCTTCAGCCTTTCAAACCTGAGCAAAGTTGTTCCTTCTGCCATCTGCTGCATCGGCAGGTTCCCCATAACACACCTTGAGAGTCAGGGTGGAATGGGACTATAACGGGTTGCCTTTGCCCTTTCCAAGCTAGAGTAGCAGCAAAATCAGAGTAATCGGGTGTCCAGTATGGTGCCTTAGGGACGGCAACAGGTAAAGGTCACCCTTGTTCGAGAGCCATCCATGTCTGACTCTAGGGTTCAGTGCTCATCTCCGTTATCAGCCAAAGAGCCAGTGCTGTCTGTGTCTGCAGACATTTCCAGAGCACATGGAACACTGTTACCTTTCCTGCCAAAGTGGTGCCTATTTACCAGCCTGCAATTTCTTGCTTTCGAACTGCTATGTTGGCAGGAGCTGGTTCAGCAACAGAGTGCACTCCGTTGTGCAGCACTCAGGTCTCGAACTACTAATTTACCAACCGTCTGGTTTTCAATCTCGGCGTCTTAACCACTAAGCCACCTCAGTCCCCATAATGCCAGGCAAGACAAGCTGGCAAAAAAAGGGTGGTGGTGGTGGTGGTTTCCAAACTGGCACAATTCCTGTCAGTTGAAGTGATTGTATGCGCAGTAGCGTTGTACCACAGGCACATAAGCATACATTGAGCTTTCTCTCCTGACATGATCAATATAACAGGGAGATCCCCCCCCCCTTCCCAGTGTCATTTATTTTTAATGCTTAGCGTTCAGGGAAGAAGCTGTAACCCAGACCAGGCACTCAATGAACAATTTATCTTGTCTGGGAACAAATTAACCGAAGTAAGCAATTAGTGGAGCAGCTGAACCAGCTTTCAAGACTCAGTTTCCTTCTCCCTCTCCCCCCACTCCCTCTCTTGCCTTGTCTCTCATACAATATTATGTATTATTAGTGTATTATGTCTTATTAGAGCCGTCACCGCCCTTTGTAGACATGCACAAGACGACTATTACTCGTGAGAGCCATGGCGGCGCGGCGAGCTCGTGCGGATGACGGTGGCCACAGGAATTTTTCTCCGTCTATGAGACGCTGCCTAAGTGGCGTGTTAGCATAATCTACATGCTTTGTGCGTGCCTCTACAACACAGCTTGTCTTTCTGAGCAGATTAAAGTAATAAAGACATTTGGGTTTCTGGGCTAAGTTAGTTCTCCCTCCCCTTCCTCACATCGACACCCGAAGGAGTGTGGAATAATGCAGTAGTCTGAAAACAATCCCAGAGGCTGAGAAAATTCACCGCACAGAGTGGGTAACAGCCAGATGGGTGGTATAGAAATTCAATAATATATAAATCAATCTATATCTATAAAACAGAAATCTATGTTTGGCTCCCACACACCTGGACCGATCCCACTGAAATGTGGCACTTATGTACCTTGGGCTGGCGAGATCAGCACTGCGGGGGTCACGAGCCCTATGGGGAGCATATGCCCCCCAAATTGCATCCCAAATGAGCCCCAAAGTAGTGTAGTGGAGCCAGGCCACTGGAGGGTCAAAGTCCAATGACTTTTTGACCAGCAGGGTGGCCAAATTACGGCCCATGATGCCAAATCATCCGGCCCATGCCACCTGCGCCACTACCAGAAGCAGATGTGTCCCGTCCCGTGCATGCGCAAATGCACCCATACAAACACTGCTGTAAATGCACCCGTGGCAGTCGTAAATGTGTTTACGAGAGTCGCGGATGCGTTTTACAGCAGGAGGAACCACGTGACCGGCCCACTCGACCAAGTGACCTGCCTGTGCAATGAAAAGTTTGGGAACCCCTGGTCTATGACATCTCCCATTCCTGCTGCTCCTCCGTTTCTCTGTTCTCTTTGAGCTTACATAACGTAAAGGTCACCCTTCCTCAAAAGCTAGTCGTATCCGACTCTAGGGTTCAGTGCTCATCTCTGTTTATAGCCAAAGAGCCAGTGCTGTCTGAGTCTGCAAACGTTTCTGTGGACATGTGGCAAGCACGTCTAGACACCTGAGTGCACGGAACACTGTTTATCTTCCCACTGAAGTTGTACTTATTTATCTACTTGCAATTTCTTGCTTTCAAACTGCTAGGTTGGCAGGAGCTGGGACAAAGACAAGAGCTCACTCCATTGCGCAGCACTCAGGTCTTGAACTGCTGACCTGCCACCTTCCAGTCATCAAGTTCAGCGTATTAACCACTAAGCCACTGCAGTCCCTACTTTGAGCTTACTTTATGGTAATTATCACAACGGGCAGAAAAGATTATAGGTTTGCTGTAAGTAATCCCTGTTGCATTTGATCAGGGCCTGGCAATTGAGAGCTATTAGCTTTACCAAAGACCTGCTCTTCATTTTATTTATTTATTTATTTATTGTTTGTTATTTCTATACCGCCCACTCAGCTAAAGCCGACTCCGGGCGGTTCATCTGTTGACACAGACTGACCCCATTCTCCCACATTTATTTATTTATTGTATTTATATCCAATAAATAATCAATAGATAATTGCAATAAGTGCAAGCGCACTATTCTGAAAGGTGACTTTGTGATTATGTTACTTAAAAACCTCACCGTGATTTCCCCCTACTATACTTTAAAATAAAACCAGCTTCCTGCTGTTTCCAAAGGACTCGGGAGCAATGACTTTAATGTGCTCTTGGATTTACATATTATATATATATAATATGCTCCTTAATGTGCTCTTGGATTTACATATTTTATATATATATATATATATATATATATATATATATATATATATATATATATATATATATATATATATATATATATATATATATATATATATATATATATATATATATATATATATATATATATATATATATATATATATATATATATATATATAATTTGTAATGCAAATTCTGGATCTTTTCAACCTTGATGATAAATCAGGTAATGCTATAGGTTGCATTTCTGCTGCAATTAAATTTAACAGGCATATGCCTTGCGCTCTGAACAAGGGAAAATGCAGGCCTTGATTAATAAGCACCGAGCCAAGGCTGTTCGCAGCCATTTGGCCTTCCATGATCTCCCTTCCTTTGCAGAAAAGAGATTTTTTAAAACAAAATAAAAAGACTCAGCCAACAATTTCACCGCACTGAGTTGGCAAATAGCAGGTTTTTTTTTTTTGATGAGGCAGTAACCTATCGCATCGTACAAGAATGGCCTTTGCCAGAGGTTCCCATCCTAAGGCTTGTGGGCAGGATCCGGCCCACAGCACCATTCCATGCGGCTCCCCCACTCCTCCAAGGGCATTCAAGAAACAAAATGGCCACCCCTTTGGAGCTGTTGGGACAAAATGGCCACCCCCATCTTGCAGGCAGTGCAAAATGGTTGTCTGGCCCTTGAAGCTGATTAAGAGAGCGTGACCCAGCTTGAAAAGGTTGGGAACCCCTGGTCTTTGCATTCAACATGATTTAAGTCAAAAAATGACAAAAACCCAGTACTATACAGTCAACCCTCACATAACAACGCGTTCGGAAAGCATCATTTTCGCTTAACAACACGTCGTTATGCACCACATGTTCTCCCACATAACAACGTTTTTAGTGTTGTTGTCCGGACAACAACGCTAAAATAACCGTCATTATCCGGACAAAAACGTCGTTATGCGGGAAACTCCATAGAAACAAAAATCGCTTAGCAATGCTACTCGGAGAACCAAGTAACGTCGTTATGCGAGGGTCTACTGTATGTATAATGCCACCTTGATTATGATTAATCAATGCATGAATGTGCTCTGGGCTCGTATTAATAAAGTCTATCCCAGAGGGTGGTGAAATAACTTGTGTCTGATGCTGCAAGAAAAAATAAAATAAAATAAAATAAAATTGTTGCCTTGTACTTGAATTGTTATATGTTAGTCGGCAGCCAAAAGAAACTATTCCTTCCCACAATACAAAGTTAAACTACGGTATTTGCTCCCATAAGATGTAGCAGTGGCCACATGTTTGGGCAACTTTGAAATAGGACAAGATGTACATATCTCCCTCTTCTCTCTGTTTGTCTGAATGTTTAGAAAGATGCCCAAGTATTTGCCATTTTAGGGGATCAGGCTACACTACAACGTGTCTGTCTGTCTGAAGGAAGGAAGGAAGCAAGCAAACAGTGGTGGGCATCAGCAGATTTGCACCAGTTCGCCAGAACCGGAAGCAGAAATTCTGGCTGGCCCCACCCATCCAAGTTTTGAAATAAAGTAGTCCTAATCCTGCCAACCTAGCAGTTCGAAAGCAAGAAATTGCAAGTAGATAAATAGGGACCACTTCGGTGGGAAGGTAACAGCGTTCCGTGCGTTTCGGTGTCAAGTCATGCCTGCCACATGACCACGGAAACGTCTGCAGCAGCAGACAGCGCTGGCTCTTCGGCTTTGAAACAGAGATGAGCACTGCACCCTAGAGTCGGATACAACTGGATTTTGAGCAAGGGAAACTTTTACCTTTAATTCTTTCGAACTGCTGGGACAAAGACGGGAGCTCATCCCGTCCTGCAGTACTCGGGAATCGAACTGCTGACCTTCCGCCTCCCAGTCAGCGTCTTAGCCACTTGAGCTACTGCTCAATTGAAAGTAGATAAATAGAGACCACTTCAGTGGGAAGGTAACAGCATTCCGTGCGCTCCGGTGTCTAATCATGCCTGCCACATGACCACGGAAATGTCTGCTGAAGCAGACAGCGCTGGCTCTTTGGCTTTGAAACAGAGATGAGCACTGAACCCTAGAGTCAGATACGACTGGCTTTCGAATAAGGGAAACCTTTACCTTTACCTTTACTAGTCCTAATTCGGGTGCAACGCAGGGCTGTCCCCTGGCTGCGCCCACAGTGTGGTAGTAAATTTTTTTGGAGCCCACCACTGGATGGATGGATGGATGGAAGGAAGGAAGAAAGAAAGAAAGAAAGAAAGAAAGAAGCTTTTTAGTTATGTGGATGCAAGTCTTGGTGGAAAGTGTCGGACGGAGAGAGGGAGAGGCTGACGAATGGATCAGCTGGAAATGAAAGTGGAGTTCTTTTCTAATTGAGGAGCCTTCTGTGACATTTCAGATGAATGGAGGCCCTTTGATACTTTCAGTCTTTACACCACTTACGTTTCAAACCAACCACCCCCACCCCCACCACGGCAATCAGCTGGTAAGGCTGATGTATATGGCCACAAGCTTTTGTCACGGATAGGAAAGAGGGTCCTGTTTCCTTCAACTGGGAGCCAAAAGTTGCCCTGGGGAGAAATATGTCAAGCTGTGGCAAAGAATTTCTTTTGTAAGCAGCATTTGGGGGGGTGTTTCTCTGTGTCTCTCTGTGTGTTTGCGGTGGGTGGGTGGAATTACTACAGTTTTCATCATCTCACAGCTAGTACTGTATAGCCACGCTGTATAGCCCCGGACGAAGAGCGGCATGCCAGTTCCCCTCTTCCCCTCGCTGTGCCGCTAATCAATAACCCCCAGCAAGGCCGGGCAATCAGCTAGTATGTACAGTCAGCTAGTAGAGGTAGCAGTTTGATACCAGTTCAGTGGAATTTGTAGTTTTGGTGGACTGCAGTGGTGTAGTGTTTAAGACGCTGGACTTGATGACTGGAAGGTCAGTGGGTCAGCAGTTCAAGACCCGAGTACTTCACGACAGAGTGAGCTCCCGTCATCTGCCCCAGCTCCTGCCAGCCTAGCAGTTCAAAAGCAAGAAATTGCAAGCACAGTAGATAAATAGGGACCTCTTCAGTGGGAAGGTAAAGAGTGTCCTGCGTGCTCTGGTGTTTAGTCATGCCTGCCACATGTCCATGGAAATGTCTGCAGATGCAGACAGCGCTAGCTCTTTGGCTGTAAAAGAGATGAGCATCAAACCCTAGAGTTGGATACGACTGGCTTTTGAGCAAGAGCGATGTTTACTTGCAAGACTTAAACTACTCTGTTGGAGATAACTGCTCATTGGACCCCTCTGAGCAGATATTATGAAAAAGCTTCCTGTTCTATGTAGACATTTCTCCAGCACCAAGGTCTTCCTGAGCTAGGGTGTAGTCCTGGATTGTTTAGCTAGTCTTTTTCCTCTCCTTCTCCAGTTCCGATGTCCGTTCTGATCGATAGTGGAGCCTACAGTCATCAGGGCATAGATAAAGGTGCCCAAACTACAGCCTGTGGGCCGAATCCAGCCCCCAAACCCAATTCATCCAGCCCGTACTGCCCTCGTCGCTCCCAGAAGCAGAAGTAAAACACGCCGAAGCTGCTAGATTGGCAGGAGCTGGGACAGACAATGGGCACTCATGCTGTCATGCGGCACTCGGGTCTCAAACTGCTGATCAGCTGACCTT
Source organism: Bradypodion ventrale (assembly GCA_035047345.1). Taxonomy (NCBI): domain Eukaryota; kingdom Metazoa; phylum Chordata; class Lepidosauria; order Squamata; family Chamaeleonidae; genus Bradypodion; species Bradypodion ventrale. The sequence goes on along the minus strand of JAWDJE010000006.1, from coordinate 132,069,493 downwards.
CCAGTCATCAAGCTCAGCATCTTAACCACCAAGCCACCATGGCCCCTTCTACTTTGATATACTTATATTAATGCATAAAGCAGTTTGCACAGGCTGATTTTGTGGCATGGAGCAGGATACATCTTTAGAATTAGTGGTTTTTTAAAAAACTTCTAACTAATTAGGAATTTCAGGAGTCACTGCTCAGCAATAAAAGGTAAAGGTTTCCCTTGCTCCAAAGCCAGTCGTATCCGACTCTAGGGTGCAGTGCTCATCTCTGTTTCAAAGCCGAAGAGCCAGCGCTGTCTGCTTCTGCAGACGTTTCCATGGCCATGTGGCAGACATGACTAGACACCAGAGCACACGGTACGCTGTTACCTTTCCTGCTGAAGTGGTACCTATCTATCTACTTGGAATTTCTTCTTTTCAAACTGCTAGGTTGGCAGGAGTGGGGACAGATGACAGGAGCTCGCTCCGTCATGCAGCACTTGGGTCTCAAACCGCTGACCTGCCAACTGTCTGGTATTGCACCTAGCCTGCTACACTCTGCTATCTTCAGTGCTACAAATGCTTAGAGAATTCAAGACCTGCAGATCCCAGAAAGTTTCAGCCAAATTTTGCCAGATCTACCCCTACGATGGGTTCTCTCCTGATCTGCTCCTGATCCTTCCACTGAGCCCTGGACAGGCGGCCAACATTTGTTAAATCCAATGGCATAACATCTTTGGTGCCCAAAGTGTGAAATCTAAAGCGGACTTCTCATGTGCCCGCTCTATTACACCACCCTGGTGTGCAAACTCTTACTGCATTTCTGCCTCTTTTATCTCAGATAAAGTGTACAAGCCATGGACAGCAATGGCATCGATAACAAAACAGAAACTCTCAATTCCAGCGGGTCGAAATAAATATAATAGCAGCCCAAGCTGCTTCCGAGTGGCATTTACTTATCTCCACCCCTGGAGACAAAGAAGAGAAAAGAATCCAATAATCATGCACGGTGGGTGGTTAGCTTTGGTCCAAAGGGCCCAGCCAGCTGTTCTATAAAGGGATTTATTGGGGCTAAAAGTAAGGACCCTTGCTGCAAACCGATTCTGGTTAAATGTGCCCCAGCATAGCGAAGAATCGAGCAGTTTTGAAGCTACACAAGAGAAGCCCAGTAGGTGCCCAAGTTATATCTATTACCAAATCAGCAATATCAATTACACCAGAGCTTCCATCAAAATAAAGCCCATTGACTGCCTTGACAAAATGGGGTGAATAAGGGGATCAGCAACAGAAGTTTGGGCACCAACGGTAAGCCATACAGAAGGCCCTGGAGGTCTTCATTCAGCCCTTAGGCCAGGGGTTCCCAACCTTTTCAAGCCAGGGGCCAGGTCACAGTCTCTCAGTCACCTTTGAACGCCGGGTGGCTATTTTGCCCTGCCTGCACAAACGGGTTGGCCATTTTGTCCCAACAGCTTCAAAGGAGTGGGCATTTTGTTTTTCAAATGCCCTTGGAGGGCTGGGGAGGCACATGAAATGGCGCTAGGGGCCAGATCCAGCCCACGGGCCTTAGGTTGGAGTGGGAGCCCTTGTCTTGATTTGATTTATTGGAGTTGTATGCTGGCCAACTCAACTACGTGGCTCAGGGCGGCTAACAGCAATCACAATACATCTAATAATGCAATGCCATAGAATATAATGGAATACAGTACAACAAAACACCAGTGTACATCATAAGAAATTGCAAAAACGTTGCAAAAAACATTGCAAAAGCAGCTACCGGCCCTCCGCAACTGTAGCCGCTTCCCCTCAGGCTAGACGGGCGACAGATGGGGGGTCTGGTGGCAGCAGCGACGTAGTTCCTGTAACCGCCAGCATCCTCCGGCATCCTCTTCCCTCCAGCTGGACCATAGCTGTTGCCTCTTCCCCTCTGGTCGGGCAGGCAATGGATGGAGGTCCGGGGTGGTGGTGGTGGTGGTGGTCAGTGGCACAGTTTTTATCGGCTGCCAGCGGGGTTGTGGTGGTTCAGAGGTTAAGGCGCTGAACTTGACGACAAGAAGGTCGGTAGGCGAGCAGTTCAAGACCCGAGTGCTGCGTGACGGAATGAGCTCCCACTGTCTGTCCCATCTCCTGCTAACCTAGCAGTTCGAAAACAAGAAATTGTAAATAGATAAATAGGTAGTGCTTCGGCGTGAAAGGTAATAGTGTTTTGTGTGCCCAGCATCTAGTCATTCCTGCAACATGACCACGGAAACATCTGCAAACTCAGACAGCTCCTGGGTTGTAAACAGAGATTAGCCCCACCTTCTAGAGCTGGACACGTTTGGCTTTCGAGCAAAGGAGACTTTTACCTTTATCAGTAGATTTATAATACAGTAGAACTTCGGATAAAGTCCAAACTCCGTTCCACAAGTTTGGACTTTATCCGATTTTGGACTTTATCCAAATCAAATGCATCGGATAACATCCAAAAATGGATTTTATCCAGGGTTCCTATACCAAATACCTCGGATAACGTCCATTTATTAGTGATTTTGGACTTTATGTGATGCATCACGTATGCATGAAAACCGCGACTTTATCCGAATCGGACTTTATCCGAGGTACCACTGTACCATTTCCACTTATAATACATGCTACATTCTTCAACGACGATCAATAGCTGCCATTCTTACAGACCAAATGTGGCCAGCAGAGGAGTACCAGCTAGCTCTCAACATGTACCACGAATGCAAGAAGAATGTTCAGACATCTCAAGGGAATGGAGTCGGGGGTGCGGTGGGCAGAACTGGTTCATGGTCTTCATTTCAGAAGAGCATCTCCAATGAGATCTTTTCAGTCATGCATTTGACACAGTACTGATAGTTTCAAATAGGTCTCCCTTGCTTGAAAGCCAGTCGTACCTGACTCTAGGCCCATGACGGTGAACCTTGGCACTCCAGCTGTTCTCGGACTTCAATTCCCAGAAGCCCAAATCCCTGTGAATCCACAAAAATGGATTGACTGTACGTACGTGCAGTAAACCCATTCGTGTACATTCACGGAGACTTGGGCTTCTGGGATTGAAGTCCGAGAACAGCTGGAGTGCCAGTAAACCCATTCACGTTGATTCACAGAGACCTGGGCTTCTGGGGATTGAAGTTCAAGAACAGCTGGAGTGCCAAGGTTCGCCATCACTTCTCTAGGGGATGGTGTTCATCTCTGTTTACAGCTAAAGAGCCAGTGCTGTCTGCATTTGCAGATGTTTCCGTGGTCATGTGGCAGTGCATGGAACACTGTTACCTTTCTCACCGAAGTAGTACCTGTTTATCTACTTGGAATTTCTTGCTTTCAAACTGGTAGGTTGGCAGGAGCTGGGGCGGGTGATCATCATGCAGCACTCAGATCTCGAACTGTTGACTTGCTGGCCTTCTACCCATCCAGCACAGTGTCCTCCTAACCACTAAGCCACCATGGCCCTTCTGAACAGAATGGACTAAAGGATAAGCCTTGAATGGGTAAAGGAAAACGTTGTCCTTGCTCGGAAGCCAGTTGTAGCCAACTCTAGGGTTCAGTGCTCATCTCTGTTTCAAAGCCGAAGAGCCAGCGCTGTCTGCGTCTGCTTACATTTCTGTGGGCATGTGGCAGGCATGCCTCAACACTGGAGTGCACGGAATCCTATTTACCTTCCAACCGAAGTGGTCTCTATTTATCTACTTGCAATTTCTTGCTTTCGAACTGCTTGGTTGGCAGCAGCTGGAACAGCTCCTCACTCGAACTCTGATCTTCCAGTTCTCGTTTCAGTGTTTTAACCCCTTGAGCCACTGAAGTCCCTTAAGCCTTGAATAGGAAGAGAGAAAAGAATGAAGGTACTGTATTCCCAGGTTGTTCCACAGCAACTTTCTTGTGTTCAGACTTCACAATAAAACATACATTATCATACCGATCTCTCAGCGCGATGTGCTTGAGACAACCGACTTGTTTTTGTTACTAAGCTCATGCTCTAAAACAGACAGTCTTTTACTTCTTCAGGGAACTCTCCTCCTCCTGACATTTTAACTGTGAAAACTCTAGCAATTTATTAGGATTCATAAATACGGAAGAGATGGGGGGGAAAAGAAGGCAAACTGACAGTGTTAATCTTTCCCCCTGTCTTAAAGTAAGTGCCTTAACAAATCAGTTTAATGGCATAGTAGATATAATTCTTCCTGACGACTAAAGTAATACTCAGAAAACTCTCTCATGCGCGTGCACACACAAACACACATTCACAACACAGAGAGCTCTTTGATGTTTTAATTGATGGTTTTCTTCATGGTCCCTTTTTTGCTCAAATTTCCACACTACCTTCTTGCTTCTTCATTTCTATGACTCACACTTCTTGTTTTGCCTCCTTACCATTCAGCCCTTCCTGGGAAAAATCTGTTCCACCACCTCCTTGCGCTGGAGGAGATGACTAGGTCCAGACACCATGGATTTTATGGTTCATAGAGCAAACCAAACCTGCACTGTCTCTGGAAACAAAAAAAATGATGAAGGTGAGTCTGTCTTACTTTGGGCACATCATGAGAAGGCAAGACTTTCGGGGGGGGGAGGGGAGAACACAATAATGATGGGAAAGGTGGATGGCAGCAGGGAAAGAGGAAGACAAATGTGAGATGGATAGACTCCCTAAAGGAAAACACAGGTTTGATTTTGAAAGAGCTGAGCCAGGCTGTTGAGGACAGGCTATTCTAGGCATTTCTCATTCACCGAGAGATGCCAGGAACTACAGAGGCTTCCCCTATTAGACTTGGTGTGGCTATATCAGGAGCCGTTGGAGTTGCATATAGCTCCTCCAGATTCCTAGAAAGGTGTTTCCACACCTGGGCTGGTTCCACCTATGCAGACTGGTCTTCGTATCGTCCCAGACAGGAATGAATATTAGAGGGTTTTCTGAACTTTCAAAATCTTGCATGAGAATGACGATCTTCTTGCATTTTTAGACTCATTGGTTTCTTTCTATTCTGATTTTTGGCTTGTCTTTTGGTGCTGATCGATCCTATGGCATTAACTGTTGGTTTATCATAGGGCTACTGGTACGCACAGTATACCCATTCGTGTGGGTTCACAGAGACTTGGGCTTCTGGGAATTGAAGCTCCAGAACACCGGGAGTGCCAAGGTTCGCCATCACGGATCTAGACGTCACTAGTGAATAAATAATTACTGGGAATTTTGAGTTATTCCTTTTAGTTAGCAGAGAAAATATAAAAAAATCAGCTCAGTCTGTCCCTTTTTTTGGGTTTCTTTTCCCACACAAAGCATCACACGTTGTATGACCAAAATCACTTTAGAAGCATTTAAAGTAGAAAAGAAGGTATATTTACATACAGTTACCATCAGCAGTTATAGTTGGAAGAATAAATTGGGATACGGAGTCTCGAGCACATGGAGAGCACCTCCAAACTTGTTGGTTAGTTAGAGGTAAGAAGGAGAAGAGGGACCATCAACAAAACAATAAAGGTAAAGGTTTCCCATGCTTGAAAGCCAGCTGTATCCCACTCTAGGGTGCAGTGCTCATCTCTGTTTCTAAGCCGAAGAGCCAGCGTTGTCTGCTTCTGCAGACGTTTCCGTGGTCATGTGGCAGGCATGACTAGACACCGGAGCGCACGGAACGCTGTTACCTTCCCACCGAAGTGGTCCCTATTTATCTACTTGCAATTTCTTGCTTTTGAACTGTTGGCAGGAGCTGGGACGAAGACGGGAGCTCATTTCCGTCCTGCAGTACAAAACAATGTACAAAACAAAACAATGGAAGCATGCAAACCAACTGTAAGAGGGGACAAGGACTCGCTTCAAATGCCAGAGGCAGGAAAAAAAAACTTTACCAATCAAGGACAAGCAAAGTAGGCTGTAAAATCCCCTCTTACTGATGCCCAGTGTTGGTGCATGCAAGGTTGCTATTATCCCAAGGATAACAACATGAATGCCATAATTTGAATCAAGTCTAAGAAAGAGTTTGATGAAATAAACTTTTCAAGTCCTGCTGGGCTAACTTTGGGCTGCAGTTGCAGACAAACTACCACAGGGTCTTATCTAGCTGGCCTTTTTCTTCCTTCCTTATCAGAGCTATCGTAGTGGAAATAAGAAAGTGTCTTCTTTCCCCTACACATTGATGGGAGGCGGCTTTTCAAAGTTATCTCCAGACTTGATCTCTGCATAGTGAAGGAAAGGTTATGAGCAACTTCTTCAGCTTGGCATCTTTGAGACAAGAAAGATAGTTCTAAGGGCCATCGTACTACTGCCGTCGTCTTTCTTCTCCTTTTGAATTGGGAGTCACGTGAGAGAGGAATTGCAAAAGCTTTGTTATATTGAAATAGGAGTTTCAAGTGTGTGTGTGTGTGTCTGTGGGTATTTTTACTCCCAGGGACAACTTGGAAGTTATTTCAAATTTTGCAGTGATGCATGCCTGCCATTTACTCCCTTTCTCTGCTCAGGGTGGGCAAATTGGGTAGGTCCGGAGCCAAATCTACCCTTTCATGAGCCTAACTGACAATGCGGTAATTTCTCACCAAAATTTGGTGGTGGTTCTTTGCCTACCTGGGGTTCGGGTTCTATAAACCAAGGAATATTTTGTCACCCAGTATGTTGTATGGAGGTACAGTTGAAGCTGTCCAATATTAAAATGTGCCCCTCTTGCCCTTCTGTGAAAAATAACTGTGCAGAAAAGACAGTACCTGTATTCAAACCAACATGCAGAATGCAAGCTTTTGAGTCACACTGCATTTTCCCTTAAATTGTGTATTGCCTGTAACAGAGAAGAAACGTTTGGCTTCTAAAACATGGGGTTGTTCCTAGTTGTAGGGTTGAGAGGCAGGGGGTGTATTGCCTGGGGGATTATCGGCTTTGGGGAAGACTATTGCAATTGCAAGGAGTTAAGGTGATATTTCCCATTTTCCCCTCCAAGCTCTGAGATGGTTAACAACATATAACATCTCTGTGTTAAAGTAGTAGAATGCTTGATAAGCAGTTTATGCATTTAGCAAGGTTGTATTGAATTCAAAATATCTTTGCCTGGGAAGTTTGTGCAAGTTAAGCATCAAAGACTAATTAAAGATCAAGATACTTCCTTTGTTTAGGTCACCCTTGCTCGAAAGCCAGTCATGTCCGACTCTAGGGTTCAGTGTTCATCTCTGTTTACAGCCAAAGAGCTAGCGCTGTCTGTGTCTGCAGATTTCCCATGGTCATGTGGCAGACATGACTAGACACCAGAGTGCACGGTACGCTGTTACCTCTCCCACTGAAGTGGTACCTATCTATCTACTTGGAATTTCTTCCTTTCAAACTGCTAGGTTGGCAGGAGTGGGGACAGACGACAGGAGCTCGCTCCGTCGTGCAGCACTTGGGTCTCAAACCGCTGACCTGCCAACTGTCTGGTATTGCAGGTAAAAAACAACACACCGTCTTGTACAACCAGAATTTGGAAACGTTACTTTTCCACATGGCAGCAGCCACAATCATCTTCCCACTCCAATGAATCCACATGCCTAAATGGGATTAAAAGTCCCTAAAGCCAAAGGTTGTTCGTTTCTCCCAAAAAGTTGTTTCCAGATAACAAATGGCTTCTCCTCATCTCTGTCTGCAAACTTGTGCCCATATGTGTGTAAGAGAGAGAGCAGCACACAAAGAGACAAGGATGAATTCATCATGAGATTATTAATTTCTGGAAGCGGAGGGGCGAAGTGTTACCCTCCCCGCCCCATGCACTCCTTGAAGAATGGCCCCCATCAGTGAAAGACACTGCCGCCATGCCACCTCCCTGCGCATAGATGTGAGCTGCATAACAATCATCCCCCCCAACCCCACGCCTCCATCTCCGAGAAATATTTCTGTCTGGTCCTGCTCAGTTCCTTAGCAGCCAAAAATGTAATAGTTTCTCTAGCTGATAGTTGCCGTGGTGACTATGACATCACCATATACATAGTGATGCATTTCTTTAATGGGGAGGGTGGGAAGAAGAAATATGTTTCTGGGGACCAGTTGCTAGGAGCAGATGACTCCAGAGCATCACCGGGCAGACAGCCAAAGGATGCTGGCATCTGCAAAACATGCTGTGCTTCTTCTGCCTTAAGATATCCCCATTTTTTTTTGTCTTCCCCCTCCTATAAGAAGTATTGCTTCCATCATTTACCCTTCAAATGGGGAAGGGCATTTTCCAACCGTAAAGGGATATGAAGGACCTGGTACATAGTCTAACCAGGGGTGCTCAAACCTTTCAGACCGTGGGCCGGTCATGTGGTTCAGCGGGCCAATCACGTGGTTGCTTCCACCAGAAGTGGAAGCAAAATGCACCTTGCAATCTGTTTTGCAACAGGATGAGATGGATTTTAAACTGCCATTTTCTCTGCTTAAACCAGGGGTGCCCAAACTACAGCCCGCAGGCTGGATCTGGTCCCCAACACCAATTCATCTGGCCCACACCACCCTCATGACTCCTGGAAGCAGAAGTAAAACATGTGTATGGGCATGTTTTACTTCCACTTCTAGGAGTGACGTGGGCGCCGTGGGCTGGATGAATTGGTGTCAGAGGCCAGATCTGGCCCCTGGGCCATAATTTGGGCACCTCTGGTCTACACTCCTGTCAAGGATGTTTCCAAATAATGCACATAGTTAAATGCAGTCTCTGTGCATGCTTCCCCCCCATCCCGCGGGGTCTGATTCTTGATTTAGTTACCACTGCTTTGTTAAAGACAAACAAACCCACACATATAATGGTAATTGAAATACAGGTCTTACCCTTTAAACCAGTGGTTCCCAACATGGGGCCCACGCCCCAAAGGGGGAATTCAATTCCCAGAAGCTTAAGTTAGTACATTGGCTGATCAGTGCTTTTTGGGGTGTTGAATTAGGCTTCTGGGAATTGAAGTCCAAAACCCAAATGTTTTTCAAATCCCTCCATGAGCAGAATCCCCTTCAGTCGCAGCGCTCACACAGTGGCTTCTTGTGCAAGCAGAACAATTATGAAGCATGCACAAGGAAATATTTCTTTAATTTGTGTCCCTTTTTTTTTCATTCCCTCTCTCAAACCAGCGCATGACGAGAAGAAGTGCATTAACTTTTCAACTTGCTTTGATTTGCCGTGAAAAGTTAAAGCCATCAACTTTGAGCTGGTAGGCAAAAGTGGTAAGATTCTGGACAATTTTCAATTGTGCAGAATGATGTGGAAAGACCTGCAGGGCCCTGGGTTGTTGCGTGCTGCACCTGATCTAGACCATTGGAAGCAGCATGTGGGATATCAGCTGCTCCATGAATGTGGAGAGATACATAGCCCAGCTCCTTTACTGGTCTGCCGACTACGACCAGAAACATGCAGCGGTGAAGACTTAATTTTCGCAACAACAAAGTGGCTTAAGTTTGGCAATCCAAAGTTTGATCTGGACACGAAAGAAGAAGAAATCAGTTGCACACTGTGCATGTCTGATACGCCTGATGCTCCTATTTGGGGGGCTATAACACCTGCATATAGGGACTGTGGTGGCTTAGTGGCTAAGACACTGAACTTCACGACCGGCAGGTCGGCAGTTTGAGACCCGAGAGCTGCACGTCGGAGTGAGCTTCTGTCTCTGCATACCTGTCAAGTTTTGGATTTGGAAATAAGGGAAATTTCCCTCCAATGGTGGCAATAAGGCATTGCAGTCTAATTAATAAGGGATGATGGCGGGAAAGAGAGTAAAATAAGGGGTTTTCCTGGCCATTAAGGGATACTTGACAGCTATGCGTCTTTGTCTCCAGCTCCTGCCAACCTAACAGTTTGAAAGCAAGAAATTGCAAGTAGATAAATAGGGACCATTTCGGTGGGAAGGTAAACAGCGTTCCGTGCACTCCGGTGTCTAGTCATGCCTGCCACATGTCCACGGAAACGTCTGCAGATGCAGACAACACTGGCTCTTCGGCTAGGAAGCAGAGATGAGCACTGAACCCTAGAGTCGGATGTGACTGGCTTTCGAGCAAGGGTGACCTTTACCTTTACAAAGTCCCAAGTTCTTTGCAACTTTCCCTGAAGCCAGCATCTTCTAGGGCTAGTGATCCAAAGTGGAACTTGGCCAAGCTCTGAAATCCACCCCAACGTCTAAAGCTGCTTTGTCCTTTCCAGAGTTCCAGTGGTATACACAGCAGTGGTGATGTTGTCCTCTATAAATGTGAGTGTTTTAAAGCTTTCCCACCCCCCTCTGGCATTAGAAGTTCTGTGATGGTCTCAGCTTGACTTGCTTCCTCCAACCTGTGGTTTCAGGAATGAATCTCTGGAGGCAGGTAATGGATACGTCGATGAAAGGAAGTTAATTGAGGCTCGGGGTAAAGGACAACGGCAGCAGGTCTGCAATCAGATGGCTGTTTTATGGCCCATGCGCCCATGTAGGGAGCCTGTGGCCACCGCCTGTGGGAAATTACATGCATTAAAAGGGTGGCCAAAGAAAGCTGAAATTGTTTTTCTGGGTGTAATGGGGGTTTGTTGGGATTTGGGGGCATAATGTGATTTATTGTTGAATTTATATTTTGTATATGTTGTGATTTGTGACTGTATTTTTAGTTGCCTGTGAACCGCATTGGGTTGAGTAGGCGGTATACAAATAAAAATTAAAATTACAATAAAGGCTGCTCTCTATGCGTATGTGTTTTGATGTACATTAAATACTGTAAGTCGAAAATAGTTTTTCCATGGATGAAAACTGGGAGGAGGGGAAGGCAATATAGGAATGCTTAGGATTGCTAATAAAAATAAAAATCTTCCTTAAAGCCTTCCAGATCAGCATTAGGACCACTCCATTTCAAGTTTTTGATGTGACCTGATCTAGTTGTTGGAATGGTCCAAGTTGACCAATCCCATATACCCTGTTCCCAGTGCCTATAGATGCTGAGAATGGCATATAAGGGAACTTTGTAATGGTCAAAGCTGTTTCCAATGTAAACATCCAGTATGAAGAAGGGGTCAACAAAACCCTTCAGCATATCAGATTTGGAAACACTTCCCCTGATTGTACGCAAACAGTCAGGTGAAATGGTTTTCTAAAAAAAAACATTTTATAGATTATCACTAATGCAATGCATCACTTAGTTTAAAATTCTTTGTGTATTTGTTGCTGATTGAAAATGTGGTTGTGGCCCTCTTATTATTGTTGTTGTTGTCATTGTGTGACGTCAAATCAGTTCTGAGCTATAGAGATCTTTCTCATGGTTTTCCAGTTACAGATGAAACTTGGAAAATTAGAAAATCGTGCAAATGTTCATTCAGTCCAGTAATGCAACTTAAAAGGTGAAACAAATATATGAGATAGACCCATTGCATGCAAAGTGAGATAGTTCAAGCCTTACTTTCTTATAATATTGATGCTTATGGCTTACAGCTTATGAACACCCTAACCCCCCAATCTCATGTACCCTATAATCTCATGTATGCTGTACTCCATGATCATCACAATTATAACGAATTAAGGCATGATATCTCTCGCTTTGCATGTAGTGAGTCTATCTCATATATTTGTTTCACCTTTTAAGTGAAATGAATGAACATTTGCACGATATTGTAATTTTCCAAGTTTCACCTGTATATACTACTGAGATGCTGGTTTACCATTCCCTTCCTCTAGGGAGCAGCCTGGGACTGAGCAGCTTGCTCAGGGCTATATAGGCTGCCTCTTCTCCCAGGAGGCACAGTGAGGAATTGAACTCACGACCTCTGGCTCTGCAGCCAGCTGTACAAACTCAGTGAGCTATCCAGCCAACTTTGACAGTGTTTAGGTAAAGGTAAAGGTCTCCCTTGCTTGAAAGCCACTCATGTCTGACTCTAGGGTACGGCACTCATCTCCATTTACACCCAAAGAGCCAGTGCTGTTCTGCATCTACAGACATTTCCATGGTCATGTGGCAGGCACGACTAGGTGCCAGAGCACATGGAACGCTGTTACCTTTCCCGCCAAAGTGGTACCTATTTATCTACTTGCAATTTCTTGCTTTCGAACTGCTAGGTTGGCAGGAGCTGGGACAGGCGATGGGCGCTCACTCTGTCATGCAGCACATGGGTCTTGAACTGTTGACCTACCAACCTTCCAGTCTTCAAACTCAGCGTCTTAACCACTAAGCCACCGCTCTCAACCAAACTAAATGGGTAGCAGAGTCCTCTGCTTGGGCCAATGAATGCTGGTTGCAGTTCATAGAAGCAGCAGCAGGGGTCGCTGGAGCAACAAGGTCTCCCAACCCTTGAAGCTTTATAGAAAGTCAACATACTGCTTTTCTTTAATTCTTGTATTGCTGGGATTGTTCCCAAAACCAACCCATGCTAGCCATACTGAGACAGCCAAGCTGCTCGTAAAATCATGGTTCCTTAGAAATGAGACCTGGGCAATTCACTTTCTGAATCTTGTTAAAGTAAATGTAGAGTCAAGGAAAGAGAGAGCAAAAAGAAATAGGTGTAAATGAGCGAGAACTATAGGAGTTATTGTGGTCACAGATTAGGACAGGGGTTCCCAACCTACAGCCTGTGGGCCAGACCTGGCCCACTATACCATTCCATCTGGCCTGTCGCCGCCTCTGCTGCACCTGGAAGTGGAAGTGGGGACGTTTGCGTCAGCTGTAAAACACGTCCCTGCATGCACAAACATGCCCGCAGCTGTTGCAAATGTGGTAAAGGTCAAGGTCAACCTTGTTCGAAAGTCAGTCGTATCTGACTCTAGGGTTCAGTGCTCATCTCTATTTATAGCCAAAGAGCCAGTGCTGTCTGCATTTGGAGATGTTTCCATGGACATGTGGCAGGCATGCCTGGACACCGGAGTGCACAGAACGCTGTTTAGCTTTCCCACCGAAGTGGTACCTATTTATCTACTTGCAATTTGTTGCTTTCAAACTGCTAGGTTGACAGGAGCTGGGACAGAGACAGGTGCTCATTCCATCATGCAGTACTTGGGTTTTGAACTATCAACCTTCCGCCTCCCAGTCAGCATCTTAACCACTTGAGAGCCATAAATGCACCTACTTCCACTTTGTGTGTGTGTGTGTGTGAGTGAGTGTGTGTGAGAGAGAGAGATCCAGCCTACTCAGCTGTCTGAGGGCATGATCAGGCCCATGGTGTAAAAAGGTTGGATTAGGAGGTTAGGAGGGAGCCTTTAAATACAAAGGGCACAGCTTTTCAAGTTGTACATAATTGGTGATAATGAGTGAAGTCATGCGATGGGTCCTTTGAGATCCTCCACCACCACCCTTTCATCTTATCACTTTCAATAGCGTTTGATTTTGAAAGCTAAGTGGGATCTCACCTGGCTACACCTTGAATGCGAGACCACCAAAGAAATCAAGGGTGCACTGGTAAATCTAAGCCTAAATCTTTGGTCTAAGAAGCGGGTGGGGTCACAGGAACCCAAAGAAAACTTCTACCTGACTGTGGTCACCATCAACAGAAATCCTGCTGTGCTTCTTGAATCACATAAAGCTGACAACCCCATCATCCACAGCAATTAATTAGGAATGTCCCAGCAGTGATTGATTTTCAGAAATTAGAGACTCCCAATGGCTTTCGCTTGTGACCTTTGGTGGAATGGAGCTGGGATCAGAGAGATACGATTTCCAAAAATCTGGCTGGTGAACCCATCAAGCTTTCTGCAACATTATTTCTGCCACTGGGATGTCTGCTGCTGTGGTTGTGGTTATTCCCACAATCCAGCCATTGCCACAATCCGTATTTTGCTTAATAGTAAAGGTCTCCTTTGATAGAAAGCCAGTTGTATCCGACTCTAGGGTGGGGATGCACATCTCTGTTTACAGCCAAAAATCCACCGCTCTCTGATCAGGTTCCACAAGTCACTTTCTGGTCCTGAGACCTTTAGGCACACAAAGTCCTTCTCAGTCCCAGGCCAGTATGGATGAAGCTGTTGCCCGTCATCAAGAAGGATCCAAGTGGGATTTAATCCACTTGGGGACCATCACCCTTCCCTGTGGACTTTGGCATTTGGGTCGCCTAGTAATAGGTATTACAGCCTGTTTGGGGGGCAACTTTTCATTTATTATTATTCTACAAAATAATAATTATTATTTATTATTCTATGAAATAATGCACATCTGTCAAGGCTCGAAGGAATTGTATCGGAGACTCTCATTTTAGCTCATCTGCAAATCCAGCCCAAAACAGAACACCGGCCGGCATTGGCACACTGACAAAACCTGGTGCACATCTGACTTGGGCTGAACCTGGCAGCGGCCCCAGTGGCCGGCTTGACCCATTAAGCCGGCCGCGCGGTTGCTCACAAGTCGCTGGGGCAGATGTCTGGGGAGAGGACGGGAGCTGGCCAGTGCGACTTGGCTGAGCGCCTGCTTGCAAAGGGCCACCAAAGGACATGGCCGGTGCACACTGTGCATGTGTCATGCTCCATCCGTACCCAACCTGTGTCCAGTCCCACCGGAGCAGTTTCAATCCTGATCTGCAGCAGAAGCGGGTGGCAAGGGTCATATGGATAGGTCGGCTTGCCTTCCCGTGCCTAGGACTAGTGAACTCAGCGACGGCTGCAGCAACATTAACTGTCAGACACAAGGAAGTTCCAGCATTTTGCTGGCCGCTGTTGCCGCTGTTGCTGCTGTTATTGGCTGGCTGCAAACAAGCCAGCCTGGCTCATCGGAGGGAGGCCTGTGAAAACCATCGGTGCCTTCATGTGCTTCTGCCTCTGGCACCACTGTGCGCTCATTGCACGACATGTGAGGGAAAGAGCCAGGAGAAACCTGAGCCCTCATTCCCTTTGCCACAAGGCTTCTGCTTCGCCTATCCCGCATTGGGAATGAAAAGCACACAGAGAACTCCTTGTGGGTCAGAGTGTCCTTGGGAGCATTTCCCGCCTCCCCACCCCAAATTTTTAAAACTGCTTGTCGACTTTGTTGTTCATATAATAATTTGTTCAATGCGTGCTTTGCCAAAGCAACTTCATGCCCTTGTTTTCGTTGCAGTAATATCTTGGATCGAGGGTGTGATTGTTGAAGAAGTTCCAAAGCGAATGAATGAAAGTTAAGAAATCATAACATACACACACACACAAAGTGAGACTATTTCAAAATAAAAGTACATGCACTGCTGGTGCAGTGGTTAAACTGCTGTACTTCAGCCAAAACATTGTGAGTTCGATTCTGATGGGGATCAAGGTTGACTCAGCCTCTTTCATCCTTTTAAGGTGGATAAACTGAGTGCCCAGCATTTTAGGGGCAAAAATGCAAATTACCTGTAAACCTTCCAGAGGGTGAACTAAGCACTGTGGGGTGGTATATAAGTGTAATTGCTATTGCTAGAGTTGATAATTTAAGACAGGGATGCTCGACCTGCGGCCCATGGGTTGGATGCGGCCCACAGCACCATTTCATGTGGCCCCCCACGGCCTCCACCACACCAGGAAGTGCCATGTGGTGGCGGAAGGGCAAAATGGCTGTCTGGTCCCCGAAGCTATCTGAGGGAGCATGAGCCTGGCTTAAAAAGGTTGATAACTCCTGATTTCAGCTGTAAGGGAGGATCAATGGAAAGAAAAGTAGTAATTACATTTACATACTGACAGTGTCAAGTTCCCACATCTCCTTTATGAACATAAGATCGCGGGGCCACCTGAAATTGTATTGGCAGCATTCAGTAAATACAGTACAATGATAATTACAATTATTCCAGACTCTCCTAGCATTTAGCTTCATTTGCTGAACTACGATTCTAGTATTATAACAAGAGGGGAAGATTCTCCCTATCAATTCTACCCACACCGTGTATAATTTGAATATATTACATGCTCTACATACATTATTAACGTTTTTTTCCTAAGCAGAAAACAGCCTCAAATATTAATACATTAGCTTCACGATAGATAGCAGCAATAGCAATTAAACTTATTGGTATACAGTAAAATCCCGATTTACAAATGCCCCGAGTTACATAAAATTCGACTTACATAATGATTTTGTGCTAAAACCATGTCCCGATTTACACGACTTCCTACGGGTTTGCTTCAAGTTACATAAAGATTCTTTTTCCTATGGGTTCGTTTCATGTTACGTAAAATTCATTTCCCTATGGGTTTGCTTCGATTTACATTAAAAAAATTCATTTTTCCTCTAGGTTTGCTTCGAGTTACACACATAAACACAAAACCATTTAAGAAAAAACCTACGAAATGGGCTTTTTTCGTAACTAGGAGTTTTACTGTATGCAGGGGTAGGCAGCCTATGGCCCATGGACCACCAGTTTGCCCACTTAACTGTCAGAGGGAGCATGGCCAAACCCCTGACTTTAAAAGGTTGATGACCCCTACCATAATGCTTAGTGCACTCTCTGGTAAGTTCACAAGGTATCTGAGTACTCATTTTACCGACCCCAGAGGGATGGAAGGCTGAGTCTACCTTAAGCACCATTAGCATCAAATTCAAAACAACAGCAGTTTTGGCTACAGCACACCAGTTTAACCAGTACACCTCCAAAGTCAAGGTCAAGTTCTCCATTGCTGAAAAGCCAGTCGTATCCAAGTCTAGGGTTCGATGCTCATCTCATTTTATAGCCAACTAGCAAAGGTTGCCCGGTGTTGCCGGGCTGTTTTAAATGGTGTTGGAAAGTTTTTGTTGTTGTTGTTGTTAATGTTTGTAAAGAAGAGGTTAATCTATAATTGAAATTTTTAAAATTTTTATTTATACAAATTTTTTTTGATGGCCTGTGATGAGTTTTGTTTGGTGTTTTGGTTTTGTGGATGAAAAAAAGAATAAAGGATGATATACTTTTTCGAAAAACTCTTGGGGCCTTTTGTGTGGGGCTATTGTGTCTTTTTGAATTTTTTTTATTATTGTGGGCAGCAAGTGCTGCTGGTAGGGGTTATCTTGTATTTTGACTGTTTTTTCTCTCGTGGCCTCTGGGTGGAGCTTCTTCCAGTAAGTAGTCTCTTTCTTTATTCATTTCTTTTCCAGTCGTTGTGGTATGAGGTCGTGTGGTGGTGAGTTGGCTATTTTTCTTTATTTGGGGTGGTGGTGGTGGTTGGATTTTGTGGTTTGGCTGGGTGCTGGGTGTGTTTGGAAATGTTTGTTGTTTACTTTTTTGGTGTTATTTTTGTTTGTTTTTGTGTATTTTTGAATGTTTTTGATTGTTTGTTTTTGTGTTTTTTGGTGTCCTGGGGGGGGATCCCCTCTCAGACAGACTCCTTTGGTCCCCCCAACCCTCTCAAGCCCAGGGGAGCCTGTAGAGAGGGGGATTTCCCCCCCAACTCCGTTTTTAAAGAGAAGTAACCGCTTGGTTTCTTCTCTTTAATATGGGGCATGTGTGTGTGTGGGGGGGGAAGGGAATCCCCTCTCTGCCGGGTCCCCTGGGGTCAGGAGGGTTGGGGAGACAGGCTCCTTTGGTCCCCCCAACCCTCTCAACCCCAGGGGAGCCAGTAGAGAGGGGGAGCACAACACCCCCCCCCCCAGTGATATTAAAGGGGAAACTCCAATTAGGAGCTTCAGGCGCCGTTGGGGAGGGGGGCTTTGGTTCCCGTGGCTTGGCGGACTTGATCTCCCGGTATTTTTGTTTTTGTTTTGTTTTTTGGGTGCTGCCTTCCTCAGCGTTCTGCGCGCTCATGGCGCACAGGACTCTGGGGCTTGTAGTTATGGGTTGGTGCTTTGTGTTTGTGCTGCGTTTTTTAAAAATGGTTTTCTTTTGATTGGCTGCGGCGCGTTTCCGAATGCTGCACCGTGCGAGAGCCTCTCAGCCTGATTGGCTGTGGCGCGGTGCAAGGAATGTTGGGAAGTGAAGTTGTTTCCCTTTCTTCGCGTTTGTGGGGCTGTTGCCCCACTGCCGGTTTTCTCAATCCTTCGTTGACCTGCGTACCCAGATCGGTCGTGTGCAGGAAGGGTGAGTGCAGGCAAGTAGGGCGAGGCATAGCAACCTATAGCCAGCTCCAACGGTTAACCCTTGGAATTATAGGTTAAGAAGAACCAGCACTGTCTGCATCTGTAGATGTTTTTCTGGACATATGGCAGGCATGACTAGACACCTGAGTGCACAGAATATTGTTTACTTTCTCTGCCAAAGTGGTACCTATTTATCTACTTGCAATTTCTTGCTTTTAAGCTGCTAGGATATCAGGAACTGGGACAGAGATGGAAGGTCATTCCGCCTTGCAGCATGTGGGTCATGACCTGCTGACCTGCTGAGCTTCCAGTTGTCAAAGTACAGCATCATAACCACTAAGCCATTGCACCACCAGGGCACTTAAACTACTCCTAACATCGTTCAGATAAATTATTTTGCTTGAACTACAGTTTTCAGAATTCCCCATAATAATAATTCCGTGTCAGAAATTATTCTGGGTTGAAAGGATTTTTGCTGGAATAATTCCACTCAGGAGGTGTCAGAATAAGGCTCCTTTCAGGTCTCCAAAATCTTTTCTCACCGAAGTGGTCCCTATTTATCTACCTGCGGCCCATGGGCTGGATGCGGCCCACAGCACCATTTCATGTGGGCCCCCACCGCCTCCACCACACCAAGAATTGCCATGTGGTGGTGGAAGGGCAAAATGGCTGTCCGGGCCCCAAAGCCCCCAACAATGTTGAGTACTCGTTATACCGACCCCAGAGGGATGAAAGGCTGAGTCAACCTTAAGCACCATTAGCATCAAATTCAAAACAACAACAGTTTTGGCTACAGCACACCAGTTTAACCAGTACACCGTCAAGGTCAGGGTCTCCATTGCTGAAAAGCCAGTCGTATCCAAGTCTAGGGTTCGATGCTTTCAAACTGCTTGGTTGGCAGGAGCTGGGACAGAGATGGGCGTTCAAACCGTCATGCAGTACCCGTGTCTCAAACTGCTGATGTGCCATCCTTCCAGCTAACAAGGCGAGCTTCTTAACCACTGAGCCACTGCAGCTCAGAATTCCCCAAGTAGTATGGCCTAGTACTGTACTGGTACAACTGGATAGAAGCTCTGCTTCCAAAGAATACTTTTGTTATTATTAACAGGGCCTTAACCAGTTTATCCAGATTTCATATCTAAACAAAACAAGCAGTATGAATGTCCGTGATTGGATTGTTGTGCACAAGCCTCCAAGACTTGGAAAATCCCCAAGAAGTTCAAGCCAGCAGGTTTTTGAATGAAAGAGGCAGATGAAGAATATCACCTCCTAGGCTATGATGCACCTGGGGCTGTGGTGGTTAAGATGCTTACCTTGATGATCAGAAGGTCCACAGGTGAGCAGTTTGAGACCCAAGTGCTGCAAGATGGGGTGAGCTCCCAAAATTAAATATAATACAGCAGTTAGTCTTTAAGGTACCACAATGTTTTCTTCTCTGCTTGGTTTTTTTTTTTTTTTGCCCTTTGATTTGTTGTCAAAGTTTGGAAAAAGTCTACTTTTAAGAGAATGGGGTCCCTTTTTCATGGAGCTGGATTTTGGACTTTACAAATCAGCATGACATCCTCTGCTTTCTAAAGCTCCCAGAACTCCCAAATGACTTGGCCACTGGCCACTCCAACCTTAAAGCGCATTATATCTGCTACACCCTGGTCAACTTGCAATCAGATCTCTCAGGATCACAAAGACGTCTTCGTCTTCGTTGTCGGCTGCAACTCATATCCGAGAATGCATTTTTCCCCCTAAAGCAGGAAAAATAACATTGGCATGAATTTGTTTAAGGTGGATCCCAGCTTGCCGTGAAGTAACCCACACACTATGATCACGGAGCCATCTCCTGCGGCACACATGAACTGGACATGCTGGATTTAACACCGGGACTGCAATGGATTGCCACAGCCTTGAGGATATTAACAAGGTGTGCCTTCACAGCCAGTCCATCTGGCATGGCATCTTTCGCCTCCATGACTGTTGGGAATCAGAATACAGTAGCCCCTCACATAACGACGTTGCTTGGTTCCCCAAACAGCGTCGCTATAGGGGAAACGTTGTTGTGCAGTTTTCAATGGCAGCTGCGCCATCTAGCGGCAAAAAAACTGTCATTATCTGCACAACGGCGTTAAAAAAACGTCGTTAATCCGCACAATGATGATTTTTCGTCATTGTGCGGATAGTCACGTGGTGAGTGACGACGCATCGGTAAGCAGAAATGACGCTATTTGAATGCGTCGTTAATCGAGGGTCCACTGTAGTGAAGTGGTTCGTCCTCCACTCATTTTGCCATTGGGCCCAATATGATGGTTTCCAGTGGCATTTCCTCCACTGAGGAGACCATCACCCGACCTATAGGGGTTCATCTGCCCATAGCCATTGGTCCCTTTAGGGAGTCAAGGTATTTACCGCCACCCAACACTCAGTGTTGAGTCGCTGGCTTTACGGTCTACTCCATTACCATAGCAGGATGTCCAGCCAAATCACAAAGGACCATTACATGAAAAAAACCTCCACTTTCTTCCCACCTTGCTCCTAACACCCTTTGCGTTAACCCCACGATCAAATCTCATATCCACGTAACCGTATGCGCCCCTGGTGTCCTTGCATCTGTGATTACACAGAAAGAGCCTCCTCAAAGATTGTGGTATTTTTGAACCACCATCGGGCATACCCCAGGCAACAACAGACTTGTTGTGTCAGCTAATCTTTCTCACACTAGGTCAGGTGAAAGGAACTGCGGAATGAATTTACCCAAAGGTGCTTTCATTTTGGGAGTTTTGAAGTTTGAACTAGACAGAAAAGAAGAAGATCTTTGTTTCTTGTCTCCACTCAGCTTTTTTCTTCGCTGCCAACATTTGGAGTCTAAACTGTTTGAGGCAAAGACCAGTCTGTGGTTGGTTAGTTTTGGCTTTTGTTCCTCCGCAAACAATCTCAAAATGCCACCACAACCACACCAAGGCTTTTAAGTACAAACGTCAAGTAACATCATCAACAAGCCTTCTTCTTTTATCTTTCTTTGAGACTCACAAACTTATTGTTTGGTCAACAAAAAGAGAGGGGAAATTTTGCACAGGTCTCTTTTCCATGGAGTTGATAAGGTGGAGGAATGTTGGGGCAGATGGGAGATCTTCTGCCCCTTCTTGGCCTTCTCAGCACCTGACAATATTTCCCCCTGTCCTTAGTTACGCCCAACAAACAAGAGACTTATTCTGTTATTTGGCCTGATGTGGAAAAGTTCCATAAATATGCATCGCAGATGTTACACATTACTCATCGATGGGGGATGAGTAATCCGGAGCTACCCTGCCATCTGAGGTCTCTGAGTCAGCAAGGAGGTTTTTATTTGATCGTCCACCTACGTGGGTGACAAGTTCCCTGAGCGGAGTTTCTCCCGCAAAAATACCTTTCAATCCAGAATGATTTTTGACGCAAAATTATTATTATTATTAAGATCCGAGTGCGTGTAAACCCACAGGTCTCTTCAAGACGAGAAGGGTTGCCCTGAAAACTATCAGACTGATTGACCACAAAGGCATAAACAACACACGCCAATCCTACTAGTTTTAGAAGAAGAAAAAAGCCAAATTTATTGGGTTTTTTTTTTAAATACTGTACTGACTATTTAACCAAAATGCCCTGGTCACATGAAAATGTACAAATTCTTTCTCATGCCACCTACCAAAATCTAGTGGCAGCTCTTGTTGAGAACTTTTTAAAAACAATTCTTCTTCTTCTTCTTTCTCTTCTTAGATAGATAGATAGATAGATAAATCTTTATTGTCATTGTGCTGCACAGAACAACGAGATTGGGGGGAAAAAACACTTATCAACCCAACAAAACCTAAACAAAATACAACTATACAAAATTATCAACATATACTCCCACCCCACATATACACATTTAACCCCCCAAAAGCTCTAAAACTCTAAAAACTCTAAAACTCTTAAAACTATATACAAAAGCTCCCTCATAGACTGCATTGCACTGCATTCAAAGCCATTCTTCTTCTTCTTCTTCTTCTTGCCTGCCACCAAAATAGTTAGTCGCCTCTTTCATTATGATGGAACCTAACACTATTCCATGGTCAGTGTTGAAGTAAAAACTCTTCACAATGAAGGGGGAATTTATGGTAGTGACACATTTAGCAATGCTATACCACCAGCTTGCAAAGAGGAATGATGTTAGAAATGGGTATTGGCTTTCCCCCCTCATTCCTCCTGCCAGCTTCTTGAGTCTTCTCCTTCTCCTTCCAGCATAGAAGGAAGGAAGGATTTTGATACTCCAAGGAAAGTCCAAGAATTGAGGGGAAGGGGTGGTGGTGAATGGACTATGCACATGTTTACCTTTGATGTAGGCAGAACAACATTACCTTAAAAGCATTTTTAAAAAACTCATTTCTGAACCTCGGAACTATTTTTTGCTCTATTTATTTTGTGGTTGCGTATCCAGGTGGCACAAATAACATATTTTGTGCATTTATGTCATGCTTGAACCACACTCTTTAGCCGAGTTCATCCTCTCTTCCAAACTTTGCTAGCTGGGTGATTCCTCCCCCCCCCCCAAGCCCCCCAACAACATTTGGTAGAGAATGGAACAGCTTAGCCTTTGGCGTCGAGCCTCTTTCCGTCTCGCACGTTGCTTGCACACAGAAACATGTTTTCTTTCATCGCAAAAGGAATCCCTGCTAATGAATCTGTGCCACAGAGGTTGAAATTTACTGGCTCAGCCTCATGCAGTGCCGAGAGCAACCGGAATACATGTTGATCCTGGAGAGCATGCCGTGGGTTTGACTTTGTGTCATGTTATGTGGGTAGCTGGAATGAACAGCTCTTTGGGGTTAAAGGAAAATGGAGTTATGCAAAGAAACTCTTTGGCCAGGAAATTATTGAGTGAGGAAAAGGTTTCTGTAAAGCCCTTCCACAATCAACATCTTAGTGCCTTTTTAGCTTTCTTCTTCTGCCATATCTGAAGCCAAACATAGGCGATCATCATGGCGATCATCCATGAAGATTGTCCTGAGAATATAATGCAGTGGCCCTTCATCTGCCTTCCACATCACAGCATGACACCTGTACCACTGCTCCAATTCCACTAGTCACTTTGACCTGGCCCCCGGCTTTAAAAGGTTGAGAACTCCTGGTCTACACTACTACCATTTTATAAGGTGCATATTTTAAATTGTGTGAACACAGTAAGAGTCACAATGGCATGTGGATTATCTAAGCATGAGACGGCTGGTATCTTACACTTTGGAAGCCAGAAGACAGTGGCCAGCTTCCTCAAAACCTACAGGCACATCAGAAAATAAACTTTGAGTCTTGGGAACTAGCATTCCTGATAATCTAGAATTGTTTTCTTTCTTCTTTCTTTTTAAAATCAAATTTCTATGGCAGAAACACATTTGGAAGAATGTGTGTGAATCCTTATGAAATCTCAGGATAATAATAATAATAATAATAATAATAATAATAATAATAATAATAATAATAATAATAATAATAATAATAATAATAATAATAATGATGATGATGATGATGATGATGATGATGATAATAATAATAATAATAATAATAATAATAATAATAATAATAATAATAATAATAATAATAATAATAATAATAATAATAATAATAATAATAATTTTGTGTCAGAAATTATTCTGGGTTGAAAGGGTTTTTGCTGGAGAAACTCTGCTCAGGGGACGCCTGAGTGAGGCTTCTTTCATGTCCCCAAGAGCTGGGACAGAGATGGGCACTCAACCTGCCATACAGTACCCGGGTCTCGAACTGCCAATTTGCCGGCCTTCCAGATAACAAGGCAAGCTTCTTAACCACTGAGCCACTGCAGCCCCTAAACCTCAGGAGACAGCGCAAGAAATGAACTGGGTACAAAGATACACAGTTGGGGTGGTGATGGTTCTAGTGTATTTGAAACTCAAGCACCCATCATAACTCGGCTAGAAATAAATAAATAGTACAGTTGCAGTTTTAATCATGCTTTTAATCAACTGGACTCTATGTTCAGTTTCACTAAAAAAAACTGTATTTTTAATTTTGCATTTTTATTGCTAAATTTTTTTTTTTGGTAGAAAGGCAGAATATAAATTGAAATCATACTGCCATGATCTACTAGTTACTACTGCTTGCTTGGCTGTAGGATTCTGTCGTCCCCAAAAAGGAACTTTCCAAAGCGTTGCCGATTAGGTAGGAATGATCCTGTAAATGAAGGTACAGTATACTGTATATATATTTCGTGGCAGAAATTATTCTGGGTTGAGAGGAGTTTTGCTGGAGAAACTCCGCTCAGGGGGTCGCCCAAATGAGGCTCTTCTCATGTCCCCAAGAGCTGGGACAGAGATGGGCACTCAATCCGTCATGCAGTACCGGGGTCTCGAACTGCTGACTTGAAAGCTTTCCAGCTTACAAGGCGAGCTTCTTAACCATTGAGCCACTGCAGCCCCATTACGTGAAGGTTAAGGGTTTCCAACCCATCTCCCTCATTTATCTTCTCAAGCCTGAGAGGCAGGAGAGTCTAAGAAACAGTTATCAGCCCAAGATAATGCGCGGTGAGTTTTGTGTACAAGTTGGGGTTCATAGTACAGTCTCGGGAAACCTGGTCCACCATGCTACACCATTTGGTTGTGTGATGCTGGCCCTGCCATGCTCCACAACACATGGTCAAGTGAGTAAAAAAATAAAATAAAATTAGCAAGTGTTTGAATGAAGGAAACACTCCTGGGACTCCTTGGGTAAAAGCTATTATCTGCTTAAAACTGAATTTGGAAATATTGAGGGCTTAACAAAGAGTTTGTGTGAGTGTGCCTTAGAGAGAGGGGGAGTTTTTAACCCTGCCATCCTTATCTTCCCGTTGATAATTAATTCCCAAGCAAAATGGACTAATTAATATCTCCCCGCCGTTTAATTGAATTAGCTAATTAGATTGCATAAGGCAGTTTCCAAAGAGGAGATTTAGTGCCACTTAGGGAGCGCTTAATCACTTTTTATCAGCAGAAGAGCAATCCTTTGCAAATCTGCATGCCTGTGTCAGATTGCGTCGTTGCATGGCAGACCCATGACATTTTGCTGCCTGAAGCACCACAGTGAGTGATACTCCTACCCTGTCGCAGGGACCGTGCGTCCAAAGAAAGCCAGATGTCTTGTTTTGTCACACCACGCAAGGACCTCTCTCCAGAACAATAGAATAGCCAGGCTATCAAATAATTATCCATTTCCCGTTCCTTCATGGTCCTTGGAACTTGCTGCCTAAGTTGGCTACCTAAGGACAGGCTCTGCCTGGCTCCATTTTGGTGGACCTTTGCCAGTCGTTCAAGCCTTGATCGTCATGTGTAAAAGCAAAGCAAAAAGCAAAGCAATCACACTTATATACTGGCCCTAGCGCATAGTGCATTTTCTGGGCGGTTCACAAGTTAATTAGTATTTTGCCCCCAACATGCTGGGTACTCATTTTGCCAAACTCTGAAGGATGGAAGGCTGAGTCAACCTGGTGAGGATTGGACTCACAACCTTTGGGTTGCAGAACAGCAGTTTAATCACCACACCACCAGGGCAGAACTTCTCCACCTGGCTTTAGTAATGGATCATGAGGGTTTGATCCCTCTCTGGCCCAATTATCCTGACTAGCGAAAGTTAGGGGGTGTCATTCATTTAATTTCATTTAATTTCATTTATTAGACTTGTATGCCGCCCTACTCGCCGAAGCAACTGAGAGTGGCTAACATACCATGGGGCAACATATATTACAAGGTTACAATATCAAATACAAATCCAACAGTATAATATAAATATAATAACATAAAACAATACAGTCAATACAGTCAATAAATCTAACATAAAAATGAAAATACAATACAATGAAGGGCCAAAGAAACAATATATCACAATTACAAAATATCACATTATGAAATATCACATTTTGCTCCCTCGCTCTTGTCTCTCTGACCTCCTCTGGACTCTGTCCATCTGAGCCTTCCCTCAAAATTCCTTGACTCTAAAATGATGTTTGTTTTGCAAAATTTCATTTTCATCTTCTTTAATAATAATAATAATAATAATAATAATAATAATAATAATAATAATAATAATAATAATAATAATAATAATAATAATAATAATAATAATAATAATAATAATAATGATGATGATGATGATGATGATGATGATGATGATGATGATGATGATGATGATGATGATGATGATAATAATAATAATAATAATAATAATAATAATAATAATAATAATAATAATAATAATAATAATAATGTGTCAGAAATTATTCTGGGTTGAAAGGTTTTTTGCAAAAGAAGCTCCTCGGGGAATGCCCAAACGAGGCTCCTTTCATGTCCACAAGAGCTGGGACAGAGACGGGTGCTCAATCCGTCATGCAGTACCCAGGTCTCGAACTGCCAACTTGCCAGCCTTCCAACTTACAAGGCAGGGCTGTAGCCAGAGGGGGACGGGGACGGGGGGCAAAAACCTCCTGAGCTAACATCTCCCCCCAACCCAACCTGGGATGCCAATGTTATATGTGTGTGTGTGTGTGTGTGTGTGTGACATTGTTGCCCCTCTTGAACCCCACCACCACCCCCCAAAGTTAGAATCCTGGCTATGGTCCTGAAACAAGGTGAGCTTCTTAACCACTGAGTCACTGGAGCCCCTTCTTTTTAGACTGAAAACTGCCTGGCGGGCTCAAACAAATGAGGGGACCCATCAGGTCAGCGGTTCAAGACCAGACTATTGCGCAATGGGGTGTGATTCCATTGTCTGTCCTAACTCCTGCCATCCTAGCAGTTACCTAGAGATTATTTGGCCAAAGCTTTGATGGACTGCAGCCCATCTTCGTCCCCCCCCTCCAATTTTTAAAAATGTATCCCTTAATTCACTGAAAACAAAATCCAGTTCTTTGGTGACTCATTCCTTCTGCCCAAATCAAACCAAGGATTGCTATGTTGTTGGATATGCGCTCCCTATGTGTCAATTTTTGAGGCCACGGATTTCCAACTGCTTGTTTGAACCCACCTACCAGTCATGACCCCGTGCCGTTCGTGTTTATAGGGCCAATACTAAATGGATCCAGGGGAAATCAATAACAACACTTAATCGTGCTAAGGCTCTTGACATTTCCAAAGTGTTATATGAACATTAGCTAACGAATGAATCAATTAGGTTTTACAAGATCCTTCATAAAATCAAAACAGGGCAGAAGTGTCTCAAGGCTTGGCATTTATGAACTGGTATTGTGTGATGCATGTAGAGCTCTGCCCCCACACTTAGAAAATGGGAAACGTGCATGAGTAACACATTGAATGCAATGTTGGGTATAATTGGATGCTAACATGCCTACCAGGTCACTGTGCTTTCCTCGTGGTTACATCTGATCTACCTTTTGGACTTCCTTCCTTTTAATTATTTCCAAATTGTATACCATCAAGGCTGATGAATAGTTCTGGAGAAGTCAAAAGCTTGCACATTTTAATGGCAGGCTGACCAAGGAAGCATCTCTGTTCAGTCCCCCCAGTCCACTGGGTGCCTTTGGCAATGAAACTTTCCATCAGCCCCAACAGCCTTGCACAGTTCTTATGAAAGATCTATATCTATAAAACAGAGGTGTGGGTTTGTATGTGCTCGAAAGACTCCCACACCCCTGGACCGAACCCGCTGAAACTTGGCACATACGTACCTTGGGCTGGCGAGATCAGCACTGCGGGGGTCACAAGCCCCATGGGGAGCATACGTCCCCAAAATTGCATCCCAATTGATCTATACAATGGGTGTGTTTCCCAGTGATGTAATTGGCTGGTGTCATAGTACCAGGTAGGTTGAGATTGTGACATCAGCTGACTAGCTCAGCTGTAGTTTTCACATTAGGTGGGCAAATGGGCATGCGAGATCAGCACTGTGGGGGTCACAAGCCCCATGTGGGGGTGTATGCAGTTGGGCACCGCTGTTGGAGACTCCTGGTCCGCCAGGTAGCCAGACACATGTATGGGAAGGATAAGGGCTGTAAGTGACCGTCAACGGGGTCACAAGCCCCATGTGGGGGTGTATGCAGTTGGGCACTGCTGTTGGAGACTTCTGGTCCGCTAGGTGGCCGGACACATGTATGGGAAGGATAAGGGCTGTAAGTGACCGTCAACGGGGTCACAAGCCCCATGTGGGGGTGTATGCAGTTGGGCACTGCTGTTGGAGACTTCTGGTCCGCTAGGTGGCCGGACACATGTATGGGAAGGATAAGGGCTGTAAGTGACCGTCAACGGGGTCACAAGCCCCATGTGGGGGTGTATGCAGTTGGGCACTGCTGTTGGAGACTTCTGGTCCGCTAGGTGGCCGGACACATGTATGGGAAGGATAAGGGCTGTAAGTGACCGTCAACGGGGTCACAAGCCCCATGTGGGGGTGTATGCAGTTGGGCACTACTGTTGGAGACTTCTGGTCCGCCAGGTGGCCGAACATATGTATGGGAAGGATAAGGGCTGTAAGTGAAGCGGGACAGGTGAGGGAAGAGAGAGGTGGAGGAAGGGATGCAGGAGTGACCCACATACACCCCATGAGGTTTCCAAGAGGGAAAGGCTGGCTTATGTTAAAGTAAAGAAAAACGTGAGCGAAGCTGGGTAATCAGCTAGTATTCATTAAACAAATTAAAGAGGCAACATTGAAGTTCAGGTATTGAAGATTAAAGAGAGGAGAGTGGACAAAGAGCTGTAAATGTTTCAATGGTCATGTGGCAGGCAGGACTAGATGCTAGAGTGCATGGAACGTTGCTACTTTTCCTGCTGAAGCAGTGCCTATTTATTGACTTGCAATTTCTTGCTTTCAAACTGCTAGGTTGGCAGGAGCTGGGACAGACGACGGGAGCTCACTCCGCTGTGCAGCTCTCGGGTCTTGGGCTGCTAACCTACAGTTGTCAAACACAGCGTCTTAACCACTATGCCACAGTGGCCCCTGGAATGCAAGCTATACCTGCTGATATCTCTTCCTCCAGACAATAAATGTTGGGGTTTTTAAATTGTTTTTAATATGTATGTTTTAATTTTGTTGTGAGCCGCCCTGAGTCGGGTTCGCCTGATTGTGCGGCATAGAAATTTGAACTATAAATAAATAAATGTACAGGAACCTCTGTTTCATCTAGTCACCCCAATTTCTCTTGCATGGACAGATCAATGGGATCATTCTTTCTTCAGGAAGGAAGGAAGGAATGATGGAAGGGAGGAAGGAAGGAAAGCTTTGCAATCAGTAGCATTTTAAAGGAGTCCCCTTGGGAAGGAAGAGCATTATATTACTGGGGACATACTACAATGCCTTGCAACAGAGACATCCAACATCCTGCAACATGCTTTTAAAAGTTCATTAACGTCGAGGGGGAAAGTTGGCGCCCACTTCAGAGGCCTGGCCACCATTCCCAGCCCCTGAGCAGGGAATCCTTTGTTAATTTGGAGAGGTCGATTAAAAAAGTGGGGAGTCCACTGGGGAGACAAGAAAAGCTGCAGTGGCCCTGCTTTCCCCAAGAACGCATCCTGAGCATAGCACTTAAAGCATCGCAGGAGCTTGGAAATGGTCAAGCTTCAGGATGAATGTTTCAGCTTGATTAGCAGCCTGTGAAAGACACACATTGAAAGGGAATGTCTTGAGGTTGGTGAAATATTGAGTGCTTTTATTTTCTGCTTCTTAGACTTTGTTTATTCTTTTTTATATATATATAAAAAATCTTGCACAATGCCTCCAAATCCAATGGGGACTAGACGATGGGGAAGGTGGGAAAGTGGCCCCTTTTATTTAGGGTTGAAATGATAAAATACTCCAGGGCTCTAAAATCCCTCCTGCAGAAACTCTTCAGGAAGGAGCTGTTACTACATAAGAAGCTTTAGAAGTTTATCATGGCCCTGATCCAGCTGCCCATATACAAAGAAGCAGCATGTAGGGCCGTGATGGCGAACCTTGGCACTCCAGATGTTCTTGGACTTCAATTCCCAGAAGCCCAAGCCCCCTGTGAATCCAAACAAATGGGTTTACTGCGGTTCATCCGGCCCGCGCTGCCCTCGTCGCTCCCGGAAGCGGAAGTAAAACACGTCCATATGGTTAAGACTCTTCTGGGTTAACCCTGCCTCCGCACGGGCGTGTTTTACTTCCGCTTCCGGGAGCGACGAGGGCAGCGTGGGCCGGATGAATTGCAGCAAACCCCTTCGTGTGGATTCACGGGGTCTTGGGCTTCTGGGAATTGAAGTCCAATAACATCTGGAGTGCCAGGGTTCGCCATCACGGATGTAGGTGATACCCAATATTCAGGAGAGAATCCATGCTCTGGAGAAGATCATCTTTCAGGTTTTAAGTTGTTTATAGTCCTTAAGATTAATGACCTCCCGAACAGTTTCCAGGGCTGGGCCAGTGAGATATTTGTTTGCAACATGTGCTTGTCACAAGCTTAACATTTATGTAAAGGTAAAGGTCTCCATTGCTCGAAAGCCAGTTGTATCTGACTCGAGGGTTCGGTGCTCATTTCCATTTCCAGCCAAAGAACTAGCGCTGTCTGCATATGCAGACGTTTCCATGGCCACGTGGCAGGCATGGCTAGACACCAGAGCACACAGAATGCTGTTACCTTTCCTGCCAAAGTGGTACCTATTTATCTGCTTGCAATTTCTTGCTTTCGAACTGCTTGGTTGACAGGGGCTGGGACACAGACGGGCGCTCACCCAGTTGTGCAGCACTCAGGTCTTGAACTGCTGACGTGTTGACCTTCAAGCTCAGCAACTTAACTTGCAGCTAAAATGTCAACTCATCTGGGGTTTTGATGGAAATACGTTGCATTTTCACTTCATCAAAGTACAGAAAATACACACAAGGAAAACCACCCACCCGTCCAACAGTTTCGACTCGCCTCCACCTCTTCACAATGCACATGCTCTTGTGTAGCTTCCCAACAGCCGCTCCGACAGTCCCACAGGTCTGACTGAAGGAGCCGACTGTAGCTTCTATCTAAGCACATCAGCATTTTAAAATTACCCACAGGTGACTCATTTCCACATTTATGAGAGCAGTATTAAATTACTAGGCTCACTCAGCCTGTACACTTTATTACCTCATTTTTGTATCTTCTTTACAGATGGTGAAAGCGATGACCTTATAAGATGCACGGGCTGAAGAGCCGGCTAAGCTTGTTCTCTGTCAAAACAGCATTGAAACTATTCCTGAAAGGCACGAAACAAACCTTTTGCGCAAGATCCCGTCCTCTGGGGGATCCTGTGAAACTGAGGGAAGGAAATGGTCGGGAGACTGTCAAAACCCCATCAGCTCTGAAACTTTCAGCAGCAGAAACTATCCCGCATGTCTGTGCTTAGAATTGTGCCATGTGTGGCCTTTATTTTGCATGAATACATTAAATAAATACGTGTTTGTCTCAGCTTGGTACAGTTGATGAGATGATAAGAAAAGGGTGATATAAATCATAAACCTGTGAGTTCAGCATCAAGATTCACCTCAGAAAACATTATTATTATTATTATTATTATTATTACTAGCCGATTACCCGGCCTTGCTCGGGTTTTTTCTTTAACGTAGGCCAGCCTCATGGGGTGTGTGTGGGTCATCCCTGCCTCCCGATGCTATGACATTAGCATCTCTATGACATCACTGGTACACACACACCCTGTCACCCTCTTGTCGAGTATACTTCCCTTTGCGGATCAATTTTGGGGCATACAACCCCCCGGGACTCACAACCCCCCCAGTGCTGGTCTCCAGAGGACAAGGTACGTAAGTGCGATCAGTTCAGTGCGATCAACCCTCTGGATTCCCCCCCTTCCCCCACCCATCTATAAAGAACATCTCTCTTATCAAAAGGGTAAAGTTGCTTTGGTGGAGTACAAGGTCCCAAGGTTCCTTTTTTGAACATCCAAATTGTGGGAGTTGCACATTAAAAAAAAAGGGAATTTGCCCATCTGTGCTTTTGATAGGTGAGAAGTAGTGAGAATACGGATGCCATTTCGGTTTTCTTTAATCTGTTAGCCCTGCTTAAAATGTCTGTAGATTTTTCTGTGGTCATGTGGCAGGCATGACTAGATGCTGGAGTGCACATCATCATTACCTTTTCGGCCAAAATGTTAGGTATTTATCTACTTGCAATTTCTTGCTTTTGAACTGCTAGGTTGGCAAGAGCTGGGCAAATGACAGGTGCTCACTCCGTCATGCAGCACTCAAGTCTCGAACTTCTGATCTGCAGACCTTCTGGTTGTCAGGCTCAGCATTTTAACCACGGGGCCTTACAGTACCTGACTCTAAACCCCACATTTAGTTTGGGTTCGCTGTTTCTCTTTGCACGGACTCTGAGAAAATAGCCCCACGCTTGTTTTTGCGGTGCCCGTTGAAAGAACGGCTGAGAAGCTGTCAAAACAGTTATTTCTACAGGAAAACAAGTTGTGGACCCCAGTGAGTGTACATCTGGTCCAGTTTTGACTCTTAAAAGAAAAGAAAAAAGGGAAAACAGCCTGAAATAAAGCAAGCGTTTGGAGCCAAACAAAAGGAAATCGCAACATCTGTTTTCTAATGAGTATTTTGATATCCTTCTTTCAAACTCTGAAAACGTAATGATCTGGCTATTCCTGCTTTCTCTCATTAGCTCTTACCCAAACATGCACCCTCCAAAGCAACTTTCCCATATTTTTTCCATACTAGGCAACATACAGGTGTGTCAGCCGGTTGCAAAATAGAGGTGGGGACTTGCTGGCTCTTTGCAAATCAGCCACCACCGCCCATTGAATTCCACGGGCCCTTTCAACCGTCTCCCATTTCTTCATGGAAACATCTCAATGCTGGCCAGGTCCATAAAAATAAACAAAGTGCAGGGATGAAAGAGATGGCTGCACCCTCGATATTGCAGGGGACCGCGGTGGCTTAGTGGTTAAGATGCTGAACTTGGAATGTCGGCACGTCAGCAGTTCGAGACCCAAGTGCTGCACAACGGAGTGAGCTCCCATCGTCTGTCCCAGCTCCTGCCAACTGAGCTGTTCGAAAGCAAGAAATAGCAAGTAGATAAATAGGGATCACTTCGGTGGGAAGGTAAGCCGCATTCCATACAATCCGGTGTTTAGCCATGCCTGCCACATGAACATGGAAATGTTTGCAGATGCAAACAGCACTGGATCTATGGCTATAAATGGAGATGGGCACTGAACCCTAGAGTCGGATATGACTAGCTTTCGAGCAAGGGTGACTTTTACCTTGGAAGAGGAAATGTTTAGCAATCACTGCTTGTATTGCAAGCTACGAAAGCAGACATTTCCTGCTCCCTATATATACTTCCATATAGCCCCCCTGATCTGCTTTTCATCTAGTCACGGGAGGGGGGCAGGGGTTGAAAGAAAAGGGAAGTAATTTCAGAGGCGATGCCAAGAAATGGAAAGAAGAGAGATATAGAGAAATGGCATCTGTAACCCATCTAGTTGTCCTACATTCTTAAATATAAAAAAGAAGAAAAAGGAGGGAGAGAGAGTAGAATTGAGTTGTTGTGGAACAACAGCCCCCATTTGTTAAAATAAGTGCAAGCATGTTGTACATAAAGCAACTCGTAGGTTCAAAAGCCAGTCATGTCTGATTCTAGGATCATCTCCGTTCACAGCCAAAGAGCCAGCACTCTCTTTGTCTGCAGACGTTTCCATGTTGATGTGGCAGGCATGACTAGACGCCGAAGCGCATGGAATGCTGTTACCTTTCCTACTGAAGAGGCAGCTATTTATCTACTTGCAATTTATTGCATTGGAACTGCTAGGTTTGGCAAGAGCTGAGACAGAGGACAGGCACTCACTCTAATACGCAGCACTCAGAGCATGAACGGCTGACCTGCCAACTTTCCAGTCATCAGTTTCAATGCCGTAACTACTAAGCCACTTTGGCCCTTAGGGCCGTGATGGCGAACCTTGGCACTCCAGATGTCCTTGGACTTCAATTCCCAGAAGCCCAAGCACCCTGTGAATCCACACGAATGGGTTTACTGTGATACATCCGGCCCGTGCTGCCCTCGCCGCTCCCGGAATCGGAAGTAAAATGCGCCCGTATGGTTTTGATCCACTTGGGAACCATCACCCTTCCCTGTGGACTTCAGCACCCGTTAGTCCTCAGGGTTGTCAGATTAGTTAACTGCCACCTGACACTCGGAGTTGAGTCACTGGCAGTAGGGTCTACTCTATTACCATATCATGATAACCTGGCCAGACTGGCGGTTTCAATTTGCTTCTTTAAAACTTGTAGCCAAAATATGTTCTATCTGTCAAGAGGATGCTGGCTGATGTTTCCTGATGTGAAAGAATCTCGAAATTCTGGAAGTCAGTTTTCTCTCCCTTGCACACTCCCCCCCCCCCCCAATCTCCTTCCACAACTCAATTAAAGAAATATATTATGGGCTTTGCTAATTTCCCTGTGTGGCACTGAGTGATGAAGAGCCGCCAACCGCCAACCAGAGGAACTGGCCAGGGGCAGCGAGGAGATGAGAATGTCAAGTCTGGTGAGAAACTACAGATGAACCTCGGAGACCTCCTTCTCTTTTGAAGGGACCGGGAGTATCGCCTTTCAAGATTTGACCGCCAAAGGGCCTGGGAACTGCCATCCATAAAAATAAGATCCCAAGAGTCCTGACCACAGGGCAATCTTTGAAGAGGTCCCTTGCGCCTGTCGTTTCCATTTCGCGGCCTTACTTTTGCCATGAGGAGAATGCAAATATCAGGAGCCGATGACCCTCCCGGGCAATGAATTAATTAGAATGCCATGCTAATTCCACAACAGCTCTCCCTTCCAGAATTGGCGAGCAAGCTAGCAGTGAAAGAAGGAAAGATCTTGCACACGCACATGGATGCAAACACCCTTTTGGATCTGTTTGGCATTGGCAGCACCCGCGATGAATGGGACAGAATATTTGCAGTCAGGTCATAGTTGGCCATTTGTTTTACTACATTGTTATTCTAGCTGGTAATGTCTGGCCGGACATCCCACTACGGTAATGGAGTAGACTGTACAATGTGACTCAACACCGAGTGTTGGGTGGCGGTAAATAACCTGACTCCCTAAAGGGGCCAACGGCTATGAGCGGATGAGCCCCTTTAGGTGGGGTGATGGTCCCCTTAGTGGAGGAAATGCCACTGGGAACCATCATGTTGGGCCCAACGGCAAAATGAGCGGAGGAGGAACTCTGATTCCCAACAGTTATAGAGGCGGAAGAGACCATGCCAGATGAACTGGCTGTGAAGGTGCACCTTGTCCATATCCTCAAGGTTGTGGCAGTCCATTGCAGTCCCGGTGTTAAATCCTGCATTTCTCATTTCATATGTGCCACAGGAGATGGCTCCGTGATCATAGCATGCGATTTACTTCCACTTCCGGGAGCGACGAGGGCAGAGCGGGCCGGATGAATTGGCATCACGGGCCAGATCTGGCCTGCAGGCTGTAGTTTGGGCACCCCTAGTTTAAGCAGAGAAAATGGCAGCTTAAGTGGCAAATAGTATTTCATTCCTCCCTTTTGTTTCTTCCCACGTGCTGTGATGATATGTCTTTGAACTAACCCTGAAGCTGTTTTATGCGCCTCTCTTCTTACATATTTTAATGGCTAAATGGCATGTTGTTGCCTTTGTTTTCATCTCATTATTTTAACTTATTGTAGGGGTGTGTTTTTTTATATAAAAAAAAACTAGACATCTTTTGGGGACTATGGGCTGCGGCGGCTCAGTGGTTAAGAAGCTTGCCTTGTTAGCTAGAAGGCTAGCAAGTCGGAAGTTCGAGACCCGAGTACTGCTTGATGGATCGTGTGCCTGTCTCTGTCCCAGCTATTGGGGACGTGAAAGGAGCCTCATTCGGGCATCCCCTGAGCGGAGTTTCTTCTGCAAAAATCCTTTCAACACAAAACAATTTCTGACACGAAATCACTATTGTTATTTGGTGGAGTCCTCTCGTGGCAAACGGAAAGCCTAAAATAAACCTGGCTAGATTTTGGGAAAGCTACATTTGGGACTACCGCCCCCAAAAACCCCTGGCCAAACTGACTAATGGATTAGGTAGTACCCAAAACAGTTTCCCCCAAGCTCTGGAACACAGATCACAATACCGCAAGTTTTGGTTTTAAAAAATGGATGAAGATTCAACATTAATGTCTATTTTAAAAATGTATATGTCGATGCCAATGTTTCCTAACCAGATAAGCAATGGCACAGGAGGTGTTCCCTGGCAGAGTGTTTCAAAAGCAAGTGAGAAGAGCCTCCCAGAAGAATCCTTTAGCCACAGGGACATTATTCCTTGGGAGAGGAAACCTTGGTTGAAATTGGCTTCCTTCCTTCCTCCCAGACAGCTTGATTTTAACCTCCTGCCCTGGGCGAGATTTCCGGGAGTTAAGTTCACTCTCTGCCCCTCCACCTGCTTGAAGGTGGTTGTCTGCACATGTGGTTTGCATTTTCAAGCTCACTGGCTCTCTGTGTGTTTGAAAGCACTGGGCAAGAACTAAGCGCAAGCGCGCGCACACATACACACACAACCAAATAACTATAGTCTGCTACTTGGTCTAATCCAGGAGTTCTCAACCTTTTAAAGCCAGGAGCCAGGTCACACTCCCTCAAACAGCTTCGGGGGCCGGGCGGCTATTTTGCCCTTCCTCCAGCACATGACACTTCCTAGTGTGGTGGAGGCAGTGGGGGCGCCACATGAAATGGTGCCGGGGGTCACATCTGGCCACAGGTTGAGAATCCCTGGTCTAATCCATGAGTCCTATACTAAATCAAGGGTGCTGAATCCAAATCTGAAGTCAGATTCTGCCTAACCAGTTACTTAAACTTCTGTGAAACTAAACTTAACCAGTCCGGCTCGCCAACTGTCTGAGGGGGGGGGGGGTGAAACAGCCCGTGGCTTTAAAAGGTTGAGGACCCCTGCACTAGAGGGATCCAAAGAGTATGTCTGCCTGTTGCCAAGAGAGATGCAACACAATGTGAAGTTGTTAACTACACAAGATGTGACTTACATAATTTAAGGAATGATACACTGCATCGCAAAAATAAAAATAAAAATATTGTCTGCTAATTGGTCTAATCCATATGTCCTATACTTAATCAAGTGTGTTGAATCCAAATCTGAAGTCCAATTCTGCCTAGGATGTCAGGATCTTACGTTAGTTAACCTAATTACCAACCATTTGAACAGCCATAGTATGTCTATAACTTAAAATCTGTATGTGATAGGCAAATTCAGAGTTCAGATTTGGAATCAGCACACTTGATATCATGTGTATCATAGATGTTATTCCCACTAGCAAAATCATTGTTGTGCAGTATGATAGTCTCCCCTGGGGGAAACGTAGAGCATCGTGTTGTCCTCTTGGCTGGTTTTTCCATCTAGGGACTTCTCTACAATTGAGATAAACACTGGGGTTAGGTTACAGTAGGATAAAGTAAAGATCTCCCTTGCTCAAAAAGCCAGGCGTATCTGACTTTAGGGTTCAGTGCTCATCTCTGTTTATAACCAAAGAGCCAGCGCTGTCTGCATCTGCAGACATTTCCATGGTCACACGTGGCAGGCATGACTAGACACTTGAGTGCACAGAAGGTTGTAACCTTTCCTGCCAAAGCAGTACCTATTTATCTACTTGCAATTTCTTGCTTTCGAACTGCTAGGTTGGAATTTGGAACCTTTTTCTGGAGCACTTTCTCCCAAGAAGACCTTGAAAAGGATCACCGTAGGTCAAAATTGACTCAATGACAAACTCTTATTATTTATTTAGCTGTTGAAAGCTAGAATTCACACATTCAAACATCCCTGATGCTCACAGAAAATTATAAATAAACTGGGCTGCTACAGAGAGAGATATGTGTGCGAACTAGATTTACTTCTTGCTTTTGGTCAAATTGCTTCGCTGGAATTGCTACACAGATTGAATCCCCTTCTCTCCCAGGCTTTCTGTCTCAATGTCTCTCTCCCTCGTCAGGGCTAAAAATGACCCTTAATCAATTAGATCTTCTCTTCGGCCTCTTTTCTGATAAAAGAGTTCCGAGGCTGTGATTGAGATAAAAGCCCTGATTAAACTTTTAAAGGAGTTAATTTTTAACTCGAAGTCCAAGTGATTAATTGCTCTTAAAGATGTTTGCATAACCCCCTGGGAGAGGAAGGAGGAGCAGGCTGTAAACCTAATTTTTGCTCCAATGGAGAATAACCCATCTTCCTTTCCCAACTTCCATTATAATATCTCAGTTAGGGGCACAATTTTAGTTACCGTACTACTAAGTGCCACCAAACTCTGAAGCTAACCTCAGTCTCTCATGTGCCTGGCGGGAGGGTGTCAAGGATGGAAGGGAGACAATTTGAGAAGTGTGCCTCTGTTGATAGTTAATACAAGAAACAACATCATCAGGAAACTCCCAAACTACGAATGAGGAACTCAACCATCCACGCTGTGTACATCAGCTTTGGCCCCGAGCATCTCCACGCAGAGTATGCTGCCCCAGTATGGAGTGCATCCACACATGCAAAACAAGTTGACATTGCTGTGAATGAACCCATGTAGTGACAGGATGCCTGAAACCTACGCCATTTAAGAAAATATACCTTCTTGTTGGTATCGCTCCACGAAAGATAAGGAGAGAAGTAGGAGTGGACACCGAGAGAACTAAGCAAGAGAATGGCCCTCGACATCCTGTGAACGGGTATGAGCCTCAAGTCCACTGACTCAGATCCAGGAAGAGCTTTATGTCAAGAACAAACACTCTTGAGGGTACACAAGAGCAAAACCAAATTAGAAGATGGAGGAAGGAACTCGCGGGACAAGGAACAACAAAGTTCACCATGTATTTCGAGCACATTGGGGGGGGGGGGGTCCAGCCCATTACCACCTTAGGGATCCTGTTTTTCTCCATAGGAAAAATATGGCCTGCCATTTGGAGTCTGCTTCATGCAACAACATTATGTAATTTGCACGAGCCACTCCTTCAAAGCATCTCCTCATTGGTCATATATCAGGATACTTAAGAGACTGTGTTACCCCAAGGTATTCAACCCGTCCTACGAGGGCAGACCGTATGGATGGGTTTTACTTCCACTTCCAGGAGTGACGAAGGCGGTGTGGGCTGGATGAATTGCAGTAAACCCATTCGTGTGGATTCACGGGGGCTTCTGGGAATTGAAGTCCAAGAACACCTGGCGTGCCAAGGTTCATCATCATAGTTCTAACTGGTTCAAGTCTGTCAAAAGAGGGGTGCGCTCTAAATTTGACATTTCGGGATGAAACCAATAAGTTTATTTGTGTGTGTGTGTGTGTGTGTGTGTGCGCGCGCGCGCATAAACACACACACACACACACACACACACACACACAGCAAAATAATACCCACACATATAAAAAAATGCCAAACCCAAAAACCTATTGGTGACGGAAAAGAAAAGAAAATTATTGATTTCTCCATATGAAAAATATGGCCTGCATTATATAAAAGATTCAAAATGCAGGCCATATTTTTCATATGGAGAAATCAATAATTTTCTTTTCTTTTCCGTCACCAATAGGTTTTTGGTTTGGCATTTTTTTTATATGTGTGGGTATTATTTTGCTTTACTGATATTTTTAATTTTATTCAATTTGTATGCATCTTTTTATTGTAAAGATTTTAATTTTTATTATTATTGTGTTGTAGCTGCCCAGAGTTGAAAATATCCCAGATGGGCGGGGTATAAGTGTAATAAATAAGTAATAATAATAAAAATAAATAAACCCCGTTTGCTCCACACTAGCTATGGCTCCAATAATGGAGAGAGTAGTCTGGAAACTTTGTTGTTCAGTCGCACAGTCGGTTCCGACTCTTTGCGACCCTATGGACCATTGCTCTCCAGGCACCTCTGTCCTCCACCATCCTCCTTAGTCCACACAGCCCCGTGCCCATTGTGTCTACAATACCATCTAGCCATCTCATCTTTGGCCGTCCCCTTCTTCTTTTGCCCTCCACCTTCCCCAGCATCAAGGCCTTCTCAAGTGAATCCTCTCTTCTCATTTGATGTCCAAAATACTTCAACTTCATCTTTGTTATTTGTCCTTCTAAGGAGCACTCAGGGCTAATCTCTTCTAATATTGACCTATTTGTTCTCCTCGCTGTCCAGGGGACTCTCAAAACTCTCCTCCAGCACCACATCTCAAAGGCATCTATTTTTCTTCGCTCAGCCTTTCTAATGGTCCAGCTCTCACAGCCATACATTACCACCGGAAATACCATTGCTTTGACTATGCGGACCTTTGTTTGCGGACTTTCTTAGGATCCAAGATCTCTGCAGATGGGGATTGCAGCCATGAAATAAAAAGGCGACTGATTCTTGGGAGACAAGCTATGAAAAACCTGGGGAACATAGTGAAAAGTAGAGATATCTCACTGCAAACAAAGGTCTGGAAACTATCATCCTAAAAAGTAACTTTTCTGAGCTCCTGTTGTGGTCTCTTTGCTTGTTCCTCGCCCAAAGAAGACTGGTGTATCTGAATGTGGAATTTGCATTTAGCTGTTACAGCAACTGATCTTTACAGACTATTCTTCCACCAACGTGTCTGATGCAGTGGTAGTTTTTATACTCTACCTACAAGCAACAAGGGTGCTACGATGGGATAAAATTATGCCCATTCTGTTGTTGTTCAGTCGCACAGTCGATTCCGACCCTTTGCGACCCTATAGACCATTTTTCTCCAGGCGCCTCTGTCCTCCACCATCCCCCTCAGCACTCCCAGTTCTGTACCCATTGTGTCTACAATCCCATCTAGCCATCTCATCTTTGGCCTCCCCCTTCTTCTTTTACCCTCCACCTTTCCCAACATCAAGGCCTTCTCAAGCGAATCCTCCCTTCTCATTTGATGCCCAAAGTACTTCAGCTTCGTCTTTACTATTAGACCTTCCAATGAGCAGTCAGGGTTGATTTCTTCTAAGATTGACCTATTTGTTCTCCTCGCTGTCCAGGGTACCCTCAAAACTCTCCTCCAACACCACATTTCAAAGGCATCTATTCTTCTGCGCTCAGCCTTCCTAATGGTCCAGCTCTCACACCCATACATTACCACTGGGAATACCATTGCTTTGACTATTCTAATTTTTGTTTGCAATGTGATATCTCTGCTTTTCACTATGTTCCCCAGGTTTCTCATGGCTTGTCTCCCAAGAATCAGTCGCCTTTTTATTTCATGGCTGCATTCCCCATCTGCAGTGATCTTTGATCCAAGGGATGTAAAATCTGTCACTGCTTCTACTTCTTCCCCATCTATTTTCCAGGAACTGATGGGGCCTGTTGCCATTATCTTGGTTTTCTTGATATTGAGTCTCAGGCCAGCTTTTTCACTCGCCTCCTTCAATCCAATCAAGAGGCTCCTTAGATCTTCCTCACTTTCTGCCATTAGGGTGGTATCGTCTGCATATCTCAGATTGTTGATGTTTCTCCCAGCAATTTTAATCCCATATTGTGATTCCTCCATCCCTGCATTGCGCATTATGTGCTCTGTGTATAGATTGAATAAACAGGGTGATAAAATGCAGCCTTGTCTTACTCCTTTTCCTATTCCAAACCACTCTGTCATTCCGTGTTCTGTCCTAACTGTTGCTTCTTGGTTCATGTACAGATTTCTCAGGAGACATGTGAGGTGCTCTGGTATTCCCATCTCTTTAATTACTTGCCACATCTTGTTGTGGTCCACACAGTCAAATGCCTTAGTGTAGTCGATAAAACACAAGTAAACTTGTTTCTGGTATTCCTTTGTTTTCTCCATGATCCAGCGTATGTTGGCAATATGGTCTCTAGTCCCCCTACCTCTTCTGAAACCGGCCTGCACCTCTGGTAGTTCTCTCTCCACATGTTGCTGAAGTCTATCCTGTATTATCTTGAGCATCACCTTGCTGGCGTGTGGAATGAGTGCAATTGTTCGATAATTTGAGCATTCTTTGGCATTGCCCTTTTTTGGGATTGGGACGTATACTGATCTTTTCCAATCCTGTGGCCACTGTTTTGTTTTCCAAATTTGCTGGCATATTGAATGTAGTAATTTGACACCATCATCTTTTAGAGCTTTGAAAAATTCCACTGGGATACCATCATCTCCACTAGCTTTGTTGTTTGCAGTGCTCTTTAGGGCCTTTATAACTTCGCTCTCCAGAATGTCTGGCTCAAGTTCAATTTTTTCATCATTGTGGTTATCAGGGGTGTTGAGGTCCTTTTTGTAGAGTTCCTCTGTGTACTCTTTCCATCTTTTCTTAATCTCTTCTGCATCAGC
The DNA here is from genome assembly GCA_035047345.1 of Bradypodion ventrale. NCBI lineage: Eukaryota > Metazoa > Chordata > Lepidosauria > Squamata > Chamaeleonidae > Bradypodion > Bradypodion ventrale. The sequence goes on along the minus strand of JAWDJE010000006.1, from coordinate 132,027,440 downwards.
TAGCTCTTTTCCGTCTTTGTCCCTTATCATGGTCATTTTTGCTTTAAATGTTCCCTTTATTTCCCCAATTTTTCTGAAGAGATCTCTAGTCCTGCCTCTTTTGTTGTTTTCCTCCATTTCTTTGCACTGTTCTTTTAGATAGTTTTCCTTATCTCTCCTTGCTTTTCTTTGAAATTCTGTGTTCAAATAATTGTACTTTTTCTTTTCTCTTTTGACTTTTGCATTCCTTCTTTCCTCTGCTATTTTAAGAGCCTCATCAGACAACCATTTTGCTTTCTTATGCTTCTTTTCTTTTGGTATGGTTTTCTTTGCTGCTTCCTGCATGATGTCCCTTATCTCTGTCCATAATTCTTCCGGCACTCTGTCTATTGAGTCTAGGCCATTATATCTGTTCATCACCTCCACCGTGTATTCTTTAGGGATACTTTCTAGGTGATATCTGTCTGGTCTCCTTGTTTTCCCTATTTTCTTTAGTCTTAACCTGAATTTTGCGATCAGTAGGTTGTGATCTGAGCCACAGTCTGCTCCAGGTCTTGTTTTTGCTGACTGTATGGAGGTTCTCCATCTTTGGCTGCAGAGTATGTAGTCAATCTGGTTTCGGTGTTGGCCATCTGGTGATGTCCATGTGTAAAGTCGCCTCTTGTGTTGCTGGAAGAGAGTGTTTGCTATGACCAGTGCGTTCTCTTGGCAGAACTCTATCAATCTTTGCCCTGCTTCATTCTGTGTTCCAAGACCAAATTTGCCTGTTATTCCCTCCACTTTTTGATTTCCTACTTTGGCATTCCAGTCTCCTAATATAATTTGGACATCATTTCTTGGTGTCTGTTCTATGAGGTGTTCTAGGTCCTCATAGAACTGGTCCACTGTGGCTTCATCTGCACTAGTGGTTGGTGCATATATTTGAATCACAGTGACATTGAAGGGTTTGCCTTGAATTCTGACTGACATCATTCTGTCATTTTTGAGATTGTATCCCATTACTGCTTTTCTCACTCTTTTATTGACAATTATGGCTACTCCATTTCTTCTAAGGTTTTCTTGTCCACAATAGTAGATATGATGGTTTCCAGAGCTGAATTCACCCATCCCTGTCCATTTTAGCTCACTGATGCCCAAGATGTCAATGCTTATTCTTTCCATCTCATTTTTTACCACTTCCAGTTTACCTTGGTTCATTGATCTCACATTCCATGTCCCTATGCAGTATTGTTCCTTACAACATTGCATTTCTCCCCCCCCTTTCCTGTCCCTCCCCTTCCTCCACTCTGTGGTGCTAAGCATCCTGTATCACCTAGCCTGCTCCTTTGTTTTGCCTTTTGTTTTGGTCAATAGGGTTCTCTTGGCAAGGTTTATGGCGTGGTTGCCGGTGTCTGCGCCATTTTTCTCTCCTCATACATTTTATCACAGATCTGGAGAAGGAGACTGATCTAGGATGTCATGTCTTGGTTGACAGCTCTTTGTCATTGCATTGCTGCAACTTCTAAATGACCTCTTTCTTTAAGCAAGGATTAAAAAGAGAGTTTCAGAAGAATACCCTCTCCTGGGACTAATCTTTGGCTATTCCAAATGGACTAATTATAGGCTTCCATTCACATAACTGACTACCACCTGACCCAAAACCAGCTTGATTTTCTTTCAAATCTGTTCTTTTCCTCCCTTCGCCGATCAAAGGTGACCTTACAGACTCCAGCCTTTGACCTGTCTTCTTATAATTGCTCCCTTCTTCCTCCTTGCCCAGCCTTCCTCTGGTCACATCCTGAATCAGTTGTTCCTAACATTTTGTGAATCAAAAGGTTATTTATTTATTCAGTGCCTCTCTGCCTCACATCTCCGCAACAGAAGCGTTGGAAGGGATTTAGGGATGTAAATTAAAATAAGGGAGAAAAATCTCAGCAAAAAGCTGGTCGAAGCAATTTGGAGAAAATAAAACCTAATATAAAATCTGGGACTGACAGTCACATTGGAGAGTGAGATTGACCGTGCAAAACTCGCCATAACAATGTTGTCTTTACCAGTCATCTAAGGGTGGGTGGGTGGGTGGGGGTTTAAAATAAAAAGGAAGGTAACTTCTCCAGACAGAGAATTGTACAAGAAAGCATTAAAAGGCACCCAATTTACAAGTGGGGAGGTCTAAACCTACTTGCAAAACGTTTGCTAATTTTGCTGGGTGACACAGAAGACAACAAAACTTAAGCAAAAGTTAGTCACCGTGAAAATGAGATGGCTGGGGAAGGTCACTGGAGTGACTAAAAGGGATAAAGTCAGGAAAGAGGTTAGAAGGGAAAGAATTGGAGCTACATACAGAGACAACAAATAATGTGGTTTGTCTGTTTGGAGAGAATGCTTTGGAATTCCACACTTTACAAGGTACATGTTGAAAGAGGAGAAGGACAAAGACCACGAGTCAGACCTAGAAGAAGGTGGTGAAATAACATCAAAAATCCTTTCAACCCAGAGTAGTTTCTGACATGAAATTCATTTATTTATCAAGGAAATATTACAAGAACACCAAATAACACCAGTGGCGGCCACTTGAAGTGCATCTCCCTTGACTCCTGAAGAAGAGGAAGAAGAAGTACTCTAAATGTGAGCTTTGATTCATAGAAACCCCCAACTGGCTTTCTAATACATTGACATCCTGCCCTTCCTTGAAGAGGTTCAGGAAGCTTCATCATAACCCTATAAAGGGGGTTAGCTTGAGAATTAGTGAGCACCCCCCATGAAGAACCCCAAAAGGCTTCCTAGCTAGCTAGGAAGAGAGCCAAGGGAAGACTCAGTCCTCGCCATCTGGAAGGGCAGCCACCGATTTCCCATCTCCACTTGAGAGTTTCATTTCTCAACTGATGCTTTGCCCTCGTTCCTCACATGATGTTGTGCAGTATGATTGAGCCCTGTGTTTATAGACTCAACGCCAAAGGTTGGGTGGGTTGTCGCCGTTTTTAGGGTCCTGTCCATGGCGTGGTACGATCTGTGTTGAGACAGTTACTTTGTTGGCTTGCTGAAATGTATGGACTTTTAATGAATAATTTTTTTTCGTAATGTTGTATTTCTATGGTGATATTTCGTAAAGTTGTATTTTTTATGATGATACTTTGTGGTGTAGTATTTGTGACTTATATGATTTTGTGATATGATGTGTATTGTTCCTATTGATATATTGTCTGGATTGAGTATTGTAATGTTTGATTTGTTGTGAGATGCCCTGAGTCGGAGTATGCTGAGTGGGCGGCATTCAAGTCGAATAAATCAAATCAAATCAATCAAGAAGAAGAAGGGAAATACAATATTTTTAATGTGCTATGTATTTGACCAGAATAATGTGATAAACTAATAGCTTGGTTTTCTTTCCACTCTTGTAGGTAGCAAAAATATTGTTTTCTTTGGCATAGCTCAGCTTCAGTACATCCAACTCTTTCTAGAAGCGATCGCATCAACATTTCAGCCTTTCACATAATAGTCCATACACTGCGTACTGGCAGATTTACATTAGCTAAATACCGATTGCCGGTAGGTTGTGTAATCAACACTTTCAAACTGGGTTGGCTCTGTCAGTAGTGCCATAATCCCTTTGGAATTGTGTTACCTGCGCCTCCTCGAAGATTGTGGTAATTCTGAACCACAATTGGGCGTACCCTGGTAACAGCACCCTTGCATTGCCGGCTAATCTTTCTCACACTAGGTCTGGCGGACGGAACTGCAGAATGTACTCGCCAAAAGATGCCTTCATTTTAACCGAGAATGCATGAGGAAGGTGATACCTTTATTGGATCACTTAAAAAACATTTTAGGAGTTTCACACGGAAGAAGAAGAATTGTGTTACCTGCATCTATATCTCATTTCACTGAATTTCTGCTCTCACAGCTATTGCACTGTGGATATAAACATGCAACCTGGACACTGCCTAAGGAAGTGGATTGTAATCTGCAAAACCTCACACTAGAACAATGATGGCGAACTTTGGCACTCCGGGTGTTCTTGGACTTCAATTCTGAGAAGCCCAAGTCTCTGTGAATCCACACAAATGGGTTTACTGCGCATAAACTGTGTGTACCTGCAGTAAACCCATTCGTGTGAATTCACAGAGACTTGGGCTTCTGGGAATTGAAGTCCAAGAACAGCTGGAGTGCCAAGGTTCACCCTCACTGCACTAGAATATCTCAGTGTTCAAGGTGGCACATTGGTTCACTTTTCCTTTGTGTTATGCACATTAGAAAAGAAAAGGGGAGTTGGTGTACGCTAAGTTGCCTGCAGTATTCTGCTGGGAGAAGATTTGTGCTCCACATACACTAACCTTCTTTCGCTTCTCATTGTCCCGCTAAGCAACATCTGTTGTTCTGCTGCAGCTGCGACCCCCTCCCCTCCTATGGCTGTCACATCAGATCATGCTAAAGGCCTTCGTTACCATGGTAATTAGAGGCAAGTCTCGAGGGCGGCATTGTCGTTGGACAAAGTGCCACAGATTACGGAGGGGGACTGGAGGAAGGCCGAAGGGCCTGGGCAGCGGGGCAGGGGTGGGGTGGGGGAGGCAGAGTTGGGGGTCTGAAAAAAGCAGAAAGAGGCAGCCCCTCCCGAATAATAAAGCATTGCATTAATAATGGCCATCAATAAATTTACAACCAAGCTGTTGTGAGCGGCTTTCTAAAACGTGTACAAACAAATTTGCATCCTTCCTCTCCATAGATCACTTAACTTATATCTAGCTAGTCTGATGCATGTCTGCATGGGGAGAAAGCAAAGGTAATTGTCTCCCTTGCTCAAAAGCCAGTCATAGCAAACTGTATGAGGTCGGTGCTCATCTCAGTTTACAGCCAGAGAGTCAGTGCTGTCTGTATCTGTAAACGTTTCCAGGGTCATGTGGCAGGCATAACTAGACACCAGAGTGCATGGAACACTGTTTACCTTTCCTGCCAAAATGGTACCTATTTATCTACTTGCAATTTCTTGCTTCAAACTGCCAAGCTGGCAGGGACATGGACAGATGACGTGAGCTCATTTTATCGAGCAGCACTCAGGTCTCAAACTGCTGACCTACTGAATTTCTAGTCGTCAAGCTCAGCTTCTTAACCACAAAGCCATTGTGCCCCTAGTGGTTCCAAAACTTTTTGGGCCATGGGCAGGTCATGTGGTTCAGCGGGCTGGTCACATGGTTCCTCCCACCAGAAGCGGAAGTAAAATGCACCTGCGCATGAGCAAAATGCTGCCGTAAATGCACCTGCGGCTGTCATAAACAGTGTGTTTTACTGTTGCTTCCGGGAGCGGTGAAGGTGGTGTGGACCAGATGTTTTGGCACCGCAGGCTGGATCTGGCCCACGGGCCGTAGTTTAGCCGCCCCTGCCCTAGAAGATATGTAACTGAGGACTATCAAAGCCATCAAAACAGCAAATAGACTTTTCAAAGGGGTGCAGCTTAAACAGCAACAATATGTATGAAGGCCATGTATTCCTCACGGGCAGCTAAAGTAGATAAACTTATTTAAAAATGAAATATGAAAGATTGTACTCACTTAGTTGATGAAAGTATTCATTCCTTTTGTCAGTGACCAATAATTACATGCCATAAAGTCAATTCTGTCCCCTTCTCAGAGTTTTCTGACAATTTTTAACAAGATGATCTTATGTCATTATGTGAACATGATTTGGGTGAAGAAATAAGTAATCAGGATTGAAAGAAAATATGGGATGTGTGAATCTTTAAATCTATATCAGGAAGGATAAAGGAAAAAAACATTACAAGTTGTTTTTGAGATGGTGTATAACGCTATTGGAACTAAATAGATAAGAAATATTCGGCACTAGCTTGGTACCCGGCTTCGCCCGGGGGTCTCCCTCTCTCCACTGCCCCTCCTGAGCCCCAGAAGGGCCAGGTTAGGCCGAGGCTAGAGAGACACCGTGCCCCGAAGGAAAGGTACTTATTTTCATATGTGGTGGAGTTGTGAGCATGTATCAAAGTTTTGACAAATGGTCTTCAATGAGATACATGAAATAACTAGATTAAATTTAGCGATATGTGCTAAAATAGCTCTTCTATCATTATATGATAAGATGAAATATAACTGATCAAGTAAAGAACTAATTTCAAACTTGTTAACAGCAGCAGAGTTAATTATAGCTAAGAAACAGAAAATGCAGTATGGTTTTCAATTAAATGAATGGTCTAACGAGATGTGAGACATCACTATTAATGATAAATTAACTTGTAATAATAAAGTTAAGAGGGGATTATTTATATATTATGTTTTATTAAATGGGGAAGAATCCACACCTTCACAAGAATCAAATGCAGTTTTGGAAACTGAATGAAGATCCATTAAGATGTAGAAAACGGTTATGAAACTCTATTGGTCTGGGTGTAGGCCAGAATTTTTCAAAAATGTGTGTGTGTGTGTGTGTGTGTGTGTGTGTGTGTGTGTGTGTGTGTGTGTGTGTGTGTGTGTGTGTGTGTGTGTGTGTGTGTGTGTGTGTGTGTGTGTGTGTGTGTGTATGGCATTGAGAGATATATATAGGAAGCTTGTGTTACGAGTTTAAAAAATTTTTAAGCCTTCATGTTTCGTTATAGGTTTAATTTTTAAAAAACATAATAATTAAAAATGAAGTGATTTCCCATTCTCTTCTTCTGGGATGCAAATAGGAAGTGAAGCGAAGTAATCACATTTATATGCCACTGCATAGCACTTAGTGCACTTTCTGGGCAGTTCACAAGTTAATGAGCATTTTGCCCCCAATATGCTGGGTCCTAATTTGACAGACCTTGGAAGGATGGAAGGCTGAGTCAACCTTGAGCCCTGGCCAGGATCAAACTCACAATCTTTTGGTTGCAGTACAGCAGTTTAACCTCTGCACCACCAGTCCAGCTTGCCCAAGGTTAAACAGACTGGCTTCTTTCCCTCCAAGCATGGTGAGAAATTGAACGTTAGCCAGCCGACTAACGTTTCCCGGTATCCAGCCCTTTCAGCAGCTGGAGTGGGATTAGTTCAAATACTTCATCTACCCTTGTATTTTAAAATCAAGGACTTCTGTTAGGATGGGAATATCAAAGAATAGGAAAAAAACCTCCAGCAGTGCACAGGGCATGTATTAATTTTATTATTATCATTTCGTTACGGCAGCCCGCTTAGCAGAATAACAGATGATCAGAACTGGCATAATATAATACAGATGTTTTAGCAAGCCTCGCCAGCTGCTTTCTAGCCATTGTCCCAAAGCCGGAGCCTTGTGTTTTAATACTTACAACTCCACCAATAACTTTGTGTTAACAACAGGAGCGCACAATTAGATGGATGCTTGGGTTATTTCACAGATCCAAGATTCAATATGAATAGGGTCTTCTTGTTGTCTGGGGAAAGCATGTTCCTTTAATTCTCACTGTACCCAGAAGCAAATAGCTCACACTGTACCTTGAGGAAGACAGCATGTGCTGTTTTTCTGACCCGCTAGCAAGGCAAGCAGGCAGGAAGGGAGCAATCACTTTTTTTTCCTGAGCAAATTTCTCATTCCAGATCAGACACTGTTGGAGACAGAGGGTGAAGTATCTCTTTCCAGATGTTTTAGCCTCCCAGGCAGTAGAACCTAGCGATTCCTCAAGGGTCTGTTTTTATGCTGTTTACCTTCCCACCAAAGTGGTCCCTATTTAAGGTATTTAAACAGTACCTCTTGCAATTTCTTGCTAGGTTCACTCCCATCGTGCAGCACTCAGGTCTCAAATGGCTGACCTGCTGACTGTCCGGTTGCCATGTTCAGCATCTTGACTACTAAGCCACCACAGTCCTAGTAATATTTATTTAGTAAAGGTAAAGGTTTCCCTTGCTCGAAAGCCAGTCGTATCCGACTCTAGGGTTCAGTGCTCATCTCTGTTTCAAAGCCGAAGAGCCAGCATTGTCTGCTTCTGCAGATGTTTCCGTGGTTATGTGGCAGACATGACTAGACACCGGCGTGCACGGAATGGTGTTACCTTCCCACCGAAGTGGTCCCTATTTATCTACTTGCAATGTCTTGCTTTCGAACTGCTAGGTTGGCAGGAGCTGGGACAAAGACGGGAGCTCATTCCGCCCTGCAGTACTCAGGAATTGAACTGCTGACCTTGCACCTCCCAGTCAGCGTCTTAGCCACTTGAGCCACTGCAGCCCCTGGTCCCTATTTATCTACTTGCAATTTCTTGCTTTTGAACTGCTAGGTTGGCGGGAGCTGCGACAGAGATGGAAACTCCCTCATCGTGCAGCACTCGGGTCTCAAACTGCTGACTTGCCGACCTTCCAGTCATCAAGTTCAGCATCTTAACCACTAAACCACCACAGTATTCAGCAATACAATTCACTAATTTTATCCTATGGACTTAATTGTCCTGCACAGATTCTCAGATTTACATGGGAACCCTAAATGTTTGATCGGGCCGGACGGACAAGTTAAGGGGCAAATGTTGGTCTTCTTTTGATCCTGCCACCTGCCACATAAAGTGCAGAGTGGTCACGTGAAATGGAAGACAGGGCTCGTGTACCTTTAATAGTCATATGAAAGAGGTTTTATGCAACTATTAAAAGTACAGGAGCCACCCAAATTTGCCAATGGAATGACATCTGGGTGCTGGGGACTCAGTTTCTAGTTCTTTAGAAATATATTTTCTTGGCAAAATATGACAGGTAGCAAAAAGTCACATGTTGGCAGTATTAGATGTATGCACAAATTAGCTAAGCTACAGCTTAGACTATTGTATAAATGCAAACTGAAATGAAATAAAATATACTCCTCTAACTGTCAAAATTACACAATGCTACTTCGATTTTTATGTAATGCTACAAAAGGGAAGTGTGTGGGCTGCGAGGGCGAGGAGGACGCTCTGCCTGAACACCGGCCCCTGGAAGGGCCGGACTGTGCCGGTCCCTCCCCGGTGCGGCCGGAGGGTTCCCATATCAATGACTGATTAACCCTTGCCAAATGCCTGTCCCTGTTCTCTAGGTATTGAGCGCAGGGAGGCTTCACACGGGTAAAAAATACCCTGCAGGTCTAAATATAGGTCTGGCCTAGAGCTAGCAGGCTTTAACAAGGAAGGAAATTGAAGGATCAGATTTTCCTGGCTGTCTCATTGATGGCAGCCTCAGGCAAAAGCCAGGACGACAAACAAGTGGGTTACAAGCTTAGTCTGATGTGTGGACCACACTGAGGCAGGGAAACTACAGCCAGCTAAAGGGGTCGGGGTTTTTACACAGACACAACCAGTAAATAATAGATAAGATCTTGCCAGAACTGCAGTTTTTAATGGGTGTGAGTGTTACACACACACTCAACTCTTCTCTCTTGCATGTGAGTCAGGAAGATTTGCATTTATCTCTGATCTTCGACTGTTCACTGCAATTTTTTTCAAACCAGTTTTTATACCTGTGCAAAAATAAACAAGATCCCCCCCCCGATAAAAGTATAGCATATTAGCAAAAAACAACACTCTTTTTACAAGTAAAGGAGACTTAATTTTCTTTTTCACTTATCTCCAAATTCCTCCATCATCACCACCACCACCATCATCATAATAACATAAGAACAGCCTTGCTGGAACAGGCCACAGCCCATCCAGTCCAGCATTCTGTCTCACACAGTGGCTCACCATGTGCTTCAGGGTATTATTCCCAAGCAGATGCCTTCACCTGCTAAGGATTCCCTGGAAATGGCATTGAGAGATATCCTGCCTATCTCTCCAACCCGAAGGTTGTCCTTAGGTATCCATAATTATAGCCATGGATATCCTTGTCCTCCATGAACTTGTCTAGTCCTTTCTTAAAGCTGTCAAGACTGACAGCTGTCACCACTTCTTCTGGCAGGGAGTTCCATAGACCAGTGATCCTCTGGGTGAAAAAGTACTTTCTCTTATTTGTTTGAGAACTAATAATAATAATAATAATAATAATAATAATAATAATAATAATAATAATAATAATAATAATAATAATAATAATAATAATAATAATAATAATAATAATAATAATCTGCTTCTTTTGCTTCTTCATTAGCCCAAGGTAAAGTGGACGGGCTAATAACTGGATAAGGCTGATAAAATCTCCCCCAAAAAGAGACAGAGGGATTTATATTTGCTGCCCAAGAGATCACTTGCTCTTTCTGAACTTCAAAAATCAGTAATTTTGCAAACATCTCATCTCATCAGTACATTTTTAGGCCTGGACTTCTAATTTTTAGAGTGACCCTTGGATTCACTCCTATGCCCCAGCAATGCTGAGAAATACCGTATATATTTGAGTATAAGACAATCCGAATATAAGCCAAGGTGCCTAATTTTACCTGAGAAACCAGGAAAACTGATTGATTCGAGTATAAGCCTAGGGTGGGAAATGCAGCAGTTACTAGTGAATTTCAATAATCAAAATAAACCAGCCTCTTATGACCGGCCTTTTTGTTTTGGTTCAAGAATACCCATTTCTACCAGTAGAGGCACAGGAGAGCCTGGTGCCTGGGGCAGTGGGGGAGAATGTTTCGCCTGCTATAGAAGTGATCAAGGCTGGCTCTAGCTCAGGGTTCTAATTAAGGTGAATCCATTATAAATTTAATTTAATTTAATTTAATTGTCAAATTTATATACCGCCCACTCGGCTAAAGCCGACTAAACAAACAAACAAACAAACAGACTCCTGGACTTATTCACCTTCCTTTTCTGAAACCAGGAACTTTCTCCTTTGGGGAGAAAACTTTCTCCTCTTGCTTTTCTTATGGCAGGATTGTACCCTGGCTTCACATCAGAGCGGGCAGGAGACGGAGGGCACTTGTTTTGAGTGCCAAAATGGCTAGTTACAACCCTGTGTTTAGCCCCCATCCTGCAACATCAGACCTAGCCAGCAAATGGCCAGTAATAACTATTTCACCTTGGTCCCGTGGTTGGGTCTTGTGCCAACACTAGGCAACATTTCAGGTTTTGCACATTTAAGAGGATCGACCCGGCTCCAGATCAATCCAACTCATTTTCATTCATGCCAGTGAAGCTCAAACGATCCTTTTTATTTGCCGCTGAAATGGTCTCTCCTTTTAATTTCTATCTCCCCCCCCCCTCTGCTTTCTGCTGCGAGAAGCTGTTAATGTTTAATAACTCCAGTGCTTAAGTGCTGCTTGGTGGTATAGGGTTTTTTCTTTCTTGGCAAAGACTCTTATTTTCCAATTGCCAAGCGTACTTCTGGAATGAGTCCCAATGGTCTTGCTTGCCCTAAGAAAGGGTTGGCCTTTCCGAGAAGAAAGAAAGAAAGAAAGAAAGAAAGACAGAAAGAAAGAAAGAAAGAAAGAAAGAAAGAAAGATTAGATTAGATTAGATTAGATTAGATTAGATTAGATTAGATTAGATTAGATTAGATTAGATTAGATTAGATTAGATAGATAGATAGATAGATAGATAGATAGATAGATAGATAGATAGATCTCTTCTGGCAGAACTAAAACTAAACACTTTAGATTGCACTAATTTCTGTAGAGAATAGTGAACACTCCCTCAAAATAATGGCCAGGTGGCAAGTGAGATTTGTGTTACTTACTGCAGCTAATTGTTGCTAACAGACATGCACACTTTCAGAGCACAGAAATATTCTGTTCTCCTCTTCAGGGAATAAGAAACTGCTGACTTGGCAACATAAGCAACCCAACGGATGTGTCTAGCTAAACTATGCCCTCTCATCCCACAAAGTCTGGACAAGTTACTTTTTAAAATTATAGCGAACATAACTCCCATGCTAGCATGGCCATAGAATTCTAGACAGATGTTGGAGAAAGGTTGCCTTTCTAGGTCCTGTAATTCTTAAAAGAACTGAATTTTTCTGAACATTGATTTAGGGGAAAGAAAAGAGGTAACTGCGCTGTCAACTGCTAACTGCACAGAGTAACTAATTGGTTAGGTGGGAAGTATAGAAGTTGAATGAATGAATATTTCTGTGCTCCAAAACTGGGCCTGATGCTCCCAAAAACCTAAATTTGCCAATCTGTGGGAAACATTTATTACTCGATTCCATAGGATTTAACCCTCTGTGACTTTAAAGACCCCCTGGGGAATTCCAATTTAGAGTGGAGCCACAATCAACAGGACAGAAGGTATTTAACCTTTCCCCCCATTCATTAGTTCCGTGATTCAAATCTCCGACAGGCAATCCTTACAAAACTGCTTTTTAGCCCCTGTAGAATTAGACTGGGAGAAACAGGATGCATGCCAGAAAGGACAAGACATCTCCACTTTGGCACAATTCCCCCAGTCTAAATTGGAATTCCCCAAAGCTTTTTTCCAGTAAAAAATAATAATTTATATATATATAAATACATCCAGAAATCTGATCGTAAACCTCCACTGCCAAGTGCGGTTTGGCTTGTAGCTGCTTGAATGGTTTTCATTTGACAGGATTTGACAGTGTTTGACATGGGGCAACTTGAGGATTCATAGTTGATGCTATGAATACTGTAGTTGGAGATCTCTGCCTTTGGTTGAATCCTCAACTGAAGTAGCCTATTTTGGAATGATCCGTGTGAGGTCAAAGCTATGTGAGATGGTCAGATTTGGTTCCGGGACAAAGCTAAATGCTCCAAAGGAAGAATTTATCTGAATGTGAGCTGATGGGCAGTGAAGAAAAGATTTGCTGTAACATGCAAGAGGCAAGAAGTTTACATAGTGCTTGCAGAGAAGGACTGTGTAAGTTGTTAATTGTTGATTTTTTATTTATTAGATTTCTAATAATCGCCCATCTGGGATATTTTCCCACTCTGGGTGGTTTTTTCTTCTGCTGCCATATTCAAATCAGAAATACAGTATTGGCAATCCTCATGAAGACTGTCATGAGAATATAATGCAGTGGCCTTTCATCATCCTTCCACATCACAGCATGACACCCATAGTACCACTGATCCAGTTCCGTGAGTCACTTTCTGGTCCCGAGCCCTTTTGGCAGGCAAAGTCCTCATCGTCTTCCCCAGGCCAGTATTGATGAAGCTGCTTCCCTCCATCAAGATGGATTCAAGTGGGATTTAACCCACTTGGGGCCTATCACCCTTCCTTGTGGACTTTAGCACCCAAGGCCGTTTGTCCTCAGGGTGGTCAGGTTCATACCTGTCAAGTATCCCGGATTGGCCAGGATTTCACATAATTCAGCACCACAAACTCTACTTTCCTGCCTCCATGCGCCACCATCCCATAATTTGACAGCGGGGGAAAGTAGTTACTACACATCCCCTTCTGCGCAGAACCCTTCTACGCATGCATAGCGCATGCGTAGTCAGGTTCTGCGCAGAAGGTTACTGCACAGGTCCTGTATTCTCCAGAGCCACACTTGACAGGTATGGTCAGGTTAGTTAACTGCCACCTGACACTTGGCATTGAACCGTTGGCAGTATGGTTTACTCTATTACCATAGCAAGGTAACCTGGCCAGACTGGGTGTTTTACAATAGTTAAAACCAGACGCGGCTTAGTGCTGGCCCCATGAAGGCTGCTGATTGTTCTCAGTGAATGATAGAAGTTGTTTGTGTACTGTCATCATCATCAGCAATGAATCATTGTTGTTTTAGGCAGGCTTCAGGGTGCACCCGACTTGTACACAATTTGACAAAATCGTGGGCACCCTGAAATCACCAAAGGAAGCCCTTAAAGGTAAATGATAGGTTCCACTTTGGCAGGAAAGGTAGCAGTGTTCCGTCTAATCACAGCTACCACATGACCACGGAAACGCTGCAGGGAGTTTCCATGGTTGAGAAGGGATTTAAACCCAGCTGCCCTAATCTGTCACCTTAGTCACAAGACTACATTTCGTACTAATGTAACAATGGTTAAAACCTAGTAGTAAATCATAACTAGAGCATGCCTGTTGAACCAGTAGGAACTTGCTGAGTCATTTCTACCGTAACTTCCATTAATTCAGCGGGCCTCGTCTACTTGCAATTTACTACTGGATTTCAGCCAATATGTTTAATAAAATAATCTGAAACAGGCAGTTTCTTGTCTTTGAAACTATTGTTATGCAAAGTATAATTATGATCATCACATCAAAGTGTAGGGTTGTAATGCTTTGTAGTAAAATATTTTATGACTATTTCACCCCAGATGGATGCTTACCCAAAAAGAAAACGAATACTAAAAGTTATTTTAGGAAAATGCAGTATGCTTGGCAAGAAAGAGGAACAAAGTTTTCCATGGGCCACTTTTGCCACAAAAATACCCTACTTTAGATAGTTGTGAAAGGCTCAACACCCAATGGGAGGAAAGAGGAAGCGAAGAAGAAGGGGAAGCCTGAGGATGTTTTTACACTATCTTTATTAAATATATGTTTAGTAATTTACAAATAAACATAGCAAACTTATATTAGTATTTAATCCTTTTCTGGAATTGCATTGAGCAAATTAACCAGACATTGGCTTGCGATAGTTGACAATTACAGAGTTCACATTGCAGAAGAATGCCGGAGGTAGTCTTTCTGTTATGTGCAGAAGCCAGACTTCAAGGAATCCCATGCTTGAATCTTGAAAACCAATCACCAAACAAAGCAAGTTCGTTTGCATAATCCCAGACATGAGAGACGTTCACGCTGTGAGTCTCAGCCGTTCAGAAACAAAGAGACCCCTGTGATCCTTATGCACTGTAAAACGCAGGCGCAAGGTGATACCTTTATTGGATCACACACACAAAAAAGAATCAAACAGCTGCACGAGCTTTCGTGATTCACGATCTTTTCTTCAGTTGTGCACGGATTCCCTGTGGACAGCGCAGGGAAATTAAAGTTTGTGGCAAAATGGCTATGCCATGCCCTGTTTCTCAGGGGTGAGTTAGGAAAAAGCTCCAGCAGGTTTCACTGGAAGTGTGGTTTTCAAACTACTCCTCAAGTTGCTGTTGGCTGGATATCAGGCATTCAGGTTAGCTATGAATTCACCTCTTCCATCTGCTAAAGCTTGCATTTGATGGTAATACCGAGCAAGACACAATGAGATTCTAGTAGATGCTTTGGCACAAGGGCCATAAAAATAAAACCTATACCACAACAATCACGGAGAGCATCTTAGCGTTCATGCATAGGCAATCAAAGGAAAGGGGAGTCCCATACATGTATATAATGGGAATATTTTACTGTATGGGACCAAAGACAACAGAACAGCCGAAGGGTTGGCTTAACACAGGTTTATTGCATGATGTTCCGGTGGAGCATGAGGTAATGGCGGTGATACATCTCTATATATACAGTAGCATTATACATTTGAATCTTGTAGCACGGTAGCTCATTGGCTGCTACCGGCGTGGCCTCGCCCAGGCACGCCTCTCTTCAGTAGTTCTTTCTCCTGCTGCTGAATGCGGGGAAGGTTTTCCCGCGGCTGTCCGTGATTGAGCAATGTGAACCATGTGAGACTGAACGCTCGCAGCTGCCCCCTATGGGCTGCTTGCTCGCGTTCCTTTACAGCTGAGATACATTGTAATTGGAGTGGTTACATTCTTATCTTACAGTATAATGAGCATGCATACATAACATCCCTCCCCCCTAGGATGGGACGAAGTCCCGCAACCATTGTGGCTTGCCGCACGTGCGCTTGGGGCGTGCTTGCGCCTGACCTAGTACCGGAGAGCCTGTGATCCCTGACTCCGTGGGTGCTTGTCCTGCAACGGGAAACGGGGATTCGTTAGTGGCTCTGTGGGGCGTCCGTGCCTGCCTTGCGCTGGGGGATGGGAATGGAATGAACAGCTGGGACGTGAACCCCTGCCTGTTGCTCTCGGACCCCGGGGACCCTCCTATTGTGAACCGCGGGACCGATGAGGATGCCCTTGTGGTTCTGCTACCTTCTGTTCCCCGCTCGGGGGACCTTGAGACTGTGGTGGGCGGACTCGCCGTCGCCTCCTGTCTTGGGGGTGTCGGTCTCCGGGAAATTGGTGCTATGTTGCATTCTAACTCACAGGGGCTACTGGGACTGGAAGTACCAGGGGCTGAACTGAAACCCCTCTTTTCGCTAGGACGGGTGGGGGACCACTCCGCTAACTCCCCCTGGTACTGTAAATCAAGGTCTAAACTTCTTGGGGAATCTGTGTTTTGGGGACGCTTCCGGGGTGTGTGTGTGAGATCGGGGCTCTTCCTTTCCGCCGCAAACTCCCGCAAAAGATCTCTGAGGATCGATTCCCTTTCCTCCCCCCTTGGTGGGGACCCATGTCCCCCTTTTTCTCCCCCTTGGGCTAAGCGGGTGGGGGAGTACCCTAACGCTGATTCGTGGCTATTTTCGTCTTCGTCCTGCTCTCCGGGGATCCTGCGCCTGAGTTGATCCGCGTGCCGCCTCCACAGGAGGCCTGTATTGGTCTCCACGCGGTATGAAACGGGGCCGGTTTGTTCTATTACAGTGCCCGGCACCCAGGCTGGCCCCGCGTTGGCGTAGTTCCTGCAATGCACCGGGGCGCCTACGCTGAAACTCTTTGCGGGTTCCACCCCTACGTTCCGCCCTTTGTCCTCTACTCTCGTGGGGTCTAGCTTGGAGATTACCGTGGCCAGCTTCCTGCGCATTAACAGCTCCGCGGGGGAGTACCCTGACGCCAATGGGGTGACCCTGTACCTTAGCAGGAATTGGCACAGTTGTAAGTTAAGATCTCCGGGGCCCATGCGCCGCAGCGCGTCCTTGGTGGTGCGCACAAGGCGCTCTACTTGGCCGTTGGTGGCCGGGTGGAAAGGGGCGGAGGTGATGTGCCGAATGGCGTTGAGATCCATGAATGCCCTGAACTCGGCGGACGTGAAACAGCTAGCGTTATCGCTGACGAGGGTGTCGGGTAAACCGAACGTGGAAAAGACCCTTCGTAACTGTTTGATTGTTGTGGCCGAGGAGGTGCTCGAGACTGGAATGACCTCCAACCACTTGGAGAACGCGTCCACCACAAGGAGGAAAAGTGTTCCCCTGAACGGGCCAGCAAAGTCTACGTGAACCCGGGACCAGGGGCCCCTTGCTGCGTCCCACTCCCTATGTGGCAAGCGAGCCTCTTCTGGCCTGGAGCTTTGGCACGCTTCGCTAGTGCCTACCATGTGCTCGATGTCGGCGTCTAGCTGGGGCCACCAAAAGTAACTGCGGGCTAGTGCCTTAGAGTGGACGATCCCGGGGTGGCTGACGTGCAGCAGTTTAAGCACCCTCGGCCGGAGGGACGTGGGGATCACTACCCGCTGTCCCCACAGAAGGCAACCCCTCTCTAGGGACAATTCTAATTTCTTTTTGAAAAATGTGTCGAATTCCGCTGCTGGGGAAGACACGGGCCACCCTTTCTGTACCCAGGAGCAAACTGTAGCTAACGTTTTGTCCTTACCGGTCGCTTTGGCGATGTCGGCCGGTACTACTGGGGGGGAGTCTAGGACCTCTATCATTAAGACCTGGTGGTCCCTCTCTTCCTCGCCCACGTGGCAGCAATCCCGGGGAATGGGGGACCTCGACAGGGCATCCGCATGGCTGATCTCCTTCCCGGGCCGGTACACCAACGCGTGCTGATACGCGTTGAGAAAAATGGCCCACCTGAGCATTCTCGGGGACAGGATTTGGGGTGTGGGCTTATCTGCGGTGAAAATGCCTAGCAAGGGCTTATGGTCGGTCACTATGGTGAAGGGGCGGCCATACACAAAATCATGAAATTTCTTGGTCCCCGCAATTATCGCTAGTGCTTCCCTGTCTGTCTGGGCGTAGTTTCTCTCCGCTTGGGACAAGGACCTAGAGTAGAACGCTATCGGGGCCTCCCTCCCGTTCTCCAGCACGTGGCATAACACCGCCCCCACCCCCACCGGGGATGCATCGCATATCAGGACCACTGGGCGTTTGGGATTGAAGTGGGTCAGTACAGCATCTGATGCCAGGAGTCGCTTCAGGTCATTGAAAGCCTTCTCATGGTCGTCACCCCACTTCCATGCCTCGTCCTTTTTTAACAATTTGTGTAGCGGTTCCGCCACGGCTGCCTTCCGAGGAAGGAAGGAGTGGTAGAAGTTGAGCAGCCCAAGGAACGACTGCAGCTCGGGCTTGGAGGTGGGGCGAGGGGCCTTCTTGATGGCGGCCACCTTGGATTGGGATGGCCTTATTCCCTCGGGAGTAACACGGAACCCTAGGAACTCAACCTCAGTTGCGAAGAAAACACATTTGTCTTTCCGCAACCGCAACCCCGCCTTTTCGAATTTTGCCAGGACCTTTCCCAACCTTTCTGCTAATTCGGCCCGGCTCCCCCCTGTAATCAATACGTCATCAAAGTAGGGTAACACCCCCTCTAACCCCTTCAGGAGGCGTTCCACGAGTGACTGGAAGATCCCGGGCGCCGAATTCACGCCGAATTGGAGGCGCGTTACCTGGAACGCCCCTTTGTGGGTGACTATGGTCTGTGCAGCAGCTGCAGCGGGGGTCACCGGGAGTTGCTGGTAGGCTTGGGCCAGGTCGAGTTTAGCGAAACACCTCCCCCCGTGTAACCTGGCCAACAAGTTGCTGACTACCGGCACCGGATATGCATTAGGGCGGATCGCCTTGTTGATGGTGCACTTGTAGTCAGCGCATATGCGGACCTCCCCGTTGGCCTTGAGCGCTGTTACAATTGGAGTTTCCCACTCCGCAGAATCAACAGGAACAAGAATCCCCTGGCCCACCAATTTGTCCAACTCCGCCTCTATTTTGTCCTTTAGTGCGAAAGGCACTCTGCACGGTTTAAGTCTGATTGGACGTACTCCAGGGTCCAGGTCGAAAGTCACTGGGGGGCCCTTGAATTTTCCGAGTCCCTTTTTGAAAACCTCGGGGTGCGCATCGCACACGCTCTGTATTGGATCAGTCCCGGCGGCGTGTACTCCCACGGCGTGCACCCCCCCAATGAACAACCCCAGGGGCTGGAACCATTGAGTCCCGAGGAGGCTGCATTTACCTCCCTTGAGGACGACTAGGGGAAGCGTTGCGGCGCGCTTTTTGAACTGGACCTGGAACTTCCCAACCCCCAACACCGGGATGTGGTTCCCTTGCACGTCCTTCAGCGTGGACCTCAGCGCTTTGAGCTTGGGCCGCACGTGGGGGGCTATTTTTAGGAACTCTCCCTGGGAAATGATAGAGTAAGAAGAACCCGAGTCCACCTCCATCCTAACAGGGGCCCCTTGTATTACTACCTCAACGAAGTATCGGGGGTGCTCTGTGGATACGCTGAAAACCCGAGCGTCGTCCTCACTGTCGTCGGAGATGCGCCCTACTCCGTCCCGCTTCCTCGTGGTCCGGGTGCCGTCCTTGGGCCTCGTGGTGCGGTCCTGCCTCGCCGAGCGGTCTGGGGAACTCCTCTTGGCCTCGCGCCGTTTTCGGCAGACCTTGGCGATGTGCCCGCGCCGGCCGCAGTTGTGGCACTCGGCCTTGCGGAACGGGCATCTGGTGCGGGCGTGGGCGGCGCCGCAGCCGTCGCAGCGCCGGCCTTCCTTCTGGACCTTCCGGACGTCCTCGTCGTCGCCGCTCTCCGCGGACGAGTTCGAAACTCGCCGGGCCGCGCGCACCGAGCTCTCTGCCTTGGCGGGTTTCGGGCGCCAGTCCTGGAGCTCTTGCACCCTGGCCGTCGTGGCCTCCCTGGCCTGTGCCGTGTCGAGGACTTGCTGCCACGTGGGAGGCGGCTCCTGTCTCATCAGCGCGCGCTGAGTCTCGGTGTCCCTCAGGCCGCAGAGCAGGCAGTCTCGGAGGGTGACTTCTGGGGTCTCCCACTTGCATGGGCCAGCGGCCAGCCGCAGGGCCGCGGCGAACTCAGCGACCGATTCCCCGGGCGCCTGGACTCGCCTCCAGAACGCGCTCCGAGCGGGGAACATCGCTATCGCGGGCCGGAGGTGGGTGCGCAACACCACCAGGAGCTCTTTGGCTTTGAAGTCGCTCACCCTCCTCGGCGCGATCAGGTCCACCAAGGTCCTCTTGGTCTCGTGTCCGAGCATGCGGACGAAGATGGCCCTCTTCTTGTCCTCATCTGAGACTTCGAGCTCCACCAGCGCTCCATTGAAGTCTATCTCAAACAGCTCCAAGTCTCCCGGCTTCCTGATCTCGTAGCCGGCGCATGTCTTGGTCCCGTGGGCAGCCATCATCCCACCTTCGTCGCCAGTTTACTGTATGGGACCAAAGACAACAGAACAGCCGAAGGGTTGGCTTAACACAGGTTTATTGCATGATGTTCCGGTGGAGCATGAGGTAATGGCGGTGATACATCTCTATATATACAGTAGCATTATACATTTGAATCTTGTAGCACGGTAGCTCATTGGCTGCTACCGGCGTGGCCTCGCCCAGGCACGCCTCTCTTCAGTAGTTCTTTCTCCTGCTGCTGAATGCGGGGAAGGTTTTCCCGCGGCTGTCCGTGATTGAGCAATGTGAACCATGTGAGACTGAACGCTCGCAGCTGCCCCCTATGGGCTGCTTGCTCGCGTTCCTTTACAGCTGAGATACATTGTAATTGGAGTGGTTACATTCTTATCTTACAGTACAATGAGCATGCATACATAACAAATATATACTGTGTGGTGTAACTCTAAATATGTCAGTCTAGCCATGTAATCCTAATATGTTAATAGGGTAGACCAGAGGGTCACCAACCTTTTAAAGTTGGGAGCCGGGTCACACTCCCTAAGACTTTTGAGTGGGCCGGAATGGTGGTGCGTAAACGAGTCCAAGGCTGATTCCAGCGGTGGCTGGAGCAAGGGTGGTGGCCAGATTATTTGGTGCCTCAGGCTGGATCCGGCCCATGGGCTGTAGGTTGACTACCCCTGGAGTAGACCATATGCCAATGACTCAACGGCAAGTGTCAGGTGGCAGTTAACTAACCTGACAACCCTGAGGACTTGGGTGCCAAAGGCCACATAGAAGGGTGATAGTCACCAAGTGGATTAAGTCCCACTTGTATCCATCTTGATGAAGGGCAGCAGCTTCATTAATACTGCCCTGGGGCTGAGAAGGACTTTGTGTGCCAAAAGGGCTCAGGACCAGAAAGTGATTCATGGAAATGGATCAGTGGCACGGGTGTCATGCTGTGATGCGGAAGACAGATGAAAGGCCACAGCATTATATTATTCCCAGGACAGTCTTCATGGCTGATCACCATGAGGATTGCCAATATTCGAATTCAGATATGGAAGAAGAAGACATTCATGCACAGGCAACCAAAAGTAAGGACATTCCCATATATGTATATATACTCTAAATATTGGTCGCCATCCAATAGGCAATGTTGACTGCCATATCATGGCCATGAGTCTCCCCATCCCTGTATGCTAAGGAATGGAAGACATTCAGAGCAATTTGATATGTTCTACTCACAAGCATGTTCCAGTGAGTATGTTGTTTGTGTCTTTTATTTCATTTTTAAATAATAATCTCATGCCATCAATTCCTACCTTTGGGGACACTTTTTCAGGGTTTTCTAGGTAGAGAATAAGCAGAAGTGGTTTGCCATTCCATTCCTCTAGGGCAGTGGTGGCAAACCTATGGCACTCGTGCCAGAGGGGGCACTCAGAGCCCTCTCTGTTGGCATGCATGCTGACGTCTCAGCACAGAGATTGCCCTGCCCCTCTGCCAAGCAGCCCAATCGGAGCGCTTCCTCCCTCCCGCACCACAGAATTCACCCAACCCCTCTACCCAGCAGCCCAATGGGAGCGCTTCCTTCTTCCCCCCAACACAGAGTTCACCCCACCCCTCTGCTCAGCAACCCAATGGGAGTGCTTCCTCCCCACCCAGCACAGAGTTTGCCCCACCCCTCTGTTTAGGCACTCAGTCTCTAAAAGGTTTGCCATCACGGCTCTATGGGGTGACCTGGGACTGTGAAGATTCCCCATAGCTACATAGGTGGGCTCTTCTCCTGTGAGGCTCAGTGGGGAATTGAACTCCCAACCTCAGACTCTGTAGCCACATAACCAAACCACTGAGCTATCCAGTTTTTTGTATAGGTTTCCTTTGCTCGAAAGCCAGTTGTATGCGACTCTAGGGTGCGGTGCTCATCTCCATTTACAGCCAATGAGCCAGCAGACGTTTCTGCTGCCATATGGCAGGCTAGAGGCCAGAGCACATAGAACGCTGTTACCTTTCCCGACTGGCTTTCAAGCAAGGGAGACCTTTCCCTTTAAGAGCCAGAAAATGGATGCTCAAACATTTGGACAGTTAAAGTATCTTCCCTCGGTATTCACACTTGGCAGATGAAGGATAATTTACTGCTATTTGGGAGCTGTCTTCTGCCTTTGACTCTCAACCCAAGGTCTGGGCACTGACCCGTTTCTCAGCAAATGAGCCCTGGGTACATGCATGTGAGAGTGTGTGAGCGAGAACTCGGGGAAGATCACAGAGTGATACTACAGTATATCAAATGTGAAAGCCATTCCCCATTTTGCTAGCCTTGCAAATTTCTGAGTGCTTGAGACCTCAGCCAGCTCTCAAAGTTTATCTTATTCGATGAATTTATATGGTAGTCACAGGTTCCGGATGGTGTTATACAGCTCTTAAGTAGTGCCATGTGGCCTCTGTAGCTGGATAAAATGGCATTAATTGCCTTGCTAAGGTTGCATTTTAAGCACTGAGTTATGGATCACTCAATTACATTGCTGAAGTACTCTGAGCCAGGATGTGACCTTACCGTTATCTATTGAAAACTGTGAGAGTCATCTTCTCTGGGGCTGATTTAATTGTTCCCTGTGTTCAGTTATTCCCTCCATTCACATAAATCAGGGATACCCAAACTTTTCAGGCCACAGGTTGGTCACATGGTTCAACACGTGGTTCCTCCCACTGGAAGCGGAAGTAAAATGCACTTTGCACTCTGTTTTGCAATAGGATGAGATAGATTTTAGGCTGCCATTTTCTCTGCTTAAAACAGTGGTGCCCAAACTATGACCTGCAGGCTGGATCCGGCCCCCAACACCAATTCATCCAGCCCACACCGACCATGCTGCTCCTGGAAGCAGAAGTAAAACATGCACCCCTGAGTTAAATCAAGACGATCTTTCCTCACCTTTGGCTACTGGAGAGAGTTTATTACAGCTGTGTTGTCAAACATTGAGTGTAGAGAGGACAAATATTGCATAAATGTCATCGCTATAACATTAAAATAATAATGGAATTATGATTCCCTGCATACTTTACCTCTTCTTGCTCATTCATATAGTCAGAGATTTACTTAACACAGAAGTGCAGTCCGTCATGTTGAATCTTCCACAGTTTCACCAAAGGTGACTCGTAGAATTGCTGGGGTGGGAGCATTTCTGGATTTTCTTGGGCAATGGTTTTTCCTTGGGGTCTTCTTCACGTCCTTTCTCAAATCCAGCTACTGAAGCCAGCACATCCATGTCAAATGCTGGGGAAATGCCATTTTTGGACCACAGATGCCAGAATCTTCCAGTCAGCTGTTACAGAACAAGAAAGGAACTTTCCCAACTTCTGTTCATAGCTGGGTCCATCCCACTGAGAAATCCTGGAGTCTTGGTGGATCCCAATTGTGTGGGATACGGGAATGGCCGATTAAAGAGCTTTCTGGACAGTGAATACAATTCCATATACATTTCTTTCCAGGCATAGACAGACAGCGTAACTATATCAGGGAAAGCTATCCCCCAAATGCCCCTTCCACTAATTGGATTGCTGGACATGCAAATAGATGTGAGGGGAGGCAGCAACCGAAATCCCAAAAGCAGAGATCATAAAAACACCAATGTTTCCTTTGAGCAGGAGAAACAAGGGCAATTATTTTGTTATAAAGGGAAAAGGAATTTGAGGAGACCATTCCAAGGTCAAAGACTAAAGCAAGGGTCAGCAACCTACAACCCGTGGGCTGAATCTGGCCTGCAGCACCAAATAAGGGTGGCATGAAGACAGCCTGGCAGACCAGCAACCATGAACATTTTAATACATGCCTGAAGAAGTGGTCTTGAACCATGAAAGCTTGTGCAAGGTTTTGTTTTTCTTAGTGATCCAATACAGGTATCACCTGCCTCCTTTGCATCCTTTACAACTGGGGGGTTGACTTAGGCCTCTGAGAATGGAAGTCCAAATACCAAAGATTGGGAAACACTGGTCTACTCAATTGCCATAGCATAGGGTTGCCATAATTCTCTCCCACCTAACCGGGACAGCCATTGCGTTCTTCAAACTGTGCATGCATTGTATTGTCAGGGAGACCGCGGCTATAAGACCCTGCAGAATCCCTGTCCAGGGCAGACATGGAATACCGACCCTATGCAATTAACCCTTTGTGGTTACATGAAGAAGGAATCCTCCATCCCAGTGTATGGCAGAGGTTTGCCTTCTTAGATAAGGGTATTTCTTGCTCCTTCCTGGCATTCGAGGAAAAGGGCTGAGGATGACTCCTTGTCCCCCAAACTTCAAGGTGAACCAAGGAATTTTTGCAAAGAGTTATTTCACTGCCTCCATGCCTTTCTTTCAATTATCTCGCTTGCAAGATTCTCCCCTCCCCAGTGGGCTTCTCAGGGTGCTGTTTTGCCTTCACTGATTTCAAGCAGGATAATTGAAAGAAAGATAGGGAAGCAATGAATTAACTCTTTGCAAAAATCCCTTGGTGAGGGGTGATCTTGCTTCCTGTGTTCAAATTTAAAAATCCGGGACTTTTACATGGTTTGTTTGTTTTTTTAACCAGCTGGGATAGCTTGAATCCGGGAAATCCCGGAAAACCGGGACATATGGCAACCCTACCATAGCATGATAACCTGGCCAGATAGGATCAGATCCACAGCCCACTTATTGCCTTCTGGTGGGTCATAATATCCATAAATTAGTTTTTCAACACCTCATTTTGAATAAATGGATCTCCCCACACACCACACACACACACCCCGCCCGCTGTACTATATACAATACCAATATGATCTTGGTTCCAGGTTTACAGCCATACTCTTCAGGATCTTTCCTGGTGCCTCCATAGTTGTCCTTCCAAGTCTCACTTTTCTCATGATTTCTCAGCTGCAGCCTCTTTATTTATTTATTTGGAAGGAGAATAAGTAGGGAGGGAAGGGGAGGGGGGGGTTAATGCAAATTGCCAGGACTCCCACCGTGTTTCCTTGCAGAAGGGGTTTAAGTGAGAGCTGCTGTTAGAGACAGCTATCTGTCTGTAATGGCGACAGGGACGAGTAGAAAGCAAGAGACAGAGGCAGGCAAGAGAGAAACTAGGTGATTTGGCTTTCCAAGGCAGAAGTGCTGCAGGGCACCCAAAGGTTTGGGGGAAAGAAGGCCAATTGAGGGGAAGCAACGGGGGAGAGAAATAATTAGAACTGTAGAAGCCGGGACCTCGAATGCACAGCAGGGTGAAAACTGGAGGAAGGGCGGGAAATTGGCAAAGAACCGGTGTGCAAGACAGGGTGTGTTTCCAGTAGGCACATCCTCAGGTGGCAACACTGGTTCATATGTTAGGGTAAGCAGGATGCGGCCTGAGCCAGCCCGATTCCACCTGCCTTCCTACCTGAATGGTAGAAGGTTAAACCAGCATCTCTTGTTCCCATCCTAGTTTAGGTCTGAAATAAAGGTAAAGCTAGTCATATCCAACTCTAGGGTTCGGTGCTCATCTCTGTTTACAGCCAAAGACAGATATTTCCGTGGACATGTGGGTACGACTAGACACCGACGTACATGGAACACTGTTTACCTTCCCCACTGAAGTGGTACCTATCTATCTACTTGCAAATTCTACTTGCAAATTCTTGCTTTAAAACTGCTAGGTTGGCAGGAAATGGGACAGAGACTGGAGCTCACTCTATTGTGCAGTACTTGGGCCTCGAACTGCTGACCTGTGGACCTTCCAGTCATCAAGTTCAGGGTCTTAACTACTAAGGCACCACAGTCCCTTTAGTCAGGACTTTCATTTAGTTAAGTTCACCTTGTTTGAAAGCCAGTCGTATCCGACTCTAGTGCTCATCTCTGTTTATAGCCAAAGTGCCAGTACTGTCTGCGCTTGCAGACGTTTCCATGGTCATGTGGTAGGCATGCCTGGACACCGAAGTGCATGGAACACTGTTTACCTTCCCACCAAAGCGGTTCCTATTTATCTAGTTGCAATTTCTTGCTTTCAAACTGCTAGTTTGGCAGGAGCTGGGATGGAGACAGACGCTCATTCTGTCATGCAGTACTCGGGTTTTGAACTGCTGATCTTCCACCTCCCTGTCAGCGTCTTAACCACTTGAGCCACTGCAGAGTTGGAAACTAAAAGTGTGATGCAAAAAGTGAGCCACTAATCAAAGCTTCCTGCTGTACATCTGAGAAGCTTTGCTTCTCTCCATGTCCCAGAGCATCCCTGTGTTGAGTCCATACCTGTCAACCGCGGCTCCGGACAATCCAGGACCTGTGCAGAATGGTTCTGTGCAAGTCGCCTTCTACACATGCGTAGAAGGCTTTTACGCTTGCGTAGGAACCCTTTTACGCAAGCGTAAAAGCCTTCAACGCAAGTGTAAAAGCCTTCTACACATGCAAAGAAGGCGACTTGCGCAGAAGGGATGCACAGTACCTCTTTCCCCCCCGCTGCCAAATTCTGGGGTTTTGGCGGCTCCAGGCGGGAAATGGCGCAAATCGGCGCCAAAAAATGGGAGATCCCGGCCAATCCGGGAAGGTTGACAGGTATGCCATAGAGTAGGTAGTAAAAAAAAATGAATCCCACCATTGGTGGTACAGGTGTCACGCTGCAATGGCAGATGGAAGATCACTGCATTATGTTCACAGGACAGTCTTCACGTCTAATCACCACGAGGATAGCCAATACTGTTCAGAATTGGATATGCCACAAGAAGAAGAAGGATCACCTGGCCAGACTTGTAGGCATCTTGTGGGACTTGTTGAGTAGAGTCCGGCTAATCAATGAGAATGGAGAATGGAGCTATTATTTTTGACACCCCTAGTCAGCAAAATCCAACATCTCCTCATCAACTCAGTTTATAAAGGCAGAAAGTTACAACTTGTGGAAAATCGCTTTTTGAGTGATCTGAAAGACAAAACGACTCTGCTGCATCTTGACCTTGATTTTCCTTTTCTTTTCCTCTCCCCCCCCCTTCTATTTTTAAAGTATACTAATAATGCTAATTGTTATCTCTTCTCTTTGTAGCAGCGTTGGGTCCCTGGGTGACACTTTGACATTATATTCCCCAGTCCGCCTCTTGCATTATGGAGTGTTAATTTATTGTGGAAGTCTCTGGCAGCTGCTCATGCACCAAGTGGGAATTTCTAGCAATTTGTTATTTGTCTGAGAGGCGGCTGTTGGGAAGCGCAGTTCAAGGGAAGACTGTCAATAAATTTGCATTTTAGATAAAGGGGGCCTGATGCTCAGATTCCATCACTATCTGGACATCAGAGCTGATTGACAAACATACAAGTCCATCAAAGTTTAAAAGCAAAAGTAAAAAAAAAAAAACACCTGTGCGGAGAAATGTCTTCCAGGCAGATTTCTATCCCATATGCTCAGTATTTTAAAAAGCATTCAAATACAGGAACGACCCCTTCCGAAATAATACATTATCAGGGATTTCACACATGCACGATTCCATTTCATGACTGGCAGAGTTTGGAAAAAGTAACTTTTTGGGATTGCAGCTCCCCAATTTCCCCACCATCACAACCCCTCTTGGACACTGGTGCTGATTATCTAACACTGTAAATCTATAAACAACGAACAAATGTAATATGTTTCAGGTGCTGCACAGTGAGGACTAGCATCTTAGATGATTCAAAATCATGCAAGCCAGTGAAAGTCAATGGTAGGATAGCAAACTGAGCGACACTTGAGAAGTTGCAATAGAAAGCCTTTCTGCTGAGCAAATTCTCCTTTTGAGAAGGAAAATGAGATTCCGGAAAATTGAGTCTACCTGTACTAAATTCCACCTGATTTTCATCTTTCTTGAACTAAATATTTTATTATTTAAACAAATATCAGAGGCACTTTGGTTTTCGGAGAATCTGTGACTGTGGGGATGGGAGTAAATTAGCGCATCCTAAGATCTCGAATCCTGAACTCAAGGTGACTTTTGTTACTAAATGAGTTTTTTTAATTTAGTGATCCAAAAAGGGTGCCTGAAGTGGTTAAGACGCTGGCTGGAAGGCAGCAGGTCAGCAGTTCGATACCCAAATACTGCGGGATGGAATGAGCGCCTGTCTTTGTCCAAGCTCCTGTCAATCTAGCAGTTCAAAAGCAAGAAATTGGAAGTAGATAAATAGGGACCACTTCGATGGGAAAGTAAACAGTGTTCTGTGTGCTCCAGTGTCTAGTCGTGCCTGCCACATGACCATGGAAACACCTGCAGAAGCAGACAGCGCTGGCTCTCCGGCTATGAAACAGAGATGAGCACTGAACCCTAGAGTCGGATATGAGTGGTTTTTGAGTAAGGGTGAACTTTACCTTTACTTTCTTCTTCTACATATTCTTATATGTCTCTTATATGGTAGTCCCTTAGGTCAAATAGTTTATTCATATTAGGTGCACAACACTGAACTCTGGTGCAACAGGGGAGTAGGGAAGAAATGGGCACCATGACATTAAAGCCACCCCACCCAATAAAACTTCAGCCTATAGCAGTGATGGCGAACCTTTGCACTCCAAGTGTTCTTGAACTTCAATTCCCAGAAGCCCAAGTAACACACCTGCTGATCAGGGCTTCTGGGAATTGAAGTTCAAGAACACCTGGAGTGCCAAGGTTCACCATCACTGTCCTATAGGCGTAGCCAATCAGTAACTTGTCTTTGTCGCCCACCTGAAATCTGCAATCTACCGTAATTTAATTAGCAAGAGATCCCGATGATTTGAGACTGTGGAAAATCTGGCCCTTTCTGGCCCCCACATCTATCCCCACTGCAGTATGGGCCACGATCCCGACACCCACTTGCACACTCAAAAGGTGGAGGTGTTCCTCTTTGAGGCTGTTAGGCTGCTAATGGATGACTAATTTAATGTCTCTTGGCCTCCCTTCATTTCATTATGTCTTTAAAGGCTTTTAATTAGCCAGAATCTAGCTAATTTAAACAATCCTTGTTTGGGAGTTTAAAAAGAGATACTTCTGTGCCACAGCTGTTCTCACTCAAACACTCATTCTGTGGGCTCCGTCCAAGGACTGGCTGCGATTGTTTGTTTTCATACCGTAAGGTTGTTTTTCTTACTTTTCCTTTCTCCTGTCTCTCTGCCTCGCCAACCTCCAGCCCCCTCCACCACCACCACCACCAGCAATGAGATGCTCAGGGAAAGTGTGTTCCCACCAGATGCGCCTACACACAATCAACATCTCTTGCTCAGGACCTATCATGGGAATGTTACTTCATAAGACAAATATACAACCTTCATGTCTAGCAAGGCACAAAGCCTGGAAATTTACTTTTAAAGAAGGATGAAAATACTGACACAATGGAGCCATCCGTAGCTAAGCAAAGGCAGGGGCATTCTTAGGATTCCAGAGTTTCATCTAGAACAGTGATGGCGAACCTTTTAGAGACCAAGTGCCCAAATTGCAACCCGAAACCCACTTATTTATCACAAAGTGCCAACACAGCAATAGGGGAGGAAGGAAACGCTCCCATTGGGCTGCTGGGCATAGGGAAGGGGCGAACTCTGTGCTGGGGGAGGGAGGAAGCGCTCCCATTGGGCTGCTGGGCAGAGAGGCAGAGCAAACTCTGTGTTGGGGTGACCTCACAGGTACCCACAGAGAGGGATCCGAGTGCCACCTCTGGCACGCATGCCATAGGTTTGCCACCACTGATCTAGAGCAGTATTTCCCAATCTTTGGTTTTTGGACTTCAATTCCCAGAAGCCTAAGTCAATTCCTCAAAGCACTGATCAGCCAATGGAATTGAGATCCATCAATGTTCAGAGGAACATAGTTAGGGAAATGCTGACCTAGAGCAGGGGTTTCCAACCTAAGGCCTGTGGGCCAGATCTGCCATTTCCAAAGTTTTTCTAGGGAATTAGAAATAAAGGCCAGCAATAAGTAGGCTGGAAGAGGCATTTAAATAAGGTCTGCAACTCTAGTTAGATTCCCACATCAACCCATTTGTGACCCATGGAAAGGGTCATGGAGAGAGAGAGAGAGAGAGAGAGAGAGCATTTTTGCTCAATATAAATTTATTGGAAAATGTTGACATTCACTAGAAATCCCAAGAATACCCAAGTTCTTTTGTAGATTGTTCTTGGTTCCTACAGTTTGTAGTCATATTACCTATCAAGGGATGTTTAGAATAAATCTGAAATAAAGCTTGGGGAAACCAACATATTGTTCATTACGCTATCACAGGGGTTCCCAACCTATGGCCCCTGGGCCGGATCTGGCCTGAAGCACCAAATAATCTGGCCCCTGCCCTCACTCCAGCCACTGCCAGCGCCGGAATCAGCCATGGACTCATTTCGGCCATTGTAAATGCATTTACAGCAGCTATAAATGAGTCCGCAGCTTTCGAAAACATGTTTATGATAGCCATAAACGGTGGGAGAAGGACAACCAGCCTGGCCCCCTCAACTGTTTGAGGGCGCATGACCTGGCGCATGACTTGAAAAAACTGAGAAGCTCTGCGCTATCAGATAGATTTTCTGTTCTGCATCAGGAAAGGGGGATAAAACGAATGCCTTCCAATAGATTTTTTCCCCCATGCATTTCTGATGTCCCTCTTAATGTTTACATTTCTAAACACCAGAGTCTTTCATTTTCTTTGTTGTTGTTGTTCAGTCGCACAGTCGATTCCGACCCTTTGCGACCCTATGGACCATCGTTCTCCAGGCGCCTCTGTCCTCCACCATCCCCCTCAGTCCTCCCAGTTCTGTGCCCACTGTGTCTACAATACCATCTATCCATCTCATCCTTGGCCTCCCCCTTCTTCTTTTGCCCTCCACCTTTCCCAACATCACGGCCTTCTCAAGTGAATCCTCCCTTCTCATTTGATGCCCAAAGTACTTTAGCCTCATCTTTACTATTTTCTAGGACTTGGAATTAAACTGAAATGAATCTAAGCAAATTAAGGATGCATCCAGAGATATTAGCCAGGAAACTTTTTTTAAAATTAAACATTCTGGAAGGCTACAGACAGATCCTTTGGAGAAGACCGCTCCACTCAGATCGGGCACGGAAAACATGGGAAAGTCGCCAGCGCACCTTTTCATCTTGGAATGATTAACAGCAGTATCCTATGCATGTTTACTGAGTAGCATGTTCCATTTTGCCCACTGGGACTTCTTCTCAACAAACAAATGTGCTTAGGATTTAGAGGAGAAACCTGATCTAACACAGATGGCAAAAGGAGTGCAGCTAGAGGACAAGAACCTGTAAGCACAAATCAGGTTATAATTATTTGCAGTCACGTATTTCCAAAAGGAGAAACAGTGTGGTGTAGTGGAGAGAGCAAGCATGAGGAGGAGGAAGAGGAGGAGGAGAGCCAGTCGGCACTCTGTTTATGAACATAAGAACATAAGAACAGCCTTGCTGGAACAGGCCACAGCCCATCCAGTCCAGCACTCTGTCTCACACAGTGGCTCACCATTTCCTTCAGGGTATTCCCAAGGAGATGCCTTCACCTGCTTAGGATTCCCTGGAAATGGCATTGAGAGATATCCTGCCTATCTCTCCAACCCGGAGGTTGTCCTTAGGTAGCCATAATTATAGCCATTGATAGCCTTGTCCTCCATGAACTTGTCTAATCCTTTCTTAAAGCTGTGAAGACTGACAGCTGTCACCACTTCTTCTGGCAGGGAGTTCCATAGACCAGTAATCCTCTGGGTGAAAAAGTACTTTCTCTTATTTGTTTGAGAACTAGTACCCAAAAGAGTGAAACTCTTTCTTTCTCTCTTTCTCTGACACTTCCTTTATCCCTCTCTTTCGGAAAGGAATTTTTTTAAATTAGAGCATTGGATGAGAATATTGGCGAGATCTGAATTCAGATCATGATCTTGAGCCTGAATTCAGATCATGATCTTGAGTCAGCCACATGTCCAGCTTAATTTATATGAGAGGATTGTTGTAGGAGTTGGATAATGGGAGTGGAAACCTGATATCCTCTGGCGGACTTCTTGCAGAGGACAGGGATTAATAATAATAATAATAATAATAATAATAATAATAATAATAATAATAATAATAATAATAATAATAATAATAATAATAATAATAATAATAATAATAATAATAATAATTATTATTATTATTATTATTATTATTATTATTATTATTATTATTATTATTATTATTGTTGTTGTTGTTGTTATTGTTATTATTGTTATTACTGTTATTACTGTTATTACTGTTATTATTACTGTTATTACTGTTGTTGTTGTTATTATTATTATTATTATTATTATTATTATTATTATTATTATTATTATTATTATTATTATTATTATTATTGCAGGTAGTATCTCTGGGTGTGTCAACCACAAAGGAATGGATGTCGTAGTCTCTCTAGTTGTGGACATTCTGGAAAACAGCTCTTCAGCTTTTACCTGGGGAAAAAATGTTTCAATTCTTTCTCAGATCTTAGGCCATAATATGTCAGAATATATAGGAGAGTATTAATAAAATCACTTAAGCATCACTGACTCATTCACAGGGCTGGGGAAATGGTTAGGATCTTCCACAGCAGATAGAAAATTAACACTGGGTGCTATCATGGCCGGCCCGCTAGATAGACTGGGTGAACCGCCTCAGGCCAACGTATGATGGTGTTGACATCTCCCCTTTTTAGAGGACAGAGCAGCAGTACTTAGATGGGGAGGAGGCTTCTTTCTTCAGAGATGTTCAACTAAACATCTGTACACAATGAAATGTGAGGCCATGGTGGCTTAGTGGCTAAGACACTGAACTTGACAACCGGAAGATTGGCACATCAGCAGTTCAAGACCTGAGTGCTGCATGACGGAGTGAGCTCCCATCTCCTGCCAACCTAGCAGTTCAAAAGCACAATGACATAGAGGAAGGAATGCATCTTGTCTCTTGCCTCAGGCAGCAAAAAAAACCATGGGGTGGTCGCAGCGGGCATCCTTAAGCTTAAGGACACTGATTATTACAAAAGTCTCAAGAGAGACTGGGTCTAATGGTCAACGCTGGTGTTTGGATAATAATTTACAGTGATAACTGTTGCTCTAAAGTAGAGGTGCCCAAACTATGGCCTGTGGGCTGGGGCCATCCCGCAGCACCGAATCACCCGGCCCTTGCTGCTCCCGGAAGTGGAAGTAAAACATGTGCGTGCACAAAAACGCTGCCGTAAATGACCCACAGCTGTCACAAACGCATTTACAACAGTCATGGGTGCATTTACAGCAGCATTTTGTGCATGTGTGTGCATGTTTTACTTCCGCTTCCAGTGGAAGGAAGCACATGACCAGCCCATTCAACCACGTAACCGGCCCACAGCCCAAAACGTTTGGGCACCCCTGCTCTAAAGCCGGGGTTTCCAACCTTTTGAAACCAGGGGACAGGTCATGCTCTCTCAGTCAGCTCCGAGGACTGGATGGCCATTTTGCCCTACCTGCACAATGGGGGTGGCCATTTTGTCCCAAAAGCTTCAAAGGGGCAGCCATTTTGTTTCTGAAGTGCCCTTGGAGGGGTTGGGGGCCACATGAAATGGTGCCATGGGCCAGATCCGGCCCACAGGCCTTAGGTTGGGAATCCCTGGTCTAAAGCACGGGTTGGGACTGGTGACACATAATTACTTGCTAGAAAGCACATCTCTCGCTTGCTGACAGTCTTGCACCTGTTTTGTGTGACAGACCTGCGCATTCTAACTCAACCCTGAATCCAAATCTCCTTAATTTGCGGCTGAAGTAGGAAGAGGCGCTCCAAGTCTGCACATTCGATCAGTGACTTGGGCTCTCCCTCCAGGATTTCTCATCTAGTTTCGCTCGCTGGCCCAGGAGTTGGCAGCTGTGTTCATTATCTGTCACCATTTGTCAAGTTTACAGGGTTCAAAAAGAAACAGAAGAGGCTGGGACAGGTGACAAGGTGGAAAGACCCCAGAGAGACGGGTGTGAAAGGATTCTCACCTTGTCTTGCACCTCCCCAGTGTCTCCACCTTCCCAGGAAGTGGAACATTTTTCACTTCCACATTTAATGCCTCTGTCAAGACAGTTCTCAAAAGTGTTCCCTTCTCAGGATGAGCAGTCCTGAAAGTTTTCGATGGCCCCTATGGACTGCAAAGTTTGTACTCTGTTATTGATTGCAGCTTGCAGTTGTTAATTTAAGTATATTCCTAATGCATGAGAGGAGAGGAGGTGCGGATATTTTTGGGTCTCCATTATTGCATTATGTTCCATGCGCTTCGGCATCTAGTTATCCTGCCAGATGACCATGGAAATGTCTGCAGGATTGGCTCTCGGGCTGAAAATGGAAATGAGCACCACACCCTAGAGTTGGATATGACTGGCTTTCGATCAAGGGAGACCTTTACGTTTACCTTTTTAGAAGCCCCAAGAAAGTTTCTAAGGTAGTGAGATATGTAAGGAGTGGTTTTACTGCTACTACCTCCTGTAAGTTTTTCATGATTGACTTGGGGTTCAAATCCTTTTGAGCCCCAGCCAGGCAGGATACCACCAAATGGACAAGCCCCATGGTCCCTTTCCATTTCTCTCTTCCTTCTCCTCCATGTGCCTCTCCGTTCTTGGATTTGCGTGCCTTAGTGCACTTAAACCGAGCAATGCAGCATCTCAGCTCCTCATAACTACAACTGATTAGAGCCTGGCGGGTCCAGAGATGAGAGTGGGAGGCAGTGAAAAATAAAGCTAACCAGGATGTGGGAATTCTGACTGAGTTCTCCTATGGCCTGAGTGTTTGAACACCCACGTGGTGCATACATAAATCAGGAGACCTTGGGCTCAGGAAAGCCTTCTGGATCCCACAGTAGACAGCCAAGGACTGCTTGCCAAAAAGTGGTCCTCCACCCCCCCCCCCTTCCTTTTCCTGCCTCAGGAAAGGCCAACCAACCAGTGCTTATGATCTTATTCTAAGTGACCCATTACTTAACCACCAAGCCTCCACTCCCCTGGTGGCTTAGTGGTTAAGAGCTGAGCTGGAGACTGGAAGGTCAGGTTTCCATACCCAAGAGCTGCACTTGGGGACATGAAAGGAGCCTCACTTGGGCTTCCCCTAAAAATCCTTTCAACCCACAGTAATCTCTGGCACGAAATTATTACTGAAAGCCATGGAGGTTCTAGTTTTTTGTGTCATGGAGTGTTTCTGTGTACACCCATCATATGTATCCAGTAAAGGTAGACACTTTAATCAGAGGTTCCCAACATATGGCCCGTGGGCTGGACCTGGCCCACGACGCCATTCCATCAGGCCCGTCACCTTCTCCCTACACCCAGAAGCGGATGCATTTACACATGCACGGGCACGGGCATGCACATAAACTCCCACGGCTATCATAAATGCAGAAGGTGCATTTACAACAGCCTTAAGTGCGCCTGCTTCCACTTCTGGGGGCGTGATCCAGCCCATTCAACTGACCATGGGTGTGATCAGGGCCACCCTTCCTTTAGATCATAATTGTGCCTATTTCCCATTTTTATCGGATAGTTTTCTCATTTTATAGCTCCACCATGCAAGCATGTGACATTGGTGGTATAAATCAGAATGTCAGCATCCCCCCCACCATAAATCACTTTTCTAATCCTTATGCCGAGGTTTTCTTTCCATTTTAAAAAGATTTTAGTGTTGCTGCCTTTAAGCCTGAGAAACAAATATACATATAATACAATATAACTTTCTACATGCACCCGCTATCTGTGGTACTTGTAAACCTTCTCTTTAAATATTGTCAGTGTCATATTTAAGCTATGCTTTTACTGTGAATTGCAAGCTACCTTGGGCTGTCATGTGGAAAGGTGTTACTCACTCACTCACTCATTCAACCAACCAACCAACCAACCAACCAACCAACCAACCAACCAATTTGCATTGTTTCTGGTGTTTCACAAAATAAACTAGCTTTTTGTGATAGGGAAAAACTATATAACATAAATAAAAATAAAGTGTCCATTCAAAGAAATTCATTTACTATGCCATCCAATGAAAACTACAGAAATTTAATTAATCAATGCACTTCATTGTTTTCTAGCCACTCTTTTCAATGAGTATTCTGTGATACTTTGTGCATTTTATTGTATTGTTATGTTTTATTGCGCTGTAATGTTTGATATGTTGTGATTTTTGTGAGCCGCCCTGAGTCGGTGTAAGCTGAGTGGGCAGCATAGAAATCGAATAAATCAAATCAAATCAAATCAAACCAACCAACCAACCAACCAACCAACATTATGTTTTCATTAGTATGAATGATTTGGTTATTATGATTCTGTATATTATTGGATGGTTTATATAACATTGTGAGCTGCCCAGAGGGGTATGTTTGAACTAATTGGAGCAGGATACAAATTCAATCAATCAGACAGATAGACAGTCAGACAGACAGACAGTCGGACATGTAAATAGCTCCTCTTAACACGGAGAAGCCAAGCACTTGAGCTTTTCGAGAGCTTCACAGCATTTCCCCTTTCATGGAGTGACAGACAAGACGATGCCCTCAGGAAAACAAGAGTGTAGCTTCGCATCACATTGGATAACAGCGTCTTTGGTTTCGCAGGAAGCCAAAGAAAGCTCCAAATGGGGAACATCTCAGGAACAGAAGCCGGGCTGACATGTGTCACTCACACTACTGTACATCTTTTCACCTTTTCCCCCTGATGTGATGCCGCCGGGTGGCTGAGGAGACAGGCAGGGAAACAGGGCAGACTTTGGTATGATATAATGCTGGCGATGGAGAAACAGGGGAACAATTCAAAAGGTCTCTGGCAAAATCCTGGCAATAACATGCAAGGAAGTAGGTGAAATGGCTGGATGGAGAATGTGGTGCAAGAAAAGAGAGGCAATTAGAGCACAAACGAGATGGAAAGAGCTATTGCACAGAGGAAGGTCAAGGTCAAGATAAAGGTTGCCCTTGCTCAAAAGCCAGTCATATCCGACTCTAGGGTTCAGTGCTCATCTCCGTTTACAGCTAAAGAGCCAGTGCTTTCTGCACCAGCAAACATTTCCGTGGACATGTATGTGCCAGGCATGACTATACACCGGGGTGCATGGGACGCTGTTCCCTTTCCCACCAGAGTGGTACCTATTTATCTACTTAGAATTTCTTGCCTAAAACTGCTAGGTTGGCAGGAGCTGGGACAGAAACAGACGCTCACTGTGTCTTGCAGCACTCGAGTCTCGAACTGCTGACCTGCCTGCCGAACTTCCAGTCATCGAGTTCAGCATCTTAACCACTAAGCCGCCACAGTCCCCTACAGAGGAAGAAAGTGAGCAAGAGAGAGAAGCCAAGATGCAAATGACACACTCTAAACTCAGTCATGGGAACCAAACCGCACCAAAAGTGATCCATATAGCACACTATATGCCTGTGTGGACAGCGTCTAAATTCAGCTTTTCAAGAGGGATATTTTCTTGCATTTCTTGTCTCTGGTTGCCCCTGGCCTTACCAAAACATTTTCTGGATAGGAGAGAGAATTTGATGGAAAGAAGAGAATTTTGGGGACCCATCAAGTATATTTGGTGAAATATAGAGGAGCCGTTAATGGCAAAGAATCTCTTTTGCCCATTACCTGTTTCATATCTTTAGTTCTCATATGATTTTTTTAAAAAGGAGCCCTGGTGGCGCAGTGATTAAACTGCTGTACTGCAACCCAAAAGGTTGTGAGTTCGATCCTGACCAGGACTGAAAGTTGACTCAACTTTCCCTCCTTCTGAGGTCAGTAAAATGCATTCCCAGCATGTTGGGGGCAAAATGCTAATTAACTTGTGAACTGCCCAGAGAGTGCACTACGTCCTGTGGGGGTGGTATATAAGTGTGATTGCTTTGCTTTGTTAAAATCCCCATAATGTGATATTTGTGTAATGTTCGAAAGAGGAACAACTTTCCACAGGAGATACCCTTCCACATAGGGGGAAACCAGAACCACCCTATCTTGGCAAAAGAATAGAAAAGCTCAAGTTTTTCAGCATGCATTAAAGGTCACTGTATTAGCTGGCTATCATGAATGGGAAACTCAAAGGCAAAAAAAAAAAGAGGAAGCCAACTTACAGGGAAAGATGATTTCACCATGAATCACGAAAAGAAAGCCCCTATCATTCCAGGTTTCACCATATCCCGGGTAATTCCTGAGAAGACATTGAAAACAGGAGCACATTAGAACCAAGAAATGCAAAGTGAACCAGGATGGAACCATAAATATGCATGTTTTTCCCCAGGGCCAATGTATGCATTAAAACCCCCCCCCCCAAAAAAAAAAAACACTTACCAACCTCTTTTCACATTAAATGCAGGCAAAATGCCAAGCCTTGCTCTTCATGTTCTTCATCTTGCCCTTTCCACTGATTTCTTTGTTGGTAACTTTTCTGTGATCCACTAAAGGTATTTGAGAACATTTGTTTTCATGGATGAATGGGTCAGTGGGTGGATGGATGGAGGAAGGAAGGAAAGAAGTGATGGAAGGAGTGAGGGAGAATTGGATGAATGGATGGATGAAGGAAGGAAGGAATTGATGGAGGGAGGGAGAATTG
Organism: Bradypodion ventrale; assembly: GCA_035047345.1. Taxonomy (NCBI): domain Eukaryota; kingdom Metazoa; phylum Chordata; class Lepidosauria; order Squamata; family Chamaeleonidae; genus Bradypodion; species Bradypodion ventrale. The sequence continues at coordinate 131,988,961 of JAWDJE010000006.1, read as the reverse complement.
GATGGTGGATGGAGGTAGGAAGGAAGGAAGGAATTGATGGAGGGAAGGAGGATTGGATGGATGGAGGAAGGAAGGAAGGAAGGAATTGAGGGAGGGAGAATTGGATGGTGGATGGAGGTAGGAAGGAAGGAAGGAATTGATGGAGGGAGGGAGAATTGGATGGTGGGTGGAGGTAGGAAGGAAGAAATTGATGAAGGGAGGGAGGATTGGATGGAGGAAGGAAGGAAGGAATTGAGGGAGGGAGGCAGGAATTGATGGAGGGAGGGAGAATTGGATGGTGGATGGAGGTAGGAAGGAAGGAAGGAAGGAATGGAGGGAGGGAGGGGTGGAAGGAGGGAGGAGTGGATGGATGGATGGATGGATGGATGACATGGTTCCCTTTAGACAGCAAAGTCTAACATCAGAGCTTCCATCACCTCGGATACAACTATATCCAGAAAAAGTAAACCAACTAGGACAGGGGTCTGCACACTTGGCTCTCCAGATGTTCTTGGACTTCCATTTCCAGAAACCCTGATCAGCAACTGTGATGACTTGGGCTTCTGGTAATGGAAGTCCAAGAACACCTAGAGAGTCACATCTGCAGACCTAGGATAACCCCTTCCCTCCCATAACATCTGATGTGATGGAGAGGGACAGGGACCTTAGATTGTCTGATGTTACCTGTCTCTGACTGCAGAATTTCAGCGTTTAGTCTTGAAAGCCACTGGGTAGGACTGCAGAGAGGTTCGGTGCTGGTGTGGGTCTCTTCCCTGCCAATCCCACCTACCCACCCCTGCTATGATGGTTTCTGTTCTTCCTTCGCTCTTGATCAGTTGCATCTGGATAAAGGCACTTGCTTCACCTCCTTTGAAAGCTGGAGCGAGCAGCCTTGCTCTCCCTAGCGAGGCCAGGCAAAGCAGATTTTTCCAGATCCACAGTGGCTCCAACTGTGTGCATAATGTGCTGAACTTTAAAACAAATGCCTTTTTCTGCCAAGGCAGCCATTTGAGTCAAGAATGCCAGGGATGCACCAGGGACTTCTGTGCTAATACCTGAGCTTTCATAGCACAGGACCCCAAAGCCTCTAAGTAACTAGTTAATAGCTGCTAGTTCCTTGTAATTAGTTCCTCCCCACACCCAAAGATAAAAACTACTTACGTCCTGATAAACCTAGTGATCCAGATGTAAGCATTAAAGCTGTAGTATAGCTTTATAAATAGTATAGCTTCCATAATGGGGTGGAAGAGAATTACCACAGGGTTGACGTACTCAATTGGTGTCTTCCAAGGTTGTTGAGCTTTAGACATGGTGGGTAAGAAGATAGCATGTTTTATACCAAAGACAAACAGTTTGTAGTGTTCAGATGTTTGTTAATAACTTTTAAAAGAGAATTTTTCAGTTATTCCTGATAAATAGGAAGATAAATAATCACATTTAAAAAAAATATAAGTCAAAGGAATCGGACTGCGGTGGCCTAGTGGTTAAGACGCTGAACATGATGACTGGAAGGTCAGCTGGTCAGCAGTTCGAGACCTGAGTGCTGCATGATGGAGTCAGCTTCTGTATCTGCGTCAGCTCCTACTAACCTAGCAGTTTGAAAGCAAGAAATTGCAAGTAGATAAATAGGTACCACTTTGGCAGGAGAGGTAACACTGTTCCGTGCACTCCGGTGTCTAGCATGTTCACAGAAATGAGCTGAATTCTTTGACTATAAAATAGAGATGAGCACTGTATCCTAGAGTTGGATACGACTGGCTTTAAAGCAAGGGTGACCTTTCACTCCAGCTGCCAGCTTCAATTGTGAGACTACAATCCGTGCTTTCTTCTCTCCAGGATGCCATCTGTCCCCTTCTAAGGAGATGATGAGTCCTCCATTTGGAAAAGCTGCTGAGGACATTTGAAGGTGCCCTCAAGCATGAAGCACTGCCCAACCCAGGTCTGACTTAATAGTTAAAAATAAACCTCCAGGAGAGAGCCCAAGAACTTGGATTTGCCCCTCCAAAGTGAAGCCCTGGACGGCAGAGAAGAAATCATGCGACCTCTCTTCACTCCATTAGAGTGAGATGCAATGAAATTCTGTATTTAAATTTAACGAATGATCTTTAATTTTGCCTCTGTCGATTTATATATATATACACACACACACACACACACACACACACACACACACACACACACACACACACACACACACACACATATGAGAGGATGCAACTTTACACAAGCCAGTCAACCTCCGGCGCACTTGTCTCTAATCCTCCTTGAAGTGGCCACCTTAAATTCCCTCCCCCTTTCCTCTTGGAAAGCATGTGCACGGCTGACCTTAGCTATCTCGTCAACTAGAAACCCGGCGATGTCCATCTGCGTAAGAACATCCTGATGTCAAGCCTTCTGAGCTCTCGGCGGCATCGCTTTCTGGAAAGATGCACCGAGGCAAAGGTCTGCAATGTGCCCCCTGGCTTGTAGAGGCTGAGCTTCAATTCGGAGGTGCTGATTGAAACCGAAGTGGCCTGATCTAACCCGAGATGGCACTCAAAAGAGACCTGGCTAAGCCACTGTGACACATTTGTCAGTCTCGGATGTGCTCCCCCTTGACCCAGTTAGCTTCGAATACATCGCCAGCTTAGAGAGCTACCACCATGCCCATAACATGTCCTGAAAACCATCAATGCATTAGAGCAAGGGTTCCCAACCTAAGGCCTGTGGGCCAGATATGGCCCATGGCAACATTTCATGCCCCTCCAAGGGCATTCAAGAAGAAACAAAATGGCCACTACTTTGGAGCTGTTGGAACAAAATGGCCATCACCCCCCTATCATGCAGGCAGGGCAAAATGGCCATCTGGCCCTCGAAGCTGACTGTGAGAGCGTGACCCAGCCCCCGGCTTGAAAAGGTTGGGAACCCTTGTGCTAGAGCATCATAGATCTGGGAATTACATTTTATGGAGCCCTTGCTCAAAACCCAGTCATATCTGACTCTAGGGTTCAGTGCTCATCTTGGTTTATAGCAAAGAGCCAGCGCTGTCTGCATTTGCAGACGTTTCCATGGACATGTGGCAGCCGTGACTAAACACAGGAGGGCATGGAACGGTGGCGCAGTGATTAAACTGGATTTAAGATGGATTCAAGTGGGATTTAATCCACTTGGGAACTCTCACCTTTCCCTGTGGACTTTGCCACCCAAGGCCGTTAGTCCTCAGGGTTGTCTGGTTAGTTAACTGCTGCCTGACACTCAGTGTTGAGTCACTGGCAGTAGGGTCTACTCTATTACCATAGCAGGATAACTTGGCCAGAAAGGAGTCACTTCATTAGGCTTCAATGGGCTTAAAACCAATACTCACCCAATACACGGCATGTAAGCGTACCTTTAGTGCAGGGGCTCCCAGCCTAAAGCCCGTAGCCCGGATCTGGCCCATGGCAACATTTCGTGTGCCCCCCTCCAAAGGCATCTGAGAAACAAAATGGCCACCCATTTGAAGCTGTTGGGACAAAATCCCCCCCCCTTCATTCAGGCAGAGCAAAATGGCCATCGGGCCCTGAAGCTGAATGAGAGAGCATGACCCGGCCCCAGGCTTGAAAAGGTTGGGATACTCTGCTTTAGTGAATGGGCACTACGGAAAGCATGGAGTGGGGGGGGAGCATTGATGTTGAAGTATCTCTAAAGTGGAGACTCTCCGAGAAAGAGTTTCAGTGTAAATCGGTCAAGATGAAATTAATTAGCAAGGGCTTCTCCAAGTTGCTTCTTTCACTTTCGGGCAGGTGGCAGAGTTAAAAATAACCCACTTGACCTTGTGGAGGAAGTGGAGGCGGCGACAGAGTTCTGGGTTCCCAGCATCTCATGTTTACAGCTGCTGATGGCCATGAGCAGCAACCTTTTCTCAACCGCTCCATGAGATTTTTTGTTTTTCACTCACAGGAAAATAGCAATAGCAATTACACTTATATACTGTCCCATATTATATCAGAGAGGTTCACAAGTTAATTAGCATTTTTGTCCCCAACACGCTGGGTACTCATTTTACCGACCTTGGAAGGATGGAAGAGGCTGAATCAACCTTAAACCCCGTCAGGATCGAATTTAAAATAATAAGAATAATTTTTGTGGCAGTAATTATTCTGGGTTGAAAGGATTTTTGGCAGAAGAAACTCCACCCAGGGAACGCCCAAATGAGGCTCCTTTCATGTCCCCAAGAGCTGGGACAGAGACGGGCACTCAATCTGTCATGCAGTACCCGGGTTTCGAACTGCCGACTTGCTAGCCTTCCAGCTAACAAGGTGAGCTTCTTAACCACTGAGCCACCGCAGCCCCTGGATTTGCAATGACAACAGTTCTCGCTGCAGTACTACAGTTTTAACCACTGCACCATTGTATATATCAAGGATTCTCAACCTGCAGCCCGGGGGCCTGATGCGGCCCATAGCACCATTTCATGTGACCGGAAGGTCGGAATTTGATTCCTGGGTGACAGTTTGAAATTGCAAGTTGATAAATAGGTACCACTTTGATGGGAAGGTGAACAGCATTCCATCTGGGCACACATGCCACATGTCCATGGAAACATCTGCAGATGCAGATAGCGCTGGTTCTTTGGCTGTAAACAGAGATGAGCACTGAACCCTAGAATCAGATACGACTGGCTTTCAAGCAAAGGTGGCCTTTACCTTTACTTAACCTCCAAAAGGTCATGTTATTAATAACCCTTCTCTGCTCTTGTAAACCCAAGTTTGTGGCTTCATTTATAGAGTCATTTCCTCTCATATCCTCTTTTCCTACTTCAGCTTTTCCCAGCATTATTCTCATTCTCATTAGGAGGAGGACTATTTCTGCACTGGGTCTTCTCTTCTCGTGACTGCCCTAAATGTGTCCCTTGGAGTGGAGAATATTGCGATTTGTGCCAGATCTTCCACCTGATTGAGCGAAACAGATGCCTCAGGCTGAAGCCTTGGACGGCACCCAAGTAAAGCATCATTTGGTAACTACTGTATTTTTCCTGTCGTTGATGTTCCATGTTCCAAAACAATAGGGCTAGTTTAGAGCCCTGTGCCTATGGATCTGGGAAAGTAGGTGGACACGTCTGGTAGCAAAGGATGAAAATATGTAATGCACAAGTACACAACGAGAGCTGTGCTAAATGTGGCCAGCATTTTGTTCCCACAATGGACCCACAGAGACATGTGGCTAGTTGATAGAAAGGCTATCAGTAATATTCTTCGATTTATTGTCATAAATCTCTCCTGAGCTAAATACTGTATGTCCAATTTGCTCTCAGGGTTTAGGGTCCAGATGCCCTCTGATCTGCAATATCCCCATTTAGGGAAGGATCTGTCTTCTTGTTCTGCCGTATCCAAATCCGAATATTGGCGATCCTCATGGCGATCAGCCATGAAGACTTTTCTGAGAATATAATGCAATGGCCTTTCATCTGCCTTCTGTGTCGCAGAGTGACACCTGTACCACTGATCCAGTTCCATGCGTCACTTTCTGGTCCTGAGCCCTCTTCCAATGTAAAGTCCTTCTTAGCCCCAGACCAGGATTGATGAAACTGCTGCCCTCCACCAAGGATTCAACACATTTTATTCTCAGCTGTCCCTTTTTCAAAGATAGTTGACAAGTTTCATGTTCCTGTTTGATTGGAGACTTCTTTCTTTTCTCTCATAGAATACAACTCTACATATGTGGTGGGATTGCGAAGAGGTAAAGAAAGTATGGAGTTATGCCTTTGAAGAATTTAACCAAATATTGAACATAAAGGCTACGTTGTGCCCTGAAATAAGTTTATTAATGGACCGTGATAATGTCACAACAGATAAGCTAGTTATGATGGTCACAGCTGAAAGATTATTAATGGCTAAACATTGGAAGGCAAATATGAGCTTTAGGATAGAGGATTGGTATAGAGAACTATGGGGTATGGCTTTGAATAATAAATTAACATGTGGTTTAATTTTTTTAAAAGGGATTAACAAACAAAGATGAATCCAAAGTCATTTGTGGGAAATTCATAGATTATGGTGGTTAAGGGGAAAGGGATAAAACCTGGTCAAGAATCAGCTGGTTTCGGCAAATAGAGACAATGGAGAAAAGCAAATTACCAACATTAGATAGAAAAATGCATTAGTCTCTGGGTGATGGCTACACACTTATTTTATCTTTCTTAATATATGACTTGTGTTATTGTAATGTTATATTGTGTTTATTTTTAACATTTGCGTTTTATGAATTTGTTTTTAAAAAAGAAATTAAATATATATATAACTCTAGCCTCTCACCACGAACATATGTGTTGGGATTGTACAGTTCAAACTAAGCCTGCTTATGCGTACTTAAAGGCTGAGGATGAATGGACTCATTCCATGCGGTCAGTTTCCCACTCCCCAAAAAATGTGGTCAGATCCGAAGAAAGTTCTGATAGATGAACAATATTTAATGATAAATCTAAAAGCTGCATTTAGATTTACAGTGGTACCTCATACAAAGATTTTATTCTGTTCCATGGGGCTCATTGTTGAATGAAACAATTGTTATACGATGATAGCGATTTTTCCTATGGGATGCATCGTACAACGGTTTCCCCCCGCTAAGTGGTTTTTCCCATTGAAAAATTGTTGTATGGTTCTCCCCCCAAAAACCTAATTGTTATATGATTCCGTTGCTATACGGGGCGATGATTGTATGAGGTTCCACTGTATGTCTAAATCAGGGGTTCCCAACCTTTTCAAGCCAGGGGCCCGGTCACATTTGAGGATCGGATGGCCATTTTGCCCTGCCAGCATGATGGGGGTGGCCATTTTGTCACAACAGCTTCCAAGGGGTAGCCATTTTGTTTCTCGAATGCTCCGGTAGGTTGGAGAGCCGCATGAAATGGCACTGAGGCATAGCTGTCAAGTATCCCTTATTGGCCGGGAAAACCCCTTATTTTACCCTCTTTCCCGCCGTCATGTCTTATTAATTAGACTGCAATGCCCTATTGCCACCATTGGAGGGCAGCAAAGGATAAGCATAGCTGTCAAGTATCCTGCATTTGCCAGGAAATTTCCCTTATTTCCAAATCCAAAACTTGACAGGTATGCACTGAGGGCCAGATCGGGCCCACGGGCCTTAGGTTGGGAACCCCTGGTCTAAAGGATCTTAGCCTTCCTGGCCCTTCATGGATGCCTGGAAATGCTGGAGACAAACCAGATAAGTGAAGTCGTGAAAACACACAGATTGGCTCGGTTCAGTATTACTTCATCACCCCTCCAAAATCAAATGGAGTTGTTTGATAAATTATACAACTGTGTCCAGATGCAGGTCTTTTAAAGTACTGTTTCTCCGTCTCTCTTTCCCTCTCATTTTCTATTTATAAAAGGTGGCCACTGTGATCAATGATGATTTCTTGTGGTATGAATGAGCTTTTGGGAATGTTAGATAAAGGTAAAGGCCACTTTTGCTTGAAAACCAGTCGTATCTGACTCTAGGGTTCAGTGTTCATCTCTGTTTACAGCCAAAGACCCAGTGCTGTCTGCGTCTGCAGATGTTTCCGTGGACATGCGGCATGCGTGCCTAGACAGAATGCTATTTACCTTCCCATCGAAGTGGCACCTATTAATCAACTTGCAATTTCTTGCTTTTTAGCTGCTAGGTTGGCAAGAACTGGGATAGAGATGGGAGCTCTCTCCGTCGTACAGTACTTGGGAATCGAATTCCGACCTTCCAGTCTTCAAGTTCAGCGTCTTAACCACTAAGCCGCCACAACTCATTCATAAACCATCATAGCTCCACAGGGACATGTGGAAGGCATGCCTAGACACCAAAGTGCATGGAACGCTGTTTACCTTCCCTTTGAAGTGGTAACTATTTATCTACTTGCAATTTCTTGCTTCCGAACTGCTAGTTTGGCAGGAGCTGGGACAGATGAGCTCACTCCATCATGCAGCACTTGGATCTCAAACTGCTGATCTGCTGACCTGTCAGTCATCAAGTTCACCATCTTAACCACTAAGCCACTGCATTCTCTTGTAGTAAAACAAGACAAACTGTAAATAATCTTCCCTTTGGGTTGTTCAAAACTAACTAGCTTTAAACTGTGGGGCTATGACGCTGTCTTGCTTCAATACCCTTTCAATGCCACAACCCACCAAATATGCCACAGAGTGGTTACCCCCAATAAGACCAACCATAGCTCTATTTTGGGTGCAAACTAACCAGCCACATTGGCTACAGAATGGGATAAGTAGAAGTGTGCAAACAACAATAGCCGATCCCTCGAAATCGGGGCAGGATGCATCATTTTCTAAGTCAAAACATGTGTTTAATTTTATTGGAACCAAACTGCACCAAAAGCAATCCAAACAACGACCTATAGGGCCATCTGGAAAGGCCAAAATGAAGTTACCTTTTGGCGAGTTCATTCTGCAGTTCCTTTCACCTGACCTAGTGTGAGAAAGATTAGCCAGCAACACAAGCTCGCCATTACCAGGGCACACCTGATTGTGGTTCAAAAATACAACAATCTTCGAGGAGGCTCTTTCTGTGTACCCCTGGACAGGATGTAAGATGGAAGCATACAATCCTCCACACTGGAGCAGTCTGTGGGAAAATCAGCCCAGAGCTTAGAAAAGTTACTTTTCCCTCTCATACCACTGCCAAACCCCATGGGCCAAGCTAGCCAGAGGATTCTGTTCATTGTCGACCAACTTCCCCCCTCTCTGAATCAGTCGAGGCTACCAATAAGTAGACATCCTGGCATACTATATTAGCATCTGAATTGGTTCCCCCCCCCTCCACAATAGGTAGCTTGACCAAACACATAGTGATTCAGCCACATAGCCACCGTCACCCCGGTCTATCTCATGTGTAGGTCATTCAGACAGTGGCATTTCAAAACTAGGGCTCTGACTAATCCCTCTGAAACTCGACGCACCGCCTGGCAAAGAGTGATTCATTCACAAAAAGGGCACTGCTTTTCATTTCACTAACCCAGTACTATTTCTGCCAAAGGATCTCTCGGCACTGTGAGCTCTGCACGCAATTTCACAGGGAATCACAGGCCCTCGCTTGACCACAAAAACGTGGTCACCTGTCTGCCCTTGAATTGTCACTGTAAACCCGTTTCTGTCTTTGTTTTGGATCTATGACCGCCTGCTTGGTCTCTCAGTGGAAAGGTATGGGAGTGCTTTACTTCTGCTTCAAGGAGCAACGAAGGTGGTGCAGGGCGGATGAATTGGTGTCGGGGGCTGGATCCGGCCCATGGGCCGTAGTCTGGGCACCCCTGGTTTAAGCAGAGAAAATAGCAACTTAAAATCTATCTCATCCTGTTGCAAAACAGATTGCAAGGCACGTTTTACTTCCGCTTCCGGTGGGAGGAACCACGTGGCTGTCCCGCTAAACCACATGACTGGCCCACTGAACCACTTGACCGGCCCGTGGCCTGAAAAGTTTAGGCACCCCTGGTTTTGCACGATCAGAACCAAAAAGCAACAGTGTCTGACCAATAATAACCTATGAGGCTGGGCTGGTGCTTTCTTCAATGACAGGTGACTCTCTTGCAGGGCTTGTAGGTTAAAAATGCTCTGAAGAGGGCATTGAGTGTTGAACCAAACAGTCAAAAGAAAAGACAGGGTTCCATATTCCACCAGCCCATTGCAGACTGCAGGAGTGACAATTCTCAGGCTCTGGCTTTCAAGCAAGGGTGACCTATACTTTTACCTTACTGCAATGTGCACAAACCCACACAGTGTGGGGAAATGCACAACACAGCACTGGCCATAAAACAAAGTCCCACATCCTAAGTGTGACCCTTGCTCAAAAGCCAGTCATATCTGACTCTAGAGTATGGTGCCCATCTCCGTTTACAGCCAAAGAGCCAATGCTGCCTGCATCCGCAGACGTTTCCATGGTCATGCTAAAGGCATGACTAAACACCAGAGCGCACGGAACACTGTTATCTTTCCCATCAAAGTGGTACCTGCTTATCTACTTGCAATTTCTTGATTTCGAACTGCTAGGTTGGCAGGAGCTTCGACAGAGACGGGAGCTCACTCCGTCACACAGCACTCGGGTTTCAAACTGTTGACCTGCCAACCTTCCAGTCATCAGGTTTAGCATCTTAACCATTCCTAGGATCTTGCAAATATTCCTTTTTTTTCCCCTTCAACTCCCAGACTCCTCAAGGCAGAAATTTAATGAGTTGTCGAGTAAAAAATATACAATTTCTGAGCTTTAGGTAGCCTCCTTATCTGTTACCCAATCCTGTTCCCCCTCTTCCGAACACAAAATGGTGTCCAAGATTGTCAGATCAATATTCTTCCAACCAAGAAGGTTATTGCAAAAAGTCAGGGCAGATGGAAGGGGAAAGAAGGGAAGACGAGAGAGAGAGAGAAAAAAGGGGGGGGGGGACAGGCAAAGTATTCAAGCTTTTATGTTTTCAATATGTCTAATGTTAGGAAGGAAGAGCAACTATTCAAATTTGGCTGTTTTGAGTGATTTGCTGGTTTTAAACTGTAGAGGAAATATCTCTCCCAGCACTTTTATCCTTCTTTCCTATAAGTGTAAAACTCTGGTGGTAAATTCAAGTTTGCTACTGTATGGATTGACGCTCACAGCTCCTCAACACATGGGATGCTGGAAATATGGGTTCCTGTTGCATGATGTCAACTTGGAACTGGTTTATGATACCTGCAACAGGGCTTTCAAGTTCTTCTTGTTGTTGTTCTGCCGTATCCAAATCTGAATATAGGCGAACCTCATAGCGATCAGCCATGAAGACTGTCGTGGGAATCTAATGCAGTGGCCTTTCATCTGCCTTCCACATTGCAGCATGACACCCGTACCACTGATCCAGTTCCATGAGTCACTTTCTGTTCCTAAGTCCTTTTGGCACACAAAGTCCTCACCAGCCACAGATCAGTATGGATGAAGCTGCTGCCCTCCATCAAGATGGGTTCAAATGGGATTTAATCCACTTGGGAACCATCACCTTTCCCTGTGGACTTTGGCACCCAAGGCCATTGGTCCTCAGGGTTGTCAGGTTAGCTAACCACAACCTGACACTTGCCATTGAGTCGCTGGCGGTATGGTCTACAATATTACTATAGCAGGATAACCTGGCCAGACATCCATAAGTGAGACATTTAAGGAGTTTTGCCACTTCCAACATCACTCCCATTGCCCGAGTGAGGTTTCGAACCCATGTCCTGGTTTACCACTTTCTCTACTACACCATGTTGGATATAAGGCTTCCCAACTGTGTGTGTTGCTTTGTTTGTACTATAACTTCCAGAATCCCTCAATGGCTTTGCTGGGCAGTTATGTTATGAAATGTCTGCAATACATAACTGGCATTATAATTTGCCGGGTAGGTTCAAGGGGGAGTGTGTCTAATGTTTTGCAGGAAATAAACTGTAGAAATGTTTGGGGAAAAGTAGCCACCATATTTAGAAGCATTTGATTAAAATTATCATGATCACAAGCATTCAACCCCCACACACATGCTGAACTATAATTAAAATAACCAGCTAGAAAATGCTCCCAACCTCATCCACCCACTCACTCGAATATACTCTTTCCCTTTCATCCGGTTTTCTTCTTTTATCCCAATTCAGCATCATCCCACCCTTCTTCCCACTAGTGTCCTTTGGTTTTTAATTAGGTGTTAATGTACATTTGCTTACCTAGAAGCCAGAAACAGCTGCTTTCAAGTTGTGGAAAGGGAGCTTCTTCTCCCCACCACCACCTTAATGAAAAGAAAGAAAAGAAGAGTAATAAATAGTTAATATTTTCAAAAAAATGTGCAGTAAAGTCATGTTCAAAATCAGGGAGCATGAAGACCCTGGATGCATCATTAAATGTATACCTCCCGGTCAGGAAGATTATACAGATGTTTAGTATTTATACTGGCCATTGGGGTTGTAAACATGTCTTGTACTTGCGGTAGGAAAGAGCAGCGAGCCAAGTCTGAGTTTACAGTTCCAACCCAGACGCAATAGCTGCAGAAATTTAGCATTAGGTAAAAATAGAAAACTCGTGTCTAGGGCTTAAGGAAATCCATTCAGAAACAGTGCAGGGTGGGCGGAAAGACCCCCTAAACTTGTTTACAGAAAACCTGACACTTGCCTCTAGACTTGAAGGCATGCTGGTAGCATTACAGAAGAGATCCCCATGATGATCGTTCTATTATGGCCTGCCTGTTTCAAGCCTAGGCGAGATTTTGAAGCCCTCTTACTAGGATAGGGGGTGAGAATTTGGTTTTAGCCCCAGAGTTAAATCCCAAAGTGACAGAACTATTCTGCTGCAGGGTGTAGAACTAAGAATACAAGCTGGAGCCAAAGCAAAAGGGGCATCACCTGATATACTATGGGGCTGTGGTGGCTCAGTGGTTAAGAAGCTCACCTTGTTAGCTGGAAGGCCGGCAAGTTGGCAGTTCGAGACCCGGGTACTGCATGACAGACTGAGTGCCTGTCTCTGTCCCAACTCTTAGGGACATGAAAGGAACCTCACTCGAGTGGAGTTTCTCCAGCAAAAATCCTTTCAACCCAGAATAATTTCTGACATGAAATAATAATAATAATAATAATAATAATAATAATAATAATAATAATAATAATAATAATAATAATAATAATAATAATAATAATAATAATAATAATAATAATAATGTTGTTGTTGTTGTTGTTGTTGTTGTTGTTGTTATTATTATTATTATTATTATTATTATTATTATTATTATTATTATTATTATTATTATTATTATTATTATTATTATTATTATTATTATTATTATTATTATTATTATTATTGCCTGGTATACTCGGGCGTATAACTAGAGTAGGGCCACAGTGGCTTAGTAATTAAGATGCTGTGCTTGATGATTAGAAGGTCCGCGGTTCGAGACCTGAATGGAGTGAGCTTCCACCACCCTGTCCCAGCTCCTGCCAACCTAGCCGTTCAAAAGAGAGAAATTGCAAGTAGATAAATAGGTACCACTTCTGCAGGAAAGGTAGCAGTGTTCTGTGCACTCTGGTGTCTAGTCATACCTGCCACATAACTACAGAAACATCTGCAGACACTGACAGCACTGGCTATTTGGCTGAATGGAGTGAGCTTCCACCACCCTGTCCCAGCTCCTGCCAACCTAGCCATTCAAAAGCAAGAAATTGCAAGCAGATAAATAGGTACCACTTCTGCAGGAAAGGTAGCAGTGTTCTGTGCACTTTGGTGTCTAGTCATACCTGCCACATAACTACAGAAACATCTACAGACATTGACAGCACTGGCTATTTGGCTGTAAACTGAGATGAGCACCATCCCTCTAGAGCCAGACACAACTAGTTTTTGAGCAAGGGAGACCTTTTGCTTATCCTTTTTCCCCTGCACCAACCAGATCCCTGAATCCAACAGAAGGACCTGGTAGGAGCCTTTGTAGGTGAACCTCTCTCTGCCCATCAGTCAATCTGGCCTGCCAGTGCAGCCTGCAGGCTGAAGCAACCGGGTGGAGCATCCTACGCATCCTTTTACAAGGAAGGTCTCGACTGGAAGAGCTTTTTTGTGCAAAGCAGTCACTCCAAGAAAGTGGCGTGGAAGGAATTGTCTGGCATCCAGATGTTGCGGGTAACTGCCAGCTGCATTAGAGTGGCTGTGTGAACTTCCGTCAGGAAACAGGGCGGTGGTGGGAGGGAAAGGGGTAAAAAGCAGAAGGGAGGAAGTGGAACAACTTCCTTTGGCATTTCTGGACTCCATCATCCTGCCAAGATTGGAGGTGGTACCGCCATCCTTCAGCCGTTACGCAACTGGTCACCGAGATCCCAGGGAAGCCAGAGAAAATATTGCCTGCCAGGTTCCAGGGGGAAATGACAGGAATCCCGTGAGACCTGTTTCCTGGGAGCTTTGTTTGGCAGACAAATTGCTACAGCTGTGGAGACCTGTTATGTATGTAACTCTGAACATCAAAAGACCTGGATGTTTGGCTCTGGAGATAAGAACGGCAGAGATCAGCCTGGGGGAAGGAGAGGCTTATGTCAAGCATCTCTCTTTCAATGCCTCATTTCGCTTCTTCCCAAGGCCTTAGAGCTGGGGTGCCCAAACTACGGCTTGTGGGCCAGCCTTGGCCCCTGACCCACACCGCCCTCCTTGCTCCTGGAAACGGTAGTAAAATGCGCCTCTCTTAAGGAATGTAAAATGGAGCAGGTGGCATTCGTGGCCAGGAGGGCTTTTGCTCAAGTTCGAGTAATACGCCAGTTACGCCCGTTCCCGGACTGTGACTCCTTGTTCATGGTCACTCATGCACTGGCCACCTCCTGGTTAGATTATTGTAACGCGCTCTACATAGGGCTGCCCTTGATGACCATTTGGAGGTTGCAGCTGGTGCAGAACGCGGCAGCCCGCATGGTGATGGAGTGTGGTCGCTATGACCATGGCTCACCCTTGCTGCGGGAGCTGCATTGGCAACCGTTCTGCCTCCGGGTGCAATTCAAGGTGCTGATCATTACCTTTAAAGCTCTACATGGTAGTGGGCCAGGTTATTTAAGAGACCGCATCACCCCGAGGACATCAGCCCATCCCACCAGAGCGTCCCGGAGGGACTCTCTAAGGGTACCAACTGCTAGAGAGGCACATCTCTCTAGCACTAGACGGAGGGCCTTTTCGGTGGCTGCCCCGGCCCTTTGAAACCTCTTGCTGACTGACCTCTGCCTACAATCAGATCTCCGAGCATTTAGGAAGCGCCTGAAGACCTGGTTTGCCCGGCAAGTGTGGGGTGCCACGACGGGTGCTGCCCCCACCCAGCTTATATAGGTTGCTTAAAGTTGTTTTTAATTATGTTATATTTTATTTGTCTGTAAGCCGCCCTGAGTTGATACGACAAGCGGGCAGCAATATAAATCTAATATATTAATAATAAATAATAATATTTCATTTATTTTATTTTTATTTAATCACATTTGTATTGCCGCCCTCTTGCCGAAGTGACTCCGGGCGGCTTACACATATAAAAACACCACAAATAAAAACTCTACAAAACCATGGGATTAAAAAAAATAATTAAAATATTAAATTATTTAAAATTTATATAGTTTGGTTTAAGCAGAGAAAACGGCAGCTTAAAACCTATCTCATCCTGTTGCAACACAGATTGCTAGGCGTGTTTGACTTCCGCTTTCGGTGGAAGGAACCACATGACCGGCCCGCTGAACCACATGACCAGCTCGCACCCAAAAAGTTTGGGCACCCCTGCCTTAGAGCAAAGGAAAAAATATTCTCCGGATTTCCAAGACTGCCAGTAGCAATTTGCTGTTTTACCTCTGTTGGGTGTTTCCACCTGAAATGCACATTACCAGGAAGCTTGTGGTGCATCACCTAGAGCTCCAGCTTTGGGGAAAAGCCGGGATCGAAATCAGGGAAATAAATAATGCAATGTAGGCCTGTGCAAAGGTGGAGATTAACCTGAGGCTACTGAATAGATCCTGATTTAGTCTGGTGCAATTTGTGTTCAGGATCTAGATTATTTATAGATTTCCCACTGATTTACATTGGAAAACCAAAAATGGCAGTAATTTTCTCGGAGGGTTTTTCAAGGACGTATGAGACATCTGGTGACACGATGGACCCTAAAGTGGAGAATAAACCTGGCAAATTTCACATAGCTAGCTTTCAAGGGTTGCACTGTGGGTAACTATAATTTATTTTTATTTTTTATTTTATTTTTAAAGAAAGAAAGTTGAAGGAATCTGTCTTGAGTCTCATTCAACTGGGTGCAAACAAAGCTGTATATTTAGTTTGCTCTGCTCTGGAACCAAATACAGTACAGTATAGCCATTCCACTTTAATTCCAATTTGTGTACAAATGCATCAAAACCAGGCCCATTCACTCAAAAATGTATTTGGAATTTGTCCAAATCTGGTACACAATTTTAAAGCAGAATTTGGACATTTTCTTCCCCATAAGCCTCAACTTCACTGACTCCATGGACCAGTTTGGGAACCCTGGATTCCATGTGGCTGAAATAATCTATCACTATCTGCTCCTAGAGTGGGATGCCCAAAGTTTTTGGTCTGGGGGCCTGACCACGCTCCTGGAACTGGGTGGGTCAGACCACACTCCCAGAACAGGGCGTGTTTGCGCATGCATGTCCATATTCACTTCCTGGTTCGACGCAGACACTTCCGCACAAGTGTGAAAGCATCCATATTCATTTCCTGGCTCAACATGGACATTTCTGCGCATGCACGAAAGCATCCATATTCACTTCCTGGTTTGGCACGGACCCTTCTGCACATGCTCGAGCACATCCATGCCAAATCAGGAAATGAATTTGGATGCTTCTGCACATGCGCAAGCACATCTGTACCAAACCAGGAAGTGAATATGGACGCATCTGCACATGCGCAGAAAGATCCGTATTCACTTCCTGTTTTGGCGAGTGTGTTGTGGGCCTGATGGAATAACTTTGGGGGCCGTATCTAGCTCACGGGTCATAGTTTGGGCAGGCCTGTCCTAGATTAACAGTGCAGCCCCTCCCCAAACCCCAAGCCTACAAAAATGAATCAAGAAATGGGCTTTCAACAGCTTTTTGATTTCATTTTTCACAATTCTTCCTCAACTCCAAGGTCAGTGTGGCATCACATGCTCTCAAGAGGATGAAACATTAGCCTTCCAATCTTCCAAAGTGGTTCACCCCTACCCAAGGAGATAAATGTGCACCAGCAAGTCAATTCTGACTTGTGGCAATTGCTTTCCAGGGTTTTCTAGGGAGGGAGAGAATGCCCAGAAAGTGGTTTTCAATCCCCTTCTTCTGGGGCCATCTTGAGACTGTATAGCTTGCAGTGGGGGGAACCAAACTCCCAACCTTTGGCTCTGCAACCAGATACCACGGAGCTACTTAGGCACCTCCGCCCTAGGAAAGGAAAGACAAACTTAAAAATATGCATAAAACTTTTTAAAAAAAACTTTTAAAAAATGCATAAAAAATGGAGGCCAACCCCAAGAACTGATGAATGTCTCAAGAGCCGACAGAAAAGCTATTAATTAAACACCATTTAAAACGTTGCACCTGGATTTTGACGTGCAGATGCCAACAAGCGGCTTTGAGACCCACAGATACGAGTTAGCGCTCCGCTCCCCCAGCCCCTTAAATCAAATGTTCAATTCCTTGGGGCGGGATTTTTATACGCCTGTAAAGCATCAGCTTCTGTGCGCAGCTCTCTATAAATAAATAATACGCATAAATAATAGTTAATAAAACATGCCGGAGGGTGGCATTTCGTGCGGGAGAGGGTGGGAGTCGGAGAGGGTATTTGGCAGGTATCGGCGTTTCCGAGAGCATCTATGAGGCAAAAATCAGTTCCCCACTTTTCCCCAAAACTTTATTTAATAGAACTCTGTAGGGATTATAATTTTAATTTCTTTTATTAATTAGTTGCTTTTATATCCTGCCTTTAATCTTATTATACTGTATTTCATTTCCTTATCTAGTATTTCAGATCTTAAGGTGTACATTTCTTATCCTGAAATACGTGCAGCTTGGAAACCTCCAGAAATAAGCCTGGTTGTCTAGCTTTCCATTTAGGCTCAATAGCCATGCCTTTGGTTTGAAATCAAATATTGCTTGGTTTGAAACCCTAAATCACTTGGAGGACCCTGAATAGGCTGAGGGTTGGAGTCCCTAAATGCAAGACCAACATGCTCAAGTGGTGGATGCTGGTGGACAACAACATGCTGTGTGAATGTGGAGAGAAACAGAATCCAGCTCATTTACTGTTTGATTTGGACACGAACGAAGAAGAACCACCCATGCCTTTATAGTGGACTGATGTGTAAGACTGAGTAGGAGAAGCTTTATGCTAGGGGTGGCCAAACTATGGCCTGCGAGCCGGACCTGGCCCACGGCACCATTTCATGCCGCCCACCGCCACTCTTGCCACTACCGGAAGCAGAAGCAGGTGCGTTTATGACAGGTGTAAAACGCACCCATGCATGCGTAAATGCACCCGCGCCTGCCATAAATGCTGCTGTAAGTGCACCCATGGCTGTCATAAATGCATTTACGTCAACCATGGATTCGTTTTATGGCAGCGTTTACGGCGGGAGGAATCACGCAAACACTGATTCCAGGATCAAAAGGCATTTGAAGCAGCAAAAGTCCATCTTTTTTTCTGGGCTTCCACGAAAGGTTGTCATTGTTTCTGTGGCAGACAATGGTAGCGATGTTCTCCTTTAATAGAAGCAAGGTAATATTATTCAATGTCGCTCCCAAAGCAAGTGGAAGGAGGGCTGTGATTAATGTTTGCCTGACACAGGCTGACAATGTACTACATCCTCTGAGTGCTGAGCGCAGGGATTATTAAAGGCTTTAGGGTGGCGGGAGGGAAAGAATCGCTTCCACACGGCTCTGAGCAGGAAATCAGCTCACCGCGATTAGGCCTTAGCAAAATCCGCACGGGCAGGGCATTGACAAAGACACCAGCCACTTCAACAGAAACTTCATGCTGGATTGTGAACCGTACCTGACTGAAGCCTTATTTTCGGTTGACTTATGAGCGCCCTTTTGCTTTCATATTTCTGGAGGTCTGCGGGAAGACATGTCTCTAGATGCATGGAATACATAGAGAATTGTGGTATTTTTGAACCACAATCGGGCATTCCCTAGTAATGGCAACCTTGCGTTGCTGGCTAATCTTTCTCACACTAGGTCAGGTAAAAAGAACTGCAGAATGAACTCACCAAATGGTGCTTTCATTTTGGGAGTTTCACTTCTGGCCTAGACACGGAAGAAGAAGTGAGATGCATGTGGAGTTGCCATAACTCTCTACCACAAAACCGGGACAGACGTATTCTTGACAAAAATGGGTGGGTTAACTACAAAATAGCCTTTTTAAAAACAAACAAACATAATATAATGACAGCTATAAAACACTTTCACATTAAATATATCAGTACATAAATGAATTTATTTACAACAGTTAATTCTTACTGTAAGATGATCTGTTGTACTTCTGAGAAGTCACGTTGCAGTCAACTCTTAACGTCCTCAGTTCCAGGAAACACACTGGTCACACATATCGGGCGGTGGTGCGAAGTGAGGATGTTAAGATTTGTCTCCAGGTATACTCCAACTCCAATGTGGCAGGAAATCGCTCGTTTGATGATGAGAGTTCGAATTTATTTTAATGGTGTGTTATAATACACAATCAGTAAGTTTTAAAAATCCGGGACTTTAACATGATTTTTATTGAACTGGACGGGACAATTTTTCTGACCTTGAATCCGGGACAATCCCAGTTTTCCGGGACATATGGCAACCCTAGGTGCATAAGAACCAGAAACAAAGTGAAAGAAAGGTGGTAGGTGAGGCTGAGAGAGTGATTTTAATTTCTCAATAAGGACTAAAGACTTGCTCTCTAGTTTCTCTCACTTTGGACTGCATTTTGTGCTTTATTTCCAGCAATTAGACAAGGTCCTGTGGGCTGCCAACCAACTTTACCCTGCCCCATGTGCTGGGCCATGTTGGTACAGCAGCAGGGACCTTTCTTATGGAGCTGGACCTATTCACATGGAGAACCTTCCCAGCGAAGCGACCCTTTATCACTCTTTATCACTTAAGCATGTAACATATCCTCCGGATGGGGGCCATTATTGTTACACAGAAGTATTTTGTTATTGCTATTTCACAAATAGGTGGCCATGATGGCTTAGTGGTTAAGATGCTGAGTTTGATGGCAGGTCAGCGGGTTGTGACCCAAGTGCTGAATGATGGAGTGAGCTCCCGTCATCTGTCCCGGCTCCTGCCAAACTAGGAGTTTGAGTGCGAGAAATTGCAATTAGATAAAGAAGCATCACTTTGGCAGGAAAGGTAACAGCGTTCTGTGTGCTCCGGTGCCTAGCCATGCCTGTCATGTGACTATGGAAACATCTGCAGATGAAGACAACGCTGGCTCTTTGGCTGGAAGCAGAGATGAGCACCACCTCCTAGAGTTGGACACGATTGACTTTTAAGCAAGGGAGAACTTTACTATATAGCTCAGTGAGTTAAATGTCTGGTTTAAACGTCAGAGTTTGGGAGTTCAGTTCCCAAATATGCACCCCAGAAGAGCCAGCCCGTGTAGCCTTGGGCCAGCTGCATAGAGGAAGGGAATGCTAAACTGCTTCTGAGTACTCTACCTTTAAAAAAAACCTGGAAAACATATCGGAATTGACTTACTTGCCTAGAGTCAGATACGACTGACCTTCAAGCAAAGGAGATCTTTTCCTTTACCTATTTTATCCAGGACACGCTTTCTCGCTCCTGCCAGCTAGAACCTCTTGTTCATTTAATGCAGAAGAAACCATACATCTCCCCCTCACCTTCTCCTTCAGCAGTAAACGCCAGAGTTGATGGAATCAGTGGGGAAGATTTCCCCACGACTGCGACAAAGGACCGCTGTGGGAAAAGAAGAAGAAGAGGAGGAGTGAGGGCACAGGGGGCTCAAATCGTAGACGTTGGCATTAAATAATATGTCAGATGGACAATCAATCATGTGAAGTAGCCACACTGGTTTATTACACAGCTCTTTGTTCCAGGACCACCCTAGGTTGCTGCGCCAGACAGCATGGGAGTCTCTCCCGTGGCATTCATTCTGTGCATAGCAGAAGGACCTCAGGGGGGCTTTCTTCTGCATTCCAGGACAGAACAGGATTTTCCCCTTCAGTCTGTTTGCTTATGAGTCTCCTGAAAGTGAGGACCTCTCACTTTCTTTGGTTCCCCCAACTAACCACCCGCCCGCCTGTTTCAAGGACAGAGCAGCCCAAATAACCAGACTCCAGACCATCAGGAGCCCAGGACCACTAAGAGGAGACACAATGGCTTTGAATTTGGGGAAAGCTTGTCCTTCTTCCGTCACTTCACCAGAATGGTGGCGAACCTATGGCACGCATGCCAGCGGGGAGCACATAGAGCCTTTTTTTGTGGGCACATAGTGGAAAGCTTGCCTTTTTGGATAACAGTTTCCTGACTTTCCCAATGACCACGGCCTGTTGGAAATATATATGTTTTCACAAGCTCAGGCATTATCTTGTGAAGGAAGGGATTCTATTAAAATGTACTAATAATTGGGTGGCATCAAGGCAATTCTGAGTCATGATGACCCTTCACAGAAGTGGCTATCCATTCCCTTCCTTTAGGGGGAGCATGCTGTCCTTCCTTCCAAACTGTGCAGTTTGCCCAAAGCTACATTGGCTGGCTCTTCTCTGGGCCCAGTGGGGAATCGAACTCCCAACCTCTGGCTCTGCAGCTAGATGTCTACATTTATTTTAATTTTATTTATTTATTTATTTTACCCCACCCCAATTGGTGCAAGGTGGCTTAGTGGTTAAGACGCTGAACTTGACGACTTGAAGATCGGCAGTTCAGTAGTTCAAGACCTGAATACTGCACGACGGAGTGAGCTCCTGTCTCTGTCCCAGTTCCTGCCAACCTAGCAGTTCGAAAGCAAAAAATTGCAAGTAGATAAATAGGTACTACTTCGGTGGGAAGGTAAACAGCATTCAGTGCACTCTGGTGTCCAGGTATGCCTGCCACATGTCCATGGAAACTTCTGCAGATGCAGACAGTGCTGGCTCTTTGGCTGTAGACAGAAAAGAGCACTGAATCCTAGAGTTAGATACAATTGGATTTCAAGCAAGGGTGACCTTACCTTACCACTCTGGGTGGTTCAGTGGCTAAGAAGCTTGTCTTGTTAGCTGGAAGGCCGGCAAGTTGGCAGTTCGAGACCTGGGTGCTGCATGACGGTTTGAGTGCCTGTCTCTGTCCCAGCTCCTGCCAACCTAGCAGTTCGAAAGCAAGAAATTGCAAGTAGATAAATAGGTACCACTTCAGCATTCCATGCACTCTGGTGTCCAGGTATGCCTGCCACATGTCCACGGAAACATCTGTAGATGCAGACAGCGCTGGCTCTTTGCCTGTAAACAGAAATGAGCACTGAATCCTAGAGTCAGATACAACTGGATTTCAAGCAAGGGTGACCTTACCTTACCTTACCACTCTGGGTGGTTCAGTGGCTAAGAAGCTCGCCTTGTTAGCTGGAAGGCCGGCAAGTTGGCAGTTCGAGACCTGGGTGCTGCATAATGGTTTGAGCGCCTGTCTCTGTTCCAGCTCCTGACAACCTAGCTGAAATTGCAAGTAGATAAATAGGGACCACTTTGGTGGGGGGAAAGATCTTGGGGCCATGAAAGGAGTCCTCTGTGTGGAGTTCCTCCAGCAAAAATCCTTTCAACCCAGAATAATTTCTGACATGCAATTGTTACGAACAGCGAAAACAGACCGCCCAGAAAACAATGACATCAAGCCGATCAATCAAAATAAGATAGAATCGATAATAAACGTTAATAAAATAATACCTCGATGATTTCGAACAAATGTTAAAAACCGTACACTCATTAATAAACCACTGGACTATCCAGCCATCCCTTTTGAAATATATCGCTCCAATAAAAGGTGGCTGGTTCAACCTTGTCATCCGTCTTCTCCCCCTTCCTTCTCTCCCCACACCCCGCCGTGTGCATCCTTCAGTGCATTTCAACATTATTTTTCTTGCCCACAAGCTCTTCAAATGAGAGATGGCTGTACTTGAAAGAGGGAAAGAGAGGAAGAGAGGTACAAGAGGAGGGCTGCCTTAGCCCCACAAGCACAGAAGGGGGCCTGGCTAATTAGAGCAATTAGTCATCGGGGAGTTTGAGTACCAAGGAGATGGCTCTAGACAAGCCAGGTGTAATAACTGGTTTGGTCATTTGTTCCATGCAGAGGCTGCATGATTTTTATTTTTTATTTTTTATTTTTTTAAATGAAGAGGACTCAGGGGTCTTACGTCTGTCACGAAAGCCACATCCCATAATTTTCAAGGCCCCTTTCATGTAACGCAGCGACAAGACAAAGCTGCGAAGCTACCTATGGCTCAGTCCACCTTAGACACGAGATACATGTCTTTGCTGCATTTGCACACTATTTAAAGGCTCAAAAAAATAATAATGGCATTTTTCTGAGAAAGCAATGAGTGGGAGGCATTAATCCTCTTCTCCTGCCTCAACATCTGGCTCTGCAGCTAAATGGCTGCATTTATTTTTATTTTATTTTGGAGGTGAGATACCTGTTTTTGCTGCATTCACAAAACATTTGAAGGCTTTAAAAATGGGATTTTTGAGATGCTCTTCTCTCATTAACACAAGCCATACTATTTTGTGGTGATGCTGGGTGAGAAGATGGAGGAAACATAGCCTGAGTTTTTTTGATCTAAAATCCCCAGCGTCCCCAAGGTTATACATCAACCAGGGTATTGTGGGGGGTTATTTTAAAAATAATAATAAAGAAAGCTGAAAGGGGGGAAATGATTTATTTGAAGTACGGTGCTGTTTTGCTCACCTCTCTCAACATCAATAACCACTTAGGTAAAGGTAAAAGTTGCCTTTGCTCAAAAGCCAGTCATATCCGACTCTGTGTATGGGCCATAAGATGTCTGTCTGTGTCTGCAGGTGTTTCTGTGGTCATATGGTAGGCATTACTAGACACTGAAGTGCATGGAACACTGTTACTTTTTCCGTTTAAACAGTACCTCTTGCAATTTCTTGCTAGGTTCACTCCCATCGTGCAGCACTCAGGTCTCAAATGGCTGACCTGCTGACTGTCCGGTTGCCATGTTCAGCATCTTGACCACTAAGCCACCACAGTCCTAGTAATATTTATTTAGTAAAGGTAAAGGTTTCCCTTGCTCGAAAGCCAGTCGTATCCGACTCTAGGGTTCAGTGCTCATCTCTGTATCAAAGCCGAAAAGCCAGCGTTGCCTGCTTCTGCAGACGTTTCCGTGGTCACATGGCAGGCATGACTAGACACCAGAGCGCACGGAACACTGTTACCTTCCCACCGAAGTGGTCCCTATTTATCTACTTGCAATTTCTTGCTTTCCAACTGCTAGGTTGGCAGTTTTATTTACATTTACATTTATGCAAATATTCCTGATGTCTATGGTTATTTACACGTTGACCTAATGCATTGATGGCAAACCTTGGCACTCCAGGTGCTTTTGAACTCAGTTCCCAGAAGCCCTGATCAGCAGGAGTGCTGACTTGGGCTTCTGGGAATTAAAGTCCAAGAACACCTGGAGTGCCGTGGATCCATTAAGCCAAGGTGTGCATTTTACCTGACAAGAAGCACGTTCCCCATTGACCAGAGTCTGTTTGTGTGTACTGTTTGAATTGTATGCAGGAGAGTCATCTATGCTTTAAAGTGTGTGCTTCAGTTCACGCATATTTTGGAGTTTCCGCCACAAGACGACCCTGTTGCAAATATGTGACTTCTTTAGGCAGCATGCATTTCACAAGAAAACTCACCCACACTGCTTTTGTTAAGCCTCTTTCACCTGTAGAGATTCCACTCTATCGTTTAACAAACAAACCAGGCAAACCAGCAACAACCTCATCATCATCACCACCACCACTACCACCACCACAACAAAGCCCCTAACATATAATCTGGGTGTTTTTCTCTCCACCCCCTCC
Source organism: Bradypodion ventrale (assembly GCA_035047345.1). Taxonomy (NCBI): domain Eukaryota; kingdom Metazoa; phylum Chordata; class Lepidosauria; order Squamata; family Chamaeleonidae; genus Bradypodion; species Bradypodion ventrale. The sequence continues at coordinate 131,964,483 of JAWDJE010000006.1, read as the reverse complement.
CCAAAATCTACACAACTGTTTGTGGGTTCAACCTGTTCCAGGGCTTTTTATCTTGGCAAGCCATCGACCAAAGCTGAGTGATACGCAACCGGTCCTACAACAAGAAGAGCGACGAGATAGGAGTTTGCAGAGCATGAGTGGAGACGAGTCGTGTGGGCTTTGTGGTTTTTTCCTCTGCAACATTTCCCACAGAAAATATTCTGCAAAAATATCAAGGTCAACTAAGGTGGGCGGGAGGAGGGGAGCATTGATGTTTTGAAGGCAAATTCACATCCGCTGCAAATCTACACTTACTCCACTAGTCTCTAGGCTTTTAACCTTGGGCCCCCCAGATGTTCTTAGACTTCAATTCCCAGAAGCCCTGATCAGCAAGTGTGCTGACTTGGGCTTCTGGAAATTGAAGTCCAAGAGCATCTGGGGGCCCAAGGTTGAGAAAGCATGGTTTATTGCAACTTCTGATCGCCCAAGACAGTTTTCATATGGGTGTTTCAAGGTCTCTGTGCCCATCATGGATGTCACAGTATTGGTATGTGTATTAAAGCACTAGAGAAATATTTTAGGGGGAATAAGACTGGCTAAAATCCTATCACACTTTTACACTGGTAATATGGAAACATATAGGGACTGCACCGAAGTAGCTTAGTGGTTAAGACACTGAACTTGACGACTGGAAGGTCGGCAGGTCAGCAGTTTGAGACCAAGTGCTGCGTGACAGAGTGAGCTCCTGCCGTTTGCCCCAGCTCCTGCCAACCTAGCAGTTCAAAAGCAAGAAATTGCAACTGGATAAAGAGATAAGGTTTCGGCGGGAAAGGTGACAGTGTTCTGTGGGCTCCAACATCTAGTCATGCCTGCCACATGACCATGGAAACGTCTGCAGGCACAGACCGTGCTGACTTTCTGGCTGTCAATGGAGATTAGCACCACCCTTTAGAGTTGTATATCAATGGTTTTACCATTTTCACATTATACACATATAAACACTCACAAATGAAAGGGATGCCTCTGGAGACCAATAAGTGTACATACAGATCCTTGGGGGTGATCTGCAAAATGCAAAATTAGCATCCTAGGCTTGCCGCTTTTGACTTGTTGGTATTCTACAGCCAGACACCCAAGCACTTGTAATTCAGCTCAGCCAGGGTCTCCTCCAGTCGCGCACATGGAGGGTTGATCCTGTCTGGTGCTCGCAACCTCTCGGCTAGCTGGCCCATCCTTCCCAGTCTTTTCTAAAGCAAATCAGACAAAGGTCACCCAAGGCGCCTTTTAAAGACAAAGGAAGGATCTACATTTGAGGTTGCAGAATCCCCATTGCCTGCCCTTTTCTTTCAGGAGCATTTATGCTGGCCCATAAATTGTCAGGGCAATCTGGAATCTTTCCAGCCTGAAGCAAGCGGCTTACTCAATTCTATGTAAAGGAGCATAAGACTGCAGCCTGAGCAACTGTGAACAATTATATTGGAATTGCATGCAAGCAATAAACCCCTTGTTGCACTGGGGTGGTGACGGTGGTTGTTTCGTAGGACTTTGTGATCCATCTTTTGTTGCTAACCTGGCCGGAGTTATTGCAAAGCATTGAAAAGTCTGCCACAAATAAATCGTACCGTTGCACTTGGGTCCCACACCTCCACTACAGCTCAAGGGAAGTTGCTTTCTCAGACTACGGTTCCAAGAATCAGCCAGAACAGCTATTTTTGGACTCTAATTTCTTGCAAGTTTGCGTCATCCGTCAGTTGCGTTCGCTCCTGGACCGGGACTCCCTGCTCATGGTCACACATGCTCTGGTGACCTCCAGGCTATATTATTGCAATGCGCTCTACATGGGGCTGCCCTTGACGACCATTCGGAGGCTACAGCTCGTGCAGAATGCGGCAGCCCGGGTGGTGATGGGGTGCGGGCGTTATGCTTGCGCCTCACCATTGCTTCGGGAGCTGCACTGGTGACCAGTTTGTCTCCGGGTCACAGGTTGAGAACCCCTGCTTTAAGAAAAGAAACTTTTCCTGCCTCAAGAGAAAAGCATTTCAATTTCTCATTCTGCACCCTGCCCTGATTTCTAGGGCCCTGATTTGCCTCCCCACTCATCAAAGATATAAATAATTTTTATTTGTTAAAATGTAGTAGGTGTTCAGCCTGTGTGAATGCGGAGAAGAACACACTATCTCCCATAGGATACAATGCACACGATACACCATTTTGGACTCAGAATGCATGCCATTTCTTTCCACAACCCCTTGGGAATATTGCACAGTGTAAGAATCAGACTTGCACCTGGCTAGGTTACTTCTCCATCTACGTGTGTGACCAGCCAGATATCTTTGGGAAGCTTATAATCCGTGCATGAGGACAAAATTATCTGTTTCTTTCTAAGAACAGGTATTCAGGTATTCTCTCTGTCTCAAACAAATCGGGCAAAGAACAGGCTGTGGATTGGGGGCATGTGCCCTGCTTGCTCCCCCTGGAACTGCTGATTTGATTTCCCCCTCTCCTCCCCAGTTGCTTTTAACAATGGCAAATTGCACCTGCAGAATTGGATATAGCTTGCTTTTAAAGGTCATTTTAACCTACTTTCATCCAAAAATAATGCATTTCAAGGGCTATGAATTACTGGATAGTTTCCTGTTCCACACCTTTGTTGCTTTAAGACAGCAGTTCTTAACCTTTTAAAGCTGGGGGCCGGGTCATGCGCTCTCAGACAGCTTCAGGGACCAGATGGGTATGGCGGTGGTGGTGGTGGCCACATGAAATGGCACCGGGGGCTGTATCCTGCCCACTGGCCACAGGTTGAGAATCCCTGCTTTAAGAAAAGCAACTTTTCCTGCCTCAAGAGAAAAGCATTTCAATTTCACATTCTGCTACCTGCCCTGATTTGCCTCCCCACTCATCAAAGATGTAAATTTTTATTATTTGTTAAAATGTAGTAGGTGTTCAGCCTGTGTGAATGCGGAGAACAAACTATCTCCCATAGGATACAATGCACACGATGCCCCTCAATGTGCACTGAGGAGGACCTTATGTTGGCAAGACGAAATGCTGTTGATGTGGCCCGATATTGGGTGGATGTCATCTAGCCTTTTTTCATTCTATTTTGTTTTAGGTGTGTTGATTTTAGCTTTGTATGCTATTATATGCTGGTAGTGCGTCAGTCGGACACAAACACAAAAAATTACAGTATCATTAAAACTTCATGGGGGAAATGGGGTTTGCAAAAACCTCAACAACTTGAGGAAATGACTATATATACCATATGCCCACTCAAAATAAATGCTCTAGAAATAACTTTTTTCTTTCTTTCTAAAAACATATTTCTTCTTCAGGTGCCTTATCCATTCTGGATATTAGCTATCATCATGCTGACAGTCTTCCTATACTTAACTCCTCAGAACAGTTCTTCCAAGGACATGCCACACCAGTCTCAGCCATGAAGTCCATCCACATCCAGGGCATCTCTTCCCAGGGATTTTTCCTTGCAGAGCAGATTAGAATATTCTATACTGTATGTCAGGGGTTCCCAATCCTTTCAAGCTGGGGGCCAGGTCACGTTCTTTCAGTCAGCTTTTAGGGCTGGGTGGCCATTTTGCCATGCCTGCACAATGGGGGTGGCCATTTTGTCCCAACAGCTTCAAAGGGGTGACCATTTTGTTTCTCAAATGCCCTTGGATGGACGGGGGGCCACATGAGATGGTGCTGTGGGCCAGATCTGGCCCACAGGCCTTAGGTTGATAACCCCTATTTTATATTGTTCCTTATGATATGGCCAAGGAATAGGATCTTTCTTTGCTTAATGGTCTTAAACAGTTCTTGTTCTTTATTCATCCGGCACAACACTTCTACCTTAGTCACTTGGTCATCCCTTGATATCCTTAGTAGCCGTCTGTAGATCCACATTTCAAAAGCTTTGATTCTCTTTTCAAATACTTTAGTTAATGTCCAAGCACCCACTCCATACAGCAACACTGGGAGCCTTGGTGGCGCAGTGGGTAAACTGCTGTCCTGCAACCAAAAGGTTGGAAGTTCAATTCTGACCAGGGCTCAAAGATGACTCAGCCTTCCATCCTTCCATGGTCGGTGAAATGAGTTCCCAGTATGATGTGGGTAAAATACTAATTAACTTGTGAACCACCCAGAGCATGCACTGAGCACTATGAAGTGGTATATAAGTGTGATTGCTTTGCTGTTGTGGATTCTAATTCAGCCACCAGTGATTTTCTCCTTGGAAATGCCATAGAGATCCTGTCTTAGAAACTTCTGGTCTCTAAAAGCTTTATGCCCTGTGGAAGGATGTATTGGTGGTGCCCCTAAAAACATTAGCATTCTCCTAGAAGATCATAGCTGGGACTCTCAAACATAGAGGCCAAGTATATGCAATTCAATACATTTCATTAGAGCCACCATTAAATGGTTTAAAGATGTTCCAAGGCTCCGCTTGAAGAAGACTCTCATATCACTCCAAGGTTTGAAGTGTTAAATGGTCCCATAAAATATTATCTCTCCACTTCTGTTCTTCTACATGATACACAAGAGGAGAATATTGTTTGCTTGCAATATATGTACATTCTTAACATACTAAAGTTTGGAGTATGACGTAATTTGTGGGTTTTTTAATTATGCTGCAATAAAAACACACAATGGAGGCTAGTTTTTATTTATTTTTTAAACTTTTTACACTATGTCTGTGTCTATTTTAAATTTCTGTTTACCCTTAATTTCCTGTAACAGGTCTGCTTCTCCCTGGTCCTTGAATTTTCCATCCTTCTAAGCAAAGCAACATAACATCCATCAAAAGATGAATTGCCTTTAGGCAGGTTTAAGATCCCCAATGGTCAAATTGGCATTCAGGAAGTAAACCGTGGTCCGGTAATTAGAGGAAAGGATATGCCTCTTAACTACGCTGTCCATTGCTAGGACTGTCTTTCAATTAGACATTACAGACTCGATCTTTCTCAAGTTATGGGCGGTGCGGCCGAAGTATGTCACTTGGAAGGATTTCCTCATCTGGTTTCTCTCTCACACACACACCATCCTTTTGGAAATGTTGTTATTGTTGTTGTTCAGTCGCACAGTCGATTCCGACCCTTTGCGACCCCATGGACCATTTTCCTCCAGGTACCCCTGTCCACCATCTTCCTCAGCCTGCCCAGCTCTGTGCCCATTGTGTCTACAATACCATCTATCCATCTCATCTTTGGACGCCCCCTTCTTCTCTTGCCCTCTACCTTTCCCAGCATCAAAGCCTTCTCAAGTGAGTCCTCCCTTCTCATTTGATGTCCAAAGTACTTTAGCTTCATCTTCACTATTTGTCCCTCCAATGAACAGTCAGGTTTGATTTCCTCCAGTATTGACCTGTTTGTTCTCTTTGCTGTCCAAGGGACTCTCCTCCAACCACCACATCTCAAAGGCATCTATTCTTCTGTGCTCAGCCTTGCTAATGGTCCTGCTCTCACACCCATACATTATCACTGGGAATACCATTGCTTTGATCATGGGAATTTTTGTTTTCCAGGTGATGTCTCTGCTTTTCACTATATTCCCCAGGTTTCTCATCACATGTCTTTTGGAAATGGATGCTGTAAAACCCCATAACATGGAAGGAATGATGAAAGTGACTATTGCTGATAAAGAAATATCCACCCCACCTCTCCAGAGTTGTAACCTGATGCTGGCCTGAAAAGAACCAGCTGGAACATGGATCTGGGTTGAACTATGGTATGAGGAAATAGCTTTCACTTACTACTACTGCTGCTGCTGCTTTGTTCTTGTTCTTCTTGTTCTTCTTGTTGTTGTTCTTCTTCTTCTTCCGTGTCCAGATCAAACTTTGGACTGCCGAAATGTTTTGTCATTGGCCAAAATTAAATCTTCATCAGTACATGTTTCTGGTAGTAATTGGCAGACCAGTAAATGAGCCACATTCTGTATCTCTCCTCATTCACACAGCATGTTGATGCCCACCAGCAGCCCCATTTGAGCATTTATTGGTCTTACATTTAGGTACTCCAACCCTCAGCCTATTCGTGGTCCTCCAAGTGACGTAGGGGAGATTGAGATCTTCATCTATTTCCACCTTTAATGATGTTCCTTGCCCAGTGAGATCCTTCATCTTCCAGTTTGTTTTTGCTCTTGTGTACCCTCAAGAATGTTTGTTCTTGCCATAAAGCTCTTCCTGGATCTGAGCCGATGGACTTGAAGCTCATATCCATTCAGAGGGTTTCAAGGGTCATTCTCTTGTTTAGTTCTCTCAGCGTCTGCTGCTACTTCTCTCCTTATCTTAGGTGGAGTGATACCAACAAAAGCATATATTTCTCAAATGGTATAGCATTCAATATGTGCATAGCATTCACTGGGCCACTTACTTTCTTCTTTTAATCAACCAGGTCAGACTATCCAGGTGCTTAGGACTACAGGTCCCATCAACCCCTGCCACCTACTACAATGACTGGGGAAGATAAGGCTGTTTCCAAGCCACTTAGTCTTCTTATGGACAATTGCTTTGATAGCAAACTCTGCACCACTCCAACCCATGAGTGAGCTTTGTGCTGTTCCTTAGCCACTGTTCAGTAATGTATGATCCCTGCTCAAATGCTCTAGGTCTCCTTCAGACAAAATGATACACATTCAAGTGCATTAGTCATTGGCCTGATGCGATTAACATAATTGCCATGGGGTCAATGCTATGTTTCCAGTTTTGAAAATAAATGTCTTTCCATTGCCCAGGTATTTATGTAGCAGCAGGAGACCATTATGCTGTGATAATGTTCAAGCGTGCACTGGCATCATCTGTTAATTAGAGATGTAATGCATCAGAAAATAGTCAAACTCAGAGGATTGATGCCCTGGATTCATCACAGGAACATGACCAGGAGCGCCTGTTTGTTTGCCATCTCTCTTGTCTGGGCCGGCTGCTCTCTTACAACCAAGGGTAAACCCTTCTCTCTCTCTCTCTCTCTCTCTCACCTTGCCTAAATACATTAAATAAGCAATCTATATGCGGTCTCCCTTGTTTGAGAGCCAGTCATGTCCAACTCTAGGGGTTCTGTATCTAGAGATGTTTCCATGGTCATGTGGCAGGCATGACCAAGATGCCTATTTAACTATTTGCAATTTTCTTGTTTTCAAACTGCTAGATAGGCAGGCGTTGGGACAGATGACAGGAGCTCACTCTGTCACACAGCATTCAGGTCTCAAACTGCTGACCTGCCGACCTCCCAGCATTATAGTTCAGCATCTTAAGCACTAAGCCACTGCGGCCCCAGCATCAGAGATACAGAGCCATTAATTAAATGCAATCTCCATCTAATTGTGCGGGTGGAGGATCCACAGTTGGGAGGTTGCCAAACTTCAGGGCAAATGATATTACGTGATATTTAGCACCCGGTGTCCCCAGTCCAAAATCCTGCTGATGTCTTGGCAGATGTCCGGCGGTGCTGACTGACCCTTGGGTGCTGGCCCTCTTCAGAACTTGTGAGTCGCTTGGTCCTGCCAACTTGGATCCTTAGAATGATGGGAAAGACATCCCAGACAGGAGTACAATTGTTGAACGGGGGAAAATAATATAATTGAATACAATTGATTTTGTTCCGCTTCTAATTCTGCAGGAGCAAAACGTTCAGAAGGCACAGCCTGGCCGAGTTTACCAAGAATGATAAATGCACTAATCAGCGAAGGATCACAATATTTCTCTTTGTTCCTCAAAGACCGGAGCATGCTGAATCCATGCTCTTTGGAGAGACACGCTTCCATTGGAGCGGTTGGTTTCCTCACGATGCCGGCAGTCAGCCAGTGGGAGTAAAAAAGCCATTGGTTTGTTTCGGTTCCCCCTTCAGAGAAGCAGTCTTGGCTCTTGGCTACAAAGGCTGACCTTTAAGATTACCTTCTGGAATATATTATATATCTTCTCTTTAGTATTGGGAGGGAGGGGAGAGATAAGAAAGAGGAAAGGTTTTATCTGAAATAAATTCTGTGTATGCCCAAATCTTCCTGTATCTATCGGGTAGGAAAAGGGTAGACATGAATTCTCCTAGGTGACATTCAGTTGAGACACACTCCCAACTGAAGGTCTTCTAAGAGCCAACATTGGTCAATGGGAAACCAACTGTGTTGGCTGCATCAAAATTAATCAATACATTCAGGATATTGTATACAAAGAGTGTACGAAAGAGGAAAGTATTTAACTGAAATAAACCCTGTATCTATCAGTTGGGAAAAGGTGAGCCATCAGTGATGGCAAACCTTGGCACTCCAGCTGTTCTTGAACTTCAATTCTCAGAAGCTCAAGTCCCGGTGACTCCAAACCAATTGGTTTACTGCATATACACGCAGTAAACCCATTCATGTGGAGTCACAGGGGCTTGTGCTCCTGGGAATTGAAGTCCAAGAACATGCAGTAAACCCATTCATGTGGATTCACAGTGACTTGGGCTTCCGGGAATTCAAGCTGGCGTGCCAAGGTTTGCCATCACGGTCCTAGATGATCTTCAGTTGAGACACCTTCCTAGGTGAAGGTCTTCTAAGAGCCAACAGTGGTCGATGGAGATCCAACTGTGGTAGCTGCATCAAAATTAGTCAATATGTTCAGGATGTCATCTACAAAGAGACCACATTCCTAAGCAAGGGAAAGACCAAACTCCAAAGCAGAGTTTTTGACAGTCACGTTTTGGACTATGGGCTTCCTGTTCTTTGTAACAAAGGGTTTAAAAATAATAATAAGTCGCAATGTGGTCAGAAAACTTGCTCAGAACAGCTATGGGGTGTTGGTTGTCCTATGGCTCTAAATCAGGGGTTCCCAACCTAAGGCCTATGGGCCAAATCTGGCCCATGGTGCCATTTCATGTGCTCCCACCCCACCCCCTTTGAAGCTGTTGGGACTAAATGACCTCCCCGATCATGCAGGGCTGTTTGGCCCGCAAAGCTGACTGAGAGAGCATGATCTGGCCCCCGACTTGAAAAGGTTGGGTTACCTCTAAACATATGTAGACAGCTTTCACTCCCAGCTCAATCCTCAGGCTACATACAAAACACACACCCTGATCACTGAGGAAGTGGGTTTGATCCACAAAAGTTCACATTAAAATACAGCGGTTAGTCTTTAAAGTGCCACAATATTTTTGTTTTGTTTACTCTTTGATATGCTTGAAACACAGACTAACACGGCTACCATTCCAAAAAAATTCAACCCTGATCACTGTCTCTGCTCCTTGATCAGAGATATTAATTAAAGATTTCCTTCAAAGTTTGGAAGGTGGGCCATGGAGCTTTGGAGCATCAGTCGTTCCAGAGTTAGGGGAAGGGGTTCTCTGTTCCCCTACTCCAGTACCCATCTGTATGCATTCAAGTCTCCCAGCTAGTACAAGAAGACGGGGACACCCCTCTGCCATGATACCAGGCTTTTGCTTCTGCAAAACTCTAAGCTGGGGTGTCCAAACTTTTTGGGCTGTCAGCCGGTCCCATGGTTCAGCAGGCCGGTCACATGGTTCCTCCCACCAGAAGTGGGGAGTTAAATGTGTCCATGCATGCGCAGAACACTAACATAAATGCACCCGTAGCTGTCATATACAGCCACGGGTGCATTTACTGTTTTACTTCTGCTTGCGTCACGGGTGGTGCGGGCCAGATGAATTTGTGTGGGGGCCAGATGGCCTGCAGGCTGTAGTTTGGGCACCCCTGCTCTAAACCTTGACCCAGAGGATAAGCAAATGCCATCCTCCTCGGGAAATCATAACATTACATAACAGTCCCTTTGGGATTGGTTTCCAAGACACTCGAGCCCATGATATTATTTTCAGCGTAGCCACCAGAGTGTAAATTTAGAAGCTCCTCTGCCCCCCCCCCCCGCCCCCTCCCAAACAGGGAACCCCAAAAGAAGCCACGTCCTGGCCCTGCAATCCAATCCAAAGAGTGCAGCCAGGAGCATTTTGTTTTGTTTTATTATATTTTCAGGCCAACCTGCTGATTATGAGCTTCACCTTCTTGAACTCTGGAAGGAAAGAAGCAAGAAACCCAGGTTAAGGAAACCCTCTTAAGGTTTTGAGCTTCCCCGTTTCATTTTGAAGGATTTACTGCAGGAATGCCGAAGCAGTGCCAGCCAAGTCGGCGAAGAGCGCTATGTTTATTCTTCCTTAAATCTCCGCCTCATGAACAATACATCTCTCTTGCCCACTTCTAAAAGAAAGGAATCCTCCAAAGATCCTATTTTGCCGAAGTAAGATCTCCTGGGCTTCTACGGGCTGTAGATGCCAGACGTGACTTTTGCTCCTTACTTGAGCACTGAGTAATGCCTTGAATAAGCAGCCAGATGGAAAATTGCCCTCCCCTCTCCTATCTATATCTATAAAATAGAAATCTATGTTTTGTATGTGCTCGAAAGGCTCCCACACCCCTGGGCCGATCCCACTTAAATTTGGCACATACTTACCTTGGGCTGGCAAGATCAGCACTGAAGGGGTCACAAGCCCCATGGTGGTTACGCCCCCCCAATTTGTGTCCCAATTGATCTATACAATGTGTGTGTCGGCTGATGTCATAGTCCTAGATAGGTTGAGATTGTGACATCATCTGACTAGCTCAGCTATAGTTTTCACAGTAGGTGGGAGGCAAATGGGCTTGCGAGATCAGCACTGTGGGTGTCACAAGCCCCATGTGGGGCAGTAAGTGACCGTCGGGGACGGGTGAGGGAAGAGAGGGAGGGAGGAAGGGAGGTAGGAATGACCCACATACACCCCACGAGGTTTCCAAGAGGGAAAGGCTGACCTACGTTAAAGAAATGGAAAACCCGAGCGAAGCCAGGTAATCAGCTAGTTCCTTATATTTCCATCCAGGTTATTACTTGTACTGTACCTAGTTGCAGTCTGAGCACTGCCCAATCCTTTACAGCTGCTACAGTGCTACACAGGAAAATTTCAGTCTTTCTCTCTCTCCTCCTGCTCAAACCTTTACAACTGCTAGACTTTATCTTTCTCTCTTTCTTTCCTAAAGGTAAGCTTGTTCGAAGGCCAGCTGTGTGCGCTGTCTGCATCTGCAGATGTTTTCCATGGTCATGTGGCAGGCATGACTAGACACCGGAGCGCACGGAATGCTGTCAGGTTCCCAGTGCAGCAGTATCTATTTATCTACTTGCATTTTCTTGCTTTTAAAACTTCTAGGTTGGCAGGAGCCGGGACTGATGACAGGAGCTCACTCTGTCATACAGCACTCAGGTCGCGACCTGCCTACCTGCCGAGTTTCCGGTCATCCCATTCCATGTCTTAACTACTAAGCCACCTGCTATAGCACTCTATGGGAAGCTTTCTCCCTCTGTGTTTCACACTCTTTCACAGCTGTTCTACACAGGAGGCTTTCTCCATCTCTCTATTTCTTACAAGTCGTCAAGCCAAGAGGCGTTTTCAGGGCCTCACATCTTAGGGGAAATGTGCACAGGCCAAATACACTCCCATCAACATTTCAAATGGCGGAAACACATGTTAATGTGTAAAGAGTGTGTGGCTGAACAATATGACAGTATGGCCACACAATATGAAGGTCATGGCCAAGGTTGTGATCAGGCAAACCTGGAGGAGGTTTCTTTTTGGGACTGTGGTGGCTCAAGTGGTTAAGATACTGAATTGAAGACTGAAAAGTCGGAGTTTGATGTCTTGAGTACTGCACGACGGAGTGAGCTCCCCCGTCTCTGCCCCAGCTCCTGCCAAGCTAAAAGTTCGAAAGCAAAAAATTGCAAGTAGATAAATAGGTACCATTTCAGAGGGAAGGTAAACAGCCTTCTGTGCACTCCGGTGTCAAGGCATGTCCATGAAAATGCCTGCAAATGCAGACAGCGCTGGCTCTTTGGCTATAAACAGAGATGAGCACTGAACCCTAGAGTTGGATACGACTGGCTTTCGAGCAAGGGTGACCTTTACCTTTACCCAGCACAGCTTTTACAAAGCCACCTGAGGTTATGAGGAGGAGGAAAATGCCATTTGGTGTGATCCCTGCAATCTAACAGCATCTTTTTCTTCCAAAGGATCTTGTCCTGCACAAGTCTTAATGCAACGTTTTCAAAGTTCTAAAGTTTTAATCAAATGTATTTCGATTTTAAAGTATTTGAGATATTTTTTTTAAAATGTATTTATCTTCAGGGTGATGCACTTCTAATTTGTTTATCTGTTTTATTTAAAATATTTTTACCTCATTTTTCTCCCACAAAGGATCCATGGTAGCTTATTCTATTTTTTTAAAAAAGACAATATGAAAGGTATAAACAATTTTTACAATATTAAAAGAGAATTAAACAAATAAAAAGGCTGCAATGGCTGATTAGTTAAGACGCTGAGCTTGACAACCGAAAGCAGTTCAAGACCTGAGTGCTGCAGGAAGGAGTGAGCTCCCGTCTCTGTTTCAGCTCCTGCCAACCTAGCAGTCTGAAAGCAAGAAATTGCAAGTAGATAAATAGGTACCACTTCAGTGGGAAGGTAACAGTGTTACATGCACTCCTGCATCTAGTCATGCCTGCCACATGACCACGGAAACGTCTGCAGATGCAGACAGCGTTGGCTCTTTGGCTGTAAACGGAGATGAGTCGGACACGACTGGCTTTACCTAAAAAAATATAGAAAAAATATTAAAAACATAATAAAACACATTTAAAAAGCAATAATGCACAAGCAATCCAATTTTAAGAACCTCTTCTTAGACAGCCAGTCATTTCCCCAAAACCCCTAGCTGGTATAGCTAAGGCTAGCAAGGGGATTCTGGGAGATTTACTCCAAAGAAAAGCCTGAGATACTCTAGCTTCAATTTCCCCCCCAGCCCTACCCAGGAATAGCAACTATAGTAGTGTAAATCCCTCCCTTCCTGCCACGTTTCCTTCCAAATCTCTACCACCAACATTTCACTGTGTTGTCATTTATTGTCCCTAGCCCAGGGCCGGCATCAAAAATTTTCAGGCCCGGTATGCGCCCCCCATTTTGCCCACGCCCCTGTGGTTTTCTGTGCATGCGTCATTTGTTTGTGCATGCGCACATCAGTGGTTTCCCGGCACCGCCACGCCCCCGTGGTTTTCTGCGCATGCGTCTTTTGTTTGCCCATGCGCACATTAGTGATTTCCCGGCACCGCCGGGCCCCCATTATCTCCGGGCCCGGGAAGGGAGTCCTGATGGTTCCCCCCTTGGCGGTGGCCCTGCCCTAGCCAGATTTGTCTCCTCCTCCTTGGAAACTTTCTTTTTCCTTTTGGGCTGCAACCTATGGCTCTTAGCAATGAAGTGGCTTCTGGGAAGTCAAAAATCCCATCCACTCACCCAACAATATCTCCTCTTTTCTGACACTTAACTCAAGGATCCATGCCCCATGTCCTGTTGAAGATCTTCCGCTCTGTGTCTTTCTCCCCTCTCTTTCTTTCTCTCTGTTTCTTAATCAAGATAATTACACAGAGAGGGGCCAAAAAGGAAATGGTACAAAAAAAACAGTTGACTCATGATGTTTAATTACTCGGAGGCAACACTGATACTGGGCTAAGAGGAAGATGCTACAAACCACAGGTGACAATCTTGTAACTTGGAACAACCGCCGGCGGGCCACGGCCTCCCTCCGTCGCTCCAATCTAGGGCTGCAGCAATAATTGGTTGGATTAATTCAGGGATGGGCAGACTTAAGGCTCGCAAGAGTGACTTTTTGTTTCTCCTTGAACCCCAAAGTCACGCACCTGAGCCTAGGTGGGAAAGAGTTAAACTGAAAAGGTAGAGGTCACCCTTGCTCAAAAGCCGGCCATTTACGACTCTTGAGTTCGCTGCTCATCTCCGTTTATAGCCAAAGACACTGTCTGTGTCTACAGACATTTGCGTGGACATGTGGCAGGCATGGCTAGACACTGGAGTGCACAGAACACTGTTGCCTTCCTACCAAAGTGGTACCTATTTATCTAATTGCAATTTCTTGCTTTCGAACTGCTTGGTTGGAAGGAGGTGAGGCAGACGACAGGAGCTCACTCCATCATGCAGCACTCAGGTCTCAAACTGCTGACCTACCATCCTTCCAGTCATAAATGGCAAAAATGCATTAAATGCTGTTTAGGACCTCTTTCTTTTTTTGTTGATAAGGACCTGTAGCCTACGAGGTTTCTGATAGGTAAGACGTTTGACCAGTGTAGAAACATAACACTGCCCTGCCTGAACAAATCTTGCTGTTGCAGAAGAGCAAGGTGGGTTTTCTTCATGGAGGTCATGATGCCTTATACTATGGCACCATTCACGCATGTGGTGCAACCCCACTTTACAATGCTAGTGGGACTTCTTTCTCAGTGGAAACTCAAGATTCTGGATTAGGACCACCAGATCCAGAAAGGGGAGGTTTAACCTTCCCTCTATAACCAAACAAAGAGCCAGCCAACTTCAAATTTCCTTTCCACCCACAAACATGGAAGCTTATACAGAAAAAAGGGGGCATATAATTTATGTGGAAGCTCCATAATGTAGTGTTCCACAACAACATCTGTAGGACCACATGTTGGAATTAGGCCTTGGACATTTTTCTTCTTGGGATACTCACATGCTCTGATACAGATGCAGCTCCTGGAACAAGATGATGTCTTCTGTGAATGGCTCCCCAGCCTGTTAATTATATTGTCCTTTCCAAATAACAGAATAGAACGTCAGAGCTTATAGCTGTGATGGCGAACCTTGGCACTCCAGATGTTCTTGGACTTCAATTCCCAGAAGCCCAAGCATCCTGTGAATCCACACAAATGGATTTACTGCAATTCATCTGGCCCACGCTGCCCTCGTCACTCCCGGAAGCAGAAGTAAAAAGCCATCCCAGGCTTATAGCAAGAGATCTGAGCCGGTGGGATGGACAGTAAGAGGCAGGTGGAGATCCAGTGGTGAAATTCAATTTTTTTTACTACCTACTCTGTGTGCGTGGTGTGGTGGCCATGGCCAGGGGGAAAGCCCTGTGTTATTTCAAAACTTGGATGGGCAGGGCCAGCCAGAATTTCTGCTACCGGTTCTAGCGAACTGGGGCGAACCTGCTGAATCCCACCACTCTGGGTGGATCAGATGTGTTTTTCCCTCACTTCTAGATCTACATGTTGATTTGGGCTCTTGGGATTTCTCTTTCCTTCAAGGTCACTTTCGCTTCTTCTTGTCCTCTACTTTAGTTAGAGAAATGGCCACCAGCAGACCTAAATACATGGAAGCCAGCTGTATAGGTGACTCCATCTGAATATAAGGATCCTATCCTTCTGCACTGACGCTTAATGGTTTAGAAAACAACCCCATTTCTTAATCGTAATAACCAGTTTTCAGGGTTGTTATTTGTTCTTCAGAGCTTACCTAATACTCATTGATTTGGTCTTAACACATTCAAATTCTTAATGAATTACAGTATTGTGCTCTGGTTGACATTCGCCAGTTACCTGATAAGCTCAGTACTTGCGGGCTCTGACCTCTCAGTAAGATATCAGATAACCCGAAAACCATAAAAGGACCGGTGAGTTGCCCCATTGGGTCATGTGCTCTCCCCCTCATCTGAAAGATGCCAAAGGGCTCAGTACACAGTTGTCTGTTTAGTTTCATAAGCATGCCCTGTCTGTTCATCTCCCCCACCCCACCCGGAGTCTGGCCAGGTTATCCTGCTATGTCAATAGAGTAGACTCTACTCAGTTAACTAACCTGACCACCCTGAGGACTAATGGCGTTGGGTGCCGAAGTCCACAGGGAAGGGTGATGTCCCCAAGTGGATTAAATCCCACTTGAATCCATCTTGATGGAGGGCATCAACTTCATCAATACCAGCCTGGGGATAAGGAGGACTTGGCGTGCCCAAAGGGCTAAGAACCAGAAAGTGACTCATTGAACTGGGTCAGTGGTACAGGTGTCATGCTGCGATGCAGAAGCATTATAGTCTCAGGACACTCTTCATGGCTGATCACCATGATGATCACCAATATTCAGATATGGCAGAGGAAGAAGAAGAAGGAAGGTGATGTTTTTGCCTCCATCTCAAGTATAGCGCTAGATTGAGGGGAGCAGGGGAGGGCTGTGGTTGTAGACCAGTTGTGGTTGGGTGGTTGGGGTATGTGTGTGTGTTGATGTCCATCCTTGCATCTTCCTGATAAGGGCAACAAGAAATATTTCCTCCTCTATCCTTGGCTGTGAATTCTGAGCAAGTTAAACAGTCCAGCCTCTCCCCCACTAGTTCTAACAGAGGCCATAAATCATTAGGGAGGGATTGTCAAGGCTGGAGGAGGAGGATGAGTTGGTCTATACCAGCTTCCCACACCAGCTGTGTATCCTGCAGATAAATGGGGGTCTTTGGACCACATTCCTGCGACTTCTGATAACAGATTGCCTCGTTTAAAACAGAAGAATGGCCATTGTTCACTGAGGCACTCATACTTTGAGTATGTCAGAAGAAGACAAGACTCAGTGGGAAAGACAATCGTGTTTAGAAAAAGGAATGATGGGAACAAAATTGAATTGAACATGAGATTGATTGACTCAACCAAAGAAGCCTCAAGTCCACCGACTCAGATCCAGGAAGCGCTTTATGACAAGAACAAACATTCTTGAAGGTTCGCAAGAGAGCAAAACCAAATCAGAAGATGGAGGAAGGAGCTCGCTGGACAAGGAACATCATTGAAGGAGGATCTGGCTGAGGAACTCAACCTTCCCCTATGTCACTTGAAAGAACTTGAATAGGCAGAGGGTCAAAGGGTCTAAATATAAGAACATGCTCAAGTGGGAGCTGTTGGCGGACAACAACATGTGGTGTGAATGTGGAGAGATACAGAATCCAGCTTATTTGCTAGTCAGCCGATTATTACCAGAAACATGCACCAACAAGGATTTAATGTTGGCCAACGACAAAGCCCAGAAAGTGGCTTCATTTTGGAAGTCCAAGGTTTGATCTGGACACAAAAGAAGAAGAAGGGCCAAGGAAGCCACAGCTTTGAGGCAACTCATTCCCTGGGTCACCATAGACTGAAAGCTACTCAGCAACTACCACCACTACAGTCTCAACAACACAAAGTCATTTCTGCTTGGAAAGTCTTTTATTTTTGGCGGGAGAAAGTAGATGAAAAGACCAACCCATCCACCCCCATACTCTAGAGCAGTACTTCTTCGGCTATGTTGGGGCCACTCGCCTATCACCAAGAAAACAGGCCATGCGTTGTTGTTTTTTAATGGAGAAAAATGTTTTGCATAGTGTTAAATATGCTAATTTATTAGAAGTGTAAATCATAAACTATATGGAAGCTGAATTTGCTGTCCAAGAGCTCATGCTGTAGATCAGGGGTTCCCAACCTATGGCCTGTGGCCTGGATCTGACCTGTGGTACCATTTCACATGCCCCCCTTCCAAGGGCATTCAAGAAACAAAATGACTGCCCCTTTGAAGCTGTTGGGACAAAATGGCCACCCCCATCATGCAGGCAGAGAAACATGGCTGTCCGACCCTTGAAGCTAACTGAGAGAGCGTGACCTGACCCCAGGTTGAAAAGGTTGGGAATCCCAGCCATAGATGAATAACTTCTAGATTTCTGCTCTCCTTCTTTATGGTTATTTATTTTTAAAGTTATAGGGCTGCAGGGGCTTAGTGGTTAAGACATTGAGTTTGATGACTGGGAGCTTGGCAGGTCAGGAGTTCGAGATCCAAATGCTGCGCAATGGTGAGCTCTTGTCATCTGTCCCAGCTCCTGCCAAAAGCAAGAAATTGCAAGCAGATAAAAAGCCAGTCAAATCTGACTCTAGGGCTCAGTGCTCATCCCTGTTTATAGCCAACGAGCCAGCAGCACCGTCTCTGTATGCAGACGTTTCCGTAGACATGTGGCAGGCATGCCTAGACATCGGAGTGCATGGAATGAAGTGGTATCTATTTATCTACTTGCAATTTCTTGCTTTCAAACTGCTAGGTTGGCAGGAGCTCATTCTATCATGCAGTACTCGGGTCTCGAACTGCTGACCTGCTGACCTTCCAGTCAGCATTTTAACCACCAGAGCCACGGCTGTCCCTGAAGTAATCCTACTGATATGCTAATCTAACACTTGCAATGTTCAGGTGTTCAGTGGCATATAAATTACCAAAAGGGTAAATAGGTAAGGTTCCTTCTAATGCTCACCTAACTGGAGAAATACATTCATGGGTTGAGGCGTAGTTTGAACCTGTGTTTCTTGGGTTGGGAGAACAAGACGGCGGTCCTGATGTCTGAGTGGAAGAGAGTATGGAAAAGTTATTCCAAACACTTCCAAGACAAGTGTTTGCCACGCCAGTGAGAATTATGCCTATAACATGATAGGATGATGAGAATTCAATAAAGAAAAATACACAGACATTCTTTTATTAGTCTCTTTTATCCCAGCTTCTGCCTACCTAGCCGTTCAAAAGCAAGAAATTGCAATTAGATAAATAGGGACAACTTCGGTGGGAAGCTAAACAGCGTTCCGTGTGTTCTGGTGTCTAGTCATGCTTGCTACATGACCACGGAAACGTCGGCAGAAGCAGACAGCGCTGCTTCTTCGGCTTTGAAACAGAGATGAGCACTGAACCCTAGAGTAGGATACGACTGGCTTTTGAACAAGGGTGACCTGTACTTTTGCTATGGGGTCTGCTATAGATAAGACAGAACAGATTGTAGAAAATAGTCAGAGCCCAAACAAAACGTTAATAGTTATGGAGACGTTCCCTGTTTCCTTTGGGCCAGTCCATCCTCAGCCAACCTTTTGCATGGCCCTGGAGTCTAAATCCCATCATCCCCAAGAGGTTGTGGAAGAGCTGAGCGAAGCTATTCATTCTTGTGCCGGGTGTGTGCCATATTGGGTAACATAAATATTACAAAACTCTGCTAGAAGTCAGGGCAGGTTGGTTTAGCAGTGGAGCGCTTCATCTTTGCTGGTAAGTGAAATAGCTAATTGCCTTTATATCAAGAACCATCTGTGTCGACAGGAATTGGGGCATCCACGGTTCATTAGCTGCCATATGCAAGACCCAAAAGCTAGGGATTTTCTTTATTTCCCTTCTAGCTAGGTAGAACATCATCTGTCTACAAAGAACCAGTGCTGTCTAGTCTTGTGGCAGGCAAGACTAGATGCCGGAGTACATGGAATGCTGTTACCTTTCCCGCGAACTGCTAGGTTGGCAGGAGCTAAGACAGATGTCATGCAACATTCAGGTCTCGAACTGCTGACCTGCCGACCTTCCGGGTGTCAAGCTGTCTTAACCATGCAATTAACACACACAAGGGGCTGTGGCAGCTCAGTGGTTAAGAAGCTTGCCTTGTTAGCTGGAAGGTTGGCAATTCAGCAGTTCAAGACCTGGGTACTGCATGACGTATTGAGTGCCCGTCTTTGTCCCAGCTCTCAGGGACATGAAAGGAGTCTCATTTGGGTGTTCGGTGAGTGGAGTTTTTTCTGAAAAAATCCTTTCAACCCAGATTAATTTCTGACATGAAATTATTATTATTATTATTAAAGACCAGGGCTTAAAATTAGGGGTACCGTGAGCTGCGTGTGGGGTGAGGAATCCTGAATTGAGACTTCTACAGCTATCAGCGCAACCGAGGGATGAGTGTGGATAATGGTTCCTTTGAACCCATTCTTCATGTGGCCTTCAACACAGCTGCCGTGAAAGCCATCCTCTGAATCTCTTCCTTTAAAAGATGAAGTGATCGTAAAGTCATGAAAGAAACTACTGAGATGAATGGTTTCTAATTTTGGGCTGAGGCGGCGAAATCCCTGCCTGCTCCTTAGCAGATTACAGCAGGAGGAACGTTTTAGCAATGAAAAATCAAACTAGATGGGGCGAAATGCAGTCTGAGCATTTCGTTTCTTCTCCTGGCACCCCCAGCATTCATTCTTCAAAGGAGACAAGCCCACATATGGGCATGGAAGAACCCAGAAAACCACTCAGCCCCTATTCTTCAAAGCACAGTCATATCCACTGTCCCTCTTATGACAGCACTGTTTTACATCAGGGGTGGCCAACCTTTTTTGGCCGTGGGCCTGACCATGCCCCCCGGAACGCAGAGAGGCCTGACCACACACCCCAAAGCAGAAGTGGGCACTTTTATGGCTGTTGTAAATGCACCCACTTCCACATTTACGACAGCCGCGGGGGTATTTACACATGTGCAGGCGCGTTTTACGGCTGACGTAAACGTGCCCACTTCCATTTCTGGGTGCAGCAGTGCCGGCAATGGACTGGATAGAGTGGGCCATGGGTCGTAGGTTGGGAATCTCTGTTTTACATGATTTTACATTCTTCATTACTCCAGAGTCGTGAACATCAACAGAGGTGAGGGGACAAACACCCTCCAAGGACCTCATTCCTCAAGATACATACCCGTCAAGCATGTCTCTGCAAAATACGGGAAATTACTGTGCATGTGCAGACATGCACGCTCAGTAACCCGTTTGCGCATGCACAATGTGGCCGTGCATGCGCAGTAAGCCCTTTCCCCACCATTCAAATACGGGACAGTGGCAGGAAGGGAGGAACGGGAAATCCCAGCCAATACGGGATACTTGACAGGTATGTCAAGATTGTAATAGGATAACTAGTATGGCCAGGTTATCCTGCTATGGTAATAGGAGTAGACCAGTGATGACAGACCCAGTGCCAAAACAGAGAGGCAGGGTGAACTCTGTGCTGGGGGGAGGGAGGACATGCTCCCATTGGGCTGCTGGGCAGAGAGGCAGGGTGAACTCTGTGCTGGGGTGAGGGCACATGTACCAACAGAAAGAGTTCTGGAGTAGACCGTGCTGCCAGCGACTCAACACTAAGCATCAGGTGATAGTTAACTAGCCTGGCCACCCTGAGGACTAACGGCCTTGGGTGCCAAAGACCACAGGGAAAGGGTGATGGTCCCCAAGTGGATTAAATCCCACTTGAATCCATCTTGATGGAGGGCAGCAGCTTCAGCAATCCTGGCCTGGGGCGGATGAGGACTTTGCGCGCCAAAACTGCTCAGGACCAGAGAGAGACACATGGAACTGGATCAGTGGTGCGGGTGTCATGCCGTGATGCGGAAGGCAAACGGATGGCCACTGCATTACAGTGTTCCCAGGGCAATCGTCAAGGCTGATTGCCATGATGATCGCCAATATTCGAAATTGGATATGGCACTTGAAGAAGAATAGGATAATAGCAGATAATAGCAGTAAGCCACCTAAGCCTCTATCTTCAGAACTTAATGAAGCAACAAGGGTATTCTTTCAATATGAATGATTCAATTAAATAATATAACTTTTCAGGATTCATATATATATTCTTGGGTTCAGCCTGCGCTTAGATCTACCCTGGCTTTTTCCAATTAAGAGCACATGTTGTCTTGTATTATTAAACATGCTGCCTACCTCTTAACTGACAGCGTATGGAAAGAGAGTCATATTTGTAATAAAGTTTTTATGTGTAAATATAGCAACCCTTCTTTCTCGTGAATCACAAAACACGTTTCAGTGGCATAAATAGTTACAATTCTGAACAATAGGACGAACCCACAATACGCTGCACACACACTTCAGTTTCAGTCAGAAAGGTTTCTTTCAAAACAAACATTTTGAAACTGTCTCTCTGCAGCTGGTGGTTTGTGGAACAACCACAAACGCCGTAGTATCTCTCTGTATATAGAGGAGAGCTCCTTTTGGAATAAAAACACACAGACACACTCGACTGTAATTGCTTTTCAGATGTGCATCTTCGTATCTTTCTTTTCCTGGTATTATTTCCAACCATACTGGTTAACTTAAAATGTAATTACTGTATTTGTGGAAGGGATAATGCTAAAACCTGACCCCTGTTACACCATCAATTGTGAGTTTCACAATGCTCAAATCTATTGCGGCTGCAGTAAAAAAAAGTCTTCAAGTTGGACACAATTAGAAAAGCAACTGAAAATAAAATTGCCTGGCCTTTTACACAAGTCTATGAAGCTGCTGTTTATAATAATGTCCTGGGGAAATTAGGTAGGTAGGTTGGTTGGCTGTCTGGCTGTCTGGTTGGTTGGTTGGTTGGTTGGTTGGTATGGACTTTTTTTTTTTTAGTGGAAGGGTTGAAAGGTAACAACCAGTTTGTTTATTCCGTTCAAAAACAAGCTTTGCAAAAAGTACTTTTTGAGAATGCAATTCCCCTGTAAAGCCTGTTGTTGCCACCTGAAAAAGTACTATCTCCAGTGTCTGGTCAGAGGGGAGGCTTCTGAATTAGGGATAAAGTCCCTGTACTTCCCCAAAGTACAAGAAATTGCAAGTAGATAAATAGGGACCACTTCGGTGGGAAGGTAACAGCGTTCTGTGCGCTCCGGTGTCTAGTCATGCCTGCCACATGACCACAGAAACGTCTGCAGAAGCAGACAGCGCAGGGCTCTTTGGCTTGGAAACAGAGATGAGCACTGCACCCTAGAGTCGGATACGACTAGCTTTCGAGCAAGGGAAACCTTTACCTTTACTTATTTTACTTCCCCAAAGTAACATTCCAAGCCTAATCCTGGAGTAAGGATTCATGTTACTGTTACCATCGGACTGTCTCTCTCTGCTTTGCACCTTCTTCCACTTGACAAAGAGCCCAATGATTGAGAAAGTGGGGCTCCCCATGGTTTCTGCCAAGCCCCCCCCCCCCATCTCTCTTTCTCTACACATGGAAAGCAATAAAACCAGGGAGATGCAGAGATTACATCAATCATAGCTCAGGTTTAAAGTAAGCCCAAATGGAAAGTCTGGAGGTGGAGAAGCTGGCAAAAGACAATGCTGGCGCAACCTACCCAGTTTGGCTGTCCAAGACATATCCATGAATAAGGGATTCTCTTCTTTCGTGTCTTGGGACAGATGTGAAACTGCCCAAAATGGAGCCACCTTTTGATAACTCCACTCTGCAGTTCCTTTGGCCTGACCTAGAGTGAGAAAGACTAGCCGGCAGGCAACACAAGGTTACCATTACCAAGGTATGCCCCATTGTGGTTCAAAAATAACACAATCTTCAAGGATGCTCTTTCTGTGCACCTGTACCATGAAGACTGTCCTGAGAATATAATGCAGTGGCCTTTCATCTGCCTTCTGCATCACAGCACGACATCAGTACCACTGATCCAGTTCTGCGAGTCACTTTCTGATCCTGAGCCCCTTTGGCGCGCAAAGTCCTCCTCATCCCCAGGCCAGGATTGGCCTTCCATCATGATGGATTCAAGTGGGATTTAATCCACTTGGGGACCATCACCCTTCCCTGTGGACTTCGGGACCCAAGGCTGTTAGTCCTCAGGGTTGTCAGGTTAGTTAACCACCTCCTGATACTTGGCATTGAATCTCTGGCAGTATGGTCTACTCTATTACCATTGCAGGATAACTTGGCCAAACAGTCATGGCTAAGTAATTGCTTGCAAGCATTATACTGTGCAGTAGTCCAGATAAGCCAACAAAGAAGCAAAGGTTAAACATTTACTTTAAAAAACAAAGAGGTGCTAGATCCTTTTCTCTGGCGATGCCAGCTGGAGAATTCCTGGAATCCGTGGTGCAGGAACACACCATCTCCAAGCTATCGTCTGTTGTGTAGCTGTTGCAAATATGCAGGAGCACAAAGGATACTGGGTGCTGTAAGGGCAACAGGATCCAGCTGTTTGTCAGTTGTGCATTTTTATTTATTTGCAGGCAGCTGTTGCTTCTTCGCCAAACACTGGTCTGCTTGTCACAAGACTTGGCTTTATTTGCTGAAGAATTCTGAGATCCATGTTAAATATCTCCCCACCACCACACATGTCCTTAAGATGGAGAAAGTTATTTCTTTCAGCTGCAATTTCCTGAATAGTAGGATATGGTTTTTCAACGTTGGTCCCCCAGATGTTTTTGGACTTCAATTCCCAAAAGCCCTGATCAGCAGGTGTACTGACTTGGGCTTATAGCAATTGAAGTCCAAGAACACCTGGAAGGCCAAGGTTGAGGAACCCGCTGTAGTCGACAAAATGACCTTTCCCCCAATCCCCCTCCTTCTCCTTCTTAAATTAAAATTATCAATTAAAAGTGCAAATGCAATGAGATTAAAATCTGCAATTAAACATGCATACGTGAAAGTTTCTGATCTGGATTGGGACCAGAACAGGGTAATGTAGTATAATGCGCCCCCATAGACTCCCCAAACATTAGGATCCTGATTTAGGTTGAGCCCCTTCAGGTCTTCCTGTGGAGTAAAACAATTAAAATAATCCCTTAAAACTGCATTTAGGAGAATGATCTTCAACAAATAAGGGCTTGCTTGGTTAAGACGCTGAACTTGATGACCAGAAGGTTGGCAGTTCGAGATCCAAGTGCTGTATGACCGAGTGAGCTCACGTCTTCTGTCCCAGCTCCTGCTAATCTAGCAGTTCGAAAGCAAGAAATTGCAAGTAGATAAATAGGTACCGCCTTGCAGGAAAGGTCCCAGCATTCCTTGTACTCCGGTGTCTAGTCATGCCTGCCACATGTCCACAGAAATGTCTGCAGATGCAGACAGAGCTCTGTATGCGTCTGCAGACATTTATGTGAACATGTGGCAGGTATGACTAGACACCGGAGTACAAGGAATGCTGGTACCTTTCCTGCAAGGCGGTAACTATAATCTCAGAATTATAGTTCTTTGGCTATAAACAGAGATGAGCACTGAACCCTAGAGTCGGATATGACTGGCTTTCGAGCAAGGGCGACATTTATTTTTACTAGCACACATTAAGAAAAGACCAGAGAAGAGCCTCACCCTAGATCATATTACCAAGTGTGAATGCGCCTATGAAAAAGATGCGCCTATGAAAAAGGAAATATTACTTCTTGAACCAAAGCTATCCTGCCCCTGCTCCAGGAAATGTGTGGAGCGACGCCAGACACACACTAGGCACCTTTGGGAAATCTAGATAGCTATCATTCAAGGCTGGCACCTATGGACCACTCCCTTTTGTCCTGAAATTCTGGCTTCTGTATCCTACCACTGGAAACCATTCACAGTTTTGCACTTTCTTACAGGCAAGTTAGCTTCTTATCTGCTATGATCTCAATACCTCCCAAAATAGCTGGCCAGTCTGCCCTCACTGGGTAGACACCACCCATAACATAAGGTTGCTCCATCTTATACTACCATGTACACAGCTAGACCAGGAGTGTAATCCTAGGTGGAGCCATGGAGCTCAAGCTAAGGTTTCCCACCTAATCCAAGGAAAATATGGAAATGTGGAGCTCTCAGAACCTCCTAGCTGACAAATTCTGGACCCTGTTTGTTGCTAATTCTTCTTCTTTCATGTCCTGGTCAATCTTAACCTGTTAAAATGAACCCACCTTCTTGGCTTTGTCGTTGGGCAAACCTATTGGTACATGTTTCCAGTAGACCAGCAAATGAGCCAGATTCTGTATCTCTCCACATTCACACAGCATTGTTGTCTACCAGCAGCCCCCGCTTGAGCATGTTGGTCTTACATTTAGACCAGTGGTTCCCACAGCAGGACTCCAGTTCCCAGAAGCCTAAGTCAGTACATTGGCTGATCACTGCTTTGGGGAATTGACTTAACCTTCTGGGATTTGAAAGTCCGTCCTACCAAAACGTAATTTACCGATAAAAAACATCAATGAAGAATTTGTGCGTTGTCCATTCCTACCGAGTGTCTGAACTGCCGAGTAGATGCAAGTCACAAAGGTCACCTCATTGCAATGTTCCTCCCATGGGTGAGAGGCACTTTATTTCTGTTGATGGGATAAACATTGTTCCCACTTTTGCATCTGTTCTTTGAAATCAGGACACACACAATTTTATTGTATTTCCCTTTTGGTGATATGTAAATAGAAACCCTAGGAGTCAGGTTGGTTTTCTCAGCTGTGTGACCAACAAAGATGACACCTTCTGTTTTAGTCTGCAAAATTGCCAGAGGATTAGACTACACATGAGGGAGGGGGGGGAGGCATTGCCATCTGGAGGGAAATTATGCACAACAAATGACGGGGGGATGCATTGTGACAACCCGGAGCCCTCCAGATATTCTTGCCCAGTGTTTCTCAACCTTTGGCTTTTGGATTTCAATTCCCAGAAGCTTAAGTCAATTCCCCAAAGCACTGATCAACCAATGTACTGACTAAGGCTTCTGGGAATTGAAGTCTCCCTGGGGGGCATGTGCCCCACGTTGGGAGCCATGGTTCTAGGCCTGTGATGGCGAACCTTGGCACTCCAGCTGTTCTTGGACTTCAATTCCCAGAAGTCCCTGTAAATCCACACAAATGGGTTGACTGCGCATCAAGAATAGCTGGAGTGCCAAGGTTCACCATCACTGTTCTAGGCCAAGTTACCCCAGGTCTAGACTGTTCGGCAAGTTGGCCGGGGCTGATGAGAGTTGTAGTCAATACATGTGGAGGGTAACAGGTTGCTAATCTTTCCAGTGCCCTCCCTTTCCAATTCATTCTCCACTACCTCTCATTTTCTCTACGCCACTAAATACTCTCTCTTCTCCCCCTTGGTTGTCTATAAGGAGTCAACCACTATATCAAACAGACTAAAGTTAAATAGAGAAAAAAAGAACTAATGAAGACCATATGCCAAAATCTGCAACAGGAACACTAGAGAGGCCAGTCTTTTCAAAAGTTTCTAATTCAGACAGAGAATTCTCATTTTATTTTATTTTTCTGCTAATAAGTGCTCTCCACTTTCTTTAGTCTCTAGACCAGGGAGTTCCCAACCTTTTTATGCTGCGGGCCTGACCACGCCCCCGGA
This sequence comes from Bradypodion ventrale, assembly GCA_035047345.1. NCBI lineage: Eukaryota > Metazoa > Chordata > Lepidosauria > Squamata > Chamaeleonidae > Bradypodion > Bradypodion ventrale. Next base: position 131,937,826 of record JAWDJE010000006.1, on the reverse strand, counting down.
TAGCTGAGCGGGCCGGACCATGCCCCCCCCCCCGGAAGTGGAAGTAAATGTGCCCACTTCGACATTTACGACAGCTGCGGGCGCATTTACGGCTGACTTAACTGCATTTATGCATGCACGGGCGTGTTTTATAGCTGTCATAAACGCATCCGCTTCCACCTCCGGGTGCAGCGGTGGTGGGCCACATGAAATGGTGCCACAACCTGGACCCAGCCCACGGGCCATAGGTCTAGACACTTCTAGCCTGTTAGAAGTGTGTATTTTTTTGCCTCCTGGGTGTAAGGTTTCTTTTCCTGGACTACAGTTCCCAGAATTCTCAACCTGTGTGTCCAGGTTTCTAGGAATTGTAGTCCAAAAAAGGAACTTTGCCATGCTGCGGTTGCTTTTTCCCTCCCTCCATCTCTCTTTCTTTTTTAAACAGTTCTCCTTTCCCTATGACTTTTCCTTAATGGAAGTCATCTGTTTTTTCTCGGCCGGAAAGCTACGAAAGGGAGTTGCCCCCCTTCCAGCCGCTTGGGTGCCAAGCGGAATTACGTCCCTGTCCTCCAAAACGGATGTTGGAAGGGTGAACATGAATTCTCCAGAAGGCACGTTTGGTGTGGGGTGCCAAACTTGCTCCAGGATCTTCTTCCCAGTACTGTATCTAGATGTTTGGATAAAAAATGATGTCAACATTCCTTGGAAGCCCTTCCATTTTATTTAGGAATGGAATGAGCAGGGCTTGGTACAACTTTTCCTTTTTTGTGCAAAGCCCCAAAGTCAGGTATGTGTGTGTATGTGTGTGTAAGCTCTTTTAAAAATGCCATTTTTTTAAATTAAATTCTGAATAGAGAATTCTAAACAGATGTGCAAGTAGGGCTCAAGCAACTGCTTGCATGTATAAATCGTTGGCTAGATACTGAACATTCATATCATTTGAGATTTTCACTAGTTATCACCATCCATAGCATATGGCAGAGGTGGCCAAACTTTTTGGGCCATGTGGTTCAGTGGGTCGGTCACGTGGTTCCCCCCACCGGAAGCGGAAGAAAACACGCCTTGCAATCTGTTTTGCAACAGGATGAGATAGATTTTTAGGCTGCCATTTTCTGTCCAAACTACAGCCCGGGGGCCGGATGAGGCCCCTGATACTAATTCATCTGGCCCACGCCACCCTTGCCGCTCCTGGAAGCGGAAGTAAAACGCGCCCATATGGGCGCGTTTTACTTCCGCTTCCAGGAGCGGCAAGGGTGGCGTGGGCCAGATGAATTGGTGTATGGGGCTGGATCCGGCCCCCTGGCCAAAGTTTGGGCACCCCTAGTATATGGCAATCAAGCAGTGATGTGGCTTACAAGTGTGTATAAATGAGTTCCTGAAGTGCTGAAAATAAGATATACGGCACTTGATTAAAAAGGCACAAACTGCCATGCTGCCTAACAGTTTTTAGGACGCAGACCAAACTTTTCCAGCCTTTGCACAATTCTCAGAGGTTTTAATCTCAGCTTGGCAGATTTGCATAATAATGAGTTTTCTGTACATGACATATAGGTAAAGAGTCTGCAGACATTTCCATAGTCATGTAGCAAGCATGACTAGAAACCAGAGCTCACTTACTTTTCCCACTGAAGGAGTACTTATTTATTTACTTGCAATTTCTTGCTTTCGAACTGCTAGGTTGGCAGGAACTGGGGAAGATGACAGGAGCTCACTCTGGTGTGCAGCACCCGGGTCTTGAACTGCTGACCTTTTGGTCGTCAAACTCAACATCTTAACCACCAAGGGCCTTACCATATGACATATAACATACCATATCTTACATCTCCTGTCATTCAGGAAACTTAGGACAGAGCTGTGCATGTCTAAATGGAAATACAGTAAAACCCCTACTTAAGAAAAAAAAGTCCGTTCCGTAGGTTTTTGTTTAAACCGAATTTTTTTGTAACTTGAAATAAACCCATAGGGGAAAAATTATTTTTACATAACTTGAAGCAAACCATTAGGAAAAATGAAATTTGTATGTAAATCGAAGCAAACCCATTAGGAAATGAATTTTTACATAACTCGAAGCAAACCCATAGGAAATCGTGTAAATCAGGACATGGTTTTAGCACAAAATCGTTATGTAAGTCGAATTTTATGTAACTCGAGGCATTTGTAAGTCGGGGTTTCACTGTATACTTTCTGTGGCACAAGACTAGTTCGCGGCGGTCCCTACATCTTGTGACAGGAAGTTCCACATCTTTGCTACTGCGGTGGGTAAAGACATGCTTCCTTTTGTCTGCATGGAATGTCCCTCCATTGAATGCAGTCAGAGAGCCCCAGGGTTTTAGTACCACTGTATCACTTTTGCTAGGTCTCTTTTGAACTGCTTTTGGCCCTTTTTTCATAGAAGTCCCATCCATCTTCTGTGAAAAGTAAGAATGCCTATGATAACATCTGTCTTCCTCCTGGGAACAGAGAATTTCGGTGTCAAGACAGCCTCTCAGACCTGTTTCTTGGCTGAGGGGATGAATTAAAGGCTGCTTGTGAGGCAATGAGGCATGACTGAACAACCGGGAAATTTAAAAATGATGTACATCATTTTAAATTTCCCGGTTGTGTGTGTGTGTATATATGTATGTGTATATGTATATGTATATGTATATATGCAGACTTCATGGCCCCAGCTGGGAGTTTTTAGTCTGCACCTCAAAAGCTCTGGATTCCTTTTGTGGGACTTCAGTGTCCAGGATACGCCGATGCTGTGTGGTTGTTATTTTCTTAGCACAGAGATTTGATATGAAAAACATGCTGGCAGGGGTAATCTAGGTTCTTAAGATAGACAGCTCTATCTGGCTGCAAAGTCAAAAGTTGGGAGTTCAATTCCCTACAGTGAAAGGTCTTGATGGTCTATAAGGTCCCTTCCAGTGTTGCAGTTCTAAGAGGATGACGACGAGGACGAGAACGGCGGCGGCTATGACTATTATTATTATTATTATTATTATTATTATTATTATTATTATTATTATTATTATTATTATTATTATTATTATTAATTGGTTACAAATCAACCATTTGATTCACTGTTCAGTTTGATTCACTGTTGTTGTTGTTTGTGGATAGGTAAAGGTCCCCCTTGCTCAAAAGACAGTCGTATAGGGTTCGGTGCTCATCTCTGTTTATAGCAAAAGAGCCGGCACTGTTTACCATCCCATGAAAGTGGTACCTATTTATCTACTTGCAGTTTCTTGCTTTTGAAAAGCAATTTCTTGTTTTTTATTTTTTGCAGGAGTGGGGACAGGTATGGGATCTCACTCTGTCATGTAGCACTTGGGTCTAGAACTGCTGACCTACTAGCCTTCCAGTCATCAAGTTCAGTCATCAACCACTAAGCCATCGCAGTCCCTTATTTGTGGATACCTTAGATTCCTATCCCAAAAAATAACCCCAGCCATTTTTCTAATCTCTGGGATTTACTCATCATGGTGATAGAGAAGCAAACCATTGACCAGAGATGGGCAAACTTCCTTCTCTGCTCCATGTACAACAGAAAGAAGGCAGAGAATCTAAGACAGGAGTTCTCAACCTTTTTAAGCTGGGGGGCCGTGGCACACTCCCTCAGACAGCTTCGGGGGCCGGACGGCCATTTTGCCCTTCCTACACCATGGCACTTCCTGGTGTGGTGGAGGTGGTGGTGGGCCACATGAAATGGTGCTGCAGGCCACATCCAGCCCACAGGCCACAAGTTGAGAATCCCTGGTCTAAGAGTCCCAGAAGTCATAATCCTTTTTGTGTTGTTATTGTGGCATGTATGGTTTTTTTTGTTTGCTGGGCCTTGTGGGATGTTCTCAGAAAGCAGGATAAGACCGAACTCTGTGTTCTCAATCCCTCAGCACACTGGCCTCCTTGAGGGTGTTCGGCTTCATTACCTCAGCCTGCCTTGCTGTTCAGTGACAAAGTGTTCCCAGAAAGAGAGAGCGAGAGCGCATGTTCTGCATTTCCCCAGTTTATTATTATTATTATTTCTTTCCCTAAGAGAGAATGGCTGTTTTCGTCCAGCTGGCTGAGACAAGCAGCAGGCAGGAATGTTTGAGATCTTAAACTGCTTTACTGCTGGCTGCTTGCTAGCTTGCCACACAGGTTGGAGAAGTTACTTTTGGGGGACTATGGCAATTTTTTATTTTCCTAACCTGTGTAAGGAACAACGTGGGAAATGTCAGTAGCTGAAAAATGGGTCTAGTTTTTATTTTATTTTTTTGTAGACATGAAGCAATACCTAAAGGACTCCCTAGAATAGATATTTGGAAATTTTGGATTTGTTGTACTTGAACATCCTAACTCTACAAAAAAAAAAAACAACTTTGCTAGGAACTGACCAGTTCTTAGGTCCAGGGTTAGGTCTTGAACTGTTATATTATATGCGAGTCTGAAACTGTGAATCTAGTGGTAGATTTCTTCTTCTTCCTCCTCTTCTTCTTCATCATGAGGAGCCCTTGAAGTAATACCTAAAGGTTCCCAACCTTTTCAAGCCAGGGGCCGGGTCACGCTCTCTCAGTCAGCTTCAAGAGCTGGACAGCCATTTTCCCCTGACTGCACGATGGGGGTCACCAGTTTGTCCCAACAGCTTCAAAGAGATGGCCATTTTGTTTTTTTGTTTTTGAAGAAGAAGATGATGATGATGAAGACGACGAAGATGAAGAAGAAGAAAACACAAAATTACTAAAGCTGATTAAAACATTTTTGGGTCTCTGCCCACAATCTTTTATCAAGCAATGCAAGTTGGAGAAGAGTCCTTTTAGCTCCGTTTTCCTGTAAAAACTGAAAGAATTCAGAGGGCAAACACTCTGTCTTTCTGGCAGCACCATGCTGCTGTTTTCCCCCTTCCCCAGCAAAGAAAAAAAAATGTACAATTGGGGGTGCGCCAATGCGGGGAGAAAGTGGGAGATGCAAAAGGCAAAAAAGGCCACAGAAAATCTCATATTTAGGCTCCAGAAGAGGGCTTCAACCACATACAGTTATTGCTCGAAAGCCAGTCATATCCAAGTCTAGGGTTTGGTGCTCATTTCCGTTTACAGCCAAAGAGCCAGAGTTGTCTGCATCAGCAGACATTTCTGTGGTCATGTGGCAGGCATGACTAGAGACCCGAGGTCACCGAACACTCATATCTTTCACACCAAAGTGGTACCTGTTTATCTACTTTCGATCTGCTAGGTTGGCAGGAGGTGGGAGAGATGATGGGAGCTCACTCTGTCACATAGCACTCCTGTCTCGAAGTGCTGACCTGCTTTGGGGCATTGACTTAGGCTTCTGGGAACTGGAAGTTCCAAAATCAAAGATGGGCTAAGAGTTGATGCTTAGGAGGTGTCTCTGAAGATGATGCATGTGTTCCAAAAAGAGTTTGTTGGTACAGTATGTGTATGTATAGGGGGGGAAAGGGGAGGATGTTAGAGGGGGAAACGCCAGAGATTTGGCCAAGCTTCCAATAATGGAAAGCGATCTGACAAGCACATAGTGTCCATCCGACTCAGATCATTTTGAAATCTAAGTGCTTATGAAAACGCCAAACCTTCCACAGGCTTTAAATCTTTCCAAGAAGGGTAGATGATGGAGGAATTTTCCTCTTTCTCTCCGTTTCTTTTCCTTCCCTTTTTTTTTTTAATAACACGCCAGGTTGGAACAAAGTCAAGCATTTTTAGTGACTGGAGCCATATTGAACTGATTTGAGAATACAATACTGCATGTTGAGGTGAGGCGGAAGGAACAGAAAATGATAGTTTAAAACCTTCCTTTTAGGGGTGTGTGTGTGGGGGGGGGGGGCTGGAATTTATTAGTAGGGGTTGAGTGATGACTTTGGACCCCAAATACTTTGGGTTATGAGCTCATAGCTTTGCTGTGTGAACAACCACACAATGTGGGAATAAGTGCTCCGGCAGAAAAAGTGAGTGACCTCTTTCTCTGGTTGAGCATCTGCAGGGTGTCCCAACTCCTGCCAACCTAGCAGTTCAAAAGCAAAAAATTGCAAGTAGATACATAGGTACCACTTTTGGTTGGAAGGTAAACAGCATTCTACGCTGTCACGCCTACCACAGGTCCACGCAAATGTCTGCAAATGCAGACAGCACTAGCTCTTTGGCTATAAATGGAGATAAGCACCGAACCCTAGAGTCGGATACGACTGGCTTTCAAGCAAGGGCAGCCTTTATTTTACCTAGAAATTATCCTTAGCAGTTTTATACAAACCTGCATTCCTGTTTTCCCTTCACTTTTCGGTGATGTGAGAGCAGGCCTCTCAGACATCGCAGACCTGCTGTGGGGATTTTTAGAGCATGGATGAAGACAGCACAGGTGTCAGCCTTGAGCTCTTGGAAAGGAAAGTCGTGCTAGAAATGCAGCGGAGCATCCAATGAAACCAGGCTTCCTGCTGGAATGCTCTTTTCTGGGGTATTTTAAGAGAGAGGCTAGTTCTTCTTTCATGTCCAGATCAAACTTTGGACTGCCAAAATGAAGTCACTTTCTTGGCTTTATCTTTGGCCAAAATTAAATCTTCATTGGTACATGTTTCTGGTAGTACAATCAGCAGACCAGTAAATGAGCCGGATTCTGTATCTCTCCACATTCACACAGCATGCTGTTGTCCACCAGCCGCCCCCACTTGAGCATGTTGGTCTTGCATTTCGGCACTCCAACCCTCAGCCTATTCAGGGTCCTCCAAGTGACGTAGGGGAGGTTGAGTTCCTCAGCCAAATCTTCTTTTAATGCCATTTCTTGTCCTGTGAACTCTTCCCTCCATCTTCTAATTTGGTTTTATTTTTGCTCTTGCACACCCTCAGAAGAGGCTAGGAAGCCGCTAGTAACTTTGCAAACTCTGGCATGGCTTTACTGCCTTAACACATGGCTGGGAAGGTGTCAGGTATGCTATGCAACCTTTTTCTTAACCTGAAGCACAAGATCCAGTGACTGGTGTTGGATGCAAAACAGCAGCTCAGGAAGAGAGACCCAAGATTGTAGAACCAGTGGTTCTGGTTTTACAATTGGCCTGGGCATCTGTATCAAAACCGGACCATGCGCATTCATTTTTTACAATGCAAATCTATATTTTCCCACTTCAACCTTTCTAGAATGTAGCAGACTAATTTAGGAGAGCAGGAGATAGGAGTCCCATTGTTTAGCGGTTAAGGCGCTAGGCTTGGAGACTGGAAAGAGGGGTTCGATACCCGAGAGACGCACGATGGGGGACGTGAAAGGAGCCCCATTTGGGCGTCCCCTGCAAAAATCCTTTCAACCCAGACTAATCTCTGACACGAAAATGAACGAACGATTATTATTAAAACATTTGGAATTGTAGACGCCTAAACTCATCTGCTTCAAACTACCCAGGAATCAAATACACAAATGCTGATCTATCTTCTGCCAGCCGGTTGCCTGAATACTTCCTTTTTTGCATTACACACACATTAAGGGCAGGAAGTCATTTATTATTAATCTATCTACATAAATGGATTAATTCCCCCCTCCCCTCTTTTCCCCTGTGTCCACACCACAACTTTGTGAAACAATGCGTCTAGCCCAAAGGCACTTGGTGAGACCATAACCTTTACCTAGGACAGTGATGGTGAACCTTGGCACTCCAGCTGTTCTTGGATCCACATGAATGGGTTTAATGGCACTCCAGCTGTTCTTGGACTTCAATTCCCAGAAGCCCAAGTCCCTGTGAATCCACACGAATGGGTTTACTTCGTGTCCGCACAGTAAACCCATTCATGTGGATTCACAGGGACTTGGGCTTCTGGGAATTGAAGTCCAAGAACAGCTGGAGTGCCGAGGTTCGCCATCACTGACCTAGGAGAAAGCCAAGGCTCAGTTGTCCCATCTGGAAGAACCTTCTGTTCAGCAAGCATGCCCTAGGCGCACCCTGGTCTCTACATGAGCCTCTTAAATTAACAATGATCGCCACATCCTGTAGCATGAAATTCACTAAGCTAATTATCTCATGCCCTAGGAAAAGCAAAGGTATTCAAGGTAGGACCAGCGTGAATTCCTCTGGTCTGATGTTCGTCTTCTTTTTGCTTCTCACTTTCCCCTTCTTTTGGCCCCACTTTTTATATACAGTATATATAATAAAAATAATATCCTGTCAGAAATTATTCTGGGTTGAAAGGGTTTTGTTTTTTTTAAATGGAGAAACTCCGCTCAGGGGACACCCGAATGAGGCTTTTTGGGAATCACCCAGCCTGATGAAGACCATCCTGAGATCTCGACTGCTGGTACATGATGTTACCCTCTCTTTTTGCCAGAGGAAGGCTCCCCACCCCTCCCCATGTCCCAAACATGCTTCTAATGAATGACTACCGGAAGGGCAGATTTGCTGACGTAAATTATAGTGGGTGGTTGACAAGTTCTTTAAACCCATTTTTTAATGTACTATGCTGTTAACGGAAATGTTACGACATGGGGTGTGCAGAGCATGGGAAGAAGAAAGTGAAACTTCTAGTGACCCAAACAGAATAGGCGAAAACTATGAGCCGTGCAGATGTGAGTTGTTATTTATCTTGCTTTGCTCACCCCACTTCACTCAGTCATTATTCACTGCCTTTGAACAAGGAATCAAACTTTTCGGGCCGCACAGTAAACCCATTCATGTGGATTCACAGGGACTTGGGCTTCTGGAAATTGAAGTCCAAGAACAGCTGGAGTGCCAAGGTTCACCATCACTGTTCTAGGTAAAGGTTACGGCCTCTCTTGCTCAAAGGGAATCATTCATTGCTCTTCATCAGAATTAAACAGATGTTGGGACTTAGGGTTTTTGGACTACAACTTCCAGCAGGTCTTCCTTCCTTCTTTCCTTTATTTCTTATTATTTATAGGCACATCTTTCTCCAATGAGGAGCCAAGGCAGCGCAACAATGCTAAAGCCAGTAATACTAACGGGACAATAAATTACAGATTTAAAAGCAATTCAGTGATAATTATAAATCCATTAAGAAATTGAAAATATTAGAAACCTTAGAAGCAGACTTACAAAAGTGTGTGTGTGTGTGTGTGTGTGTGTGTGTGTGTGTGTGTGTGTGTGTGTGTGTGTGTGTGTTTGTTTGTTTGTTTGTTTGTTTGTTTGTGTCCTGGTTTGGAAGCCAAGGAGCAGAATCCCACAGACAATGCGGTCTATAATGATATTATGTTCACAGCCACAAGGATCAGATTCAGCAAAAGAGACCCTAAAATAGGGTGTTTTGCACCAACTAGAGCAGGGGTTCCCAACATTTTTAAGCCGGGGACCGGTTCACGCTCTCTCTCAGTCAGCTTCGAGGGCCGGATGGCCATTTTGAACTGCCTGCACGATGGGAGTGGCTATTTTGTCCCAATAGCTTCAAAGGGATTGGCCATTTTGTTTCTTGAATGCCCTTGGAGGGGTGGGGGGCCACATCAAATGGTGCTACGGGCCGGATTCTGCCCACGGGACTTAGGTTGGGAACCCCTGAAGTAGAGCGTTGAAGAGTAAGGTCCACACCTGTTTTTTGTCCATGCAATGGGAGAACAGGCTGTTTTCTTGGTGTGTGCCTCAGGCGGCAAAACATCTTGGGGCTCCTTGGGGCTCCAGGTAGGTAAGAATACACAGGTTAGATGCATTTCAGTGATTTGGAAAGGTTTTGCAGTACAGACTCCCAGAATTTCCCTACTGTACAAATGCTGAGAGTTGCAGACCAAAAAAGTAACTTTCCCAGACTTCGGTTTAGCTGCAGTCTGACAAGCAGCTTGAGTGAGTTCTGCAGCAGCTGAAGCAATAGTCTATTTTTAAAGAGAAGAGGCTGAAATACTATGCTTACCTTGGGTGAACTCACTCACTGCCTTCACTCATCCGGACGGCATAAAGGAGGGGTGCCCAAACTATGGCCCGTGGACCAGATCCAGCCCTGACACCAATTCATCTGGTCCACACTGCCCTCGTCGCACCTGGAAGCGGAAGTAAAATGCTCCTGTCAATGCCAAATAATCCAGCCTGCACTGCCCTCTCCACTCCTGGAAGCGGAAGTAAAACGCATCCGCACATGCTCAAAACGCTGCCGTAAATGCACCAGCAGCTGTCATAAACACATTTACGACAGCTGAGGGTGCATTTATTGTCTGCATTTTATGCATGCATGCGTTTTACTTCTGCTTCTGGTAGGGTAGGAGGAACCACATGACCGGCCCAAGGCCTGAAAAGTTTGGCCACCCCAGCGTGAGGTCTTTTGCTTTATGTCTGACAAAGTGGACTTGATCCACAGAAAGCTAACATTAAAATACAGCAGTTAATCTTTAAAGTGCCACAATATTTTTTTTGTCTTTTGTTTTGTTTACTCTCTGTCTTTGTCCCAGCTCCTGCCAATTTAGCAGTTCGAAAGCAAGAAATTGCAAGTAGATAAATAGGGACCACTTCGGTGGGAAGGTAAACAGCGTTCCGTGCGCTCCGGTGTCTAGTCATGCCTGCCACATGACCACAGAAACATCTGCAGAAGCAGACAGCGCTGGCTCTTCAGCTTTGAAACAGAGATGAGCACTGCACCCTAGAGTCAGATACGACTGGCTTTTGAGCAAGGGAAATCTATGCTTACTAAGTTCAGAAATCCCTTCCCTTTTCTTAAAAGAATGACTTTCTCTCAAAACAGGAGCCCTCTGATTGCTTGATCTATTCTTCCTAAGTATGTCAACCGAGGTTCTGCATTTATTTATTACATGTTGGCCTTGAAATTGTTCCCCCATAATCGGGTGCACAAACCATCAGGTCATGCCTCTTGTGGGGGGGGGGGATGGACATATATCTATTTATCGCTTCTTAACCTTTTGCCTCAGATCAAGTGTTGAAATCCTGAGCTCACTCTGCCTCAGATCAAGTGTTTAAATTGCAGTACTCGTTTTTAAATTTGCATTTATGCATATGAACTAGCTCATTATGCGCAGCTGTGGCCTCTTTTAGTCCTTTCTCCAGAGTGCTGCTTTCTTATTTTGTTGGCAGAGGTGGTTGCAAACACATGAGTGTGATGATTCATCCTATAGCTAACATACATTTCCCCCCCTGCCTCCTTTTCTCTAAATTGGCTCCCAGCAACGAGTGTCCTATTGTAAGCTCTTTGGGGCAGGGACTTCTCATAATTTATTGTGTAACCTACAAGTCACATCGATGTGATATAAATATAGGTGAATCCAGAGGTTGGAAACTTGACTTTCTTGGAACGCCAGTTCCCATGATACCTGGACCAAAATGGGCACTCTAACTAGAAAGGAAAAATGTCTCCCTTGCTCAAATGCCAGTTGTGTCTGACTCAAGGGCAGTGATGGCGAACCTGGGCACTCCATGTGTTCTAGAACTTCACTTCCCAGAACCCCTGATTGGCTGTAAACAGACTTGGGCTTCTGGGAATTGAAGTCCAAGACCACCTGGAGTGCCAAAGTTTGCCATCATGGCTCTAAGGGATTGTGCTCTTCTTGCTTTTACAGACAAAGCGCCAGCGCTGTCTGCCTCTGCATTTGGGTCTCAAACTGCTGACCTGCCGACCTTCCAGTTGTCAAGCTGTGTGACAGAATGAGCTCCCATCTTTGTCCCAGCTCCTGCCAATCTAGCAGCTTGAAAGCAAGAAATTGCAAGTAGATAAATAGGTAACACTTTGGTGAGAAGGTAACAGTGTTCCACGTGCTCTGGCCTCTAGTCATGCCTGCCACATGACCACGGAAACGGTTGCTGGCGCAGACAACACCGGCTCTTTGGCTGTAAGCAGAGATGAGCACCGCACCCTAGTGTTGGACACGACTGATTCTGGGTCCTTAGGGCAAAATCTCAATGGCCATGGCTCTTGTTACAGCCCTGGAAGGTGTAATGTAAAGTAGGGGTTCCCAAACTTTTCACGCCACGGGCCGGTCACATGGTTCCTCCCACCATAAAACATGTCCATGGCTTTCCATGTGTTTATGACAGCCGTGGGTGCATTTACAGCAGTGTTTACTTTACGCATATATAGGTTTCCATAAAGACCGCCATGCAAGGACTCCATTCTGCTCTCAAATTCTTAATCAAGAATATATTTCTGGCAGCTGTTAGGCAGGGGATTCACAGAGAGGGTGTTGTTGCTGTTGTTGTTTTACTAATTTGCCGACCAATTTATTTCCTGTCCTTGTAGACAACCAGTAATGATTTTCATTCCTGCCCTCTGTCCTGCCAGGAAGCAATGGCTGCTCCTTCCAGAAATAACAGGATGAGGCATGCATAGATAATTCTTCAAAGCCCTGGACTCATCATCAGGAAGAAACCGAAAATAAACGCGTGCCCATGGAATCTCGGCAGATTAAACCATCCTGAAGGGAGCTAATCCCTCAACACTTGATGTGGCAAAAGAGGAAGTAAGGAAGAAGTAAAGCTAAGACCTTCAGGAAGTGGGAGGGGAGGACAGAACGGTGGTCTGGGTTGACTTCCACATGGTCCAACCAGAATATTGTCCTGGTGGGAGACACTCTTCGGCATTCATCCATTTGGCAAGATGTATCTTGGATCTCGGTCGGGTGGTACGTATTTATTACCCTGCCTTGGGGTGATGCACGCATAAGATGCATGTGACCCCCTAATACAGAAGGCTTGCATATGTGGCATTTTCCGGTGGTCAAGACAATACCTGCTCTTGGACATTGCCCTGTGGTTAATAGACAACCCACAACTAATTAAGGTCTGGGCTGGCGAAACCCATTGTTCCTGCCCTATCTCGGAGCCTTATGTGTATTGAGCCACTTGGTGCCAAGCTTGTTCTGCTGTCTGGCGCGGCTTATTTGCCCATCTTAATCTGCAGCCAGAAGCGGAGGATTGTGTATTTCGATTAGAGTCACCATCTCTGGTTTTTGCCCTGTTTCCATCGTAGCCATCAGCCAAGGCTTTATGATTTGCCCCCCAAACTAACTAACTAGTCCGTACCCCAATTGCCTTTCCTGCAAAGCCCGGTTGGTCCCTGGATCTGTTGAAGGCCAAGCGAACCCCTGGAGAAAGTTTTAGCCAATTATTTCCGTGGGCAACCCACACTATATTAATTTCCTTGTAGATGACATTCTGTGTGAATGCAGAGATGTACAAACTGTCTCCCATATGATACAATGCGCATAATGCCCCTCAATGTGCACTGAGGAGGACCTTATGTTGGCAAGAGGAAATGCTGTTGAAGTGGCCCAATATTGGGTAGATGTCGTCTAGCCCTTTTTAATTTTATTTTGTTTTTAGATGTGTTAATTTTAGCTTTGTATGTTATTATATGCTGGTGGTGCATCTGACACAAAGAAATAAAGAACGTGCCTCTCCGTATACTTCCAGAGGGACAATGCCAGCCAAATAATAAACTTTTTCCATGGAGGATGGCTTTTAGGCAGCCAATAATGACCCTACATGATTCATTAAGAGCTACATTCACTTGTTTGGTATGTACTGATTTCTATCAAAAGGCACTAGCATATTCTGCTGAGGAGTAGCACAGGGAGAGAGCTGTTGTTCTTATTGTTTGTGGGTGTGCAGCCCAGCTTGGACCAGCCAGTTGGCTGAGTATGGCAGCGATTTTCCGTTTGGTGTTTAGACAAAAAAAATTTTTTTTAGGTCAGGGTTTGATCCAGAGGGATGCGCAAATACTTTGGAGCAGGGGTCTGTTCCAAACTCTTGCCTTCCCAACTATCTCAGAGCTTCCTCTCTGCTATACAGTGGACCCTCACTTGGCAAATTTAATACGTTCTCTGGGACTGTTTGTACTACGAAAAATTTGTAAAGCGAATTTCCCATAGGAATGCATTGAAAACCAATTTATCTGTTCCAAAAAAATTTTTTGTTAACTGAGTCACTATTTTCTGTGGATTTCCTTTTGTTCTGCAAATTTTGTGTAAAGTGAACCGCTTGTTAAGCGAGGGTCCGCTGTGCTGTTCTTTAAGTGGAAGTAAAGTAGAACTGAAACCATTTTCGTTAGTCCATGATCTTCAGAAAGGAGGTAAAGCTTTGTGAGTAGCAGTTGACAGTAGATAGTGTCATATGCTTCTGTAAAGTCGTCAAATGCTGCTCCAGTTATTCTATATGTTTCAAAACCATCTTTTCTATGTTGGGTCAGATTTAAGACTTAAACTGTACAGCAGCTCCTACCAGGTCTAAAACTTACCAGTTCTGGAATTAGTAGAGATTCAGTTTTAGGGGTTAGACTAGATGATTTAATATTGTTTATTCAAACACTTTTTATAAAGTGACATAGTAGAGAGTTTGACCTGTGACTTTTGAGATCGGATGGTTCTTTGCCTAATTCCAGTAGGGATTACATTCATCTTCTGTCATATTCTTGGGATTGTTTGTCTAACCGATATTAAAGATTTGAAGAAGCCATTCCATTGTGTTTTGCCCAAAATGTTTAATTTGCATTGAGTCCTGCCATTTTGCCATTCCTACATTTTGTTACGGCTTCCTAGGTTTCTGCCAATAAGTAGGCAGCAGGAAGTTCATTAGATTCGCTCTGAATATCCCTTTGATGTTTTATTTTTTTATTGTGCATTGATTGATCTTCCCTGTCAAAAGCAGCTGATGTGCTATTTGGTTCAGAATTATATTTGCATTCAGTGTCCTTTGGTTTGGATTGTAGTCCAGTCTTTTCAATAGTCTCCAAGCATTCTGGCTACTGCTTCCCACGTCAAGCTCCGTTATAATGTTGTATGCAGCGTTGTACGTAGACTGTATTTAAAAATGTGAATTGAACAGGAAGGTAGATGTACTTTCATATATTTTCCTGCTGTTGTCTGTGTCGACAGTCAACCGGGTGATCAACTGGCAGAGCACTGAAGTTGCTCTTCCCTACAAATGCCACTGGCTACAAAGCTTTATTTGGCTTTGTAGATGATTCAGGCTCAAGCCCAGCTTGTCCAAAGGTCAGAGATTCTGTACACCAAAGTCCAAAATATCTAGATGGCCAAAGGTTGGGCATTACTTTACACTATACTCAACAATCCATGAACTGTCCAGTTGACCAACTAACCCAGTTGCTCACAGCCTTCTACTAGTTGCCCCTAAGAAGTTCACAGTCATGATCTATATGAGTGCAATAATCTTCTCAACCATCACCAATGAGTATTTAGTGGGAGAGACAGCAGAGTTGACTCACTAAATCTCAATTGTGTGATTGACTATGCTAGGCAACATAGCCAATGGCTTCTAAAATGCCCTATTAGGAACCACTTTGTTCATCTATTGCAGACTAAAACATTTGATTGACTCCCTTTATTGAGTCTTCTAAATATACTTGTTAATGGTTTGGTAGGGCTGTGGTGGCTTAGTAGTTAAGATGCTGAGCTTGATGACAGAAGGGTCAGCAGGCCAGCAGTTTGAGACCCAAGTATTGGTGAGCTCCTGTCATTGGTTTACTTCCGCTTCCATGAGCGACGAGGGTAGCGCGGGCCAGATGAATCGCAGCAAACCCATTCATGTGGATTCACAGGGGGCTTGGGCTTCTGGGAATTGAAGTCCAAGAACATCTGGAGTGCCAGGGTTCGCCATCATGGCCCTAGAAATTTCAGTAGCAGCCTTCTAAAAGAAGAGAGTGCAATCCTTGGGGAAACAGTGTACATTTATAGCATATCAGAGAGTAACCAAAGCAAAAAAGACAAAAAAAAGTTGTGGCACTTTAAAGACTCACTGCTGTATTTTAATGTTAGCTTTTGTGGATCAAGTCCTCTTCTTCTGACATCAGAGTGAGGGACTGAGAGTTCATGGCATCAATTTATACACATCAGGTACAGGGGTACAGAATGATTAGCACAACAGGTAAGTATACGAATCAATGTGTTTTTGTTTACAACTGGTAACACTCATTATAAGACTGTGATGGCTTAGTGGTTAAGGCGCTGAACTTGACGACTGGAAGGTCAGCAGGTCAGCAGTTCAAGACCCAAGTACTGCACAATGGAGTGAGCGCCTGTCTCTGTCCTAGCTCCTGCCAACCTAGCAGTTCTAAAGCAAGAAATTGCAAGTAGATAAACTGGTCCCACTTCGATGGGAAGGTAAACAGCGTTCTGTGCATGCCTGCCACGTGTCCATGAAAAGGTCTGCAAAATGCAGACAGTACTGGCTCTTTGGCTATAAACAGAGATGAGCATTGAACCCTAGAGTCGGATACGACTCACTTTCGAACAAGGGCGACCTTTACCTTTACCTAACATCTGCTATTAAGATTAGTTGTGGAACTTGGCCCTTTTCAATTGCAAATAGTAAATGGATACAAGACAAACATTGTGGCATTAAGCATTTGCTAATGAGTTTTGCTAATGGGACTGCAGTGGCTCAAGTGGCTAAGATGCTGACTGGGAAGCAGAAGGTCAGCAGCTTGATTCCCGAGTACTGCAGGACAGAAATGAGCTCCCGTCTTTGTCCCAGCTCCTGCCAACCTAGCAGTTCGAAAGCAAGAAATTGCAAGTAGATAAATAGGGACCACTTTGGTGGGAAGGTAAAAGCGTTCTGTGCGCTCCGGTGTCTAAGCATGCCTGCCACATGACCATAGAAATGTCTGCAGAAGCAGAGAGTGCTGGCTCTTCAGCTTAGAAACAGAGATGAGCACTGCACCCTAGAGTCGGATACGACTGGCTTTCGAGCAAGGGAAACCTTTAATGAGTTTTAGTAAGACTCTTCTGTCTGACCAAGTGCACTTGATCCACAAAAGCTAACATTAAAATCCAGCAGTTAGTCTTTAAAGCAGGGGTTCCCAATCTTTTCAAGCCGGGGGCTCAGTCAGCTTTGAGGGCTGGATGGCCATTTTGCACTGCCTGCACAAGGGGTGGTGGTGGTGGCCATTTTGTCCCAACAGCTTCAAATGGGTGGCCATTTTGTTTCTCAAATGCCCTTGGAGGGATGCGGGGGCACATGAAATGGTACTGTTGGCCAGATCCGGCCCGTGGGCCTTAGGTTGGGAACCCCTGCTTTAAAGGGCCACAACTTTTTTTAGACTTTTGGTTTTGCTTTGGTTACTCTCTGATATGCTCGAAGCACAGACTCACACGGCTACCATTTCAAATAAATAAATAAATAAATTATATTTACAGTATTTATATTTCTTATTTTTCTATCCCATTTTTTCCTTCTTCCATTGTGCTAAGGTGGCCTCTATGGGCTGGTCATCTTCTGCTCCCTTTCTTTCCAAACCAGCCCTGGGAAGTAGGCCAGTTGAGGTCACCGGCGGAGTTTCACAGCTGAGTGGAAAGGTGAACCTGGCCTTTTTGCACACCATGCATTTGCCGTGAGAGTCATAGAATTCAGACAGTTGTCCAAAACCATGACCAGTTCAAAGGTAGGACCTGACTCACCTCCTCATGCAACACCGGTCCGGAAGCTGAGACCTGCACTCCCAGCTCATCTTAATTGCCCGTTAATTAGCAATTGCTGTCTAAGAGGCCAAGCCATTAAGGAGCAGCTTACTTCCTGGATTGTATAAACCTGAGCCACCTGCCCAGCTGATGCTATTTTGAAACCTAACCTAACCATTTCCTTTTCTTCAGGTGTCGTTTCAGCCATTCTGTTGTTTCATCCCTCCTCAACCCTTCCAGATATGGACTTTTTTTGGGGGTCTTTTGGCTGATATCTCCATATTTAACACCGTTACTTAGAATAACGGGCACCCGATTTTCCAGGGAAACAGAAGGCGAAAAAGAGTCTTCCACTTATATATTATATATATCAAAAGTGCTCACCAAGTAAACTTCTGGTGGTGAGCAAGATTCGTGTTTGAACATCTGGGATTCATCACCTTTTGCCGACAGTTAAATCCCATTAAAGCTGTATGAATGGGAGAAGCCTAGTTTAACAGCCTGTACCATAAAGGAAACCAATTTCCCCCCTTTTGGCTGTCTTTGGATAAAGTGGCAAATTGGTGGAAGTGGTTTCACGCACTATTATTCTTATGATATGGAGAGCCTACTTTCCCTTCCCGGACAACCAAGTGGCATCTGCCACTGTTTCCCCGGAGGAATTTCTTGCTCCGATGCCAAACTAACTTGTCTAGTTTGAGATGGCAACGAGGGGAAGCATTTACGGTTCCTTTCCCAGTTCTGCAATGATAATCCTTGCAAACAGGTCTCGAACTACTGACTTGCCAGCCTTCCAGCTAACAAGGCGAGCTTCTTAACCACTGAGCCAGGGACTGTGGTGGCTTAGTGGTCAAGACACTGAACTTAACGAGCCGTTCGAGAGCCAAGTGATGCACGACAGAGTGAGATTCCGTCTCTGCCCCAACTCCTGCCATCCTAGCAGTTCAAAAGCAAGAAATTGCAAGTAGATAAATAGGTACTTAAACAGAGCATGTAAGTATTGGTCAATCCCCTCCCCCCATCCTTAGTTTAGGGATTTTCTTCGGAGCACATTTTCTACCCCACCTGAACCCCTCTCAAGGGGTTGCAGTACAAGACCTATCATCCCCAGCCTGCTTCGGAATTGAAGGCTTTAACACCGTGATGGAGAACCCTGGCACTCCAGATGTTCTTGGACTTCAATTCCCAGAAGCACCCGTGAATCCGCACAAATGGGTTTACTGCATTTTACTTCCGCTTCCAGGAGCAATGAGGGCGGATTGGGGCAGATGTATCGCAGTAAACCTATTCATGTGGATTCATGGGGGCTTTGGTTTCTGGGAATTGAAGTCCAAGAACATCTGGAGTGCCAAGGTTCACCATAATGGCTTTTACATCTAGGTTGGCAGGTCAGCATTTCAAGACCCGACTACTGCACGACAGAGTGAGCTCTGTCCCAGTTCCTGCCAACCTAGCAGTTCCAAAGCAAGAAATTGCAAGAGGATAAATAGGTATCACTTCAGTTGGAAGGTAACAGTGTTCCATGCATTCTGGTGTCTAGTCATGCCTGACACATGTCCATGCAAACATCTGCAGATGCGGACAACGCTGGCTTTTTGGCTGTAAATGGAAATGAGCACCGGACCCTAGAGTTGGATACGACTGGCTTTCGAGCAAGGGAGACCTTTACCTAATAAGACCTTTACCTAATGCGGTGGAATCTATGGGTTTGGTTTTCAATTTAGCTATTGACAAGCCTTTCTTCCTTCAATATTTTCCAGTCCTGCAAAGCCAGTTAGACCAGTGCGAGGCCGGCAGCGATTTGGCTGCGCGCCACTGCTTTCAGCTTCTGAGAAGTTTCCCTGTGGCAGGCCAGGCGCCAGCTCTCACAATGCCTCCGGCGCAGCGTTCGATGTTTCACTGAGTACAGTAGCAGGAAAGCACGCAACGCCTTCTCTCGAGCTCCCTAGATCAGGACATTTGCAAACATGGGCACTCTGCGAGGCCCTTCTGTTATCTAATTTCTTGGTAATTTTTCTGTAATCAAACGACTCGGAGCCAAAAGAACGGTTGCGAAGGAAGGTGGCCATTCTGTGGTCCATGGTATAGAGAAGTGTGGTATAGAGAAGTGTGCCTTCCCCCAAGGTCCCTTCGGTTCATGCGCACCTTTTAGGGGTGGGTTTTTTTAACTTTTAACTTTGTTTTATCATGTGTCGTTTATGTATTTACTGTCTGCTATGTAAACTGCCCTGAGTTGGGTTGTACCTGAGTGGGCGGTATATAAGCGTGAAAAAATAAATGCCCTTTACATTTCAAGGCGCATGAAATATAAAAGAGGTGCAGATTACTCAGTCTCTGAGTGCTGACAGGAATCACAACTGGGGCGAGGGAAACAACAGATTGTAATGGACTTTAAAGTGCTATTTTAATACCATTTGTACAAAGACTCTTAGTGAATTGTACGAAGTTTAAAGGTTAGGAATGGTTTCCCGCCTCTGGCAGTTTTCTCACACACTAGAATCGCTCACAACTACTGGTACCCACACCCTGGCATAAACACGACATATAATTGTTAGCTATGGTTAAAGCTGATTTTTGTTCTTCATTCATTAATTGCCTTACTCGGTTGTTAGTTTTGCACTCCTAAAGAATTAGGCTTTGGCAATGCGCAAATGGCATTTGTGATTTGTAAAGGGTAAAGGTCTCCCTTGTTTGAAAGTCAGTCACGTCTGACTCTAGGGTTCAGTGCTCATCTCCGTTAACAAAGAGCCACCAGCACTGTCTGCATTTACAGATGTTTCTGTGGTCATGCGGCAGGCATGCCTAGATGCTGAAGCACACAAAACCCTGTTACCTTTCCTACCGAAGCAGTACCTGTTTATCTACTCTCAATGTCTTGCTTTTCAAACTGTTAGGTTGGCAGGAGCTGGGAGGACAGACCAAAGGCACTCACTCCGTCGCGCAGCACTCAGGTCTTGGTCTGCTGATCCGTCACCCTTTCTGGCGTTAAGCTCAACGTCTTAACCACTAAGCCGCTGCGGCCCACATTACCAAGGATTAATTCATGAGGGGAAAACATTTCACCACTAGGTTTCCATTGCAGCATGTGTGTATGTCAGAGATGTCAGAAAGAAGCCCATTGTGCTGTCATTCCTATGTGCTTCTATGGAAGTGTTTGCTGGATTCTCAGCCACATTAGTAAGAAAAATCCAGTCCTCTCCCCACATTTCCTCTTTGCTGAGTCATGCTGGAGCCTGGAGATCTACAGCCTATTACTCAGCAGTTGTACATTAATGCCTGGTTCAGCCGTGGAGCTTTTCTTGATATCTTTGCTCTGTGCTACTTGGCTGGAACTGGGGTGGCTTAGTGGTTAAGATGCTGAGCTTGGCGACCGGAAGGTCACTTCGAGACCTGAGTGCTGCGCAATGGAGTGAGCTCCCAATGTCTCTGTCCCAGCTCCTGCCAACCTGGCAGCGTGAAAGCAAGAAATTGCAAGTAGATAAACAGGGACCACTTCGGTGGGAAAGGTAAACAGCATTCCCTCAAAACAGCCTCAAAAGGCGATGACTTTTTGCAACTAAAATGCCCAGACTCCCTCAACTAGCATGGCCATTAAAAAAATTAACGGAGGTACTGCTCTGCTGGGAGAGCGACAGATTAGGATGCCAGAGACCTGGGTTCGAATCCTTGCTTGGTCATGGAAACCCACTGGGGGAGCAGAAATGGAAAATCCGTTCCTTAAATATCTCTGTTACCTTGAAAGTCCTATTAGAGTCACTGTACGTTGGTTCTGACTTGAGGGCAGATAACAGGAGCCACAACACGTTATTGTTAAGTCACACGGAAATTGTGTTAAAGAACAACTGTGGGCAGAAACATAATGTGCTCTTTGTATAGCGAAAGCTCCAATCCAATCATGCCATTTATTTATTTCCAGTCGAAAGAGTCATGCTGTATCTGACTGAACTCCAGACGTACTGAGCCTTCCCTCTCAGTTCACACACCCCAGTTTATTCATGTTTTAAAAACCCTGCTTGACAGCACAACAGAGCAAACAATGCTCCTTCATGCCTTTTCTCGTTAAGTGCCCAACGCCGCCGTCTTTTGTTTTCCTTTAGCTTTCATTTATTTATTCCTTTTCTTTTGAACACCAGGCAAAAACCTTTCCGCTCAATATCACCAGGCTAGAGACTGGAATCACATTATCATTGGTAGTACATAGTAGTCTATTTTTTTACAAGATACACTTTCAGACAAACAGGTCTAGCTGTTCTTTTTACATCAATGCCACGCAAGGGAGCAAATCCACCAATACCTTGTTGGAGAATTTTTCTCACAAGCTTAAAGTAATGACATTTTTTTGGTCCTTTTTAAAGACTTCTGTGGTGTCAGCTAGCCAGGGATGGATGGTTGCCCAGAACATCAATTCATACCTGTCAACCTTCCCTGATTGGCCGGGATTTCCCGTTTTTCGGCGCCGATTTTCGACATTTCCCGCCCGGAGCTGCCGAAACCCCGGAATTTGGCAGCGGGGGAAAGGCATTACTGTGCATCCCTTCTGCGCAGCTCGCTTATCCACATGCCTAGAAAGCTTTTACGCAGTCGTAGAACCCTTCTACACTTGCGTAGAACCCTTCTATGCATGCGTAGAAGGCTTCTACGCATGCGTAGAAGGCTTCTGTGCAGAAGGGGATCGTAGAAGCCTTGTACGCATGTGTAGAAGCGAGCTGCGCAGAACGGTTCTGCGCAAGTCGCTTTTACGCATGCGTAGAAGGCTTTTACGCATGCGTAAAAAGCGACCTGCGCAGAACCGTTCTGCGCAGGTCCCAGATTGTCCAGAGCCGCGGTTGACATGTATGCATCAATTGCAAGCCCCTGAACTGGAGACAGTGGGAAGCAGGTAAGGGAGTTTAATATTTTAAAAATCCCACCAACATATTCCAGGGCTGTGATGGTGAACCTTGGCACTCCAGATGTTCTTGGACTTCAATTCCCAGAAGCCCAAGCACCCTGTGAATCCACATGAATGGATTTACTGCGATTCATCCGGCCCGCGCTGCCTTCGTCGCTCCTGGAAGTGGAAGTAAAATGCGCCCATATGGAGGAAGGGTTAACCCAGAAGAGTCTTAACCGTACGGGCGTGTTTTACTTCCACTTCCGGGAGCGATGAGGGCAGCGCAGGCCGGATGAATCATAGTAAACCCCTTCGTGTGGATTCACAGGGTGCTTGGGCTTCCAGGAATTGAAGTCCAAGAACATCTGGAGTGCCAAGGTTCGCCATCATGGTTCCAGGGTCTCTGTCCCACATAAACTCCAAACTCTCACTTCTTCTTCTGCTGTATCCGAATCCAAATATTGGTGATCCTCATGGCGATCAGCCATGAAGACTGTCCTGAGAATATAATGCAGTGGCCTTTCATATGCCTTCCGCATCGCAGCATCACACCCACACCACTGATCCAGTTCAAATCAAATCTTTATTACGGTCCAAGACCCGCATAGAACAGCAAAGGGAACAGAAGTTAAAACGGGGGTACTGTACTTGAAATATATCAAGAGACAAGAGTTAAAATGAGGGTGCTTAAAAGGGAGCATTTCTGCTCAGTGTTAAGGAGGAGTAAAATTAGTTCATAGGTCATTAGTATTACAGTTATTACTAGCCTATGCTATGGCGCAAGTATATAATTTGGCTGAAGGTCCTGCCAGGATTGCTCTTCTGATCTTACATGCTGCAGCACAGAATCTGGCAGTGTTGTGGATGAAGGTGGGTCTTCCATCAGATAGCAGCCAGTGGGAGTATGTGCTGTTTGTCTGGCCACGATACTTGAGGAGCAGTATGAACTTGTCCCGGATGTCTCTATAGAAAGGGCAGCTACATAGAACATGTTCTGTGGCTTCAATTTCTCCAGAGTCACAGGCGCATTGTCTCTCTGACATTGGTGTCCTCTGAAACTTCTGCCCTCCATTAAGATGGGTTCG
This sequence comes from Bradypodion ventrale, assembly GCA_035047345.1. NCBI lineage: Eukaryota > Metazoa > Chordata > Lepidosauria > Squamata > Chamaeleonidae > Bradypodion > Bradypodion ventrale. The sequence continues at coordinate 131,914,588 of JAWDJE010000006.1, read as the reverse complement.
AGTGGGATGTAATCAACTTGGATTTAATCAACCATCACCCTTCCCTGTGGACTGTGGCACCCAAGGCTGTTAGCCCTCTGGTTGTCAGGTTAGTTAATGGCCACCTGACACTCAACATTGAGTTGCTGGCAGTAGGGTCTACTCTATTACCATAGCACAGTGATGGCAAACCTTGGCACTCCAGCTGTTCTTGGACTTCAATTCTCAGAAGCCCTGATCAACAGAATGCTGAGGCTTTAACCGTGATGGCGAACCTTGGCACTCCAGATGTTCTTGGACTGCAATTCCCAGAAGCCCCCGTGAACCTGCGCGAATGGATTTACTGCGATTCATCCGGCCCGCGCCGCCCTCGTCGCTCCTGGAAGTGGAAGTAAAACGCGCCCAAGAACACCTGGAGTGCCAAGGTGTGCCATCACTGTGCTATGGCATGATTACCTGGCCAGACAGGGACCTCTCACTGCTTTATTTGGTGGGTGGGTGAGGAGAATGTGTTGAAGGTCCTTTTTTTTAATTCCATGGCTGCCATCGCCACCAATTTCTCAGGTGTCCAGATAATAGTATTTTTGCTCTGTGTAGCCAGTTTGGGCAAGGGCTGGCACATTATGTGTGCCTGTTCTTCTATGTTTTTGGCTGCTTTTTTGGGAGATGAGCGAGACAACCAACCTTCTGCAGTCTCTCACGCTTCCATTTATGACAAATGCCGGCTTCCCAGTGGAAGTGTACTAGTGGTTAAGGTGAATTAAGGACAGGGGTGATTCATTGTGATTTCGTGGGTTGTGTACATCTGACGATATGATCAGCCATTTGGGAGGTAAACCAACTGAGTTGCAGGAACATCTGGACTCCCTCTGAAGCTCCTCTGCCTCTTGTCATGGTGGCTAATATTTTCCATTCCAATGTTGCGATACTGAGGACTAGAAACTTAGAAACTTTTGGACTGCCAAAATTAAGCCACTTTCTTGACTTTGTCATTGGCCAAACTTAAGTCCTCATCGCCGATCGGTGCATGTTTCTGGAAGTAATTGGTAGACTGGCAAATGAGCCAGATTCTGTATCTCCCCACATTCACACAGCGCATTGTTGTCCGCCAGCAGCCCCTACTTGAGCATGTTGGTCTTACATTTAGGGACTCCGACCCTCAGTCCATTCAGGGTCCTCCAAGTGACGTAGGGGAGGTTGAGTTCCTCAGCTATATTTTCCTTTAATACTTCTGAGTAAGAAGTAAATTCTTCTGAGGTACATAGAAAGAACTCCCTTGAGGTATTTTTGAACCACAATCAGGTGTATCCTGGTAATAGTAAACTTGTGTTGCCCACTAATCTTTCTCATACTAGGTCAGGCGAAAGGAACTGCAGAATGAACTCACCAAAATGTGGCTTCATTTTGGCAGTCTCACATCTGGCCTAGATCTGACACAAAATTAGTACTATTATTACCGAAGAAGAAGAAAAAGTTTTTTTAAAAAGCATAGAATCAGGAGGATACCTACTTCCAGTTGGTTGTGCAAAATGTGTTTGACCAAGGACAATAGTGAGATACCCTCTTTCGGGAACCTGGTTTCAAACCCTCACTTTGCTATGAGACTCACACTGTTGCCTCAGACCATTCATAAGTCTCTCATGGTTTGACACCCCCCTTTTGCAGGGTTGTTTTAGAACAGGGGTTCGCAACCTACAGCCCATGGGCCGGCCCCGGCCCATGGCGCCATTTCATGTGACCTGCCACCCTCTCTCCTGCAGCCGCCAGAAGCAGCGAAAACAACCGAAGATGTGCCGTAAATGCACCCGTGGCTGTAATAAATACATTTATTACAGTGTTTACAGCAGAGGAACCACGTGTCCGGCCGGCTCCGCTGTTTGAGGGATGCGCTCCGGCCCACGGCGCAAAAACATTAGAAGATACAGTAGGAAACAAGGAAGAGAGCTTTCCATACTCCCTTGACCTCACTGGTGGAAGAATTAGGATGCAAAAGGACCAAACAAACTGAAGAAATGAAAATTAGGACAGAGCTGTACACCATGGAGTACAGAGATGTACACCACTGAGAAGCTGATAAAGAACTTACTTTCAGCTCTTTGACAAACAACCTACCAACCCCAGGTTGTCATTCCAGCCTGAGAGGTTGACCCATCTTCTTAGGAGAGATAAGGAGGCCCTCTCCTTATCTGGGTAAACATCATAGGAACACTGTGAGCCTGAGCTTGATAAAGATTTTTATTTCCCCCTTTCCGCTTCAACTTTTATTTAAAGAGCCCTACCAGTTTACACCAGGCAGGGAAGGGGAAAGCAGAGGGAGAGCTCAACCCAACCGGGTGGGATTTCCCCCCAATGAAGTTAGGAGGAAGTGCCTTCCCCACGGCACCCTTTGCTAGCGAAGCCCTGCATTTGCCCAGGTAGAAGGGCATGGTATAGCTTAGAACTGACCTTGCATATATTCAAATGCATTTTTCCCATTGGCAGGAATGGAAAAGGTGGGTTCCAGAAAACCTAGAACATCCAAATCCAGAAGAATTTAGAGCAGCAGCGTCCTGCTGCAGAGGTTAGAAAGTTTACTACAATTTATTCCGTACCCAGTCCCCCCACCCACCCACCCACCTATATCCCCCCCAATGTAACTTTTCTGCCCTCCTGTTCACAGTATGCATATAGGGGGTTATTATATTTTAATCTTAAGCAAATATTTTGTTGTATAGGGTCTTTCTAAAGAGCATTTAAGGAGGTGTTTCTCTGCCGTTCCTCTTTTTTTATTATCATCACAGCAGTCCTGTGAGGTATGCCAGGCTGAGAAGCATCATACCTGGCACTTATAAGGCAGGAGCCCTCTATATCTCTTACGTCAGGGGTTCCTAGGCATGCTTGGGCACATTTTTTGGCTGTCATACACACATCCTCTTCCACTTCCAGTAGCTGCAAGGGTGGTGGTGGGCCACATGAAATGGTATCATGGGCCATGTCTGGCCCACGGGTTGCAAGTTGGCCAACTGTCTTAAATAGTCAACCTCATTGAGGATGAGTTGATTAATTTCCTGACCAGTGTGTAATAGAATTGCAGCTTTGTGAGCTTCAGTTGGATTTGAACCCAGGGCTCCTATCTCCTATTCTAACTCACCAGGTGCCATGTTGCTATGTGCTATCAAGTCATGGAAACTCTATGAATGTCCAAAATAGCCCTGCGGAGCTCTTGCAAACTCAAGCCTTTGGCTTCTTTCAGAAATCCAATCCATCTCACATTTAGTCTTCCTCTTTTCCTACTGCCTTCTTCCTTTCCAAGTATAATTGTCTTTTACGGAAAGTCTTGCCTTCTCATGATGTGCTCAAAGTAAGACAGACTCAATTTCATCATTTTGGCCTCCAAAGCCAATTTAGTCTTGACTTGCTGTAGGACCCACTTGTCTTTCCGGCAGTCTAGGGCATCCACAATGTTCTCCCCCATCACCATATTTCAAGCAAATCCATTTTTTCCCTTACTATTGAACTTTTGTACCCGTACACGGTGATCGGAAATACAAGATTGTAGTAACAGCGCCTGGGATTATCACGGGTGGCTTAAGTGCACACTGCAAGTGGGAACATATCAGCACAAAAGAGCTTTACGCAAATGCTTGAACATCATACCTTGTTTCCATTTGTCGAGAAAGGGTTGTTTTTATTTTCAGGCCAAGCGGCTGTCAATTATTTGCAGCCAGAACACAAGGAAAGGAAGCACAGCTTTATGGCTTATGGAGAGGAGCCTGCCTGTATGTTTTCTCCTTATCTCTCTGCCCAGTTACAGGGCTGGAGATTAGCTCAAGTTTATCATCTCCTCGACAAAGAACAAAAAACGGAGTGAACGCCTGAGGCAGCAAAATGTACAGTATGGGATTTCATGAAAGCACACCAAATGACTACCTATTTACTTCGCATACAGCGGACCCTCGCTTAACAAGTGGCTCACTTAACACAAAATTCACATAACAAAAGGAAATCCGTAGAAACGGATTAATTGGTTTTCAATGCACTCCTATGGGAAACCGTGTTTCGGTTAAATGTTTTTGGTTTTCAATGCATTCCTATGGGAAATTTGCTTTACAAATTTTTCATGGTACAAAAGATCCCAGAGAATGCATTAATATGTTAAGCGGGGGTCCACTCTATATTTACTGTTGAGGGCAGAGTTTCGGGTGCTGCGCACCTAGATTTGAGTGTCGAGGGACCGTTACTTTCTTTGCCTTGGTCAACAAGCTGTGTATGACCACCTTGGGGTTAGCAACTGGTCCTTCTTCTCATTCTGCCATATCCGAACCAGAATATTTGCGATCCTCATGTTGATCAACCGTGAAGACTGTCTTGAGGATATAATGCAGTGGCCTTTCATTTGCCATCCGCATCGCAGCATGACACCCATACCACTGATCCAGTTGCGCGAGTCACTTTCTGGTCCTGAGCCCTTTTGGCACGCAAAGTCCTCCTCAGCCCCAGGCCAGGATGGATGAAGCTGCTGCCCTCCATCAAGATGGAGTCAAGTGGGATTTAATCCACTTGGGGACCATCACCCTTTTCTGTGGACTTCGGCACTCAGGGTTCAGTCTACCCTCTGTTGTTGTCTGGGATCATATACAGTAAAACCCTGACTTACAAATGCCTCGAGTTACATAAAATTCGACTTACATAATGATTTTGTGCTAAAACCATGTCCCGATTTGCACGATTTCTTACGGGTTTGCTTCAAGTTACATAAAGATTCTTTTTCCTATGGGTTTGCTTCGAGTTACGTAAAAATTCATTTCCCTATGGGTTTGCTTCGATTTACATAAAAATCTCATTTTCCCTATGGGTTTGCTTCGATTTACATAAAAATCTCATTTTCCCTATGGGTTTGCTTTGAGTTATGTAAAAAAATAATTTTCCCTATGGGTTTGCTTCGATTTACATAAAAATCTCATTTTTCCTATGGTTTGCTTCGAGTTATGTAAAAAATAATTTTTCCTATGGGTTTGCTTCGAATTACATAAAAAAATGATTTAAGCAAAAGCCTACAGAAGGGACTTTTTTTCTCGTAAGTAGGGGTCTTTATTGTACATAGGAGGGACGTACCAAGTGGTTTGTGCCCAGAAAGGATCATGACAATGGTTCTGTGTGTTGGTGTTAAAATTGTGACTGTTGCATTAAGCGGAAGGATAAGCAAACTGATGCATCTAACCTGCAAAAATCTAACATTTTGAAAGTCGCAGTTTCCTGGTGCTTCCAGAACATTACAGACTAAAAACTTCATTACCCCTGGGTCCAAACTGTCCCCTTCCATGCATTCAGCCTGTCCTAAACATAGGCTTCAAGAGAGTGTCATGGAATCTAAAATACAGGGTGCGTCGGTTTCTGATCTATGACTTTCCCCTGATTTCCCCTCCCTCTTCCCCCGCCAATTCTGCAGAAAAATAGGTTCTTATTGTTTCCAGAGAGGACGATTGGGGGAAAGCATGGGAGGCTGATGCCTTGGCAGGAATCCATCCAGCTCTGAACAGCCGCCAGCGGCAGAACTGTTTGTCCGGTTTATGCAACACATTGCCAAGACGTCAGCACTCCTTCTCTCTGAGCTGGGAGAGAGCGGCCATGCCAGTGGTTCCCCAAGAAATGACCTGTGGCGAAAAGTGTCTAGAAAAAGTGATGGGGATTTTTTTGTCTCTGGACGTAGACATGACGCAGCAGAGGCTATCCTACTTTGGGCGCATCATGAGAAGTCAAGGGTCTCTTTGGAAAAGACAATCACACCAGGGGAAAAAGGAGGGGGGGAGGCAGTAGGAAAAGAGGAAGGCCAGATGTGAGATGGATTGACTTGCTGAAATACATTGGCTTGAGTTTGCAAGAGCTGAACAGGGCTAGAAGATTTTGGAGGACTCTCAACCATAGGGTCAACATAAGTTGGCGGCACGTTATAACAATACCCATAGACTGTACCCCGCTTCCTTAGAGGCCTGGAGTGTGGCCCTTATTAGGAAGGGGGTGTTTACAACCACAGAACATAGGTGCACATATTGGTGGTGGCCCTAGCCACGTTCCTTCACAATCGCCCGCAGCAATTATGAATTTACAACTGACCAGTGCTCAAACCAGTGCTCTCTGGTAAAGGTCGCCCGTGCAGAGTAAAGTAAAGGTAATGGTAAAAGTTGCCCTTGCTCGAAAGCCAGTCGTATCCGACTCTAGGGTTCAGTGATCATCTCCATTTATAGCCAAAGAGCCAGCGCTGTCTGCATCTGCAGACGTTTCCGTGGACATGTGGCAAGGACGACTAGATACCGGAGTGCACGGAACGCTGCTTACCTTCCCACTGAAGTGGTGCCTATTATCTACTTGCAATTTCTTGCTTTGGAACTGCTAGGTTGGCAGGAGCTGGGACAGAGCTCACTCTGCCGTGCAGTAGCCGGGTTTTGAAGTGCTGACCTGCCAACCTAGATGTTAAAGCCGTGATGGCGAACCTGGGCACTCCAGATGTTCTTGGACTTCAATTCCCAGAAGCCCAAGCCCCCGTGAATCCGCACGAATGGGTTTACTGCGATTCATCCGGCCCGCGCCGCCCTCGTCGCTCCTGGAAGCGGAAGTAAAACACGTACGGGCGCGTTTTACTTCCGCTTCCAGGAGCGACGAGGGCGGCGCGGGCCGGATGAATCGCAGTAAACCCATTCGTGCAGGTTCACGGGGGCTTCTGTGAATTGCAGTCCAAGAACATCTGGAGTGCCAAAGTTCACTATCATGGTTAAAGCCTCCAATTCCGAAGCAGGCTGGGGATGATGGGTCTTGTACTGCAACTCCTTGAGAGGGCTCCAGATAGGGTAGAAAATGTGCTCTGATGAAAATCCCTAAACTAAGGAGGGGGTGGGGAAGGGATTGAACAATACTTACATGCTCTGCTTAAGTACTGGTCAGGATGCAGAAAGGGTGTGTATGAGTGTGTGTGTGTGGGAGAGAGAGGGAGAAATTTGCATAGCACATTACCCCCCCTTCTTCCTAGCAATTGCAAATGTACATATATACCCCAGGGTGATCTTTCATTTCCTGCTGCCAATGCTTAGACTCTGCAGAAAAGCAAACGGTAAGCAAAAGAAACCAATGCAATAAAATGCAAGGCAATAATATATATATATATATATATTAGGGTACTCTGCACACCAACTCTCTTTCGGTCTCTATCTCTTGGGGTTTGGAAACCCACTGGATGCAGTGCGGTCTCCTTTCAGTAAACACCCGGTGGGAGGAAAACCAGAGACAAATTGTCCCTAGAGTCCAATGTTTGCTCACTCAGAAAGAAGGTGGAAGCTGATACACTGTTTAAAATTATGTTGATTAAATATATATATGAAACAGTGTATGTTCAATTTAAACAAATTGGTTTTTTTTAAAAATCCATATGTACAGTACGTAATTTACAGATGGAACAAGGCAAGGATTCAAGGCGTCTTAACAGGGTAAAGGTAAAGGCCGCTCTTGCTTGAAAGCCAGTCATATCCGACTCTAGGATTCAGTGCTCATTTCTGTTTATAGCCAAAGAGTCGGTGCTGTCTGTGTCTGCAGACATTTCTGTGGACATGTGGGAGGCATGCTTCAACGCTGGAGTGCACACAACGCTGTTTACCATCCCACCAGAGGGAATTCCTTGCTCTTGAACTGCTAGGTTGGCAGGAGCTGGGACAGAGACAAAAGTTCACTCCGCCGCGCAGCACTCGGGTCTCGAACTGCTGACCTTCCAGTCGTGAAGTTCAGCATCTTAACCACTAAGCCAGCGCAGTCCCCTTCTTAACAGGACATTGGTATCTTAGTCAGATTTCGGACCGGTGAGGCTTAGGTTCAAATCTATGAGTCTCCATGGGTGATTTTGCACTTGTCAGTCAATCTCGGCCTCTCCTACCTTGCAGGGCTGTTTTGAAACTAAAACAGGGAAGAGGGCTCTACTCCAGTTTTTCAGAAGTCATGTGGGATAAAAAAATGTCGTCAATAAAGTCAACAGTCAAGAGGCAAACCCCACCGAGGGTGAAATCAGTTCAGGCTCGACAAATACTGATCAGGAACAAAATCAAAGAGACTTAAATCTAAAGATGGCTAAGCTCCATGCAGACACTCTGGGTGGTGGTAACTACTTAAACCAGGGACTGCAGTGGCTCAAGTGGCTAAGACGCTGACTGGAAGGTGGAAGGTCAGCAGTTCGATTCCCGAGTACTGCAGGACGGAATGAGCTCCCGTCTTTGTCCCAGCTCCCGCCAACCTAGCAGTTCGAAAGCAAGAAATTGCAAGTAGATAAATAGGGACCACTTTGGTGGGAAGGTAACAGCGTTCAGTGCGCTCCAGTGTCTAGTCATGCCTGCCACATGACCACGGAAAAGTCTGCAGAAGCAGACAGCACTGGCTCTTTGGCTTTGAAACAGAGATGAACACTAAACCCTAGAGTTGGATACAACTGGCTTTTGAGCAAGGGAATCCTTTACCTTTACTAACTACTTAAACCAGGGGTGCCCAAACTTTTTGGGCCATGGGCCAGTTCAGGGAGCCAGTCTCTATGGCTCCGGCCCCAACACCAATTCATCCAGCCCAAAAAGCCCTCGTTGCTCATGGAAATGGAAGTAAAACACAAGGGCTTCATGGGCCAGATGAATTGGCATCGGGGGCTGGATCTGGCCCACGGGTCGTAGTTGGGCCACCCCTTAAACCATCTCTTCTTTCCCTTATGTAACAAACTACTCCACAAACTGAATTGGGGGGGCAGAGAAAGGTCCATCTGCAGAAAGCTTCCCAGACCCAATTCCTTGCCTGGTGCGTTAGCTGGAAGTGGTGGTGGGATCCCATCTCCATCTCAACCACGTTCCTTGAGTCCCTTTTAGAGTTTTTAGGATTTTTTGTTGTTCAATCATCTGCTTTTTGTGTCTCTACTCTGTTAGCAGCTGCTTTCAGCCCTGGTGTAATGAGCCAACGGTTACAACGGACTTCTTCCACGTCTAGGCCAGATGTGAAACTGCCAAAATGAAAGCCACCTTTGGGTGAGTCCATTCTGCACTTTGTTTCGGCTAACCTTGTGTGATCCGCCTAATGTGGTGTGAGAAAGATTAGTCGGCACAACAAGGTTGCCAATGCCCGGAGTATACCCGATTGTGGTTTAAAAACACCACAATTTTGGAGGAGGCACTTTCTGTCTACCACATAATGATGATGAGGGTAAACGAAACAAAAAGACAAAAATGTTGTGGCACTTTAAAGACTAACTGCTGTATTTTAACATTAGCTTTTGTGGATCAAGTCCACTACGTAATGCCACAATGTTGTTTTGTATACATCTGCTAACCACAACTCAACAGGGCCAAACTTCACAGCAAATTTTAACCCCCCAATTGGGGATCTTCTGTAATTAGGTAAAGGTCACCTTTGCTCAAAAGCCAGTTGTATCCAACTCTAGGGTGCAGTGCTCATCTCCGCTTACAGTCAACAAGCCAGCACTGTCTGCATATGGAGACGTTTCCATGGTCATGTGGCAGGCATGACTAGACACTGAAGCACACAGAACACTTACGTTTCCCGTCAAAGTGGTCCCTATTTATCTACTTGCAATTTCATGCTTTTGAACTGCTAGGTTGGCATGAACTGGGACAGAGTCAGGAGGTTGGCATGAGCTGGGACAGAGACGGGAGCTCACTCCATTGTGCAGCACTCAGGTCTCTAACTGCTGACCTGCCGACCTTCCAGTTATCAAGTTCAGCGTCTTAACTACTACACCACTGCAGTCCTTTCTTCTCTTATTACTAGTTGTAAGTAAGCCACATTGATTTGTAAACTTATCTGTTGTGCTGGCCAACTCTTGTGTGCCTCTGTACCTGGTGTGCTTAAATTAATGCCATGAAGGTAAAGGTTTCCCTTGCTCAAAAGCCAGTCGTATCCGACTCTAGGGTGCAGTGCTCATCTCTGTTTCAAAGCCGAAGAGCCAGCGCGCTGTCTGCCTCTGCAGGCGTTTCCGTGTGGTCATGTGGCAGGCATCATGCCTAGACACCGGAGGGCACGGAACGCTGTCTACCTTTCCACCGAAGTGGTCCCTATTGATCTACTTGCAATATTCTTGCTTTTGAACTGCTAGGTACTTGGCAGGCCAAGTATGGGGTGCAGGTGGAGGGGTGACTTCCGCGGGGTGGCTGGTATAGCGAGTCCCAGCACCTCGACCCCCGGGCCCTTTTTTAGCGAGCGGGTGGGTAGTTTTTAAAGCAGTTTTAATTATGTTTTTATTAAGTGGGCAGTATAGAAACCGAGATAAATAAATAAATAATAGGTTGGCAGGAGCTGGGCCAAAGACTCCGTCCTGCAGTACTGGGGAATCGAACTGCTGACCTTCTGGGCCTCCCAGTCAGCGTCTTAGCCACAGCTCACATTTCAAAAACAAACAGCAGTGAGTCTTTAAGGTGCCACAACGTCTTGTGTCATGTACTCCCTTGATAGGCGTGAAGCACGCACACACACACACACACACACACGGGCTACCACTTGGAATATTTCAATGATGATGATGATGATGGTCCAGCTTTTCAGTGAGCTCGTACAGACAGACAGACAGACCGACCCCTCCTCCTCCCGCTCCCTCCCTCCTGGCGCAGGGTTCACGTGCGGATGCGCGCCTGCTGCCTCCATTGGCCGGGGAGGGGGGTGGGAGGAGAGGGAGCGAGGGAGGGGAGGGGAGGGGAGGGGAGGCATCGGGCTGTGCGAGTGCGTCGCCTGCCTGCGCCAGGCGGGTCCCGGTCGTCTCCTCCTCCGGCTCCCTCGCAGGGGCTGGTTCTGGGGAACAGGGGGAGGCAGGGGCCGGGCCGGCTCCGTCGGGGGGGAGGAGGAGGAGGAGGAGGCTCCCTGCCTGCCTGCCTGCCTGCCTGCCTGCCTGGTCACCGCCTGCGTCAGAGCCCCGGAGTTTTCCACTGACGAAGGCAGGAGGGCCGCGCAAGCAAGCAGGCGGCGGAGGAGGGGCGGAGAGCGGCAGAGGCAGGGCAGGCAGGCACAGGCAGGCAGCCTCCCTCCCTCCTCCTCCTCCTCCTCCGTCGCCACTGCCAGTCAGTCGCCAGCCAGGCGGGGACGAGGCGAGGCTGCCGCAAGCTCCGCTCCTCCGCTCCCGACGGTGCCCGCCTGCCTGCCTGGCCCACCGCTGCCCGTCCCGTCCCGTCCGGTCTGCCCGTGGAAGCCCCCCAGGTAAGCGGGTGCGCTCTCTGCGCCTTCTCCCCCGCCCCGGCTTCGCGCCGTCGGAAGCTGAGGCGCCGCCGTCGGGTCGGGTTGGGCTGGTTGGAGGGACTTCGAATCGCGGCGGTGGGGTGGGTCCGCCGCCTTTGATGGGTAGGTGAGGGGTCTCGCCTGGACGGGTTGGGGGGGGTCTCTTTAACCCACGCGGTGGCGCCCCGGTGCGCTCAGGTGGGGAGGGGCTGTTCCGTGGGCCGCTAGGGGGCGCCTTGGGGGAAGGGCTCTTGTTGCTTAGCTGTGGGGCGAGCGAACGGGGTGGGTGGGTTCGAAGACCCACCCACTCCCCGTCTAAGGGAGTCGCAGGTCTTGGCTGGAAAGGCGGCGGGATGGGGAAGCCCCGTGCCCGACCCGAAGGGGGAGCCGTCGAGCTTTTTTTTTAGGGGGGGGGGAGAGGAAAGTGAAGAGAGATGGATCCAGAGATGGGGGCGGGTGTTGTTGAAGGTTCGGGCTGTTGTTGCCCAGATGTGGGGCGAATGGGGTGGGTGGGGTTGAAGACCCTCCCCGTCTAAAAGAGTCGAAGGTCCTGGCTGGAAAGGCGACGGGCTTGTGCCCGACCTGAAGGGGGAGCCGTCGAGCTGGGGGTGGGGGTGGGGAGTGGAGGGAGATGGATCCGGAGATCGGGACCGGGTTTTCCCGTCGGAAGGGGGGCTTCGTGCCCCGTCGGAGTCTTCTTGACGATTCGGATTGTCTTCGGACTCGTATTCTTATCAATTAGCATCGAGATTCGGAAGCACAGCAGTTATGATTGAAAGCCGATTGCCCCTAGCAGTCCTACGACATTTTAATTGTATTGAACATTTTAAATTGTTTCATATTATAGGCCAAGTTGTGCCTATTATGTACCCACTCCTACCATTTACCAATTTTATGGTGTCAATTTTAAATCGCTTTGTAGGCAAAGATTTACCTGTTCCGTAAAATATGTAAAATATGTACGGGGTTTATTGTGTCAATTGTAATGGTTCTCTGCATGCTCTGCCCTTTGTTTTTATTGCTTGACTTCTTGTCCTTTGCCATGGTCAATTGACTGGCGGGGTGAACTTATGGATGATGGTTTAGGTGCAGCGTTTCGGGTGGATCAAGGTCTTTCTGCCCAGTTTATTGATTTATGTTTGGACAGGCCAGACTTGGGCCGGGCTTTGGAGAGAAGCTCAAGGCTTGGTCATTCCCTCTAGGCTCCTGTTTCCTACTCCCTTGGAGACTGGCTTCTGAGAGGAGAGAAATGTCTTGTTTTTCCTCCCTCTTCCCTATCCTTAGAGCCCTTTGGCCACCCTCTCCCCCAGGTAACCCATCTTCAGCCCTGATATTCATCTCCTCTTCCTCTTGCCCATACCTGTCAAGGGGGATTTGGGGGGGGGGGGGGAGAGCTCCTGCCTTGCCACTCAGATAGCCCCACTTGCCGTCTTCAAGCCTTGATCAGCCATCAGGGGAAGCTTCCCATGTGTATTGATGCTTGTGATCCAATTTTGGCCCGGCCACCCCCCCCCCCCCCCCCCCCCCCGTCCAGGAAGGATTGGTGTGTGTGTCTGATCAAAGTCTGGAAAGGACACCCTTCCAACGCACAGTTTGCTTTCTGTCTTTCTTTCTTTTTGCTAACCCCTTCTGGGATTGATCCACCCACTTCTGGAAACAGAAACCCATCTAGAGATAGTTCTCTTTGGTGCTTTCCCCATTTTCTCTTAGAAATGTTCCTTTCCTCGTAATCTCCTTCCCTCCCACTCAAACCCCCCTTGCTTGTAAGCCTCCTTTTTTGTCATAGCTTTATTCCTGGGAAGTCCTGCCCTTTATCGGAATTGGGAGTCCCAGGTTTCCCCGTTCAAGTCCTTCCAAGGGTGGCCCGTGACAGCTCATCTTGCTCCGTGGGGCTGAATAAGCCTGGTGGAATTCAAAACCCCTGATGTCATCGCAAACATCTAACAGGCATGCATTCTTTCACCCGCCTTTCAAATGGGATGCTCATTGCACTCAGACATGACAGGTACACCTAGATTGGGTGGAACTGTTTCCCCCGTTTCCTCTTGGAGCGGAGAGAGAAATATTGGGGTTATCTCAGTACAGAGCCATCCAGATATTGGGGTCAGTTATGTCCGTCATAAGAGACTATGGTGGCTTAGTGGTTAAGACACTGAACTTGATGCCTGGAAGGTTGGCAGGTCAGTAGTTCAAGACCCAAGCACTGCATGATGGATTGAGCTCCCGTCTCTGTCCTGCCAGCCTAGCAGTTCGAAAGCAAGAAATTGCAAGTAAATAAATAGGTACTACTTCAGTGGGAAGATAAACAGTGTTCCGGGCACTCTGGTGTCTAGTCATGCCTGCCACAGGTCCACAGGAACGTCTGCAAACAATTCCGTGGACAGACATGAGCACTGAACCCTAGAGTCGGATACACCTGGCTTTCGAGCAAGGAGAACCCTTTACCTTATGTCAGGCAAGCATTCTTTAGGTGCAGTTGTTAAAATTAACCAATTTATTTTGTCACAGTTATGTGTGTTGAGAGAGAACACACTCTTAAAATGCCTTTAAAAAAAGAAAGACTGTCTCTCTTCAGAGCCAGACTAGCTTGTGAAGTCAACGCGGCGTCCTCAAGGTTGGTTTGGTGTCTTGTTTTGTTTCTTTGGCTCCTTGCTTTGCATCTTCCCCCTTCTTGGCAAGTCTCAAAGGAGAATTAAGGTCTGGCTTACGCAGGAGTAAGAGCAACAAACCTAATTGCGAGGAAAGAGTCAGGCATGCCATGTGTACTCTCCTCTTCCAGGAAATCTGGTTCAGGAGTGCTTACAGCTCAACGTGGTTGGGCAAAACAAACGAGACCTAGCAAACAAAGGAAAAACCAACTCTAGCTCATATTCGCCCACCCTGCATTGAAGGACGACGGGCGTTTCAGTTCAAAATCAGGAAGGCTAACTTTCTCCTTTTTGGTCTGGTATTAAAAATCATTTTCCTGACCTTGGTGCTCACCTGGTTCCAGTTTGGGGAGGATGATATAACACTGATGAAATAAACACAAATAAGGTGTAATAGTCCATTTTGACTATTAAATGAAGCATGGAAGGAAGTACTATATGTCTTCTGCATAAATAGGTATACTTTATGGGGAAAAAAATAAAAATCTATGTTTAACACCTATCTGTGTTGGGAGATGAATTCTTCACATTTGCAACTTCTCAACCTGTTTGAGGACAGGTGACTTGGCCTGTCTGTCAGTGCTCTGTGATACCTGGAAGTCTATATAGTTGGGAGACAAAGAAAGAGAGGTAGTCAAAAAGGGCAGTTTTCCCTAAACATTTACTGTATTTCGTGTTCTCTAGGACCGATAAAGGTATAGTATAGCACTTTCCATACAAGCCACTGCTTTATGGGAATTCACAATGCACTGCAGGTTTCTCTCGCTGTAGCGACAGCAGCACCTACTGGTGCAAAGTCAAAATGAACAGTGGCCGATTTGCTTGAGAAACCTGTTCTGCTGTGCGTGCGCATGTCCTCGTGACGACAGTAACACACTAAGTTAGAAGGACGGGTGCTTCTTACTCACCATCCTTTGAAAGGATTTGACAACAAGCTGTTGTGACAGTTCCTAGACTGGGTGCGATTTGAATATGGTGGATTGAGAAGGAAAGAGTTCCACGCCAGTTAATCTGGTCTCCAGACGGACTGGCTGATGCGCTGCTAACTTTCTTCTTTTCCGTCTATTATTGAAAAAGAAGGGGTTTTTTTGGGGGGGGGGCGCGCACATAACAGTAGGATAGTTAAAGGTTGATTGTTCAGAGGTGCCATTGTTTAGGCTGGATTTTATCCAATTAACCAGTTGAGGTTTGTTCAGGATTTAGATTTTGGGTAGTTTATGAGTGGACTGGGGCCCAGTGCTGTAATGCAGGGGTGTTCAAACTATGGCCCGTGGGCCGGATCCAGCCCCCAATGCCAATTCATCTGGCCCACTCTACCCTCGTCGCTCCCAGAAGCAAAAGTAAAACACGCCCAAATGTATAGAGCAAAATTCTGGTCATATAAGATCCACTGCAGGAAGGAATTTACCATGTGGGCGCATTTTACTTCCGCTTCCGGGAGCAATGAGGGCAACATGGGCTGGATTAATTGGCATTGGGGGCCGGATCCGACCCATGGGCCGTAGTTTGGGCACGCCTGGTTTGAGCAGAGAAAATGGCAGCCTAAAATCTATCTCATCCTGTTGCAAAGCAGATTGCAAGGCGTGTTTTACTTCCATTTCCGGTGGGAGGGACCACGTGACCGGCCCGCGGCCCAAAAAGTTTGGGCACCCCTGCTGTAATGTGTTTCTTACTCTGGGAGGCTGGTGTTATTCTCCCCCCCCCCCAAGAAACTTAGATTCCCACCTCTTTGCAAAATTTGCATAGTGAACATGACTCCTTCCTTTTCTTGTAAACTTCGCACATGGGGTTGCCAGCAGCAGAACTGACCTCTTTAGGGCTGAAGCCTGTGCTTGCAATTAATGTATATTTTAAAAGAACCAAATTCTAATTTTTCTTTCTAAGCACCTTCCTTTCCCCTCCCCATTAGACAATATAATAAGCTGGAGAAAAGGAGAATTGATACGCCACCACATGGTGTCAACTCTTGAGTTACACGCACACACTCTCTTGACATCTGTTCCTGTGTGAAACAGGTGTTAAAAGTGCAAAGAAGGCATTATTTGCACTTGGAATGATTTATCTGCTCATAGTTGGAGGAGCTCAAGAGGGAGTGAGTAAGGTATACCTCTGTTGAGTCTTTTGCTGTTGTGCACTTGATCAAGACCTTCTTCTGCCCATTTTACAGAGCGGAGTACCAAGACTGAGGTTGGGTAACAAAATGTTAATATCACCTATTTCAGGGACCAAGTTTCATCCCTTGAGCCAGACTCTTTTTCTTGGCATGCACCTGATTTTTTTAAAAGGAAAAATAGGATTCACAAGGATACAAAACACTTCAAATGCATAAGACAAAATGCTGGTCATGTAAGATTCACTGCAGGAAGGAATGTAGCTTGTTAGTTAACTATCAGTTGTGGTGGAGTAAATAGTGCCATGAATGAAGCAGATGATGAATGAATAGAGAACACAGCTTACTCCGGTGTTTTAACGTGTGTAGTTTTTTCCAGTGGGGTTTTGGCCACAAAAGCAAAATGTCCCACTGTTTCTTATATTGTTGTTTTGCTTTTCTTCCTTCCAAAGACCTCAGAGTGGCTTATTTTGATTTTCCCGACAGGAAATCTTCAGCCTAGCTTAGGGGTGCCCAAACTTTTTGTGCTGGCTGCGTTTTACTTCCGCTTCTGGGAGCATTGAATTGGTGTCTCAGGCCAGATCCGGCCCACAGGCCATAGTTTGGCCACCTTGGTCTAGGTGATCTATCAGAACAGGGATTCTCAATATACGGTCTGTGGGCCGGATGCGGCCCACAGCACCATTTCATGTGGCCCCCCACCGCCTCCATCACACCAGGAAGTGCCATGTAGTGAAAGAAGGGCAAAATGACCATCCGGCCTCCAAAGCTGTCTGAGGGAGCGTGACCCGGCCCCTGGCTTTAAAAGGTTGAGAACTCTTGTACTAGAACTTTTCGCTTGATGATCACACAGTATCTGTCATAGTTAGTAAATGTCTTTCTGCCAGCCATATAGCAAAATATGGACACACTGTCGCATCCCTGAGTACAGTAAAACCCCTACTTATGCAAAAAGTCCCTTCCGTAGGTTTTTGCTTAAATCGTTTTTTTATGTTACTCGAAGCAAACCCATAGGAAAAAGAATCTTTATGTAACTCGAAGCAAACCCATAGGAAATCGTGTAAATCGGGACATGGATTTAGCACAAAATCATTATGTAAGTTGAATTTTATGTAACTCAAGGCATTTGTAAGTTGGGTTTTTACTGTACTTTCTACCACATGCAATTTTCCATTCTGCCTGGTTACCTGGATTGTGCCTGGTTTTGGCTTATTTTGACCCCGCTAAGCAGGGTCAGGCGTGGTTAGTATTTGGATGGGATATCACCAGAAAAGATCAAGGCTGTCTTGATAGGCCTAGACAAGAATCCTGGCCTGGAACCCCAGAGGGCCAATGCAAGCAGTGGATTTTGGGAGATGTAGTCCAAAATCTCTGGCATGCCCAAGGTTTGCCACCCCTGCCCTAGAGAATACTGCTAGTCTGAGTTGCCATTACTGGACTAGACAGAGCAGCAGTCTTGACTCAGCATATGTTGTCGTGATGCTCCGATCTCATTGGGTCCCTTTCCTTCAGGACTGAATGCATTGGATATTCTCAGTGGCAGTGTGATGGATTATTACCCTCTCCCCCATCTGCAAAAGCAGGAGGCTTATCCAACCCCTGCTAGGCAGTCCCGTCTTGCTATAACTGGATCAGCTAGGCAACATCTGTCGAAGCTAACCTCGCTTTGGTGAGAATGACCTGGTGCATTGTGCATCCGTCCGAATTATTTGGTTGGGATTAAGGACCAGGAGGGAGTGTTGTGCTGTTTTGATTTTCTTCCAGAAGACAGTTTGGCAAAATTTCGGAGGGGGGAACTAAGTAGCGGTACCTAGTAGTTTGAAAGCAAGAAATTGCAAGTAGATAAATAGGGACCACTTCAGTGGGAAGGTTAACAACGTTCCGTGCATTCCAGGAGTGCCGAGGGTGGCGCGGGCCGGACGAATCGCAGTAAACCCATAAGAGATTAGCACTGAACCCTAGAGTCGGAGATGGCTCTTACAGGGATGCAGAACTGTCCATGTACAAACCTTTCCTCAACATCTGTATCATTGAAAACCTTTATGCATTATTAAGCTCTCTACTGTTGCCTCTTTTGACTGCAGTGATCAATATCGTCCTTTACGGTGTACTGTGATTGAATGCACACACTTTAGAATGCATACAGCATGTGTCTTTCCGGTCTCCTCCTCTTCCCTGGGCATTGACTCACCCTCCTGGTCCTTTGGAAGCAAGCTAATTGTTATGTTAATTAAACCCTTCCAGATTTGCTAGCCTAATTCTGACACACAGTCCAAGGCGCTCACTTGCACACACGGAGAGATTTTCCAGCTGCTAGGCTCTTGCATTATTGAGCATGGGGAACGCACGTGCCTCCGTGTAAAGTTAAAAGGTAAAAACATACAACATGCTCCCAGCAGAGGACAAACGCAGGCGCTGCTCTGAATTATTCATCCGGGGTAATCAAATAGAGGATTTGCCTAGCCGTCAAGGGAGGGCAGTTTGTATTTTTTTGCATTTATTAGACTGACGTGTCTCATTTGAATGTTGATGTTAAAAATCCTCAGGTTTGCTTTTTTTTTTATCGTCGATGCATTGAACGTTGCAGTTCACCTTTCCCAATAACCTGCAAGTTGACTTTCTTAGACAGCTTGCGAAAGGCTTTTGCTGCCTGTATGCGCTCTGGTGCCTAGTCATGCCTGCCACATGACCATGGAAACGTCTGCAGAAGCAGACAGCACTGGCTCTTCAGCTTTGAAACAGATGAGCACTGAACCCTAGAGTCGGATACGACTGGCTTTCGAGCAAGGGAAACCTTTACCTTTATGCAGAGAAGCCTCCAGCTGACTGTATATAGCCTTGGGAAAATTTATGGCAGACAAGAAGCCACAATAGATAAAGGGGGTGTTAGGAGACTGGCAGGTTGGCGCTGGTATGGCAGGTATTTGAGGGGTTGGTATGGTTAGCTTTGCCCATGCCAGTGAACTGGTGTTTAACAAAGAATATTGGTGCATAATGCTGAAATGGAAATGTGATAGGAGATATATAGTAGAAATCAGATCTGCTTCCATGCTTATTGCTTTTTGTAAACAAGTAAAAAGACATTCCTTTTCCAACTGGCTTTCCCCCTCCTAAGCAAATTGATTATACAGCTGCAGCATCCCATTTAATTAATGAATTTAATTATTGGTCTGATTTGTTATTTCATTTGGTGAGTTAGATTTATATTGTAAATATTGTAAGGTTTTTCATTTTCTTGGGTGCCATCTGGGTAGGTATTTTACTGTCATTATATTATTCTACTTTGGATAGTGTTGATTGATGTCAATGTTTCTAGGTCTTTTGTTCACTTACTCCGAGTGGCATTTGCACCAATTGGGGCAGAATAAAACATGAATGAATGAATGAATGAATGAATGAATGATGTTGGGCAGAAAGGGGTCTAAATGGAATAAGATGAAATTGTGTCCTTTGTGTGCAAATCTAGATCCGGCTCACCCAGGAATTTGGCCACCATGTACCTGATGAGGGTTTTCAGCCCTACGGTAATAACCTGGCTCTATGGAAAGCAATAAAATAATAATTGGATTTTGTTAAACACCCCTATATGGTTCAAAACCCTTTTCTGGACATCCAATGAACCCCTTAGAAAGCTTGGGAAATTACTTTCTCCACTGTAGCTCTCATCAAGAAATCCTGGGAGCTGTAGTTCTTAAAAGTAACTTTTCCAAATAGTTTTCTTAGTCTGCTGTAGGGGAAAGTGGACTATCTTGCTAAACTGACCATGGGTACCTCTTGTCAATCCTTTGAAAACTGGAAATCCTGCACCAGGAAAAGCAGGATCCTCTAATCCAGGGGTACCCAAACTATGACCTGTGGGCTGGATCTGGCTCACGGGCCGTAGTTTGGGCACCCCTGGTTTAAGCAGAGAAAACGACAGCTTAAAATCTATCTCCTCCTGTTGCAAAACAGATTGCAAGGTGTGTTTTACTTCCGGTGGGAGGAACCATGTGACCGGCCCACTGAACCACATGACCAGCCTGCGGCCCGGAAAGTTTGGGCACCCCTGCCTAATCACATGTAGCAATTGTATAAGTAAAAGCCAATTAGCATACAATCAATCGGCCTAATTTGTTCTGCAGGGAAGGTCCAAGGCTCACTGCATATCCTGCTGCCTCCTAGTTCCGCAAACATTACAGAGTCTCCATAAGGACTAGAAACTTGTTTCTTTCTGGGAACAAAACCATGCATTAAATAAAGCACTTCTCTCGTGCTGGGATTAGGATGGACAGTGGTTACCTCGTTGGACTGTGCATGCTAATAGCCCAGGCATGCTCACACTGATTCTTGGCTTATTCTGGGATGTGGTGTGTGTGTGTGTGTGTGTGTGTGTGTGTGTGTGTGTGTGTGTGTGTGTGTGTGTGTTGTCTGGTGTGGCAAAAGCCTTGGTTCTATTTTTAGTTGCACAGAGGTTATGAAACCTTAGAGCTAGCTGGACATTAAGAAATGGAATGTTTTCAAGGAGGCAGGAATCCCAGTTCTCCGTTCCTGAAATAAGACTGCCGACGAGGGTTAACCCTTCCTTAAGTCCTCTCCTGTGCAAAAGGAACTTCTCTTCCTCCAAAGCATTTGCTTCCTACAACAACCTACGCCAGAAAACTCAGGGTGTGGTAAGGGTGTGGAAGAAATGAAAGCATTGCTCTGAAATTCCCTCGTTCCTTTCTCTCTCTCCCCCCCCCCCTGTATTGTTTGAAGCATTGTGGAGTAGTTTAAAACAGGGGTGCCCAAACTACAGCCCAGGGGCCAGATCCGGCCCCTGACGCCAATTCATCCGGCCCACGAAGCCCTTGTCACTCCTGGAAGCGGAAGGAAAACGCGCCCATATGCATTGGTGTCAGGGGCTGGATCTGGCCTGTAGGCCATAGTGACCAGCTCCCAGAACCATGTGACTGGCCCGCGGGCCGAAAAGTTTGGGAAGGAAGATGTAAAGTTGTCCTCTGTTTGTGTCGTTGCCGAGGAGGTGATCCAGGATACATTCTTGGCTGGGGAAAAAAATATTTTAGATTCCTGAATACCAGTGTCAGATTGCTAGGCAACCAGGCAAGATTTCCCCCCTCTTTCTGTTTAGAGGTAGCTGTGTAATTAGGGATACCTCGCTGTGACGAACTTCCTTTGAAATTAAGGCTTGAAAGCAGCTCGCCCTCTGCTCACCTCGGGTGATTCAGCACAGCCTTGGGGCGAGGAAAGAGATTGCCAGGACGGAAGGGCCAATGAAATTTTATAGACTTGTCCCAAGTTTGGTGTCTTAATATATGTATATATATAAAATATATATGTATATATATTAAATATATATATGGGGCTTCCAACATCTGCCCTGCTACGGAGCGCCCTTAGGGACATGTCAAGCCAAGCGGAGTGGACAAGGATTGTGGCGATGGTGACGGAAGCAATGGCTGGACAATTTTGGTGCTGTGGACTGGATGATTTGGTCCTGCCTCATCCTGCCAGCCGGATTCGGCCCACAGGTCATAGGTTGAGGACCCCTGTCCTAATCTCTGTCAATTTATCCTCCCCTCTTCCTTTAAACCTCATTTGCTGTTATTTAGGGCCATGTGAGCTGAAAATAGCTTCTCCATCAAATGAGAAGGGAGGATTCACTTGAGAAAGCCTTGATGCTGGGAAAGGTGGAGGGCAAAAGAAGAAGGGGGCAGCCAAAGATGAGATGGCTAGATGGTATTGTAGATGCCATTGGCACAGAGCTTGGCGGGTTGAGGAGGATGGTGGAGGACAGGGGGGCCAGGCGGGCAATGGTCCATAGGGTCGCAAAGGGTCAGAATCGACTGTGCAACTGAACAACAACATAGGTGGGTGTTTGCAGTGAAAAGTTTCTTCGTGTGTGTGTGTGTGTGTGTGTGTGTGTGTGTGTGTGTGCAGGTTTCGGCTTACAGTCCTCCCTGTAATACCATCAAGAAGGCATTAATTAAAAAAAATGTTCACTTTTTGGAAAACCTTTTAATAAACTTAAACTTTTCATCAAATTGTCATCTTTTTGGAAGAAGGGTTGGATGTGGCTGAAGACAGTTGCCTGAGTTGGAAGGCTGCATGTTAGTAATGCTACTACCTGGTCTGTTTGTTTGTTTAATCACATTTTTACTGCCCCCTCGGGGCGGCTTACGCATACAAAAACACCACAGATAAGAACTCTACCAAACAATAGGATAAAAAAAATGTTAAAATATTCAATTGTTAAAATTTGAAAATTTAAAAATGCCCTCCCCAGTGCCACATCCTCAAATTTCCGAAACTAACACTAAAAGCTGGAAGGCACGGGTAGCACTCAGATGAGCCAGTCTGGAGTGGCTGTCTCCCCAGTCGCCCTGCACACCCGATGCGCCAGCCAGGTTTTGAGGTGTTTTCATGGAAGGGTAAAACCTCTGGCTGGAGACGGAGCTCAGTCGGCAGGAGGTTCCACAGGGCCGGAGCAGACACAGAGAAGGCTCTCCTTGTGCTAGAGAGGCCTGACTTTCTAGCGCATGGGACAATCGGAGAGCCCCTCCGGTCTGCTCCAGTGGGAGTTGCGAGCCAGGAATGAGAAAACCTAGAAGAGATTTTCCTATCCCTAAGGGGTCATTCCACGCACCTTAGGGTCAATTCTATTTGGGACTGGGGTGGCTCAAATGGTTAAGATGCTGGACTTGCTGACTGGAAGGTCGATTCCCGAGTGCTGCATGAGAGAGTAAGATCCTGTCTTCTGTCCCAGCTCCTGCCAACCTAGCACCGGGGGGGGGGGGGGGGGGGGAAGGAATTGCAAGTAGATAAATAGGCACCACTTCGGTGGGAAGGTAACAGCGTTCCGTGCGCTCTGGTGTCTAGTCATGCCTGCCACATGACCACAGTACCTTTATATCTTGCAGGAACCATTGTTTTTCGTTTGGCCTTTTTTGGATGCCACATGACCACGGAAACGTCTGCAGAAGCAGACAGCGCTGGCTCTTCGGCTTTGAAACAAAGATGAGCACTGCACCCTAGAGTCGGATACGACTGGCTTTTGAGCAAGGGAAACCTTTACCTTACACACGCACGTGCGCGTGCGCACACACAAAGTGCCTTTCCTCCGTGCCATTACCCCCACCGCTCTTTTGAAATCTTTTATGTTCAAATAAGAGTGGAATGCACATCTGGGCTAGATATTTTGTTAGGAAAGTATTCCCAAGGGTTGTAAAGAGCTAGACCGACCGTGCCAGAAAGGAATTCCTGCGGGTTTGATCTGCTCCATTGTGTACTTTTGCCTTTTTAGAAAGAAAGAAAAAAGAGAGAGAGAGATGTAAGAAAGAAAGAAAATGAGATGAGTAGGAAGTGGGAGGCCAGAACAAAATGTCTCTTTTGGCAACTTTAAGAAGAGAAGAGGAAGGAATTTGCAATTTTATTTCAAGTCCGCCTCCCTGCAGGCTCAAACCTCCTCTAATGTTTCTGACCCGTGTTTTCCATGCTTAACCTTATGTTGTGGTTGCGGCTGTGGATCAAAGCCGAAGGCAAACCTCACACCCAAAATGGTTTCAGTTTGAGGATGCAAACAAATAAGGCCTACTTGCCCTACCAGAAGGTAACTAAGTTCCTGCCCTCCCCCACCTTTTCTTTCTTTCTTTTTAAATTCACAAACTGCTGCGATTCACTTTGGCTTCATTGCTTCAGGCCCAATTGGAGCCCTTGTATCGTATGGCAGGGGTGGCCAAACTACGGCCCACAGTGCCAAATAATTTGGCCCATGCCACTCCCGGAAGCAGGACGGAAATGAGCTCCTGTCTTCATCCCAGCTCCTGCCAACCTAGCAGTTGGAAAGCAAGAAATTGCAAGTAGATAAATAGGGACCACTTCGGTGGGAAGGTAACAGCGCTCCGTGCGCTCCGGTGTCTAGTCATGCCTGCCACATGACCACGGAAACGTCTGCAGAAGCAGACAGCGCTGGCTCTTCGGCTTAGAAACAGAGATGAGCACTGCACCCTAGAGTCGGATACGACTGGCTTTCGAGCAAGGGAAACCTTTACCTTTTACTCCCGGAAGCAGAAGTAAAATGCGCCTGTTCGTGCACAAAACACTGCTGTAAATGCACCTGTGCATGTGTTTTACTTCCACTTCAGGTGGGAGGAACCACGTGGCCGGCCCACAGCGTGAATAGTTTGGGAACCCCTGTCTTATGTGATGGAAGAAGCACTGGGGTACACAGAAAGAGTGGGACTGGGGTGGCTTAGTGGTTAAGACACTGACCTTGATGACTGGAGGGTCGGCAGATCAGCAGTTCAAGACCTGAGTGCTGCACGGCAGAGTGAGTCTCTGTGTCCCAGTTCCTGCCGGCCTAGCAGTTCAAAAGCAAGAAATTGCAAGCCGATAAATAGGGACCACTTTGGTGGGAAGGTAAACAGTGTTTCGTGCGCTCCGGTGTCTAGCCATGCCTGCCACATTGTCCACAGAAATATCTGCGTTTGCAGGCTCTTTGGCTATGAACGGAGATGATCACCGAATCCTAGAGTTGGATATGACTGGCTTTCAAGCAAGGGCATTCTTTACCTTTACTCCATGTTTTTGGTGCTCACAGGTGGAGATGTTGCTTTCTCTGGGCCAGCGTTCCTATTTGGTTCTTCTGGTTTGCCTCTGAAGCGATTCGTCAGACTACTTGCATGCAAAAGAATAGATAAATGAAGAGCTGGATCCTGATTTAGTCGTAACTGACTTAAGCCCTGTGGATTTCAGTGGATTGATCCTTAAGTATGATTAAAATGCAGCTGCTCAGGGCTGGCCTTCCCAGTATTGTACATGCTGTACATGCTCTATGTATTTGCCACGCTGGTCTGGATTTGTATAGCAGTTTGCCAGGAAAATCCAAAGCCGCGAACATGTTACTTCAGCCACCCTTAAAACCCTATAAGGTTCTCCAGATTGATGCTTTGTTTCCCAAACTTTGGTGTTTTGGATTTCAATTCCCAGAAGCCTCAGTCAGTTCCCCAAAGCAATGATCAGCCAATGTACTGGGAGTTGGAGTCCCCCTGTGGGGCATGGGCCCCACATTGGGAAACGCTGTGAGACATAAAGTCACGGCTGCAAAATAAATAGTTTTCCTTACATCACAGGCAACAGATCTGGTATTGTTCAGATGTTCCTAGACTACAATACCCATAGTCCCTTGCAATTTATTGTACTTACTGGAGTTGATGGGAGTTGAGGATCCCGTTTCTCCACCCCAGCTTTAGATGCATGCATGGTTGAAGTGAAGAAAGTACCCCAGCTATTCTAAGCTTCAAACCAAGAGGAGGGGATCCTTGTTTCAGTAGATCTTTTGGACTACAAATTCTATCATCCTGTACTTTTGTCCATACTACATGGGTCGGAGGGGGGTGGCAACCCATAAAACCACTGATGGGCCTTTGCTACCCCCTGTCTTCAATTTTACAGGTGCCAAGGTGTGGATACTGACAAGCCTTTTGTGCTATTGCCAGGAATGTGTTAAATAATGTTCAGAAGCATTTTTAGGACTACAGTGTAATCTGGAAAGTGGTGGTGGGTTTTGGGAAGTGTAGTTCAAGAAAGGGTGATGCTACCAAGTTAAGGGGGGGAAGAAACCCATTTGCACTCTCACACACATGCGTGCATGCACACACATTACTTTCACATAATGTGTGAAGCTGCCCTTTGGAGATTTTACCTGGGCACCGTTCCAGTTGAAGTTATCAAAACCAAGTGATTGGGGAATAAGATGATGGAGGACGGATGTGCTTAGGGAAGAAGTGGTGGAAGAAGAAGAAGAAAATTACACTAAAAGCTTTCTACCATTAATTACAGATAGGACATGTTGCTCAGATCCCATGCGCTGCATCAAGATTGCCATAAAGTGGAATTTCCTCTTAAGGGCTGTCCTTAAAACAGTTCCCCTGTGTCTGGCTGTTGCTAGAAGCAGCATTTGAAACTGCTGACCTTCCGCCTCCCGAGCTTTCCCTTGCTCAAAAGCCAGACGTATCCAACTCTAGGGTTCAGTGCTCATCTCTGTTTCAAAGCTGAAGAGCCAGCGCGGTCTGCTTCTGCAGACATTTCCATGGTCATGTGGCAGGCATGACTAGACACCGGGACGCTGTTTACCTTCCCACCAAAGTGGTCCCTATTTATCTACTTGCAATTTCTTGCTTTCAAACTGCTAGGTTGGCAGGCACTGGGACAAAGCACTGGGCGCTCATTCCATCCTGCAGTACTCGGGAATCGAACTGCTGACCTTCCGCCTCCCAGTCAGCGTCTTAGCCACTTGAACCACTGCAGTCCTTGAATTACACCTCTCAAATATCCGAAGGAATTAATAAAAAGTGCACCTGGCCATGTGCAGAGTGCGTTACTTTCTCTGTGTCTCAGATCCGGATTAGTGGGCATGCTAATCCGGCTTTCCTGCCCCCCTTTGAATGAACTGTTTGCGCAGCGTCGAAAACATTGCTGGGCTCTAGTCATCTGTAGCAAAAGTGTTTGAACAGATGGAGGCTTCATCTGTTGCACAGACAATAGCTTTGTCACTACCTGTATGCTTCAGAGGGCACCAATGGTGAATTTCCCACCAACGTCCTTGCCCGTGGGTGCCTATGTGCTTGCACCGCTTTCCATGTAATATTTTTTGAGGGTGGGCGGGTGTCTTCATTGGAGATGTATTTGGCATACTTCAGCATTCAAGTTGACCTTCATGCAAGGAAGGTTTGCCATCTTCCTTTAACCTCACTTTATTGTAAAGGGGCTGCAGTGGCTTAGTGGTTAAGACACTGAACTTGACCACTGGAAGGTTAGCAGGCCAGCAGTTCGAGACACGCTTGTTGCATGATGAGTGTTGCATGACGGAGTGAGCTACCGTCTGTCCAAGCTCCTGCCAACCTAGCCGCTTGAAAGCAAGAAATTGCAAGTAAATAAATAGAGACTACTTTGGTGGGAAAAGTAACAGTGTTCTGTGTGCTACGGTCCCTAATCTTGCCTGCCACATGACCATGGTAATGTCTGCAGATGCAGATAGCACTGACTCTTTGGTTTCATACCCTGGAGTCAGACATGACTAACTTTCAAGCAAGGGCAAAATTTACCTTTACTTTTGCAAGAGAAGAAAATCACCCGTGATTTTTCCACATTTGTCTGCCTAATTCTCTTTTTAATGCTCCACCATTAGATTTACCCAATTTTCACAGCCAATTTCACAAGGAAGAAAGTCCCAGAAAGGTTGAGCATTTAGACCTTTATTTTATGTCACAAGAACTCGTGCATTTCTAGAGCTGGAAACCCATGCTCCACCCACACCATGGTTGGCTTGCATGCTTTTCCAAATTGCAGGCTCAGGTTGTGTGTGTGTTTGTGAGTATACGTGCTAAGAGTACAGTAGATGCATTCATGTGCCAGAGAGGAGATGGTACCCTTTATGGAGAAACAGAACATAAAACTTTGGTTAAAACAAAACCCAGAGTGGCATAGAAGACACAAGTCTTTGGAAGTCATGAGTTACAACAAATGGATTTATCTGTATTAATTGCTTGGGCATGCTAAACAAATCCTTAATTAAGTTTATATTTCGAAAGCAATGTATCCATTGGTAACAAAGTTGCATCATTGGTTCTTCGTGGTCTCTGTGAATTCACACACATGAGTTTCATGCATGTCTGTCTGTCTACCTACTTTTACATCCCATCCTTTTAATGCAAGCACTACTATATATATAAGATAAGAATAAAAGCATCCAATAATAACCAATAATAGTCCAAAGAGACAATGTCAAAACAACATGTCAAAAAGAAGGCAAGACTCATTGTAAAAGAAAGTAGTGCCGGGAAGAGTGGAAGATGGTAGGGAAAGAGGAAACACGAGGTGGATTGACTCAATAAAGGAAGCCACGACCTTTATTTTGCAATACCTAAGCAGGGCTGTTGATGTGCTGAAACCCCTTGGAGGTCATGGCTGGAAGTAAGATGATTTGTTGGCCCGTGGCAGCAAAAATATAATGAGTAACCAGAACAAACTGCTTTCTATAAATAACTTTTCAAGTCCTATACGGAAAGATACAAAGAAAGGAATGAGGAAGTCTCACTTTTCCCCAGTCTTTGGGTTTTGGATTTCAATTCCCAGAAGCCTAAGTCAATTCCCCAAAGCACTGATCAGCCAATGTACCGGTAATGACTTAGACTTCTGGCAATTGAAGTCCACCAGTGTTTCGTGGAACATAGTTTGGGAAATGCTGCTAGTCTACAATCTTGCAAAACTGGTGGCTTTTGATGAAGACAGTGTCAGATGACTCTTCTGTGTGTATGTGTACTTGTGCTTGCACGTGCAAGAGCAGTTGCGTGTTAGGTGCGCTGTCTACTTCCGCTTGCAAGAGCCACAGATGGCCTGCATCCAAGCGCTGGAACCAGGTGTCTAATAAAACACGTGCCAGAAACGGCGGGGAGGAGTCTGTACAGTTCTGGAATGGGGCCCAAAAAAATTGAAATAAATAACTCTGCCAGGAGCAAATGAATCGGATGGGTAATTCCTTGAGTGCAAAAGCCTTAAGCTGCTTCTTGGGGAATAAGACCTGCTGGACGGAGTGGGTCTCACTCCAGAGTGAATCCACTTGAGACGGTGCCATGGCTACTGTAGCATTTGGTAGATCAGGCATTGCTCCCGCAAAAATCTCCTTTTCCGAAACTTTGCATTGCTATACCTCTGCGATGGCAAACCTTGTCACTCCAGATGTTCTTGGACTTCAATTCCCAGAAGCCCAAGCCCCGGCGAATCCACACAGATGGGTTTACTGCGATTCATCCGGCCCGCGCCGCCCTCGTCGCTCCTGGAAGTGGAAGTAAAACGCTCCCATACGGAGGAAGGGTTAACCCGGAAGAGTCTTAACCGCACGGGCGTGTTTTACTTCCGCTTTCGGGAGCAACGAGGGCGGCGTGGGCCGGATGAATCGCAGTAAACCCATCTGTGTGGATACACGGGGGCTTGGGCTTCTGGGAATTGAAGTCCAAGAACATCTGGAGTGCCAAGGTTCACCATCATGGCTATACCTGATGTTTTTCATTTCCCCATACTTTAAGAATATCCAGCCCAACTTCTCCTGACCGATGGGTCCATGATTCTCAGCCAGCCCTGAAAATCAACGTTTTGGGTACCAGTTGTCATCCCAGAGGTTCGTCCCTATCCTTTGTAGCAGTAGAATGATGGTGAATGTAGGTTCTTCTTCCTGGTCACCTGTGGATGCATACAAATGGGTTAAATCTTGCACATTGCATAGGATTTAACCCATTTGTGTGCATTCACAGGTGAACGCGAAGAAATGTTACAGTTGCAGGTAAGCAACCTGTCCATTCAGGTAAGCAACCTGTGCGCGGAAGAACTGTGGCTGAAGGTTGAAGCCTCACCACCATGGCATGGATTTCTATGTGCTTTCTCTCATGGAGCGCATGAGTTCCTAGTGGCGTGGAGGATAGGGAAGTGGCCCAAAACTGGTGCAAACTTAGAAGTGAGATGCAAAGCTTTAAAAAGCAAGAGGGAAACTGTTCTTGTAGGAAAATCCTCCTTCCACAAAATCAGCTGATGGAGGGTTGACTAGGAGTAGCCAAACTACAACAGGACTGTGTCTGCTTCTGGTGAATATTTAACTTTTTTGCCAAGCCAAAGGTGGCCTTTGGTAAAGCAGGCTGGCCGTCTGTTTAATCATTTAAAGGCAAGCATGCAGCCAGCAGATGCCTTGGGCTCGTGCACGCTTTCTGGAAGGTAATAATAATTTTTGTGTCAGAAATTATTCTGTGTCGAAAGGATTTTTCCTAGAGAAACTCTGCTCAGGGGATGCCTGAATGAGGCGCCTTTCATGTCCCCAAGATCTTTTCTCACCCAAGTGGTCCCTATTGAGCTACTTGCAATTTCTTGCTTTTGAACTGCTCGGTTGGCAGGAGCTGGGACAGAGACGGGCGCTCAAACCGTCATGCGGTACCCGGGTCTCAAACTGCTGACTTGCTTGCCTTCCAGCTAACAAGGCAAACTTTTAAACCACTGAACCACCATAGCCCCAGAAAGGCATCGTGTCCATATTTTGACTGGTTTTTCTGTGAGGCTTGAAATCAGCCCCAGCAGGAGTTTTAAAAAATTGGGGTGGCTTCACATAGGTATACAACCTTCTGCGCCACTTAAGAGCATATCTGTCAAGTATCCTGGATTGGCTGGGATTTCCCGTATTTCTCCACTGGTTCCTCCCCTTTCCCGGCGCCGTCCTGTATTTGATGGGCTTTGTGCATGCACAGAGGGGTTCTGCGCATACACAGATGAGTTGTTGCATGCGCAGAGGGGTTCTGCGCATACACAGATGAGTTGTTGCGTGCGCAGGGGGTTCTGCGCATGCGCAGATGAGTTGCGGTCCATGCATCCCCGGCCCGGAGCAGTTCCGTATTTCCAAGAGCCACGCTTGACAGGTATGCTTAAGAGTCCAGGTCATGGAAACCGGATCCTCAAAATCATGCCAACATTAGGGAACAAGAAAGTGCTTTTGGTGCTTTAAAGAATAATGAATGCATCTTTTTTTTTGTAAACGCTCCTGGACCACAGCTTCAGATCCAAGTGGGCGACTGTCCATAAAAGCTTTTGCCAAACTTGTTAGCTCTTTTTAAAAAAAGGGTGCTAAACAATTCTCTGCTGTTTTAGTTGCAACAGACAAACATGAAATCTCACTGGAAATTGAAGAAGATAGATAAGGCAACCTTTTGCCCGTTGCAAAAAGAGCAAAGCAAGGATCATCATCATCTTTGAGGGAGATACTCGGTTCTTGTTCTAGCACTTCTAGCATCCTCCACCGGTGCTATTTGGTCTTCTTGTAATATGTCTTTGATGTTACCTTTCCACCTTCCTCTGGGTCTGCCTCGTGCCCTCAGTCCTTCTCCTTACATACAGGTGAAACTCGGAAAATTAGAATATCGTGCAAATGTTCATTCATTTCACTTAAAAGGTGAAACAAATATATGAGATAGATTCACCACATGCAAAGCGAGAGATGTCATGCCTTAATTCGTTATAATTGTGATGATGATGGCGTACATGAGATTATGGGGTACATGAGATTGGGGGGCTTGCGGTTTTCATAAGCTGTTAACCATAAGCATCGATATTATAACAAAGTCAGGCTTGAACTATCTCGCTTTGCATGTAACGAGCCTATCTCATATTTGTTTCACCTTTTAAGTTGCATTACTGGACTGAATGAACATTTGCACGATGTTCTAATTTCCCGAGTTTCACCTGTATGCCTTGTATGGTTTCGCATCCCAAGGCATTCTCTCCAAGAGTCCCTGTATGTAGTTTAAGATTGGTTTTCTATTCCAGTTCTTTCCCTTAGAATCTAAATTCCTGATTTTATCCCTTCTAGTCACTCCCGCAACCTTGCGCAGACATCTCACTTCCCATTGTGTCTGAAACATAATGGCACTAAATACCTACAGTCTCTTCTCTTCTTCCCCTCTGTTGATATAAGCCAGAGGTGGTGAACCTATGGCACACGTGCCAGAAGTGGCACGCAGAAGCCATCACTGCTATAAGCTAACATCTGCCGTCGGGTTGTGTGTCTGATTGTTCTGCCTTGTCACAATAGCCTCTCTATACGTATCTGTGCCAGCCAGCCCAGGTCCCTTGGTCCCACTGGTGTGTCATTTAGGTTTATGTTGTTCGGCATATGGTGTGGATAAACCGGTGTGTGCAGCCCTGGTTTTGAGTCACTTTGTGAGTCATTGTTGCCTTGCTGTGGCGTCTAGTCGTTGTGTTCATCCAAGCTCGAATAAACAGACAGTAATTTTCGTCTGGGGTCTGCCTGTTTTGATGTATTTGAAGGGGAAAAGAAGGCAAGTCTGTTCCTAGATACGCAAAAACATGTTTCCCTAGGCTAGGAGGAAGGGTGTCTGTCTCGAAAACCGGAGTAATTTCTCACAACATCCACTCTGCAGATGTGCTTTTCTGTCGGTCCTGTTAGATGATGTTTAAAGTCCAGGGCTTGTGCCTTGCTTCTGATCGAGGGTAGCCAGAAGCTTTTGGTACGCTGTGGTTAAGACGCTGAGCTCGATGCCCAAGTGATGCGCAACCGAGTGAACTCCCGGCTTCTCTCCCACCTTCTACCAACCTAGTAGTTCGAAAGCAAGAAATTACAAGTAGATAAATAGGAAAGGTAAGTGTGTTGTGTATTCATTCCAGTGTCTAGTCATGCCTGCCACATGACCACAGAAATGATGCAGATGCAGACAGCACTGGCTCTTTGGCTGTAAGCGGAAAAAGCTCTCTTCCCAGTTAAGACTGGACTTAGTTTCTTAGCATTGTTTTCTGTTCCAGTCACAACCTTTCGTGTGAGATGGCCTTGTGAACCTCAGTGGAGAGCATCAGGGCGCTAAAGTCTAGCCCTGAAACAGTGCATGATTGAAAATGAAACTCAGCTTTACGGGAGGAAATTGACATAAGTCTGGAGTTTGTTTTCCTCGGAACAGTCCTTCAAGGGATGGTGTAAGCCTGTGATGGCGAACCTTGGCACTCCATATGTTCTTGGACTTCAATTCCCAGAAGCCCAAGCATCCTGTGAATCCACACAAATGGGTTTACTGCGATTCATCCGGCCTGTGCTGCCCTCGTTGCTCCCAGAAGCGGAAGTAAAACGCGCCCGGACGGGCGCATTTTACTCTCGCTTCCGGGAGCGACGAGGGCAGCGCAGGCCAGACGGGTGCATTTTACTTCTGCTTCCGGGAGCGACGAGGGCGGCGCAGGCCGGATGAATCGCAGTAAACCCATCCGTGTGGATGCACAGGGTGTTTGGGCTTCTGAGAATTGAAGTCCAAGAACACCTGGAGTGCCAAGGTTCGCCATCACAGGTGTAAGCAATGTAATGCAAGGAGTGTTATATTCTCGAGCACGAGGCCCGCCTGGCAATATTCCAGTGAAATGATCCATGCAAGCACATTCCTTTCCTTGTGAGATTGTGAGCAAAATAAAGTGAACCCCTACCAGGTTTTCCCTGCAGGGGACCAGAAGATGTTGCTTCGAGAGCCAAATAGTGCCCACGGTTCTTGCAAAAAAAGATATTTGCAGAGGCAGGAAGAAGGAACTTCTGTCCTCCTTGAATGTGCGTGTGGAAAAATAGTTGACCCTTGGGAAAGTGTGAGCTCTGTGGCTGGGGGATTCTGGGGTTTGTAGTCCAAAAAAGCCACTGTCCTAAACTTTTGGCCAGAGTCTTGGCCATAGCTGTCAAGTATCCCTTATTGGCCAGGAAAACCCCTTATTTTACCCTCTTCCCTGCCGTCATCCCTTATTAATTAGACTGCAATGCCCATTGCCGCCATTGGAGGGCAGCAAAGGATAAGCATAGCTTCAAGGATCCCTTATTTGCTGGGAAATTTCCCTTATTTCCAAATCCAAAACTTGACAGGTATGCTCTTGGCGGAGTTCTCTGCCCAGTGGCTTCCTTGCCTGGCTTTCTGACTGATTGGGCATAATTTGCATTGGGAACACTGTTTGTAATGGAAATGCAAAGGATGCAAGAGGAAGGTGATAGCTTTCTTTTGGACCGCTAAAACAAAACAGAAGGTTGCAAGCTTTAGAAACCAAAAGATCTCTTCGTCAGGCAGGCATAAAAATATTAATGCAAGGTCATGGCACAGTCTTATTGTGCCAGGCGCTCCTCAGGGATGCATGCTGGACAAAATAATAATAATAATAATCATGGTGTTTTAATGCCCGCGCACAGGAAGCTGGGTGCTAATAATGAGTTCAAGAACCTGTTTGCCAAACTCTCCAAAACTTTAGTTTAGAGCAGGGGTGCCCAAACATTTTGGGCCGTGGGCAGGTCACGTGGTTCAGGGGGCTGTTCACTATGGCCTGGGGGCCAGATCCGGCCCCTGGTGGCAATTCATCTGGCCCACAAAGCCCTCGCGGCTCCTGGAAGTGGAAGTAAAACACGCCCATCCAGGCGCGTTTTACTTCCGCTTCCAGGAGCGCCGAGGGCTTTGTGGGCCAGATGAATTGGCATCATGGGCCGGATTCGGCCCCCAGGCCATAGTTGGGCACCCCTGGTTTAAAGTCTTGTTTCTCTCCTTCCTTTGGACTGTGAAAGGAATTAGGAACGTGGAGCAATCCAGTGTGACCTGCTTGGCTTTAAGTTTCTTTGGCGTCTGTCTTCCAGCGGGGAGCAGTTGTTTATTTTCCTGCTGGCTCAGCTGGACGGAGCAGCAAAGACAGGGTTGGGGAAGAGGGGGGAAACGGTGTGCAAGGCCGTTTTCTCCTGTGTTTCGAGATGGCTGGATGTTCCCGTGCTGCGTTCTTTAATGCGCCTGTGACTTCCCACAAGGGATTCCTCCTTTCGATGCTGTTCTCTCTGCAAAGTGGCTTTGTTAATTAGCACGAGCGAAGGGGGTTCAATTAAAGGCACAGACCTCTCGCCAAGCTGCCGCCATACGTGGAGCGCACGATGTACTCAAATTCTGCTCTGTGCCTTGGCTTGGGGTCAACCCTCCCTTCCTTTTCTTCCCCCTCCGGGCGTTTGCAAGTTCAATATTATGATCGGGAGAGAAGGAAATTCCCTAGGATGCTAAGCCTGTATTTGGATGCGTTGGGATGAGAAGTTTGCACCTGGGGAAAGTGGCCTGCACTCCACGACACCATTGTGCCAAACTCAACGTCTTCAAAGACCTCCTGCGCACTTCAACATTTTCATAAAATGACTTGGACAAGGGAGTGCAATGGATATTTACACCGGACCCTCCCTGGCCGGCCACCAACCTGGAGGGAAGGCCGGACGCCCCCCCCCCACCTCCCCGGCCGAGCCCATGGAACTGAGCATGTTTAGCCTTGAGAAAAGGCTAGACTGATGGTCATAAAAGAGGAAGGGCAGTAACTATTCTTGGTTATCCCAGAGTGTTGGACTCGTAATAAATGGACTCAAACTAAAAGAAGCCTGATATAGGGTGTATATGGGGGGAAATGTCTTAATGGTTAGAGCAGTACGACGGTGGAACCAACTGCCTCGGAAGGTGGAGAGCACTCCAGTGATGTGCAAGAGAGGAATTGCACAACCATATGCCATAGCTGCTTTGATTCGGATTCCTGCATTGAGCAGGGGGTTGGACTATATGACCTCAAAGGCCCCCCTTCCCACTCCATATTTGTATGATTCTAAGCCCAATCTAGGCTTCGGGTCCGGATCTGGCCCCCCGATGCCTATTCATCCAGCCCGCGAAGCCCTCGTCGCTCCCGGAAGCGGAAGTAAAACGCGCCCGTCCGGGCGCGTTTTACTTCCGCTTCCGGGAGCGACGAGGGCTTCGCGGGCTGGATGAATTGGCATTGGGGGCCGGATGTGGCCCCTGGGCTATAGTGACCAGCCCACAGCCCAAAATGTTTGGGCACCCCTGTTCTAAGGTGTTTCCCAGGACTGTTTGAAAGTTGGCACTAAAATCTGTCTCTTCCTTCCTTCCTCACCTCCAGTTATATGAAAGCCTCTTGCTAACAACCGTGATGGCGGTATTAAAAAGGAAATACGATGAATTGGAAGACGACGTCCCCTATTCCTCTTCGTCGTCATGCTCCCCTTTCTCTTCGTCTGCCTCCTCGGCTTCTTCAGGGTGGGAATCGGATGAGGAAAACTCACGAGGAGGAGCTATCAAGCCCAGCTTGGCCTTAAACTCTGACTTCACCCGTAAGTATAGAGTTGTTGTTGTTGTTGTTGTTGTTGTTCAGCTTTATAAACCGCTTTTTCTTCCTAAGTAATCTTGGTTGTTCGCATGGCTACCGATGGGCTTTTTGGATTTCTTCTACTACAAATCCCATACTTCCCCATTCTGGAACCCCTGCCTAACCTTAGGTAAAAAGGTAAAGGTTTCCCTTGCTCGAAAGCCAGTCGTATCCGACTCTAGGGTGCAGTGCTCATCTCTGTTTCAAAGGCGAAGAGCCAGCGCTGTCTGCTTCTGCACATGTTTCCGTGGTCACGTGGCAGGCATGACTAGGCACCGGAGTGCACGGAACACTGTTTATCTTCCCACCGATGTGGGCCCTATATTTGCAATTCCTTGCTTTCAAATTGCTAGGTTGGCAGGAGCTGGGACGAAAACGGGAGCTCATTCCGTCTTGCAGTACTCGGGAATCGAACTGCTGACCTTGAGGACTAGCAACTTTGGAGAAGTCCACAGGGAAGGGTGATGGTCCCCAAGTGGATTAAATCCCACTTGACTCCATCTTGATGGAGGGCAACAGCTTCATAAAGTGACTCGCAGTGCTGGATCAGGGGTATGGGTGTCATGCTGAGATGCGAAAAGCAGATGAAAGGCCACAGCATTATATTCTCAGGACAGTCTTCATAGCTGATCACCATGAGGACCGCCAATATTCGGAATCGGATATGGCAGAAGCAGAAGAACCCAGTGTACTGTTCGAACACAGTAGCACAGGCAGACGTCCTAGGCCCGTGATGGCGAACCTTGGCACTCCAGATGTTCTTGGACTTCAATTCCCAGAAGCCCCTGTGAATGCACATGAATGGGTTTACTGCAATTCATCCGGCCCACGCCACCCTCGCCGCTCCTGGGAGCGGAAGTAAAACGCACCTGTATGGAGGAAGGGTTAACTCGGAAGAGTCTTAACCGTACGTGCACGTTTTACTTCCGCTTCCAGGAGCAACGAGGGCGGCGCGGGCCAGATGAATTGCAGTAAACCCATTCGTGTGGATTCACGGGGGCTTCTGGGTTTGAAGTCCAAGAACATCTGGAGTGCCATGGTTCGCCATCACAGTCCTAGGCTTGTCTTCCTGATTCTTCCATGATGCTGTTTCACTTTGCAAAGGTGACCTGCCTGGCGATGCCTCTGGGCTCGAACCCTTTGTGGAACGTCTGGTGCAACCTGAGAATATAAACCGGGCCGTTAAATGTTCCTTTTAAAAAAAATGTATATTAAAAAGTTATAAATATTCTTGTTGATTTTAATTTGGTGAAATGGGAGAATTTAGGCAGGGAGAGAAAAGTTGGGCAGAGATGAAAGATGCGTTGGACAGGGATCCGTTTGCCTCGGAGAAACCCAAAGGCGTTTATTTACATAAAATTTAATTTACATTCTGCCTTCCGTGCAGATGAACTGCGGAGAATTGCATTTGGCCAGAGCAGATGATCCTTTTGGGAGAACATTTTTCCTTGTTGGTTTAGCGGATAGTGTGTTAGTTTTGAGTGCATTGATCAATTCTTCTGTCTAGAATGCTCCCAAAATGCATGATTACATATTGATGTACTGTCTTCAGGGGCACACATGTACGTGTGTGTGTGTGTGTGTGTGTGTGTGTGTGTGTGTGTGTGTGTGTGTGTGTGTGTGTGTGTGTGTGTGTGTGTGTGTGTGTGTGTGTGTGTGTGTGTGTGTGTGTGTGTGTGTGTGTGTGTGTACACCAGGCACAAGGATGGTCTAACACGGCCTCCGACCCAAACTCCTGAGGAAGACTGGCAGTTGGAGAATGTTGTAAAGGAGGCATCCAAGAAGGGAAGCCTGGTTATAATGGGGGACTTCAATTACCCTCACATAGACTGGGTGAACTGTTGTTCAGCACATGATAAAGAGAGAAAGTTCCTAGATATGCTAAATGAGTGTTCCCTGGGACAGACTGAAGTTTATAAAATCATGCACGGTGAGGACAAAGTAAAGAAGGAAAAACTGTTTTCCCTATCGCACAACATTAGAACTAGGGGACTCTCCATGAAACTTTTGGGTGCTAGTTCTCAAACAAGAGAAAGTATTTTTTCACCCAGAGGATCACTGGTCTATGGAACTCCCTGCCAGAAGAAGTGGTGACAGCTGTCAGTCTTGACAGCTTTAAGAAAGGATTAGACAGGTTCATGGAGGACAAGGGTATCAATGGCTATAATTATGGATACCTAAGGACAACCTCTAGTTCTCAAACAAATAAGATAAAGTACTTTTTCACCCAGAGGATCACTGGTCTATGGAACTCCCTGCCAGAAGAAGTGATGACAGCTGTCAGTCTTGACAGCTTTAAGAAAGGATTAGACAAGTTCATGGAGGACAAGGGTATCAATGGCTATACCGTATTTATTCGAGTATAACGCGCACTCGTGTATAACGCGCACCCCTAATTTTCCATGAAACCTCGGTATAAAATTTTGTTTCACACCACGCATTGAAATTGACATAAGAAACGTTGTTGAACACGTGCGGCCATGACGCTAGACGACAAGTGGGAGGAGGGCCGTGCCGTGCCGTGCTCCGTGCCTACCCTTGCCGGCTCTTGAGTCGCGCGGCGCGGGAGCGCGGGTGGCTGGCGGTAGCGCCTCCCCCAGAGGGTTCCCGTACCGTTCCAGTGGGGCAGCGGCGGGTGGAGCTCCTGGGCGCTAGACGACAATCGGGGAGGAGGGCCGCGGCGTGCTCCGTGCCTACCCGGTGCCGGCTCTTGAGTCGCGCAGCCCCAGGAGCGCGGGTGGCTGGCGTTAGCGCCTCCCCCTTACCGTTCCGGCGGGTGCGTGCGGGTGAGTGGCGGCAGCGGGACCTGGGCGCCTGCCGCCGCCCGGGGAGGAGGGCCGTGGCGTGCTCCGTGCCTACCCGGCGCCGGCTCTTGAGTCGCGCGGCCCGGGAGCGCGGGTGGCTGGCGTTAGCGCCTCCCCCTTACCGTTCCGGCGGGTGCGTGCGGGTGAGTGGCGGCAGCAGGACCTGGGCGCCTGCCGCCGCCCGGGGAGGAGGGCCGTGGCGTGCTCCGTGCCTACCCGGCGCCGGCTCTTGAGTCGCGCGGCCCGAGAGCGCGGGTGGCTGGCGTTAGCGCCTCCCCCCGGTGGGTCGCCTTACCGTTCCGGCGGGTGCGTGCGGGTGAGTGACGGCAGCAGGACCTGGGCGCCTGCCGCCGCCCGGGGAGGAGGGCCGTGGCGTGCTCCGTGCCTACCCGGCGCCGGCTCTTGAGTCGCGCGGCCCGAGAGCGCGGGTGGCTGGCGTTAGCGCCTCCCCCCGGTGGGTCGCCTTACCGTTCCGGCTGGTGCGTGCGGGTGAGTGACGGCAGCGGTTCATGGGGGATACCCGCCGCTCGGGAGGAGGGCCGTGGCGTGCTCCGTGCCTACCCTTGCCGGCTTCTTGAGTCGCGCGGCCCGGGAGCGCGGGTGGCTGGCGGTAGCGCCTCCCCCGGAGTTCAAAGCCACCCCCCGCCTCCCCTTCACCCGCCGCAGCAATAGACACCCGACCCAATTCTAAAAAGGAAGTAAAAGAGGCTCGTTTATAACGCGCACCCAGTCCTCGTGTATAACGCACACCCAAACTTTGATTTCTTTTTTTGGTATAAAATTTTGCGCGTTATACACGAATAAATACGGTAATTATGGATACCTAAGGACAACCTCTAGTTCTCAAACAAATAAAAGAAAGTACTTTTTCACCCAAAGGATCACTGGTCTATGGAACTCCCGGCCAGAAGAAGTGGTGACAGCTGTCAGTCTTGACAGCTTTAAGAAAGGATTAGACAGGTTCATGGAGGACAGGGGTATCAGTGGCTATAATTATGGATACCTAAGGACAACCTCTAGTTCTCAAACAAATAAGAGAAAGTACTTTTTCACCCAAAGGATCACTGGTCTATGGAACTCCCTGCCAGAAGAAGTGGTGACAGCTGCCAGTCTTGACAGCTTTAAGAAAGAATTAGACAAGTTCATTGAAGACAAGGGTATCAATAGCTATAATTATGGATACTAAGGACAACCTCTGGGTTGGAGAGATAGGCAGGATCTCTCTCAATGCCATTTCCAGGGAATCTTAAGCAGGTGAAGGCATCTGCTTGGGAATACCCTGAAGCAAATGGTGAGCCACTGTGTGAGACAGAATGCTGCACTGGATGGGCTGTGGCCTGTTCCAGCAAGGCTGTTCTTATGTTCTTATGTGTTTATATTTAACGGCTGATTGAATAAAAGTTGAATCTTTTTATGGAACAGTGGAGTTTACTCTGCTAAATCTGAATTTTCTAACTGTGTTCAGCTGAGGTCTCTGAAGTTCTACACATGATCTACAGCTCCGTGCTGCAGAAATACCATCTGCTTCTCTCTTTCCCAAGGAAGGGCAATAGTTTTAATCAATAAATCTTGCTCAAGACTTCTGGGAATAGTTTGTTTCTAAGATCCACTGAGCAGCAGACTTTTGCCAACCTGCTGCAGTTTCGAAATGCTGTTGGGAGTTATTGTAATAACAAAGAGTCTTTCTTTTGTGTTGTGTGAGAGTGTGTGTGTGTGAGTGTGTGTGTTCTGGCTTTTGTGCCCTAACAATGAACTTTCTGTGTTCCCTGGCTGAGTTGGAGAAAAGGGGAAAGCATTTTGCAAACAATCCGAGGGATGAGGGATGAAGGAAAAACCCTCTGTATGAGCCTGATGGCAGCAGCCATAACAAAGCATCAACTTAACATTTCCTCTTCCTACTCTCTCCCCAAATGAATATCCATTTAGATGACGAGCAAAAACAGCAGAAATTTCCATCTAATGTCAGACTAGAAGCAGGGGGCTTTTCAGGAGCTGGTGGAAATGAAAACAATATTTCAGAGTGCCCTGATGCACCTGTTTTGCTTCCTTGGTGGGCAGATTTTTTGGTTTGAGGTAGGCTTAGTGGTTAAGACGCCGAACTTGATGCCTGAAAGGTCAGCAGGTCAGCAGTTCGAGACCCGAGTGTTGCACTATGGAGTGAGCGCCTGTCGTCTGTCCCAACTCCTGCCAACCTAGCAGTTCGAAAGCAAGAAATTGCAAGTAGATAGATACCATATATACTCGACAATAAGTCGTCTCATAAGTCAAGGTACCTAATTTGGACCTCTAAAACTAGAAAAATAGATTGAACCTGAGTATAAGTCGGGCGTGGAAAATACAGCAGATGTTAGTGAGTTTCAATAATTAAAATACAGTGGAACTTCATACAACGATTTTAATCCGTACCATGGGGCTCATTGTTGTACGAAACAATTGCTATACAATACATGCATCGTACAGCGATTTTCCCTATGGGATGCATCGCACAATGATTATTATTTTTTTGCTAAGTGGTTTTTCCCATTGAAAAAATTTGTTGTATGGATTTTTTCCCCATAGGGAAAATTATTATGTGGGATGTCATTTCCCCCAAAAAACCTAATTATTATGCGATTTCATTGCTATACAGGGTGATTGTTGTATGAGGTTCCACTGTACGTGAAAATACGG
Organism: Bradypodion ventrale; assembly: GCA_035047345.1. Lineage (NCBI taxonomy): Eukaryota > Metazoa > Chordata > Lepidosauria > Squamata > Chamaeleonidae > Bradypodion > Bradypodion ventrale. Next base: position 131,873,453 of record JAWDJE010000006.1, on the reverse strand, counting down.
TAAAATTAATTAATGAAGACATTTGTGTGGGTATGTTTTTGAGTGTTTACATTGATTGACCCAAGTATAAGTCGAGTCCCATTTTTGGACCTCATTTTTGGGGCTAAGAAACCTGACTTATACTCGAGTATACATGGTAGGCACCAGTTTGGTGGGGTGGTAAACAGCATTCCATGCATTCTAGTGTCTAGTCATGGCTGCCACATATCAATGGAAACATCTGCAGACCCAGACAGCACTGTCTCTTTAGCTATAAACAGAGATGAGCACTGAACCCTAGAGTTGTATACAATTGGCTTTTGAGCAAGGGTGACCTTTATCTTGGCAATATTATTATTATTATTATTATTATTATTATTATTATTATTATTATTATTATTATTATTATTATTATTATTATTATTATTATTATTATTATTATTATTATTTCAACTTAGTCCCCCCCAAAAAAAGACACACCTCTTTTCCACATTGTCTTTACAGTTACACCATAAATGAAGATATGCCCCAACCTCTTTTTTTTTGCAACTCCAACAATTCTTATATTTTGAATCATAATAACTTAACCATACTGTGTGTGTTTTTGTTTAATATTTAAGCAATCCATTTTGATTTTGGAACTCAAGTTGCCCCCTCCCAAAAAATCACAACCAAATCCATGGGAGGGGGGGGTCATATTGAAGGTAAAGGTAAAGGTTTCCCTTGCTCGAAAGCCAGTTGTATCCGACTCTAGGGTGCAGTGCTCATCTCTGTTTCTAAGCTGAAGAGCCAGCGCTGTCTGCTTCTGCAGACATTTCCGTGGTCATGTGGCAGGCATGACTAGACACCGGAGCGCACAGAACGCTGTTACCTTCCCACCGAAGTGGTCCCTATTTATCTACTTGCAATTTCTTGCTTTCGAACTGCTAGGTTGGCAGGAGCTGGGATGAAGACGGGAGCTTAAATTTTTCAAGCGTATCATGCATCCGAGGGTTTCCATCACCAGCATTGCCGATAACTAACTTTTCTGACCCTGACGGAGGAAGGTGAATGCACCTGAAATGCTAAGCTTGCAATCTCAGCCTGTGCAGACCTCTTCTTTGAGGGTTGGAAAAGGGTCACTATAGATGCTGCATTTTTAATCCTCGGCTTGTAGATTCCATCGCAGCTGTTGGAGTTTCTTCCCGGCTCCCGAGAGAGACCCAGGCCTCATTATTTCATACAAGGAAGAGTTGTGCCAATTCCGAGTAAATGGATTCCAGATCGATCTGGCTAAACCAGAACAAACGTGTATCACAGATGCACTTCAATTGCTTTGACCCCTGCGCATCTCTCCGTTTAATGGAATTCTGTAAATTACCATCTTCAGCTAAATGGCCGTAAGCTAAGCATGGAACATTATTCATCCGAGAGGGGAAGCGGCGTTGCGCGCCGAGGAAGTGTTTGTTTCTAACAAATCATTTCGCTCATCTTAGAAAATACCGCACTGGCGGCTGGAGAATCGGCTGGATGTTTTGTGCGTGCGTAATTGAAATAAATAGATCAGAACCGAGGGCTGCATCGACACAAACTCTTTATGTTGTTCATTTGCATCTCATTTGCATAACCCCAGCAGGTGTCAGGCCACAGCTGCTGGGCATGCTGGGTTTTACTTTGTGATTGTTGTTCTGGAATTCTCGCCGCCTGCCCCCCCCCCCCGCCCCCCCAAACGAGGACAATGAGTCTTGAGATGAATGAAATCGGGCATCCAAATGAACGCTTGATGGAGCCTTGTTTCAGAGCGCCCATTAAGTGTCTGAACCTTTAGTGGGCATTCGGCCTTGTTTATTTATGGGCCACATTCGTGGCTGAACTTTTCCATCTGACGAGGTGAATCACAGAATCATAGAATCAGCTATTAATTGGATCTCCCATGTCTTGATCCAGGGCACAAAACGCTGCAACGCATTGCCTCTTGATCTGATATTTACACCCTTTCTGCATGGAGAATTCCTCTTAGAAGAATGAATACCTTCCAAATGAAAGAGCATCTTGGCCCCTTTGGCCATGAATTTGCCTTATCCGTGGTGGAATTTGAAAATGACAACGGAGACCCAGCGGTCTTTGGATTGGGAGGGGGGTCCATATCTAGTTAGCCTGCTTTTTACAAATGCGCCATCATGATCTTGACCCCAACCCAATCCAAAGAACGTTGGGTCTTCCTCTATATACAGGCAGGATGACAAGGGGACCAAACGGTGAATGCAATGCAGAAGGAGAAAACCATTTGAATTGGCAATAGTTAATAAAGTATGTTTAATTCAAATTCAAAGGTAGTCAAACCAAGGTAATAATCCAGTATAACAGATCCAAATTCCTTTCGATAGTGAAATTTTCAAATAATATCTTTTGTCAGGGATCTGTATTATCCACAGTTATTCTTTGGTATCAGACACTGAAAGAATTTACGTAAGAGGTCTGGGACGCGTTTGAATATTACAAGAATAATATCATAAAATCTTTTTTCTGATACCTAAGAATAACTGTGGATAATACAGATCCCTGACGAAAGATATTATTTGAAAATTCCACTATCGAAAGGAATTTGGATCTGTTATACTGGATTATTACCTTGGTTTGACTACATTTGAATTTGGATTAAACAAACTTTATTAACTATTGCCGATTCAAACGGTTTTCTTCTTCTTCCTCTATATACAACAACAAACGGCTCAATTAACAAAAATCGCATAAAAAAAAGGAAATCCATAGAAAATAGTGGCTCGGTTTACGGATTTTTCCCCGGAACGCATTAATTGGTTTTCCGTGCATTCCTACAGGAGACCGTGTTTCGGTTAATGTGTTTTGGTTTTCAATGCATTCCTATGGGAAATTGCATTCAATGCATTCCTATGGGAAATTCGGTTAAAGTAATTTTTGCTGTAAGAAACACATTAATTACATTAGCCGAGGTTCCACTGTGTATTGCCAGCCTATGCCTTCCTCTGCAGGCATGTGACACAGCCTGGCTTAAGTTGCAAACTTGCAACAGGTGGTTATTTTTAAATCCCCATGCGTTTGCCTTCTCTCCACAGAGTATGTATTGCTTCCTGCTGTTTCTTTTTTAAATTCTGCCCCTGTGCCGGATGGGTTTTCCCACCACAGTTTGGTGTTTCGATGTTTGGTTTTTTGACGTTTTAATTGAATGTCGTTAGTTTGCTTTTGGGACACTACCTGTCCAGGGATTATGTACGATCTATGGAAGGGACAACCTTAGATCAGGGTTGGCCAACCTTGGCGCTCCAGGTGTTCTTGGACTTCAACTCCCAGAAGCCCAAGAACAGCTGGAGCGCCAAGGTTGGCCACCCCTGTCTTTCAGAGGATCCAAAAATCTGGTTCCTGGACCCCTTTGTTGGGTTGCAAGGACCCCCAGGTGGGGTTGTGACCAGTTTCAAAGTTGGTTTTTTACACGTGGAAGTGACTCTTGGTCACCCATTATGGATAAACCAAAATATGCTTTTGCTTTTTTTCTCTGCAAATACATATCTGGAGGAGGACATTAGTGTGAATGTGTGGATGGGAACTGGGAAGGGAGAGCCATCCAGTTGTGGGATGTCATCTGCAGTAGCAGAGATGGGGCCATTATATGTGTAAACCAGGGATGGCCAACCTTGACACTCCAAGTGTTCTTGGACTTCAATACCCAGAAGCCCTGATCAGCAGGAGTGCTGATCAGGGCTTCTGGGAATTGAAGTCCAAGAACATCTGTAGCGCCAAAGTTGGTTTAAACCTATGGGGCATGGAGACGGCGGGCATCTCGGCCATGGAGAGGCTGCCAGAAGTGTCTTTCTTGCAGCAAATTTTGCCTCTATAGTTGCCTTCCTTTCTAGCTCTCTCTCTCTCTCTCTCTCTTTTTTTGTGGTCCTGGACACCAAACTGGTTGGGAAAGAAGGGAGTTGTTGTTGAACATATCTGGGATACAAAAGACTGTGAGGCAGGAAGCCTTTCACATTGAGAAGGCGAGACTCTGGGGGGAAACCCCAGTAATGCTGGGTAAGGTTGAAAAGCAGGAAAAGAGGAAGGCCGAATGTGAGAGGGATTGACTCTGGGAGGGAAGCCACGGACTATAACTTGCAGGAGGCTGTGGAAGACTGGAGATTTTGGAAATCTCTTATTCATACGGCCTTCATAAACGAGAGATGACTTGACGCCATGGAACAATAACAACTTCCCTGTGTTCCTTTTGCATATACTCACCTAGCCCTGGAGTTGCGTACGAATCTGTGCTCTGGTTGAACAGTTTAGATTCTTGCCTTTCCCCCCCTTTGCTTGTCACATTTGCAGCGAAAAGAGAGCCCTGGTGGCACACTGGTTAAAAGTGCCAGACGGTTGAGAGTTCGATCCTGACCAGGGCTCAAGGTTGACTCAGCCTTAAGTGCTAGGGGAAGGGGTGGTAAAGAAGTGGTGGTTGCTAATTGTTGACTAGCCTTCCAACATCTCTTCTGCTTGGCTTCTCTGTTTCTTTCCTGCGTTTTATGTGACCCACCTGCTTCCTTTGAAAGTCTTTTTGGGCTGTTTATTTAGGAAGCACCGGATTGCGGTGGAGTAAGGTTAAACATTTACAAATCCGGGCGTTGCAAGCGGGTCCCTTTTAAGATCCACCCGGCGTTTGGGTTGGCCCGGTGTTTACACTGAGATCACCTGCATCAAGATTAACTGCGTTGCAGCTGTTCCCAAATTAGCCCCTGGAGAATAGACGATAGATTTACAATCCCTCCCGGCAGACGGCAAAGGAAAATGTCACCAAGGCAGCTGTTTTGATTGTCTCCCGTCTCTTCACATGCGCGCGCATTTGTGCAGGGCTGCAAACTTCAGCATCAGAACTGTTTGGGCTGTGTGTCTCCTTTTTTAAAAGATAAATATATTTATGTATATATTTCAGCCAGTAGTCCCCCGGCTGACAGCAGACAGATGGCGTGTGCTTAGAGCGGCTGAAGTAGCAGGCGGTGAATATTTCATGTTGCTAGCGGGGTGACATCTTTCCTTGAGAAACATCCCAGCCGATCCTGCTGCCCTTGCGGAGTGAACTTGCAGGGATTGCCTGCGTTGTGTTGTTGTGTTGCACAAGAAGGAAAAACGCTGCTTGAAATGGGAGCCGGCCCAAACCTATAGAAGAAGCTGTGTGGTACGGCCCTGGGATGGGGGTGCAAGTGTGCAGGGACAGGGGACACCTCTGGATATGTGGGGCAGAGGCGCTTCTCGGCGTCAAACCTCAGTCTGATCTGGGGGACTCGGCCGGGAGGGAGTTTAGGATGTGCATTCGAATCTTCCACTGTCTGTTTGGGCCATAGAAATGACTCTATGACTCTGGACTCCGTCACAGAGTTTTTGGAAGGAGGTTAAACAGCCCGAAGTCCTTTTGGAGCCCAAAGCGCAGTAGAAATGCTCAATAGTGGCAATTGTAAAAACTTTTATGAAAATTAATTTATTTTGTTATTTCCGAGAGTCATTTTTGGGACCTCATTCTATAAGTGGGATCCAAACCCACTAACACAGGGATTCTCAACCTGCGGTACATGGGCCGGATGCGGCCTGCAGCACCATTTCATGTGACCCTACCTTCACCACACCAAGAAGTGCCATGTGGTGGAGGAAGGGCAAAATGTCCGTCTGGCCCCCAAAGCTGTCTGAGGGAGTGTGACCCGGCCCCTGGCTTAAAAAGATTGAGAACTCCTGCACTAACACATAGGTGCGAACAGGTGTGGAGGAGGCTGTGCAGTATAGTGGTTGGAGCACAACACTAGTCCAGGTGGGCCCTGATCCATGGATCGGCCAAGACGTTCACAGGATGATTTTGCACCCGTCATTTTCTCCCACTGCTCTCAGCCTGAAACTACCTTGCAGGGTGGTTGTGAGAAAAAAAAAATGGGGAAGGATCTTTGAGAGGGAAAAGAGAGGACAGCTAAGTCTTCCCTGTGGCATTTACATTCCAGTGGTTGAATGTTTCAAGGGTTTTCAAAACAATGTGCCTGCCTAAAGACTTGGGCAAATAAGGTTGTTTGTTGTTTGCTTCTGACACAAGGTTGTGGTTTGTCTCAAGATCAGACTGAACCTTGCTGTTTTCCTTGGTGTAAGGGAGACATAATGCACTGCTTATAATGTGCAAAAAGCAACTATTTTTTTGTTTGACTCTCGCAAACTTTGGAAGATTCACATTTGCAGGCAGGAGCCACAGGCCATGTCGGCCGAGCGATTCGGGAAGGCGTAGCCCCCAACAAGTAACCTCCCCGGGCTGTGCACCAGACTTGCATTTTGCTGGAAAAATAGGGCATGCATAAGAGCAGGTCAGTAGTTCAAGACCTGAGTGCTGCACATACCTGTCAAGTATCCCAGATTGGCCGGGAAAACCCGTATTTTGGTGCACGCTCCTCCCCTTTCCCGGTGCTATCTCGTATTTAGAACGGTGAGGAAAGGGGTTACTGCGCGTGTGTGTGCACAGAACCCATTTGCGCATGCACAAAGGGTTTCTGCGCATGCGCAAAGGGTTTCTGCACATGCGCAAAGGGTTTCTGCGCATGCGCAATGGAGTTTTTCCTGCACATGCGCAACTGGACCGGAACAGTTCCCATATTTTCCAGAGCGGCACTTGACGGGTATGGTGCTGCATGACGGAGCTAGCTCCCACCATTCTGTCCCAGCTCCTGCCAACCTATCTTCGAAATCAAGAAATTGCAAGTAGATAAATAGGTACTGTGTTGGCAGGAAAGGTAACAATGTTCTATGTGCTTTGGTGTCTAGTCACGCCTGCATCATGACCACGGAAACGTCTGCAGACGCTGACAGCACTGACTCCTTAAGACTCGGATACGACTGGCTTTCGAGCAAAGGTGACCTTTACTAACATTTTGCTAGAACTTCAATGGCTGAAGTTCTGAAGATTCTTTGCATTCTCACCACCACCACACATGGCAATTGGGAAATCAAGTTTCTAGCCCTCATGGAGTGCAGAGGAGAATGAAGATGGAACAGTGACGGTGTACTTTCCATAAGTGGGGCTAGTGCCATGTCATCGTGCCATTAAGTACTGCATATGCATCGTGTGATTAGCAGTTTTACCTCCTCCCTGTTTCCCCCTCTTAGCAACTTCCATCCTGAAGAAATGCAAGCGGTTAAAACGAAACAACGTGGAGTTTGACCGGGTCACCGTCTTCTACTTCCCGCGCTGCCAGGGCTTCACCAGCGTGCCTAGCCGCGGAGGCTGCACCCTGGGCATGGTCAGCCAGCACGGCTTCTCCCGGGAGTTCACACTGGCGGAGTTTGCCAAGGAACAGGCGGCAGTTCGGCGGGAGAAGCTCAAGGGGCGGCTGAAAGAGGAGAAACTGGAGGCCTTGAAGTGGAAGGTAAGAGGTTTGGGTGCCCGCGTCACAAGTGTATTGCCAGCTTTTAAAAAAAGACTTACGGCCCGTGGGCTGGATGCGGCCCATGATGCTATTTCATGTGGCCCCCACTCCCTCCGTTGCACCCAGAAGTGCCATGTGTCGTAAATGGCCACCCCCATTGTGCGAGCAGGGCAAAATGGCCGCAAAGTTGTCAGAGAGAGCATGATCTGGCCTCTGGCTTGAAAAGGTTGGGAACCCCTGGATTAAATACTAAAATACGGAAAAGAAGAATGGAGAGCCAGCCTAAGGGATGGGTTAGAGTTCAAAGGCCTAGGTTCAAATCCCCACTTGGGCACAAAGCTCCTTGTTTTATTCATCTTTTAGTTAAAATTCTATTTATTTATTACATTTCATTAAATTTCTATACTGCTCATCTTGGATATTTTCCCATTCTTGGTGGCGTACAACAGTTAAAACCATAAATACACAAACATTAAGAATTATTGATGGTCTCTAAGGGCGGCATAGTCCAAATATATACTTGTGTTGAGGCTCACATTAATGTCCTAATCATCCTATATTAAAAGAACGGAACCTGTTTCTTTAAAGGACCGATAGGCCAGTCAACCCCTCCTATGTTGGGATCTTTGAGAAGAGCCCTACCACAGCTCCTATCGCTTCCGGCCAAAATGGGAATGATGGGAGTTGTGTTCTGATTCGCCTGGCACAGGCCAGGTTGAAGAAGGCTAGGTTGTTACATCCATGTGAGTGTACTATTGATATCTCAGGTTTTGGAGACCCTGCCTTTGGGCCTGCTAGTAGAGTTGACCAGTTTGGTGGACGCCAAGAGTAGGGCTTTTTCTGTGGTGGCCCCACTTCTTTGGGTTTTGGCAAAAGAGAACCTGGTCTGGCCACCCATTCCTGTTGTTCTCCTTTTCTGACAAGATCTTCTGATCTGCTTTTCCCAACACAGCTAACCATGAACGGTACGAAAGAGTCCGAAGAGGCCAACCAGTTGACTGTCGACGACATCTCAGACGACGACGTTGAGGTCAACGGTGCAGAACTGGACGATGGCATCTTCCTCCAGCCCTACCCGGCTAAGAAGCGCCGCACCCTCCTGAAGGCCCTGGGCGTCAAGAAGATCGACAAAGAGGAGAAGCGAGAGCTGCACAGAATCCGCCTCTCTCGCGAAGACTGTGGCTGTGACTGTCAGGAGTTCTGCGACCCGGAAACCTGCAGCTGTAGTTTGGCCGGCATCAAGTGCCAGGTGAGTTGCCTTACCTTTGGAAGATCTTTCTTGGGCAGGGCCGTGGAGCACTACCAAACATGGAGCCTAGAACATCCCTTTGGAAAGGAGTCTTTCACCCATTGCCGTTGGATGTTAAAACTGGATCAAAGGAGGAAGAGATTGACAAGAGATTTTTTGGGGAGCTTGTATCCATACCTGTCAACCTTCCTGGATTGGCCGGGATTTCCCAGTTTTCGGTGCCGATTTGTGCCATTTCCCGCCCCGCGCTGCTGAAACCCTGGAATTTGGCAGCGGGGGAAAGGAGGTACTGCGCAGCCCTTCTGCGCACGTCGCCTTCTATGCATGCGTAGAAGGGTTTTACGCATGCATAGAAGGGGGCTCCACTTGCGTAGAACCCTTCAACGCATGCGTAGAAGGCTACCTGCGCAGAACTGTTCTGCGCAGGTCCCGGATTGGCCAGAGCCACGGTTGACAGGTATGCTTGCATCTGGGGCAGAGGAGGGGGATTCCAACCCAATGGGAGCGCTTCCTCCTTCCCCCAACACACAGTTCACGCAGCACCTCTGCTCAGCAGCTCAATGGGAGCACTTCCCCAGCACAGAGTTTGCCCCGCCCCTCTGTTTGGGCACTTGCTCTCTAAAAGGTTCGCCATCACTGTCCTAGATCATATACATCAGGGTTTTTTTCAGCTAACTGTATCTATCATGGTTTTAAAAAATCTTTAAATCACTCTATATCAGTGGTTCCCAATCATCACACCCCACGGGGAACTTCAATACCCTGAAGCCTCAGTCAGTACATTGGCTGATCAGTGCTTTGAGGAATTGGCTTAGGCTTCTAGGAATTGAAGTCCAAAAACCAAAGGTTGGGAAACACTGATTCTCCTTCGTATAGTTTGTGAATCCACACTCATGGGGTTATGCGCCTGCGCAGAACAGCCGATCGGAGGCTTGAAAAGCTATTGGTCAAAAGTTTTGGCGGTAAGACCGCCCACCGTACCGCCCACCCTGAGGCGCCCGCGCGCCATTTTACCCCAGTTCTCTTCTTTCCGCCGTAGCAGCAGGACGATCGTTGAGAGCTTCCTCAATTTTTTCGGCCTTCTGAGGGAAAGTCTTTTTGGCAAATTTCAACAATTTTTCTCGGTGATTCTGTCCTCCGGGCAGGATCGCCACCCCGGCTCTGTCTCTTCTTTCGAGTGGATTCAGTAGCCAATTTTTCTTCGCATCGATCACCGTCTCCCCCCTCAAGGGGGTGGCGGCTGGTCCGCCCTTCGGGGTACTCGCCTCCAGAAACTTCCACTGGAAGAATTTTTTCGCGGTTCATGGCTGCAGCGTTTAAACAGTGCAGGGCTTGCCTTAAGAAGTTCCCAGCTTCCGACGGACACAGCCTGTGCCTGTTCTGCTTGGGAGAGTCGCACCAGAGCCAGTCTTGCCCGCATTGCAAAAAGTTTACGCGCCTCGCGGTGCAGAACCGAAGCAATCGCCTCAAGGCGCATATGATGGAGCTCGCTCTGGCTCCCGCCGCTCCCGCCTCCACATCCGCCGCTGCCGCCCAGCCGCCGCCGGCTTCTTCCTCCGTGCTTCCGATTAGGAAGAAGAAAAAGAAGGACAGGAACGGCGAGAAGAAGCGCAAGCATGGGTCGGAGAAGATACGGTCGCTTCCTCCCACCCCGCGCACACCCGCCTCTCCCGGGCCTTCGCCGCCGTTCTCGACTGCCCGATGTCCTTCTCCGGGATCCTCCATCTGGGGAGGACGGTCGTCTTCCGGGTCACCTGATAAAGGACGCAGGGCTGGGGCTCCAGCTCGCCCACTTCAGGTGCTCCCCTCTCCTCCTCGGGGAAGAAACCGCTCGCCGAGGCAGGCCTCCGTCTCTCCAAGGCCCAGAACGCCGACGGACGACGCGGTCGTCACCGTTCCGACGACCGTTTCGCCGACACCGACGCCGGCCACCGTTTCGACACCCACCGTTTCGTGGACCACCAACCCGCCGGCTACCGGGGCTCTGCCTCCAGCGGACTCGGACGGATCTCAGATGGCCCTCGTCCGAGAGATGTTCCAGGTCATGGCGTCATTTGCGGCCAAGCTCCAAGCCCCCATGCCTGCGGCCTCTGCGGCTCCGGTTCCGACCACCGCAAGCCCCGGGCATCCCGGCCCTGCCGTGGCCCCACCGACCTCTCGTGGGTCGAGTGCCCGCTCCGCCGGCCCACCCAACCCGTCATGGTGTGGTCCGGACGTCGAGGCGGTGGAATCCCATCCCGCCGGCCCGCCCAGGCCGTACTGGCGCGGTCCCGACGTGGATGAAAGACTGCCTCCCTCGTCTTCCGATGAGTCCAGCGCGTCGTCGGAGGAGGACGAGGGAGACGTCGACGCCGAGCGCACGCCGGAGCAGGCTATCGGCGCAGTGGACCCACCGCGTGGTGAGGACCAATGCTCTCTGACCGCCATGCTCACAAGGCTGGGCACCGCACTCAACCTCAAGGTCGATCAACCGCCATTGGAGGGTGAGGATCAGATGACCGCGAAGCTCGACAGACGTGCTGTGCGGCCAGTCCACATAACCATGCTCCCCTCCATGATGACTTCGGCGAGGGCGACGTGGAAGAAACCTTTGGCGGCCCACTCCGTTTCGTCCAGGCTCGACAGCATGTACCGGGTCCTGGACGAGAACGTCGAGTTCTTGCAGGCTCACCCCCTGCCGAATTCCCTGGTGGTCAAGGCCTTCCAGCATAGGACGGCCACCAGCGGGTTTCCGGTCCCATCGACGCCGGAGGGAAAGAAACTGGACGCGGTGGGGCGTAAGTTCTACGCCACCGGCTCCCTATTCTTCCGTGCCGCCAACTACTCGGCCGCCATGGGCCTGTATCAATCTCACCTCTGGGAGCAGGTGAAGGTTGAGACGGCGAAACTGCCCGCGGATGCCCAAAAGCGGATTGACGCACTGGCCACCGAGGGGGACTTCGTCGCCGAGCAACTGATGCGCACTGCCCGGCATATCAACGATTATGCGGCAAAAGACATGGCCTCCGCAATCTACCTCCGTCGCCATGCTTGGCTTAGGGACACCTCCCTCGATGACGCTATGAAAAAGCTCATCGAGGAGTTTCCCTTCGACGGGCAGGGCCTCTTCGGTCAGGACACCGACAAAGTCCTGAATGAGATGCGCCAGACCAATTCCACGGCGAAGTTCCTGGGGCTCACCACGCCGGCTACTTCCGCCAGGCCGAGGTTCCAGCCCTTCACACGGCGGTTCCAGGGCAATCCGCAGCAGCAGGGACCGACGGAGCAGCCTAGATCCAGCTCCTACAAACAACGGCGGCAGCACAAACCCCGTTACCGACCCTATGGACAGGACAAACGTTCGGGCGCGAGGCCCAAGCCCCGCGTTTGAAGCTGCGACGGCCGAGTCTCTCTCGCTCCACATCCCGTACCTCCCCCTCCGGAACTTCCTCCAGGTATGGTCGGGCATCACGGACGACCAGTGGGTCTTAAAGATCTTGTCCTCTGGCTACGCCATCGAGTTCGTGCGGGTGCCTCGGGTAGGAAGACATCGTCTCACCACCTCGTCCCCCCATTTGGAGGAAGAAATATCAACCCTTCTCTCCAAGGGAGCCATCGAGCGGGTAACACCGTCCGACTGGGACAACGGCTTCTACTCGAGGTACTTCGTGGTCCAGAAGAAGGACGGAGGCCTTCGCCCTATCCTGGATCTGCGCCGCCTGAACAAATGCATCCACACCAGGAAGTTCCGGATGGTGACCTTGCAGACCGTCCTCCCCCTCATCAACAAAGGGGACTGGTTCACAGTCATAGACCTCAAGGATGCCTACTTCCACGTCTCCATCCTCGAGGAACACAGACGATTTCTCCGCTTCCGTATCGACAATTCCGTGTACCAGTACCGGTGCTTACCGTTCGGTCTGGCCACGGCACCGCGGGTCTTCACCAAATGCATGGCTCCGGTGGCTGCATTCCTCCGTCAACGGAGCATCAGGGTCTTCCCGTACATCGACGATTGGTTGATCGTCTCCCCCACCAAATCGTCAGCCATTCGGGACACACAATACACGGTCCACCTCATGGAGAGTCTCGGCCTCAGGATCAACTTCACCAAATCGAAGTTGACTCCCACTCAACGCGTCGAGTACATCGGAGCGGTACTCGACTCGCTTGCTACGAGAGCCTACGCCCCCCAGAAACGCTTACAGGACATTGCGCAGGGGGTGAGCGAACTACGCACCAAACCGTGCATCCGGGCGAAGAGGGCTCAGAGACTTCTAGGCCTGATGGCCTCAACGACGGCAGTGATTCCCCATGCCAAGTTGAAATTCAGGTCCCTGCAATCGTGGCTCCTTCACGAGTTCGACGCACTTCGGGAGAGCCAGTCCAAACGGTTGACCCCATCTCCAGAACTGAGGGACCAACTGCTGTGGTGGTCTACACCACTCAACGTGGCCACGGGAAAGAGTTTCTACCCCCCGCAACCCTCGTTGCAGATACTGACCGACGCGAGCAACCTCGGCTGGGGCGCTGCTTGCGGGACTCTCACGGTCAACGACACCTGGACACCACACGAAACGGTGCACCACATAAATTACTTGGAACTGCTGGCCATCTGGAAGGCCCTGCGTTCCTTCGAGACGCTGCTCACCGGCAAGGCGGTTCAAGTGGCCTCGGACAATACCACGGCGGTGGCGTACCTCAACAAGCAGGGAGGAACACGGTCCACCACCCTCCTGTACCTCGCAGTGCAGTTGTGGGAATGGTGCCTGGAGAGGCACATTTTCCCAATTGGAGTGCACATTCAGGGCACGCTGAATGTTTTGGCAGACCACCTGAGCCGTCTCACCTCGACGACCCACGAATGGGAGCTGGACGACGGGGTGTTCCGGTCGCTTTGCGGGGCATGGGGGACGCCGAGCATCGACCTCTTTGCATCGGAGTCCAACAGGAAACTCAGCAGGTACTGCTCCAGAGCAGGCATCGGACTGAACTCCGAAGGCGATGCCTTCATGAAACGGTGGGATCAGGACTATCTCTATGCCTTCCCTCCGTTTCCTCTGGTCCAGAAAGTACTCACCAGGATGTACCAACACAGAACCAATGCAATTCTGGTGGCGCCGGCATGGCCGCGCCAACCCTGGTTTCCGCTACTGTTGCGCATGTCGTCACAGTATCGCACACTGCCAGAGTCACCGACGCTTCTCCAAATGGAGCACGGCCAGCTGCACCATTCGGACCTGCCCAGCCTCCACCTCACCGCGTGGAGGATAACCCCAGACTGTCCAGGATCCTCGAGCTAGCGCGGCGCCCTTCCACAAGGAGGTCCTACGCTTCCAAATACAGGCGCTTTCGTGCTTTCCTGGCTTCCCAGCACATGCCCCCCCCGCGGGCGGGACTGCAGGACGTTTTAACATACCTCCTCCATTTGGCGGAGTCTGGCCTTAGCATCACCTCCATCCGAGTGCACCTCGCAGCAGTGGTGGCACACTCCCCGGCTGGCTCGCCCGCTGCTGGGGCTTTCCGTGACCAAACGGTGAAGCGCTTCCTCAAGGGACTATGAAACGCTTTCCCCCCGGTCAGAACTCCTACGGCTCAATGGTCACTGTCTACCGTGCTCAACGCGCTCACCAGGACCCCATTCGAGCCCATGGCTACCGCCGATGTTCGCCTCCTCACATGGAAGGCGGCATTCCTAGTGGCTATCACGTCTGCACGACGAGCTGGTGAGCTGGTTGCCCTGCGAGCAGACGCACCTTTTCTCCAGTTCTTCAACGACCGCGTCGTCCTCCAAGCGGACATCACCTTCCTGCCCAAGGTGGTCTCCAAGTTTCACATGGCACAAACTATCTCCTTGCCAACCTTCTTTCAGAACCCCACTAACGCCCAAGAAAGGACTTGGCACACGCTGGATGTGAAACGAGCTTTATTGTTTTACACCAGCAAGACTAGAGAGTTCAGGAAGTCGCAACGCCTCTTTGTGGCCTATGGGGGAAAGTCCAAGGGTGAACCCATCTCTGCTCAAAGGTTCTCCAAATGGATCACCTCTACCATCTACCTGGCCTACGAGTCAGCCTCACTGCCACCTCCACCGCATGTCAGGGCGCATTCCACCAGGGCGGTTGCCACATCCACTGCCTTTCTGGAGGGCACACCGCTTGAGGACATATGTAAGGCTGCCACCTGGTCCAGACCTTCCACATTTGTCCAGCATTACAGGGTGGACACCAGAGCCACTGCGGACGCCAGGCTTGGCCGTGTCGTCCTCACCAGAGGGCTCCGGACTCAACGCCCCTGACGGGTCCACCTAGGGGATCTTCAGCTCATCGTGGGATCATCTCATCCGACTGCCCACCGACCAAGTAAGTGTGAGCTTGCTAATCTCCCATGAGTGTGGATTCACAAACTATACGAAGGAGAAAGTTCGGTTTCACTTACCAGTGATAACTTTCGTTCTTCGAGTATATAGTTTGTGAATACACACTACCCACCCTGCCTCCCCTCTTGAGCTGCACGGATGAGATCAGTTGGTTTATCCTGTGCTTAGCTTAAGTATGGAACTGAGGTAAAATGGCGCGCGGGCGCCTCAGGGTGGGCGGTACGGTGGGCGGTCTTACCGCCAAAACTTTTGACCAATAGCTTTTCAAGCCTCCGATCGGCTGTTCTGCGCAGGCGCATAACCCCATGAGTGTGTATTCACAAACTATATACTCGAAGAATGAAAGTTATCACTGGTAAGTGAAACCGAACTTTTATATGCTCGTAGCACCCATTTTGTATGGAGTTGGGAAATGATGCTAAGCATTTCATTAGACTCTGCACACTTTGATTTGGGGATGCCCTGCTCTGATCCTGATTGTGCCCATGGCTAGAATGTAGTCCCTTTTCGGATGGGTGTTTGTCCCCAGCCTGAAAAGAAATCTTCAGCCCTATTCAGATCAAAAGCTGATGGCTGCTACATGCCCAGTCTTTAAAAAAAAATCAATGATTAATTTTCACATGCTTGCCCAGTTCTTGCAGACTTTGAAGTGACAGTGTGTACATAAGGTGGACCATGGCACTGAATTCTACACAGGCAGTCACTTAATATACTGTATAGTGGAGATGTTGGCTGTGCTTTGTCTGGTGCGGTCTTAGAGAAGAGAAGGAGATTAAAATGTTTTAATGAGATTGGCCAGAAGTGGCTTGGAAATTACAGTAAAAGCAAAATAATTGAGCCAGTTGGTCCCAGAAATTTGTGGGCTTAAATCCTAGTTATGGACAGAAGATTGATTATGTGATCTATGTTAAGTTGTGGAGTGGTAGGGAATTGTTTCAGAAATTAAATAATCAAAAACTTCCTATTTCTGTCCCATGGCTCCCACAGCTCATCATCTGGAAGCTATGGCAGTCACTGGACAAGAGAAGGAAGTCTTACCGTTATGAACTGCCCAGAAAGTGCACTATATATGTAATATTTTCTTGATATGACAGATGTTTGTCTTTCTGCCAACAGATGGATCACACGTCATTTCCTTGCGGTTGCACAAAAGATGGTTGCGGAAACACGGAAGGGAGGATAGAGTTCAACCAAGCGCGTGTGCAAACACACTTTATCCATACCATCATGAAACTAGAACTGGAAAAGAACCAGCAAAGCAATGCAAGGAGCCTTGAACCCGAGCTGCCATTCAGGGACCGTTTCCACCCGTTTGGGTGTCCAATGGGCAAGGCGGCCTTTGAGGAACGGACCGTCCCCCTGATGCCCGCCTTCCAGTTTGCCCCAGATTTGGAAGCCGTGGGTGAGAACAGCTGCAGTAGCGACATGACGGATTCGTCTGTGTCATCCAACCAGAGTGAGGATTCGGAGGAGCCGTATGAAGTGGCCCCATCTGAAAAGTCGCAGTCGGATGTCGATGACGACGGCTTGGCCCGCATCCTCCATTTCAACGACTCCGATGCAGAGGACGACGACAGCCGTGCCACCAGCAGCTGCCAGGACAACTTGAGCTCTTTCCACCCAACTGGCTTCTTCAGCGTGGATGTGGAGAACCAGTGCGCACCAAACGCTAGTGAGAAACTCTGCGCTGGCAGCAGTTTGAGCCACTTGCCAAACATCTCAGGGTGTTTGGATGAGAATGCCAACCAGGAGGCGAGTTGTTTTCTCGATGGACCTTCCCCAGGACCGTTGGGTGAGGAAATCCATTCCGGCATGCCTTTGCCTTCTACTGATCATGGCTCTAAGAGCTACATGGATCTCAGCCTTTCCTCGGACTCTCTGGATTTCTTCCAGTCTTTCTCGGATTATAACCTGGGACCTCTTTACAACTCCTTGAAGGAGTACGAGAACCTGGACAACTTTTCGGCCCTTCAGCTCCAATTGCCAAATTTCCCCAGCTTTCCCCAGTCGGGAGACCAGAGCGCCTGCTTCCTCGAGTCCCTTATTGGGTTGTCAGAATCTGTCCCAGAGACCCCCGCACCTTTTACAGACAATCAACTTCTAGAAGATGCCATAAAGTCGTCGCTCATGGAGACGGTGAAGGTTTAATTGTTTTCCGGAGAAAAGTTTAGAAAGCTCTACTGAAACTGAAAACCTATTGTGAATAAGTAGTCCTTGCAGAAGAAGGGCTGCAGAGTTCTTTCTAAATAACCCTCCCTCTTTTTGGGGGGGTCACGGGGGGGGGGTGCGGGAACGGGACAGCAAACTGCAGCTACAATCAGTTTTCTTACTGCTTGAGCAAATCTTGCTTTTTTAATGGCATTGATGGAGAGAGAACGAAGAAAACAGAAGGTTACATTCACAAATAAAATCCCACACATTTTACCTGCATTTTGTCTGGGAGGGCAGGGAAGACGCGCTAGTGAAGAACGTAAATTCTTTGCATTTAAACATTGTGGGCCATCCGTGGAGCACCTTCCACTGACATTTTCAAATGTTAGCGGACAACTTTTCTCTTAACTACTTTGGGAATTCTATGTATAATTATATTTATGGTGAAAAATGAATTGTTCAAGAGTTCATCTCTTGCATCAATGGGAAAACGTTTACAGAAAAAAAGAGCCCGTACATTATTAGCTACATTGCTTTCCTCCCCACTTCTATTTATTGCAAATTACAATTTTAAATAGCCACCAAAGCTTGAACAGCGCATGGAATCTTATTTAAGTTAGTCGTACCTCAGATGTATTATGTGTACAATCATATTTCCTTTTTGCATAATATATCTGTATTTATTTATTTTGTTACATTTTCATACCTGAGTAGTATTGGGGATTAGCGTGAACCTCAAGCTCAAGTGAGCCTTTGGTACATCAGGCCTTGTGTTGGATGTCCTTTCCCCTCCCTTTTCCATTTTTGATAAAACACAAAGTGATTACTTTCCAGGCAGTCAAATGCCTTTTCTGGGTTGGATTTAGACACCGTTTGAGTTAGAGTGACCCCATTGGAGCCATGGGGTCGCAAATGGTCAGACGTGACTGTACAACTGAACAACAACAATTGGAGCCCATGGGTCCTAACATTGGTCACGACTAACTGAGGTCCCGCTTATGACATTGTCTCATTCTAACCCAATGTCTTTTGCATAAGCCATGTAACCAACACTACAAACTTAAAGTCAGGTTTCACTTTATTGGGATCCTTGTGGATTTTATGGAAGGGGCTTGGGAGATTCTCCTTAGCTTCTTTGCCTGCTCCCTGAGACCATTGGTTACCTTGACCTTAAACCTTCTTCACTTGGTGTTATAGATATAAGCCATGGTGGACTGTTGTGCACAACTTCAGGGTTGTGTTTTCTTTGCACCAACCATCCCATGTGCTATTTTTCTTACAGGAAAAGAGCCTTGATGTTTATAGAGAGATAGTAAGGGAACTGAAGTAGCTGCAGATTCACACTTGACACTCTTTGGATGACAGCCATGACTTAGCAGAGCATTGGAGCCTGAGAAGTTTTGAGTGCCTGGTGTACCAAAAATTACAACAAAGCAAAGAAAGTACATGTTATTCAACTAGGCAGCCCTGTGACTGCAGAGGTCATTTGAAAAGAGTGGCCTGTGTGTTGCTACTATTTAAAGAGGGGGTGATGCCTTTTTTTGTTTTTACAATTTCATTTTTTGAGTTAAGACTGCGTGATGTCCATAATTCCCCTTTGGACAAGTAATAAAACCCTTAATTATTGAGATAGAAAGGACGGGGGGTGGGGAGAAAAAGTGTGAAATATTTAAAGA
This sequence comes from Bradypodion ventrale, assembly GCA_035047345.1. Classification (NCBI taxonomy): domain Eukaryota; kingdom Metazoa; phylum Chordata; class Lepidosauria; order Squamata; family Chamaeleonidae; genus Bradypodion; species Bradypodion ventrale. Next base: position 131,854,661 of record JAWDJE010000006.1, on the reverse strand, counting down.
AGAGACACTAACTTGTGCTGTAAATTATTTTCTAATTTATTAAATTTACTTAAGGATTCCACCATGGTTTCTTTATAAAGTGGATCTCATCTATGATTACGGTTTTAAGCCAGACTGAGACACCAGCCTGAAGCAGGGTATTTATGCAACTCCTGTAAAGAACTAAACTTAAGTAATTAAGAGGAAACTTAAAATATCACAATCTGGATTGTTCTTAACAATTATTTAATTAAAAAAAAAATTTTTTGCTGTTCTTGAACTACTAAAGTACTCCCTAAACCTGAATAATTTGGAAGCCTTGCTTAAAAAGGGTATAGACGGAAGGCTTTAGAAAGATGAGAGAGCAAACTGGGTAAGTCAGCTTCTTTGTGCTATAAAAGTTGTTTTTAAGCATCCTTGCCTGATCCATTTTTGGCAACTCAGTGATTGAGGTCTTATTTAAAAGGAGACCACACTAATAAATTTAATTTATTGGCATGGTCTCCCATCTACTTCTAAAGTAGAGAGTGGACATCTGAGCCTGTAGAGCTAATCTGGCCGGCCTGAGACTTCCTGGAAACACTTTCCCCATGCTTGGTGATAATAATCTTAGCATTTGGAGGTGGGGATTTATCTAGGGGATTGTCAGCCCTTAGATAAGAGAGGAAGACGGAGGGCACCCCTCTTGACTACCCTGGGCTGCCTACGGTTTGGTCTGACACTAACAGGTGGGATGCCATACAACCTGCGTGTTGTAAATTGCCCATCTCTACCTTGGGGACTTAGAGACAGAGGCCATCAATACTTAGACCCAACTGCAAGCAAACAAAATCCCACAATCAGATTTTAAACACGGCCTAAATTTTGTTTTTTAACTAGGACGTAAGTGCCGCTATTTTTGATTTGGGCTTGGTTCATTCAGCATCTGTGCTGAGTCGCTTAAAAAATATATCATAAGATGCCCTTCTTTTTGGTCGCTGTACTTGGACAGTTGTCAAATAATCAGAGCCAACGGGGCAGGTCTCGGCTCCCCTTACATCTCTTACAGAGTTTAGTTCTGTTAGAGCCATGATGGCGAACCTTGGCACTCCAGCTGTTCTTGGACTTCAATTCCCAGAAGCCCAAGTCCCTGTGAGTCCACACAAATGGGTTTTCTGGCACTCCAGCTGTTCTTGGACTTCAATTCCCAGAAGCCTGAGTCCCTGTGAATCCACACGCATGGGTTTACTGCACAACCCATCCATGTGGATTCACAGAGGACCTGGGCTTTTGAGAAATGAGGTCAAAGAACAGCTGGAGTGTCAGGGTTCGCCATCCCTGTGTTAGAGAGACAAACTTTCTAGATTGCAGTAATGAGTCCTGTGTTACGGCCCAACCGGACATCGGTCAGCTGGAGATTTGTCTTTGCTTCTGCATCACGATGTTTGGTTAACCATCCCCATTGGTGTTCTTGCCTCTCTTGAGATTATGCGCCCTTGCACTTTCACCCCTGCTGATCTTCAAAACAGCCAGCCCTGATTCCCAGCCCGGCACCTTTTGGGAAGATTTTGGGCACCCCCCAAATCTAGTCTATGCAAAGCAAGTTTTCAAAGCATACGGAGTACGGAAGCTCTCGCTACAGAACAACTTGGCATCCAGTGCAAAAGGGTAACCCCACTAATAGGCCATTTAAAAAAAAGAGTAAAATAATGTATTTAAATATATGAATATATAACTCAATTATTTTTAATTTAATCGGTAGGATTTTTTTTTTTAAAAAAGGCTTATATTAAATGATTGCGTTGTGACTTCTTTTTGGTACCGAGGCAATCATTTTATTACATTCCTGTGTGTCCCTCATTAGCTGCCTGTATATGTCATTTTGAAATGAATGTTGGGAGATTAAGGGGTTAAAAAATCTCTCCTGCCTTCATGGATTTGTGGTTTTTTCCTCCTCTCTTAATTTATTCACTTTATTCTGTGTTGCGGCCAACCTCCCTCACACCTCAGGGTGCACTGATTGTAAATAGATATCTTATTTCCCCTTTTTCTGTACCTTATATGAAATTTTGCCTGTTCAAGCAGTTTTTCTTTTTTAAAAATAAATAAATCCTTGGGTATTTATTGATACAGTCTGTAATTATCTAATGTATTGATTGAAACACTTTGAGTTTCAACGGCGTTGTGTTTGCTTTTCTCTGTGTATATATTGTGCTTACCTTGCTTAATGGTACAAGTTAAATTGCATTTTGTTTTGACCTCTCTTTTTTTCTTCCGCTTCCATATTCATTGATAGAAAAAAAAAATGGAAAAAGAAAGGGGAAAAAAAGCAATTTTCAGCTCGCAAGCTGCTGTCTTTCATTTTTTTTGTCCAAGCAATATGAAGAAAATTCCATTATGCTTTCAATAATAATAATAATAATAATAAAAACTTTTTTGCTTTGGAATATAACCAAGACTGTGTCTCCTCAATACTGGGGTGGAGAGTAAAGGGAAGGTTAACGAAAACCATATTCATGCCGATGTAAAGGCCTTCCAAGCTATCCCTATGGTTGCTATGGCAAGCAATCACATGTTCAAAAACATCCCTTCCTTATCCCCAAATCCCCCTATGGTGCCAACCTATGTCTGATTTGAGCCTCTGACAGCTGTGTGTGGGCAGCATCATGTGTGTGTGTGTGTGTGAGAGAGAGAGATGCATGGCTAAGGCACAAAGTCAGATAATAATATATATCAATACCCAGTTTAAAAACCTGCTGAATTTGGATGCTATTCTCAGTTAAAACTGGACTTTGTGTGGCCAGGAATAATTTGTTGATCCTAAATATATATGTAGAGGTTGCAAAAAAATGTTTAAAAAGGGAGAGAGCATATGTTCTATCTTAGAAGTCCATCTAGCCTATTGATGGCTAACCTTGACACTCCAGGTGTTCTTGGACTTCAATTCCCAGAAGCCCAAGTCAGCACTCCTGATGATCAGGGCTTCTGGGAAATGAAGTTCAAGAACCCCTGGAGTGCCAAGGTTAGCTACCATGGATCTAGCCCGATATTGAGACCGATGAGTGAGGCTTTCTTCAGGGTTTCAGAATGGGATCTCCCTCCAGATCCACCCTGGAGATGCTTAGGAACAGATCTCCATGCAAGAAGCGCCTCACAGTTTAGGAATGTGGTGTGAGTGTGTAGATGGGGGTGTTTTGGGACAGTCAACCACTGCAAATCCCCAGTGAGTTTCCATGATTTAGTGCAGATTTGAGACATGGCTCTCCTGAGTCCTAGTCTGACTCTATACTGAAGTACTACGGACCAGGCCCGGGATCCTGATGAGGCGTTTGGTTGATATAAAGATGAAACAAGTCATAGATCCCTTTTGGCTCAGGAGGGCTGAGAGCAATACCTTTGGATGCATAGAAAATACAGGGAGCACATAGAAATGCTAGCTTCCCAGTCTCAAGTGAGACCTCAACATTTAAAGCTGAGTCTGCTCTGTGCTGGTTAGGTTCTTCTTCATGGTTTCTGAATCAACATTGATGTGCAGAATCCATCTGTTAGATTTCACAGATGACCACTCGAACAGCAGTTACAGGTCAGCAACCCCGTCCTCCTTCGTGGTCTCTGTGAATCCACACTGATGGTTTTTGAGCATCAGTGTGAATTCACACGACCACAAAGAACAGCAGTTACAGGTAAGCAACCCATCCTTTGTGGTCTCGAAATCCACACTGATGGGTTCTGCGCATCAGTGTGAATTCCCAGATGACCACAAAGAATAAGCAACCCATCCTTTGTGGTCTCTGAATCCACACTGATTGGTTCTGCGCATCTGAATTCACAGATGACCACAAAGAATAAGTAACCCATCCTACTTCGTGGTCTCTGTGAATCCACACTAATGGGTTATACACATCAGTGTGAATTCACATGACCACAAAGAAGAACAGTTGCAAGTAAGCAACCCATCCTACTTCTTTGTGGTCTCTGAATCCACACTGATGGGTTCTGCGCATCAGTATGAACTCACATGACCATAAAGAAGAACAGCAATTACAAGTAAACAACCCGTCCTACTTCTTCGTGGTCTCTGAATCCACACTGATGGGTTCTGCGCATCAGTGTGAATTCACAGATGTGACCCCAAAGGGTTTCAGGTAAGTAACCCATCCTTATATTAGCATCAGCTCACACAAAGCCTGATCCTGTGTGCAGAGCTGCTCACAAGTTCTCTGTTTACACAGTAAAGACGCTGAATACTTGGCAAGTCCACCATACATCATCTTCCTTGAAACGTCTCCTCTTCCTCCATAGCCGCCACTGTCAAAAATCTATTGCAGAGTTTTGTTTTGGCCAAGACATCCATGAGCTTTGGAACGGACCTAAAATAGACTTCCAGGACAGGCAAGGTTGCCAGGGTAGATGTCAGAGATGGCTGGTTCCCAGTAATGAAATTCCACATAAGAGAGGAGTGATGAGATTCGAAGCATTGGAAAACCTCAAGAAAAGGGACTGTGAGCCAAACAAACCGCTTAAGCCCTCTGCAAGTTGCAGACCAGTTCCATGCCCTGTTTTCATAGACGTTGTGTTCCAAAATTCTGGGAGGAATTGAATTTAATGCCACAGGAGCTGCATGGAAGGATATCAGCTAAACTGAGAGAAGAAGAGATTAGCATAAGGAACAGCAGCGTTCTGCAAGTAACTGTGCTCCAAAATTGAATCGCCGCGACAGACGTTCCAGCAAAGTTTAGAGTGTAGCCCACAGATGGGAGGGGAAGGGCAGGCAGAACGTGGCAGAATTGGAAATATAAGGAGAAGGACTAGCTGGGTTGGTAGTGAGTGTGTGGGAATTAGCTTCCATGGGATGTCAGTTCTGAAAAGACCAAGAGCAAATACTTATGTACATGGTACATAATTAATTTCTGAAATGGTTTGCAGTCATTTGGTAGTTTGACAATTAGCATAAACCTGTGCAGAGTCAGTCAACATTGATAAGCCATAAGAACTTAATGCAACCTCCAAGCTGCAAGAACACTTTCGAATCCCCAGCTGTTAAGAGGCAACAGGGAACACCCACACCCACAACCCTGCTGAGTTAGACCTTTGGTCTAAATCAGGGGTAGCAACCTATGGCCCATGGGCCAGATCTGGCCTGTGGTGCCAAATAGTCTGGCCTCCAACTCTAGCTGCCTCCACTGGAATTGGCCATGGTCTCGTTTACCATAGGCTCTTTGGTGAGTTAGCCTTTGCCTTCCAGGAGAGAATTTGGAAGTGTTTAGACTCCTGTTTCCTCGTCGTTTCATACTGAGAAGGCGGGCCGCGTTTCTTGAAAGCAATCCAGTTGCTGAAATTATTTCTGGGTGGCCGATTTTGGAGAACAACAAGCGTTACTGTTAACAAAGCTTTTCTCCCTCCCTCCCTTCAAGTATGAAACTCACTGGCGCCTTTCGGCAATTCACAGAATGCAGCATTCAGGTCTCTGCAGATTGATGGCACGCAGCAAAACAGTCGGTGGCCAGCGGAAGACAGTGTGATCAAGAGTTCAGTCCCAAACTGTGCCAAAAAAAATTAAAAAGAGGAGGGGGAAACACTCCCACCGGCTGAAATTAAACTAGTGCTTTTCCAAGCACAATCTCACAGTCTTAATGGATGCATTTGGATAAGGCAGGGATTCTCAACCTGCGGCCTGTGGGCCAGATGCAGCCCCCGGCACCGTTTCATGTGCCCCCTTTCTCCACCACACCTGGAAGTGCCATGTGGTGGAGGAAGGGCAAAATAGCTGTCCGGCCCCCAAAGCTGTCTGAGGAAGCGTGACCCAGCCCCCGCCTTTAAAAGGTTGAGAACGCCTGGGATAAGGCAATCGGGCCATTTATGCAAGGAGTGTATATGAAGCGTGGTTGCCATATCTGAAGCTGATACCTAAGCTAGGTATTTTGGCAACTTAACCGTAATGATCTAATGGTAAACCAGATTCGGCATATAAAAGCCCCGCCACCTGGTATGGTGCTCAGAATAGGTAACGGGTAAGGCAAAGTTCTTCCTTGCTTGTATCCAACTGTAAGGTGCAGTGCTCATCTCCGTGCTTCCCTTTTTAGTCTGTCCTGTAAAGATGTTCATATGTGTGGGTGGCAGCAGTGCACAAGACACTTTATCCAAATAGTGCAAAACACATGTTAGGGGGTGGAAAGGTGACACGTTTCCTTGCTTTCTCTGACAAGACCTGCGACAGATTTGCCTTATCTTGTTGCATGAGATTGCGAAGGGCTTTGAAAGCTTGTCTTAGTGCTTGTTTCAAAGGATTTTGTCGGCTGTTTCTGTCACCTCAGCAGGCTGATTTGAGATCCCCCGGTGCCTTATTCATACGCATCAGGGGAAGTGTGTTCAAGGCACTTCAAAGGTGAATAAAAAATGCCAAGCACTTTCCTACGAGTGAGAGATTATTACAAAGCCTGGGCTGGCAAAGTAGGTTGGGCTGAAAGACGTTGGGTATGAAGGTATGAAGAAGATCTGTATTTAAGCCTCTTGATGTCTCTGTAGGGCTGCCCTTGTTTTGATGCGCTACTGGGGAGGTTTCTCTCTCTCAAAAGAAGTGGGTATAACGACACCTTGAAAACCTTCCCTAAAACCTCCTATGAAAGTTCTGTCTTTGCCTGGAACTGGCTTTTTGTTGTTGCGATGTATCACGGTCTGATATCAAGGTAACGTGGTGGCATCTCAGTTTGGTCCATGAAACTCTGCCCAGCAAATAGGCTACCTTTGTCGGTTAAATTATTATTGAATTATTGTATTTTTATACTGTTTCTTTAAATATTGTAAGCTGCTTTGGGTCGCCCATTGGGCCGAGAAAAGCGGGGTATAAATAAAACATTATTATTTCTTCTTCTTCTTCCGTGTCCAGATCAAACTTTGGACTGCCAAAATGAATCCACTTTCTTGGCTTTGCCATTGGCCAAAATTAAATCTTCATTGGTGGTAGTAATCTGCAGGGTGCTCTGGAGGGCCCACAAGGAGAGAATAAAAGGTGGCAAACATTGTCCATTGGATCCAATATGCAGTGGCGCAGTCCTCTGAAGATCCCAGTCCCACTTAACCACCGTGGCTGGTGGCTTCCAGAAGACCATGAATTGAACCCTCCTCCCCAACACACACACACACACACACACACACACACACACACACAGTCATCATCATCTCTTCCGACACCACCACACTTTTGGCAGGTTAATGCATCACACACACACACACACACACACACACACACACACACACACACACACACACACACACAGAGTCGTCATCATCTCTTCCGACACCACCACACTTTTGGCAGGTTAATGCATCCATTCCTCCAAGCATTGTCCCTTCTGAACTTCCTCTGAGTCAGCTGCAGCTGGTGATCCTGAGCCCTTCTTAGGATGTGGCGGCGGAGACTCTCGCTGACATCATGGGGGATTTTATAGAACTCTGTCATGACTCTCTGGTCATCTTTTTCTAAATTAAAAGTCTCAAGGGTTTGACTTGTTATTTCATCCCCTTGTTTTCCTGCATCTGATGTGGTCAGGATGACCCCAGAGATAGTTCCTAGCTTGCAAATTCCCCCTTGATGGAAAGGACAGGGCAGGAGTGCAGCCATCCCGGCCAAGTGCTCTTGCACAGATCCTGCTCCGTTCAAACGCATGGCGTAGAAAGCAGCCCCCAGAACTGGGTCTGCTTTAACTAGCTTAAGAGAATAGGGAGAGGGAGAAAACTCAGATTTGGACTTGCCACCTAAAATCCAGTACAGTGTGATCAGAGTTTGCCTTTATTGACGTCTCTAGTGCTCTTGGACCGCGGTGGCTCAAGCGATAAAGACACTGAGCCCAACTGGAAGGACGGAGTTCGATTCCCGAGTACTGCACGATGGAGTGAGCTCCCGTCTTTGTCCCAGCTCCTGCCAACCTAGCCGTTCGAAAGCAGGAAATCGCAAGTGGATAAAATAGGTACCACTTCGGTGGGAAAGGTAACAGCATTCCATGAGTGTTGTTTCATCCCCTTGTTTTCTGCATCTGACAGTGCTGGCTCTTGGGCTTTAAACAGAGATGAGCACTGAACCCTAGAATCAGATACAACTGGCTTTCGAGCAAGGGTGACCTTTACCTTTACCTAGGGACATTTTATTTCATGCGCGTTCACCACCTTTCCAGTATTTTCAATTATTATTGCTTTACTTTATTGCTTGAGATGAAGGCAGCTAATTTTGTGTGTGTCTCTGTCCATGCAATTGGAGCAAAATATAATTTCAATATAATTTGGGCTTAGGGGCGGAGTGATTTCTCAGTTCTCCGTCTAAGGCACACACTCGACATGTGCCAAGCCTCCGCATGTGCAAGCCTTCCCTTGTCCAGGAGGGCCAGCGAGTGGGGGAAAGGCCCATCCAAAAGTGAGTCTCGGGTGGCTGATAAAGCCACCCTGGCTGGGGTTGCCTCACTCTGGACTTCCAGGTGGCCTTCTTCACTTATGCGCCAGAGCATTAGATGGGTCCTCAAGGCCAGGCCTTAACCCTTCTCTACAGCAGTCTTAGATTTCTTTGCTTGGAGTAACCATAGGAACAAGTCCTATTTGCTTGAGCGTTGCCCAGGCGATTTGCTGGCCAGGGCCCAGGGGATCCGTAGCCACGCCCAACTGCCTGGAGCACTGATGGACACAGAGGCCCCGCCCCAAAGAGACCTATGGGCCAATCAGAGAAGCCTAGCTGCCCAGAACACTGAAGGGGAGGGGTTGTGGGCCAGAAGACGACTTAGGCGCCAGAGAGCCAAACTTTGGACCAAGAGACGAGATGCTTCAGTGGCCTCTAGTGGCCACACATGGGAAGGTCATGGTGCTGCAGGAGCTAAGAGGATTCTCAATGTGCATCCTGTGGGCCAGAAACGGCCCATGGCACCATTTCATGTGGGGCCTCCCCATTGCCTCCACTACACCTGGAAGTGGCATGTGGTGGAGGAAGGGCAAAATGGCCATCCAGTCCCCAAAGCCGTCTGAGGGAGCATGACCCAGGGCCTGGCTTTAAAAGGTTGGGAACTCTAAGCGAACCTGCCCAAGAACTGCAAGATATGGAGGTCACAACACCCCAGGCTGAAATGGATTTTACTGTCTATGATTTAGTTTTATTGTTTATGGGTTGTTGCTAATATCTTTTTATATTGCATTATGTTGGATTTGTATTGTATTGAGATTTTATCCCAGAGTAGGAGAACATTGCAAATGGGCAGGATAGGAATTATAAAATTAATGATTGATAAATAAATAATTTTCTTCCCTCCCCAGCCCACCAGGGCCCTGCAGTGAGAGCAAAATCAAAGTGGGGAAGCCCTGTGGACAAAAGTCATACAACTTTGTAGTGCAGATAAATCTTGTGAGTTCCCATCATGCTAACTGGCCATGGTTGTGAGTGTATTGTCCCTTGCTCAACCAGGCTTGTTACCTACTTTATTGAACATCAGAGCAAAACACACTTGTTTAGAGCACAAAATCTGTTGGGGGAAACTGTCCATGTGAAGTCAGTGGTGCAGAAGTTTCTCTCACATCATTTTTGCTGTCTGTTATTCCCATAGTTTTTAAATGGCCTCATAGGCTGCTACGGCCACTTGGACTTTGGCCTAAGGAGCTGTTGGACAGATTGTTCAATGTGTGGAATAATATTAGGGAGGGGGGAGTTCTGTCCCTCCTCTGTCTCTTTGTCTTCGACTGAGACAGCTTAACCTAGTGGTTATAACACTAGGCTTGATGACCAGAAGATCGGCAGGTCAGTCGTCCAAGACCCGCAGAGTGAGCACCCCGTTGTCAGTCCCAGCTCCTGCCAACCCAGCCGTTTGAAAGCAAGAAATTGCATGTAGATAAATAGGTACCGTTTCGGCAGGAAAGGTAACAGCATACCTGTCAAGCGTGGCTCCTGGAAATACGGGAACTGCTCCGGCCTGGGCGCGCATGTACCGCAACAACTCATCTGCACATGCACAGAACCCCTCTGCGCACGCGCAGAGCCCATTTGTGATGGCGGCGCGTGCGCAGTAACCCCTTTCCATGCCGTTCAAATACGGGATGGCGGCGGGAAAGGGGAGGAACGAGTGGAGAAATACAGGAAATCCCGGCCAATCCGGGATACTTGATGGGTAACAGCATTCTGTGCACTTTGGTATCCAGTCATGCCTGTCACATGGCCATGGAAACATCTGCAGACGCAGACGATGCTGGCTATTTAGCTGTAAATGAAGATGAGCACCGTTCCCTAGAGTCGAATATGACTGGCTTTTGAGCAAGGCCAACCTTTACCTTTTTGTGCTTTTTAAAAAGGATGAATTTTGGACATCGGTTAGACATCAGTTCGGTTCCAGAATGGGTGTAGAAGAGTTCACTCCTCACAAAGTCATGCCATCAGATTTTGAAGTGAAGGAGGGAATCCTTATTAGCCACATGCAGCTGAGTTATCAGATCTATTTTTGATAATTTTGTACAAGTCAGATTCAAAGGCGTTGCATTGGCGTGTAGTGAAGTAGGATCTCCATCTAGTGGCCACATATAGTAATGGTATCCCCTTTTCTTCTGTATAGACATATCTGCATATAAGCGCCTTAGAACTACAGCAGGAATTTCTCCAGTTCTGTAAAAGAATCTGGCTGCCTCCGGGTCTACTTCCACTATCATGTCTCACAGTAGCCGTTCCAGCAGGATTATGCTTCTTTCATGTCCAGATCAAACTTGAAACTGCCAAAACGAAGCCCTTTCCTTGGCTTTGTCGCTGGCCAAATTCAAATCCTCATCAGTGTTTCCTGTAGTAATCGGCAGACTAGCAAATGAGCCAGATTCTGTATCTCTCTACATTCTCACAGCATGTCGTTGTCTGCCAGCAGCCCCCACTTGAGCATGTTGGTCATGCATTTAAGGACTCCGACCCTATTCAGAGTGATACCTGTCAAGTTTGGGATTTGGAAATAAGGGAAATTTCCCGGCAAATAAGGGATACTTGACAGCTATGTTTATCCTGTGCTGCCCTCCAATGGTGGCAATAGGGCATTGCAGTCTAATTAATAAGGGATGACGGCGGGAAAGAAAGTAAAATAAAGGGTTTTCCCGGCCAATAAGGGATACTTGACAGCTATGTTCAGAGTCCTCCAAGTGATGTAGGAAGCTCCATCCTCCATCTTCTAATTTGGTTTTGCTCTTGCGTACCCTTAAGAATGTTTGTTCTTGCCATAAAGCTCATCATGGATCTGAGCTGGCAGACTTGAGGCTCATCTCTATTCAGAGGGTGTTGAGGGTCATTTTCTTGTTTAGTTCTCTTGGCGTCTGCTGCTACTTCTCTCCTTATCTTATGTGGAGTGATACCAACAAGAGGATATTTTTTGTCAACTGATGTAGGTTTGAGACATCCTGTCACTATGCACATTGTCATCAGGATGGAACCACAGCAAGAGAGTAGGAGGATCAGGCCTGCTCCTGACACTATGCCCCCCCCCCCAATAAATGGAAAGTGGAGAAGATACAAAGATGTCTACCTGCGGTGTTGTTGTTTTTTGCAAAATGCTTCCCCCACCTCATCTTTTTACAAGATGCAAGTAATTGAATCTTGTTCTGGGAAACATCACTCTTGGAGGGTTCCCTAAATTTTTCAGAGGAGAGAGGAGGCACAAACATCAACCGGCCACATGATTTCCATCTCTGCTCGTAGTTGGGCAATTTATGTGGTTGGAATAAATTAAATCAACCAGGAAAAGATAAAGACAACATGCCATTTTTAAAATAAACAAATAACTCATCAAATGTTAATAGGGGTGCAGGGACAAAGCTATCAGCTAGGATTGGAAAGGAGTTGGGATATGTTGATACATCCAGAGAAAAAGGGATGCTTGTAAAATCTCCCCCAAACTAATTCAAGCTCTAGAGCATTGGCAGTGAACCTATGGCACACGTACCAGAGGGGGCACTCAGAGCACTATCTGTTGGCACATGCGCCATTGCCCCACCAGTTTGCCCCACCCCTCTGCCCAGCAACCCAATGGGAGCACTTCTTCCCAGCCCCCAGCAGAGTTTCCCCCATAGCCCAATGGGAGTGCTTCCTCCCTCCAACCAGTACAGAGTTCGCTCTGCCCAGCAGCCCAATGGGAATGCTTCCTCCCTCTCCCCAGCACAAAGTTCACCCTGCCCCTCTGCCCAGCAGCCTAAGGAGAGCACTTCCTCTTCCTCCCAGCATAGAGTTTCCTTGCACCTCTGGCCAGCAGCCCAATGGGAGCGCTTCCTCCCTCCCCCCAGCACAGAGTTCACCCCACCCATGTACCCAATGGGAGTGCTTTCTCCCTCCCGCAAGCATAGAGTTCGCCTCACCTCTCTGTTTGGGCACTCAATCTCTAACATGTTCACCATCGCTGCCCTAGAGCCTCTCAGAAGAATGTGCAGGTCATAGTTTATGACTCTTGGGAGGCTTAATCCTCCTGATTTCCAAACAACAATCTCTCTTTCTCTGTCAGGAGCTCAGGGCCTCTAAAGCTACTGTACAACCTGGTTTTCTTTGGGCAGAATCTATGGGGATTGTGCAGATGGGAACTGAAGTTACATGGACACCCTCAAAACTACTGATTACAGAATATGAAAGCCAGAATCCAGTGGCAAAGATTCTGACCCCATTGGCAATGGATCTGAGGGAAATGTTAATTATCAACTTTGAATGTGCAGTTCTTGCATACCTTAGGTACTATCCGGCCAGACGTGAAGCACTTTTGCATCCCATTAGTTTTAAATGGAAGACTGAGCACATGCTGAAGAACCCCTGAGCAGAAAACCAGTGGGAACGAGAAGTGCTGTAATTTTGCCTGAGTCGTGCTGTAACCATAAATAGTTTCAGGGTGTGAGTTTGAATTTGAAGAATATCAGGTTATAATTTGGTAAGCAAATTCGGGCTAGATGGAAGAATCTAAGAATTCTCTCCCACCCACCCCCCACCCCCAGTTACGCTCTTCTATTCATTCTGTCCATGAAGCAGTAAAGATAAAGGTCGCCCTTTCTCAAAAGCTAGTTGTATCCGACTCTAGGGTTCAGTGCTCATCTCTGTTTCAAAGCCAAAGAGCCAGCGCTGTCTGTGTCTGGAAACATTACTGTTTGTAGACGGTTCACTGAACATGTGGCAGGCATGCCTCGACACCGGAGTGTACGGAATGCTGTTTACCTTCCCTCCAAAGTGGTCCCTATTTATCTACTTGCAATTTCTAGCCTTTGAAGGAGCTGAGACACAAACATAAGCTCAGTCCATCATGCAGCACTCGGGTGTCAAACTGCTGACCGGACGACCTTCCAGCCGCCAAGTTCAATGTCTTAACCACTAAGCCACCCAAGCCCCACCATGAAGCCACACCAAACCATTACAGGGGCTCTGAGACCAGGGAATAGGCCTTCCCCTCAAGGCTGATTGGCTTCTATCCTTTAGACATGCTTTAGGCATCCTTGGACCAGCAGGGTTTCCTAAGTCTTCACCTGAGCTCTCTTGACCAAGAGGTCTACTTTAAGCAGAGACAAAGAGTGGGCGAAATGCAATAGGACTTCAGCAGGTAGGGGCAGCGACAAGTACTCTCATGTAAGTATATGATGCTTCCTACCTCTCTGTCTTTCTGAAAAAGCTACTTGGACCCAGTGTTACAACTGTTTTTCACATTTCCAATTATGGAGCTTTAAACTGTATCCGACAGCTTTATTGTATATATCATGCTGTTAACATTCAAAATCCACAGACAGGTTTTTCATATCCGGCCAGACACGCACATAATGCGCAGATGCTAAGGCTTAATTGCTGCCTGGGCTTTCCCCAAAATTTCTTCTCTAATTTTCGGATAATCCGGGTATGCTTTCAGAACCTTTCATGAAGAAGGAAATTAATTATTAGCTTTAAAAAAAATCCTATATAATTTGAACCAATCATGAACTATAATGGCAGCAATCATAACATGCTTGGGCTAAGATTCTGCAGTAGATTAGTAATGGCAGACAAAACTCCATGACACCCGCCATCTCCTCCAGCAGTGTAGCTGTTGCAAGAGGGTTTTCCTCTGTGTGTGGGTAGCCACGGCTAGTCTAAATGTCGCCCTTCCTCGGAAGCCACCCATGTATAACTCTGGGAGTTGGTGTGCTCAACTCCATTTACAGCACAAGAACCAGTGCCGTCTGCATCTGCAGACATTTCCGTGGTCACGGAGCGCACAGAATGCTGTTACCTTTCTTGCCAAAGTGGTACCTATTCATCTACTTGCAATGTCTTGCTTTCAGACTGCTAGGCTGGTAGGAGCTGGGATTGGTGACAGGCACGTCACTTGGGTTTCGAACTGCTGCCCTGTTGACCTTCCGGTCATCAAGCTGAGCCTCTTAACCACTAAGCCACTGGCGGCTCTGGCTACTGCAGCAAAAACAAGGAGTCTTGTTGACTCCTTAAAGATCAGCACATTTTAATTAGGGCAAACTCTTTTGCACACATCTGGTGAAATGGGATGCAGTTCATGGGTGGGAAAACATGCCTTTAAAGAGCCTGAAGTCTATTATTTTTGCTTCTGTCGAATATATTATAGGGCAGTGGTGGCGAACCTATGACATGCGTGCCAGAGGGGGCACTCTGAGCCCTCTCTGTGGGCACACGTGCCGTTGCCCCAGTACATATTTTACCCTGCCCCTCTGCCCAGCAGCCCAATGGGAGCACTTTCTCCCTCTGCCCAGCACAGAGTGGGTTGTAGTTTGGGCACTCGGTCTCTAAAAGGTTTGCCATCACTGTTCTAGGGGCATACATGTCATGTGTTTAGGATGCTGCTGACCTGAGCAGGGTCCCATCTAGTCAATAGATATACCCAGCCTCATGTGTATTATACAAGAGCTACATGGCAAACCTTGCAGGAGCTTCTCAACAAGGAAAAGGTAAAAGTTAACCTTGCTTGAGAGCCAGTTGTGTCTGACTCTAGAGTTCAGTGCTCATCTCCCTTTATAGCCAAAGAGCCAGTGCCGTCTGCATCTGCAAACATTTCCATGGCCATGTGACAGGTATGACTAGACACCAAAGTGGTACCTATTTATCTACTTGCAATTTTTTTGCTTTCAAATTGCTAGGTTGGCATGAGCTGGGACAGAGGTAGGAGCTCATGCTGTCATGCAGCACTCAGGTCTCAAACTGCTGACCTGTCGTGAAGTTCAGCATCTTAACCACTCAGCCACAGCAGTTCCTAAGGAACAGTTGCCCCGAGATTTAAAACCCAAAACCCAGATTCGGTTCACTGAATGTTATGATTATTAATTTAATTTAATTTATTAATAATATTATTATTAATTTGAATTTGTATCCCGTCTTTCTCTGGCCAAAGCCGACTCAAGGTGGCCATCAAAACAACGTCAAAACACAGTAACATAATATGATTGATAACCTAAAATATCGATATGAACTTACATCATGGCATACATCTATTGCTTCCACGTATCTCTTATCTTTCAGGTAATTGAAAGCAAGTTTATATCCTGGGAGAAGAGAGGGGAAGGTTAGCATTCTGTGCAATACCAGATGTGAATTAGGAGTGAAATTGCAACAGCACTGATGGTGGCTGTTGAGAAATAAATTTATATTACATTTATTGGGCAATGATGTGTTTTGCTCTCCTTTTTTAAGGCTGAGGAATCACCCTGTACAGCCAACACAAACATGTAGTACACTGATTAGGTAATAACTCACACGTGCGCTGAAGTTGAACTTGAACATAAACTAACTCAAAGGGATAATTTATTGAACTGGAGATTCTTAAGGTACTGTATGCCATTCACTGTGTGTTGCTGGTAACTAGAGTTTTTGCTTCTCAATTTTACTTCTATGCACACCTCATTTTTGCAACTGGTTGAGAGAGTGAGCAGTTTTGTTACTGGCAGTAATAAAGTCCTGTTATTTCAGCGAGTTGCTACACAACAGAACTCTGATGTAGGTATATGTAGAACCATGGCCTCAACTCACAGGGGCTGTCCGATTTATTTTGGTGAAGACATATCACTATTGAAGTAAAAAAGAGACAACGTGCATACACAAACACTCCTTCCAAGCACTGGATACGTTTAAGTGGCACTCTAGATTACGTGGGAGAGATTTGATCTGAAACAAACAAAAACGTTATCTTTCGGTGCAAAATGTGGACCTTGATTTTAATACTGAACTCTAAAAAAGGATGACTGGTGAGGCTGCTGGCTGTGCAAAGCCAGTCTGTTGAAAGTGCTAGATATCTGGCGTGAAATCCATTGAAGGTAAGGTAAAGATCACCCTTGCTCAAAAGCCAGTCGTATCTGACTCTAGGGTTCAGTGCTCATCTCCGTTTATAGCCAAAGAGCCGGCGCTGTCTGCGTTTGCTGTGCTGACGTTTACGTGGACATGTGGCAGGCATGATAAGACACCGGAGTGAGCAGAACACTATTTACCTTCCCCCAAAGTGGTACTGTACCTATTTATCTACTTGAAATATATATTTATTTTTTAAAATGTTTTGAAATGTTTCTGTATTATGATGTGGTACCTTGTAATTGTAACTATATATTTTGTATCTTTTTTAGCCACCCAGAGTCACTTTGCGAGTGGGGCGGCATACAAGTCGAATAATAATAATAATAATAATAATAATAATAATAATAATAATAATAATAATAATAATAATAATAATAATAATAATAATAATAATAATAATAATAATAATGTCTTGCTTTCAAAATGCTAGGTTGACAGGAGCTGGGACAAACACAGGCACTCACCAACGGCAGCATTGGCTTGGTTGCTGTACTTCCAAGCTAGTTCATAGTTAGTTGCAGCGTCTTTGTAAGCATGCTCCATTTCTGCGATAAATCCCAAGCATTCGTAAGCTTTAGCACAAGACTAAGGAGGAAAATAATATAAAAATAAATGTTTTATTATTTGTCTTTCAAATTTTAACCAAAAAACTAAGTATCATTTGTTGTTGTTCAGTCGCACCGTCAATTCCGACCCTATGGACCATTGCCCTCCAGGTGCCTCTATCCTCCACCATCCTCCTCAGCCCGCCCAGCTCTGTACCCACTGTGTCTACAATACCATCTAGCCATCTCATTTTTGGCCTCCCCCTTCTTCTTTAGCCCTCCATCTTTCCCAGCATCAAGGCCTTCTCAAGTGAATCTGCTCTTCTCATTTGATGTCCAAAGTACTTCATCTTCATCTTTACTATTTGACCTTCTAAGGAGCAGTCTGGGTTGATTTCTTCTAAGATTGACCTATTTGTTCTCCTCGCTGTCCAGGGTACTCTCAAAACTCTCCTCCAACACCACTTGTATCCCCAGTATTCGAAGTTCCACAAGAAGCTAAGAGCACTGGCAAACTGCAGTCCTTAGGAAACTTCATTTTAGTAAAACTTTGGGCCCTAAGATCTCCTCTAGTAGCAGTTTCTTGAATGTAGTTTGGAGAATTTGAAATGCAGTTTACAAGGGTGCTGGGAAACATCTTGCTCTTTTGTGAGCAAAGGAAACAAGGAGAGACTGTTTTCCCTCCAGTAACGTCCCTTCCCCTCATTTTTCGTGAGCTTGCAGAAGAGTTTTGGGAAGTGCCCAAACATTTCCTGAAAACTCTACAGCAGGGATTCTCAACCTGCAGCCCGTGGGCCGGATGCAGCCCGTTGCACCATTTCATGTGCCCCCTCCCCCGCCTCCACCACACCAGGAAGTGCCATGTGGTGGAGGAAGGGCAAAATGGCCATCCGGCCTCTGAAGCTGTCTGAGAGAGTGTGACCCAGCCCCTGGCTTAAAAAGGTTGAGAACTCCTGCTCTACAGAAACAATATACACATGGGGGAAAAAACCTTCTTCTTCTTCTTCTTCCAAATATTGGCTATCCTGATGGCAATTATCCTGGGAACAATATAACGCAGTGGCCTTCCATCTGCATTCTGCATTGCAGCATGACACCCGTACCACTGATCTAATTCCACGAGTCACTTTCTGGTCCTGAGCCCTTTTGGCATTTTCAAAGTCCTCATCATCCCCAGGCCAGTATTGATGAAGCTGCTGCCCTCCATCAAGATGGATTCAAATGGGATTTAATCCACCTGGGGACCACCACCCTTCCTTGTGGACTTTGGCACCCAAGGCCACTAGTTCTCAGGGTGGTCAGGTTAGTTAACCGCCACCTGGCACTCGGCATTGAGTTGTTGGCGCCTGAAAACCCTCCACACCCAATAATTTAATCTTTATTTTGAGCATAAATAACCCCTGTATCTAAATCAATAGACACCTCTCTTTCTCTCTTTAGGGGCCCAATCAACTGGAAAGGTTCTTCTACTTTTGCAACAGAATTGTACCTCCTCACCTTATTGTACCGTAAGCAACGCTTCACTTGCTCGATTGCAAGGTCATACTTCCCAGTGGTGCAGTAGATATCTGACAACAAAATCCAAGCCTTTTCTAAGTCATCAGCATCTCTCAAGGACCAATTCACTTTAGTCAAACGTTTCAGCTGGGTCCTGGCTTTTGCGGTATACTTGAGAATCATATATGCCTGAGCCACTGCCAAAATGACTGGAACACTGTCTCTCTGTTGACAAAGTAACAGTGTGCTAACAAAACTTTCAAATCAATCAGTCAATCAATCCAGATTTTAACTCTGACTTTCCATACCTGAGATACTCATTTCTAAGACAATCTTCATAAAAATGAACAAAAGGAAAAGCAGACCACAAATAGCATAATCTCTGGTGTCCATACGTGAATAATCAAAGTGAAAGACTCAATCCCAGAATGTAGAAAAATACAGTATATGTAAATTGCACTTTATTCCACCTCTTTCATTTATGTAAGGTACAGATTCAATGTACTATTATGGTCTATCCATTGGGCTTGCCTTCTTCATTCAAAATGGTTGTGAATGGCTTCATGTTGGAAAGGGGACAGCAGGCTGGGTATGGGTAGGTCTGTTTAATTGAGGAGTAATATTTGGTACTGAACCCCAATTCCCAGCAACTCAAGCCAGCATTGCCAATGGTCAGAGGTTATAGGAGTTGCAGGACCAGCGTCTAAAGCAGGGGTGCCCAAACTACAGCGCATGGACCAGATCCAGGCCTCGAGGCCAATTCATCTGGCCTGCACCGCCCTTGTCACTCCCAGAAGTGGAATGCGCATTCTACTTTCACTTCCGCGAGTGACGAGGGCGGCGCAGGCTTGGTGAATTGACGTTGGGGGCCAAATTTGGCCCATGGGCTGTAGTTTGGGCACCCCTGGTTTAAGCAGAGAACATGGCAGCTTAAAATCTATCTCATCCTTTTGCAAAACAGATTTCATGGCTTGTTTTACTTCTGCTTCTGGTGAGAGGAACCACATGATCGGCCCGCTGAACCACGTGATCGGCCCGCTAAACCATGTAACCGGCCCTGCAGCCTGGAAAGTCTGGGCACTCGTAGTCTAAAGGGCTATCTTTGTGCCAAACTGCTTTTCCAGTCTACAATGGAAATGGCCCCCATATAAACTGAACTAACACCAATCCTTTCCAAGAACACTATGAGAATACTGAAAGTAACTACAGTACTTTATGGCTGGTATGCTGCACTAGATTGCACCCTGTGCGGTTCACTGTCTACTGTCCTACCATACCTCCGATTGGCCCATTTCTGTAAACACTTTCAAAGCCTTCTCCACATTGGGTTTATCTTTTGTGGCCATTAAACAATAGCTCTGCAACATCTCCACTTGATTCTGGCTCTCTTGAGAGTGAGGGTAAAACTCCTTGAGAAGCTTCTCAGCTGTACGTATCCCAAACTGTTCAGATTCTCTCTTTTCCTTCTGATTACTGTCAAAAAGAAAACATGTGACTATTCTTATACTCTCAAGAGTTGCGTGATATTAAAGCCATAGCATTGGCCTCCCCTTAATTAGATAATTGTATAGTTGGTATGTAATTTGGGTCATTCCTGATTGATAAAGATAACATAATTTACACAGACATTAATCCTAATCCAGCTCTAAACCCAGTCAAAGCTTGCATGCAGTTTGGAGTTTACACTGACATGGATTTAGATCAATGCAAGAAAACCTACCACTTCACATATAGTCCCCCTATTGCTAGATTGCATCTTCACTTTCCCATTCCAACAGTCCCTCACTAATATGCATCAAATGAACTGCATCGAAAAATCTTACATCCACAACTGGCAATATATTAATGGGCTGTGGCAGCTGAATATTTAAAGACCAGAGAAGGTATTCTTGTAGAAGGTGTAGACTAATCTATACCTATAAAATGGTGCGTTAACCGTTGGAATGTGACAAAGGATGTTGCACCAGGCCCCACTAGCCCCGTCCGAGCCTCCATGCACTCGCCCGAATGGGGTTCGCAGGTAACTGTGGGGTTGAAATTTTCGCCCAGGGGGCAGGAGCCCCCTGGATGCAAACAAAAAAAGGGAACTTCAATTCCCAATGTTCCTTGCGCTGCGCCGCACCAGAGCCAATCAGGCTGAGCGGCGCAGCAAAAGGAACGTTTGGAAACGCGCCGCGGCCAATCAAAAAAAGCCACAGGAAAAAAACTGCTGCAGTAACCAAACAAGCACAGGTAAAACTACAAGCCCCAGCGTCCTGCATGCCATTAGCTCGCAGAACACTGAGGCAACCGGTGCGCGAAAAATAAAATAAAAAACTGCCCCGCCGCCACTGCCCTTACTTTCAACGAGCCAGGGATCGAGCCTGGCCCATGAAAAAAAAGACCCCCCCATGCCCTTTCCTTTCCACGGGCCAGGCTTCGAGCCTGACCCGTGAAAAAAAAAGACCTCCCCCTTTTCTTTCCACGGGCCAGGGATCGAGCCTGGCCCATGAAAAAAAAGACCACCCCCGCCCTTTTCTTTCCACGGGCCAGGGATCCAGCCTGGCCCATGAAAAAAAAGACCACCGCGCCCTTTTCTTTCCATGGGCCAGGGATCAAGACTGGCCCGTGGGGAAAAAAGACCCCCCCCTGAAATAAGTACACACAAAAACATTCAAAAACAGTCACAAAAAACAAAAACATCCAAAAAGTAACCACAAAAACATCACAAAGACAACCCCCAAAAAACCCAACACAACCCCCCCAAAAAAACAACAACAAAAAAAAAACACCAGAGAGCTTACCAGGAGACGTCTTCACTCCATGACGACCGGAACTCAACTGAGAAAATAAAGAAAATACTTACCGGAAGCGACACCCAGAGGACAGAAGAGAAAAATTGTAGAGAGGAAGAAAAGCTCACCACCTCCACCCAGAGGCCACAAGAGAAAAAACATTCAAAAATATTGAAACTAATAAGATTAATTCCCAAATTAATCAAATAAGTTATCAAAACATTCAAAAATATTCACACTAATCTCAAAAAATACCAAAAAAAAACCCAGAAATCACTTTTCACTCAAAAAACAAAAACAAAACCCAAAAATATATATAAAAATGCATAAAAATAAAGATTTAAAAAAACAAAATTAAATTTTAAATTAAAAAAATTTAATTTACATTAAATAAATTAAAATAAAATTTGCATAAACATAAAACAAAAACCTTCCAAAACCAATTTAAAGAGCCCGGCACTGAGGAAGCCGGCGCACAAAAAATAAAAATAAAACACACACTGGGAGAGCAAGTCCGCCGCAGGCGGACGCAGCGCCTCGAAGCCACAAAATCTCAAAACCTTTCAACACCATTTAAAACAGCCCAGCACCATTGGTTCAAGAAAAAAAAAACCCTTTACTATCCAACACAATTTTACAAAGCCT
Source organism: Bradypodion ventrale (assembly GCA_035047345.1). Classification (NCBI taxonomy): domain Eukaryota; kingdom Metazoa; phylum Chordata; class Lepidosauria; order Squamata; family Chamaeleonidae; genus Bradypodion; species Bradypodion ventrale. The sequence goes on along the minus strand of JAWDJE010000006.1, from coordinate 131,832,939 downwards.
GGCACCGCCGGGCAAAATATGCTAGTCTCTCTATATAAAACAGAGGTGTTTGTTTGGTTTTCCTGCATATAAATCCACACCCCTGCACCGATTGTGCTGAAATTTCGCACACGCCTACCTTGGGCATGTGGGAGTGCACCTGTCAGGGTCCCAGGGCCAAATGTGGGGGTGTACGCCCCTAAATTGATCTGCAAAGGGAAGTATACTCAACAGGAGGTTGTGTGTGTGACCCAGAGTTGTCAAAGCAATGCTAATGTCATAGACCCCAGTAGGTCATCCAATTGTGACATCATTGTGATGTAATTGAGCTGGCTAATGTCCCAGTTAGGGACACAAAGGGGATATATGTATGGGAAGGATAAGGGCGGGACCATCGACGGAGAAGCAGGATGGGTAAGGGAAGAGAGAGATGGAGGAAGGGAGGTAGGAGTGACTCAAATGCACCCCACAAGATTCCCAAGTGGGAAAGGCTGGCCTACGGTAAAAAAAACAACCAAGTGAAGCCGGGTAATCAGCTAGTCTACAATAAAGCTCAGAAGCTGTGGTTTGCAGCCCATATAGAATTGTGAATCTACTCTTGTTATTACTTTTCAAGAGAGAGAGAAAGGGAAGAAATCTAGTAGGCTTTTATTCTTAAATACATTGAAGAGAAATTGATGTTCCAATGTCAGTTTTCCCTTTACCCAGCATCTGTGGCACTTTGGTTCTCCAATGTCTCTCCACCTATTATCTCGTTATCAGGATTTAGGCATATTTGAATCATACAGCCAAGAGCTTTCTGGCCCCAGTCACTGTCCTTCCGAACTTTGTTGAACAACGTCAAGGCCTGATTGGGCTGCACCATGTGCCTGTTTGTGAGGAAAAGGTGTTAAAGATTTACACATAATAAGAAAGGTTTGAAATTAGCAGGCTTGACCACAATTCAACACCAAATGAATGTGCTTAAACCGAATCGTTGGGCTAACATCAAACTTCAAAGTTGGGGATTATTAATTCATTACTTTTATGTTGTTTCTTCTGTTGTTATCTGTTGCCTGGGGTTCCTTTTTACTGGCAAAGGTAAGGTAAAGGTTTCCCTTGCTCGAAAGCCAGTCGTATCCGACTCTAGGGTTCAGTGCTCATCTCTGTTACCTTCCCACCGAAGCGGTCCCTATTTATCTACTTGCAATTTCTTGCTTTCGAACTGCTAGGTTGGCAGGAGCTGGGACAAAGACAGCTCATTCCATCCTGCAGTCCTTGGGAATCGAACTGTTGACCTCTCGCCTTCCAGTCAGCGTCTTAGCAACTTGAGCCACTGCAGAACAAAGCTTATACTGTATAAGTGAATATCAAACAGGAGTCTTAAGTCTTTACTAGGTGTGTAATGCTCTGTCACACCATTTGTTACTTAACCATGCTTTAAAGGCCAAGATGTTGCCGGAACTAGGCTTCCTTAAACAGGATCCAAATTCCCTTGTGGCATTATTGACCTCCAAAGGGAAATTTGTCGCAGCCTGTTGGAAGAAGGCCACAGGGAAAGGCAGCAAAAGGAGCAGAAAGGGGAGTGTCGACAATCAAACAGTGCACAAATTGGAGCGATCTAAAGACCAGTGTGGACTCATCTCCTGGGAGGAAAAACTTGGACCAGTGAGAGGTAAAATAAATCACACTAAAGATAAGCACTTTTTGGGTGTCAACCAGATTGCTCCAAATTCCCGTGTGGATTGGCTCAGAGTGTAAAGGCCAAGCCACTGCAGATGTGAGGTGTACCTGATCAGGAGGTTCCACTTGACTCCTCCATCATCCTATCTGCCTAATACAATATCCCTCCCAACCTTTATTCACGTCATGGGGGCAAGGGGAAGCTAAACAGACCTTTCCCCCGAGGATGTCATGTTTTTCATTAATCAATAAATGCGATTTTGAAGAGGGGAAAGGATGTCTTTGAAAAGACAGCACAGGGGGAAAGGACTAAGTTCTGTCGCTTTTGCTGTTCCATGATTCAAAAAAACCCTAATCCCCCCCCCAGCTCTTTCAGTAGCCTCTTTTTTTAAAGGTACAGGAAATTTTTACAATCTTTTAGGGCCTACATCATATCCAGGTGGGCTGTTGGCCTGCAACATCTCTAAACACAACTTCTTGAGACTTACCACCAATAAAGTCCAAGGCAGTAGTTATAGCCGGCTTCCAAAGGTATCCGAGTGGATTTTTTCTTAGCCAGCTCAAAAAAAGGTGTCGCTTCTTCAAGTTTACCACTCCTTCTCAGCAAATCAATCAAGCTCTCCATGACTGAAAAGTTATCTGAAACCACACGAGCAATACTTTCATACATTTATACTACAGTAGAACCCCGACACACAAACAGTTCGACTTACAAAAAATTCGACATACAAATAGAAATCCCGGCTAAAAATAAATTCAACGCACAACATTTTAATAGGAAAAAATTGACATATAAAAATATATATACGGTGACATCTAGTGTCTCTTCTGGTAATGCAATGTATTTTCGACATACAAATTTTTCGACATACAGTGGACCCTCGATTAACGATGTGTTCAAATAGCGTCATTTCCACTTAACGACGCGTCGTCACTCGCCACGTGACTATCTGCACAACGACGAAAAGCCGTCGTTGTGCACATTAACGTTTTTTTTAACGCCGTTGTGCGGATAATGACAGTTTTTTGTCGCTAGATGGCGCAGCTGCCATTGAAAACCGCACAACGACGTTTCCCCTATAGAGACACTACTTGGGAAACCAAGCAATGTCGTTATGTGAGGGTCTACTGTACAAATAACCTCAAAGAACAGAAAAAATTCGTATGTAGAGGTTTTACTGTTTTTATAAATCACTCTCCTATTGACACACAAATATTCAAGAGAAGCACTATTCACTACATAGGATGAAAAGCAACAACAAAGCCTGCATTTCTAATTCATCCATCTATCCATCTTCTTCCCTCAGGTGTTCCCAAGTTTAGTATAAAAGTAAAGGTCACCCTTGCTCGAAAGCCAGTTGTAGCTGACTCTAGGGTTTAGTGCTCATCTGTTTCATAGCCGAAGAGCCAGCGCTATCTACATTTGCAGAAGTTTCCGTGGACATGTAGCAGGCATGCCTAGACACCGGAATGCACGGAACGCTGTTTACCTTCCCACCAAAGTGGTCCCTATTTATCTACTTGCAATTTCTTGCTTTTGAACTGTTAGGTTGGTAGATGGGAGAAAGATGGGAGCTTATTCCATCGTGCAGTACTTGGGTCTCGAACTGCTGACCTGCCGCCTTCCAGTCATAAAACGTGCCTTTCTGTGAGCTGCTTTTAGAATAAAAAATATCAAGATATAACTGATTTTATTACAGTAACTTTTAAGAAAATACCTGGTCTCTTCTCCAAAATGTTTCGGTATAAGCTTATTGCTTGCTCATATTTTTCTTTTCTAAACATAAGATTAGCCTTCATCTAGGAAATGAACAGATATGTCATACTTAGATCAGCTTGTTTCAGTGCTCCAGGAAGAACATAAATGGAAAAATCCTTATTGCTTTCACATTTATTTATTTGTTTCTTAAACTTCTATACTGCCTATTTAATGAACCATTACCCTGCATGGGCTACAGAGTTTAAAGATCCCACCTACCACACTAACCCAGCAAACATTTGTACTAGCCAGTTATATTGTATGTTTAATGAGGTCCACAAAGAATGAGTCAGTATTTATGGCTTTCTCTTTTGATACACAATACCTATGTGGGTGCTGAAAGTCTGAACAGGGCTTTGTAATGACAGTAAAACCCCGGGTTACAGACACCTCAGTTAACAGAAAACATGACTTACAGAAGGAAATCCTGAGGAAATGACCTCGAATTACAGGAAAAAAATTGTGTTACAGAACGGGTTTCCCCAGAGCGTGTTGGGTCTGGGAGGATTTATAGCAAAGTCCCCATGCCATTTTAGAGTCTGTGGGTGGTGTGAAGAGTCGTCTCTTGAAGAGTATGAGCGGGTTTTTTGGTGAGGAAGCTGCTGGTGGGCAATGGGAGTCACTCCTCCTTCTGCCGGGTGAACTTCGCCATCAAGCTGGACTGAAGTCCAGCTACAATGCTGCTGTCCATTAGCACCGAAGGCTGCCTGAGGACTCACCCCTCCTTCTGCCGAGTCATCATCGTCAGGTCAACATGGACCGTGTCAACAGCCCTGTGGTGATGATGATGCGGGTGAAGGAGGGGTGATTCCTTGGGTAGCCTTCGGCATGGCCAGCAGCAATGCGGCCAGACTTCTATCAAGTCCCATGCCCTGATGTTGAGCCAGTGGAAGGAGGACCATCTCCCCTCGCCTGCCAGTGGCTTCTTCAGCAAGAGAGCCCAGGACATGGGCAGTCCCACCCAGCGGACATTGGCAAGGAAGGCGCGCCCAATACCGACCCTCAGGAAGAAGTGCCGGAGCCCAGGAAAGTGGTGCTGGTGGAGCATTTCTCAAGTGGTGGAAAAGGTAGGGCTGTGATGGCGAACTTTGCCACTCCAGATGTTCTTGGACTTCAATTCCCAGAAGCCCAAGCACAACAATAATTTCCCTAACCCATGGTGTTTTGCATTATTACATACTTTGCCATAGCAAATGTTGAAACAGTGCCATTGCTTTTGGGGTGCAAAAAGTGGAGGCTTTTCAAAGTGACCAGTAGATGTTGCTAAATTCATCTACAAGCGATGCTACTGAGCCATTCATCACTTAAGACCATTTGGTATCGATACAAAACACATCCCCCTTTGGGGTGTGCGATCAACAAAGGAAGATGAAAATGAAAATGTCAAATTAGAAGAGGTTAAGTTTCATAGATGTCAAAAGGTTTCTGTACCATTGTCCCAACTTCGTTGCTGTCATCATCTTCAAGCAGGAGAGCACAATAGTGTTCACACTGGTCTATATCTTCTTGTATCAGATACAGGTGAGCCAATTCTAATATTACCTGAAAATAAAATGGAATCACAATTAAATTGATATTTATTTTGGCATACATAACCTAGGGAAGGTGCTGATCTTTCAGTTAAATATTTCCAGGGTTCTTCCCATCAATTTCTAGCTTCTTCTTTTTTTAAAAGTAGCATTACTTGATATGACAGAGGGTGTTGTGTCACTGGCTACAGCCCCACATGTTCACCCATGGGTGGAAATGTCTCGACTGACTGAGGAGTCCCAGTCGTGAAAAAGTATGCAACTGCTCATATGTTTACCTCCCCAGTTCAGATATATACATCAAGGCATGGATGGTCTCAAGTCAAGTCCAACAGCTTGCTCCGACTCCTTCTTAATTATGTGAAATGACTTCTAAAAGGTTCAAGTTTCAAAATGGGATTTAGAATCACTAACATGAAGGCTAAATTCAGCCTGACATGGGCTCCATTTCCCCCCTGCAATGGAATTCCCACAATCCACTCTTGAATTTTAAACTGACCATATAAGATCTCATATCGCAGGTATCTTACAAGTTGCAGCATAGTTAGTAAAGGTAAAGGTCACCTTGCTCGAAAGCCAGGGTTCAGGGCTCATCTCTGAATAGAGCTAAAGAACCAGTGCTGTCTAAGTCTGCAGACGTTTCTGTGGACATGTGGCAGGCATGCCTAGACACAGGAGTGCGTGGAACGCTGTTTACCTTCCCACCAAAGTGGTTTCTATTTATCTACTTGCAATTTCTTGCTTTTCAACCTGCTAGGTTTGCAGGAGCTGGGACAGATAATGGGAGCTCATTCCATTGTACAGTACTTGGGTATCAAACTGCTGACCTGCCGCCTACCAGTCAGCATCTTAATCATTTGAGCCACTGCGGTCCCTGCAGCATAGTTAGACTGCATTAAATTCTCTGCATTGTGTGCTGGTAGTTTTTAAAAAATGTAAGAACCCCTTGTTGAATCAGACAATGTTTTTACAAGAATCCCAACATCCAGCAGGGTTAAATGGCGAATCTTTTGCCTAGTGTTCATGTAGACCTTCTTTGCATGATTTTAAACTAGAGGTGGAAATCATGCTCACTTTACTGTCAGTTGGAACGTAAGCCAGGGCTTCTGTGTAGTACTTGGTGGACTTTTCATACTCCTTTTCTGCTCGGTAAAATTCAGCAAACTGTACACAGATCATTAGCACGACTTGTTTCTGGGAAGGGACCAGTTCAGGCTGTTCTACATGAACTCGCTTCAGTATCCTTTGTTGGGTATCATAAGCCTGAAATCAATCAATCAATCAATCAATCAATATTAGAGCAGATGGAGAGAAAGCCATGCAGCATCTGAAGACCATGTGAACCCGAGACAATTATTTTTAATAATTGAATGTCTATCTTATAATTGATGAGGTTATCATTAATAAATGAGCTTCTAAAACAGTAGCAATAGTATTAGAAATAGATCAAGGGGATTTAAAGTGGCATTTCCTGAATCTTGCTGTTTTGAGCCTGGTCTTAGAGGTGCTACATGTTATTTTGTCTAAATTAAAACATCAATCAACAGTCTAAATTAGCCAGGTGGAACTATGTTTAAGAAATGGAGGGACTGATGAATCTATCTTCTCTTAAGGGAGTATCTTTTTGGTCATGCCATTTGGATCCTGAGTAGCTCTTCTCCAGACAATCAGCACATAGTATTTTATCAAAAAGGCTCATCAGTTTTTATCAAACACATATATCTTGAGCAAAGCATTTATTGTTCTGCTTCTTTTGTGCTTTCATGTAATTTAAACAGGCTGTCCTTAAGTCTTCTAGCTGGTTAAGTAGACCAGTGTGTAGGGGGAAATGGATGGTAAATCACACCTATTCACACTGGGTTAAAATTTGTGTGTAAGGTTGTTACTTCAGTCAAGTTTTGGCTATTTGGGTCTTTGAAAAAACAATTCTATTTATAAGTGTGTTGGAAATTAACCTGGAACAACAACTAGCCAAGAGAACATTGAGCTTGTGTAAAGTTGGTTTTTTTTACCTTGCTCAGAGTTTCCAGAACATTCTCTCTTCTTTTGGTTGTTTCATGAACCTTTGCTAGTAACATCAGATTCTTAACATCCTTCAACATTGAAGGCAGCTCATCAGCTGGAAGGTTGAAAAGGCATAACCATCATTATTTTGTATTTGTGTATTGTTTGAGCCACAAAAAAACCATGGGCCCCAATTTTACACTATATAAAAGTTTAGTGGCTGCTAACACCTCTGGCTTATGGTTAGGAAGAAAAGGGAAAATAACCCTGGAAAGAAGGTAGATTATTTGCAACAAGCAACGGAACTACTTTAATTCAAATCTGATTGCAAAGAGCCCATTCCTGTAGCTTTCACCTTGTGGATACCACAAGGAAAGGGCACTTAGATTGTAAGAGTTCTACATCCAAACAGAAGTAGATGAAAGATGGAGGATAATGTGTATGTTTCTCTGTCTTCTTGTGGATCAAACACAGTGTCAACACACTGCTCTACAAGCAGCAGGATGACTGAATATTTGATCATAAAGAAGTCAACAATGAAGGTCCTTCAGTGAACACAGTGCCAGTCAAAATGCATTTACTGTCACCAGGCATGGGGTGGGTCACCGGAACAGGGGGATTCATCCTGGTGTGCCCTTGCCTCTGGCGCCCTGGGGTGCAAATAATAATTGTATTATTATTTTATCCACTTGGCACGCTGCACTTTAGATTAAGCCATTGCTCCAAGCTCCCTCCTTCAGCTTGGAACAATGGTTTATTCTAAAGTGCCACGCGCTGTGCAGAGCAAGCAAGGGTGGTGACCAAGGGTTCCTGGGGGCAGCCTTCTCCCCCATCCATTGGTCACTGCCCCTTGCCCCTGTTCAGTGCCCTCCCATGGTGACCATCACATCCTGACTGTCACATTGGGCCAGAGATCCTCAACCTATAGCCCTGCTATGGATCTGGCCCATGGTGGCACCATTCCATCCGGCCCATGCCCTCGCTCCAGCCACTGTTTCCACTGCCTCCTCCTCAATCCTTGTCCCCTCTGCTTGGCTTGGCATGTCCCTAACGGCACTTCATAGCAGGACAGATGTTGTAAGCCTTCTTACAACATTCGCTCTGCTATAGAGCAGCATTAGGGGCATGCTAAGCCAAGCAGAGGGGACAAGGATTGAGGCAGCAGTGGAAGTGGAGGATGCATGAGGCCACCCAGGTCTTTCCCAAAGGCTGCTCTGGCTGAGAGTGGCTTTTCCGGCAGATGCATTTTTCTTTCCTGGGGGCTGCTCTGGTGAAGCATGGGTAAGAAGGATAGCCAGGACCCTTCCTTCACCCACACCATGCAGCTCCTCCAGGCCGGAAAGCGGTGTATGTGGGAGTGCTGGGAGCTTGGGGTGGTCCTGCTGGTGGCGTTGGTGGGGGGAATGTTTGGTGCTTGGGGTGGTCCTGCCATCATGTATTTTTTTGAATAATCTCCCTATTTTGTTAAAAATTGTGTATTGTTATTATATCTTTCTTTATTAATGAGGTATGTTCCTCATACCAGACAGAGCCAGAGAGGAGGAGTGTTGGGCTCTCCCTGGTAGAAGAAGAACCACCCCTTAGGCACTGCCTTTATCTGCCCCACACAGGGAACAATAGCAGATGCCAGCCTCTAGGGGGCAGCCTTACTGTAATAACTCTATTTTAACTCTCTTTTGCCTTTCTCTGCTGTGACAGCATTTTAGAATATGGCGATTTTTCATGGAACTGTTTTTTTACACTTATATCACTTAATTGTCTACTGTCTTGGCCTTGTGTACCTCAATTTCATTTTTAAAAATGTTTTTAAGACAAAATCACCCAAATCTCCTCTTGATGTTGTATGCAAATATACTTGAAGCCGATTGGCTCATTGTCTCTTCCTTTAACACCCTCTTTCTGAGGAGAGAGAAGAGACAATGAGCTAATTGGCTTCAAGTATATTTGCATACAACATAAAGAGATTTGGGTGGTTTTGTCTTTAACAAAGTTTTAAAAAATGAAATTGAGGTACACAAGGTCAAGACAGTAGACAATTAAGTAATATAAGTGTAAAAAAAAGTTCCATGAAAAAACACCATATTATAAAATGCTGTCGCAGCAGAGTATAGGGAGAAATTTAAAATAGAATTATTACAGTAAGGCTGCTCTCTAGGGGCTGGCCCATTGCCTTGTTTTCCGTGAGAGGCAGCACAGCAGTGGTGCTAAGTGGAGAGGGGGAGTGCCTAGGGCAGTGCTTCTCAACCTTTGGTTTTTGGACTCCAATTTCTAGAAGCCTAAGCCAGTACTTAGGCTAATTAGTGTTTTGGGGAATTGACTTGGGCTTCTGGGAATTGAAGTCCAAAAAACAAAGGTTGAGAAGCACTGGCCTAGGGGGTGGTTCTTCCTCCACTGGGGGGAGCCCAACACTCCTCCCTGGCTCTGATGGCTTCTCCTCTTCGAGGCTCTTGGATGTGCCTGGATTCTGGGGAGGAGGGTGTGTGGCCTGGTGCAGAGAGGGGCATGGCCTAAATTTCCCCTTATTTTCATGACCAAACCTTGGCAGGTATGGGTGGTGGTGGTGGGAGTGTCAGGGGCTTGGGGTGGTTCCAGTGGTGGTGAGTGGTAAGGGCTCGGGGTGGTCTTGCCACTGCTGCCAAAGGTGTCGTCGTCAATGGGACTACCAGTCTGGTCCACAAATAGTCTGAGGGGTGTGCGAACTGGCCCCTGGCTTGAAAAGGTTGAGGACCCTGCATTGGGTAAAGGTAAAGGTTGCCATTGATTGCTCAAAAGCCAGCTGTATCTGACTCTAGGGTTCGGTGCAACATGACATGCTTCTACTATGTCGAAATGAAATCTCTAGCAGAAGACTGAAAAAATGTTACCACAGTCGTGATCAAGTGCTTGACTTAGAACTTTCTCTGCTTTTCCATACTTCTTCAACTTTAAGAGGAGATCTGCCAGATCATGACACAGGAAATCTTGCTCACTCATCTTGAGAGCCACTTCATAGTAATTGATTGCCTGAAATGAATGAATATGCTTCAACAGAAGAGTTGCAACTATGAGACAGATGAAACAAGTGATTGGGTGTTGTGTTTAGTTGGATGGCTGCCAATCATAAAACTGAGCCATAGAATCTGTGGCACCAGTTACAACTTTACAGCTGGAATGAATTTTTCTCCCATATAAGGGGGAAAAAAACCTTGTCCAGAAAAAACATCTCTGTTAAAAGCATTGGCTACAACATTTCTCCCTAATAATTTGTAGGGTGGGACAGGAGAAAGACATGGAGAACATTAAAACATGCAGCCTCCAATGTTGAACACAAAATTGTATTTTCCATCCTGTAAATCAGGGGTGCCCAAACTTTTCAGGCTACAGGCCGGTCACATGGTTCAGCGGGCCAAACACGTGGTTCCTCCCACCAGAAGCAGAGGTAAAACACGCCTTGCAATCTGCTTTGCCACTGATATATTTTGCAACAGGATGAGATAGATTTTTAGGCTGCTGTTGTGTTCTGTAAAGCTGTGCCTTTAACAATGTACCTAGCCATGTGGTAACAATGTAACCTTTCTGTGTGCAACATTATAACCTCCAGCTGTATCACTGTAACCCTTATAAGAGGACGCGAGCTAGTGACCACTAGATGGCAATTGCGAGCGTCCAGCTCTCATGGCCCAGATTCACCCTGGATCAGCAGCGCGGGAAGATTCCTGCCGCCTCCTCACCTGGACAAGAAGGGCGTGACCTTCTATGACGTCACGCAGGCAGCAACCAATAGACTGTCAACGAGCCACATTCAAATGTATAGCCAACTGTATATATTGAGCTACCCATCCGCCATTACCACATGTTCCTCCGGATCATCATGCAATAAACCTGTGTTAAGCCAACCCTTCGGCTGTTTCATTGTCTTTGGTCCCTCACACTAAATTGGCGACGAAGGTGGGATTATGGCTGCCCACGGGACCAAGACATGCGCCGGTTTCGAAATCAGGAAACCGGGAGACTGGGAGATCTTCGAAATGGACTTCCAGGGAGCACTGGTCGAATCCGAAGTCACGGATGAGGCAAAGAAAAGGGCCATCTTCACCAGGATGCTCGGACAAGAAACCAAGAGAACCTTGGTGGACCTGATCGCACCGAAAAGGGTGAGTGAATTCAAGGTCAAAGAACTCCTACAGATGCTGCGCGAGTATTTCCGGCCCTCGACGGCGATGTTTCCCACTCGGAGCGCGTTCTGGAGGCGAGTCCAAGCGCCCGGGGAAATGGTCGCCGCCTTCCTGGCGGCCTTGCGACTGGCCGCCGGCCCGTGCAAATGGGAGAACGCTGAAGTCACCCTCAGGGACTGCGTGCTATGCGGCCTGAACGACGCCGAGACTCAGCGCACGTTGATGAACCAAGAGCCACCCCCCACATTGCAGGAGGTCCTGAAAGCGGCACAGGCCGCGGAAGCCACAAAGGCTGAGGTGCAAGAGCTCCAGGACTGGCGGCCGAAGACGAGCAAGGCAGAGACTTCGGTGCATGCAGCCCGGCGAACTTCGAAATCGTCCGCAGAGAGCAGCGACGACGAGGACGTCCGGAGGGTCCGGAAAGAGGGCCGGCGGTGTGACAGCTGTGGAGCGGCCCACGACCGCGCCAAATGCCCGTTCAGAAAGGCCGAGTGTCACAACTGCGGCCGCCGCGGGCACATCGCCAAGGTATGCAGAAAGAGGCGCGAGGCCCGGAGGAGCTCGACAGACCGTTCAGCGGGACAAGACCGCTCGACGAGACCCAAAGACGGCGCCCAGGCCACGAGGAAGCGGGACGGCGTGGGCCGCATCTCCGACGGCAGCGAGGACGACGCCCCAGTATTCAGCGTGTCCGCGGGACACCCCCGTTACTTTGTCGAGGTACTAGTGCAAGGGGTCCCCATTAGGATGGAAATTGACTCGGGTTCCTCATATTCAATTATTTCCCAGAGGGAGTTTTTGAGAATTGCCCCACACATGCGACCCAAGCTCAAAGCGTTGAGGTCCACGCTACGGGACGTGCAAGGGAACAGTATTCCAGTGTTGGGGGTTGGAGAATTTCAGGTCAAATTTAAGAAGCACGCCGCGGCTCTCTCCCTAGTTGTGCTTAAAGGGGGGAATTGCAGCCTCCTCGGAACTCAATGGTTTCAGCCCCTGGGTTTGTTTATTGGGGGGGTGCACGCCGTTGGGACTGACCCGGTACAGGAGGTGTGCGACGCGCACCCCGAAGTTTTCAAAAAAGGACTGGGGAAATTCAAGGGGCCCCCAGTGACATTCGACCTAGACCCGGAGGTCCATCCAATACGACTCAAACCGCGCCGGGTGCCATTTGCACTCAAGGACAAAATAGAGGCGGAACTGGACAAATTGGTGGGCCAGGGGATCCTTGTTCCTGTTGATTCTGCGGAGTGGGAAACTCCAATTGTAACAGCACTAAAGGCCAACGGGGAGGTCCGCATATGCGCTGATTACAAGTGCACCATCAATAAGGCGATCCGCCCTAATGCGTATCCGGTGCCGGTAGTCAGCCATCTGCTGGCCAGGTTGCACGGGGGAAAGTGTTTCGCTAAGCTCGACTTGGCACAGGCCTACCAGCAGCTTTCGGTGTCCCCTGCCGCAGCTGCTGCACAGACCATAGTCACTCATAAGGGGGCGTTCCAGGTGACGCGCCTTCAATTCGGCGTAAATTCGGCGCCTGGAATTTTCCAGTCACTTGTGGAACGCCTCCTGAAGGGGCTAGAGGGGGTGTTGCCTTATTTTGATGACGTGTTGATAACGGGGGGGAGTCGGGCTGAATTGGCCAAGAGATTGGGAAAGGTTCTGGCAATATTCGAAAAGGCGGGGTTGAGACTGCGAAAAGACAAATGCGTCTTCTTCGCGACCGAGGTTGAGTTCCTAGGGTTTCGTGTGACTCCTGAGGGGATAAAACCATCCAAATCTAAGGTGGCCGCCATCAAGAAGGCCCCTCGCCCCACCTCCAAGCCCGAGCTGCAGTCGTTCCTAGGGCTGCTTAACTTTTACCACTCCTTCCTCCCCCGGAAGGCAGCAGTGGCTGAACCGCTACACAAACTGCTTAAAAAGGACGAGGCATGGAAGTGGGGCGACGACCAAGAGAGGGCATTTAGTGAACTGAAACATCTCCTGGCGTCTGATGCCATACTGACCCATTTCAACCCCAAACGCCCGGTGGTCCTGATCTGTGATGCATCCCCGGTGGGGGTGGGGGCGGTGCTGTGCCACGTGCTAGAAAACGGAAGGGAGGCCCCGATAGCATTCTACTCCAGGTCCCTGTCCCAAGCGGAGAGAAATTACGCACAGACAGACAGGGAAGCGCTAGCGATAATTGCGGGGACGAAAAAATTTCACGATTTTCTGTATGGCCGCCCTTTCACTATCGTGACTGACCACAAACCCCTGCTAGGCATTTTTACCGCAGATAAGCCCACGCCACAGATCCTGTCCCCGAGGATGCTTAGGTGGGCCATTTTCCTCAACGCGTATCAGCACGCGTTGGTGTACAGACCCGGGAGGGAAATTAGCCATGCGGACGCCCTGTCGAGATCCCCCCTCCCCCAGGATAGCAGCCACGTGGGCGGGGAGGAGCCAGACCACCAGGTACTGATGATAGAGGTCCTAGACTCACCCCCAATATTGCCCGCCGACATCGCCAAAGCGACCGGCAAGGACAATACCTTGACGAAGGTTAGCTCATGGGTGCAGAAAGGGTGGCCTGCGTCTTCCCCGGCAGCGGAATTCGACCCGTTCTTTCGGAAAAAACTAGAGTTGTCCTTAGAGAGGGGGTGCATTCTCTGGGGCCAGCGGGTAGTGATCCCTACGTCCCTACGACCTCGGGTGCTCAAAATGCTGCACGTCAGCCACCCCGGGATTGTACGCTCCAAGGCCCTGGCCCGGAGCTATTTTTGGTGGCCCCAGCTAGACGCTGACATCGAGCACATGGTCGGCACTTGTGAGAGTTGCCAATGCTCCAGACCAGAGGAGGCCCGTCTTCCCCACAGGGAGTGGGACGCGGCTAAGGGGCCGTGGTCCCGGATACACATAGATTTCGCGGGCCCGTTCTGAGGAACTCTGTTTCTCCTTGTTGTGGACGCTTTTTCCAAGTGGTTGGAGGTCATCCCAGTCACGAGCACCTCCTCGGCCGCAACAATTAAGCATTTGCGGAGAATTTTTTCCACGTTCGGCATACCCGACACCCTAATTAGCGATAACGCTAGTTGCTTCACGTCCGCTGAGTTCAGGGCATTCACGGAGATTAACGCCATCCGGCACATCACCTCCGCCCCTTTCCATCCGGCCACCAACGGCCAAGTAGAGCGCCTCGTCCGCACCACGAAGGACGCGCTGTGGCGCATGGGCCCCGGGGACCTCAACCTACAAGTGTGTCAGTTTCTGCTAGGATACAGGGTGACCCCGTTGGCGTCAGGATACTCTCCCGCAGAGCTCTTAATGCGCAGGAAACTGACCACCATCCTCACTAGGCTAGACCCCACGAGAGTAGAAGACAAGGGAAGGAACATCGGGCTAAAGGCCACAAAGAGTTTCAGCGTAGGCGCCCCTGTGCATTGCAGGAACTACGCCAGCGCGGGCCCAGCCTGGGTACCGGGCGTTGTCGTGGAGCAAACCGGCCCCGTGTCGTACCGTGTGGAGACCAGCACAGGCTTACTGTGGAGGCGGCACGCGGACCAGCTCCGGCGCAGTGTCCCCGATGAGCAGGGCGCAGACCGAAAGGAACAAAACTCAGCGTTCGGGTTCTCCCCCACCCGTTCAGCCCAAGGGGGAGGAGAGGGGGGCCGTGGGTCCCCACCAAGGGGGGAGGAAAGGGAGTCTGTTCTCATAGATATCCTGCGGGATCTTTCGGAGGAGGAGGAACCCGACCCCATACATATCTCGCGGAATTCCCCCACAAATACGGATACCCCAACTGAGTTAGGATTTGATTTTCAGAACCGGGGGAGTTTTCGGAGTGGTCCCCCACCCGTCCAAGCGAGAAGAGGGGTTTTTCGTTAGCCCCGAGCGCCCCCGGTCTGCCCACAATGGAGTTTTTCCCTTCCCCTAAAGCCGCCAAACCACGGCAAGCCGCTAACAAGTCTCCCTCTCCCGTTACAGGACAAGGGACCAGGGAACAAAGAAGCGGTAGCACCCCCGGGGCAGGTCAGCCCACATCACGGCCCAAACGCACTTGCAATAAGCCATCTTGGTTGAGAGACTTCGTCTCATCCTAGGGGGAAGGGATGTTGTGTTCTGTAAAGCTGTGCCTTTAACAATGTACCTAGCCATGTGGTAACAATGTAACCTTTCTGTGTGCAACATTATAACCTCCAGCTGTATCACTGTAACCCTTATAAGAGGACGCGAGCTAGTGACCACTAGATGGCAATAGCGAGCGTCCAGCTCTCATGGCCCAGATTCACCCTGGATCAGCAGCGCGGGAAGATTCCCGCCGCCTCCTCACCTGGACAAGAAGGGCGTGACCTTCTATGACGTCACGCAGGCAGCAACCAATAGACTGTCAACGAGCCACATTCAAATGTATAGCCAACTGTATATATTGAGCTACCCATCCACCATTACCACATGTTCCTCCGGATCATCATGCAATAAACCTGTGTTAAGCCAACCCTTCGGCTGTTTCATTGTCTTTGGTCCCTCACACTAAAGCTGCCATTTTCTCTGCTTAAACCAAGGGTGCCCAAACTACGGCCCGTGGGCTGGATTTGGCCCCTGACACCAATTCATCCAGCCCACGTGGGTGCATTTTACTTCTGCTTCTGGGAGCGACAAGGGCAACATGGGCCGGATGAATTGGCATTGGGGGCCGGATCCAGCCCACAGGCCGTAGTTTGGGCACCCCTGTCCTAAATCATGTTTGTTTTGACCCATTTCTTTCTTTCATTTTCTTTGGGTTTTGTGGTGCACAAGGAATGATGTTTCCGGACACACAGAAAAAGAGAAAGAGTTATCAATCTTTGGACCTTATTATACTGATGAGTGTATACATATGCTTGCCCAATTTTCCTTGCCACTGTTGCATCCAATGGATTCTTCTTCTGAGCTGATTCATAAACTTCTAAAGCTTTCTCAGGCTAAAATAAATGGGAGAAATACAACAGTTATATTTGTGTGTATATTAATGCAGCTAACTTTGGAGTTTCTTTGTTGTTCTCTAGGAATTAACAACTTCTTCATATACGTGTTTCTAGGAATTTCAATATGAAATATTTCTAAGTCAAAATGCAAGAACAGCAAAATTAATTTTCAAGAATAGGACCAAAAGGGAATTTAATGAGAGCTGTAAGAATTATATAATTTAGGATTATGCAACCTTCAGGGTTACTTTTAACTGATTTTAAAGCATCTGGTTGCTTTTACTAAATTCAACCCTTTTAATGATGGTTTCTTATTTGAAATTTAAGCACTTGTTAAAGACTTTGATATGAATAACTGTAAAGTAGGTTATCGATAAATAAAACGGATCTAGGTTTTTAATACAGAAGTCAAGGTGACTTGTTAGTCACAATGGATTTAATGTAAACTTGACATAATTTAAGGTTAATTTTGTGACTAGCAATGTGGACAGATATGTTTGGAAGAATTATTGGTGAAAGGAAAGTTATTAATCAGATTTGTTCAGTTGTAGTAGATTCTTCTAGAAGGGCTGAACAATGTTCAGACAGAGGGTAGGACTTGCAATGATCTTCATTCTTAAAGTATAAAACAAGACGAGAGACATGAAGGTAAAGGAGGAAGTAGGATACTAAGAAGGAAAAGCCTTCTCCTTTCATCTATTAAGAATGATATCTACATGTCAGGATCTCATCACAGATCTTTTCTCAAAGGATACTTGGCTGGTGGAGCAGAAATTCACACAAGTCACGAGTGAATAATTTGTGGCTCTTTAAAAGATATTCCTGAATTGCATTTTCCATCTTCCCTAGCAAGCCTGGCCACTGATGAGATATGAAAGAGGAATTCATCAACATTTTAAGAGAGGAAGGTTACTTAGCCTGATATAGATAAAAGTCCCAGTACAGCAACAGGAAAGAATTATGTCACCACCTTATTCAGCAGAAATACTATAACAAGGATAAATAATCAGTAAAACTTTACCTTGTGGACCACCCAGAGAGCGCACTAAGCACTATGGGGAAGTATATAAGTGTGATTGCATTGCTTTGCTTTACAGTGAATGAGTTTTGTGGTAATTTCTCATGTCTACTGCTCTCAAGATAGGAGTAACAGTAATAATAATAATAGCAGCATTTACATAAAGTTTTCAAATATTCAAGGGAGTTTGCACACATCTCTGGAAAGCCTTGCATGAAGTGCAATGGGTGGGTAAATTACTTTGTCTTTCGTTGGAAACAATTATGGTTTTACTGAGCAAACATTTGCTTTTCACTAACCTCTTGAATATTCATGTAGGCGTCTCCCAAGAGAAGGCTGGTATGAGGACTGGGCAAATGTTCACACAGCTCACTAAAGAAAAAGGGAAATATTATTCACCTTGCAATCTTGTACAGATTTAGTTAAGATTAAGGGGGCACATATGATTGCAACTTTGGGAAATAGTGAAAAGCAACTCTTACTGTGCACAATACAATATTGTCTCTGTGCAAGCAAAGGGGAAAAACTGCTGCTTTAATTGCAATAGTTTCAACAACGGAAAAGACACAACTTATAATTCCTTAAATAGCTATAGAAACTATACCTATGCACACACTGCTGCACAAGCTGAGAAAGCGACCACTTTCTCACTTGTTGAACATTAAGGGGTTGCTTACATATGCATGGGACTGCGGTGGCTCAAGTGGTTAAGACCCTGAACTTGACGACTGGAAGGTCGGAGTTTGATTCCCGGGTACTGCATGATGGAGTGAGCTCCCACCTCTGTCCCAGCTCTTGTCAACCTAGCAGTTTGAAAGCAAGAAGTTGCAAGTAGGCTGGCTTTTGAACAAGGGCAAACTATACCTTACATATGCATTTCTTCAATAAATTTATTGACTGGCAACTGAACATGTTAATTTTTTGCTCTGGTAATGTTTTTACGGTTATGTGAAGAGGTATGGGTGTTTTTCTATATTCCTGACAATGCATACTCATTCACAAAATCAAATTGTTAACTGCTGCATGAACCAATCTTAGATTTTGCACTTCAAAGCGGATCTTGGTTTACTCTAAGAGCCTGGGGGGGGGGATGCTTTTTTAGAGTACAGCTCCCAGAAATGCTGAATTAGATTCTAAGAGCTGTAGTCCGAAAAAAGCAACTTTCCCAAGATTATATATAATAATATATCATGATGCCCACTTCCAGAGAGGTAGCTCCATCTCCACCATGTCCCAAAATAATAAGATGAACTCGATATAGCCTCAGTGTTTCCTCCTTAGCCGACATCAAGTCAGAAGAAAGAACAGAATGTTATCAGAAAACGGGGGGTGACAACAGTGCTGTTCCAGGAGTTGTATCACATTCCTGCTATAATTGACTATTCCCCCTGTAAAATGAATGCAGAGGGATCATAACTAAAGGTTTAAAGCCATTTGTATAGGGCAATAACGGTGAACATATGGCACGCGTGCCTGAGAGAGCACTCACAGCCCTCTCTGTTGGCACATGCACCATCATCTCAGCACAGAGTTCGCCCCACTCTTCTTCCCAGAAGCCAAAAGGGAGGGCTTCCTCACTCCCCTAGCACAGAGTTCACCCCATCCCTCTGCTCAGCAGCCCAATGGGAGTGCTTGCTCCCTCCCCCAGCACAGAGTTTGATCCGTCCCTCTGCTAGGCAGCCCAATGGGAGTGCTTCATCCCTCCCTCAGCACAGAGTTCAACACGCTCCTCTGTTTAGGCACTCAAGTCTCTAAAAAGTTTGCACTCACTGGTATGGGGCATGCATTGTTTTTATTCTGAGACATCAATGCATTCATCTTTACTTCTAAGACATGAACTTTACTGTCTAAAATTTGCTTCTGAGATTCTCAAGCATTGCTTCTCTAGTGTCATGATTTCTCTTGGCACCTAAAGTAAAACGTGAAATCTAATTCTTACAGAAAGCACAACTAATGTGAAGTGACATTACCAATAGCAAGCAATGTACAGTCTCTTATCCTTCCTGACCAAAAGGTAAATCTGTGCCATCTTTTCCTTAACCTCGGTGTAATAGGGCTGGTGTGGTGTGACATTCCTCAGCATACTTAAGGCTATGTCCACCTCTCCTTTACTGAGAGCTAAATCGACATTCGCAACTGTAACACGGATCTCCTCTGATGTCCCACTGAATTCATGAATGGCACCTTGCATTATGTTAGTAGCTTCATGCTGGAATATGAGAACAACATACATGAAAGCTCTTTGCAGAAACAAATGTTGTATAGGAAAAATGCAACAATTATTATGAGTCATAATAGCCACTATATTCTTACTATTAAAACACTTAAAATACAGCCCCCCACCCCCCCAATCCATGAGTTCTATATTTATGATTTCAGTTATCCACAGGTCTAAAAATATTCAGTTACAAAAATTCTAAAATACACATGTATTTTTATGGCACGTTAGGAAAGCTGGCCACTAGAGACCATTGTCTTCAAATATAGAGTTCTCCATCGTAGTCCGTGAGCATCCATACTTTGGGGTTCCTTGCACGCATGTGTGATTGAAACACTCTGGTGGATGCCTTGAGTTGAATGCATTCCCAATCCCATGCGTGGGAACTGAACCAGCAGGTATTTCTGACTCTGATTCACAGAACCACAGCCAGGTTCTAAAATGATGCCCTCTGTCCTGGTACGTTAAGCTTGGGAATCACCCAAAGTATGGATGCTCGCAGACCATAATGGAGAAGGGTAGGTTACTTACTGTAAACTTAGTTCTCCAAGTGGTCCTGTGAGCATTCGTATGTCCCACCCTGCCTGCACTCTGTCATTGTAGAGCCGGCCTTACTTTGCGGCAATGCAAATGGAACTGGAGAAGGGCGGGATACTGGTGCAAGGCATGCTGGGATGGATGCTTTTCTAGAATAGAAAAGCTAAAGCTTGGAAAAACCAGCTATCGCGTATGCATGCGAGGAACCCCAAAGAATGAATGCTCACAGGACCACTCTGAGAACTACGTTTATGGCAGGCAACCTACCCTTCACTGTTATCCATGGCTTCAGGTATCCACATTAGGTTTCAGAATACAGTACATCAACTGCAGAAATGCTACTGTATGAGTATTAGCTAATCAGATCCATTCATTTTTTTAAAAACAATGTTTGTTCATCTCAGCCAAGATGCCTTGCTTCTTTTTGACATGGGATCCCCTGAAATCTGGACAGGATATAAAACTTACTAGTTCTCCGTTGAGTCTGAGAGCTTCAGCAAGTTCCAGGTAAATGGAGACTTGTTCACTTGTAGTTAAAGTAGTTCCTTGGCTTTTCTTGCTTCCCTTCTTCATTTGGGGTGAGTTAATGAGCAATTTCAACATTTTAATAGCTTCAGAATACTCTCCGGCTTTATTTAATGCTCTGGCCTTGATGAAGTGATACAACGGAGAATCACGAAGCTGGGGGGGAGGGAAATTCAAGAGTCACATCTATAAATCCCGTTGTTCTGTGCAGGACAATGACAATAAAGATTTATCTATCTACAGAAATCTATCTATCTGATCTGTTGATTGTAATAAAGGATTTTCACTTACTACAAACCAATTACAACCTCATCCTCAAAGTAATAGGCTTGAAATGCATCTTCCCAGTTGTTAACAAAAGGTTCCTTACAAGGTTCAACAGCAGCTTCCAACTCATGGTTTATGGCCATGTGCTTCCTGTCATGTGGGAGCATTATATTGCCCAATCGATTGACTGTCCCTTTCCATTCAATGGGAGATGAGCTTTAATGACAGATTTCCTGCTTTATATTTTAAATTGTAAAAAATGTACTTTGCAATTATATAAAAAGCCAAGGAAAATATTTTTAAAACTAGATTTTTTTATTTAAAAAAAAGAGGATGATGATGATGATAAGAATGAGAAGACAGCTGCAATTGAATCATACATATCCCCACCCAGAATAGTCATGCCTGCCACATGACCACAGAAAGGTCTGCAGATGCAGACAGCACTGACTATTTTGCTGTTAAGTGGAGATGAACACTTCATCCTAGAGTCGGATAAGACTGGCTTTCGAGCAAGGGCAACCTTTTTATTTATCTCCATCCAGAAGCAGGACATTTTGTGCCACAGGGCAATTCATCTTTAATGCTCAGTACAATGAGCGAGAAAATTTAAAGGGAGAAGCACCAAGGAAGAAACCTCTAACTGAAGACACAGTAACCTGGTGAAAAGACACACACTTGCAATGAAAATATTCCAAACCCAGGGATTTGTTCAAAACCTGAGACTCACAGCATTTGCCCACAAAAAAAAATTCATGCCTAGTTACTTTCTTCATTGCAAGAGCCTAATTATAATTCTGCAGCTGTTATTGTTAAAGAAGTGCCAGAAGTAATTGCTGGTCTGCTAGTACGTCATCAGCTCTAGATTTATCTATACCTATAAGAATGGGGTTGGGCCGTGTGTGTGCGGAATGTGTGTCCACACACGTGCAGCCCATCCCATAATGCGCCGTCCACACTTACCTTGCCTCCTGGACATCATCGCCGCGAGGGTCCGGGGACTGGGGTGGGGCGTTCGCCCCACAAACACCAACAAAAAACTCTCCAAATCTCAGCATCCTGTGCACTGCAGCACACCACAGCTAATCAGGCTGGAGGACACGAGCGCAGAGGAGGCAGGACAGCTGGTGCACGCAGCAACCGCCCTGGTGCCCAGCACGCGAGCCCCAATGTGCAAGCGCCCCCAACTGCCACCACTGCCAAGCCTGAAGGAGAGAGTGGCTGGGAAAGAGGAGGCGGCGGTGGGCGAGGGAGGCGGAGGCAGCTCCAGGTGAGGCTGCTGGCCGGGGGGGAGGGGCCCCTAACAAAGCTGAAACACAAGGACACCCACCCACCCCCAACCCTCCACACATCTCTTTTGCCAGGCCGTCCCTTCCAGACCTGCACCACCACCACCACCCGTGTCGAGCTGGAGCGGGAGGTAGTGGAGCTTTGGTGGGAGAGAGACGGGGTGCACCAAACCCTCTTCCGTTCCCCACGGGAAGGTATTTTTTGGGGGGAACAAGGAACATCGGTGGCAGGTGAAGGCTACTGGCGGGGGGGAGGCGATGAGGCCGAAGCGCAAGGACCCCCACCCACCGCCCTCCTCTTTTGCCAGGCCGCCCCCTCCAGACCTGGACCCCCTCCACGTCTAGCCATCTCACCTTTGGCCGTCCACTTTTTCCTTTGTCCTCAACCTTCACCAGCATCAAGGCTTACTCAAGTGAATCTTCTCTTCCCAAATAAGCCACCTCCCAAAAAAAACAACAACAACAAACCACCCCACCACCAAAACAAAATCAAAACCTGCCCAGCAAGGCCGGGCAAAATAGCTAGTCTTCTGTATATTGCTGGCATCTCAATTGCTTTGACATTCCAGCATTGCCCGTGCTATTATTGCATTCTAAATGGGGGGAAAGAATAAAAACAAACTAGGCATGGGGGTGGGGGGAGTGGCAAATGACCAGAGGTGTGCTCTGGCTATGCTAAAAGGGTACTGGACAGGAAGTGATTCCCACTCGCCTTCTAATTTCAACTCCCCTCTGGGGATTCGAACCAACAACCTCCTGCTTACAAGGCAAAATTGCAACTTAGGCTTCTGGTAATTGAAGTACAAGAACACCTGGAGTGTCAAGGTTAGCCACCACTGGACTAAAGCATTGCATTCTGATGAGCTAACAGTGACGCTAAAAAGAAAGCGAGCAAAGAATGGGAAATTTAGACTACAGAAGTTCCTGTCCTGTTCTTTGAGCATGAGATAATCACGGACATAAGGAAATTGCTTGCAAATGAGGTTGTTACTTATAGCTCGCGGATAAGGCCAGAATAAAATAAATGGGGGCAAAGTTTCCCCAAACATTTAAATGTTTCTTTTGGGTTCAGTCTCACCTGAAAATTGTGGCTGACCCCTATTTCTAGTGAATGGGCACATTCTTTGATGTTTCCTTGAGAAAGGTAGATCTGAGCCATGAGGAGATTGACATCTGTCGATGTTGGGTCCAGTTCTAAACAACGCTGTAGAGTACCCTGGGAAGTTTCTAATTCTCCTGCAAAATAGCCTCTGTCATTTTGTTCCAGACATAAATGCCCTCAGAAATTGATACAGCCCCTCTTTAGCAAATACAGTGGACCCTTGCTTAACAAGTGGCTCACTTAACGTAAAATTTGCATAGCAAAAGGAAATCTATAGAAAAAAGTGGCTCAGTTAACAATCCCCCCCCCCCCCCCGGAATGGATTAACTGGTTTTGAATGTATTCCTATGGGAAATTGCATTCACTGCATTCCTATGGGAAATGCGCTTTACAAATCTTTCGTAGTACAAAAGGTCCTGGAAAATGCATTAAATTTGTTAAGCGAGGGTCCACTGTAGATTACTTAGCTGATGCAAACATATATTATTTATTGGTTTTATTGGATTATGGATAGAGGAGTATTTGGAAATGCCATACTGTATATTAATGAAAAAATTATAAATTAGGATTTATATATATAAATCTAACTGAAATACATCTATATACATCTAACCGAAATACCTGTAAAACTAAAATAAAATCCACTTCAAACTTCATGGAGTTTATTTAAACTCCACCACCACCACGAGAAAAGTTTATGATATACTGTATCACTAAAATATAAGCCAGATGTATTTTTAGCTCTATAGGAAGTAATGAGGTTTTGGCTTACCTGATAAATATTTCACCTGTGCCATTAGAAAAAGAGGCTCAATCATCCCAGGAGTTGCTTTCACAAGTGGATTCAGTATTATTGTTGCTTGCTTAAGAAGAGAGGATAAAACCTGACCCGGTAACCTTGGCTACACAAAACAGAAGTGAAGGTATGTACAGCATTCTTCAGAAACAAAAAGTACAATGTAAAATTGATCTGTTTGGTATAGTTCTTAGGAATAATAGGTGAAGTTTCACAAAAAATATATATTATTTATTTATTTATTACTGTACTTATTTCACAACATAGAAGGAATGTAGAATGTACAATAATTTATAAAAGGCCATCCTGCAACCCTACTGCCCAAATTCCAAGTTCTGCTTTTTTGGGATGGAGAAACGTGAAAATAGATTTCCTACCTGTTTGGGACAGAAGATTAAATATTCTTTCACAATTTCAGTCAAAAACACAGGGTCAAGCTTCTCATAGTATTCAATGCTTAAAGGAAGACCGTGTAAGGCAGAAAAATGAAGTTCTGCGGCTTCATTGAGAAGGGTACTTGCAGCCTGCTCATTCTTGTGTTTTCTTGAAGCAATCACAGCCTGAAGGTAAGCTAGTACCTGGGGTGGGACACAATACTGAACATTGTTGTATAGGTAGTTTCTGTTGATATAGTCTGGCCAGGTTATCCTGCTATGGCAATAGAGTAGACCATACTACCAGCAACTCAACATTGAGTGTCAGGCAGTGGTTAAATAACCTGACAACCCTGGGGACTAACGGCTTGGGTGGTGAAGTCCACAGGGAAGGGTGATGGTCTCCAAGTGGATTAAATCCCACTTGAATCTATCTTGATGGAGGGCAGCAGCTTCATCCATCCTGGCCTGGGGCTGAGGAAGACTTTGCGTTCCAAAAGAGCTCAGGACCAGAAAGTGACTCGTGGAACTGGATCAATGGTACTATGGGTGCAATGCAGAAGGCAAATGAAAAGCAACTGCATTATATTGTTCTCAGAAGAGTCTTCATGGCTGATTGCCATGAGGATTGCCAATATTCAGATTCAGATATGGCAGAAGAAGAAGTTTCTTTCATGATCATTCTACAGCTCTACCTTTTTTTCTAATATTCTTGAGGATTAGTGCAGGTGTTGAATAGGAATGTAGGATCTTCTAAAGTTAAACCTACATCTTTTATGTATAAACTCCACTTGACCCATCCTACTGACTTTGGGTACTATCTGTCCAACATCATAAAGATTCACTGAAGCTCACTTTAAGAAACTAATCTTAATCATGGTCCTCAGAATAAAAATCACTGGTTTTCTTTTATCTACAGTAAGGTTGGCATGTAACGAACACAATGGCGTGGGGAGATCAATTCCCCACTGGGTCTCCCAGGTGAAGTTGGCCCTGCATGGCCCTGGAAAAGAAGGAAATGGTTAAATACTTCTGACCCCTGTCATCCTAGAAAACCCAGACAAGAGTTGACATAAATCAGAACTGATCATCTGCAGTAATTTTGTCTGCGGAATCCATGGGAGAAAGTGGGTAGTTACTCAGCTACAAGTGATATCCCTTACAGCCAGCATGAAATGCCATATCAGCAGGAGGGACCCTCTGTCTAACAAATCCGGGGACCCAGGATGGATGGAGATAAACATCCCCAGTGGCTTTTTTTCAGCCAGATGCATTCCGGTGTCTGTCACTGCTGGAAACATTTAGAGCCTAATTACATTAAGTAGGGTGGAGGAGGCAGAAGACTTCAATATCTAAAGAAAGGTGCTGTCATATAAGGTTAGAAAAACATTCATTTGCATCCAGTGGCCAACAGTTGGCAATTCATAGCCTACAGTTTGTATCTAATTATAAGTACAGTATACACTTTAAAAACAAATGTAATCTAACTGAGGATTTTCCAATGGATTGCTGAACTTCCTTTAGGAATTCCAGTTGTTGTTCTGCCTCTTCTAGTTTTCCTCCCAGTACCTGGCACCATATCATTCCTGTAAAGTAATAAAGCCAATTCACTAATGTTACATTTTCATGTAACAGTACAAGCATCCTTTTCTTCTAAACCAGAAACTTTTTCCCTACAGCATATGTGCAAGTGCATTACCTCTTTCCCCCAAACCACATAGTGTATTACTTGATGTAACAGATCTACAGGTAGGGGTGTACACATGGTGGACTAAGAGTTGACTCCTTGGGGGGGGGGGGGATAATTATGCAAACTATATCAGTGTGCTTATGGATCCACTATAGATAGAAACCTCTCATCAGATATTGCTTACTGTCTTTGATAGAGGAGAGAGATAAGTAGCTACACCTCCATAAAGTTAAAGGATCCACACAGGCCAAGTAACTAAACGAACCAGAGCTAAAAATGATCTGAATATGCTATATAGCAAAACTGAAGACAAATACTCTAACAAATATTTAACAGAATACCTGTCAGTGAATCAACTGTGTTTTCATCCAAATCTACAGCTTTTCTATACCATGCAGACGCTTCCTTCCAGTTCCCCTGAAGGATTAACTGATATCCTAATTCGTTTGCAAAACGTGTGTCAGTGGATGTTAAGTTACCACCTGAATTTATAATAAAGTCATACACCTCCTGCAGAATATCTTGATTCTTCCCAGACTGAATATAACACAATGGAAAAGGAAAGCAGATATGAATATAAGGTACAGTAAAAATGTGACTTACGTATGCCTCGAATCATGTAAAATTCGACTTACGTAATGATTTTTGAACTAAAACCATGTCCCAGTTTATGTAAATGTCCCAATTTATGTAATGAAATTTCCTATGGGTTTGCTTCGAGTTACGTAAAAAAAAATCATTTTTCTTATGGGTTTGCTTTGAGTTACGTAAAAATACATTTTTCCTATGGGTTTGCTTTGAGTTAAGTAAAAAACTGATTTACGTAAAAGCCTACGGAACAGACATTTTACGTAAGTAGGGGTTTTACTGTATATAGTTCACAATTTTCACTATAGACAAGAGCCAGCTTCTGTATCTTGTTAGACTCAAAGCTAAAAAAAATGAACAATTATGGTTATTGCTCTTACTTAAACTATGAAGAACTAGTTTATGAAATTAGCTTTTAAATTAGATTCTATCCATAACACACTGATAACATTTTAAAGGGGTCAAGAGACTGAATATTAGATAAGACTCTAATACATCCAGACAGAGCAGATTCAAATTGTCAGACTATTTCAAATGACATAAAAGATGTCAAGGATAATATTTTATGACAAAGCAAGATGTGGAATAGAAATTATTAATGTAAACAGGTCCTTACCACTCGACTGATTACCAGCATTTTTTCAAGGTGAAGTTCTGATCTTTGAGGCTCTTTGATTTCCAGAGCAACAATAAATTCTCTGAGTATATCCAATGCCTACATTAAAAGCATTAACATTATGTTAACAACCTGGAAACTGACACTGCTTGTCCAACACATTTTACTCAGCAGGATGGAGATGGTGATTGCACACATATTGTAAAACCTTCTTCCACAAGGGTTAGAAATTTGGTTTTATAAAGGAATTCTGGGATACAGAGGAATAAAGTCAGTCAAAATCCAGATGTTTTATACTATGGTGCATACTTGCATCTATGGAGCAAACATACAAATATGAACAAATAAGTAAATACCTATTTTTAATGTAAATAATGAAAAAATACCATGATCATTACCAGCAATAACAGGAGATATTCTTCACATCAGTGTGAACAATGAACACCATAAAAGGAAACTGTTGAAAAGCCACATCTTGCTTTATAAATGTCAGGAAACAGAGTAGTACTTACTGATCTTTTATTCCCAGTCACAGTGAGATGATTTACAACCAGGTACTGGAGTGCATCTATATCATTTGGTTCTGTGCGTAGAATTCTTAGAAGATAATTTGGTTTTTTTTAAAAAGAAAGGAAATTAAAGCATGTATCACTTCTGTTACTGAAAGGAAAGATAAACTGCATTCAGGACAGACATGAATAGAATCGGGATATTATTTTAGAAAATACAGTATATGTCTTTTTCTTCCATTGTGGTTACAAGGTTCAGGGTGGCATAAATCAATTTAAAATATACCCACAAAATGGAATAATGCCAGAAAATATTGAAATAGTAGCATAAAGAACCCAAGAGGCAGGAATCTATTGATCTTCTGCTGTTTATCTCCTTCAGCCATTTTGACAGAATGAAGATGGACTCTTGGCGAACAAGGAAGTTCTTATACCTCTCTTAATTTTCAACACTCATCAACATATCTCTTAAAATGGAGAGTGCTCATATTAGGGACCAAACTAGGCAAAATGTTTTTCATATTTTTTGGATAGATGCTCCCCCCCCCCCCCCAAATGGTGGAAGAAAGTCTGTTCATCAAGGTATGTGACTACCCTCACTTTATCTTGTCTTTATTAGGCATTGTTTTGAAATTTGTCATTAGAGGATTTAAAAAGAAATCTGCTGTGATAATTCTATTGTGGGCGGGAAAACAAGTTAATCACAGGAAATTACTCTTGGAGTAGAAAAACAGTATAATCTGATGCAGAAGATATGGTTGTCCTTGTAGTATTCACACATGCAGAGGGTGCACCTATGTTGTCCAACCTGGGGTGTACCCATGTTGTCCAACCTTGGGAAAAGTCATAATATTTTAATTTTTTAAAAATAGGTCAGATAGGTCCTCTTCTTCAGGTACACAGAGCTTACTCTCAGCAGATGGCATATACTCAAACATGGAAAATGAACTATCTCTGTTTGTATATGTCTACCTACTGAGGCTCTACTCCATGGGTTCACAATCTTTTCAAGCCAGGGGCCAGGCAACACTCTCTCAGTCAGCTTCAAGGGCCAGACAGCCATTTTGCCCTGCCTGTACAATGGGGTGGCCATTTTGTCCCAACAGCTTCAAAGGGGTAGCTATTTTGTTTCTCAAATGCCCTTGGAGGGGGTGGAGGGCACATGAAATAGCACCATGGGCCAGATCCAGCCCACGGGCCTTAGGTTGGGAACCCCTGCTCTACTCCTTGAATCTCAAGAAATGGACTTCAGTCTATGGAAGTTTATGCCACATCAAACACATTCATCTTCAAGGTGCCAGACAATTCTTTCTTGTTTCTGCTGCTACAGATGAACACAGCTCTCCCTGTGGAAATGTCCATTGTTCAGTTCATTTCCTACCTTTTACTTTCTTCTACACTTTGTTCCCAGTCTTGCAACGCTAAATGTAGCCTCATCTTGGTGACAAGGGCTGGCGTGAAGAATGGAAAAGTAACCACTAACTGACTAATTATGAGTAGAGCTCCTGAATAATTCTGTTGTGTCATGAAATATTTTGCCTGCAGATAAACACAAGAGGTAGGAATTAAAATGATTACAAAGTTAGCAGAAATGGCCTTTCTTATGGCCTTGGATGACTCTTTCACTCATTGGCATTCATGTGGGTCACAATCCAGTGGTGGCCGTCTTATAAAGAACTCACATGGATTTAGCTTTCACAGTCACTGCATCTTGAACTAAAAGACTCCCTTTAGCTTCACCAGAGTTCTGTCAATTGATATAACTTTCCACATGATAGCAAATATAAACTCTGGCCAGATAAAGATAATCCCCAAACTCAGCAATGTATAGCAACACAAACAGAAAATCAAATTGCTGAAGGACTTATAATAAAACCTGAGATAGGTTGGTACACCAATTTCTGTTTCTAGAAGATAACAGATGTGTCACATTTAGCTACCCTGGATTTTGCTGGCCGAGAACATTTGATATCCTACTTACAGCTTTGTTGACTGAAAATATTTTTATATTACAACTTATCATATTTTAAGTTGTATCGTTTTTTTAAAAACCATTTTCTTAGCTACTTTGGGTCCCTGCATGGGTAGAAAGGCAAGATGTAAATTAAATCATGAAGGAGCAAATAAATATTCATATACATGTATAATGTATTATATTTAACAATGTGCGTAGCACAATTCTGTAGAAGGGCAATAAAAACATGGAAAGTGACATTGGACAAACAACCAATTTTCTGATAATCTCAACTTGCATTCAAAATAACAAATGCTTCTACTCTTTATGACTGTGATGATATAATTCAAAGAATGCAGGAAATACCTGCTGAAACCTAAGAAACTAGAATAAAATTTTCCACAGATATGGATCATGATTTGTAATTTCCAAGTCACTTTGTAATATTTCCAATGCAAAGGAAATTGTGCAAAAGATGCAACGTGTTGATAGTTTCATGAGTATTTTAAAATAGGTTTTATAGTATTCCGTGTGTGTGTGTGTTTGTGTGTGTGTGCGTGTGTGTGTGCGTGTGTGTGTGCGTGCGCAAGAACAAAACCAAACTAGAAGATGGAACAAGAAGCTCACTGGACAAGGAATGACATTAAAGGAGGATATGGCCGAGGAACATGACCTCCCCTATGACACTTGGAGGACTCTGAATAGGCTGAGGGTTGGACTGCCTAAATGTAAGACCAACATGCTCAAGTGGGGGCTGTTGGCGGACAACAACATGCTGTGTGAATGTGGAGAGAAACAGAATCCAGCTCATTTGTTGGTCTGCCAATTACTCCTGGAAACATGTACAGGTGAGGATTTAATTTTGGCCAACGACAGAGCCAAGAAGGGGGCTTCATTTTGGAAGGCCAAAGTTTGATCTGGACATGAATGAAAAAGAATCTACAACTCTCATAAAGTCTACGCAGCACATCCATATTTACATAGTGATTGTAAGCACTTTGCAAATGGAAATTAACCAGGTCCATTTGGTCTCACTCTGTGTAGGTTCAGATTACGTTTGTTCTTGATTTTGACTTGCAACGGGCCAAAGTCACAGCTATTATAGTTCTACTGCTCTAACTGCTGGGATATAACACCTTTTAAACAAACACAATCAGAATAAAGTATTTAAATGTAAATTCTGTACCTTTCCCATCATCCCAAATATATCTGTGTTGTCTTGATTTCCTTCATCTAAGTATTTGATAGACTTCTTAACAGCATGTGATTTATCAGATGAGGCATATATCCATCCTTTCAGAACAAGCCCCTGCAGGGGTTTAGAAAATAAATACCTGTTCAGTAAGGTGATGAAATTTGTATTTATTGCAGCATAAATATGCAAATGAAATGGTTACTGTATATTTCACACCTATTCGTAAAGTATATCTCTACTCTGCTTATATATGAATTCTCTGAACCGTACATGCAAAAGATGCGATCCAATAAAACAAACAATGAATGTACAATTACCGAATACAACTGTACCACTGTTTTCTATTAAATGAAGATATTTTGGGCATAATCTCTGCTACAAAGGCAGCAAAAAGAAAAAGGAAATAATGTGGTGGTTTGAAATGTAATTTTTCTTTAAGCTTGGTGGGTTTGTATTAAAAGATTCACTTGTATATCGTCTGTTCTTTCTTTCTTTATTCATGTCAGATGCACCAACAGCATATAATAACATACAAAGCTAAAATTAACACATCTAAAAACAAAATAGAGTTTAAAAGGGCTAGATGACATCTGCCCAATATTAGGCCACATCAACAGCATTTCCTCTCGCCAACATAAGGTCCTCTTCAGTGCACATTGAGCTGCATTTCGTGCATCCTATCATATGGGAGATAGTTTGTACTTCTCTGCATTGAGACAAGCTGTCATTTACAGGGAAACCCCACTTTCTCAGATTAGCCCTTGATCTTCCCTACCCCTGTATGCAGTCTATTTAAAGCTTCCCCCACAGGCCATGGTTGTTCTTGGCCAGGTGGTAGAGAGTCATGTGGTTCTGCGCAGTTCTCTGGTAGCTCCTTGCTCGCCTTCCATAGTTCCAATGTGGTCTGTGGGGCCTGGTTGTTTGGAGAGGCAGAAGTTGTGAGGAAACTGTGCCTTGATTTCAGTCTCTGCTTTGGTGGTTGGTGATCAAATAGCAGGTGTGTTTCCGAGGAACTTGCTTTGATCCACTCTTTCTGAGCAGCAATTTCTTGACGGAATTTTGATGGAGGGATCCCAGCTGAGTAATGCACTTTTTGTATCAGGGTTGTATCTTCTGTAGGAACTGTCCAGTCTCTCTTTTAATAGGTCTTGCTCTTCAGGTACACTGTAGGAATGGACCTCTGGCCTACCCTAGCCTCCAAAGCAGGCATTCTCAACGTGCAGCCCATGGGCCAGACCCCAAAGCCTTTTTATCCGGCCCCTGATGCCCTCCTTGTTTCCACTGCCACTGCCCGGAAGCAACAAAAACCAACAAAAATGTGTGATAACTCACCTAAAATGTGCATTTTTTGCACAAGAACTCACGCAGAAACACATGACCGGCCCACACAACCATTCTGAGGGGAGTGATCTGGCCCCCAATCCCAAAAGGTTGAGAAAGCCTGTTCCAAAGGCTAGCTGGAACACATGGATGAAAAATTCCTCTACCATTCCCATTTAGCAAGTCTCCCCAAATATCAGCACTGCTACCACTGACTGTGTGTACATTTACCTGGGACTAACACTATCATGAACTAAGCAGTTGCTTAATTGCTGTATAAATATGCATGGGATCGTCAGCTTTACGGTCTGCTGACTGAGTTTAAAGAACAAGAACTACTGTATATACATGTCAAAGGAGGAAAGATAATAATGTAAAATTATTTTACATTGAAATGAGGGGCAACATTATCTAGAGCGTACACTTTGCCTCAACCCAGATGGCTGGTTATATGTCTATGGAGCATAAATGTTTCCCCAAATGAACAGATGGCAGAAACTGTCAGCATTGCTGGCTCTGAATATGTCACAGCAGAAAGGGTGAAGGAGATGTCTAAAATCAGTTGCTGGCCTTCCCCAAGCAAGTGACTGGTGGTGTAGGAATTGAGTGTTCACCATTTGTTTGTTACTATGGGTTTGCACATCCCTGCATAACGAATGCAGAGGTTTTCCTTTCTCTCAGCAATACTTTGTATGCTTTGGTCCTGATCCAAAGTGAAATATACACAAAGAAGCCTTTCTTTTCACAATGTTCATCTCCATAAGAATGAAGAAACCATGTCCTTCCTGCCATGCTACATTCTAGGTAAAGGTGTCCCTTGCTCAAAAGCCAGTCGTATCTGACTCTAGGGTTCAATGCTCATCTCTGTTTATAGCCAAAGAGCCAGCGCTGTCTGCGTCTGCAGACGTTTTCATGGATATGTGGCAGCCATGACTACACACCAGAGTGCACGAAAGGCTGTTTACCTTCCCACTGAAGTGGTACCTATTTATCTACTTGCAATTTCTTGCTTTCGAACTGCTAGGCTGGCAGGGGCTGGGACAGAGATGGAAGCTCATTCTGTCATGCAAGCACTTGGGTCTCGAAGTGCTGACCTGTCAACCTTCCAATTGTCAAGTTCAGCATCTTAACTGCTAAGCTACTGTATTCTCTATGCTACATTCTACAAAGAAGGCAAAAAGACTGGAACATTTTAAGAAAATTTCGATGCTTGGCATTCACAGACAGCCTGATGTGCTCCACTCTACCTCTCTTGCACTGTTAGATACTTTCAGCATTTTGTCGACATACTCCTTCGCTCTATCATTTTTATTCATTAGCCACAGAAACATTCCAGCATAATACAACGCATTGCTTCCAGCTGTCTTTCGCACTTCTTTTAATGTGTTTTCTAAATCCAAAACAGCAGAAGTATCTGAAAATAAACAAGGCAGATGGTAGTATGAGTAACCCTTGTATTCCACTTGCTTTAATTTCACATATCACTAGCAGTCAAACAAGAAAACACTTGGGGCTTTTTACATTTACATATTGCATAATTTCCATAAGCAGCCTACTATGCTTCTTCTTCTCCCAAAGGTGGTACCAAAGTTGAAGTGGTTCTTCTCATAATGGAGTTTTTCTTTGTTCCTGCCTTCCCTGATGGCTCCACTGGCAAAGAATGGGACTGATCTGGTGAAATCCCATAAAATGATCAACTCTTCTTTCAAATAGAATAGCTAGGCAACTTTGCAAGGTACAAAGGCCTATTTTCCACCTCTAAAACCCAGCAGGTCATAATGTGTTTGATTTTAACATGTTCTTAGGGGCATATTCCATCTCTCATTTCAGGCAAGTTATGACGATGGACCAAATAGTACTGAACTCACCAACATTTTCACATCTCTTGTGAGCATAAATGAGAGCAAGAAGGCAGCATATGGATACATCTACATGCCGTTTCCGGGCATTCTCAAGGAGTGAGATGCCTTCTTGGATTCGTCCTGCAAGAAACAACATAACACATTTTGAAAGTACTACAAACATGTTATTTGGGGAAGCTTAATTTTGTGCAACACATTCCTATACCTAGCTATTCAATGTATTTCCTCCTGTGTGTAGGATTATATTCTGACTGTATCTAGATTTTTATGTCCCTCTAAATAAGAGTACTATGAATAAATTCGATTGAGGTATCTTTACAAATAGGACCACTTTCCAAGTTTTTTCTTGATTGAGAATAGCATGACAGAAAAGTCTAATGATAGTATAACAGCTTTCTATATTGTTTGACACATTCAGATTTTTTAAAATCTACATCTAATGTTTCCTAAATATTCAGTTCACATACAGTATATTCATCAGCCAGGATTCTATTGCAGAATATAATGTACATAAGGGAAATTGCACATGTAGTTCTTGCAAGTTCCTGGGCATCTGTTGTGCAGGCATGCACACCTTGGAAATGTTGAGTGCACAACAAACATCTGGAATTATCGCATAATGAATTACACAATTTTGAATTTATACTCTGCAAACACAACAGAATTAAGTCCTTCTGATGCAGTTACTGATCATTGTTTTATGGATTTCACTATGTTCTGAGGAGGCTTATTTGGTTGTGTGCATCAGGGATTGAATGTAAGAATAATAAGAACAATCAGTATAAACAACAAGCCACTTATTCCCAATTGCTTTCCTGTTTCTCTCCTGCAGCCATTGTTTTTCATCTTAATTCTCAATCAATATTTTAGATTTAGTCTGCACACTTGTTACTTGTATTTCTAAATAGGAAAATGAAGTGGTAGAAACACAGAAATCACTGTAGTGTTTTAGTGTATGAGAACCAAGACACAGGAACAGCCGAAGGATTGGCTTAACACATCTTTATTGCATGGTGGTCCGGGGGAACATGTGGTAATGGTGGACGAACAGCTCAATATATACAGTGGCTATACATTTGAATGTGGCTCCACGATAGCCCATTGGCTACCGCCCGCGTGACGACATCCCTGGTCATGCCCTTCTTGTCCAGGTGAGGTAGTGGCGGGAATCTTCCCGCGCTGGAGTTATTGCGTAATTGGAACCATATGAGCTGGACGCTCGCTACTGCCACCTAGTGGTTACTAGCTCGCGTCCTATTACAGAAGGTTACAGTGTTACAGTTGATGGGTGTTACATTGTTGCAAAGGCATAGTATTAGGAACACAACATCCCTCCCCCCTAGGATGAGACGAAGTCTCTCATCCAATATGGCTTATTGCAAGCGCGTTTTGGGCGTTCTGCTGGCTGGCTTGTCCCGGGGGCGCTACTGCTTCTCTGTCCCCTGGTCTCTTGTCCTGTAACGGGAGAGGGAGACTCGTTAGTGACTTGCCGCGGTTCTGCGGCTTTTGGGGAAGGGACAAACTCCATTGTGGAAAAACCGGGGGCACTGGGGGCTAACGAAAAACCCCGCTTCTCGCTTGGATGGGTGGGGGACCACTCCGAAACCCCCCCCCCCCGGTTTTGTAACTGAAACTCAAAATCATCTACTGGGTCATTGGGGACATCCCTCAGGCTATCTATGAGGACAGACTCCTTCCCCTCCCCCCTTGGTGGGGACCACTGGCCCCCTTCTCCTCCCCCTTGGGCTGAACGGGTGGGGGAGAACCCTAACGTTGAATCCTTCAGCGCGCCGTCCGCGCTTTGGCTGCCCGGAACCCAGCGCCGGAGTTGATCTGCGTGCCGTCTCCAGAGTAGACCCGCACTGGTCTCTACACAATACGACACGGGACCCGTCTGGCCAACGATGACGCCCGGGACCCATGCTGGCCCCGCGCTAGCGTAGTTCCTGCAATGCACCGGGGCGCCTACTTCGAAACTCTTTGTGTCCGCTAACCCTATGTTCCTCCCAGTGTCCTCCACCCTCGTTGGGTCTAGCCTGGTCAGAATCGTGGTCAGCTTCCTACGCAATAGGAGCTCCACGGGCGAATACCCTGAAGCTAGGGGAGTCACCCTGTAGCCCAGCAAGAACTGACACACTTGCAGGTTAAAGTCTCCGGGGCCCATGCGCCTCAGCGCGTCTTTGGTGGTGCGCACGAGGCGCTCTACCTGGCCGTTTGTCGCCGGGTGAAAAGGGGCGGAAGTGATGTGCCGAATGGCGTTGATCTCGGTGAATGCCCTGAACTCGGCGGACGTAAAACAACTCGCGTTATCGCTAATTAGGGTGTCGGGTATACTGAACGTGCTAAAGACCCTACGCAATTGCTTTACTGTCGATGCTGAAGAGGTGCTTGTAACTGGGATCACCTCCAACCACTTGGAGTAAGCATCCACCACGAGGAGAAAAAGTGTTCCTCTGAATGGGCCCGCAAAGTCAATGTGCACACGGGACCACGGCCCCTTCGCCGCGTCCCATTCCCTGTGCGGCAGATGCGCTTCTTCGGGTCGGGAGCATTGGCAGCTCTCGCAAGTGCCCACCATGTGCTCGATGTCTGCATCCAATTGGGGCCACCAGAAGTAGCTCCTGGCCAGAGCCTTGGAGCGGACAATTCCAGGGTGGCTGACGTGCAGCAGTTTGAGTACCCTAGGTCTCAGGGATTTGGGGACTACCACCCGCTGGCCCCACAGAAGGCACCCCCTCTCTATGGACAACTCTAGCCTCTTCCTGAAAAACGGGGCGAACTCTGCCGCCGGGGAGGACGCTGGCCACCCTTTCTGCACCCAGGATCTGACTAGAGCTAGCGTTTTGTCCTTGCCGGTCGCCTTGGCGATGTCTGCGGGTACAATGGGGGGCGAATCTAAGACCTCTATCAGGAGCACTTGGCGGTCTTGTTCCTCCTCGCCCACGATGCTGCTAGCGTGGGGGAGGGGAGACCTCGACAGGGCGTCCGTGTTGCTTATTTCCTTTCCTGGCCGGTACACCAACGCTTGCTGATACGCGTTTAAGAAGATGGCCCACCTTAACATCCTAGGGGACAGGATCTGAGGTGTGGGCTTGTCTGCAGTGAAAATGCCTAGCAGGGGCTTGTGGTTGGTCACTATGGTGAAGGGACGGCCATAGAGGAAATCGTGGAACTTTTTAGTCCCCGCGATTATTGCTAGCGCTTCCCTGTCTGTCTGGGCGTAGTTTCGCTCTGCCTGGGACAGGGATCTGGAGTAGAATGCTATCGGGGCTTCTCTCCCGTTTTCCAACACGTGGCACAGCACCGCCCCCACCCCCACTGGGGATGCATCACATATCAGGACCACCGGTCTCTTGGGGTCAAAATGGGTGAGAATGGCGTCAGAGGCTAGGAGTTGTTTCAGTTCAATGAATGCCCTCTCCTGGCTCTCGCCCCACTTCCACGCCTCGTCCTTCTTGAGTAGCTTGTGAAGTGGCTCTGCTACCGATGCCTTCCGAGGCAGGAAGGAGTGGTAGAAGTTTAATAGCCCTAGGAACGACTGCAATTCGGGCTTGGAGGTGGGGCGAGGGGCATTTTGAATGGCGGCTACCTTTGATTTGGAGGGTTTGATTCCCGCAGGGGTTACCCGGAAACCCAAGAACTCAACCTCGTTTGCAAAGAAAACGCATTTGTCTTTTCGCAACCTCAACCCCGCCTTTTCAAACACCGCCAGCACTTTGTCCAGCCTTTCAGCCAACTCTGCCTCGCTCCCCCCCGTTATCAATACGTCATCAAAGTATGGCAAGACCCCCTCCAGCCCCTTTAAGAGGCGTTCCACGAGCGACTGGAAAATACCCGGCGCCGAGTTCACGCCGAACTGTAGGCGCGTCACCTGGAACGCCCCCTTATGAGTGACTATCGTTTGCGCAGCAGCTGCAGCTGGGGTTACTGAGAGTTGCTGATAGGCTTGCGCCAGGTCAAGTTTTGCGAAACACTTTCCCCCATGTAACCTGGCCAACAGGTGGCTGACTACCGGCACCGGATACGCATTTGGGCGGATCGCCTTATTAATGGTGCACTTATAATCAGCGCATATGCAAACCTCCCTGTTGACCTTTAGTGCAGTTACAATCGGAGTTTCCCACTCCGCGGAATCAACAGGAACAAGAATCCCCTGGCCCACCAATTTGTCCAGTTCCGCCTCTATTTTGTCCTTTAGTGCGAAGGGCACTCTGCGCGGCTTGAGTCTTATTGGGCGGACCTCCGGGTCCAGGTCGAACGCTACTGGGGGTCCCTTGATTTTTCCGAGTCCTTTCTTGAAAACTTCGGGGTGCGCGTCACACACCTCTTGTATTGGGTCAGTCCCAACGGCATGCACCCCCCCAATGAACAAACCCAGGGGCTTAAACCATTGAGTCCCGAGGAGGCTGCAACTACCCCCCTTGAGCACAACCAGGGGAAGTTCCGCGGCGTGTTGCTTGTATTGGACCTTGAATTTTCCAACCCCCAACACCGGAATGCTATTTCCCTGTACGTCCCGCAGCGTGGACCTCAACGCTTTGAGCTTAGGACGCACGTGGGGGGAAATTCCTAAGAACTCCCGCTGGGACATGATTGAGTAGGAGGAACCCGAGTCTATCTCCATTCTAACAGGGGCCCCTTGCACCAGTACCTCAACAAAATAACGGGGGTGTCCCAAGGACACGCTGTACCCTGGGGCGTCATCGCTGCTGTCGTCGGAGATGCGGCCCACGCCGTCCTGCTTCCCCGCGGGCCGAGCACCCTCCTTGGTCCTCGGCGAGCGGTCTGACGAGCTTTTCT
Source organism: Bradypodion ventrale (assembly GCA_035047345.1). Classification (NCBI taxonomy): domain Eukaryota; kingdom Metazoa; phylum Chordata; class Lepidosauria; order Squamata; family Chamaeleonidae; genus Bradypodion; species Bradypodion ventrale. The sequence continues at coordinate 131,794,249 of JAWDJE010000006.1, read as the reverse complement.
GGTCCTTGCGCTGCCGTCTGCAGACCTTGGCGATGTGCCCCCGGCGTCCGCAGTTGTGGCACTCGGCCTTCCGGAACGGGCACTTGATGCGGTCGTGGGCCGCTCCACAGCCGTCGCAGCGTCGGCCTTCCTTCCGAACCCTCCGGACGTCCTCGTCGTCGCTGCTCTCCGTGGGAGATTTCGGCGTTCGTCTGGCCGCATGCACCGAGCCCGCTGCCTTGTCGGGCTGTGGAGGCCTTTCTCTGAACCCCTTGACTCCGGCCCTCATGGCTTCCGCGGCCTGCGCCTCCTTCACGACCTCGCGCAGCGTTGGGGGTGGCTCCTGGTTCATCAACTCCTCGTCCCACAGGCCACACAGCATGCGGTCCCTGAGGGCGATTTCCAGATTTTCCCACTTGCATGGGCCGGCGGCCAACCGCAGGGCCGCTGCAAAGGCGGCGATGGACTCACCAGGCGCTTGAACTCTCTTCCAGAACGCGTCTCGAGCCGAAAACATCGAAACCGAGGGCTGGAAATGGTCGCGCATCGCTTTCAGGAGCTGTTTGACCGACAGCTCGCTCACCTTCTTCGGTGATACCAGGTCCACCAATACTCTTTTTTGCGGCATTCCCGAACATCCGGGTGAGGATGGCCCTTTTCTTTCCCTCGTCCGTAATGTCGGACACCACCAGCGCATCTTGGAAGTCCATTTCGAAGAGCTCCCAATCTTCCGGCTTGTTGATGTCGAAACCGGCATGTGTCTTGATCTCGTGGGGATCCATTGATCCCATCCTCGTCGCCAATTTAGTGTATGAGAACCAAGACACAGGAACAGCCGAAGGATTGGCTTAACACATCTTTATTGCATGGTGGTCCGGGGGAACATGTGGTAATGGTGGACGAACAGCTCAATATATACAGTGGCTATACATTTGAATGTGGCTCCACGATAGCCCATTGGCTACCGCCCGCGTGACGACATCCCTGGTCACGCCCTTCTTGTCCAGGTGAGGTAGTGGCGGGAATCTTCCCGCGCTGGAGTTATTGCGTAATTGGAACCATATGAGCTGGACGCTCGCTACTGCCACCTAGTGGTTACTAGCTCGCGTCCTATTACAAAAGGTTACAGTGTTACAGTTGATGGGTGTTACATTGTTGCAAAGGCATAGTATTAGGAACACAACAAGTGTTTTGTCTCAAATCAGAATAAAGATCTTTTCTTTTTTACTATTTACCAAGTAGTAAAGTTCCCAAACCCTTGAAAAACAGCAGCACAGCATCATGAGCGTGTTTGGACAATTCGACATTTGTCACATGAACCATCTGGTTGAAGTATTTTTCCTGCATGTAGTACAGAATTTTAGCCTGAAGAATGAGAAGAAAAGAGGTAGGAAAACAATGTACAAGAATGTTTTATGAAACACACTATACAAAATAAAATCATGTAGAACAACATCCTAAACATCTCATGACTTGGTAAAGTTTAAGGTTGGGTTTTTTTTATTTAAAAAACACACCTTTGCTTTGAGGCCTGTTGTACTATAGACGGTCAATTAAACTATTGTAATCAACAGGATACCAAATTCAGCTCTCTAAATCAGGGATTCTCAACCTGCAGCCCACTGCACCATTCCATGTGCCCCCCCCCCCACTGCCTCCACGGTCACCACACCAGGAAGTGCCATGTGGTGGAGGCAGGGCAAAATGGTCGTCTGGCCCCTGAAGCTGTCTGAGGGAGTGTGACCCAGCCCCCGGCTTTAAAAGGTTGAGAACGCTCCTGTTCCAAATCCTCCTTGACTTCTGTAATGCTCTCTAGGTGGGTTTTGTGTATGGGACCAAAGACACCAGGGCAGCCAAAGAGCTGGCTTAACACAACTTTATTACATGCTGGTCAGAGGGAACATGTGGTAATGGTGGACGAACAGCTCAATATATACAGGGGCTATACATTTGAATGTGGCTCCTTGACAGTCTATTGGCTACTGTCTGCGTGACGTCATTTCAGGTCACGCCCTTCTTGTCCAGGTGAAGGTGATGGCGGGAATCTTCCCGCGCTATTGCTCTTAGGTGAGTCTTGGACCAATGAGCTTGGACGCTCGCTATTGCCATCTAGTGGTCACTAGCTCGCGTCCTATTAGGGTTACAGAGATGCAGCTGGGGTTACAATGTTACACAAGGAAAGGTTACATTGGATACACATGGATAGGTACATTGTTTAAAGGCACATGCTTTAGGACACAACATCCCTCCCCCCTAGGATGAGACGAAGTCTCTTAACCAAGATGGTTTCTTGCACTCGCGTTTGGGTCTTATTGGGCGGACCTCCGGGTCCAGGTCGAAAGTTACTGGGGGTCCATTGAATTTCCCAAGTCCCTTTTTGAAGACTTCAGGGTGCGCGTCGCACACCCTCTGTATTGGGTCAGTCCCAATAGCGTGCACCCCCCCAATGAATAGACCCAGGGACTGAAACCATTGAGTCCCGAGGAGGCTGCAACTACCCCCCTTGAGGACGACTAGGGGGAGTTCCGCGGCGTGCCGCTTATACTGGACCGGGGTTCGATTCCCCGACGGGGAGCCAGAGTCAATCTCCATCCTAACAGGGGCACCTTGCACCAGTACCTCAACAAAGTAACGGGGGTGTCCCATGGACACGCTGAAAACTGGGGCGTCGTCGCCGCTGTCGTCGGAGATGCGGCCCACGCCGTCCTGCTTCCTCGTGGGCCGGGCGCCATCCTTTAGTCTCGTCGAGCGGTCTGGCCTCGCTGAGCAGTCGGGCGAGCCCCTCCGGTGCTTGCGCCGTTGTCTGCAGACTTTGGCGATGTGCCCGCGTCGCCCGCAGTTGTGGCACTCGGCTTTTCTGAACGGACACCTGGCATGGTCGTGAGCCGCCCCGGAGCCGTCGCAACGCCGGCCCTCCTTCCGGACCCTCCGGACGTCCTCGTCGTCGCTGCTTTCGGCGGACGATTTCGAAATTCGCCGGGCTGCGTGCACCAAACTCTCTGTTTTGTCGGCCTTCGGTCGCCAGTCCTGCAGCTCTTGCACCCCGGCCTTCGTGGCTTCCGCGGCCTGTGCCGCTTTCAGGACCTCCTGCAATATGGGGGGCGGCTCCTGATTCATCAGCGTGCGCTGAATCTCGGCGTCCTTCAGGCCGCATAGCACGCAGTCCCGGAGGGTGACTTCCAAGTTCTCCCATTTGCATGGGCCGGCAGCCAGACACAGGGCCGCTACGAAAGCGGCGACCGATTCTCCAGGCGCTTGGACTCGCCTCCAAAACGCGCTCCGAGCTGGAAACATCGCCACCGAGGGCCGGAAATGGTCTCGCAACACCTTCAGGAGCTCTTTGGCCTTGAATTCCGCCGCCTTTTTGGGTGCGATGAGGTCAATCAATACCCTCTTGGCGTCGTGCCCGAGCATTCTGGTGAGGATGGATCTTTTCTTCGCCTCGTCAGTAACTTCGAACTCCACCAGCACGCCTTGGAAATCCATTTCGAAGAGTTCCCAGTCTTGCGGTTTCTTGATGTCGAAACCGGCGTATGTCTTGGTCCCGTGGGCAGCCATGATCCCACCTTCGTCGCCAATTTTGTGTATGGGACCAAAGACACCAGGGCAGCCGAAGAGCTGGCTTAACACAACTTTATTACATGCTGGTCAGAGGGAACATGTGGTAATGGCGGACGAACAACTCAATATATACAGGGGCTATACATTTGAATGTGGCTCCTTGACAGTCTATTGGCTACTGTCTGCGTGACGTCATTTCAGGTCACGCCCTTCTTGTCCAGGTGAAGGTGATGGCGGGAATCTTCCCGCGCTATTGCTCTTAGGTGAATCTTGGACCAATGAGCTTGGACGCTCGCTATTGCCATCTAGTGGTCACTAGCTCGCGTCCTATTAGGGTTACAGAGATGCAGCTGGGGTTACAATGTTACACAAGGAAAGGTTACATTGGATACACATGGATAGGTACATTGTTTAAAGGCACATGCTTTAGGACACAACAGTGGGGCTTCCTTGTTTTTGGCACATAGATTGCAACGGATCCAGAATGCTGCGGGAAGTTTGATTCTGGAGTGAAGAAATTTGATTTCCTCACTCCGATCGTGCCCATTGGTTTTAGCATTGCATTGTCTACTATATGATACTAACTGATTTTGTCCATTGGCCTGTTGCTGCTTTGTGCTATGTTGGTAATTTATTCTTGCATTATGTTTCACTTTATATGTATTTTAATGCATTTTACGTTCACTACCCTGGGTGACCTTTCAGACTGGTGATGGTGGTATATCAATCAATTAAATATTTTAGTTTTGGAAACAGCCCAGAATGGAAATTTTAGAAGTGGTAGTGGCCATAGCTGTCAAGTATCCCTTATTGGCCGGGAAAACCTTTTATTTTACCCTTTCCCGCTGTCATCCCTTATTAATTAGACTGCAATGCCCTATTGCTGCCATTGGAGGGCTGTCAAGTATCCTGTATTTGCTGGGAAATTTCCCTTATTTCCAAATCCCAAACTTGACAGGTATGGTAGTGGCATTAGTCTGTGTTTCAAGCATATCCGAGTAAATAAAACAAGGGGAAAAAGACAAAATATAAAAAGATATAAATAAATAAAATATTTGGGGCACCTTAAAGAGGTTTCGTGGATGGATCAAATCCACTTAGCTTAATCCACGAAAGCTCACATTTAAGTACAGCACTTAAATCTTTAAGGTGCCACATTTTTATCTTTTTTCTTCTTTTCTTTACTCTCCGATAAGCCCAGAGTAGGAATTTCTTTACCAGACGGGCAGTATAATATAAATGAACTAAATAGTGTTTACTGTTAATCTTATATTGGCTTTTTGCAATGTCTTATATGTAGTATATGCGGCCCTCCCCACACAGCCAGAGCAGTTTATCCCATGGAGGTATAAAAAAATAGGAGATGGCACTACAGGCTTCATGCTGTAAGTTTTTTGAAGCCAGTGGGCGTGGCCTGCCGCCATATTAGGTGGACCAAAACACTAGCAGACTACCGTTTATGATTGCTTGTGTTGGAGTGGGGGTGGGTGCGGTGGATTGATCTCCTGGGTCCCCTGGGTTGGGGGGGGTGTTTGGGGGGAACAAAAAGGGTCTGTCCCCCCAACCCATCTGGACCCAGGGGAGCCAGCGGAGAGGGGGATCGCAACTCCCCACCCACTGATATTAAAGGGGAAACACCGATCTACTTCCACGACTCCACACAATCAAAACACCATAAGGCAATGTTTTGGGCCAACTAACATGGCGGACTGTCAGATTAGTCGGCTTCAAGTTCGTGACGTCATGTCATCCTTGTTTTTTTTTATACCTCCATGGTTTATCCCCACAACAACCCTGTGAGGTAGGCCGACAGAGAGAGGCACCGGCTGGTTCTGAGGCCATTGTGAGGTGATATTATTTGATCACTCCCTGCAGGCTCTTATATGAATTATTATTCTCGAAATGGAAAGAACTGAGGAAAACCAGACTCAAGCCTGGAGGCGGCTTCTCAAAATTTGACCGTTGCAACAACAACAACCACCACCCCTGGCCTGGAAGTACCAAAGCCTGAGGCTCAATGTTAGCCATGGCAGCTGAACAGAAGGCCGGGAAAAAAAGGCGGCGGGCGGGCGCTCGAAACCACCAACGGCCGCAATTTGCCTCCTCTGTCCTTTCTCCCCTTCGTCTTTTTCCTGAGCAGCGCGCTAACCGGCAGAAAGACGGACACCCCCAGGAACCAATCGTCGAGCGGCTCGCCTGGTTACCGCGCGCCGTGCCCCCTCCTCCCGTTGCTATGCGCTTCTAGCTGCGATTCAGTCTGTCATCTTCCCTGCTCAAGCCTGTCTAGGAATATCACGTGCGCGCGCGGCGCGAACGGGACTTCCCAGCCCTTATGACGCGTCAGCACGTCGCCTACTCTATGGTCATGTCCCCGCGCAGTCCCGCCGCTTGCGCATGCGCGGTCCGAGTTTGCAGTGTTGGAGCTTGGCAGACGGGGGAGGGGCGGGGGGGATGGCGAGGCAGCGGAGGAAGAGGGTTGTCGCGGCGGCGGCGGCGGCGGCTGAGGCGATTTCGGGTCGGTGAGGCCGGCCGGTTCTTCCTCCGCGGGCGGCCATGGGCCTGGGCTCCAGCTCCGAAGTCCCCGACGGGGGCACCGAGGGCTATCACGTCCATGGGGTAAAGGCAGCTATAGGGGGGGGGGGGGAGGGGGGAATAAAGCACGACTTTAGGACCTCTGGGGTTATAACTGTGGTTATAAGGACTGCAGTGGCTCAAGTGGCTAAGACGCTGACTGGGAGCGAGGCGGGAGGTCAGCAGGTCGAGACCCAAGCACTGCAGGATGGAGTGAGCTCCCGTCTTTTCCCCCCAGCTCCTGCCAACCTAGCAGTGTTCGAAAGCAAGAAATTGCAAGTAGATAAATAGGGACCACTTCGGTGGGAAGGTAAACAGCATTCCGTGCGCTTTGGTATCTAGTCATGCCTGCCACATGACCACGGGAAACGTCTGCCAGAATCAGACAGCGCTGGCTCTTCGGCTTTGAAACAAAGATGAGCACTGAACCCTAGAGTCGGATACGACTGGCTTTCGAGCAAGGGAAACCTTTACTACCTCTGTCGTTGGGCTTTTAATGGGGAGCATCATCATCATCATCATCATTATTACTACTACTACTACTACTACTATTATTATGCTAGTTATAATTTATTTAGTTCAGGGGTTCCCACACTTTTCATGCTGCAGGTCGGTCACATGGTTGAGCAGACTAGTCACAGGGTTCCTCCCGCCGTAAAAAGCGTCTGCGGCTGTCGTAAAGATGCGGGTGCATTTACACCAGTGTTTGTGCATGCACGTTTTACTTCTGCTTCCAGTAGTGGTGAAGGCATCGCGGGACAGATGATTTGGCCCCGCGGGCCAAGTTTGGCCCATGGGCCATAGTTTGGCCACCCCTAATTTAGTTTGTATATTATTTATGTCTAATTTTCTATTGTAAAAAATAATATATATATACATTAAGAGCCTAGAAGTGTGAGTTCACACCTCCAAATTCAAAGGTTTTGTGGCACCTCAATTTTTTTTATTTCACCATGATTTCCCCCCTCAGATGCAATGGAATCAAACACTCTTCTAGAAGCTCTTATCCATAGAGTAGGCTATGTGGTGACCCAGTAGCTGAGGGAGAAATGGATTTTCCCAGGAAAACATGTATTGTTGTGAACTTTCCCTCTTGTAATGCAAAATAAATGCTCTTCAATAGGAAATTAAGGTCCATTAGCATTACAAAAAATCCTTTATATGGAAATTACTGAACTCATTTCTTGATATGACTTAATCCAGCTCCCTGCCATTCTTGGATCTCTTTGCTGCCAGACTCCCTATGGCAGGGGTCCAACCTTTTAAAGTCAGGGGCCAGGTCATGCTCCCTCAGACAGTTGAGGGGGCCAGACTGCTGCCCCCCCCCGCCATTTATGGCTGTCGTAAATGTGTTTAGGGCAGCTGTAAACGAGTATGGCTGATTTCGGCGGCGGCGGCTGGAGCAAGGGCAGGAGTCTGATTACTTGGTGCCATGGGCCGGATCTGTCCTGTGGGCCGTAGGTTGCCTACTCCTCCCCCATGGGGCCAGTCATGATGCAGAACTGATGGTGGTCTTTCCTTTCCTTTTGCAGCTGCAGCCTCATTTAAAGGCAGCTGCCAGATGACGAGTGAAGCAAAAAGAGACAACTGTTGTCCTTGTCTTCTCTGCTTAGACACTCATGGGGTTTGTTTTCTCTGCAGGCCGTGCACATATTTCTGTCTTTCTTAAGCCAGTTACTACCAGTTGTGCTTGTCGAGGTGATCTTGAGAATCTGGGGCTCATAGAAAACAAGCTGCTTCCAGTAATCAGCTTGTCTCTTCTCTATCTCTCTCATTCCCCACCCCCAATCCCATTTTTTGCTTCTTGATGCTTGTGGCCAATTCTAATCACAATACCCATTCATCTTCTATTAATATACAATCATCTCCTTGGGAAACAGGAGCCTTTTTAGGGTGGTGTGGTGGTTGTTAAAAAATAGGTCCAAGCAAACAGGCTTTGCATTATTCCCTGATTCTTTTCCCAAGAAGGGCCTCCAAAAGGGCATCATGCCCTGTCATTGATTTTCAGAGCATGTTTTCCTAAAATCACTTTTATATCTCTGTGGCGTGTCTTTCACATGCCTTCCCTCCTTTAGTCAACCACAGCTACCTCTTCAATTGTGCCTTGGCTTTGCTTATAAAGAATAGCCTGCTGCCCCAGACCTAGTCTTCTAATCTGATATTTTGCTCTGCACATTTAAAGCACTTCTAGAAAGTAAAACATCTTGTTTCAGCTCCCAGTGTGCTTGGTTAAATTTTCCTATTTTATCAGAGTACATTGCATGGTGTACTGGGCATATTCTGCACCTCTGTAGTAGAGATCACTAAGTAATGTAGTACATTGTGTACTTGTGTAGGTTTTATGTTGTCATTCTGTTTTAAAAACAATTATGAAGTAAGCATGTATGCATTGATCCCTCCTTTGTCTGGAGCAGGAGAGTAAGAGAGTGTAGATACTGCTGTTCTTGTAGAAGAAGAGCACTGCATGTTTTGCCCTAGCAATTGTATCACAGCACTGAATTGTCTGAGGCGTGTAAGATTTCAGACAGCAGACTCAGTTAAGAAATAATGTGTAGTTAAAGGAGAAGCATCGGAACTCTAGAAGTTCTTTTCTTATTAAGCAAAATTTGAAAAGCAAGATCTGTCCCATATACATTATATACACTGAACAATTTTTTTCCATCTCTTCCATGATGGTTATTTCAAGAGATTGCTAATCAGATCTTTTAAACACTCTGGAACTCCTATTGTGTAAGAAGTACGACGCTACAGCTGCAAACTTAAGAGTAAATGCTTTACCCAGTGTTAAGAGCTTTGGAGGGCTGGTGGAGAAGGAAGTATGGGAGCTTGTTGGAGGCCACCTTAAAAACAAACATGTTTTATTGGGCTTAAGTTGTCACAGATAGCAGTTTGTAGATTACATCTGATGAAACTGCCTGCCGCCTACAAACAGTTGTGCCAAGTGAAACACACTAGTCTTTAAGGCACCCTGCAATTCTTTCTAGTTTTTAGTTGTATTAAATTATTCCTGACACCCCCCACCCCCTCCCATTAAAAGCCTACAGGAAATTGTGTGGGAAACATCTAATCAAAAGAGTTAGAGGAATACTGCGTAAATAGCCTAAAATATAGAGACATGTAGTTCTTAGAAAGATAGCCATGAAATGAAATAGGACCTGCTTCACAGGTTTTGTGGCTTTGATTTGAGTACAGAGGAAAAGTATGTATGGAATTCATCTTTTCTTTTAAGCTGCACATGACAAACCTCTTAATGGTTTCCTTTGTGAGCATGCCTGGTGTGGACACTTTCTGTATTAAATCTAGTTGCAAACTTGATTTAGTGTCTGGATATAGTGTCTGGATACTGCTGAAATTCTTTTTGTCCATTTATAACCCGTTTTTGTTATTTTTGCAGGTTCAGGAAAATTCTCCTGCTCAGCAAGCTGGCTTGGAGCCATTCTTTGATTTCGTCCTCACCATAGGACATACCAGATTGGTACGTAGCCAAGCACAACTTATCAGAACTTCAATAGCTGTCCGATGACAGATCTGACCACTTGTCCATCTAGACCTGCACCACAGACAGAAAACAAATGTTTCAGCTTTCTACCCAGTAGTGTTGAAACTGAGCAACAGCAGCTCTCTTGAGGTTTGAGCAGGATTCTTTCATACCTGGATCTCTACCTGGAGATCCCTGCTATTTCCTGGCGATCTGTTCTGCCACCCAAGTGCTAACCAAGCCTGGCCCTTCATCATTTCCCAAATCAGGTGAGATCAGGTGTACATTGCATTTTTATGTGGTGTTGTGGTGTTTCTTCCCTCTTCAATGGTGTGTAGGTACGTGTGTTTTGGTCAGGGAGGGAAATGTGCTACGGTAATTCAAGGTAGTCCTTCTGTCCTTTCCCTCTCACACATAAAGCATGTCTGGACATAGCTTGGTTTGATTCTGTGCTCCCAATAACCCTAGTTTGTGAGACCAGGGATTTGTGACACACTGCAGAGGGAAGGAGGGGAAAACATTGAAGAGCTGCCATGTCACAGAAAATTGTTTGTGATGCTTGTTCAAATATGAGACTGTCAATAATTAACATGCTGAAAGGGGCTTGGCTCTCTCTTTTAAGCTAAGTGAACAGGCAAACTGTTATTCGTCTTTGATTTATTTAAAAGTAACCCATTATTTCTGTGGGACTTGTGTGCAAATGGGCATTTTGGTGACTGCACACCTTATTGTTAAAATGACCCCCAAAGAAATATTGCCTAACATTTAGGAAAATGAAATATTGGCAACTGATGTATGAAAGAGACTTCTTTTTCCACCTCTCTTCATTATACTAATGCACATTCAATCCCAAAGTATCTTCTTCTCAAACTTGGCTCTCCAGGTATTCTGGGACTTCAGTTACCAGAAGCCCTCACCAGTACACCTGCTGATCAGAGCTTCTGGGAATTGAAGTCCAAGAACATCTGGATGCCCAAGGTTGAGAAACCCTGATCTACAGTTTTATGGTATAGGACTCAGAGGATATGCTGGTATGTTGTAACGCTCATTATGAGAAGGGACAGAACTAGAACAGGTCTGCCTTGGTGGAGACATCAGTATTGTGCCCTCCATAAGGCTTTGTCAATGATTACATTTTTAATTTTTTGTTTACCCTCCAGTCCTGATAGTTTTGTTTTCTGCCTTTTCCTCAAGCAAAGTTCTGAAATGTCCAAATTCTCCCTTTCTAGAATAAAGAAGGCGACACGCTCAAAGATCTGTTGAAAGCCAATGTAGAAAAAGCTGTGAAACTGGAAGTCTACAACATCAAGACAATGAAAGTGCGCGAGGTGGAAGTCATCCCTAGCAACATGTGGGGAGGGCAGGGCCTTCTCGGAGCCAGTGTGAGGTTCTGCAGTTTCCAAGGTGCCAACGAACATGTTTGGCATGTGCTGGTAAGCAGGGGAGGCTTGGTTGCTGTATAAATGAGAGCAGCTAAACAAATGATGGGCATCCCATAATTAGGAGGAACAGGCCATGGTGGCTTAGTGATTAAGACCCTGAGTTTGACAACTGGAAGGTCAGCAGTTTGAGACCTGAGTACAGCATGAGAGTGAACTCCTATCATCTGTCCCAGCTCCTGCCAACCTAGCAGTTTGAAAGCAAGAAACTGCAAATAGATAAGTAAGTACTACTTTGGTGGGAAAGAGCATTCTGTGCGCTTCGGTGTCTAGTTATGCCTGCCACATGACCATGGAAACTTCTGTAGACGCAGACAGCAGCTAGCTCTTGGGCTGTAAATGGATATGAGCACCATCCTCTAGTCCAGGGATTCTCAACCTGTGGCACCATTTCATGTGCCCCCCCACCGCCTCCACCACACGAGGAAGTGCCATGTGGTGAAGAAAGGGCAAAATGGATGTCCAGCCCCCAAAGCTGTCTGAGGGAGCGTGGCCCAGCCCCCGGCTTAAAAAGGTTGAGAACTGCCCTAGCCGGACATGATTGGCTTTCGAGCAAGGGAGACATTACTTGTTGATGAGACTGATAACAGTGACCAAGCTTTCTTTTAGGGATTTGACTAGATGTTATGGATCTTTTATTTTATTTTTTAATATAAAAAGAACTGGCTTGTCATGGTAATTGGAAAGAATTTGCATGTTGCTGAACTAATATGTTAGGTCTGCTGCTGCTGTGTTACCTGGCTGTGACTTAACACGATTGTTCCTTGTATATTTCTAGGATGTAGAACCTGCTTCCCCTGCAGCCTTGTCTGGCTTGAGACCCTACACAGACTATATAATTGGATCAGATCAGATATTGCAGGAGGTAAGTTGGATTGTGTGGGTCTAAGAGATGACGAGCAGATAGATGTGACTATGGTTTACAAACTTCGTTGTGAGAAGCATACCCCTTCTTCCTGATGGGAGTTGTAGTTCAGCCCCTGTGGGAGGACCCTGGATTGGGGAAGAGTTGGCCTAGGTGGCTGTTGTTGTACAGGAACAAGACGATGAAGGATGCAGCCATGTCCGTTATATTAATAAACAAAGTCTCTCTTGTTCAGTCAGAAGACTTTTTTGCGCTGATTGAATCCCACGAAGGGAAGCCTTTGAAGCTGATGGTCTACAACACGGAAACAGATTCCTGCCGAGATGTTTTTGTGACCCCAAATGGAGCCTGGGGTGGAGAAGGAAGGTACAGATCTTTGTGAGCGAGGAGGTACAATCCTGTAGGTAGCTTACCCTCTCAGCTTCCAGCAGTTGACTTGTATTCTTGTGGTTGGGTGATAAAACACAAAGGTGCTCCCCAGTATCTTATTAACAAGGTTTCTCTCTCTCTCTCTTTCTATCACCATGTACAGTTTAGGATGTGGCATTGGATATGGTTATTTGCACAGAATTCCAAGCCAACCTGTTGTACCAAAGAAAAAACCAGAAACCGTAGGTCTCCCTTCTCATTTGCCCTCTGGAGACACACCACCTGAGCCACCAGAAAATGGCTATACAGAGGTAGGCACCAAAGAGGGGGGAATAATTCTAGCTGCCCTTCTATTATGACTAACCAGTGCTTTCATCAACTATTGCAGGCAAGTTACAGCTCTTTTTCTTTCTCCCTGCTCCCTTCTTTCCTAGTAATATCTAAAGATTTCAGAACATTCTACAACAAAGCATTGATTATAGAATAAAAGGCGTAATGTAGCATAACACAATACAGTACATCATAGAGAAGTAGGCTGTAGACTAAAGTACACCAGGAAGCCTTGTAAAAACATGATAGTTTTGACAGTGTCTGTAGGGTGAGCTGCAGACAGCAGAGTGGTGCGCAGTGGCTGAGCAGAAGATTTGCACCTGGGGAGATGTCTCCCTTCCTTGTGATAATGAAAAATGAAGACAGGTCTTGGTTTTGGTGAACAATGCAAACAGTGGGTGGTGCAGAAGTATATACAGTGCAGTAACAGAAAGCAAACAAAGATTCTTGGGTTTCTCAGTTCGCTCCACTGAGAAACTACAGTTGTGCAAAAGATATGTCTCTACACAGCTTAGAAGCAGTCCAAAAATAAGCTGTAGCTTCAAGTAGAATCAGACAGCTTTACAGCTTACCCCTGAGTAGTCTTTCCTTGCAGCAAGCAGACGAGTCAGGTAAATGCCTTTCCTCGGAGCAAAGCGGAGGTTCAGTCCTTGCAGTATGCTCTTGGACTCACAGAATTCCCAGTCCAACCTGTTGGTGGCCATAAGGCTGCTGCCGCTGCACCAAACTCCTTCCCTCGGTCTGGCTGCCTGGGGGGAGTGGGAGCACCTGTACTGCGGCCCCTGTGAGCCCCGGGCTCCATCGAAGACGTTGAGCCCTTGGATCTGTCAAGGACGTTGAGCCCTGGACTCTGTAGGGACGCTGAGCCCTGGGCTCTACTGAGCTCTGAGCTCTGTAATGACGTTGAGTGGTAGAGGATTATTTGTTATTTGAGTGTTGATGGTATATCATTGTGCTGATACGTAGTGTTGACATATTGTGAGCCACCCAGAGTCGCACTGTGCAAATGGGGCGGCATATAAGTTGAACTATAAATAAAATAAATAAAATGGTTGACACAATGGGCACAGAGCTGGGTGGGTTGAGGATGGTGGAGGATAGGGGTGCCTGGTGTGCAGTGGTCCATGGGGTCACAGGGGGTTGGACTCAACTATGCGACTGAACAACAAAAAATAACTCTGGGATATATGTTCTGGAACATGTAAGTCCACAAAATACACCTTTCAAACCCTTTTTATTTTAGGCTCCATTGGTGGCAGCTAACTCCCAAAATGAAGAATCAACAGTCTTCGATTATAGCAGTTCTCCAAGTGTCACGACATCCTCAGCAGAAGACTCTCTTCAACCACCTCCTCCTGTCCAGAGAGTCATGGATCCGGGTAATTTGTCACATGATCTTGAGAACGAGGTGGGAAACGTGTACCCTCCCAAATCTTATTAGATTGTAATTATCACAAGTTTGGACCAGCAACCCAAGAGGGGGAATTACAGGAATTGTGATATGACAGTATCACACCTTCCTCACCCCCAGTTTAGATATTGAGCATTGGCTATTTATATGCAGGGATGCCTGTATAAAATTATGTATCAAGAAGAGCTAGATCAGGGGTTCCCAACCTGTGGCCCATGGGCCAGACCTGGCCCACGGCACCATTTTATGTGGCCCACGCCGCTGCACCCGGAGCTGGATGTGTTTATGTCAGCTGTAAAAAGCACCTGTGTATGTGTAAATGCGCCCGCACCTGTCTTAAACACGGTAGTGGCTGCATTTATTTCAGCTGTGCGTTTGCTTCAGGGGGCGTGGTCTGGCCTGCTCAGCTGCCCAGGGGTGGTGGTGGTGATGCCCGTGGTGTAAAAAGGTTGGGAACCCATGAGCTAAATTGTTTACCAGTGTTGAGTAGCCAAATAACTTGTTCTGGGATAGTACAAGTCAGAAACAGGAATACCTGCCTTGTCCCGCTTCCTGCACTGGTGTGATCTTTCACAGCTGTCCATGAGTCTCATGAAACAGGAGGATTTTGGACTATCGTTCAGAAATATTTGTAGAAGTAGAAATAAAATTATGGAGCACTTCCAGAAGGTTCCAATAGCACCTCTTTGATTTTCAGGGTCTTTGGGCATGGCTGTAAGTAGCTAATGGAAGAATAACAAGTCTTTTTGAGTGTTTTTGTAGTAGTTAGAGAAAGGAGGAAGTTTCATTAGGTTTGTTTCTTTAAGTTATTGACTCTAGTTTTTTTTTGTCTTTACTCCCTTCAGGTTTCATAGATATGTCTGACGCGTCTTTTCCTGAATTAATTGACTTAGTGAAAACAATCAATATGAATTCTTCTGCCCAATTCAACTCAACAGACACTCTGGCAGCAACCGATAGCTTGCTAAGTAATAATGGGATGCATTCATATTTTGGTAAGCATTTTTAAAAACCACTTTACTTTGGGTGTTTGCATTTGAAGCAGAAAGCACTGGCAGTCTTTATTAAAAAGGATTTTAGTAACACTCTGTGACTCCCCATCTCCACCCTTGAATGTGGTGGTTGAAAGAATCTAAGGCAGTGGTTCCCAACCTTTTCTCTTTCCTTTTTGGCCATACCCCACCT
The DNA here is from genome assembly GCA_035047345.1 of Bradypodion ventrale. NCBI lineage: Eukaryota > Metazoa > Chordata > Lepidosauria > Squamata > Chamaeleonidae > Bradypodion > Bradypodion ventrale. The sequence goes on along the minus strand of JAWDJE010000006.1, from coordinate 131,779,061 downwards.
AAGCATCTCTAAAATCCTGATGCCCCTCCACCCACGACATATAATACTTATTATTCAAAAAGTGAACTATTCAACTGGAGAAAGCCTAAAAGGCCATTCACTGTGAATAACTCATTCTCGAATCACCCCCCCCCCTTAAAAATCAAATGCCCCACATTGGGAACCACAGATCTAAGGCAGAGGTGCCCAAACTTTTCGGGCTGTGGGCCAGTCACGTGATTCCACCCATCAGAAGCAGTGAGGGTGGCATGGGCTGGATCTGTCTCATGGGCCGTAGTTTGGACACCCCAATCTAAGGTAAAGGGGCTTACAAAATCACTACATCCATATTGGTGGTGAGGTCAGATTCACAGCATGCCCAACATCTATAAAATTCCAATAGCTATTACTTTTGTATATCACCCATATATCGCCTCAGAGCACGTTCTGGGTGGTTCGAAAGGTCGCCAAACTTCATTAAGTTTTACTTGTGCAACTGTCAGGTGCTGAATATTCATGCTTGCAGAGCAGTCTTGTTCATGGGAAATTGGACTCTGGGGCATGCATTCAGTTGGTCAAGAAGTCCACAAGGGACAATGATTTTCTGTCTGGCTCACTTAGGAGAGTGATAGTAGCAGATTGTGAAGAAGCGCTGTTGAATTGTAGAATACTTGAGATTTGACAATTAAAATCTTGGTTTTGTCTGAGTCCATGCCACTTTCCTTGGTCATTGGTATGGAGTTTGAGTATGAATCAGTGCTGGACTTATGTTGGTGGAATTTGTGGTAAAAAGGAAAAGGAATAAGTTTTTGGCCGTGCAGCAGAATTATGCTCATGGTTTAAGAACATAAGAACAGCCTTGCTGGAACAGGCCACAAGAGCCCATCCAGTCCAGCCTTCTGTCTCACACAGTGGCTCACCATTTGCTTCAGGGTATTATTCCCAAGAAGATGCCTTCACCTGCTTAGGATTCCCTGGAAATGTCATTGAGAGATATCCTGCCTATCTCTCCAACCCGGAGGTTGTCCTTAGGTATCCATAATTATAGCCATGGATACTCTTGTCCTCCATGAACTTGTCTAATCAGAACATATGTTCTTGTTTGGTGTACAACAGGGATTCTCAACCTATGGCCTGTGGGCTGGATCCGGCCCACAGTGTCAAATAATCCGCCTCCCCTCCCACCCTTGTTCCAGAATTGAAATCGGCCACAGGCTCATTTACGGCCTTGTAAACAAGTTTACGACAGCTGTAAATGGTGGGGGACCAACCAGTCCGGCCCCCTCAACTGTTTTGAGGGAGCGTGACCTGGCCCCTGACTTGAAGAGGTTGAGAACCCCTGGTGTAAAATCTTGCTGAATAAGCGTTATGTTTCTGTATTTTCAGAGCAGGCCACCACCCAAGTCTCGGAAGATTCGGCATCGTATCCAGAAGGCTTGAACCATCATTTAGAGATAAATGAAGGCATGTCTTCCGTATCCCCTTTACCACCCCTGCCTATGGATATCTCTACAAATGCCGTCCCTAACGCTGGGAGTCATATCGGAGAAATGCTTCCGCTTTCAGATGGGACTGAACAAACTGCCACGCCCAAAACAATACAGTCTGACAGCAATGACAGAATGGAAGAACTGACAGAAGCAGCAGTATCAAATTAGCCTTCAAAGTGGCACACCTCCTGCCCGCTATTTTAAGGATATTAACACTAGGGGAAAAATGCAATGTTTCTTCTGGGGCTGCAGGACTCCCCATTCAAGTTGCCTCCAGCAGCCTAAAACACCCTTGATTGTTTTATCATAGACTTGACCATTTGTATGTCACTGAAAATTTGATTCATATAATAAGCTTTGAGGGGAAAAAATGCTGGTTTATAGGAAATTAAGTGGGTGGCTTGTAGGTATGCACGTAATGCAGCAAAGACACGATACTTGAATTTTAGTGGTTTTTAACCCCCTTTATGAGTTGCAGTTTTAAGCATGTCTCTTGTTTATGCCCTTCTTAAATTGGTTCTACGTCTCAGAATGCACAGAAACAATTTTATTTTTTTAGTATTTCAACAAATTTATTTTGTTTTTCAAATAGCTTTTGGCCTCAGTAGTTTTTACACGAAGCTGCAAATCTGACTCCGAATGAAGAAGGCCCCTTAAATGTTTCATTTTGATTCTGAGGCCATGGTCTAGGCTCGTGATGGTGAACCTTGGCACCCCAGATGTTGACTTCGATGCCCAAGCACCCTGAGAATCCACACAAATGGGTTTACTGTGATTCATCCGGCCCGCATTGCCCTTGTCACTCCTGGAAGCGGAACTAAAACATCCCCATCTAGGCGCGTTTTACTTCCGTTTCCGGGAGCGACGAGGGCATTGCGGGCCGGATGAATCACAGCAAACCCATTCGTGTGGATTCGCAGGGTGCTTGGGCTTCTGGGAATTGAAGACCAAGAACATGGGGAGCCAAGGTTCGTCATCACAAGTCTAGGCCTAAACCTAAACACACCATTACTATCTTGAATGTACAGTAGACCCTCACATAACGACGTTGCTTGGTTCCCCAAGTAGTGTCGCTATAGGGGAGACGTCGTCGTGCGGTTTTCAATGGCAGCTGCACCATCTAGCGGCAAAAAGCTGTCATTATCCGCACGTTAAAAAAAGAATCCGCATGATGGTTTTTCGTCGTGCGGATAATCACGTGGCGAGTGACGACGCGTCGTTAATTGAGGGTCCACTGTCTGAGGTATTTTTGGGTGGTGTGGGGATGAGATTGTATAGTCCGACTCATTCTAAAGCAGCCTTTCCTTGGGTAAGAGAAGCTTGTGTAAATGCTGAAGAATGAAACAGTCCCATCAGGGAACTAATTCGCTTACATCATGACCTTACCCTCTCCTTAGATCATTTTTTCTTTTGAAGATGAAACTGCAAATCTTTCCAATTCAGTTATTTACTCCTTGAAGCAGAAAATCTCCTTTATAGCCAATAGGAAAGCCACGTTGGTAGTTTAAAGATGAACATAGTCAGGCAATGTAGGAGTTTCTACTTGGGTTTAGATATTGCTGAAGTTTTCCTTCTGAATCTTTGTAAATTATTGAAGGCTTAGATGCTGAGCATAATTACGGTATTAATTTTGTGTCAGAAATTATTCTGGGTTGAGGATTTTTTCCTGGATAAACTGCTCGGGGGACGCCCAAATGAGGCTCCTTTCATGCCCCCAAGATCTTTTCCCACCGAAGTGGTTCCTATTTACAGTATCTCCTTGCAATCTCTTGCTTTCGAACTGCTAGGTAGGCAGCTGGGACAGAGACTGGCACTCGTTAGTTTTTGCCCAGGTACTGCAGTACCTGGGGCTCAAACTGCTGACCATGGTAAAATTCCATTAATTTATTTTGCAATCAGTACTACATCCTTCTCATTTCTGTTATATATTATTGAGCAAATAAACCATTGGCGTAGAGCAGCTTCATATCTCCAATGGAAAACAATTCATTTCTATGTGGATTTCTTTTGCATTACTGGGGAAAGAAGCATAATTTGAGAGGAATAATAATGGGAATAATTCTGGATTATCACTCAGCACAACTTGTATCTTCTGAAATGTTCTTTTAACGAATCACTTTCTGGGGTTTTATTTCCCTACAACTGGAAACAAACCATTTAAAGAGGCTACTTAAAGGCCATTGCTTGCTTATGAACAGTTTTCCCTGGCAACTCTTTAGCCATATATTTAATATGAAACTGGTCTGCTTTCTTTCGCATTGTCCTCTCTGTCCAATTAGCCATCAAAATACTAGTGGTTCTTGGAGCAAGCGAATAGATCCTTTTACCAATCTGAGTTCCCAACCTTGTTTAGCCATACAACTGCGTTGCACATGCACAAAAAGGGAGGTTTAATTTTAAAAATAGTTGGAAGGCAAACACCGTTTTGAGGCTAACATTTTTAACCTCTTCAGTATGGGCTCACACATAATAATGCAGTGGTTCCCAACATGGTGCTCACCCCACACAGGGCAACTTCCATTTCCCAGAAGCCTAAAGCACTGGCTGATCAGTGCTTTGGGCAACTGACTTAGGCTTCTGGGAATTGAGGTCCAAAAGCCAAAGGTTGGGATACACTGCTGTAAGGCTACACTGCAAGTTTGCTGTGTGTTTTTGCTTGTTTGCTCTGTTACTCATTTTTGTAAGCGGGGAGAGAGATAAATCTGTTTCCCCTTTTCCATGATGTAACAGGTAACTCTTGTTTCTGTTAACAAAGGACAGCAACCTTCAAATATTTGCCTTTTCTGGAACTTTTGTTAGTTAAAAATTGTTTTACAAAAGATGTTTTTGGAGCTGTGGCCCATGGGAGAAGAATTCTGTACATTTTATGGGGGCAATTTGATTTTTAAGGGGGGCAATTCAGAAGCTTGTTTAGACCAAGTTAATGGCCTTCTAGACTTCCTCCACATGAAGAAGAGTTCACTTTTTGAATAGTAAGAATATGTCACACAGGGAGTGGCTCAGGATTTAAGAGATGCTTAGGTGGGGCATGGTCAAAAGAAGGTTGGGAACTACTGGTCTATATACCCATATCCATCTGCCACACAAAGTAGATGCTACCAAGAGCTGGTCTGCATAGCTAATTCACATCATTGCTTCAGAGAGAGAGAGAGGCTTCAGCTTATTCAGAACCAGTTGCTTTTTAGGTGCTCCCTTGTGAAACCTGCACTCTGCTAAGACAGACCATTGGTCAGTCCTGTGGTGGCGAACCTTGGCACTCCAGCTGTTCTTGGACTTCAGTTCCCAGAAGCCTAAGTCTGTGTATACGTAGTAAACCAATTTTTGTGGATTCACAGAAACCTGGGCTTCTGGGAATTGAAGTTCAAGAACAGCTGGAGTGCCAAGGTTCCCCATCACTGGGTCAGTCTCACTCTACATCAGGGGTGCCCAAACTTTCAAGCCATGAGCCAGTCACGTGGTTCCTCCCATCAGAAGCAGAAGTAAAACATGCCTTGCAATCTGTTTTGCAATAGGACTAGATTTTAAGCTGCCATTTTCTCTGCTTAAATCAAGGCTGCCCAAACTACAGCCCATGCGCCAGATCTGGCCCCTGACACCAATTCATCTGGCCCATACCACCCTTGTCGCTCCTGAAAGTGGAAGCAAAACGTGCAAAAAGCTCTCCAAAATTTCAAAGAAGTATCACAGGCTTTCTTCGAGGTGACAAAGGCCGAATCTAGGATCTTTTGCATGCAAGAAACAAGCAGTTGCTTAGACCTCCAATGAAAGGAAATAGTCACACTTTGTAACTTGCCTTGAACATTTTTGAAGCACCCTTGAACATGGACGGGCAATTAGACCTTGGATACAATTTTCATTGTTAGGACTGATGGGGAGGTAGTCTAGCAACATGTGGGTGGTCACAAGTACAGTAAAAACCCAACTTACGTACGCCTTGAGTTACGTAAAATTCGACTTATGTAATGATTTTGTGCTAAAACTATACCCCGATTTATGTAAATGTCCCGATTTACATAATGGAATTTTCCTATGGATTTGCTTCAATTTACGTCAAAAAACATTTCCTATGGGTTTGCTTCAAGTTAAGCAAAAAATCATTTTTCCTATGGGTATGCTTCGAGTTACGTAAAAAAAGGATTTACATAAAAGGGTATGGAATGGACTTTTTACGTAAGTCGGTTTTTTTACTGTACCCTAAAAACTGCAACAGTAATGGAGTAGACCGTACAGACAGCAACTCAATGCCAAGTGCTGGGCAGCAGTAATAACCTGAAACCCTCAAAGTGCCAATGGCTATGGGCGGATGAGCCCCTTTAGGTGGGGCGATGGCCCCCTCAGTGGAGGAAATGCCACTGGAAACCATCTTATTGGGCCCAAAGGCAAAATTTGCAGAGGAGGAACTCTGATTCACAATGGTGATGGAGGCGGAAGAGGACATGCCAGATGGACTGGCTGTGAAGGCCCAACTTGTACATATCCTCAAGGCTGCGGCAGTCCATTGCAGTCCTGCTGTTAAATCCTGCATGTCTCGTTTCATGTGTGCCACAGGAGATGGGTCACTTCATGGCAAGCTGTGGTCCACCTTAAATTCATGCCAATGGCATTTTTCCTGCTTCAGGAAAGAATGCATTCTTGGATACGACGACATGGACCAAATATATATATATACAAGGTCAACACTGCACATGAGGGAAAGAGAATGAGGCAGTCAGAATTTCAGATTTTTGTTTAAGTATAGGGGTATGCATTACTCTTCCATTCAAACCATGCTTGTTTTCAAAGGTGACGTACAGCGTGCCCCTCCTCTGGTAGAGAAACATACAATGTTCAATTTTCTGTCCAAACATTAAGACTGTTTATTTTGAAGGGGAAAAATGACGAACGCTGCTTAAAAATGTTAGCTAAAGTTTTATTTCTATACAACTGTGAAATACATATTTGTCCTTTTGGCATTGCAGGCCCTCTGTCAATCCTTCCTGAAAGTATATGACTTGAATTATCGAAAATGAAATTTACACTCTTGGCTGGTTTTAAAACAAGAACAGAAGGGAACAATATAATCAAAGTTAGTTTCAGTAGAAACATGAAGGGGAGCACAAAAGCTGGAATTAGGGTCTATTGCGAAATAACAGTTCGGGACAATTTATGTTTCACCTTAACCAGTGAATTCACCAACTTTGCTGAAGTGTGCAACGCAGCACAGATGTGGCAATCAAGATGTCTGTACACATACATGGGATGTAGAAAACCGATGACGTTTAAGATGAGAAAAGATGCATGCAAGATTTATTCTGAACCACCTGCAGCAGTGACACACGGTACTTGGAAAACCGTACCGAATGGATCCGAGTCAAGCACAGCAGTCGCTTGGACAACCTGGTATTGTGTATAAAATCTGCACTATACAGTAACTCATTGGACCAAGACAAAAAGGCAAGAGGACACTATTAAAAAAATGCTGTCATTATGCTCCGTCTCTCTCTCTCGACCATAGTAGGGGGGAGAGCAAGAGTTGAAAGACTAAAGGGATCATTTCTGAGAATAAAATCAGTGTTTGACATATTTCCACCAACACAGGCAACAACTCGTTTCTAGCTCTGGTTGCTGCTAGATCATTAGCCTGCTAGATGCTCGACTATCTTGGTTACCGACTCTGCCGTCATGGTGCAAACATAATTATGCAATCAGGATTTCTACCAATTCTCCCTATATTTAAGTATACCCAAAGTGTTCCATTGACCATAATCAACACCCAACAGCCTTCATAAAGGAAGAGGAGACTGTTGGGGTGTGTATGTGTTTAAATCTAATTTTTACAATGCTGCCTCTTGAAAAGGCACTCGTTCTTCTGTTTCAAGGAGCTGTTCTGCACAATTTTGTCATCAAGATGTTTGCGTCCAAGTTAATGCTTTAAATTTAATTGCACCTTTTCTTGCTGGGAGGTTGGGAGTCTTCCACGCCTACAGTAAGTTAAAGCCTACAAGACTATGATGAGACTAGGCAAAATGCTTTTAGAAACCGTGGAAAAGGAAAACCAAACTGTATAGACAGTCTGTTATAAGAACAAAAATATCCATATATATATATATTTTAAAAAACCACTGGAGGAAAACCTGCAAGTCCTTTTTGCATTCATGACTGGAAAGCACTGCAAAATTTGTAGTTTGCCAAGATTTCAAATGAACAACACAATTAACTTGGAATTGTGATCAGAGTGTCACCTGAAGAAGAAAAAATGGACTGTAGGAATTATAGCTTTAAAATTCTAGACAAAGATGTTGAAATATTCCATCATGATGCACTGCACCATTATACTGACCCTGTAATCACACAACTACTGTGTTGGGTTGTTTCTTTACTTCCAGTATTGGAAAATGGAGCCCTACAAGGACACAACTGAAAGACAACTATCATCAAGTCTAAACAGAATTAACCCCTTCAACTTGCATTATAAAGACTTTTCTACCCAACTGTACAGTGGATTCTTCTTCTTTTAAGTATATTTCTGCAGAACAATGGTCAAAACAATAACATGGAATGTATGAACAAAGTACAGCACATGCAGATGTTCTTGTTTTACACTGTGAACAAGTTAGCAGCAGGGCTGAGAAAATGTTTTCATATCAAGCTTTGAGCAGATGAAGATGGTATGACAATCTTAGAAATAAAAAAAAAACTCAAGTAAAGACCCCCTCCCACCTCCTCCAAGACATCTGCACTGGAACATCTGGTCTCTGTACACCTCAACACCGGGAACCATCTCACGTCACTCTCACTTGTACCTTGATAAGGGCAGACTTTAGTTTAGGTCATACAGATTTGTCTATATTACATATTTATTAGTCACTTCAATTCAAGTAGACTCTGTCCGCACTGAGGCATTAGAAGTGTCAGATCTACCTTAGGTTTTTTTTCTTTTCAGTGGGCTTCTAGAGCACTACAGCTTGAACCAGTACAGGAAGCTCAAGTAAGTTAATAACCGGTTGGCTCTGCTGCTTGGCTCACGTTGACTTCTGGCGGTAATGGAGAGTCAAGTCACCACCGCTCTTCCAAATGAAATGCTTGACAGTTCGAAGGTCCATATTTGGATCCAAAACCTGCCAAAAGAGAAATCAGAAGAGGATTGTTTGTGTGAGGGGGAGATTCACATTCCTCTAAAGAAGGGGAGGCCAAACTATGGCTTTTGGGCCGGATCCGGCCCCTGATGCCAATTCATCCGGAAGTGGAAGTAAAACTCATCCTGTTGCAAAACAGACTGCAAGGCACATTTTACTTCCGGCGGGAAGAACCATGTGACCGGCCCGTGGCCCAAAACGTTTGGGCACCCCTACTCCAAAGGACCAAACAAATGTAAACCAAGATTTAGAAAAGGGCAAGACAAAAAAGTCATTCCTTATACGTCTTAGTAAAACGACAATTGATGCCTAGTCTTGAAAGATATGCATCTATGAATATCCCTTAGTTTGCTAAAAAGAAGAGAAAGATCTGTGTGAGCAGCTGTTGTCTCAAACATAGGCCTATTGTTGCTTCAGGCGGCCCAGGGTTGAAGTCCAAATGTCATGACTGGAAACCTGTTTTGTTTACTAGATTTCATTAACAGCAATTGCGGAGATAACTTTGCAAAGAAAACAATGATATCCTCTTTGCGATAAGTCTGTTTTGCTATGCCCTAAAAAACCCAAGAGACAATCTCAACCACTGAAGAATTGCAAAAGTGTCTTTTCTCTTTCAGAGAAAAGCAAGATATAATATTTTTGATTGATTCAGTTTTCAAGTTACCCTCTGAATGTAAGAAACAAGTTCTCCAGTAACCACACCCACCCCTTCCCCAGTTTTCCAAATACAGTACACAGAATACCTATGGGGACAGTTCCAATTTTAGTATAAATTCCAAAATCCCGCCCCCTCCAAATACCAGCTGCAGGTGAAGGTAATTTTTTTTAACATCTCCAAGTTCTGCAAAGTTCAGTTTCTATGATAGGAAGAGCCTGCTCAGAATCTCTTCTTTTCAAAAGAAGGAGGAGTGGCATATAACTGGGGAGCCTTGGAGGCGCAGTGGTTAAACTGCTGTACTACAGCCACAACTGCTGACCTTGTTTGATCCTGATGGGACACAAGGTTGACTCAGCTTTCCATCTTTCCAAGGTCGGTAAAACAAATAACCAATATGTTGGGCCAAAATGCTAATTACCTTGTGAACCACCCAGAGAGTGCGCTAAGCGCTATGGGGTGGTAAGAAAAAGGTTGCTCTTGCTCAAAAGCCAGTCATATCTGACTCTAGGGTTTGGTGCTCATCTCTGTTTCCAAGCAGAAGAGACAGTGCTGTCTGCATCTGCAGATGTTTCTGTGGACATGTGGCAGGCATGACTAGACACTGGAGTGCACGGAATGCTGTTACCTTCCCACCAAAGTGGTCCCTATTTATTTACTTGCTATTTCTTGCTTTCAAACTGCTAGATTGGCAGGAACTGGGACAGAGACGGGAGCTCATTCTGTTGTGCAGTACTCGGGTCTCAAACTGGTGACCTTCCAGTCATCAAGTTCAGCATCTTAACCACTAAGCCACTGCAGTCCTTATGAGTTGGTATGTACGTATAATTGCTCAATAATTGCTCTAGCCCAGTCAATCACGGGGAATACCAGCTGCAGAGTGTCCTGGATGAAGCGGATTATCTAGACCCCTTTCAATCAGGATTCAGGCCCGGATATGGAACGGAGACGGCATTGGTCGCACTGTTGGATGATCTCTGGCGGGAGCGGGACGGGGGTTGTCCATCCGTCCTTGCTCTTCTTGATCTCTCAGCGGCCTTCGATACCGTCGACCACGGTATCCTGCTGGAACGGCTCGAAGGACTGGGGATCCAGGGCACTGTGTTGTCCTGGTTTTCCTCTTTTCTGGAGGGCCGTACCCAGTCGGTGTGGTTAGAGAGTGAGAGGTCCAGCCCTAGGCCCCTCAAGTATGGGGTACCTCAGGGCTCTGTGCTCTCTCCTCTCTTATTTAACATCTACATGAAGCCACTGGGTGAGATCATTCGTTCCCACGGGGTGCGGTACCATCAGTACGCGGATGACACTCAGCTGTACATCTCGGCCCGTGGGGACCCCAGTGATGCTGTTGAAATCCTATCCGGATGCCTGGAGGCCATTGGGGTCTGGATGGGGGCCAATGGGCTTCGACTGAATCCCAGCAAGACAGAGTGGCTGTGGATAAGGGGCCCCATGTTATCCAAGGAGTTACCATCTTTGGTACTGGATGGGGCTGTTTTGCCCCAGACAGACCCAGTGCGCAACTTGGGGGTCCTTCTGGACTCACGGCTGCTGCTGGAAGAACAAGTGGCGGCTGTGGCCAGGAGGGCTTTTGCCCAACTTCGGGTGATTTGCCAATTGCGCACGCTCCTGGACCGGGGCTCCTTGCTTATGGTCACTCATGCTCTGGTTACTTCCCGACTAGATTATTGTAATGCGCTCTACATGGGGCTGCCCTTGACGACCATTCGGAGGCTGCAGCTGGTCCAGAATGCGGCGGCCCGGGTGGTGATGGGGTGTGGGCGATATGCCCATGCCTCACCGCTGCTTCGGGAGCTGCACTGGTTACCAGTTTGTCTCCGGGTGCAATTTAAGGTGCTGGTTTTGACCTTTAAAGCCCTATATGGCAGGGGGCCAGGATACCTTAGAGACCGCATCGTCCCAAGAGTGACTGCCCGTCCAACCAGAGCGGACCGGAGGGGCTCTCTAATGGTGCCGTCAACGAGGGGTGCACATTTGTCTAGCACCCGAAGGAGGGCCTTCTCCGTGTCCGCACCAACCCTCTGGAACCTCCTACCAACAGATCTAAGACTTCAAAGTGAACTGCTGCCCTTCAGGAAAGGAGTAAAGACCTGGCTGGCAGGGCAGGTGTGGGGCCCGAACGGGACTATGGCTCCCGCCGGCTGGCTTTTATAAGAACTCTCTCTTCTTCCCTCTTGTATAGTAGGTGGGATGGGTGGGTGGGATATGGGTTTTTAAAAGGGGTGGATGTGGGTTTTTATAGGTTTTTATAATGTTTTTATGTATTTTTAGAAGTGTTGTAATGCCGCCCTGAGTCGGGTTTTGCCTGAGTGGGCGGCATATACAAATGTGACTTATAAATAAATAAATAAATAAAAATAAATAAATACCTGGTCCTGGCACAAGAGTTCGATTTTCTCCTCTGCTAGAACGGCAATGTCTTCCTCTTTTTCTGGTTCCCCAGCTTTTTCATTATTGGAAGAGCTAGTCGTCTGCGACTCGTTGTCCAGATTTATTATTTTTTCATAAACATGTTCCATCACCTTCCTGACTTGCAACATGTCACTGGCTGACAATCTATCCCTATGGAAACAAAAGTGGATTTAGAATCGAAACAAGAAGGCTTGGCTGGTCCTGGCTTATTCTTCCCGCAATCCTGGTATACTTAACCAAGGTCACATCTTAACTGCGTTGTACACTTACTTCTTTAATGTTTTTGCTCCCGAAGAGGAATGAGGTTGGAGGTAGAAAGGAATCTTATTGAATTTTGGCATGTTCTTCTACAAAATAGTAACAAAAAAAATCAAAATCCATTACATTTTACTTCTTAGTTTGTAGCAATTACTTTTAAATGAACACATTCAGAAATTTCTCAACACACACACCCCATAGAGATGCATTATTAGTAAAATCATTGGCATCGCAAGTACACAATGTATGAACCTGACACCATAATACTACACATGTATTTATAAAAGTAAATTGTCAGGTAATCCAAAAGGAAACAGTCACTAATAACTGTGCAACTTTAACTATAAGTTTGATGATTAGAATTGATGGTTCATGTTAAGAGCCCCTGTGGCACAGTGGTTCAACTGCTCATGAGCTGAGATTGATCCCAACAGGCTGAAGGTTGACTCAGCCTTCCATCATTCCTAAGTTGGTAGCATGTTGAGAGCAAAATGCTAATTACCTTCTCAATTGCCCAAAGAATGCTCTAAGCACTTTGGAGCAGCATAAGTGTAACTGCTATTACTAGTTTCCCATAATGGCACACAAGAAATGAAACTACAACAGAAGATGCCCATACTAAATTAAATAGGTGAAGCATCCCCCCAAAAAACAAACAAAACAAAAACCTTAAGCATAAGGAAGAACAGAACACAGTTATGCCCCTTTGCAACTTATATTTTTAAAAATTAAAACAGACTGTCTCTTGCTGTCTCAATAAGGTGAAGCACTTACATCCACAGTGATGTCAATTACCCATTGTGGCACAGTTTCATTTAGGAGCATGGATTCAGTCTCACCACCAGAATCCCGACACAATAACCTAGACAGAAAGAGTTTTGCAAAGTCTTACACTGTGGCGTTCGGCAAGGAATCTTTGACTGCAGGAGAACATGTAGTGAGTATATGCAAATGAGGTATGATGTTAAGTGGCAAGGTATTAATATATGCCCAGGAATTTCCCCACATGAGCGATGGCGAACCTTTTAGAGACCGAGTGCCCAAACTCAACAGGGTGCAATCTGCACTGCAGAGGGGCGGGGTGAACTCGGTACTGGGGGAAGTGAGGAAGTGCTCCCATTTGGCTGCTGGGCTGAGCAAACTCTGTACTCATCATTTTATTGCTCTCTCTCTCCTTTCTCTCTCTCTCACCAATCTGCCTTACAAAGTGTGTTTGTTTATCTACCAAAATTAGTGTACAGAACTATTTATCTACAAAAGCAACTGTTTACTCTTCTGTCTTAGTGGCATGCCTAAGTAACTCAACCATCACCTGAAATACGACACAACTAGTAGTTGTTCATCTTTCTTCCCGCCTCCAATTTTTGTACCTGAACAGGGTCCGTCCTCCAGCTTCGCCAAAAATAACTGGTGTGTGTGGCGGCACTTGGAAGTACCCATTTCCTTTTTGAACTCTGTTTTCCTGCTCCCCATTCACTGTAAAAAAGGGTAGGATAGAAACACAACCAAGTTAATACTATAAAGCCAGACAGTATTCCAATCCAACATGTGTCCCATTTTCATTGTAGGGTAAAAGTATCAAAACATTTCACAAGCATCAAGGGCTACCCAAATATGACATTAAAAGTCTGTGTGAATTCCCCAGTGTGGGATGGAAGTACAGGCCCACAAGAGAGGAAATTTACGCCCTTCATTCCTCCTTCACCACAACCTCAAGAAAATAAAATCATCCACAGGCATTACAAACAACAGAAGAAAACTTCTTAGGATCAAGGAAAGATACAAATGGATTATAGTTTATACTTATCAAAGCTTATGATACCTACAGAAACAATTCAACAATAACTGACTGCTTAAGATGCACAATAAAATTTGAATATTGCTACATGCACCGAGCGAATCTCACCATGGTTCATGTCATTTTCTTCTTCATCCATAGGATTGATGTGTGTTCTAGGCCAATATTCTAAGAGAGCCTGCAGTAAAAGCCCTCCAAGATTTACTGTATTTTGGTAAAGAAAAAAATAAATGAAAGAAAAACAAAATACATTTATCACTTATGTTCCCATACATTTAAGTTTGGAGACAATTTTAAGGCATTATCAAGATTAATCATGACCCAGCAAGCATGCAACCAGTGTTGCTCAGTATGTGCCACCTGAAAAGTATTTCCTGCTCCCTGACACCAACTGTTTTAAAACTAAAAGGAATTTCAAAAGCAGGTTTACGAAGTGGCATCAGAGTTTGCTCTTTAAACAGCCTCTGGATCTGTGAATGTGTTGTTGTTTATCTTACATTCATCAAATGAGCAGTTCCTCAAAACAGAAGACTTGACTGTACAAACTGAATGGATCGCAAGAGTTTCTAATCCATATAAAGGCATGAGAAAGTTGTTACAAGATGACTTCAAAGAATGGTGCAAAATTGTAAATAGAGACACATTTAGCAATTTGCACTTAGCAAGAATTAAGCTTCTAAAACTAAAACAGAACAACAATTAAAAAAACTTCTCAACCCAACAGGAACTGCCATGGCAATCACTCTAAACTTAGAAGATACTTCTACAAGCATTTGACAAATCATCACTTTCCAGCAATATGATAACATACAAAAGAGGATTTCTATTTATGGAATAATTTCAGCATACTCACATTTTGGATCAGAACCATCTGGACTACTAAACCCAGCGTCTTTTGCCGATACCCAAGCAGCAAAGCAGTCACTCTCGTCTAAAGTAATTGTCAACATCTGTCAAAAGAAGGAGGGATGGAAAACGAATACTCCATTAAGACAGGCCATACAGCAAGATATTTCTACAATTGTAGCTACCTTTCCAAAAAATAGGAATACAGTATTCACTCACATGCAAAAGACAAAACAAAACGGAGGTGTGCCTCAATTTAAATTCTTCCCCATATAGAAAAGCACCTTAAAGTTCAAACTGTTTCACAACTGAAAATGAAGTGGTTTTTATCCTTCCTGAACACATCACTTGCACTCATAATGGACCTTCTTGTCTAGAGGGAAAGATGGACAAAGCATCTCTCAAAGACCACAGTTTCCCACCCAATTATTTCTTTTTGCTTCTACCACCAAATTATGTAGTGGCAATGGTCATTTTCACTGTCAGGTGATTGGCTCCTACCTTCTTTGTATACCTGTAAAGAGGTGCTGATCCCCCCTTTGCAGGCCTGGAAGCCAGATTGCAGCTTTCTACAGGTAAACAATCTATGTTTCAACATCAGAATTTAGCTCTTGGGAGCACAAATTGCTCTAAAATTGCAGTATATGGCCCTCATAAACTTTTTCATTTTGGGAAAAGAGCCAAAATTTTCACCCACAAAGAGGGAACTGAGTTTTGAGTGCAAAAACTTACTCCTCAAATTTTTATCACTTCATGCTCTACATCAGGGGTTCCCAAACTATGGCCTTTGGGCCAGATCTGGCCCGCAGTGCCCTCACTGCTCCTGGAAGTGGAAGCAAAATTCACCCACACATGTGCAAAACACATTTACGACAGTCGCAAGTGCATTTATGGCAGCGTTTGCACAAGTGCGGGCACATTTTACTTCCACTTCCGGTGGGAGGAATCACGTGACTGGCCCACTGAACCAGCCCACAGCCCAAAAAGTTTGGCTGTCCCTGTTCTATATATTTAAGTAACCCCTTTCTTCTTCTTTACTTCCTCTTTTACACCTTCAGGTGTCAAGGGAGATACAAAGTTCTTGCATTTAAGTAACCAACACAACAAAACCTCATTTTAATGCCACACTAGCTACTTTAGGTTGTAGTGATTTAAAAGTTAAATCAGTTTACTCCCACTCCCCAGTATTTCAAAACAAGGAAACAAAGCAAGTAGACACCAAACATAAGTAAAAGAAGGCAGAAATATCTGTGCACAATGAGTTTTCTTTTGTTAGAACAAATGTAGTTTGAATAGATGTCACTTAATAACAAGAAATGTTCCTGATCATCAAATTTCAGCCTAATAGGCCATAGTATTTAAAACCCTCTTAGGGAAAAAGTCACATTCCAGGAGACACCAGAAAAACAGTCTAAAAAAGCAAGCACAATCCACTGACATATTCTAACATTAAAAAACTGGACTAAGACTGAGATGATTCTCATTTTTTAAAATCTGACTTAACTAGACACTAGATTAGATTAATAGTGTTTTTCATGTATAGAGGAGCCAGTGTACTCAGGGATTAGAGTGCTAGATTAAGAATAAGTAAATCTAGTATCATCCCAACTAAGGAACACAGGCGTTTGTAGGGCCAGCCAGTAACTCTCAGCTAAATCTACCTCATAGGGCGAATAGGGGAGCGAAAGCCAGATATGCTACCTTGAGCACATAGGGAAAAGGATGGGATGCAGATATAACAAAAGCACCCATCATGAAATGTCAAATTTCTAATTTTATGGAAAGGCGTATGCTTACCCCCGTTTTCAAGTCTACTGAAAACCAATTTGGCACATAGACCATTTTGAACCTTTTCTTAATTTCTTCTTCAAAATCCACCTTTCCAAGGTCTTCTACTTTACAGGCCTGTATTTTAAAATAGCAAAACCAACAGCAGTTATCTTGCAAGGAAATATAATACCCCAATGCAGAACATTTATTTACATTCCTATCTTGGGATTACCCTTGTACTTCTCATTTTTCAATGTCAATGCCTGATGAAGCTCTCAAAGAGGAACTGGGAAGATGAGCTCTTTTAAACACCTTAACAAAAAGAAAGGGGTGTCACTCTGGACCTCTCTCCCCAGAACTGTTAAAACAGCAGCCAAATGCTAGAACGGCATGAAGGGTACAGAAAATAGAGAAGGAATAGGGCTCTTTGGGCACTATAAAAGCAAAGCACAACTACATGCTTGGCAAAGGATAAATGAATTCAGATCTTTTAAAAATACCAATTTGGGAATATCGAGCAGCATGGATTGCAAAACTGCCAAAAGAAAGCCATAAAAGGTAAAGAATCATATCCAAAATCTACATCAGGGGTGCGCAAACTATGGCCCGCAGGCCAAATCTGACCCATGGTGCCAAATCATCCAGCCCATGCCGCCCGCGCCACTCCCAGAAGTAAAAGCACATGCATGTACAAAACGCTGCCATAAATGCACCCGCAGCTGCCGTAAACACGTTTACAACAGCTGCGGGTCATTTATGGCAGCGTTTTGCACATGTGTGGGCACGTTTTACTTCCGCTTCCGGTGGGAGGAACCACGTGACTGATCTGCATGCTGAAAGCTTTGGGCACCACTGATCTACCTTATACAGGTAATATTGGTGTGTGTGTGTGTGTGTGTGTGTGTGTGTGTGTGTGTGTGTGTGTGCGTGCGTGCGCGCGCGCGCGCGCGCGCGCGTGCTTACATATAAAAACAGGGCATATAGCCAGGGATTCTTTAACATTGGGATCCTGTCAGTACTGTCAGTAGCAGACTGGATGAGATGAGCCTTGGTATCCAGCTCTGCGATGCCACCCTTACCCAATCCAGCACAAGAAAAATCCCTCTCACTCACTTTCCCCAACCTCTCTAGCTGAGAACCAGCACAGGTACTATTTTGCAGCTTCACTAGCTTTGCAAGAATTTTAAAATTATTTTAAACAAACCATAAGTAAAACTCCTGCAGAAAAGGGGGCCTAGTTAGCTAGCTAACCATCAAGTAGGAATTCACTTACAGCAACCCTAACAGGACTCTTGAGTGAGATATTTAAGGGGTGGCTTTTCCAGCTCTTCCACACCTAAGTTGGGATTTGACCCCTCGTCTCGAGTCCTAGTCTGTCATTATATCCACTACATCACACTAGGTACCTGACAGGAGTCTGGCAGGTACTAAGAGAAGGATATGTGGATATGTGAGAGCCCATTGACACCACAGTGGAGATTCCAGTGATAATACTCACAGAGAACCAAGTAACGTAAAAGAAACCAATATTTGACATTTCGATCCCACTTACTTTTAACACATCCCAGTATGCCACATTGTTGTTCGTATCTTTGGTTAATATGTGCCTTTTATCATTGAGAATGTGGCACTGAATAATACTAGCACCCCCTAGTAATAAGAGAGCAAGAATCGATTAGACAATGCATGCACATTTAGCACATACAAAACATGTATAAGGTAGTGATGGCGAAACTTTAATAGACTGAGTGCCCAAACTGCAACCCAAAAGCCACTCTATGATGGTGGGAAGGAGGAAGCGCTCCCATTGGGCTGTGGGACAGAGGGGCGGGGCGAACTCTGCACTGGGGGAGGGAGGAAGCACCACCATTGGGCTGTGGGACAAAGGGACGGGGTGAACTCTGTGCTGGAGGAGGGAGGAAGCGCTCCCATTCGGCTGCTGGGCAGAGGGGTGGGGTTAACTCTGTGCTGGGGAAACTGTGTGTGCCAACAAAAAGAGCTCTGCACGCCCCCTCTGGCACGCATGCCATAGGTTTGCCACCACTGGTATAAGGAAAATGCAGCAGACTCAAGTAAGAGGAAGAAGGCACTTCGAAATGTATTCCCATTATTCTTTTGATGTAAAATTTCAAACATTAGAAAAAATTATGTTTTGCATCTCTAGAAACACTGTGCAGAAATTTTATGTGGAGTCTGGCTACAATACGTCAAAACTATCTGGTTTCCCAAAGTTGTTTCTCAGAGAAACAAAGATAGATAAATGCCATTTCTACCAATCAGTTTAACTTTTGTTTACCACCTGCAAGTAGTTTTTATTAGAGAACACCCAAGTTCTCAGAATAGAACTTCTGCACTATGTGAGCATTTATACTTCTGTCCTTAAACCTATCCTTGATTTTAGACAATAAAAGTGTTGGTCTCTACGAGGGGGTGAATAAATCACATTTCACAATAACAGCAATGAAAGGAATCTTCCTTCTCACATCTATATCCAGAAATGATGGGTGTTTGATAACCAAGAGAAGTCTATGAGCTCCACTGAGTTGTGGCATTGAAAACAAATTCTGTGGTTCAGAATTCTTTAATTCTGAAACTTCTTTTACTGCAGGCTATTGCTGGTGGATCCTTGTTTTAGCAAAACAAAGTCAATTCCCAGAAGTCTGAAATCTTCCCTGAAAAAACTAATATCCACCAAACAGCTGCAAAAATTAAATTTGGCAAACTTATTCATTTCTCCATCTGTGGTTATCTCTTGACAGCCCCAAAGTATTATTGAGACGTAATTTTCAGAAAGCAATCTCACCTTTAATAACTTGGTCAGGCTGTGTACATAGAGGTGTGATTGGATTGGTACAGTCATTATCATAATCACCGGAAGCTCTGAAGTTGTGGATCCCCTTCAAAGTCTGAAAATCAGGAGAAGAAAATAAAAAGGCAGGGTAACTTGATAGCTATCCATATGGATACAACTTTCATCCTCTCTCAACTGCACACATTAGTTGACAAACACATTTTGTTCAAAATGAACAGTAACTCAGGAGTGAACACATCCGATCTACCTCCATACAGACAGAACTACAGGTCACGCCTGTGGAGTCCTGAAACTGTGGACAACAGCAAACCCTCTATTTTACATTACATCTAGTGGCCAGCTCTGGTAATGTGCTATAGAAATACATACATATTAAGTACTAGCTGGTTACCTAGCTACGCCCGGGCACGGTTTTTTTTAAATCCAAAATCCATCGTCCAAACAGCTGCTGTACCCCCATTCTCCATGGGTGTTTGTTTTTGTTCGCTGTCGTCATGTCGGCTGCCGCCACCGCCTCCTTGTCCATGCAGGGTTTTTTCTGTGCCCCTTCCCATGGCGAGACGTTCCCCCTCTGGATCCCAGCCCCCTCCCCTGCTCTGCTGGGGAAGGAGGGCCTGGCGGAGGCGTCTCCAGAGCCACGGTAAGTCCGCATATGAGGCTTCCCTCCGGGGCCTGGACCAGAATTCCCTGGGGCTCCCGGCAAGGCCGGGTCGTGGGGTGTGTGCGTGCCCATTCTCGCTGCCCCCATCGGCTGCGCCCCGCTCTTTTCCCCTCTCCAACCCTGCGCCTGCTGGCCGCCTACCTGGCCATGCCGGGTCCTGCTCCCATGATGACCCAGCAACCCGGGCTCCCTGGGCCTGCTTTGCCACTTGGCCAAAGGCACAGTCGTGCTGCCATTTTGGTTGTGGCCGCAGTACGCCCCGCCCCCGTGTGTGGTCCCGCACATGCACTGCCACACGCACACGGCGGCGCCAGGATGGCCAGTGAGGGCACCTCACATGCACGGTCATTCATTCATGCGTGCGGCTGCCCTCCCAGTCCGTTTGTCCCGTCCGGTGGCGGGTGGGGCCTTTGCGACCCTTCTCTCTGAGCATGTAGGCCCAGACGGGGTGAGGGATGTGTGCGCGGCCACAGCACACGTGCCCCCACCCGGATCGCTGGCGAGGCCATTCTGCGCATGCAGATGTTCACGCCTGCGCAGGACTGACTACGCTGGCCGGTTTTCCCACCCGGGGTGTGTGTGTGTGTGTGTGTGTGTGTGTGTGTGTGTGTGTGTGTGTGTGTGCTTTGTGGTCCCTTTTCAGGGTGACACACCTCGAAATGGGCTGCCGGTACCCTGCTACGGCACTCTCGAACGGTCAAGGTAGCCCCATGCAAAGTTTCAGGGCGAATAGGTGTGGATTTGCATAAAGAACATACAAGATGACACTTTGGTTTTATATATAGAATTTCAGAATTTGTATTGACATGATTACAGAAACGTCTGCAGAAGCAGATAGTGCTGGCTCTTCAGCTATGAAACAGAGATGATCACTGAACACTAGAGTCGGATACAACTGGCTTTCGAGCAAGGGTGACCTTTACTTTACTATAACTGAAACATGAACGCTGAACCTGCTGATATAAGGGTAGGAGGGGACTTGTACATTATTTATTATTATAACTTGGCTGCACGAAAGCCTATGAACATTTAGGCTGCTTTGATTGTACACAAGAGGGCATAATGAGCTAAATATACAAAATGAACACAAGAAACTGAAGCACAAAGCAGAAATAAATGTAATGTAAATATACATTATATATTTTGGTAGTATGATACACACACACACACACACACACACACACACACACACACACACACACACACACACACACACACACACACACACACACACACACACACACACACACACACACACACACGGGATGCTGCAACTCTAGTAAGACTTCCTAAACCAGGACAGGCCTAGTGAGCTTCCATATTATATGTGAATGGACAAAGAACAACTTTGCAAATTGATTTTTTTTGTAAAAATAAAATGTTTTACACAATTCTTACCCATTTATTCACAGATGATTTAGTTGTTGCAACCCAAAGTGCTGGAGGTGGATCAGCTGATCGATCGAGCTCCATCTAAATAATGAAGAAACTATAGGTTAAATCATGTTCCATTAGTAGCAAGGAGTAATATGATCCAGCACAGAATTAGACTCCAAGTCAGAAAGCATTTGCACCAGTAAAGATGACTAATACCAGATGTGCTCAAACAGGACTTAATAACTCTTCGCAAAGAAATGATAACCTGTCTCACATATAAGTCCAGGTATACCACTCATCTCATTTGAGTTCGCAGCATTCTTCTACAGTATATGGGTTTTCATGTGTGAGAAAATTTCAATGAACCCACATTTCTTACTTTGATCACTTGCTCACTTCTTTGCAGTACTTGTAAAAATCAAATGTTACCAAAATACTTGTGGAGTTAAAATACCAGCATGGCCAGAAAACACACATTTAAACTAAAGGTATTGATTTCATGCAACAGTATATTTAAAAAATTATAAGCCTACATAGATTCACATACGAATTTGCAATATCTGCACTTCTAACAAAATAAATAAATAAATAAATAGGAACTTTTCCAGTAGTACTGCCATTGTGCCACCAAATAGAACTGTACATTTCTTGAAACTACACACAATAACTGTCAGGGGCGAAATCCCAAGGGCTTAAACCAAATCTTACAGAAACACATTAGCAAAATATGAATGTGACCTTAAACTATACTTTTCCCAAAAATATGCTCTTTTACTATGTATTTTACATCAGGACTCTAAAATAGCCAGAAGCTATCTTGATTTTGTCTTCAAGGCACGTTCCAACAAACTGTATAAAAATGAACATGTAATACCTTAAGAACTGATGCCTTTTCTTCACAAATGAGCACCCGGATATCAGGATTTCGCAAATCTGTACAATAAATCTTTCTATCTCTTCCACCTGAATAAACGTGAGTGAAGGCTTCATTGACCTGCAGTGCCCATACACCTTCATCATGGACTCTGTAGGTAGCTATACATCTCTGCTGACCAAGTGACCAAAGTCGGATTGTTCCATCTGAACTTCCAGAAAGACACTGTAAAAAAGAGTAGCAGTTACACTAAAGCCATTATAGATCTAACACTCTTTGGGGGAAATAAACTATAATTCCATTATAATTGTTTTACAAGGGAGATCTAGAATGTGTGCATACAAATCAGTAAGTTAACACCTATATTCTGAAATAAGAATTTTTAAGGAAAATATTACTACATGCTAAAAAGACTATCGTCTGACCAGGTCATCCTGCTATAGGAAGAGGAGACTATAGTGCCAGTGACTCAATGCTGATCATCAAGTGCCAGTTAACTAACTTGACAACCCTGAGGACTAATGGCCATGCGTGGTGATGTCCACAGGGAAGGGTGATGGTCCCCAAGTGGATTAAATCCCACTTGAATCCACCTTGACGGAGAGCAGCAATCCTGGCCTGGGGCCGATGAGGACTTTATGTGCTCAGGACCAGAAAGTGACTCTTGGAACTAGAACAGTGTCATGCTGCGATGCAGAAGGCATCCCTGCATTATATTGTTTCGAGGGCAATCTTCATAGCTGATCACTATGATGATCACCTATATTCAGAATCAGATATGGCACAAGAAGAATAATGAATATGCCATGCACAACTAGCATACTTCTCAGAAATGTTATATCAAATGCTACTTTGGTGGAGTGATTAGAGCATAAGAGTCTTGGGATAAAATCCCTATTGGTCCAATGAACTTCTCTCAACCTAATTTACCCCTCAATATTATCATGAGGATAAATCAGGGTTGAATAAAAACATGTACCTCCCCTTGAGCTCAATGGATACAAATGAGAGCTGTATTTATTAGAATACATACCTGCGTGCCATCTCTGTTCAAGAGCAAAGCTTTAACATTGTCCGTGTGCCCCTTCAGTTTCATAAGCTTCGCACAAGTTCTTGGGTCCCATACTCTTAAAACCTGTGAAGGAAAGGAAAATGTCCTGCCAAATTAAAACAACCATCGAAGGAAAATCCAATTGCCTATATAGAATATCCCCATCTCTGTTTAATAGTAAAATAATAATTAAAATTGAATCTTAATTTCTTCAAAAGCTATCTACAAGTTCCAACAGCAATAATTTGAGTGAATTTGGCCAGACAGAATGATGCAATCATCCTTACCTTCTCGGTGGACCCTGATACAATTACTGTTCCCATCTGGTTCATGGCAAGACTGTAGATAGAATCTTTGTTCCCACTAAGGGAAGAAGCTGTTGAAAAACAAATGACTGTTAGCTGTATTTTGAAATACTTATTGGACCAAATCCTAGACACGATAATACCTCCGCAAAATGAGGTGACCGTTGTGCTAAGTGGATACAACATTCCAGTCCACACATCACAACACATAAAGAGCAAAATGGTAGCTCTGTGTCACCCCTTTCTTGCCTTCCCACTGGGGATATGTTGGGATCCCACACCAGCGGCGTGTGTGTGCACTTGGCCACACAATAGGCCGAAGGACTGTATCTGGCACTACAGTAGCAACAGTGCCTCCCCACCCCCATATTCCACCAGATTGGTGGCCTTATTTCACAAGATGTTCACATGAGGACAAAGACTAAATGTATTACATCAATTGACTGGCACAATAAACTGACTGACTGATTGCAGAATACTCACTTGTGACAGTGTTATTTGAAGCAGTCAGTGCTGTTAGCGTATTTACATCCCAGAGGAATATCTGCCTGTCCAAGCCTGCAGATGCTACTAATTCTTTATCTTTTGCATATGCGAGGGCTTTCACATAGTCCTGAAATAAAATATGTAGACAGATATACACAATTTTAAAACAATGGCACTGCTGATTTGACAAATGCAGCTACTCAATATAACTTCCAGCTATAGTTACTGTTACCTTGTGGGTCCTTAATGTTGACATGCAAAATCCCTTATGTGCATTCCATACTTTAACGGTAGTATCAGATGAAGCTGATATCACTACAAAAGAAACCATAGCAAAGTATGACTCTGTGCAAATAACACAGTGAATATATCTTTCCTTCAAAGATTAGAACCAGCAGTCTGTTTTTACTTGCAAGCTAACTTCAGACTAAATTTGACTTCTGCAGATTGCACAGAAAAATACACAACAGCAGGTGAGACCACAACTCTACAATCTTGTCTATGGAACAGCCCAAAATACTGCTTCCATCACCTCTGATATTACAGAAGAAAACTACTTTTCATGATACTCTTTTGTAATTCCAGCTGTTATTCTATAATACTTTTCTGGCTGATTTTCTAACAATACTAGCCAAATCTACAATTTTAGACTAGATTTATTTGCATATTATATTTTACTATATTTTAATGTCATTTGTAAATTATTTTCAGCACCTTCACAAAGCAATAGGACTATTCATTTTTCAATTAATTTGGCTAATAAAACTTTGCATGGCTGTTGCTTGAACTAGTGATAGTCATGTAAACTTCTTGAGAATGTCCAAAAAAAGCAATGCAAACACAGAACATTAGAATATACTGACAAACATTGAACTCTAAAGTGTTTTTATGTTTAAATCGTTTCAAGCTGAATTAACTGTGCATTTATTTAAATCTGAGAATGTATTTAATGTTTTAATATAAATTAGACACCCTTGTTTTAAAAAAGTAATTGTAAACAACATTAGGGCCCATAATGAAGACAGAAAAGATAAAATTATCATAAGCACCATCATTATTATCATATCACATACAGTTCAAAATATTACTTACAGGTTTTGCCATTGCAACAAAGTACAATATCGTTCACCCAATCTGTATGATGTTCCATAGATGCTATGTAAGGGTCTTGCTGGAATTAAAGAGATATCATGAGTTCTTGCTCCTATTTTATACGAAACAGAGCTACCTGAGACTTCAGATAACTCTATCAGTGTTTCAGAGCAACTGCTTTCAAGAAGCATTTGAGTCAATGAACCTTGCTCAGTAGACTCAAAAATGAAGCTGGACTTTAAGATACATTTCACTACAGAGGCCAGCATCCTACTGAGGTGTTCCTCTTGAGCAGTGGCTCCCAATGTGGTGCCCATGCCCCACAGGGGGGCTTCAATTCCCAGAAGCCTAAGTCAGTGCATTGGCTGATCAGTACTTTGGGGGACAGACTCAGGTTTCTGGGAATTGAAGTCCAAAAACCAAAGGTTGGGCAACACTACTTTAGAGTAAGTACAACTTTACAAGTTGTCATGGCAAACTGCAATAATTGACAAGGTGCCAGCCACAGATCAGTTTTTGCAAGAGAGGCTGCAATTAGTCATATGACTGACCTCATTAATTAGCTGTAATTTGTCACTGCAATGTACTCATTTTTACTTACTCTGGAGTGCAATCTCATAAGGATTCTGGCTAGTAAATATTCTTAAAAGCTATATATACTAACTCTGGGGAACTAGAAGAATCTGCATATCTGAAAGCTCTCTTCTGGGAATCACCACATTTTACTGCCAGCCAGCCTCTGAATTCATGTGCAGTTCCTTCCACAGCTGCCATTCAGTTTCAAAAGCATACACAGTAATCTCAATCCCAGAAGATTCAAAAGAGTACAGCGCAAATGTCACACTTTAATGATTTAAGGGGAGGGAGGGGGGATTTACAGACTGTTTTGACTACTCCTAAAATTCTAAGCACCTCTTTCAGATTTCAATGGTTGATTTACCTTGTGTTGGTTGACACTCCATATCCTGATAATGGAGTCTCGTCCTGCAGTAAAAAGTCTGTTTAATGCTGGGTCCAGCTGCAGTGCATTTACTCCATTCCGATTGTACTTTTCCACCTCATCTCTAATTACATAGGAGACCTAAAACATGTTGACAGGAATCCAATTAAAGCATTAGGGAGCTACAAGCAAATGTATTTCACTCTAGTCATTTTCTCAACACTTTCCATTAGTTTTAAAAGACATCCTAAATCATCTCAAGCACCACATACACAGGTACTTAAAGTTGTGAAGTAAGTTACTCCCCCAGTTTTATGAAGTATACTAATGGAATGGGTTATGCATATACTATCACATAATTCCTAATATTTATGAATATCGCAGAGCAAGAAAGTCTGTGTGTAACTTTTGCACACGACAAACCGTAAACACGGCACTAAAATCATTTTCAAAAGTCAGCTGGTTGTGTATTCTGCTACACTGCTATTGGAAGGAAAGGTTTGTGGGATAATTGGGCTGGCATGTGTTGTGGTCCTTACTGCCATGTCTGCCATGGTGTTAGGTGGCAAAAAAGAGCATATCATTATAAAACAAGGTTCATAGATAGCACAGGCTTTGTAATATCTTAGTGTCCTGTTCTTTGTCTACCGTATAGGACAGAGTTTCTCAACCTTGAGCCTTCAGGTGTTCTTGGACTTCAATTCCCAGAAGCCCAAACTAACACTCCTGCTGATCAGGGCTTCTGGGAATTGAAGTCCAAGAACATCTGAGGACCCAAGGTTGAGAAACACTGGTATAGGACAAAGCCTAGCTAAAAGTCTAAGGAGGACCCTCAACACAAATCCCAACCTCAACTCACTGCATAGTGGTGCCCAGCATGTATAGTAACTCCCACAATATTTCACCTCAGCACTAATGTCCACAGCTAGAATGTGGCTCTGTGGCCTGTAGGTTTCCTGGGATCTTTTTCCTGCTCTTTTTCTTTTTAGCAATGGAAAGTTTCTCTCCCCCCCCCCCCTTTTAATCGCTGCCTCCACCAAATGACCCTGGCCATCCACATCCTGGCCCAACACTGCCTTCAGATGAAGAAGATGATGAAATGAGGATAGGAGAATAGCTCAAGCTGAGAGAAGTCAGAAGAGATGATAAAAGGTTAGAAGAACAGGACGAAACAAGGTGATAGGTACCTAACAAAGGGAAGGAAGAACCCTGACTGGGTCTCTGGTTTGCTCTCCCACAGCATGGGGTGCCTAGAAGCCATGTGATAGCTCAAATATGCTTCTAGCAAAGCAAGCAGGAGGGACAAGCTGTGTTCAACATGTCTTTTACCCCAGTGAGAGAAACTGGACTACAAATGGTCTAGCTCTGCAGTGGCAAACCTTGGCAGTGCACGCCAGCTGTTCTTGGATTTCAATTCCCAGAAGCCCTGATCAGCAGGTGTACTGACTTGGGCTTCTGGTAACTGAAGTCCAAGAACAGCTGGAGTGCCAAGGTTCGCCACCACTGGCGTAGCTCCTCAGTCATATCTCACCAGCAGTTCCAATACTCTAGCACTATAGTAGTTATATAGTAGAACCCCGCATAATGAAAAAAACTCCGTTCCACAGAGCTCTTCGCTATGCGGCTTTTTCCGTCATGCGGTTCCCTATGGGAGATGCCCCGCATAACGGGAAAAAAGTTTGTTAACCAGGGTTCCCATTAAGCGGGTATACCCCGGTTACCAAAACTGCCACATAACGAAATAAAATTAATTATGTGGGGTATCGCCATTGCATAATGGATGCTTCGTTGTGTGAATGTTTTGCTATATGACACATTCGTTATGCGAGGTACCACTATATTTTGGTTTCAATCAGTCCATGCAATGGAAAGTAAAACAGGAAGTGGGCCTTTCATTGCGATCACAAAAATGTTTTTTATCTAAACCCAATTATTTATATATTGTATTTTCTATCTTTCTTCCTAGAAAATCACATTACTTATCACACTTGTGGAGCAAAAGCAGCTTATCTAGCTATAAGTCAGACTTCCAAATAAGATTTGAAAACAGATGGTACTCGCACATATGCAACCTATTCAATTTTCACACAAAATTACCAGCTAGGTTTTGCCATTTATGTCTTCATTTTCCACACTAGAATATGCAGGCTGTTGTTTAGAACTAAGTGGAATGCACAACTTCTTCCCAAGCAACAAAAGCATTATTTATTCTGACACTGCAGTGATGCCAGAATAAAAAAAAAAATTTAATGAATAATAAATGCTACATTTTAAAATCACAATTTTAATACCTTGGAATAGTTCAAAATCTATGTTCAGATTTTTAAAATGCAGCTATTGAAATAACTGGAAAAATTATTTCTTTTAAAAATACACACTCTACCTACAATTTCTAGAAGGGTTCTTGAACCGAGAGACTAACATTAAAAGAACATTCATGAGGCTGTCAGCAATAATCAGTTATTGTTTGAATAAGCAACCCACTGACTATTAAAAGACATTTTATTTATTTGTGTTTTGTTTGTTTGTTCACACTTGTATGCCACCCTACTTGCAGAGCGACTCAGGGCGGCTAACATGGTATTGCCGAACATCACAAGATATCAAAAGCACAATAAATCTCAATAAATAAATTAAAACAATAACACAATGAACAATCCAGTAAACAACATTATCCTCTATCAGCACCGCAACTGAACATCAGTGCGGCCAGAGCCTGGGCTCAACATCCTCGATAGAGCCCAGGGCTCAATGTCCACAACGGGCTCGTCCATGAAAAGACATGCCAGCTTTTTGATTGTTTATAATAGAGGTCCTCAGCCTGTGGTCCACAGGTTATATGAGCCACCTGAGCTCTTTCTGTGTAGTCTTCCAACTTGCTTGTATCCTGCTATTTCTTCAAGGCTTTTTCTCTCAGCAAGTCGCTAAGACGCTGACTGGGAAGCGGAAGGTCAGCAGTTCGATTCCCGAGTACTGCAGGACGGAAATGAGCTCCCGTCTTCATCCCAGCTCCTGCCAACCTAGCAGTTCGAAAGCAAGAAATTGCAAGTAGATAAATAGGGACCACTTCGGTGGGAGGGTAACAGCGTTCCGTGCGCTCCCGGGTCTAGTCATGCCTGCCACATGACCACGGAAACGTCTGCAGAAGCAGACAGCGCTGGCTCTTCGGCTTAGAAACAGAGATGAGCACTGCACCCTAGAGTCGGATACGACTGGCTTTCGAGCAAGGGAAACCTTTACCTTTACACTGTTCTTCCTGCCGCAAGCAACATCTTCAACTGCTGATTTTACAGTCCCTTTCTTACAAAAAACACAACAGCAAAATGCTATCTTTTGGTCCCCATGGTTTCTTCTATCAGCCCACTCTTGGTCTTATCTTTCATACTAGCCTTTTGGCTATTCTGGCTGCTGTGCTATCCAGAAGAACTCAGGTACCTGTAATGTTAATATTTCTTCATTGACCTCTGAATGTTTACTTTTGATCTACATAGGTAGGTGTACGTGCCCTTCCCCTACAAAGTGAAACAGGCTGCTGCATAAGGAGAGGGAGAAAGAGGCAAATAGTCCTGAGGATCAGGCAGAAGCATTTGTCCAGGAGAGCTGAATTCAGCAGCCGGTCACTGGTGAACTGAATCAAGAGGAGGATCCAGAAGCACCAAGGGTAATCAAGCAGACAGGTATACAGGTCAGTGTCATGGCATCGGGAAGCACAAATGTTGTTCTGACAATGTTAGTGCAGGCACACGCACCTTTGTAAGAGCACTTCAAGGCTTCACAGGTGGGAGTGCTCTCTGCAGACGAGCCCTCGCCTCCCTTCTCCATAGCTGAAGTTGGTTCCACAGCTGTAATCTAACACGATCTGATGTTGTTGGGTCAGCTTCATCGCAGTCATCCATGATTGCTGGCTCTGCTTCTGTCATTTCCCGATCAACTGGATCAGGGAGAGGCAGATCCATGCTGACAGCTGGTTGAGGTGCCGGCTGCCAGCCTTCATTCTCAGAATCGGACTTCAATGCCACAAAATTGGACTCCAGGGCCACAACAATAGGTTAACAATTTTGTTACATTTTGATTTAAGACAGGAGTTCTCAACCTTTTAAAGCTGGGGGCCAAGTCATGCTCCCTCAGACAGCTTTGGGGGCTGTACGGCTATTTTGCCCTTTCTACATCACATGGCACTTCCTGGTGTGGTGGAGGCGGGGGGGGGGCATGGAATGGTGGTGTGCGCCGGCCGCAGGTTAAGAATAGCTGATTTAAGATGTGGCCCCTCTTTAAGCAATGGGTACTCTAATGCAACCCCCACATCTAAGAAGGTTGAGGACCACTAGTTTAAACTGACAAAAATGAATGAATTAGAGGCAAAATGAGGGCTCTCTCAAGACATCTCATGTTGCAACATTGCCATCAAGGAGCTACTGTACTGCTTGAAGGTGTCACGGCAGCACATTACAGACTTAAGAGCATCTCTCTCTCATTGGACACATAATGTGCTTAGAACAAATTTCACTGATCTGCTTTAAGAACTCACTGACCCATTTTGAATACAAACATAATTACTAACTGAAGTGTCAGTTAATATAGTATTAAATGAAATATTCACCACTAAAGAAAAAAAGGAAGAAAGAAATTCAAAAATAGATGCCTGCAGAAAAGCAGTAGCATGAGAAAGCTACAACACTTCTCCAAAATCCTTTGTACACAAGAAAAGGATATGCCACTCCGACACATTCTCTGTAACTATGTCACTCTGTGATATTTATTTTCAACATTGATATCCAGATTCAGAATGAAGCTAACAAATTAATAAATAAAAAACAAATCTCTGCAGCTCACCCTAGCAGCACAAGTTCAAATTTGTAATGTAGTAGCAGCTGCAATACAGCCTGAACAGATGTCTACCAAAACTGCCTTGCAAAGGCACATACAGTAGACCCTCATAACGACATTGCTTGGTTCCCCAAGTAGCGTCGCTATAGGGGAAATGTTGTTGTGCAGTTTTCAATGGCAGCTGTGTCATCTAGCGGCAAAAAACTGTTGTTATCCGCACAACGACGTTAAAAAATGTCGTTAATCCGCACGACGAGTTTTTTGTCGTTGTGCAGATAGTCACGTGGCAAGTGACGACGCGTCGTTAAGTGGAAATGACACTATTTGAACCCGTCGTTAATCGAGGGTCCACTGTACTGTATCAATGTGATGGCAAAATTTAAAGATCTCTAGTGGGCAGGCTTCTTTTGGGAGGGTATTCTACAGTACTAGTGCCATTTCTAATAATGCACCGCTCTTCAAGTTCACTCACAACACCTCAGTTCCAGAAATACCCAGAACAGAATTTCTGAAGCTGATCAGAATGCTTGTAGTGGAAGGTAGCAATCTGTAAAACATGCTTGTGCCCGAGGTGTTTAAAGCTCCAAAGATAGGGAGCATCTGAAGCAGAACTCACAGACTGGAAAACAACTAACACAATCAGATTAAAGTAAAATGTTCTGACTGCTCTGGCAATAATTTAGGGGTACGGAAATAGCAACAGACTTATTCAAAGCGACAGTGACCAAATCTATAAAGCACCTCATAATACAGCAATAAAATAAGAAAACTCACTTGAAGCATTCAACATGAGTTCAAAACCAAAGAGATGCCAAAAATTGCAGTGAACTACCGGACTACCATATTAGTTTCTCATGCAAGTAAAGCAGGGGTTCTCAATGTACAGCTCATGGGCCAGATCTGGCCCATGGCAGTTTCATCTGGCCCACGCTCCTGCTGCCGTTGCCACCATTGCCCTTGTCTACTCCATGTCCCTAACACCGCTCCATAGCAGAGTGGATGTTGTAAGAAGGCTTACAATATCTGTCCTGCTGTGAAGCGCCGTTAGGGACATGACAAGCCAAGTGGATGAGACAAGGATTGAGGTGGAGGCAGCAGACGCAGCAAATGCACACCGCAGCCAGCATCTTTCCCAGGCGCCGCTCTGTAGTGTTAGGACTGAATATGTAAAAAGAGGATGGCTTCCAATGGGCAAAGAAAATGATATTTTTATCTTTCCATCTGTTCAATCATCACACAAAATAAGAAAAAACTTGGTTTAGACTCATATAGAGGAGTGATTATGGTGGAGAAAATGTCAATAATATGTGATATGCAAATGACACCATATTCTAGCAGAAAACAGAAACTTGAAAAAAAATATTTTATTTTATTTATTTATTGTTAAATTTCTTTACCGCCCACTCAGCCAAAGCCGACACCGGGCAGTTCACAACAGTGGGTAAAAACAGAAAAAAACAAATAAAGCAGATAAAAACCAGCAATAGGAACCCACCCCTAAAAAGAAAGGGGTACAGTGGGGCAGGCATCCTCCCCTATATTAACCACCCAACAGAAGCCACCCCTCCACCTGCACCCCAAACTTGGCCCGCCAGCCAGGTTTTTAGTTCTTTTCTAAAGGGCAACAACTCCGTCTGGAGACGCAGATGAAAGAATATGCAAAAGCACAATAACATTAAGAACACATTACGAAGAATTACACAACTTTAACATCGGCAATCAAGAAATTGAATGTGTAAAAAAAATTGGTGCTGTTGGGGTAAGTCTTCGCCTCACATCCTAACTGGTTTCAAGGCATCTTGTGTGTGATGCCTTTAAGACCCTACTGCAGAGACACACAGGTGTCGGGACTTTTCCCTGGTGTATTCCGTGGGCCAGTGTATATAGGCCAAAGCAGAGTTGCAAACTTTAGCTTCAATGCTCAACTTGCTCTAAGCTCCGATGTTTGACTCTCTCTGCTGCCAGTCTGGACAAAGAATCCTGTGAGTTCCAGGACCTACTACTAGGACTGAACCTCTACACTGCTCCTGAAGATGGTATATGCCTTTTATGCCATCTGTGGTTGCTGAACAAGAAAGGACTACTCGGGGTAAGCTCTCCATCAAGGAGGACAGAAGCTGTAAAGGTGCTTGGATTTGCTTAGGCTCACAGCTTGTATTTACCCTGCTGGAATCAGTGATGCATTGCAATTTTTTTTACTACCTACTCTGTGGGCAGGGCCAAACATCCTGCATCATGGGCTATGGAGGTGGGCATGGCCAACCAAGTGGGCGTAGCCTGGGGGAATTTCCTCTACCGGTTCTGCAGAACCTGACAGAACCTGCTGCAGTGCATCACTGGCTGGAATGGACTACTACTATTGATCTGCACACACACGCACACACCACTGAACTGACTCAGTGAAACTGAAGAGACTGTATCTGCCTTGTGTTATTGTTATTTGCGCTGTATATACTTGCACCAATTTGCTTTCTGAGTAAACCTGTTTTTGAGTTTGTCACCTGCACCAAGACCTGTCTGCCTGTTTTCTCACAAGAGCAAAGACCACCTTGCCAGATGCGCACCCCTTGCTGGCCGCTGCATGCCACTCTGCTAACCACTCACATCAACACTATCATCAATCCCAATGGAGACTGCAGCCATGAAATCAGAAAAGGCTTGAAATTATAGCTTTCTATGTACAGGTATTAGAAAAAACCCTTAAGTGTAAAAATGTATTGCTGCTTGTGGAAATCAAGATTAAGATCATCCACACTATGGTTTTCCCGAAGATTAACTAATTTGAGACATGCTGTTGGAGGAGAGTTTCATGAATAACACTAAGTTAGAAAGAGAAATAAGTAGATTCTATATCAAAGAAAGCCTCAGCTCTTAATAAAAAGTAAAATGCCCAAACTAAAGTTATTGTACTTTACACATATCACGAGAAAATAAGACTTACTGGAAAAGATAGTAATGCTATGGAAAAGCTGAAGGCAGCAGGAAAAGTATAAGACTAAACAATGAGAGTGCTTGCTTAAATAAGGAAAGCCAAAAGAGACCTGAGTACGGTTAATGGCAGGGCCTCTTGGAAGTTGCTCTTTGTCAGGGTATATGAACACCAATGTGGTGTAGTGGATAGAGGGAGGTACAAGAACTAAGAAGGTGTGGGTTGAAATTCCCGCTCAGCCATGGAAACATATTGATGGGGTGCAACTGGTAGAATCATTCTGTGAATATATCACCGTACTATGTATGTGTTGATATCAAGTCAATCCCAACATGTAACCCTTTCCAAGATTTTTTTAGGTACAAAGTACTCAGTCAGGAGGGTTTACCATTCCCTTCTTTTGGAGCATCCAGGGACCTTGCTACTTGTTCAAGGCCATACAACTGGCTTTTCTGAGATGTACAGTGGTAAGTTGGACCTCCAAACTCTTGCTTCAAAGCCAAATACTGTACTGTACTGTACTTTACTCACTGAGCTGCCCAGGCTGCTTGTGAAAGCCCTGTTATGGTTGCTATATTTCAGTTTTGACCTTATAGCACATAGCAATATTTCACAGGGTCACCATGACTCAGAAGCACATAACATTAGACTTAGCCTTCAGACTGCCAGCTGATATGTTATCAGCATCCAGTATTCTATTGCAATAAGATGTTCCTTCATTGGTGCCTTTGTATTCTTTCTCTTTATCCCACATACCACTTTTCCTTTCCGGAGCTGGAGGCAGTATATGTGACTTTTTCTTCTTCACAGTAACCCTGTGAGGTAGGTAGATCAGGGGAAAAAAATAGATGGCTAAAGCTTGCCTAGCAAATTACACAGAAGAAAGGAGACTCGGGATGCACTCCTGTTGCTAGCCTAGTAAATCACAACTACAGTAGTCCCAGTGAATCAGTGGGAATTAAATGAGTCCACAGCTCCATAAACTCGACTTGCCCAATGTGCCTAAATCCAACAACAGGAGTTCAACCTCTGAATGGATATGAGCCTAAAGTCTGCCGGCTCAGATCCAGGAAAAGCTTTGTGGCAAGAACAAACATTCTTGAGGGTATGCGAGAGCAAAACCAAGTTAGAAGGAGCTCACTGGACAAGGAATAACATTAAAGGAGGATATGGCTATGGAACTCAACCTCCCCTACATCACTTGGAGGTTCCTGAATAGGCTGAGGGTTGGAGTCCCTAAATGTAACACCCATATGCTCAAGTAGGGGCTGTTGGAAGACAACAACACACTGTGAATGTGGAGAGATAAAGAATCTAGCGCATTTGCTGGTCTGCTGGTTACTACTGGAAACATATACTGTACTGATGAGGATTTAATTTGGGCCAATGACAAAGCCAAGAAGGTGGCTTCATTTTGGCAGCCCAGTGTTTGATTAGGACACGAAAGGCGTCCATCCTTTGAATTTGGGCATTCCTATTCTGGCCCCTACACTGCACGGGATCAGTCTCTTAAGATAATGCAAACATTGACTCCAACTTGGTCAGCACATTCAACTTGCTTTCGCGCGGGGGGGGGGGGGGGGAGATTTAGGCCTAGGAAGCCAAACCACCTTCTTCTGCAATCACAACCTGAGGTGACAGAAAGCCAAAGCGCAATTACAGGTCTGTTTTAATCACTTTTTAAAATCTCTGAGAACCAAGTAAAGGTCTCCCTTGCCCCAAATCCTGTCATGTCCAACTCTAAGGAATGGTGCTCATCTCCCTTTACAGCAAGGAGCCAGCACGGTCTGCATTTGCAGATCTTTCCATGGTCATGTGGCAGGCAAGACTTGAGGCCAAAATGCACGAAACCCTGTTACCTTTCCTGCCAAAGCAGTACCTATTCATCTACTTGCAATTTCTTGTTTCCAAACTGCTAGGTTGGCAGGAACTAGGACAGACAACAGGAGTTCACTCTGTCATGCAACACGCGGGTCTCGAACTGCTGACCTTCCAATTGTCAAGCTCAGCATCTTAACCACTAAGCCACACACACACACACACACACACACACACACACACACACACACACACACACTTCTATGCACTAGTTACCTGTATAGTGACACATTGTTTTTGTTCATGCATTTAGATTCTTGATGAAGCTATGAAAAGCCATAAGTAATACCGGAAGGGCTTCGAATCTACTTGCACAATAAATCATTTGAAACTTCACCATTCAAGCCTCAAATAGGATTTTCTCCTTTGTCTGGTTGCACCATTTGGCCCTTTTTGTTTCTAGTTGTTGTTCAATCACACAATCGATTCTGACCCTTTGCGACCCTATGGACCATTGTCCTCCACCATCCTCCTCAGCCCGCCCAGCTCTGTGCCCACTGCGTCTACAATACCATCTAGCCATCTCATCTTTGCCCGCCCCCTTCTTCTTTTGCCCTGCACCTTTTCCAGCATTAAGGCTTTCTCAAGTGAATCCTCCATTCTCATTTGATGTCCAAAGTATTTCAGCTTCATCTTTACTATTTGACCTTCTAAGGAGCAGTCAGGGTTGATTTCTTCTAAGATCGACCTATTTCTTCTCCTCGCTGTCCAGGGGACCCTCAAAACTCTCCTCCAACACCACATTTCAAAGGCATCTATTCTTCTGCATTCAGCTTTCCTAATGGTCCAGCTCTCACAACCATACATTACCACCGGGAATACCATTGCTTTGACTATGTGAATTTTTGTTTGCAAGGTGATGTCTCTACTTTTCACTTATGTTCCCCAGGTTTCTCCTAGCTTGTCTCCCCATAAACAGTCAACTTTTTATTTCATGGCTGCAGTCACCATCTGCAGTGATCTTTGATCCTAAGAAGGTAAAATCTGTCACTGCTTCTACTTCTTCCCCATCTATTTCCCAGGGACTGATGGGGCCTGTTGCCATTATCTTGGTTTTCTTGATATTGAGTCTCAAGCCAGCTTTTGCACTCTCTTCCTTCACACCGATCAAGAGATTCTTTAGGTCTTCCTCACTTTCTGCCATTAGGGTGGTATCGTCTGCATATCTCAAATTGTTGATGTTTCTCCCAACAATTTTGATACCATATTGTGATTCCTCCATCCCTGCGTTGCGCATTATGCGCTCTGTGTATAGACTGAATAAGCAGGGCGATAAAATGCAGCCTCGTCTTACTCCTTTTTCCTATTCCAAACCACTCTGTCCTTCCGTGTTCTGTCCTAACTGTTGCTTCTTGACTCGGTGTACAGATTTCTCATGAGGCATGTGAGGTGCTCTGGTATTCCCACCTCTTTAATTACTTGCCACATTTTTCTTGTGGTCCACACAGTCAAAAGACTTTGCCAAGTCTTCAATTGATAACAGTCGCCAGTCCCACTTGCCAAATAAAAACAGAAACGGAAAACAAGTAACGTTTCCTGATTGGGCGGCCGCCAACGGGAGTGGGAGAGAAGAGGAAGCAAAAGCAAAGCCGAGAGGGCCGTGTGTGGAGACGAACCGGTTCCCTCAGCCGTGGCTACTTCGCCCTTCGCTTCCCGCCAACCCGCCTCTTTCCTCGCAGCGTCCTGCCCAGCGGAGCCGCCGCCCGCCGCTCCCCCTCAGGCTCCACCGGTTACCAGGCCGCGACAGGCCCCGCTCTCCCTCCGGAGCCTTCGAGCCCTGCGGCCCACCGGCGCCTCCTCCCACTCCCTCCCCTCACCTGCACTTTCCGCCGCCCCGCCGTGTTCTGTCGGTGATGAGCCGCCATCTTGCATGTTGACACTCTGTCGTCATGTCCGGAAGGGGAGGCGCCCACCGGACCGGAAGCCCCACCTCAGGAGGTATTTCGGACACTGACTGCTGCTGCCCTTTTTTGGAAAGGCAGGGGGCGGTGGAGGCGGGGCGTGAAGGGGCGTGGCCGGCGCGGTTGCTATGGCAGCCGCGATTGTGAGGCGGCGCGGACCCCTAGCGACCGCGGGATGTTCTCGCGAGAGTTGGTGGGGAGGAGGGGGGAAGGGGGGAAATGCGCGCCCAGTCGCTTGTCAACGGTCAAAAATCGACTCATTTTTAATTTTACTTCAGTTAGTGTGGAGTACATTTTTTGCCAGACGCCAATATGTGTTGTTTGCTGAGTTTTTTTTTTAAAAAAAACTCGAGTGCGTTAATCAATTTTTGTTCTTGTTGATATTTATCATTCATTAAACGTGTTTAATTTTTATTGAAAAGATTTTTTTTAAAAAATGTAATCCGCCTTGAGTGGAAATATATCCCAGATGGGTGGGATATACGTGCAATAAATAAATAAAGTAAAAACAAATAAAACTCAGTTCTCTGCCTTTCTCGTTTCTTCATTTCATGAAACTGCCCTATTTCTCCACACAGCCGTTTTTTTCTGTTCTGTAGTAATAGTTTCGTGTCAGAAATTATTTATTTTTATTTCAATTTTTAGGTAAAAACACAACTCAGGGCGGTGTACAACCATAAAAAATACATAAAAACAAGTTAAAACCCCAATCACCCATTATCCAGCCACCCACCCTCCTTCCACTTCCCCTTTAAAAAGCTAAAAAAGGAGCAAGGAGGAATACATAAATACAAAAAGAGGGGCATTGACTGAACTCAGTTTAGATCGGGATGAAAGGATTTTTTGCTAGAGAAACTCAGCTCAGGGGATGCCCAAGTGAGGCTCCTTTCAGGTTCCCAAGATCTTTTTCCCACTGAAGTAGTCCCTATTTTTGCTTTCGAACTGCTAGGTTGGCAGGAGCTGGGACAGAGACGGGCGCTCAAACCATCAACCACGGGTCTCGAACTGCTGGCTTTCCAGCGAGCAAGGCGTGCTTCTTAACCACTGAGCTGCTGCAGCCCAATTTCTAGTTTTCTGTTCTGTTGTTCTGTTCTGTTACCAATAGCAATTACACTTATGGTATATACCGCCCCATATGGGACTCTTAGTGGTTAAGATGCTGAATTTGATAACTAGAAGGTCAGCAGTTCGAGGCTTGAGTGCTCCCTTCGCCTGTCCCAGCTCCTGCCAACCTAGCAATTTGAAAGCAAAAATGTGCAAGTAGATGAAGAGATACAACTTTGGCAGGAAAGGTGACAGCATTCCGTGTGTGCTTCAGTGTCTAGTCATGCCTGCCACATGACCATGGAAATGTCTGCTGATGCAGACAGTACTGGCTCTTTGGCTGAAAATGGAGATGAGCACCACCCCATAGAGTTGGACACAACTGGCTTTCGAGCAAGGGAGACATTTGCTTAGTGCACTTCTACCACTATTAGGGTCAAACATACTTTCCACACGTTATGTTCGCTCACGTATTCGCTGCCTGCGGCTTGTATGAACTGGTTCTATCACCTGACAGCAAGGTAGCCAATACTACAAAAAGAAGTGGACTGTGGTGTAGACTAGGAACAGCGTTGAGAAGGGGTTGGACTCAATGGCCTAAAAGGCCCTCTTCGACTCTGTGATTCTATGATTCTAATAACAGAAAGAAGAATAGTAAAACAATCATGGTTCCAAAATATAATCTAAATAATGATCCTGAAGGGATTTTAAGATGAAAAGAACAGTTTTGTCTTGCTGAACTCAGACGGTGAATGAGAAGACTAAAACAAGGTATACAGTATTACCAGGAAAGAATGCAGTGTTAAAGTATTATTCCAATAATAAAAGGAAAGGGCTCAATTGATGAGTAGTGACAATTTTTGCTCACACTGGGCTCTAGTTCCAAAGCAATTTTAGGCATCACTGCAAGGTAGATAATAATTTCTGAAGTAAAAAAAAACCCTATAAAAATCCTACAGTCATAAGAACTATTGCTGTTGATCTTATGTTACTATTTTATCTTTCTTAATTCTGAAGATATTTAAAACTAAGATGCTCTTACAAACATCAACTATCCTAGATAGTTTCAAATAACCTTGTTTCTCAATACAGTACCATATCTTAATTCAGTTCCATTAAAACTCCTTGCATTACACATCTTGTCCTTTTAAAATTATTGCTTTTCCATTCCCTCCCCCAATGGAGCATTACTTCTCAAACAAACAGAAGTGCTTCTCCTTGACGCATACCCTTTGGTAACCCTTTCATGTTGTACAGTCCAGTAAATGTAGATTGCTGTTGCCAGCAAATATATTTGTGACGTACCTCAAAGGAAATAGTTGGTGTTTCTGAAAAGAGTTCATTGTGCAGTTTGATGTGCATTCAGCTGGAAGTGAGTCCCATGGAATTAACTTCTGGGAAAATGTGTATAGTAAACCAACAATTCATAGATGAAAACAGTGAAACAAGTTTGCGGATTCCGCATGCACAATTGGCACAAACTGCCCCTGGCAGAGGTTACACCGGATGAGGAAGACCCCTGGTCACTGGCCCTTGCCAGTATGGAAATTGGGGAACGGATTAATAATCATAGGGTTGATTCACCCACATCTGACCTGACCAGCGATTCTGCTGAGGGAAGCAAATCGCTAACCTCCGTTACGTATTAGGCAATTACTGACTCACAGATCAGTCCAAGCTCTCGTGCAAATAGAGGCCATATTTACCCTGGTGTAAGCCCCGAACAATGGATTTCCCCTGTCAGTGTTTGCCCTAGTTAATTAACTTCCCCAAGAGAGATTCCCCATTAACCCGGGTAAATGGGTGATGTGATTTTTCTGTCAGATGACGATTCTATCACCGTTGCCTTCTATTCCTATATATGCTGATGTTTTTCCCACAATAAACCACTGGTCTTCGCTCCATCTTGTCTCGTGTCGTTCCTTTGACCAGTCTCCTCCGGGACCCCAAGGGCCGCTTCACGGCCCCAATCCTACACAAGTTTGAATTGGTAAGGAGTATGGGTGAGCAACAGATGACCATAGAAGGTATGACCAGGAAGCAAATAGGTGTGGTCAGGCACTCCAAGGACATGATCAAGTAAAGTCATTACAGCGAAGAAGAACATACAAAGATAAGTTATTTTGCTTTGCTATGGATCACTTCTCTTATACCCATCTATGTGACCTTCATGTGCTTTTAGGTATGCAGGGTCTAGCATGCAGCATCAAGTAAAGTGAAACAATTCCTCACAGCTGCTGGAACACTCTTCCCTTTGAAACATAATGTGCCCTGATCTGAGAGACCCAGTATAGGGATGGTTGGACCACAGGATAATCACTACCTCTTGGCGAAATGTGTTTTACGAAGTAGGAATGAGGATAAATAGGAAGAAGTGAACTGTGTTATTTGGTGAGTCTGTTTGTATCCCTTTTAAAGCCTTTAAGATCATTAGAACTATGCAATGTTGGCTCTGGACTTTTTAAAATTGATATTACCTCCTTTTACTGTAAGCCACTCTGAGTGGTGTTTGCACCAAAAGGGTGGGGTATCAATCAATCAATCAATCAAATCAAATCAATCAATCAATCAATCAATCAATCAATCAATCAATCAATCAATCAATCAATCAATCAATCAATCTGTTTAATTTATATCCCGCCTTTCTCGGCCAAAGGCCAACTCAATGTAAAGGAAGGAAGGAAGGAAGAAAGAAAAGGAAGGAAGGAAGGAAGGAAAGAGAGAAAGAGAAAAAGAAAGACAATATGTTGTTTGGATTTCTGTAGTGATAGATTATCCATTGCTTGGTTGCTGGGCCTGTCACAACTTCACAAAGCCCTCTTGGCCAGGTCATTTCAGGTCGACCCAGGATGGCTTTCATGGCTGCCATAGCGGTTCTGTGTCACAAGGCCACACCATGCTTCGCCCAAACCTATCAGTCCTTTACTTTGGCCTGTTACCACCTCCCACAACGTGGACACGGGGTTGGACATTGAGAGGTCATTGGAGGCTGCTAGAAGTGCCAGAACATGAACCTTTTATCTCCCTCAACCCCTGAAGGGGTAAAAGAGGAAGTGAAGATGATGAAGAAAAGAATCATGTAAAGAAGCTGTGTAGGTTGCTGATGAAGATTAAATTAATAAATAATGGCATTTTGTCATGCTCTGTTCTGCCAGCATTCTCAATGGATCAGCATAGATTCTTATCATTAACTTTTTTTTATTGATGACAAAAATTAGCCTAAGCATATACATGAGAATATCATTGAAAACATTTCCAAGGGACATTTTTATCTGATCTGCAGTAAGATACACAGGGGAAAGTGAAGAAAACCAGCAGGGACCAGAGGGCAAATGCTAGTCTGGATATGGGGGGAAACACTGTCCTATTACCAGTATTGACTCTATTGCTAGTCCAATAGCAAGTTTCAGCTCAGGCAGCAAAATATCTTAGTTCAGCCTTGTGGTATATGATAAATTGGAATACTGGTTCTGAGCCTTTGTTTCAACGTGCCTGTTAGAAAGAGTGCTGGAAGTAAACATCTGCAGTGGCACAAGGATGAAGCTACCCATAACAATGTTCCAATAATTATTGTTTATCATGTGATTCCAAAACTGAAATACTGTAGTTGTATTTTCCTCATGCCACGAAGAGAATCCTGACTTTCAAAATAATAGTCATGTTCAGAATAGACATAATAGTGTTGGCAGGAACAAGGCAACTTCCAAACGTTGCACAAAACTTTCCATGGAAAAGTGAGTTGGGTGATTTGCTGTCTGTAAAATTTAAAAACACATGTTTATTCTCTGTCTACATCAATATTAACAGTTAATTTCGTCTGTGCATTACAAGTGGTGATCAGGCAACCCAGAGTTTGTAGAGTGGAAGGAGAAGCTATATAAATTGTTATATACTGTATGTCCCCTGGAATCTAGAATGCATTGAGAACTACAATCACAAATTGCAATAAGCTCAACAAACCATGGTTAAATTTTTTAATTTGGTTGCACATTTTTTCCTGTAGCATTCAGTCTAATTATCAGTATTCATCTAATCATCTGGAAGCAATGAAGCGGTGTTTTCAAATGAAAGAAAAAAACTTATTTAATATCAACTAACTGGAATGGCTCTGAAATTAAATATTACATAATAGCCAGTGTTGGCTCAGAGAGTACTTCATCTAAGGCGGAATATTGTCTAATTGCCCATTTCCATTGTTTCTGATGAGCAAAAACCTTTTTATGTCATTAGCTTCACAACATTTTCATAGTGGTGAAATAACTCAGCCCTCTTTAAAAGTTGATAATGTAGAATTATCACCATCTCCATTTACATCTTCACATTATTTTCCTTCCTGTAATAGCTCCTGAACTCTTGTTGATTTATTTCAAGCTAAAAAAACACAGTCATTGTTCTTTGCCCACCCATTTCACAACATCCTTACATAAATTACATTTTCTACTACAAGGGACAGCAAGCAAAAGGTGTTTAAAAAGAATAATACAGAATCTGATGAAGAGGTGGAAGAGATTAACTAAGTAGGGAAAAATCTATATTCTACTGAGACTCGGTGAAACTGGATGCTGTTACACAATAAAATGTGAGTTTTCATGGGGTCAAAAATGTACTGTGTTGTACAGGGAAACCATGAAGTTCTACTGTATTTTTTATGAATATTGTTGTGATTTATATCTTCCCCTGATTTGTATCTTCCCCTGTATTTATTGCATTTCTATTGTTTGTATTGCTGTATGTTGCATTTTGTTTTATTGTATACTTTACTGTTGTGAACCGCCTTGGGTTGCCCACTGGGTAAGAAAGGCGGTATAGAAATAAACCTATAATTAATAATAATAATAATAATAATAATAATAATAATAATAATAATAATAATAATAATAATAATAATAATAATAATAATAATAATAATAATAATAATCAGGAAAATATGTTTGGTTTATTGTTAATTTGCTTTAAAGCCTGAATATGTTTCATTTAAATATGTGCAGCTTGTTATATCCTTTGAGGAATGGCTGACTCTTATGCACAAGCTCTCAGTCCAATGCAGACCTTCGAAGTGTCCACCCTAACTTATAGGCAGGATGAAGAGAGCTTATAGGATACATTATAAATCCTATTTATTGTGTTGGTTTCATTCTTTATTATAATATAGGCTTTTACAAAATTCTACATACATAATAGAACTTCAGCATCATTGTATAAAAATATATTCCTAATAGATATTAAAACTGTCTTGTTCTTATTGTCTATAAAATAGGTGTTTTTTGCCCCTATTGTTTGCATACAACTTGGGTTGGTTACAATTCTGGGTGAAGAGAACTAGTGCCATTCAAGCAGACCTTTGATTTTCTAATGGACTTCTGTTCACCCTTCCCTTTGATTTTGAGGATCTAGCCATCTTATTTGGTGGAATATACTGTAATAGCATAATACAAAAGGAGGATTTCGATTCTGCCAGTCATTCATGTTCCACTGGTGGACATTGTTCGATTTAATTCTCCAAATTTCCTGTTCACCTGTGTTCTTAAGGATTATTACTAAATCCTTTCATCAATGGATTCGTGAGTGGACCTCTTCTGTCGTTTTCAAGTTCTCACAAAACATTTTGTTCCCAGTCTTCCTTTATCTTCCTCTGTATCTTCAATTTCAGTTTCTTGTTATAGAGTATCCATAAGCTTACCAAAGTACAGTATGTAACTTTTCAGTAAAGCAATTTTGTTGCATTTTATTTTGTTTCTGCAAAAGAAGAACAAATATGATAACAAGCTGAAGCCATCTCTTACTAAGTAGGATTGCACACTGGCTCTGACGGCATTATCCAGTTATCACGTAGTTATCGGTGACTTCAACATATAATTACTGTATATTCCTTCTTCTTAGCCTCCACTTTGCAAGTACTGTATATCTGTTTGGTTTGATCTCAGTTGCTAAACTCTTCTATATGGAGCAGAGGAGTAAGGAGCAAAAAAATATTATAAGGAAGAAATTAAAGTAGATATTTAGCATCACTTGCCATTTCATATTGAAAGTTGGCATACAAATGTACAGTACTTTTTACTATAAGAACTTCTGATTGCTGATTACTAGCAATAATAATTACCTTTATATGCAGTCCCATGGTGCTTAGTACACTCTGTGGGTGGTTCACA
This sequence comes from Bradypodion ventrale, assembly GCA_035047345.1. Classification (NCBI taxonomy): domain Eukaryota; kingdom Metazoa; phylum Chordata; class Lepidosauria; order Squamata; family Chamaeleonidae; genus Bradypodion; species Bradypodion ventrale. The sequence goes on along the minus strand of JAWDJE010000006.1, from coordinate 131,734,394 downwards.
AGTTTATTAGCATTTTGCCTACAACATGCTGGGGACTCATTTTACCGACTTTGCAAGGCTGGAAATAAATAAATTTTGTTGAAAGTTGAAAGGATATTTGCTGGAGAAACTCCGCTCAGGGGACGCCCGAATGAGGCCTCCTTTTATGTCCCCAAGATCTGTTGTGCAGCGCTTGGGTATTGAACCCCTTTGGTGTATGCAAACCAAGACACAGGACACAGCCTCGGGCTGGGTTAACTCAGGTTTATTGCATTGTGGACAGAGGGAACATGAGGTAATGGCGGATCGGTGGCTCTTTATATACAGTGGTAATACATTTGAACGTGGTGCCATAGTAGCCCATTGGCTACTGCCTGCGTGACGTCATTGCGAGTCACGCCCTTCTTGTCCAGGTGTAGGTAGTGGCGGGAAGGTTTCCCGCGCTGCTGCCTTTGATGAGATCGGACCAAGAGAGCTTGGACGCTCGCTGCTGCCAGCTGGTGGACATTAGCTCGCGTCCTCATGCAGGGTTCATATGATACAGCTGAAGGTTACATTGTTGCTATAGGCAAGGTTACATTGGTTCAGATACATTGTAATCCATGTGGAAGGTAAAACCCTTAGAACACAACACTCCTCCCCCCTAGGACGAGACAACGTCTCGAGCCCATGCTTCTAGACACTCCCCCCCCTAGGAGACAAAATCTTTCAGCCAAGATGGCTTGTTTCGAACACGCTGGGGTCTCGATGCGGGCTGCCTCTCCCCGGGTTTGCTACCTTCTCTTTGTCCCCTGGTTTCCTGTCCTGTAATTTGAGAGGGAGACTCGTTAGTGACCTGCCGCGGCTCCGCGGCGTTGTTGGGAGGTGTGCTCTTACTTAGGGAGGAACCGGGGGCACTGGGGACTAACGAAAAACCCCTCTTCTCGCCTGGAAGGGTGGGGGAACACTCCTGAAAACCCCCCCGGTTTGCTAAATCAAGCCCAAAATTCCCGTCGGGGGCAGCGGTCGCGAACTCCTCTCCCCCTTCCCCGGCCTCTGACGGAACTGGTCTATCAAAAGGATATGAGTCGGAGCCGCTGCTTCTTCCTTCCCCCCTTGCTTGGGACTGTTGTCCGCTGCTGTCTCCCCCTTGGGTTACGCGGGTGGGGGAGAACCCTAACGCTGAATCTTGTTGGGGATCCTCACTGACTGGCCCACTGACTCGGTGCCTCAGTTGGTCCGCGTGCCTCCTCCAGAGGAGACCGGTGTGGGTTTCGACCCGGTACGACACTGGCCCCGTCTGTTCTACAACCGTCCCCGGCACCCAGGCTGGCCCCGCGCTGGCATAGTTCCTGCAATGGACAGGGTCGCCGGCGGCGAACCCTTTCGAGACTGCCAGCCCCACGTTTTTTCCCTTATCCTCAATTCTTGTGGGGTCCAGCCTGGACAGGAGTGTAGTCAGTTTCCGCCGCATCAATAGCTCTGCCGGCGAGTAACCTGACGCTAAGGGGGTCACCCTATACGCTAATAAGAACTGACATACTTGGTGGTTCAGGTCCCCGGGGCCCATGCGCCGAAGCGCCTCCTTCGTTGTACGCACCAACCGTTCCACTTGGCCATTCGTGGCCGGGTGAAACGGCGCGGACGTGACATGCCGAATGGCATTCGCCTCCATGAATGCCCCGAACTCTGAGGAGGTGAAGCAACTCGCGTTATCGCTGACTAAAGTGTCGGGTAAACCGAACGTTGAAAAGACTCTCCGTAGTTGGTTAATTGTAGTGGTGGAGGATGTGCTCTTTACCGGAATGACCTCCAGCCACTTTGAGAATGCATCCACCACCAGGAGAAACATGGTTCCTCGGAAAGGGCCAGCGAAATCTACGTGCACTCTGGACCATGGCCCCCTTGCTGTGTCCCATTCCCTATGCGGGAGGCGGGCCGCCTCTGGTCGGGACCCCTGGCACGCCTCACAAGTGCCGACCATGTGCTCAATGTCCTCGTCCAGCTGTGGCCACCAAAAGTAACTGCGGGCCAGCGCTTTTGAGCGAACGATGCCCGGGTGGCTGACGTGCAGCAGTTTGAGAACCCTCGGCCGCATGGGTGTTGGGACCACCACCCGTTGGCCCCATAACAGGCACCCCCTTTCTAGGGACAACTCTAGCTTCTTCCGAAAGAATGGGTCGAATTCCTTGCTTGGGGACGATGCTGGCCACCCTTTCTGCACCCATGAGCTGACTTTCTCCAGCGTCCTGTCCTTGCCTGTCGCCCTGGCTATATCGGCCGGTACTATTGGGGGTTCGTCTAAAACCTCGATTAGCAACACCTGGCGGTCTCTTCCTATTCTGGCTCTTTGGTCGTCCGACAAGGGCAAAGGGGATCTCGACAGCGCATCAGCATGGCTGATCTCCTTTCCGGGCCGGTACTCCAACTCGTGTTGGTATGCGTTAAGAAAAATGGCCCATCGCAACATTCTCGGGGATAGTATCTGCGGCGTGGGCTTGCCTGCCGTGAAAATTCCTAACAGGGGCTTGTGATCCGTCACGATTTTGAATGGGCGGCCATACAGAAAATCGTGAAACTTTTTGGTCCCCGCTACTATTGCCAATGCCTCCCTGTCGGTTTGTGCGTAATTTCGCTCTGCTTGGGACAGGGACCTTGAGTAAAACGCCACTGGGGCCTCCCGACCGTCATCCAACACGTGGCAAAGCACCGCCCCCACCCCCACCGGTGATGCATCACAGACTAAGACCACCGGCCGTTTGGGGTCGAAGTGTGTAAGGATTGCGTCCGATGTTAAAAGTTGCTTTAGTTCGTTGAACGCCTTCTCGTGCTCGTCACCCCACATCCATGTCTCCTCCTTCTTAAGTAACCGATGAAGCGGTTCGGCCACGGAGGCTTTCCGCGGAAGGAATGTATGGTAGAAATTGAGGAGCCCCAGGAATGACTGAAGTTCGGTTTTGGATGTGGGGCGAGGGGCCTTCTTAATGGCTGCTACCTTGGATTTGGACGGCTTAATACCCTCGGGTGTGATCCGAAACCCTAAAAATTCGACCTCGGTTTCGAAAAAAACACATTTGTCCTTCCTCAGTCTCAGCCCCGCTTTCTCGAACACAGTTAGCACTTTATCCAATCTCTTTGCCAGTTCGGCCTCACTCCCCCCTGTTATCAATACGTCATCAAAATAAGGCAACACCCCCTCCAGCCCCTTCAGGAGGCGTTCCACAAGCGACTGAAAAAGGCCGGGTGCCGAGTTCACGCCGAACTGTAAACGCGACACCTGGAACGCTCCTTTATGTGTGACTATTGTTTGTGCCGCGGCCGTGGCGGGAGTCACGGGGAGTTGCTGATAGGCTTGTGCCAGGTCGAGCTTAGCGAAACACTTTCCCCCATTTAGCCTGGCCAAAAGGTGGCTGACCACTGGCACCGGATATGCATTAGGGCGAATCGCCTTGTTAATTGTACACTTATAATCAGCGCAAATGCGCACCTCCCCGTTAGCCTTCAGGGCTGTTACGATTGGAGTTTCCCACTCCGCGGAATCAACAGGAATAAGAATCCCCTGGCCCACCAATTTGTCCAGTTCCGCCTCTATTTTGTCCTTTAGTGCGAAAGGCACCCTGCGCGGTTTGAGTCTTATCGGGCGGACCTCCGGGTCTAGGTCGAAGGCTACAGGGGGTCCCTTGAACTTTCCAAGTCCTTTTTCAAACACGGTGGGGTGCGCGTCACACACCGCTTGTATCGGATCCGCGCCCACGGCATGCACCCCCCCTATGAACAAACCCAAGGGCTGAAACCACTGCGTCCCTAGGAGGCTACAATTCCCCCCTTTGAGAACGACTAACGGGAGTTCTGCGGAATGTCTTTTATAGCGAACCCGAAATTTCCCGACCCCCAGCACTGGAATGCTGTTCCCTTGTACGTCTCGTAGCGTGGACCTCAGAGTCTTAAGTTTGGGCCGCGCTTGGGGGTCGATCTTCAAGAACTCTTTCTGGGGAATTATGGAATAATAGGACCCCGAGTCAATCTCCATCCTAACAGGGGCCCCTTGTACTATTACCTCAATGAAGTAATGGTTTTGTCCCGTGGACACGCTGAACACGGGGGCGTCGTCCTCACTGCCGTCCGAGACGCGGCCCACGCCGTCCTGCTTCCTCGTGGTTCGGGCGCCATCTTGGGGTCTCGCTGGACGGTCCGGTCTGGCCGAGCGGTCTTTCGACTGCCTCCGGCCCTCTCTCCGATTTCTGCATGCCCTGGCGATGTGCCCGCGCCTGCCACAGCCGTAACATTCGGCTTTCTTGAAAGGGCACTTCGCACGCTCGTGGGCCGCCCCACAACCATCGCAGCGGCGCCCCCCTTTCCGGACCTTCTGTACCTCTTCGCCGTCGCTGCCATCTGTAGAGGATCTCGAGGTTCGTCGGGTCGCGTGCACCGGCTGTCCTGACTTGCCACGCACCGAACTTTCAGCTTTGCTGGCCCTAGGACGCCACTCACGCCACTCGTGTATCTCGTCCACTCCCGCATTCGTGGACTCCGCGGATTCCGCGGTCTCTACGACCTCGGCCAGCGTGGGTGGCGGCTCCCTGTTCATCAGGCGGCGCTGCACTTCCTTGTCCTTCAGGCCACACAGCACGACGTCCCTCATGATCATCTCCAGGTTGTCCCACTTGCAGGGAACGGCGGCTACCCTCAGGGCCTCCACGAAAGCCTCTACCGACTCATCCGGCGCTTGGACTCGCCTCCAAAACGCACTCCTAGCGGGAAACATTGCCTTCGAGGGTTGGAAACGCTCACGCAGCAACTTCAGTATGTCGTCGGTTTTGAAGTCGTCCAACGTCTTCGGTTCGATCATGCCCACCAGCGTCCGCTTGGTCTCTACACCCAGCATTCGGGTGAGGATGGCCCTCTTCCTTTCCTCGTCGTCTTTGACTTTGAGTTCCACCAATGCCGCCTTGAAATCCATGTTAAAGATGGTCCAGTCTTGCGGCTTGGTAATATTGAACCCGCTCTGTGTCCTGGCACTTTGGGAATCCATGATCCCACCTTCGTCGCCAATTTGGTGTATGCAAACCAAGACACAGGACACAGCCTCGGGCTGGGTTAACTCAGGTTTATTGCATTGTGGACAGAGGGAACATGAGGTAATGGCGGATCGGTGGCTCTTTATATACAGTGGTAATACATTTGAACGTGGTGCCATAGTAGCCCATTGGCTACTGCCTGCGTGACGTCATTGCGAGTCACGCCCTTCTTGTCCAGGTGTAGGTAGTGGCGGGAAGGTTTCCCGCGCTGCTGCCTTTGATGAGATCGGACCAAGAGAGCTTGGACGCTCGCTGCTGCCAGCTGGTGGACATTAGCTCGCGTCCTCATGCAGGGTTCATATGATACAGCTGAAGGTTACATTGTTGCTATAGGCAAGGTTACATTGGTTCAGATACATTGTAATCCATGTGGAAGGTAAAACCCTTAGAACACAACAACCCCGACCTTCCAGTCTCCCAGCTCAGTGTCTTAACCACTAAGGCATTGCAGTACTGCTGCAAAGATGGAAGGCTGAGTCAAGCTTGGTCCCGTCAGGACTGAACTTGCAATGTTCTGGCTGCAGTATAGCAGTTTAACTACCATGCCAACAGGGTTCCTGTGAATCTAGATTTTCTGAACTACCATTGTATTACTTAAATTGAAAAGTGGATTTAATATACAGTAGGATTGTCAGTTAAATGTTAGTCTGTGTTTCAGGCATATCAGAGAATAAACAAAACAAAAATACTATTTACAGTTGAAAAGGGGACATTTAGAGCTAATCTGAATAACAACCAGAGATCATCTGCTACTGCCAGTTGTAAAAAAATATATTGATTTATATACTTTTCCATCATGCTGACCAGTCACTCTGTGCCTCTGTATCTGATGTTTATACATTGATGCAATGAAGTCTCACTCCCATGTCTTACGAAGTGGAAACTGATCCACGGAAGCTCACATTAAAATATAACAGTTAGCCCTTAAAGTGCTGCAGCGTTTATTCTTAAATAGTAGAGGCAATTTAGAATTCACATGTTGCTTCCTGCAATTCCTTTTACATGCTATAAATTTGTGGTTTAAAGATTTAGGGTCTTTAGACTTTTTCAGCAAGAAGAATAGAAATGGCAGGCAAGCTTCTCTGGAAGGCAGTTTGTCTAATGTGGGGGCTATGCCCCATAGAGGGGCTTAAATTCCCAGAAGCCTAAGTCAGAACATTGGCTGATCAGTGCTTTGGGGAATTGACTTAGGCTTCTGGGAATTAAAATCCCAAAACCAAAGGTTGGGAAACACTGGTCTAATACTACTGAAGTCTGTGTAATCCATAGTTGCCATCTCATTTGACAAATCCTTTTCTTTTTTTAAAAATATAATTTTTATTAAATTTTTAACAAAATACAATACCAACAAAAAAAACAACAACAACAACATCAAAATTACATACATAGAAAAACATCAAAATTACATATATAACAAAAACAACAACAAACCATGCCCACATCTTTAAAGAATATTTTGACTATGACTTAATATACATTTTCAAATACATTTTCATATCCACTATAATGTAATATGTCAACTAAGTCAAACATCCAAATCATGGTTTCAATACAAAATTTACCATACTTATTAATACAAAAAATAAAATAAAAAATAACCACCTAGTGTTATTTACAATGCCCTGGAGAGCACGGAGTGGCTCAGTAAAGTTATTCCCAAAAACTCATGTGTCCAGGTACAGGTCTATACAACTCTTCTCCTGTCAGTGAGTAATCCACAAAGGCTTGCCAGACATTCCAGAATCTATTTTCTTTAACTATACCCTTTTTAAAATTTATCTCCCATGTTAACTTATCATTCAATGCTAAGTCCCACATTTCCTTATACCACTCCTCTATATTCATATTCAACTCATTTTTCCATTTTCTGGTGATACAAATCCTTTTCTAACCAGTATTGTCCTGCAGCTTCTAGTCCAAATTATTCAAATACATTTAGTTCTTAGTGACATAGAAATAGCCTCCTTGAAGATTGTGGTATTTTTGAACCACAATTGAGCGTACCTTGGTAATGGCAATCTCGTTTTGGCAGCCAATCTGACTCGCAATAGGTCAGGCTAAAGGAACTGCAGAATGAGCTCACCACAAGGTGCCTTCATTTTCGTAGTTTTATGCCTGGCCTAGACATGGAAGAAGAAGTTCTTTTTTGAAGTTTAATTTTTTTGAATGGTAGCCGTATTAGTCTGTGTTTTTGAAGTTATATGCAATATTGCAACTTTCTGAGAATGTTGTATTAGAAAGTAGTATATAAATACTCTAAAAATGAATAATATGTGTATATGTTATTTTATGGAAGATACTAAATTCTGCTTGCCATATGTGGAACCTTATAAATTCTATACCATCTGTAGACTTTCCTTTATCATTTTATCTATATGGCTGTAGTGGTAATCAGAATATTTGCTTTTTTTTTTAAACCCCAGCTAGACAAGCTGTGCAGAAAAAAAATGCCAAATTTTTCTTTTTCAACGGCTAATAATTTCCTCCGTTTCACACCTGAAACCTTGGACAAAATAAAAAAGAGAACTGCTGAGAAGAGAAAACATGCCAAGGCCTTCAAGAAAGGTGATGAACAACAAGAAGAAAACATCAAACCACAACTTGATCTGAAAGTTTTTAAAAAGTTGCCACACATTTATGGGAAACCACCTCCCTGGCTCATTGGAGAACCAATGGAAGATGTTGACCCCTATTACAAGGATCATGAGGTATTGACACTTTATAAATGCACACTGTAAGATTTGTTTGGGTAAAAATGTTTTCATGAGGCAAAAGAAAACATTGTGGAATTATCTTGTGACAGCACTAGTAGAATTCAGAAATGTTCCAGATTTCATGAAATCCATTTCAAAATGGAGCTGAAAATATTAAATAATAAGTACATACGTGGTTCAAGTGGATAAGACATTGAACTCACTGACTGGAAGGTCGGAGTTTGATTCCTGGGTACTGCATGATGGAGTGAGCTCTTGTCTCTGTCCTAGCTCCTGCCAACCTAGCAGTTTGAAAACAAGAAATTGCAAGTACAGTAATACCCTGTACAAAGACAAAACTTGGTTCCACAAGTCGTGTCGTTGTCCTGTTTTTGTCGTTGTCTGGTGCATGCATGGGCAACACTAAAAAAAAGCCCGGGTACTTCATATTTGTTTGTTGGACTACTTTTGGAGTTGTTGATTTATATGTATGTAGCATGACAGGGCAGAACCTCTACCGCTATTGGTATCCTGAGTCCAGAATGTTTTTTAACTCCACCAAATCTAGGTAAAGGTAAGGTCACCCTTGCTTGAAAGCCAGTCCTATCTGACTCTAGGGTTCAGTGCTCATCCCTGTTTATAGCCAAAGAGACACCACTGGCTTTGTCTGCAGATGTTTCCATGGACTTGTGGCAGGCATGACTAGACACCTGAGTGCATTGAACACTGTTTACCTTCCCTCTGAAGTGGTACCTATTTATCTACTTGCAATTTTTTGCTTTTGAACTGCTAGGTTGGCAGGAACTGGGACAGAGATAGAATCTCATTCTGCCGTGCAGTGCTTGGGTCTTGCCAACCTTCCAGTCATCGAGTTCAGCGTCTTAACCACTAGGCCACCACAGTCCTGGGATTATGCCTGTAAACATTAGTTAAAAGCATACCAGTACAGAATATTTTACTTCAAATAATTAAGGGTAAGTGGTATGTAATATGTTTAATATCATTTGCATATATTTTCCAGACTTTTATGGTGCTGTCAGCCAGAAGAAGAATCTTCCGATTTACTGCAACCAAGGCATTATTTTTATTTAGTCCTTTCCATCCATTGAGAAGACTGGCCATCAAAATGTTGATAAATACATATCCTTCTAGCAGACTTCCTTGTCCTGCTGTTTATAATTATATGTGTACACTGGTGATTGATGTTTATTTTTCAGAATGACCACAAAGTCAGAGAGGATTTTTGTGTCTCAACAAAAATATTATATGATCACTGAATGGGTGTGAGTGTGTCTGTAATTGATAATCAATCAATCAATCAATCAATCAACTTTGGAGAAGAAAATGATTTTTTTCCTCACTAGATTATCTGGTCACTATAGAAGTTCACTCTGTCCCACACTTTGTAACAGTTGGCTGGACTATATATTAGTAGATTTATATAAAATTCTGTATTAGCTGCTTATTTTGGCCTGTTAAAGTCAAGCTGCACACTACAGATAGTCTGCAACTAAAACTGAAATCATGTCTGTGGGCAATGTGATTCAAACAGAAGTTTGGGTCTTTGAAATCACACTTGTAAATAAATAATGTGTTTTTGTTCTGAAGACCAATCGCAAAAAAGGCAAGCTAATTTTCAAACTCTAGGAGGTGAGAAAACTTCCTACTGTGGCTATCCTACATTTTTCCTCTTCATTTGTAGCATATAGTTTTGCCCAAGATTACATTTGCTGAATTTATGGATTGGAGAAGTTTTTATGACTGACTATTTCTTTGGTTCTGTGATCCAAATGTTCTGTATTAAAGCAGGGGACAATCATCTCACCCCCAGATCTTCTTGTGAAATATTCAAGAGTTCTGGATTTGGGTTAGTCAGTACCAGAGGTTGTAAAAGTTTCTTTTTTAAGACAACAACTTCCAGAATCACTTCTTCAGTATGTTTGATAGCCATGCTGATTAGAAGATTCTGGGAGCTATAATCCAAAACAGGAACATTTCCAACCCCTGGACGTGATGTTGATAGTCAATAAAGACAAGGCTGTTAAAAAACCTAGAAGATGTTTGTCTCTAGCTCAGAGAGTATGAGGTTGGTGTCTGGGGGAACTTACTTGTACTAATTTGGGTTCTGACTAGCACCTAGAGCCATGATGACGAACCTTGGCACTCCAGGTGTTCTTAGACTTCAATTCCCAGAAGCCCAAGTCAGCACTCCTGCTGATCAGGGCTTCTGGGAACTGAAGTTCAAGAACAACTGAAGTACCAAGGTTTGTTATCACTGACCTAGAGTTCATGACAATAACAACGCCGTTAAACTGAAATTAAGAAGCAGTTAAATTGAAATACAGTAATGAGAACCCATATTTTTTTAGAAATTCTGCTTAAAAGTGCAGTTACGAAAAGCTGCACTCACCCTTTTTGGTGGTTATTAGCTTACTACATGTATAAAGTATGTCCTTTGTTGGAGTAATGCCATTTTTTCTTAACTTGTTATTTACATTCTTTGTTATATTCATCACAGCTGTTGTTCTCACCAACTGTGTGTTTATGACTTTAAGCAACCCTCCAGCTGAAAACATTACTGAGTAAGTATTGCTTACTCTAGTTCCCCTCAAGCAACAGGTTAATTGCCCTATGGGTTTGTCTTCGGCAGCACTGTCAAACTGAGATAGCCTGAAGTAAAAGACCATGTAAATAGTGTCATGTGGGTGATATCGATATGAGAGAGACTTCTTGTGTGAGCCCACCCCAATGGGAGGGAAAGCCACTTCGCGGCGCTGCACAGGGAGAGGCAAAGTTTGTCTAAAGTCTTCCAGAAGGAGAGTCCGAAGAAGCGTAGTCAAAACAAGCAAAGGTTCGTCTTCCAAGAAAGACTTAAGAGTCCAAAGGAGTGTCTGAGAGGCAAAGTCAAATCCAGAAATGAGTCCTGATAAATTCCTTTGTAGCATACCTGTCAAGTTTTGGATTTGGAAATAAGGGAAATTTCCCGGCAAATACGGGATACTTGACAGCTATGCTTATCCTGTGCTGCCCTCCAATGGTGGCAATTGGGCATTGCAGTCTAATTAATAAGGGATGACGGCGGGAAAGAGGGTAAAATAAGGGGTTTTCCCGGCCAATAAGGGATACTTGACAGCTATGCTTTGTAGTAGACCTCTAGCTAATTTCCCACGCAGATGTAGCTCTTTGTGTAGCTGTTCCCTGCAGCGCCGTGAGGTTGGAAGTTCAGAGTCAGAGCGGTCAGGAGAGTCAGAGATCGTTGGTTCGGGAACTGTCAAATCTGACAGCCCAGAGACAGACGGAGCTTGTTCAAGGCTCAAGACAGGATCTGGAGCCTGTTCTTCATTGGATTCATCTGAGTCCGAGGTGAGGACCATGACACTTCTAAGTAGCCCGGTGGCTAATACAGTATTACTCTTTTATTGGTGATAGGAAAGAGGTTGACTGTTGGAGATCTCAAAATATATCACCTAGTTAAGGTAAAGATAACAGTCTCTGTTGCTCGAAAACCAGTCGTGTCCAACTCTAGGGAGTGATGTTCATCTCCATTTACAGCCAACGAGCCAACACTGTGTCTACAGACGTTTCCATAGTCATGTGGTCATAACTAGATGTGGAAGCACATGGAATGCTGTTACCTTTTGTAATGAAATGATATATACCCTGTGCTTTAGCCTCATCCAAGAGTGAGATTTCAATGTGGGGGAGTCCCTTCATACCAGGACTGGAATGTAAACAATGTTGGCCTCATGAGTTGGGAGAAATGAAACCTATTATGTGATGGACAAGTCATCCTGTAAGATCTTTGGCTGGACTCCTTTCGGGCGCTGGCAAGAAGGTGGGCCCTGAGGAAAGAGATATAACCCAGAAAGTGGGGGCCGAGGCATACCTGTCAAGTGCGGCTCTGGACAATACAGGACCTGTGAAGAAGCCTTCTGTGAAGAACTCTTCTGTGTATGCGTAGAAGGCCTCTATGCATGCGCAGAAGGGGATGCGCAGTAACTACTTTCCCCCGCCGTCAAATTACGGGATGGCGGCAGATGGCAACGGGAAAGCAGAGTTAGCAGTGCTAAATTACGGGAAATCCTGGCCAATCTGGGATACTTGACAGGTATGGGCCGAGGAGACACTCTCTTGGATCTTAAGTGCAATCATGTAGCCTATTTAGCCAGAAAGGGGAGGGGGGCATCGGCTTTCTCTCAAATAAGCAGCTTGCTTTACTTCTTTATTTTGAAATGCTTTGGAATGCTTTCTGAACTTTTGTTGGACTTTCTTCTGTACCTTACTTTGATTTCAATATACTTTTGAAATACCTGGAGAGACCTGGAGTGATTACTTGGCTCATGTTACCTGAATCTACACTAATTTCACGTGTACCCTTTGTTCACTACCTAGATTTAGGTCAGGGGCACACTTTTAGGAAAAGCCTGAGCTGCTGGGTCTGAACTTGGCCAGGAAAACAAGATCAGGTGCAATCCCATCACCAGGATGCCAGAGTGCAACTTGGGAGTAAGTGGATTGTTACAGCTTTCCCGCCAAAATGGTACCTATTTATCTACTTGCAATTTCTTGCTTTTGACCAGCTAGGCTGGCTGGAGCTGGAGCAGAGACAGGAGCTCACCCCGTCATGCAGCTCCTTGGGTCTCGAACCACTGACCTGCCAAATTTCCGGTTGTCAAGCTCATCGTCTTAACCGATGGGGAGGTGACCCCTGCCCACTGGCTTGTATAAATTGTTCCCTCCTCTGTGGTTTGGGGTGAGTGGGTTTTTAATGGATTGGTTTTAGATGATTTTTTTTTATTGAGGATGTTTTTATGTTATGTTGTGAGCCGCCTGGAGTTGCTTTGGCGAGGGGGCGGCGATACAAATTTTAAAAGTAAATAAATAATAAAATAAATAAACCACTAAGCCAACATGGGCCCCCAAGCCATCTACCTTTCTTTAAATTGAAGGATGCTTAAGTGGATGATACATGATGGGCCATGACTGTGGGGATGGGGGGATATAACTTTTTCAAAACCAGCCCTTTCTGGATTTAAATCCCACCCTCTCCCCAAAAAGGGATACCTTTGCGTTTTTCATATTGAAGTTAATCATAGTTTGGAGAGAGATATTGGGATTAGATAAACAGTACACATCAATGGTTTAAATCCCCCCTCCTCTCTCTGGATTATAATCTCTTTCAATTTTACACACTAGCACTTCCCATCCATCTTCTTAAAAAAAGAAAAGAAACCCCCAACAATATATCCCAATCAGGGGTCTCCAACAGCTCATCTTGTTTTGTCTTAATGCATTCCAAGATAATGTAATAATCATTGTTTGGACATTCTGACTCATTGTTGTCTTTGATCAAACATATTTTGAGGATCTGGGAATGTTCCAAACTGTGGACATTTTTGGACCAGAAATGACAGTACTCTTTTACTAGAGATAGACAAATGTTGGATTGATGGAGATCTTAAACCATTATCAACCCCTCCTCTCTTTAGATTAAAAAAGGCACACTTAAGAGGATGTTGCTTGTTGAGATCTCTAACAAGCAATCATGATGCCATCTGCTCTCAAGCGTCTACATAAGATGTTGTTTATCACTACTCTTTGAGATCCACATACTTTGTGGGAGGGGAGTTAGAGATTTATTTATTTTTGGGATGGGAGGGTTTGATAGAAGAATTGGCCATCTAATAACTACTAGATCATCTGGATTTGCTGGTACAGCCCCTGCAGAACACTTGAGCTGGAGAAGGGGTCCTCATACCTGGCTCTCCAGGTGTTCTTGGACTCCAATTTCCAGAAGCCAAAGTCAGGGCTTCTGAGAATTGAAGTCCAAGAACATCTGGAAAGCCAAGTTTGCCGACTCCTGGGCTAGAGAGATGAATTTCCTTTGCATAACATCTGGACCAAAGGGTGTCCTTGCTTACTAGATCATGAAAGGTGCATATATGTGCTAATAGCTGACTCAGGGATGGAACCAAACTGAAAATGAATAATAAAACAAAATGCAATCTAATGTTTCCCGTAGTTCTGACATAGAGCACATACACACCCTTGAAGTAGGTTGAATATTTTCTAATGCCTCTACACGGAGCTGGCTTTCCTTGCTGCTTTGCTTTTCAGGATCTTTTTCACAGCTGTTTATACAACTGAGTTTGCGGTAAAAGTGCTAGCAAGAGGATTTGTGCTGAAAGAATTCACCTATCTTCGAGATCTCTGGAACGTCCTGGATTTCTTTGTTTTGATCATGACGTAAGTTCATTTCTGCTCTCTTCATTTGCAAATCAGAAACCTCCCGATGTAGGAAAGTTAGGTCACAATTCTTTTGCTAGCTTTCCACATCAAGAAGCTTCTGAACTGAGGACTGGGCTATCTACTTTGAAAGAAGCAGTTTGGATTGTTATCTGCTAGAGTTTGTGCTACTGTTAAGTGCATTGATTTGTGTAAGAAGTCTGATTATGTGCGTTGCTTTCCATCATTTCTAGTAAGGATAAAGGTAAAGGGTGTCCTTGCTTGAAAACCAGTCATATCCAATTCTAGAGTTCAGTGCTCATCTCTGTTTATAGCCAAAGAGCCAGTGCTGTCTGCGTCTGCAGAAATTTCTGTGGACATGAGACAGGCATGACTAGACACTGGAGTGCACAGAACACTGTTTACCTTCCCACAGAAGTGGTACCTATTTATCTACTTGCAATTTCTTGCTTTCAAACTGTTTTACTTCCGTTTCCAGGAGTAACAAGGGCTTTGTGGGCCAGATGAATTGGTGTCAGGGGCCGGATTTGGCTCGTGGGTCATAATTTGGGCACTCCTGATCTATACTGACTGCTAGTGGCTCTCCAGGGATTAAGGCTATGACTAGAACGGCAAACATTACAGAAGGGGCTGTGGTAGCTCTCTGGTTAAAAAGCTCACCTTGTTAGCTGGAAGGCTGGCAAGTCAGCAGTTCGAGACTCGGTTACTGCATGAAGGATTGAGCACCCATCTCTGTCCCAGCTCTTGGGGATATAAAAGGAGCCTCATTTGGGCGTTCTCTGAGCGGAGTTTCTTCCACAAAAATCCTTTCAACCCAGACTAATTTCTGACATGAAATTATACTGGCAACAATTTCCCAGTTCTTGGAGTTGAACATTTCCTTGAGTTGAAATCAATCCTCGGACCACTAGAATGCAAATCATCTGTCTCTTAATTGTGGTCCATAACGCTACTGCTTCAACAACCCTTTTACAGGAGGAATTGTTATTTCCCTCTGCAAGCAGGAATGTAGCTATTGTGCAAACAGCAAACTACTACTGATAATCTTGTTACTTTCAGATATGCCTCCTACTTCCATAAGTTTCGTAGCATTTCAGCTCTCCGAATTTTCAGGATTCTGAGATCTTTAAAAGCTGTTTCTGTGATACCAGGTGAGATTTTCCCTCTTCCTTGCTTTCATACTAAGTTTGTTTGTATATGCCCTTTCAGTGAAGAGTTTAAAGTTATTTTACCAAAACAAAATCGACCAACCAACCAATCAACTAACCAAACAATCAAAGTAGCAGCATAAAAGCAATCCGTTATATATACTCAACACATATGTCTCACACCTATGCATATAATGCAGGGGTTCTCAACCTTTTCAAGCTGGGGGCCAGGTCACGTTCTCCCAGTCAGCTTCGAGGGGCAGATGGCCATTTTTCCCTACCTGCATGATGGGGGTGGCCATTTTGTCCCAACAGCTTCAAAGGGGGGCATTTTATTTCTTGAGTGCCCTTGGAGGAGTGGGAGGCCATGTGAAATGGTGCTGCGAGCCGGATCTGGCTCACAGACCTTAGGTTGGGATCCCCTGATATAAAGCATGAAATCTAGCCCAAATAGGATGCAAGAGAAAGTAAAAGAACAGCAACAATGAAACAAATAACAACAATTGAAAGCATGTCAAAACAAGTGACAGACTAAACAGTCCTATTTGGGACCATGGAAAATTGCATCATAATGAGTGAGACTATTGGTCCATCTTGCCCCATGTTGTCAACTCTGATTGGCAGCAGTTATCCCACCTTTTAAGGCACAATTCTTTCCTAGCCTAAACTGGAGATCCTTGATGTTTCCTCATGGTTTGCAACTGAAGCACTCACGCAGCTGGATTCTGCTTAGCTATTGAGATTAGATGAGATAATGTATGATCAGGTTTGTTGTTGTTTCTGTTCAGCTGCACAGTTGAGTCTGACCCTTTGCGACTCCGTGGACCACCGCACACCAGGCTCCTCTGTTATCCACCATCGTCCCTAGCTCACCCATATCTATGCCCAATGTATCAATGAGGCTGCCTAACCATTCATCCTCTACTTCCCTCTTCTCCTTTTACCTTCAATCCTTCCCAGCATCAAGGCCTTCTCCAGTGAGTCCTCATTTCTCATTTGATGGCCATTTGAGCTTCAGCTTCAGTATTTGTCCTTCCAAAGAGCAGTCAGGGTAGATTTCTTTTAGGATGGACTGATTTGATCTCCTTGCAGTCCAGGGGACTCTCAAGAGTCTTCTCCAGCACCATAGTTCGAAAGTGTATATTTTTCTGCGCTCAGCCTTCCTTATGGTCCAGCTCTCACAGCCATACATCACTACCGGAAATACCATTGCTTTGGCTATGCAAACTTTTGTTGGCAGGGTGATGTCTCAACTTTTTATTATGCTACCTCAGTTTGCCATAGCTTTCCTCCCAAGGAGTAAGCATCTTTTTATTTTATGGCTGCAGTCACCATCTGCAGTGATCTTGGATCCCGAGAAAGCAAATTCTGCCACTGCTTCCCTTTCTTCCCCTTCTATTTGCCAGGGAGGGATGGGGCCGAATGCCATGATCTTGGGTTTTTTTAAAGTTTGAGTTTAAAGCCAACTTTTACACTTGTCTCTTTCACCCTCATCAAGAGGTTCTTTAGATCTTCTTCACTTTCTGCCATTAGTGTGGTGTTATCTGCATATCCAACATTGTTGATATTTTTCTTGGCAAACTTAATTCTGACTTATGTTTCATCCTGCCCTACATTACACAGTTGTGCTCTGCATATAAGTTAAATAAGCAGTGTGACAATATATAGCCTCGTCATACTCCTTTTTCTGTTCAAAATCAATCAGTTGTTCCATATCCAACCCAAATTGCTTCTTTTTGACCTACATACAAGTTTCTCAGAAGACAGATGTTTTTGTGTCATCTACTTTTGCTGGGGTACACAGAAAAAGCCACCTCGAAGATTGTGGTACTTTTGAATCATGACCGGGCATATCCTGGTAATGGCAACCTTGTGTTGCCGGCTAATCTTTCTCACACTAGGTCAGGCGAAGGGAACTGCAGAATGAACTCACCAAAAGGTGCCTTCGTTTTGACAGTTTCACATCTGACCTAGACATGGAAGAAGAAGAAATCTGCTTATGCTCAAAAACAGGGCTGGACAACATAATGGATTGCTTTATACTGCTACTTGGATGGGTGAGTGGGTGGGTAATCTCCTCATCTATCAGTGTGATGAAATCATTGAATCCCCACTCTAGACAGACTGCAGTTTTTATCTTTCATTATTGTGTTCATGTTTCTTTTTTCCACAGGGCTGAAAGTCATTATCGCTTCCCTCTTTCAATCATTGAAAAAACTTGCAAATGTGATGCTGCTGACAGTCTTCTCCTTGGCTGTTTTTGCTCTGGTCGGTCTTCAACTCTTCATGGGCAACTTAAAATATAAATGTGTTCACCAAGATTTCTTTAATGTGACCTACAACAAGTCATGCATGCTAAAGGATCTAAGTAAGTTGTATCGCACACTCCACACATTGTACATGTCGTATACTACTCCTTAAGGAGCAAAGACTGAAATTGAACCAGTGTTAGTACTGGAGTCATTGTTGCTAGAAATTTGTCACTGCTGTAACCTGGTGTGTATTTTACATCAATGAGAACCCAGTATGTATAGATCTGCATTGATATAAAAAGGCATTGACTTGGAAGTGATACAAAAGGCTAGCTTCAATTTGTTCCATGACAGGAAAGCTATACAACTGTTTACTTGTAAAAGAATAATCACAGATAGGGTTGAACAAGTCTTTAAGTTTTGCTTTCTTCCATGGTCAAATTTTTTTGACCTGAAGTTTTCTTCTGAAGAGTTTATGAAAGAATGTACAGAGTTTTGCAGGTCTTATAAAATGAATTGAACTACTGGACTCAGCAGAGATAGAGTGGGAAGAAATATTTTTCATAATTTATTCCAAATCTCTACCTTATTTTTAAGAAAGGATTTTTAATTCTTTTTATTATACTCTTATTACATCTTATAAACAAAATCTTTCTTTCTTTCGGCCTAAATAAGCCATAGAATGAATGAGTTCTCTGACTGATAGCATAGCAAAGTATGTGGATTATACTCTCGGTGTGTGATAAGTTGTTTAAATAATGTCCATTATTCCCCTCTTAGAAAATGACATCATGTATGAGAAAATGAATGGCTCTTCCAGTCCATTGTTGTGCGGGTTCTCCTCAGATCCTAAGTAAGTAATTACTACATTTTTAAAGTTACATAGTAGCTGAGAGAAGTGGGGTTGACAATCAAGATCAAGACCCCGCAATGGGTGTAAACATTCCCCCCACTATTTTAAGTGATCCCAATTAAAACCAGTCCTATCCAAAGTGGATTATCTCCAGCTGCCCATGCTAAAACTAATGAGATCCCTCCCTCCTGGGGGTGGGGGTTTGCTTCCTAGTTTCTTAAATTGGATGTTTCTTGTTAATCTTGTTGTTTTGTGAATGACAATCTATCTATCTATCTATCTATCTATCTATCTATCTATCTATCTATCTATCTATCTATCTATCTATCTATCTATCTAATGGCTGCATCTAAGAATGGAACTTAATTGGCCTACTGGGCAGAAGGGGGAAAATGTTCTTAGCCCTAGTTCTTAGTTAGTCTAGCATAGAAAACGAACCAGATATTGTATAGGCCAGTGGTGGTGAACCAATGGGGAGGTGAGAGGGGAGGCTGAAATCCACTCGACCCGGGAGGTGGCGGCGGGGAAGAGGTGAGATGAGCAGGGGTCATGTGCGCCCACAGGGGGTGGGGGAACCCACATGGGGTTGAGGAACCCATGGAGGTGCATTCACATGCACCCATGTGATGTTGCAAGAGGTGTGAATGGGCACATGTGGTATCTGCCTACATGCCTCCTCCTCCTCCTCCTCTGGCCCTAGGTCTCTAAAAGGTTTGCCATCATTGGTATAGGATTTTTTGTGTTCTTTTTTTGCCTGACCTAATAAAGGTGTGTTCTTGATATTCTGGAAGTTGTACGTATAGGTTCATAATAATATTCATATCTGACTTCACCAAAAGTTTTGAATGTGAGGTGAATAATCTTTTACTTGAAATCTTTTGGTAACACAATATCTGGTTTCTGGTTAGTAACACGGAATGTGGAAACAACTATTTCTGTGTAAAGCATGGAGACAATCCCGACTTTGGATACACAAGCTTCGATCATTTTGGATGGGCCTTCTTGTCATTGTTCCGACTGATGACACAGGATAGCTGGGAACTTCTCTATCGGCAGGTAAAACGTTATTTATTTAGCTGATTTTGGGGTAAGTCAGTGCATTGTATTAATTTAGTGATTACAATTTTCTTTTTGTTTTCTAAGTTCAAATACATTTTATTTTTTCCTTTTAAATATATACTGTGTATCTTTGATGTATTATGCATGTGTTTTTAAATCACACTGATTTAATTTGTGTTTTTTTTAGTAGGAAATGTAAACTTTTGGAATCCAAAATGGTGAAGATGTTTAATCAACTGATTGTACTTTTTCTGCTTTAGAAAGCTATATAATTTGAAAACTCTGAGAAATGATCAAAATCAGGAATGCTGTCCTTTCAGGTTATCAGATCATCCGGCAAAACCTACATCATATTTTTCGTAATAGTCATCTTTCTGTGCTCCTTTTACCTTTTTAATTTGATCCTGGCTGTTGTAACGATGGCATACGATGAACAAAACAAAGCAACACTTGCATACACAAAGGCAAAGGAAAAGTTACTTCATGAAGCAAAAAACATTCTAAGAAAGGAGAAGGTTAGTGAAAAAAGCGTAGTTACAAATACTATTCACAATTTCGTTCATTTTATTGCAATTTAAGGTGTGTGTACAGTTTGCAAAGACTGCAGTGGCTCAATGGTTAAGACATTGGACTTGATGACTGTAAGGTTGGCAGGTAAGCAGTTCATGACCCGAGTGTGCATGACGGAGTGAGCTTCTGTCTCAGCCCCTGCCAACCTAGCAGTTGAAAAGCAAAAAATTGCAAGGAGATGAATAGGTACCACTTCGGTCAGAAGGTAAACAGTATTCCGTGCACTCCAGTTTCTAGTCGTGCCTGCCACATGTCCACAGAAACTTCTGCAGATGCAGACAGCACTGGCTCTTTGGCTATAAATAGAGATGAACACTGAACACTAGAGTCAGATACGACTGGCTTTCGAGCAAAGGCGACTTTTGTTTGAAGTGCAGCCATAATAATTAACAAGTGCATTTCTGTGTCAGAGATCAACAACACAAACACTAATATATGAATTGTTTGTTGTGGTAGTTAACTTGGTGAGTAATTGTTTTAAAATTTTAGAACTGATCTTTGAAAAATATATATTTTCAAATGGAATAAGTAGCTTGTTTAATAATAAGTCTTCCAAACTATCTTTTTTTTTAAGTTTAAGAAATTTATGGTGTATCATCCAGTTTATTCTTAATACCAGATTAATATTCCCAAAATTTCAAATTTTTAACTCAAGAAGACAATTGATTCTTCAAGGAGCATGTTTTTCCTGATTATATTTTCATATACAGTGGTACCCCGGTTAACAATGCATTCGGATAGCATCAAAACTGCATAATGACGCGTTTGTCATGCACCACGTGATTCACCGCATAATGACAGAAAAATCCCAAAAAATGTTGTTATGTAGGCATTTGGTAGTGATGCACCAGATAACGACGTTTTTGGCGATTTTTTTGTTATTATCCGGGGCATCTGCCATAGGGATTGCATAGCGTCAAATACCGGATAACAACACAACTTGTGGAACCAAGTTTTGTCGTTATCCGGGGTTCCACTGTATAGTATTTATGAGGAGGTATTTATTTACTATTTATAAATAGGCTTCTGCAACAAACTGTTTCAGTATATTCCTAGTATGTCTGTTTTGCATTAGCCTGCCATTGAGATCAAGGCTGCAAAAGCAATTTTTTAAAAATTTGAAACAATTTAAAAAAATAATTCTGACATTTTAAGGTAGATAGGTTATCGTGGTTTGGCAGAATCATGGCATGCAAAATAAAGACATTACAGAAGATACATTTTCTATTTATGATGCTACTGATAAAGATTAGTGAAGAAGAGTTAAAGAACTTGTAAAAATGATTTTAGGTAGTGTATCTAGCATAGCATTCTTAATGGTCTCAAGTATGCACAATTTGTTCAGTGCAAGTCAGAATTTTTTTTTTTTAGACAACAGAAGCCTCTGTAACTTGTCTACCTACAGAGAAGATAGTTTGCCATATAGTTGCCCACCTGTGGTTAAGAATCTTGCCTTGTTAACTGAAAGGCCGTCAAGTTGGCAGTTTGAGATCCAGGTACTACGTGATGGAATGAGTGCCCGTCTCTGTCCCAGCTCCTGCCAATCGAGCAGTTTGAAAGCAAGAAATTGCAAATAGATCAATAGGGACCACATCAGTGGGAAAAGATCTTAGGGACATAAAAGGAGCCTCATTCGGGTTTCCCCTGAGCGGAGTTTCTCCACCAAAAATCCTTTCAACCCAGAATAATTTCTGACACAAAATTATTATTATTGTTGTCATTGTCATTGTCATTGTCATTATTATTATTGTTGTTGTCATTGCCATTATTATTATTATTATTATTATTATTATTATTATTATTATTATTATTATTATTACCTACAACAAAAACATGTTTTGACAAGATCAGACCCCTATTACTTCATTTTGTTTATTCCTGAGGTGTTCAACATGATTATTTGGAAAAATATCTGTTTTAGGAATCAGCTGCCGAAAGACAAAATGAAAATATTGAAATGTCAACTATAGACTCCAACAATAGAGAAGACAGGGAAAGCAATGGCAAGAAGACATGTAAAAGTTCAAGCGCCAAAATTTATGGAGAAGATGAAACCATGCTTTATTCACCATTGGACAGGAATCAAAAGGACCTTGTAAGTTTGAACAGTCTCATCTTTATGTGCAGAATGTAAAAATGAAGTATAAATCAAGCGAAGTGTAGGATGGCACCATGGGCCAGATCCAGCCCACAAGCCTTAGATTGAGAACCCCTATTCTACTTCATCCTTCAACTCCAAATCTTGAATATCTGTATCTATCCTACCTGTCCTTGTAAACTTAGTAGACAGCATATCAGAGTAGGACTCCAGAGATCTGAGTTCAAATGTCCAGTTGGTAAATGAAAGTCACAGCGGGGAGTGGGGAGAGCACCAATGGTAAACCACTTCTTGAACATCTTTACTGGGGGCATCACAAGTTGGAATCAAGTTGATGGCTGGTGACAATAACAACATGATTGTTCTTATGAATGCATCCCTGAAGGAATATCCATGGTAAGTATCTAATATCCCCAAAGCAGAGATAACTGTTTAATTATATCAGAGAATAAACAAACAAACAAAAAGACAAAAAACATTGCGGCATCTTAAAAACTAACTCCTGTATTTTAATGTTAGCTTTTGTGGATCAAGTCCACTTCGTCAGACATAAGAGTAAGTTTTCATGGTATCAATTTATACATATCAGGTACAGAGACACATAACGGTTGGTTGACTTAATAGATAGGTTTGCAAATCAGTGTGCTATTTACAACCAGTAATAACAAATGATCAGTGTGGATATTTACAACAGTATTAACAGAAGATCCCTGATCGGGGTTAGTTTGATTATCGTGTAGTTTGGTTCTGTTGAGTTGTAAATGTTGAGTGGGTGCAAAATAAACATTCTGACAATACATGTTTCATTATAGTGTTTCCTATACTAAAAAGGATTTTAGACTTCTAATCAAGTTTCCTAGATCTTGTTAGGTATATTATGCTTTCTGTTCCTACATTCATTCTATGGAGGTTATGTATAAATCCATGGAAAGTTTTAAGTGTTGTTTCAAATACTTACTTTTGTTTTCTGTATCTGAAGAAAGAGCTGCTGATGTCTTATCAGCTACCTGTTGATATCCTTGCTGACCCATTTCAAAGACAAAAATTAACAAGTGCTGCCCATGTCATCAGCAAAACTATGGGTAAGTTAAATATAGTTAGTTAAAATATATATATAGGAAAGATAAAAAATAACCCACACCAACATTAATTATTAACAATTTAAACATAGAATATATTGAAAATGATGCTGGAAAAACTATAGAACTGGGAATCTGACAGGTAAAATCTGAATCAGTATATTTCTATATTAGATGAGATAGTTATAATGTGTTAATTTCCCACTATGGCTATATTTTATTTTAATTTTTGAGTTAAAAATAGCTTGGAGTCCAAACTATGTTATCAAGCAGAATATTGATTTTGACAGATGCATTCTTCATGAATCAGAATTGTATTGCTCACCTGGTTAGTTAACTTTTTTAAAAATAAACAAAATGCATTAAGCTCAAAATTGACAACTTATTCCTACTAAGTATCTTTTAATTAAAAAAATGAGCAAATATTAGATACAGTTTCTATCATCTGACAGGAGATACATAATGTGGGTTTTGAAAACGTTACTAGGAGCAGCAATTACAAGAGTGAACCAAGTACTGTACTGTATCATGTTTCTTCCCCAGTAATTAAAAAAAATGCCATGAAAATAACAGAAAGGTGTGCATGGTGGAGGATTTAATTGGCTTAAGTATCAAGGCTTGTCAAGTTGCATGCATATTTATTATTAAAAAGCCTGTCACATCTAAGTGAAATTGTTTTCTTACTGCCCAACTTAGCACACCTGTCATTGTGTTCCGCTTGCTGTTTAGAATGGGAAGAACAAAAACTGGAATTCCCCCCTGTCTTGAAGCAAGCTACCCGAAAATATCTCATTTGGCAATGTTGTCCACTCTGGGTGCAAATTAAACAAAACATTAAGAAAGTAATGATAAATCCTTTTATGGAATTGTTTATTACGCTGTGCATTGTAGTGAATACGCTCTTGATGACAATGGAAAACACCCATCTGGAAGATGACGTGGTTTCTCTTGGAAACACTGTAAGTAGTCAAATCCTTGTTCACCTGCATGCCAAGGGATACTTTATCCTCGCCTGAGCTTTGGGAAATTTTCTGTGCTGTTTCTGAAGTGACTTTGAACCCATTTTCAGAACTAGCAATCACAGAGTTGTTCAATTCTTTCCTTGCCCTTTGTGTAATTGCAATCGCATAGTGAGGGAGATTGTCAAATGAGGTAAAAATTAATGTTGCAAAGATGGAATTGCTTGCTTTAATGCTCCGGTGCCCTGATTCCTGACGTTTAGAATACTTCTTTCTATAATGTGTCTAAGACCTGTGATGGCAAACCTTGGCACTCCAGATGTTCTTGGACATCAATTCCCAGAAGCCTAAGCCCCCATGAATCCACAGAAATGGGTTTACTGCGATTCATCCAGCCCGTGCTGCCCTCGTCACTCCTGGAAGCAGAAGTAAAACTTACACAGCAAGAATAACAAAAGGCAAAAAGGGCCATCCTCTCTCTCCTCCCTTCCTTTTTATCTCCTCCAACACTTTCCACCCTCATGGCCTTCCTCTCAAGGATTTCAGCCAATCACTACACAGTCCTCCATGTCCATCAGAATTTAGGTTTCATTTTCCTCAGAACACACAACATTGTTTTGTCTACAACACAATTCTTGGCTAGTGTTGTGATCCAGCCCTCCTCTGACTCCAAAGAGGACCTGGATCAGGGGGCACTCCCTATGCCCAGCCCAGTTCTGCTTGCACCGGAGCCCGAGGATGCCCTGAGCCAGGGATCTCAGCCTGTGCCTGGCCCAAGTCTGTTTTCCCCGGCAGCTGACCTGTCAGATCAGGAGACTAGCTCTGACAGTGATCAGCCCTCAGTCAGGGAGAGGTCCAGGAAACAGCTACACCTGAGACACAGGCAGGCTAGATGAAGCACTATGAATAGCCGCCACCACCGAGCCCCGAGAGCCATGCAACGCCTTCGGCTCCCTTCCCTGGCCCGCCCGGTCGGGGGAGGTCGGAGTCCAGCTGGAACTGTTTTCCCAGTGGTGGGGGCTTTAGGGTCCGGTGAGGATGTTTCGAAGCCAGGGGTTTGTCTCATGGATGGGAGGGAGCTGAGGGTTTGGGCAATTGTTCTTGGGATTTCAGTACTGTATTTAATGGTATTTTGTATAATCTATATTTGTATTTGCTTTTGCACTTTGCATTTGGTGTAACTGTTTAATGAATTGTATTGAATATATTGTAATGTATTGTGATATATTGTATTTTTTTGTGTGATTATTGTGATATTATTATGCTGTACTTCTAACTTGTAAACCGCATTGAGTCGGTCCTCGGGCGGAGAACTGCGGTATATCAATTAAAATTTCAATTCAATTCAATTCACCAAAGAAGGCTCCCAGCTGATACCGATTAGCTGGGAGGCTTATAAGCAAGTTTCTTGCAGCCTGCCAGCGTCGGTACAACTCTTGTGTGAAGACTGATATCCTGCTTGACTCCAGACTGCCTGCCGTGACCCTGATGATGCCCCTAGACACCCATTGGATTAGACTACTGACTTGGACTACTGGTAAACAGACCTCGGCTTGCCTTTTGGACTTTGATATCTGGATTATCCTTGAACAAGACTCTCTGTGTAGCACCACTGTGCGGCGACCGTGCCTGCCCGGGTGGGTCAGCACACCTAGCAACAACCCAGAATGCATCACTGCCATCCCCCTTCAGTGAACAACACAAAAATTTCCAGTACAGTTTAACAAAAACATAAACCTGGATTTCTATCCATCACAACTTGGGCTTTTGGTAATTGAAGTCCAAGAACACCTGGATTGCCAACGTTCGCCATCACTGTTGTATATCAAGGCAATCAAATGTTGCTGCACAAGTGAGGTATTTATGGCTACATAGGAACATCTGAGGGACATGTAACAGCACAGAAATAACATGTAGCAGAATCAATGGTCAACAAGCACCCAATAGTATTGGAAATGAGAATTTCCACCCTCAATTTCCTCCTGCAATCCTCTGATGTTCAAATAAACGAAACCCTCCTACAGTGTCGTCCTAGCCTCTGTAGCAAGGTTTTAAGAAGTTTGATGTAGTAAATGACTGCTTGGGTTTATTGTTATTGGAAAGACATTTGCTCCTATATTTCATAGAAAAGTAGAGCTTGGCAGAATTATATTATGTGATATATTATACTTTCCTCCTCCGATTTTATTTCTGTTTTGCAGGTTTTCACTGGCATTTTTACAGCTGAAGTAGTCCTCAAAATAATTGCCCTTGATCCATACTACTATTTCCAAACTGCTTGGAACATTTTTGACTTTGTGGTGGTTCTCATTGGCATAATAAATTTGATACATCAAACCCGATATTCATTTTTCAGAATGGTAATGATGAATCGTCTTCTGTTTTGCTAGGTTCTGTCCATGTCTTCCAAGTGGGATGTGAAGTCTTTAGCCTAACGTTCAAAGCTTGATCAAGCAAGCTAGATAAATATAACAATCAACTTTTGCATGGAGTGCTATCCTCTGGGCCTGTGATGGTGAACCTTGGCACTCCAGATGTTCTTGGACTTCAATTCCCAGAAGCTCCCGTGAATCCACACGAATGGGTTTACTGTGATTCATCCAGCCCACAACGCTCCTGGAAGCGGATGTAAAACGTGCCTGTACGGAGGAAGAGTTAACCCGGAAGAGTCTTAACCGTACGGTCGTGTTTTACCTCCGCTTTCAGGAGCGACGAGGGCAGTGTGAGCTGGATGAATCGTAGTAAACCCACTCGTGCAGATTCACGGGGGCTTGAGCTTCTGGGACTTGAAGTCAAAGAGCATCTGGAGTGCCAAGATTCACCATCACAGCTCTATAGTATGCTTCTCCTAAAGAACTATGACTCCCAGCAAGCACCAATGCAACTTCCTCTTTTTAAACATTAACAACAGAAACAAAGGCCAGAGAAGGCATTGCAGCTTGAGATGTCGGCCTTGCACCAGGTGGGCAACATGGAGGTGTTTATAAATGTTTGTTTGCGGGACTGAAAACCCTGAATTTCTGCATGGGGAATTCTTGCAGAATTCTTGAAGTCAGAGTCCAAAAACCCTAAAACAGCATATTCGTATTGATTATCTTCAGTTAGCCATTGTGGCTGCCATGTTTTCACTCACATGCAAGAAATAAACCCCAAAATTTCTGGCCACAGTGCATTTCATGGGCTAATTCTAATATTAGTTTTGCCTGGAGAAGCCCCATTGGGATGAATGGGATTTGTTAGTCGCTATTAACTTGATTTCAGTAACTCAATGGGACTAACATTGGATTTAGAATAATTCTAGGATGATACAAAGTAAGATGAAATAAAATGTGACAGAGAGAATGATGATAGACATGCCACGTTAAGATGTTATTATTTTCAATATGAGGAAGATTGTTTACTTACAAACTTTTTAATGCGAGAAAAAAAAGAAATCTACAGTGGAACCTTGGTTAACAAATGGCTTGATAACATAAAAATTGCATAACAAAAAGAAATCCATTGAAAAGGTTGAGAACCCCTGGTCTAAATTTAAGATTGCACTGTTAAAATGGAGGAAGTGTATTATTGGTAAAGCATCTATATTTTAATCCTGTAGTATAATTCATAAGCAACTACACAAAAAGGAAGGTGGCAGAAACATTTGAATTTACATTGAGTTGAAAGCAATAAAACATCTGTTTTTGAATATGTATTTGATTCTTGCTTGCAGTGCATATTCTAGAGTTGATCAATATGAAGGTGGAAAGATGCATTTACATATTAAGTGGAACCTTGGTTAACGCAATTAATGTGTTCTCTGGGACATTTCTTACAGCAAAAATTACTTTAACCAAATTTCCCATAGGAATGCATTGAAAACCAAAATACTTTAACTGAAATGCAGTTTCCCATTAATTGAAAACCAATTAATCCATTCCGAATTTTTTTTTTGTAAACCAAGCCACTATTTTCTATGGATTTCTCTCTTCCTTTCCTCCTTGACAGCTGAGGATCTTCAAACTGTCAAAGTTTTGGCCAGCTTTAGATAAACTAATGAAAATCATGCTGAAGTCTGTAGGCCCACTGAGTAACCTCACGATTGTTCTGATTTTCACCGTATTCATTTTTGCCGTGGTTGGCAAGCAGGCCTTTGGGGTCTATTACAACAATTACAGACGTAAGTATAATTGCGGCGTTTGTATCGAGGACCCAGTACCAGAGTGTAATTCTACTGAGAAAACAGAATGTAGATTACGATGGCACATGGAAGACTTCTTTCATTCCTTTCTTATAATATTCCGAATTCTCTGCGGAGAATGGATTGAAACCATGTGGAGCTGCATGCAAGTTGCAGGAAAAGGAGGTTGCATTTCTCTGTTCATGTTCGTCCTAGTGCTGGGAAATTTAGTGGTGAGTATCCAAGTTTTTTTTATTTTATTTTATGGAATATCGTTGAAAGAATTTTTTTGGGAGATCTTTGTCAAAAGCAGAGTATTGACTACAGCAAGCCCCCCCCCAACTTTTTGGGCTGGGGGCCTGACTATGCCCCCTGGAACAGCTGAGTGGACCAGACCATGCCACCCCAGAGCAGGCTGTGTTTGTGCATGTGCATCCATACTCACTTCCCGGTTCGGCACGGGCACTTCTGCACATGCACGAAAGCAGCTGCCCCCTTCTCTGGAGGGAAAGTCCCTAATAGCATTGGTCAAAGCACATTGACTACAGTCATGCTTTTTTACATTGGGGCTGTCCTTAAAGCTGATGTGGAAGTTGGATCAGGTCCAGAATGCTGCAACAAAACTAATTACAGGTTACAGCAGATTCGACCGTATTTCCCCAATTCTGGCTCACTTATGTTGGTTCCTTGCCTACTTCTGTGTTAGGTTCAAGGATTAGATATTAACCTGCAAAACCCTAAACTGTTTGAGATCTGGCTGCTTATTGGCACATCTCTTCCTAAGTTTTGCTTCCTCTCAGAGCATGGGTTCACTTTCTGAGAGACCCAGAAGTCATCAAACTGGAATCAGGTCTTCTCTAGAGTAGTCCCTCCCTTGTGGAATGCCTTGCCACAAGAGATAATGTCTTCCCCCTTCCCCTTTTGATTTTTAATAAACTTTTAAAGACTTTTAAAGTCCATGTTTTTCAGAGAAGCATTTGAAGAGGTCCTCCCCAGGTGAAAAGAAGAATACTATAAGCCTTACTGTTGTTGATGCTGAGGCTGCCATTCTTTATTGTTCTCTGTATATGTTAATTATGTTCTCTGTATATGTTAATTTTGTCTTCTAAACCACGTAGAATAGCTGATTCCAATAGATGGCTCATATATAAATTTAATTTATCCATCCATCAAGTTCTGCAGAAGTAGACTATTGGGGTGGGGGGATGGTATCCCAGCATAGTCTCTTTTTAGTGAGGTGGGAAGGCTTTGAATTCCAATCTTACATGAACCTTCTTAAATGTGGGCCCTGTAGAGTTTAACGGAACACAAATCCAGAAAGTGAGTCTAGGGTTGCAACATAAACATGTTACTTTCCAATATACGTATTCCCTTTGTTCATCTCTGTTATTTCATCTGATTTCTTTTTCACAGGTCCTTAATCTCTTTATTGCTTTGCTACTGAGTTCCTTCAGTAGCAGTGATCCAGAAAGTGAGTCTGACGAATCACAACCAAAGCCTCAGGAAGCCTTGGATCGCATACGTAGGGGATTGCATTCAGTGAAAAAGGCGATGTGGAATTGGTGTTGCAACATGTTCCTGCAGAAGCTGAAAACTAGAAGCCCAAAGAACAAGACAGCAACAAATAACATTGCAATGGCTAATGCCACTGAGTCACTGAAAGAGATCCAAGAGAACTCTATTGACAATGACATTTACAGAAGCTATGGAAAACTGCTAGTGGATGGGGGAGAAGAAGATCCTACGAAACAGTCTAAAACATTTGTCTGTGTCGCACTTGCTGAACAAGAGTCTTTAAATGACGAGGATGGATATACAAACACTGACCTAGATTGGAATAAGCAGGTATGAATCTAAGGTTGTGCAATTAAAACTTTTTTCCATCTGGTATATTAGTGACATGGGTCCAGTAGTGGGTAGTGGGTTGTGGTGGACTAGGATCTGTGTTCAAATTCCTGCTCATCCATGGAAACTTAAGGAAGTTTGGGGGCCACCTCTTAAATGTCTCATATACCTTAAGAAACCTATTAGGGTCTCTTTGAGTCAGATTTGACTTGACAGTCAATAACAGCAACAAAAACAATCTTCTTTCTTTTCTGCCATATCCCAATCCGAATACAGGCAATCATCATGGCGATCAGCCCTGAAGACTGTCCTGAGACTATAATGCAGTGGCCTTTCATCTGGCTTCCGCATCACAGCATAATCCCCGTACCACTGGTCCAGTTCCATGAGTCATTTTCTGGTCCTGAGCCCTTTTGGCTCAGGACCAGAAAATGACTCATGGAACTCATCAGTCCCAGGCCAGTATTGATGAAGCTGATGCCCTCTGTCAAGATGGATTCAAGTGGGATTTGATCCACTTGGGGACCATCACCTTTCCCTGTGGACTTCGCCACCCAAGTCATTAGTCCTTGGGGTGGTGTTGTGTTCTGTAAAGCTGTGCCTTTAACAATGTACCTAACCATGTGGAAACAATGTAACCTTTCTGTGTGCAACATTATAACCTTCAGCTGTATCACTGTAACCCTTATAAGAGGACGCGAGCTAGTGACCACTAGATGGCAATAGCGAGCGTCCAGCTCTCATGGCTCACATTCACCTTGGATTCAGCAGCGCGGGAAAATTCCCCGCCACCTCTCACCTGGACAAGAAGGGCATGACCGTCCATGACGTCACGCCGGCAGCAACCAATAGACTGTCAACGAGCCACATTCAAATGTATAGCCAGCTGTATATATTGAGCTACCCTTCCGCCATTACCACATGTTCCTCTGGATCTGTTGTGTCCTAATGGTTTAACCTTCCTCATGGATAACAATGTATCTGGACCAATGTAACCTTGCCTATGGGCAACAATGTAACCTTCAGCTGTATCACATAAACCCTGTAATAGGACGCGAGCTAATGACCACCAGCTGGCAGCAGCGAGCGTCCAAGCTCTCTTGGTCCAAACTCATCAAAGGCAACAGCGCGGGAAGTTTTCCCGCCACCACCTACACCTGGACAAGAAGGGCGTGACCAGCAATGACGTCACGCAGACAGTAGCCAATGGGCTATCATGGAACCACGTTCAAATGTGTTACTACTGTATTTAAAGAGCTATTGATCCGCCATTACCTCATGTTCCCTCTGACCACCATGCAATAAACCTGAGTTAACCCAGCCCGAGGCTGTGTCCTGTGTCTTGGTTCTCATACACCAAATTGGCGACGAAGGTGGGATATGGATCCCCAAGGAGCAGCCAGGGCACAGAGCGGGTTCAACATCACCACACCGCAAGACTGGGAGCTTTTTGAGATGGACTTCCAGGCGGCGCTGGTGGAACTCAAAGTCAAAGAAGACGAGGAGGAGAGGAAGAGGGCCATCCTCACCAGAATGCTTGGGATAGAAACCAAGCGAACGCTGGTGGGCATCATTGCACCGAAGAAGGTGAGCGAATTCAAAGCAGATGATATCATGAAGCTGCTGCGTGAGCGTTTCCGACCCTCGAGGGCAATGTTTCCCGCTCGGAGCGCGTTTTGGAGGCGAGTCCAAGCGCCG
The DNA here is from genome assembly GCA_035047345.1 of Bradypodion ventrale. Classification (NCBI taxonomy): domain Eukaryota; kingdom Metazoa; phylum Chordata; class Lepidosauria; order Squamata; family Chamaeleonidae; genus Bradypodion; species Bradypodion ventrale. Next base: position 131,702,699 of record JAWDJE010000006.1, on the reverse strand, counting down.
GACGAGTCGGTTGAGGCATTCGTAACAGCCATGAGAATAGCCGCCGCCCCCTGCAGATGGGACAACCTAGAGCTGGCCCTCAGGGACGGAGTTCTGTGTGGCCTGAAGGACAAGGAGGTGCAGCGCAGCTTGATGAACAAGGAGCCACCACCCACGCTAGCAGAGGTTGTAGAGGCCGCGGAAGCCGCGGAGTCCACGAATGCTGGAGTGGACGAAATGCACCAGTGGCGTGAGTGGCGTCCTAGAGCCGGCAAAGCGGAAAATTCGGTGCACGGAAAGTCCGGACAGTCGGTGCACGCAACCCGACGGGCCTCAAAGTCGTCTACAGAAGGCAGCGACGGCGAGGAGGTCCAGAAGGTCCGAAAAGGAGGGCGCCGCTGCGACGGGTGCCGAGCGGCCCATGAGCGCGCGAGGTGCCCATTCAGAAAAGCCGAGTGTTACTCCTGCGGCCGTCGGGGGCACATCGCCAAGGCGTGCAGAAAACGGAAGGAGGGCCGGGGGCAGTCACAAGACCGTTCAACCAGACCGGACCGTCTAGCAAGGTCCAAAGATGGCGCCCAGACCACGAGGAAGCAGGACGGCGTGGGCCGCATCTCGGACGACAGCGAGGACGACGCTCCAGTGTTCAGCGTGTCCGCGGGACAGTCCCATTACTTCGTTGAGGTACTAGTACAAGGGGCCCCTATCAGGATGGAAATTGACTCGGGGTCCTCCTATTCTATAATTCCCCAGAAAGAGTTCTTGAAAATCGACCCCCACGTGCGACCCACACTTAAAACGTTGAGGTCCACGCTACGAGATGTACAGGGGAACAGCATTCCAGTGTTGGGGGTCGGGAAATTTCGGGTCAGTTTTAAGAGACATTCTGCGGAACTGCCCCTAGTTGTCCTGAAGGGGGGAAGTTGTAGCCTCCTAGGGACGCAGTGGTTTCAGCCCTTAGGTTTGTTCATAGGGGGAGTGCATACCGTGGGGGTGGATCCAATACAAGCGGTGTGCGACGCGCATCCCGCCGTTTTTAAAAAAGGACTTGGAAAGTTCAAGGGACCCCCTGTAGCCTTCGACCTAGACCCGGAGGTCCGCCCGATAAGACTCAAACCGCGCAGGGTGCCGTTCGCACTAAAGGACAAAATAGAGGCGGAACTGGACAAACTGGTGGGTCAGGGGATTCTTATTCCTGTTGATTCCGCGGAGTGGGAAACTCCAATTGTAACAGCGCTGAAGGCTAACGGGGAGGTGCGCATTTGCGCTGATTATAAGTGTACAATTAACAAGGCGATCCGCCCTAATGCGTACCCGGTGCCGGTGGTCAGCCACCTTCTGGCCAGGCTGAATGGGGGAAAGTGTTTCGCTAAACTCGATTTGGCTCAAGCTTATCAGCAACTCCCTGTGACTCCCGCCACGGCCGCGGCACAAACGATAGTCACACATAAAGGGGCGTTCCAGGTGTCGCGTTTACAGTTCGGCGTGAACTCGGCACCCGGCCTTTTTCAGTCGCTTGTGGAACGCCTCCTGAAGGGGCTGGAGGGGGTGTTGCCTTATTTTGATGACGTGTTGATAACAGGGGGGAGTGAGGCCGAACTGGCAAAGAGATTGGATAAAGTTCTGACTGTCTTCGAGAAAGCGGGGCTACGACTGAGAAAAGACAAATGTGTCTTTTTCGAAACTGAGGTTGAGTTTCTAGGGTTTCGGGTCACACCAGAGGGTATTAAGCCGTCCAAATCCAAAGTAGCCGCCATCAAGAATGCCCCTCGCCCCACATCCAAAACCGAGCTACAGTCATTTCTGGGGCTCCTCAATTTTTACCATACCTTCCTTCCACGGAAGGCGTCCGTGGCCGAGCCACTCCATCGGTTGCTAAAAAAGGAGGAAACATGGATGTGGGGCGACGAGCAAGAGAGGGCGTTTAAAGAGTTGAAGCAACTCCTAACATCTGAGGCAATCCTGACGCACTTCGACCCCAAACGGCCAGTGGTCCTAGTCTGTGACGCATCCCCGGTGGGGGTGGGGGCGGTGCTTTGCCACGTGTTGGCCGACGGAAGGGAAGCCCCGATAGCGTTCTATTCAAGGTCCCTGTCCCAAGCAGAGCGTAATTACGCACAGACCGACAGGGAGGCATTAGCGATAGTAGCGGGAACCAAAAAATTTCACGATTTTTTGTACGGTCGGCCGTTCAAAATCGTGACTGATCACAAGCCCCTATTAGGAATTTTCACTGCGAGTAAGCCCACGCCACAGATCCTGTCCCCAAGAATGCTGCGGTGGGCTATTTTTCTCAACGCATACCAGCATGAGTTGGAATACCGGCCCGGGAAGGAGATCAGCCATGCCGACGCACTCTCGAGGTCTCCTTTGCCCTTGTCGAGCGCCCAAAAGGAACGGGTAGAGAGAGATCACCAGGTTTTGTTAATAGAGGTTTTAGACTCACCCCCAATAGTACCAGCCGACATTGCCAGGGCCACCGGCAAGGACAGAACGCTAGAGAAAGTTAGCTCATGGGTACAGAAGGGGTGGCCGGCGTCATCCCCAGGTACGGAATTCGACCCATTTTTTCGAAAAAAAATAGAGTTGTCCCTAGAGAGGGGCTGCCTTTTGTGGGGCCAACGGGTGGTGGTTCCTACGTCCCTGCGACCGAGGGTACTCGAACTGCTGCACGTCAGCCACCCGGGCATCGTCCGGTCCAAGGCGCTGGCCCGGAGTTACTTCTGGTGGCCACAGCTGGACGCGGACATTGAGCACATGGTCGGCACTTGTGAGGCATGCCAGGGCTCCCGACCAGAGGCGGCCCGTATCCCGCATAGGGAATGGGACACAGCAAGGGGGCCATGGTCCAGGGTGCACGTAGACTTCGCTGGCCCATTCCGAGGAACCATTTTTCTCCTGGTGGTGGATGCGTTCTCCAAGTGGTTGGAGGTTATCCCAGTAAAGAGTACGTCTTCCGCCACTACAATTAGCCAGCTAAGGAGAGTCTTTTCCACGTTCGGTTTACCCGACACTTTAGTCAGCGATAACGCTAGTTGTTTCACCTCCGCTGAATTCAGGGCATTCATGGAGGCAAACGCCATTCGGCATGTCACATCCGCGCCGTTTCACCCGGCCACGAATGGCCAAGTGGAACGGCTGGTGCGTACAACAAAGGATGCGCTGCGGCGCATGGGCCCGGGGGACCTAAATCACCAAGTATGTCAGTTTTTGTTAGCGTATAGGGTGACCCCCTTAGCGTCAGGTTACTCGCCGGCAGAGCTGTTGATGCGGCGAAAACTGACCATGATCCTGTCCAGGCTAGACCCGACGAGAGTCGAGGACAAAGGAAAAAACGTAGGGTTGGCAGTCTCGAAAGGTTTCGCCGCCGGCGATCCTGTTCACTGCAGGAACTACGCCAGCGCAGGTCCAGCCTGGGTACCAGGAACGGTTGTGGAACGGACGGGGCCAGTGTCGTACCAGGTCGAGACTAGCACGGGTCTCCTCTGGAGGAGGCACGCGGACCAACTTAGGCACCGAGTGAGTGGGGGGCCGGTCAGTGGAGCTCAGCAACAGGATTCAGCGTTAGGGTTCTCCCCCACCCGTTTAGCCCAAGGGGGAGACAGCAATGGACAACGGTCCCAAGCAAGGGGGGAAAGCAGCGGCCCCGACTCATACCCTTTTGATACGCCAGCTCTATCAGAGGCGGGGGAAGGGGGAGAGGAGTTCGCGACCGCTGTCCCCGAATTTAATTCTGATTTTGATTTTGCGAGCCGGGGGGGTTTTCGGGAGTGTTCCCCCACCCGTCCAAGCGAGAAGAGGGGTTTTTCGTTAGCCCCCAGTGCCCCCGGGTCTTCCCCAATAAAGCACACACCTCCCAACAACGCCGCGGAGCCGCGGCAAGTCACTAACGAGTCTCCCTCTCCAATTACAGGACAGGAAACCAGGGGACAAAGAGAAGGTAGCAAACCCGGGGGAAGGCAGCCCGCACCGAGACCCCAGCGTGTTCGAAATAAGCCATCTTGGCTGAGAGACTTCGTCTCATCCTAGGGGGGGGGGAGTGTGGTTTCGAGACTTCGTCTCATCCTAGGGGGGAGGGGTGTTGTGTCCTAATGGTTTAACCTTCCTCATGGATAACAATGTATCTGGACCAATGTAACCTTGCCTATGGGCAACAATGTAACCTTCAGCTGTATCACATAAACCCTGTAATAGGACACGAGCTAATGACCACCAGCTGGCAGCAGCGAGCGTCCAAGCTCTCTTGGTCCAAACTCATCAAAGGCAACAGCGCGGGAAGTTTTCCCGCCACCACCTACACCTGGACAAGAAGGGCGTGACCAGCAATGACGTCACGCAGACAGTAGCCAATGGGCTATCATGGAACCACGTTCAAATGTGTTACTACTGTATTTAAAGAGCTATTGATCCGCCATTACCTCATGTTCCCTCTGACCACCATGCAATAAACCTGAGTTAACCCAGCCCGAGGCTGTGTCCTGTGTCTTGGTTCTCATACACCAAAGGATCATCATGCAATAAACCTGTGTTAAGCCAACCCTTCGGCTGTTTCATTGTCTTTGGTCCCATACACTAAAGGTGGTCTGGTTAGTTAACCGCTGCCTGACACTTGGCGTTGAGTTGCTGGCAGTATTGTCTACTCTATTACCATAGCAGGAGAACCTGGCCAGACAACAACAAACACAATAGCGATACAGAAGACCTCACAGCTAAATGGTATTGTAGAATTATTCTCTGTTGTTTCCTCGAAGGATTTTCCCTAGTAAGGAAGAAGAAGAAGAAAAAATGCAGGAACAAAAGAGGGATGCAAGTTTAAGATAACAGCATCTGGAAAACTTGTAAACTTCAATGAATGAGGCAGTGTGATTGCATAGTAAAAACCTCACCTGAAAGTTCCCATAGATATCCATAGGTTATAACATGATCATGTACCATACTAAGCATTAGAAGATAGTGATCGAAAGCAGGATCCTACTGATCTTTATTGTATCTTCCGTAGCACTGTCAGTTTCAAGATTTCATTGTCTTCTTTAAAGTATATTTCGTTTCTTTCTCTAAAGGATTGTATTAAAGAAGACGTTGAAAATTGGTAGCATAGCTTGTGTGAGCTGCAGGCAAAGTTTAAGAACAACATTTTATCAGCAAAAAGTGATTGCTTGTTGGATATTTTTCCTTAGGAAAGCCAGCTGCGAATGAGGAGAGAGAAGTTCAATATGTCAAGAAAATTATCTCACATTTATGAAAACAGCAGTGTTGGGTCTTTAAGTATCCCTAAGGTAGTGCAAACAAATTGCCACTGCATGTTGAATGGCCCATAATATTCCATAAAACCTTGTTCCTCTGGGGCTTTAAGAGGCTAGTGATTTCTTTACTTTCTTTTCATGTCCAGAACCTGGATCAGGACACCACAAGCTGTTCCGAGACTAGCACAGTAGATCAGAGATCTCCTGTCTGCCAAATAATTCTGAAGGAGAAGGAGCCCAAGAATTGTTTCCCACAAGGTAAAATACAATGTTATTAGCACAGAATTAATTTTTTAAAAAAGAAATCACTGGCTGAAATTTGTCACAATAAATCACAACTACAGTAGGCCCATTGAATCAGTGGGGATGTGGTGAGCCTTGTCCTGTCCTGTTTGGGGTAGAGAGGAAAAGGCAGTAGCTATTCAGATTGGACTCTCTTAGGCAGGGGTTTCCAGCCTAAGACCTGGGGACCAGATCTGACCCATGACATCATTTCATGTGGCCCCTCACCCTTGCTCCCCATGTGTGGTTCCTTTTAGGGTGGTCCATAAGTCCCTACCCACGCAGCACATAGATACACTGGATACATAAGATATATGGATAAGTAGGGACTTATGGGTCACCCTGTAAACAGCATTTCGAAGCTGTTTAAATGGCACAGCTTGTGGCAGTGCCAGTGCTGGAAGTGAGGGTAGTGGCCCACATGAAATGGAGAACCATTTGGTTCCTGGTTTGTCTCTTTCACACACACACCCAGGATCCCAGCCCCACAAGGAAGGACTAGTGAGCCCTACTCACCCTTTCCCTGAGCAGGCAATTCATCTCAGTCAGGGAGGTAGGTCCAAAGCCTCCTTTGAGGGTTGGCATCTCCCTCCCTCCTTCCAGGGAGAAACAAAATGGCCACCCCTTTGAAGCTGTTGGGACAAAATGGCCACATCAAAATTGCCACCCTCCATTGTGCAAGCAGGGCAAAATGGCCATCCGGTCCCTCCAGATATCTCAGAGAGTGTGACCCGGCCCACAGCTTGAAAAGGTTGGGAACCCCGGCTCTTAGGTGATGCAGCACTAGTATTCGACTGTAGCCACTATGCTGAGTAAGAAAGAAGAGACAAAGGCATGTTTTGGTCCTTTGTGGTTACAAACAGAAAGTCTAGCTCTGAAATTTCTGGAGGGCCGTACCCAGTCGGTATGGTTAGAGAGTGAGAGGTCCAGCCCTAGGCCCCTTAAGTATGGGGTGCCGCAGGGCTCTGTGCTCTCTCCTCTCTTATTTAACATCTATATGAAGCCACTGGGTGAGATCATTCGTTCCCACGGGGTGCGGTACCATCAGTACGCGGATGATACTCAGCTGTACATCTCGGCCCGTGGGGACCCCAGTGATGCTGTTGAAATCCTATCCGGATGCCTGGAGGCCATTGGGGTCTGGATGGGGGCCAATGGGCTTCGGCTGAATCCCAGCAAGACAGAGTGGCTGTGGATAAGGGGCCCCGTGTTATCCAGGGAGTTACCACCTTTGGTACTGGATGGGGCTGTTTTGCCCCAGACAGACCCAGTGCGCAATTTGGGGGTTCTTCTGGACTCGCGGCTGCTGCTGGAAGAACAAGTGGCGGCTGTGGCCAGGAGGGCTTTTGCCCAACTTCGGGTGATTCGCCAATTGCGCACACTCCTGGACCGGGGCTCCTTGCTTATGGTCACCCATGCTCTGGTTACTTCCCGACTAGACTACTGTAATGCGCTCTACATGGGGCTGCCCTTGACGACCATTCGGAGGCTGCAGCTGGTCCAGAATGCGGCGGCCCGGGTGGTAATGGGGTGTGGGCGATATGCCCATGCCTCTCCGCTACTCCGGGAGCTGCACTGGTTACCAGTTTGTCTCCGGGTGCAATTTAAGGTGCTGGTTTTGACCTTTAAAGCCCTATATGGCAGGGGGCCAGGATACCTTAGAGACCGCATCGTCCCAAGAGTGTCTGCCCGCCCAACTAGAGCGGACCGGAGGGGTTCTCTAATAGTGCCACCAACGAGGGATGCACATTTGTCTAGCACCCGAAGGAGGGCCTTCTCCGTGTCCGCTCCAACTCTCTGGAACCTCCTGCCAATAGACCTAAGACTCCAAAGTGAACTGCTGCCCTTCAGGAAAGGAGTAAAGACCTGGCTGGCAGGGCAGGTGTGGGGCCCGAATGGGACTATGGTGCCCGCCTGCTGGCTTGTATAAGAACTCTCTCTTCTTCCTTTTTCTTCCTTTTATAGTGGATGGGATGGGTGGGTGGGATATAGGGGTTTTTTAAAGGGGGTGGGTTGGGGTTTTTTATAATGTTTTTATGTATTTTGTGCATTGTTGTGATGCCGCCCTGAGTCGGGTATGCCTGAGCGGGCGGCATATACAAATTTGACTAATAAATAAATAAATAAATAAATAAATAAATCAAGTCTGTCTTTCCTAAGACGGAATTGGATTCGAGACTTTGTTTAAAGGTCTTCTTGGCTGATTGTCTCAGTGTTCTTTTCTGTTACTATGCAATATCTGAAACTGGTAGGACTTTGTGAATATAATCAAATTGTCACAATCACAGATTGTTGCATACACGTACAGTATTCAGATATAGATTATTAGCCACAAATGTACTGTATGGGGCTTTGGTGCCTCAGTGGTTAAGAAGTTTGCCTTGTTAGCTGGAAGGCCAGCAAGCAGTTGCAAAGCAAGAAATTGCAAGTAAATAAATAGGGACCACTTCGGTGGGAAAAGATCTTGGAGACATGAAAGGAGCCTCATTTGGGCGCCCCCTGAGTGGAGTTTCTCCAGCAAAATCCTTTCAACCCAGAATAATTTCTGACATGAAATTATTATTATTATTAGCCACAAATGTAAATATATACATTATTGTACTATATACCATACTTGCTGGCGTATAAGAAGCACCGAAGTATAAGACACACCCTGTTATTACCAAAATATGCCACTATAGGCTACTATATACAGTACAAAATGCACTCCATTTTTCCAGTGTATTTTAATGAGGGGAAGTGGGTCTTATACATCAGCAAATTCGGTAATTACTTGCTACATCTCCTTTTTTAATTTGAATGTATCATTCATGTCTTGTGAAGAATATCTAATGTTCCTTCTAGCCTTGTCCTAGGCTTTTTATGTTGGCTTCTGCTTGGGCATCAGCCATGGAGAACTGGCTGGCTGATGCCTACCTTGTAAGGTGGTTGTGTCTTGAGTAAACCCCCCAGTGTGCTAGATAACCCATAGTAACTGTGCTTCATGTGAGCTTTATATCCACAAAAAGCCACACAGTGATATGGAAAAAGAAGAAAATATTTTGCTACCCTTGTACTGGGATTGTGTAGACACTTACAAATCAGCATCATCGTCTGCTACTCATATCCGAATATACATTCGGAAATCATTTCCCATTGCCGTTGGACTTTGGAAGAAGAATGACAAACAGGAAAAATGCCATTGGTGTGAATTTGTTTAAGGTGAATCCCAGCTTGCCATGAAGTGGCCCACACACTTCATGGTCAGGTTATTTACCACTGCCCAACACTCAGCGCTGAGTCACTGACTATACAGTCTACTCCCATAGCGGGATGTCCAGCCAGACTATAAATACTATACTATATACTATACTATATATTTACAAATGTACTTCTGCTTTCCTAATCTTCTTCAGAATAATTTCAACACTGATTTCTCTTTTATTTCAGTTTTGGTCAACTGCTTCCCATGGTGCAGGATCAACGTTAATAAATTTCCCGGAAACGTTTGGTGGAACTGTAGAAAAACTTGCTACAAAATTATAAAACACAATTGGTTTGAATCTTTTAGCATATTCATGATATTACTGAGCAGCGGGGCCCTGGTAAGTTTACTACCCTCCCTCAACAAGAACACTACACAGAGACATAGCTGTCAAGTATCCCACATTGGCCGGGAAAACCCCTTATTTTACCTTCTTTCCTGCCATCATCCTGTATTAATTAGACTGCAATGCCCTATTGCCGCCATTGGAGGGCAGCACAGGATAAGCATAGCTGTCAAGTATCCCGTATTTGTCGGGAAATTTCCCTTATTTCCAAAACCTAAACTTGACAGGTATGCACAGATAATGCATTTGGTATTTTAGCCAGCCCCTCTTTTCTTTTGCTTCTGTTTTGAGGATTGCTTCCCACAATCAAATTTATTTAAATCATATTTAATTATTTCATCCTCCTTACTTCTTGCTTATTACAAATATCTCTTGGAACATCTTAAAATCATAGAATCACTGAGTTGAAAGGGACCTATGATGCCAAAACTTCCAACCCACTGCTCAATGCAAGAATTCAAATCGCAGATTTTTTTTTTATTTTTAATTTTTATTAAGTTTTTAATAAACATACAAAAAAGAAAAGAAAACATTAACAATACGTTAACAATACAATACACTAACAAATCCATAGTATCTTACTAACAAACATTACTGTATGCTAGCACATAACAATATCTATACTCATTAATTACTATTTAACTACCAAATATTAAGAGCCATTGTTTCAAAGTCCAAAATGATAGGAAAAAAAATTTTTTTTCTGTACTACCACAAATCTTTTTAACAAATAATAATCACCCTGTGAATATGTACAATGCCCGGAGAGTTTATTTTCTACTCAACTCCAAAAACTTCTTTGAAATGGTACTGGTCCTGAACTATCATTTGCCATAATAGAGTGATCCACGAACGGTTTCCATATATTCCAAAATCTATTCTTTTTTAAATTATCTCTTTTAACTTTAATCTCCCATGTCAATTTATCGTTCAATGCTAAACTCCACATTTCTTTATACCATTCTCCAATCTGTATATCTACATCGTTTTTCCAATTTCTAGCTATACATTGTCTACCCGTTGTCAGTGCGATTTCCAATAATTCTTTTTCCTCCTTGTTTAAACCCAAGCCTTCCACATTCGTTAAAAGAATAGTACCCGACACCAACTTAACACTTTTACCCAATATTTCACCAAACTCATTTTCTATTCTTCCCCAAAAATCCCTTATTTTTTTACAACTCCACCACATATGTTCGTATGTTCCATCAATTTCTTTACATCTCCAACATAACTTATCTCTTTTATTATCCATCTGGTAAAGTCTTAATGGTGTCAGGTACCATTGCCACAACATTTTAAAATTATGTTCTTTAATTCTTACAGACATTGTTCTCATAATCCTCTTTTTCCATTTATTTTTCCATTCAATCTCCCCGATCTTTATATTCAAATTTTGTTCCCACTTCCGTTTCAAGTCCTCCTGTGGATCTGCACCTCTATTCAGTATATTATAAAGCTTGCTTACAAGACCTTTAATACTGCTTTCCCCTTTTCTAATCTTCCTTACCAATTCCTCAAATTCCATGTGTATTCTATCTATCCCTATTTCTCTTTTATATTTTTTATTCCAATTGTCCACCTTTAACTTCTGAAACCAATTCAAATTTAATATCTCAAACATTTTTTTCCGCTCGGCATCAACATCACATGCTTTTAACCAATCCTTCAATAACAGCGTCCCATTTTTATCCAATATTTCCATTTTTTCTTTGTCTAATTTTATTGGGAAACACATCATATCAGTCAATTCCAAAATTGGAGAGAGATTCGGAACCATATCTTTTTTTTACCTTCTTCCACACCTCCATGAGACCTTTCATCATAAAATTATTTGACCTTTTCACCTTATCCTTCATTCCCAAAAAAATCAAGTTTCCAATATTTCTATACTCTTTCATTTCCAATTGTTCCCAAATTACCTTTTCTCTTGCCAAGATCTTCACAACATTCTTAACTTGAAATGCTCGATAATATAATAACAAATTTGGCATACCCAAACCCCCTTTTTTCTGAGACCAATACCATAATTTCTTTGGAAGCCTAGATTTTTTACCTCCATTACAAAAACCATTAAACATTTTTTGAAACTCATTAATTTCTTTCTCTTTTAAGTGGATCGCTAGTGTATCGAATAAAAAGTTAATCTTTGGTAACAATATCATTTTACACATGGCAATCCTTCCGAACCATGACAGTTTTAACTTCTGAAGTTCTTGTATTTTATTCTTAAATTCAATTCTCAAGCTGTCATAATTCAATCGTTTGAGTTCTTCTAATTTATTTGAAATGATTATCCCCAAATACTTCAGCTTATCTTTGATTTGTATATTAAGTGTCGACACCGTGCTACCCATCTCGCTCGGTTTCAAATTGCACAACATCAATTCAGATTTGTCCCAATTTATCTTTAATCCAGTTATAGCTTGAAATACTTGTAGATGATCTTTAATCCTATCCATCACCTGCTCCGGGTGCTTCACCATAAGCAATGTATCATCTGCATACATACTCACTTTATTACCCATAATCCCTTCTATATTTGAATCCTCCCTTATACTTTTAGCTAAAATCTCCATTGCCATTATAAACAAGATTTTGAAGTATTTGAAAAGTGTTATGATATCTCCTCTCTGTCTCCTTTTTTTCAAGGCTAAACATGCCCAATTCCTTCAGTTTTTCCTCATAGGGCTTGGTTTCCAGTCCCCTGATTGTCTTTTTTGCCCTTTGCTAAACTTGTTCCAGTTTGTCTGACTCCTTAAAGTGAGATGTTCAAAAATGGACACAGTACAATAGATATAACAATTTCTGTATTCAGGAGTTCATTTCATAAGTGCTTCCGTGGCTTGAAATGTCCATACAAGAGAGTGGAGCAAGATGCAGCCTTTCTCTTACATAACCAATTGATTTGTAGTAAACACATCTGTAATGTTATCATCACCGAATATCAGTTCTTCAGTGCATAATCCAATTAATTAATGGTTCATTTAGAAGAGACATCTCTTATGTTGGTACTTCCCATGCTGATCAGGGCTTCTGGGAATTGAAGTTCAAGAACAGCTGGAGTGCCAAGGTTCACCATCACTGGCCTAGGTAAAACAATATTGATATAGGGTGCTTGCAAGCAGAGGGGTCCTAATAGTTAACAATCTGCCAAGTGAATATACAGTACTGGCCACTGGTGCAAACTTAAACTATTCCACTGTTTTTGTTATGTGCTATCATTTCTGATGCTTGGTGACTGCTATGTGAGATTTGCAAGGAATAGTTTGCCACCTTCAAATGGGAATTACCATACCCTAAGCTGGGACTTGAACTTGGATCTCCTGATTTTTAGTCCAACATTTTTTTTTCTGCTGTAGTACATCTGCTCTCCAAAAACCACTCCATGTTTAAGCATTAAATGACATTTGATTTCTCACATTATAGATATTTGAAGACATTTATCTTGACAAGAGGAAAACCATAAAAGCCATACTGGAGTATGCCGATAGATTTTTTTTCTGCATTTTTTTCTTGGAAATGATTCTGAAATGGGTGGCTTATGGCTTCTGGAAATATTTCACCAATGGCTGGTGTCTTCTTGATCTTTTTATTGTATGTGTAAGTATCATGTGTAACTTTTGTAGTCTGTTTACTCAGAGATCAATATGGCAAAAATCACTGAGCTACATCATAAGGACTACAGTAGGTGGTAAAGGTTTCCCTTTGTCAAAAGCCAGTTGTATCCAACTCTAGGGTTCAGTGCTCATCTCTGTTTATAGCCAAAGAGCCAGTGCTGTCTGCATCTGCAGACGTTACCATGGACTTGTGCAGGCATGACTAAACATGGAACGCATGGAACGCTCTTTACCTTCCCACCGAAGTGGTCCCTATTTATCTACTTGCAATTTCTTGCTTTCAAACTGCTAGGTTGGCAGGAGCTGGGACAAAGACGGGAGCTCATTCTGTCATGCAGTACTCGGGTTTTGAACTGCTGACCTGCCGACTTTCAAGTCATCAAGTTCAGCATCTTAACTACTAAGCCACCACAGCCCCTTACAATAGGTGGAGAGGAGAGTAAAAGGAGGAATTCCTCTCTACGGCTGATGAGTTTGTCAGCAGAGATGCAAAGACTTCTTTGGGGAACAGGAGGGAAATGGTATGCAAAAGGCTCTGTGTTTGACAATCATGATTCCACAAGTATTTTTTTTTTACAAGTAAACAGCCAGGATTTTTCTTTAACATTCATAGGTTTCCTTTCCTGTGTCGGCAGTTATGCCACTGAAAAAAACTCTATGTGACAGCAGTGTCTCCATAAAATCTTTCAGAACTCTGAGGGCTTTGAGGCCTCTTCGAGCATTGTCCAGATTTAAAGGGATAAAGGTACTAAAAGCACTGTTCTTTAAAAGTAAAGGTAAAGGTTTCCCTTGCTCGAAAGCCAGTTGTATCCGACTCTAGGGTACAGTGCTCATCTCTGTTTCAAAGCCGAAGAGCCAGCACTGTCTGCTTCTGCAGACGTTTCCGTGGTCATGTGGCAGGCATGACTAGACACCAGGGCACACAGAACACTGTTACCTTCCCACTGAAGTGGTCCCTATTCATCTACTTGCAATTTCTTGCTTTTGAACTGCTAGGTTGGCAGGAGCTGGGATAAAGACAGGAGCTCATTCCGTCCTGCAGTACTCAGGAATCGAACTGCTGACCTGACGCCTCCCAGTCAGCATCTTAGCCACTTGAGCCACTGCCAGTTATAACATTACTATGATGCTTCCTATAAGTCAGGTCTTTCTTTCCGGTTCTTTCCTCGGGTCATTTCCGATGGCCCTCTAACCTGATAAAGCACCTGTTATATCACAATCTTCCTTCAGTTTCTGTTCTCCTTGCTTTTAGGTGTTTTCCCCGGGGTACACAGAAAAAGCCTCCTTGAAGATTGCAGGATTTTTGAACCACAATTGGGCATACCCAATGGTCACCTTGTGCCTGCTAATCTTCCTCACACTGGGTCAGGCGAAAGGAACTGCAGAATGAACTCACCAAAAAGTGGCTTCATTTTGGCATTCATGGTTCAATCTTTTTGAATAGTAGCTGTGTTAGTCTGTGCTTCAAGCGTATCAGAGAATTGATAAAAAACACACACAAACGCTGTAGCACTTTGAAGACGGTTATATTTCAATGTTAGCTTTCATGGATCAAGTCCACTTCATCAGACATCTTCCCACTATTTGCAATTGAAAAATAGGGGTATTGACAGCTAGTCTGAATAACAAGCAGAGCTCACCTGCCATTACCAATTGTATGAAGCGACAATGTTTTGTATGCTTATCTGTTATGCTAAGCAATCGCTCTGTATCTCATGTGTATTAATTGATGCCATGAAGCCTCACTCCTATGTCTGATGAAGTGGACTTGATCTACGGAAGATAACATTAAACTGTAACAGTTAGTCTTCAGTGTGCTACAGTGTTTTGTTTATTCTCGGATATTAATTTTGGCAGTTTCACCTCTGTCCTAGACATGGAAGAAGAAGAAGCTGCTCTCCCCATCTTGACTAGATGTGGTATATGTAAAATCAGCAGTGTGCAAGGGCTGATAGGTCAGTTTCATGTCTGACCTAGACATGGAAGAAGAAGTGTGCAAGGCCCTGTATAAGCACACATGGGCAAATACTTCGCCAGGGAGTGTGTAAGCCAGAGTGCAGTAGACCCTCGAATAACGACGCTGCTTTGTTCCCCAAGTAGCGTCGCTATAGAGGAAACGTTGTTGTGCAGTTTTCAATGGCAGCTGTGCCATCTAGTGGCAAAAAGCTGCCATTATCCGCACAACGACATTAAAAAAAGTCATTAATCCACACAACAAAGGTTTTTCATTGTTGTGTGGATAGTCATGTGCCGAATGACGAACGCGTCGTTAATCGAGTGTCCACTGTACTATTTGTTTTGTGGGCATAGCTGCCTATGGCCAGTAATTTGGCTATGATATGCCTTGCTCATGCACTCCCATTACTCTCAGCAAACACTTGACATGCTAACCTTGCCTTTCATTCCCCTGTTTAGGTGGTAGTGAATGCCCTCGCAGGTGCCGTTCCATCCATTGGGAACGTGTTGCTCGTCTGCATTGTTCTTTGGCTCCCATTTAATATCCTAGGAGTACAGCTTTTTGGAGGAAAATTTAAGAACTGTAACATCACCATTCCAGAGAAGAAGAATTGTCTCAATAAAGACGTCAATTTTGATAACGTTGGCAAGGGATATCTGGCTCTTCTCCAGGTGGTATGTTCAGTCACACAGAGATTTTCTGGAAAGGAAACAGCTATAGCAGGACACCTATTTACAGCGTAGGAGTTATATTTTGCCTTTGTAGATAGAGGAGAAATTCATTTTTGAATGGAAGCTTGCTTGAGGTATACTTTAAACCAAAGCAGCTTTAAATGTTATGGGTTAGGTGCAGGTGAAATTATATTTAGAACAGGATAGCTGAAATGGATGACTCCATTTGGAGTCGGCATCATATGTTGCTGGCAGTTTGAAGAAATGGTCTTATGTAACATCTTCCCAAATTCAGTACTCTTAAATCTTGATTTTATTAAGCTTCCTCAATCTAACAGCCTCCCTTACTGGGAATATTGAAAAACAACAACACAGAGTTAGATTTTTTAAAAAAGTGTACCTTTACAATTATACATGAAACAATTAGCTTGTAAGAAAGTTGCTGAACAAGTAAAGTCTTAATTTAGTGGCTTTCAATTATTATCACATTATTTGAACATTGTAATGTATGCATCTATGTTAAAATCATCATTGTCATTCTTCATAACCTAGAGTCCCATATTCTGTTTTATAAATTCAATAGGGATACTTTACAGCCATTTCTTCTTCTTAAATCTTTCTGTATCAGAGAAGGAAATAACCATCAAGACTGGTGGTGTGGAGGGACCAGATGATAGTTCAGTGAGAGGAGCTCATGCCCTTTACTCCCATGGTAGTGCTAAATGGCAAATGAAATGTATTGGGCACAAAGTAGCATGGTTGGGAAGTGAGACAGATTATTCCCCCTTACTTTCATTCAGGTCTTTGTTTGTACCTTTGTCAGAAAGAATTTAATATAATCATTTACAGAACCATTTCCCAAATTTAGCTGTTTGTTTATATTTTTGTCCAGGCAACATTTAAAGGTTGGATGGAGATCATGTATGCTGCAGTTGATGCACCTAAAGAAGTAAGCCATCAATTTCCCCCCCTGTTTTTCAAATATTTTGCTGCAGATATTGTGTGTGTATATGTGAGTGAGTGAGTGTCTGAGAGAGTAAGAGAGAGACTACTGATTTACATAATATATATTAGATATTTAAAAAGCTTTGCCTAATATTAATATACCTCCAGACATTTATGAAAAGTGGTCAGGCAGTGCAGCTGCAAAGGAAATTCTCTTCTGGTAATTAATTGATGATAAGCATTTTATCCCCGTTGATCATCAGATCAATATCAAGCGGGGGGGGGGGGATTCAAACATAGACCCATGAGGATGAAACCACCTGCCCATGGACATGATCTATGAGGAAGGACTGGAGCCAGCCCCAAACAGTCCTGTCAATTCCCAACCCCACTAATCTGCCCACGAGGATACCATGACTGACACCTAGAGCTTAGAGCAGTGATGGCGAACCATGGCACTCCAGATGTTCTTGGACTTCAATTCCCAGAAGCCCCCATGAATCCACATGAATGGGTTTACTGTGATTCATCTGGTCCGCGTCACCTTCGTCACTCCTGGAAGCGGAAGTAAAACACGCCTGTACGGAGGAAGGGTTAACCCGGAAGAGTCTTAACCGTACGGATGCGTTTTACTTCCGCTTCCAGGAGCGACGAGGGCGGTGTGGGCCAGATGAATCGCAGTAAACCCATTTGTATGGATTCAGGGGGGCTTCTGGGAATTGAAGTCCAAGAACATCTGGAGTGCCAAGGTTCGCCATCATGTGTTTAGAGCAAGATCTTGAATGTAACAGCACCCAAGTTCCTCCTGGGTGAACTCCTGTCTTCTTAATTTTGCTTTAGATGTTGAAGACTATCCTGCTCTATGTTTTACTCTTCTTCTTCTTTAAGTAGCTGGTCCCTAAAAGTAGCTGTATGATTTTGTTCCTTTCTTGTATATGACGTTCCAAACATTGTAGGTATCTCATGGCAAGCTAGATGAGGCCTACTAGGTGGAAGGTGCAATTTGATAAGTCCAATCAATAAATAAAATATTCAAAATATGAGAGAGGTGTGTAACACATCAAGTGGGTTCTAGCAAGACAAGCTAGGGAAGTTTTCAGAGTCCACTGAGGCAAAGTGAAACAAATTAAGTTGAGGTAAGTTGGTTAGCACAAAGTCTGGTTGCACTGAGACAAATCCCCAGTAAAGCAGATAGTAGCTATCAAGGCAGTCTTTGAGTCCATCCTAACCTTATAGAGGGGAGAACGGTTTCTTTGGAGTATCCAGGCTGGATTCCTTAACACAGGGGTGGCCAATCTTAGTGCTATGGTGTTCTTGAACTTCAATTCTCAGAAACCCTGATCAGCTGGTGTGCTGATTTGGGCTTCTGGTAATTGAAGTCCAAGAATACCTGGAGCGTCAAGGTTGGCCACCACTGCCTTAACATAAGTGGCTGGCAGCTTAATCTCAGACAAGCCACTAGAGCAGTGGTGGTGAACCTATGCATACCCATCAAGTCGCAGTTTTGGACATCTGGGAGCCGGGTACGCATGCGCAATAAGTTTCCAGGTGCCGGGTAGGAAATGGGTTACTATGCATGCGTGGCCGTCAGAGGCAGTGGCGCGCATGCACAGTAGCTACTTTCCCCGCTGTTGAAAATACGGGATGGTGGCGGGAAAGGGGCCGAATGAGCGTGGAAATACGGGAAATCCCGGCCAATCTTGGATACTTTACAGGTATGCCTATGGCATGCGTGACAGAGGGGGCACTGAGAACTCTCTCTGTGGGCACATGTGCCATCACCCAGCACAGAGTTCACCCTGTCCCTCTGCCCAGAAGCCCAGTGCACTTCCTTCTTTTCCCCAGCACAGTGTTTGCCTCTGCCCAGTAGCCCAATGGGAGTGCTTCCTCCCTCTCCCCCAGTACAGAATTTGCCCTTCCCCTCTGTGGCACAGACTGCGGCCTGTTGAGTTTGGGCACTCAGTCTCTAAACAGTCCGCCATCACTGCACTAGAGTGATAGGGGGTCATCATCCTGCTTGAGCTCCAGGGTAGCAGAGTTTCTTCTCATCCTCTGATGTTCTTCCTGACTCCACAGTTCCATTCTTGTCCAGGCTAGATGAGAGATTTAGTGTACAAAACACATTTATATACTATCTGATGAGTGTCATATCACCAGCTTAATAAGTGTCACATCACCTAGCTTAATGAGAGCTGTGAATGCAGTGGGTGGAGATGGGGTGGAAGAATTACACACAGCATCCTGAAATTAAAAGTGGGTTGTTCATAGAGTGACGTACCTTATCAAGGTGAGATTTCTGCTCACTGGGCAGAGGGCAACAGCTAGTCAGAGAAGGAGTTTGTTCCACCTAACAACTTCTCTTCCCTGCCTTGAAGTGGGATTGTCTTCCACTCCTCTCTGCCAGCTTCACCTTAGGGCAGGAGTTCCCAACCTAAGGCCCGCAGGCCAGATCTGGCCCATGGTGCCATTTCATGTGGTGCCCACTCCTCCAAGGAAAAACAAAATGGCCATCCCCTTTGAAGCTATTGGGACAAAATGGCCACCCCATCGTGCAGGCAGGGCAAAATGGCTGGCCGGCCCTTGAAGCTGACTGAGAGAACATAACCCGGCCCACGGCTTGAAAAGGTTGGGGACCCCTGACTTAGGGGTACCTAGGCTACAAAGACCCTTTGGCTTCCCATGCCATAGGTTGAGCTCTCTGTCCTGGGAAGGAGCAGTGCACCATCTGCGAAGCACCTGTCCCTATAGACCACAACCAGCTCGACAAGTGGAGGATGCTCCAGCATGTGAAGATGTTTGTGTGCTTCGTTTTGCTGCACTGTATCATGTTGCAATGGGAATGTGGTGACTTAGTGGTTAAGACACTAAACTTGATGACTGGAAGGTTGGCAGGTCAGCAGTTCAAGACCCGAGTGCTGCACGACGGAGTGAGCTCCTGTCATCTGTCCCAACTCCTGCCAATCTAGCAGTTCGAAAGTAAGAAATTGCAAGCAGATAAATAGGGACCACTTCGGTGGGAAGAAAAATAGTGTTCGGTGCACTCCCGAGTCTAGTCATGCCTGCCACATGTCCACAATAATGTTTCCAGATGCAGAGAGTGCTGGGTCTTTGGCTATAAACAGAGATGAGCACTGAACCCTAGAGTCAGATACAACTGGCTTTTGAGCAAGACCCACTCCCCCCCCCCCCGTAAAATACACTGGAAAATGGGGTGCATCTTATACTGTATATAGTGGCATATAGTGGGTAATTTTGGTAATAACTGGGTGCACCTTATACTCCAATGCATCTTATATACTGGCAAATATGGTATACCTTCTATTTCAGTGATGGCAGTCTTCTTTCATTACAAGGAGGCAAGCCGCTTAGGCTGATCCAAAACCTCCATTTAGCATAATGATAGCAATTAATTCTATCAGTTGAAGAATGGGCATGATTAGCTCCTCTGTTCTTATTTATCAACATATCTCTCTGTTTTATTTTATTTTAGAGAGGGGAACAGCCATGTTTCGAAAACAGTGTCTACATGTACCTTTATTTTGTGGTTTTTATCGTATTTGGGTCATACTTCATGCTGAATCTCTTTATCGGAGTGGTTATCGACAACTTTAACCAACAGCGGAAAAAGATACGTACCAGCATGAATATATGGATTTTTGTATGATTGACCCCAGAAATATATCTACACCTGCTGCTAAATTATTTTGTCAAATGAAATTAAAATACATAGAAATAAATAGCAAAATAGTATAAAATTTAAATCTTAGTATTAAATATAAGCAGTGATGTTTAAAGCTGACTTTAAAGTTCCTCCTGCACTGCGTCAAAGGCATAGATTGTTAGTTGTTGCGCAAATATTCATCTTTTTTAATCCAAATTTCGGGTATGTTAAACTTCCCTTCATTGATTGCTGAGGGAAGGGGCTGCATGGCTTGCTGTAAAAGAGAAAGCAAATTATTTCTTAAAGGTATCTTATTATTTTATTTTATTTATTTTTTTAAATTTATATCCCGCCTTACTCGACACAAGTGCAACTCAAGGCGGCCTACAACAGGGATATAATACAATACAGAATACAGTACATAGTACAATAAAAACAATATATAATACCATGCAATTACAAATAGGAAAAGAGAGTCAACAGAAAACTAGTTAGCGTCTGCAACAGTGCCCACAGCTCAATGTCTGCGGCGGAGCCCATGGCGGAGCCCATGGCGGAGCCAGGGAGAACACGGCCCCAACACAGCTGCGGCGGCTCCGGCGTCCTTTTCAAGCCCTCCTAGTGGGCGGGCCACAGGTGAGCTGAGTCTCCCATACCAGGCCGGTGGTGTGGGCCTGGGAGAGACGGGGTGAGTATACTCTGTGGCGGTGGCTCCGACGTCCTTTTCAAGCCCTCCTGGCCAGCAGGGCCAGGAGGGGCGATGCTGGTGGCCGCAGGTGAGCTGAGCTTCCCATCCCGGGCCGGTGGCGTCTGCCCGGGAGAGATGCGGCGAGGTCTTCATTTTGGCAGCTTCAAGTCTAGCCTAGAGACTGAAGAAGAAGCAAATTACTGAAGTTGTTTGAGTTGAAATGCCCTAGGCTTTTTTAATTCAGTGGCCTTGTTCAAAACCCAAATAATTTGGTAGTCTGTCAGATCAAAAGACAAGGTCACCAGTCAAAAGAAAGAATGTTTTTCTTGGTGGAACAATTTAGGTCAACAGGAGTTCTTGAAAATCTGGAGGTTCTTGTAGTTTGTCAGGACAGCAGTGTGTAGTAAGAAAACAACAACAACAAAATGTGGCTTTAGGAAGAGTATTTGTACAAATGAAGATGAAATTAATTCTACTTGAATGTTTACCAGGTCATGTCCAACATATGTCTCCTGGAATTATACAAGAACCATAACAAACATGTACATTGAAATCTGTACTTATTGAAATTTTAAAGTGCAGGTCTCAACTCCAAAAACCCTCACAATTACAATAATGGAAGCAAGAATACAGTCTAGTGTAGCGGTGAGAGCACTAACTTATCCCATGAAATTCTTGTGAGTTTTAAAAAGAAAAGGAGCAAAGCCAGTTATGCTACCTTTAGCTTGCTGGGGATATAAATGTAGCTAATAAAGAAATTGAGCCAATGTGGTATAGGCTAAAGTCAAGGGGCCTGTGTTCGGATCCTCACTTGTCCATGGAAATCACTGGGCAGAGGGCAACTTCATTAACACATCAACAGTCCTGAAAACTTGATTAGGGTTGCCACAAGTCAAAAATAACTTGATAGCACATAGAATTTTTAAAATAAAGGAAAAAAACCTTACATTGGAGAAAATCACTTGTCCAAAAGGCTCATGCAAAAAAAAAAAACTGCATGAAAAAATTCGTACATAGAACACAATACTCACAGAAACATGTATGGACTTTCATGCAGTTCTTTTTTTGGCCAAATCTGCAAAACGAACTGCAGATGGCTTGAAACAGAATGTGTGGCCGGAATGACGAGAAAGTGAGATTGGATCAGAGAGGCTGCCTAAATTTACCAACAACCTGCATTTTTTACATTGTTTGGCATGGGCCAACTTTTGGTGTCCCAATGTGGGAGCCATTGGAGAAAGGATTGTATTATTTTACAGTAACTCTACCTGTAAGATCCCAGATCCCAAGCGAGCGTGTTCACTTAGAACTTGGTCATCACTACACAGAAATGGGGATTTTTATCCTTTTGCTAAAAGGATTTTCATCCTTTTGCTGAAGCGATGCAGCACAATGTCAACTGCATAGGATAAAAAAAACCATTTTATTTTATATCCCACCCCCTGGATCATTTGCAGATGATCAAGGGAAATTATAAATTTCCAATATCAGCAGTCAGCTGCTACAGGGTAACATTAGTTGAGTTGGCAGAAGAGTAAAATTCAGTTGCGACATGGGGATCACATCAAATGTCATTTTGCTCCTCCGCTGACCTCAAGCCCTAAGTTCCACTGCCTCCTGATATTCACAGATTTGGAGAAAAGAAATGTGGGTGTCTAGCAACGAGCACAGAAAGCCACAGTGTCCTTGTTTTGATACGGATTTTGTCCTTGGCACCTTTTGCTGTTGATTTTGTGAAATTGTTTTTGTTTCAACTAAAGGTTACACCTTAGAAAGATGCTCTTCATATTCCTGAACACGCAGACTTCATTTCTGAGACGGCAGGAGTGATTGGAACAAGTTAAACTTGCATTTTCTGATTCTTCTTCTTTCGTGTTCCGATCAAACCCTGGACTACCAAAATGAAGCCACTTTCTTGGCTTTGTCATTGGCCAAACTCAAGTTCTCATTGGTACATGTTTCTGGCAGTAATCGACAGACCAGCAAATGAGCCGGATTCTGTGTCTCTCCACATTCACACAGCATGTTGTTGTCCATCAGTGGGCCCCACTTGAGCATGTTGGTCTTACATTTAGGGACTCCAACCCTCAGCCTATTCAGGGTCCTCCAAGTGACATAGGGGAGATTGAGATCTTCAGCTATATCCTTCTTTAATGTTGTTCCTTCCTCCATCTTTTAATTTGGTCTTGTTCTTGTGTATCTTCAAGAATGTTTGTTCTTGCCATAAAGCTGTTCTTGGATCTGAGCCTAAGGAGTTGAGGCTCATATCCGTTCAGAGGGTGTTGAAGGTCATTCTCTTGCTTAGTCCTCTCACGTCCACTGCTACTTCTCTCCTGATCTTAGGTGGAGCGATAACAAGAGGCCATTTTCTGTTTCTGGCCTTGTACAAATCAATTCTCGTGCTTTGGGCATAAGGTCCAGATATTCAGACAGAAGGATGCAGCTCAAATTTATTTGAAGTATTGTTCTTTTTTTATATACCTAGGTGGAAATCTTATTTTTTTGTCAGAGGACCAAAAAAAATATTACAATGCACTGAAAAAACTTGGAAGCAAAAAACCCCATAAGCCTGTTCCACGTCCCCTGGTAAGAGAGTTGCAAATTGAAATGGATTTTCTTACGTAGCATTGTTTGTTAACACTTGGCTAAGGATAACCTTTAAAAACTATATTAAAACAAATTATTTAATGAAGCACATTTTGTAAAATAAAATTAAATACCTATTCTGATATTTCTCAGTTACTACATTTGCTGCAGGGAAAAGGAGAAATTATTAGGAAGTGTGAAGGAGTGTTTTTAAAGTATTGTATCTGATCAGTCGGTTGTATTAAAGATATGTATGCATGCACGCTTTCCTTTGGAATCCCTCGTTAATGCAAATGTTTCCTTCTGTCATCACAGAATAAATACCAAGGATTACTTTTCGACATCGTTAGCAAGCCAGCATTTGATATTTTCATTATAAGTCTGATTTTGTTAAATGTGGTGATCATGATGGTAGACCATGAAGACCAAGGCCAAGAAGCCAAAAATCTTCTCGAAAATATAAATATTGTTTTTGTCAGCATCTTTACTGGAGAATGCGTCTTGAAAATGTTGGCTTTGAGGCTGTATTACTTCAAAGATAACTGGAATATATTTGATTTTGTGGTGGTGATTCTTTCTCTTCTCAGTAAGTACAAATGATCCAAATGCTTTGACACTTTCTCCTCCTTCCCTGGATACTGGAGATTTAGGAATTAGTGGTCTTGCCTAAGTCAGTGATGGCGAACTTTGGGACTCCAGGTGTTCTTGACCTTCAATTCCCAGAAGCTCTGATCAGCAGGAGTGCTGACTTGGGCTTCTGGTAATTGAAGTCCAAGAACACCTGGAGAGCCAAGGTTCATCACCATCATGGCTCTAAGTAAAGTACAGAATATAGATTGAGTCCCATACCTAGCAAAGACAATCCACCACGGGAGACAGTCTTTCTCTTTCTGTGCTGGGTCTAGTGTGTGCAAAAGAGTAAACATGCAGTGCTCAGTAATATATATGTGGTGATCTGTGTTGGATCAAGTCCCTTCTAATTTCTATTACAGGGGGTTCCCAACCTTTTCAAGCAGGGACGGCGGGGTCGGGTCGGGCGGGGGCAGGTCATGCTCTCTCAGTTAGCTTTGAGGGTCGATGGGGGTGGCCATTTTGTCCCAACAACTTGAAAGGGGTGGCCATTTTGTTTCTCAAATGCCCTTGGAAGGGTGTGGGGGGGGGCACATGAAATGGTGTCATGGGGTGGATCTGGCCTACAGGGATTAGGTTGGGAACCCCTGCTCTATTATTTCATTAAAATACAGTAGCATGTATGTATGTATGTATGTATGTATGTATGTATGTATGTATGTATGTATGTATGATACCTGTCAAGCCGCGGCTCTGGAAAAACGGAACCTGCGCACATCGCTTGTGCGCAGGTCGCTTTCCAGCATGCGCGGAAAGTGTTTTCCCCACGCTGCCAAATTACGGGTTTTTGGCAGCGGGGGGCGGGTTATGACGTCAATCGACGTCAAATTACAGGGTTTTCCCGACCAAATCGAGATGGTTGACAGGTATGGTATGGTATGTATGTCATACCTGTCAAGTTGTCTCTGTAGAAATTCGGGAACTTCTCCAGGTGCAGCGCTCATGCGCAGAAACTCTTTTGTGCATGCACAGAAACCCCTTCACGCATGCGCAGAAACCCCTTCATGCATGCGCAACACTGCCTCTGGGCATGCATGCATGAAGGGGTTTCTGCACATGTGCAGAAACCCCCTTCACGCATGCGCAACATTGCCTCTGAGGGGGCCATGCTTCAGTTTGTCCTTCCAAGGAACAGTCAGGGTAGCAAGCCACAATAACACTAACAACAAGCAGAATGTGTGGTGTGGGGTTCTTCTTGACAGGGAAGTTCATTAGTTATTTAAACATGAATTACTTTGGCAGTTTGAACAATACCATAACACTTTACATTTTTTAAAAATCCAGATTGAAACTGTTTTGAAATGTTAATGGGTTTTAAATTTTTTTAAACAGGTTCTGCAGTGAATCACTTTCGAAACAGTTTAAATTTCCCTCCCACCATCCTAAGAATAATTCGCGTGGCCCGGGTTAGCCGCCTGCTGAGACTCATCCGTGGGGCAAGAGGGCTCCGGACCTTGCTTTTTGCATTGCTGATGTCCCTTCCTGCTCTCGTCAACATTGGACTCCTCCTTTTTCTGATCATGTTTATTTACGGTATCTTCGGCATGACCAACTTTGCCTGTGCCAGTTGGAAAGGAGGGATTGACAACACTTTCAATTTCCAAACTTTTGGCGGCAGCATGCTTTGCCTCTTCCAAATCACAACATCAGCAGGCTGGCACGACCTTCTCAACCCAATGCTCAGCAAGGATATTAACATTCCTTGTGCCGGTTACACGGAACGAAAAGGTCCCTGTGTAAACCGAAGTGTGGCCATTGCCTACTTTGTTAGCTACATCATCATATCGTTTCTGATCGTTGTGAATATGTACATTGCGGTCATCATAGAGAACTTGAACGTCGCCACCGAAGAAAGTACAGAACCTTTGGGTGATGATGATTTCGAAATCTTCTATGAGGTTTGGGCCAAATTTGATCCCGAGGCAACTCAGTTTATTTCTTACTCAGCGCTTTCGGACTTTGCAGACGCTCTGGCTGAACCGTTGCGTGTCCCCAAGCCAAACCAGCAACAGCTGATGGCCATGGATCTTCCAATCGTCAACGGAAATAAAATCCACTGCTTGGATATTTTGTTTGCTTTTACCAAAAGGGTGCTGGGAGAAGCTGGAGAAATGGACATTCTGGAGTCCCAGATAGAGGGGAAATATCCAGAGAAAATTGCCTGTGAACCGATAATAACAACTCCTAAGCGACACATGGAGGCATGTGCCGTCATCATCCAGAGAGCTTTTAGGAGACATCTCTCTCAACACACAATGGAGGGAGGCTGTCAGAAAGCCAGTGTAACTAGTCCCCTGGAAAGCATACCCAAGGAAATAAGCACCTTGACTCTTCGGCTACATGAAAGTGAAGAAGAAAGTGATGCAGAAGGTTCCCAGAGCATGACCTCTTTATGTATTCCTCCATCATATAGCAATGTCACAGGTACAGCTGATCTCATTCCCCAGGACAAGGTCTTGGAGAACATGAATGGTGACACCAAATGATTTACCTTGCATTGTTTTTCTCACCACTGCCTGATTATCTCCGAGATACAGTATGTCATGCTGCCATCGTGTTTCTTCTGTTATAGCTGCCGTAATCAAAGTGTTCGCTCTGAAGCTTTTATTTTGCTAAGTAGAAAAATCTGATTAAGCCTTCTCAACTGAAGTAAACTAGAAGGTCATCAATAATAATAATTTAATTGTGTGTGTGTGTGGGGGGGGGGTGGATGGGGTGAGATCTGCATTTTTTCTTTTCTGCTTCATGAACTCGGAATCAGTGTGCAATCTTAAGTATGATATATTCCATTAAATCTGGGAGCAGAAACAAAAATGAGGGGAAAATCTCCTTCCTCCTCCTCCTCCTCCTCCTCCTCCTCTTCTTCTTCTTCCACCTCACCACCCCTCCTTTGGGCAGAACGCTGCTCCAGGTGATGCACGGAGGGCCAGTCAGAGTGAAAGAAAATGCCTCCCCGTGGCCTTGGGTTGCTTAGGCGAGGAAGGCGGCTATACAAATCTAATAAATAAATAAATCTCTATGCCCTCTGTAACATGGAATTCATACTTATACAGCATCTTTATACAACACAATAGCTTATGCGACACGAATGTAAAATGATAGAAGCATTATATAGCTCAATGTAAACATTCATGCAGTACCTATAAGTGGATTTCTTAGATCATTAATAGAGACCATGTGGTTCTCCAGGTATGTTGTAGGACTGCAAACTTCATCAGCCCTGTGAGTCATCATAGCCTACGGTAGGGGATAATGGGAATTGCAGTTCAGCAGCATCTGAATATCTCCCACCCCTGACTTTACATCCATATCATATGTATATACTCAAATTGCTTAAGGAAGCACTGTTATTTGCTTTGTGTATGTTATGCAAACAGTATTTCAAAATGATAGTGTCTGAATAAAAACGATTAGATTTTCAGTGTGTTTTGTCCTTGTTAGAGAATAAGGTTGGGTGGGAATTTATAGTCAGGTTCCTAATTGTATCTTCTTCTTCAGGTGTCATATCTGTTTTGGATATTGGCTATCACCATGGCAATAGACTTCCTGTTCTTAAGTCCCCGGAACAGTTCTTCTGAGAAAATTCCACACCAGTCTTTCAGGTTCTTCAACCATGAACTTCATCTGCGTCCAGGGCCTCTCTTCCCCAAGGATCTTCCCTTGCATAGCGAGTTGGAGTATTCTATATTTCATGTCGCTCCTCATGAAATGCCCTCATGAAATGTAAGGCTTTTACAAATGATAATTTCTGTATTTCTAATCACAATGTTTGTTGAAAAACCATATAAGGACAGGATCAGGGGTTTTTAGAGCTAATCCCAGAGAACTGGGAATACATTCAACCCTAGGCCCGTTGTGTTCTGCTTCTGGTGAAAAAATGCTGATGGGTCAGCAGTCACAGGTGTGCAAACAAGATAGGAGAAGTAGAAAGGGAAAATCTAGTAGTAGTAGTAGTAGTAGTAGTAGTAGTAGTAGTAGTAGTAGTAGTAGTAGTAGTAGTAGTCGTCAGCAGTCACTGGTGTGCAAACAAGATGGGAGAAGTAGAAAGGGAAAATCTAGTAGTAGTAGTAGTAGTAGTAGTAGTAGTAGTAGTAGTAGTAGTAGTAGTAGTAGTAGTAGTAGTAGTAGTAGTAGTAGTAGTAGTGTGCTGGGTAGATAAAGAAAAATAACTCCTTAAGACCATCAAGCAAAGAAAGCTCCAATACCTTGGCCATATCATGAGGAACAACATAAAATATAGAATACTCCTACTCACTCTGCAAGGAAAGATCCCTGGGAAGAAAGGTCCTGGGCGTAGACGGACTTCATGGTTGAAGAACCTGAGAGACTTGTGTCCTCGTAAGAACTGTTCTGAGGAATTAAGAACAGAAAGACTATCACCATGACGATAGCCAATATCTGGAAGTAGTAGTAGTAGTAGTAGTAGTAGTAGTAGTAGTAGTAGTAGTAGTAGTAGTAGTAGTAGTAGTAGTAGTAGTATTATCATCTTTCTCACTGGGTCAGGCAAAAGGAACTGTAGAATCAACTCACCAAAAGGTGCCATAATTTTGGCAGTTTCACATCTGGCCTAGACACAGTGGTGGTAGTAGTAGTAGTAGTAGTAGTAGTAGTAGTAGTAGTAGTAGTAGTAGTAGTAGTAGTAAAATAGATATTAGAACATCAGGCCAGAACGATATGGACAGGACAGGGCTGGTTGCTTAGAACTTCCCCACTAATTTTGCTTTCCTTCCAGTTTTATATAACTCTCTCATACACAAGGAAACAGGAAATTGTCCGGATTTTAGACACTTTTTGCCATCTTCAGTAAAAGAAATCTCTCTATCAGTGAAGAAGGAGGCAAGGCTGATGCACACTGCATCCCTCCCTGCCAGGGAAGCAATCCCGGTTCCTTCTCTTTGATAGCTGAGGCACCTTTCTCCACATCTGTAGACTGTAAGCAAACAGCCCAGACTGTAAATAATTTAGCTCTTCAAAGATTGGTTGAGAGAATGAGGAACTGTGAAATGGAGGAAGCATCTTGCCTTCAAAAGCCATTTAGCTTTCCTAAAGGCTACCCACTACTTTATATTAGGATGACATGTTAGTTACTTATGCCTATCATGAGCAAAGGAGCTCATGAAATTTGCAGCACACTGATAATAAAGTATATAAGAAAATCTACTCATATGCTGTATCTTACGAACAGGATTAATACTGTACAAAGTTTGCTATTCCATGCCTGTCAAATGCTGCAACTATAGGTGGAATTGTATTCTTCCTTTAAAATCTTGTTTAATGTAAGGATATAATATGTTTTGTTAATGGATGGAGGTTCTTTAAGCCACCATGGTTTTGCCTTGTTTTGCTTTATTATTATTTTTTGTGATGTGATTTCCCCCCCTTGAAAAATAAATAGACCTTTACAGGGGGAATAACAATAGCCATTACACTTATGTACCTCCCCATAGTGCTTACTGCACTCTCTGAGCAGCTCACAAGGTAATAAGCATTTACCACAAGACATACCTGTCAAGTATCCCGTATTGGCTGGGATTTCCTGTATTTCAGTGCTCATTCCTCCCCTTTTCCACCACCGTCCCGTATTTTGAATGGCGGGGAAAGGGGTTACTGCGCATGCACGCCCATCAGAGGCAGTTCTGTACATACACAAAGGGGTTTCGCGCATGTGCAAAGGGGTTCTGTGCATGCGCAAAGGAGTTGTTGCTTCGTGTGCACGCCTGGGCTGGAGCAGATCCCGTATTTTCCTGAGCCGTGCTTGACGGGTATGCCACAATGTGCTGGGTCCTCATTTTCCTGGCCTCAGAAGGATGGAAGGCTGAGCCAACCTTGAGCCCAGTTGGGATTGAATTTACAATGTTCGCAGTTTTGGCTACAATACAAAAGTTTAACCATTGCACCACCAGGGCTCCACGCATCTTGCTTCCCACTATCTGTTTTTAAAAATCATTTTCTAATCGAGAGAATGACCTTCAACATCCTCTGAACGGATATGAGCCTCAAGTCCACAGGTTCAGATTCAGGAAGAGCTTTATGACAAGAACAAACATTCTTGAGGGTACACAAGAGCAAAAATAAATTAAAAGATTGGGAAGGAGCTCACTGGACAAGGAATAACATTAAAGTAGGATATAGCTGAAGATCTCAATCTCCCCTACGTCACTTGGAGGACCCTGAATAGGCTGAGAGCTGGAGTCCTTAAATGCAAGACCAACATGCTCAAGTGGGGGCTGCTGGTGGACAACAACATATAATTTGATTTATTTGATTTGTATGCTGCCCACTCACCATACGCCGACTCAGGGTGGCTCACAAAAATCACAACATATCAAACATTACAGTACAATAAAACATAAGAATACAATAAAATATAACAATACAAAAAATGTAACAGTGCAATAAAACATAAAAGACCAACACATACATTGACAACTGTGGCAAAGGGACCTTCATCTCCTGAATCAGCCACCAGCCCTCCCCAGGTGTTCTTCCTTCCTCAGGCTGGGTGGGTGAGGGGGCCAGGGTCCAACAGCAAGCAGTTTTTAAACAGACACTGGTGTCTGTTTAGATGTGGAGAGATACAGAATCCAGCTCATTTACTGGTCTGCCAATTACTGCCAGAAACATGCACCAAGGAAGACTAAAGTTTGGCCAAATTGGCTTCATTTTGGCAGTCCGTGGTTTGATCAGAACATGAAAGAAGAAGAAAAAATTGCTAAATGTAAGAATTGGTGGCATCATATCGTAGAGCAGACTACCACTTTTAGCGATACAAAGCCACTTGGGAGGCAGAGTTCACCCACAACATCCTTCTCCAAGGTGGGTCTTTCTATCTATGCTAGACTGCTTCTCCCATCAACCCATATCAGCTGGCGGGTAATGAAAAAAGTGTAACGACAATGGGCATTGGCCAACAATGTGAATTTCCCAGGAACATAGCCCTCATGTGACAAATCATTGTAAGCATAAGAGGATTATACTCCTTCCTTTTAGGAGTTAAATCCTGTTATTCTCCTAGTTTGGCTATTCTCATGAGGTCATCCTAATACCTCTGGAATTGGGCATCTTTCCCAGACATGCTGATAAAAATGCTCGCTAGCTTCTCTTGAGAATAGATCATTCCCAGTTGGGAGAGTGGTAACCATGTCTGCTCTGGTTTCTCTTCTCCCAACTTCAAGTAACTTCTAGAATGGAGAGAGGCCTAGTGTCGTGATGGTGAACCTTGGTACTCCAGATGTTCTTGGACTTCAATTCCCAGAAGCCCAAGCCCCCTGTGAATCCACACGAATGGGTTTACTGCAATTCGTTCGGCCCGTGTTGCCCTCGTCACTCCCGGAAGCGGAAGTAAAATGCGCCAACAACAATTAAAACTATCCGATCAGCAGAATTTTATATATAAAAACCATTAAACATTTGACAATATTGAAACCAAGATCTCAAACACACAAAACATGCAAACGCTCATGCTTCATAAACCTCTGCATTTGCTTAGGTGATTAGAAAAGGTGAGGAGAAGGAGATATGGAAAGCTAAATAGCTGGCTAGGACTTTCAGACCATGAAGAGCTGCAATTCTTGTCTCAGACTGGAAAGTAGGGCTTCATGACCTCTGGCACTTCTTCTCCTTCCATGTCTAGTCCAGATGTGAAACTGCCAAAAATGAAGGCACCTTTTGGTGAGTTCATTCTGTAGTTCCTTTCACCTGACCTGCTGAGAGAAAGATTCGCTGGCAACACAAGGTTGCTGTTCCCCGGGTTCCCTGATTGTGGTTCAAAAATACCACAATCTTCGTCTGTGTGCCCCACCTCTGGCACCACTGGAAAGATGTCTCTGCAAAGACAAAGACTGTAGTTGACTGGCTTAGGAAGATCAGAGCAAAAGAGGATGAACTGTTGCCTATCTGCAACATTTGCCACCCCAATGCTTTGTCTCATCTTGTTTAATATTAGGGCTCTTATGCACAAATCCACTCTGGCTAAATTTGAGCAAATGTGCACCAGCTTCCAAGCTTATGGTTAAAAAAAAATCTGGAAAAGCTCTGATGCTGAGAGAACCCTAGTGTTTCCTTCCGGCTGGATTTGCTGTAAATAGTTTTACAATAAGATCTAGTAAGTGATGTTCTTTGCAAGCAGTAAGCATATACACCGCCCTGAATGGCTTCCCATCTTTAAGAATTAATTCTTCTATCAAGTGTCCATTATCATCCATTCAGTATGTACTTTGTCCATTTCGTTTAAGTTGGTTTCTGTGCCATATTCATCCTCAGAGGGATAGTTCTGCCTTTTAGAGCCTTTTCATGGTGCAAACTCATGTTCCTTGCAGAAGGTGATTTTTCTTTTTGGCAGGTGCTGGCAGGGTGGAGGTTCTGAGTTGCTGCTTGCCAATTGCCTAAAGCAGGGGTTCCCAACCTATGACCTGTGGGCCGGACCCAGCCTGCAGCGCCAATTATTCAGGCCCAGAGTGAGGACCCCGCTGCCTCCACTGGAAATGCCAAAAATACACTGGAAGCACCAAAATTGTGCCAAACATGCCAAAATCTCACTGAAATCTCACAGGGAGTGTCGAAATCTTGTGGGAAGTGCAGAAATCTCATAGGAAGTGCCAAAATCTCACCAAAACCTATTGGGAAGTGCTGAAATCTCACCAAAATATCATGGGAAGTGCTGAAATCTCATTGAAATTTCATGGGAACTGCCAAAAATGTGGCAAAAACACACTGCCCTTGCTCCTGCTGCCAATGGCAGTGGTGGAAGCAGTGGGAGGAACCACACCTCTGGCCTGTTCAGCTGTCCAAGGGAGTGTGGTCTGGCCCACGACATGAAAAGGTTGGCCATCCCACCTAAAATTTAGCATTCATCACTCATTGTAGCAGCTCCCTGTCCTTGAATAAACACATGCAAATGTACTGATCCAAAAGTCCAATGTTGTGATAGTGAAGTGTCATTTCCAAAGCAAGATATTCCGCATATTTTGGTGCCATTTTCTTATATTCTGAGGATAAGAATTCATAACACACATAGGGTTACCTGCTTTTATCATTACAATCAGTTCCTTTGGTCTGCAGGCATTTCTGTGGTCATGTGGCAGGCATGACTAGACACCGGAGTGCACAGAACACTGTTACCTTTTCCACCAAAGCGGCACCTATTTATCTACTGTACTTGCAATTTCTTGCTTTCAAACTGCTAGGTAGGCAGGAGCTGGGACAGATGACAGGCGCTCGCTCCATCCTTGACATCCTCTGAATGGACATGAACCTCAAGCCTGCTAGATAAGATCCAGGAAGAGCTTTATGGCAAGAACAAACATTCCTGAGGGTACAAAAGAGCAAAACCAAATTAAAAGATGGAGGAAGAAGCTCACTGGGCAAGCAACGTCATTAAAGGAGTATATCGCTGAGGAACCCAACCTTCCCTGAATAGGCTGAGGGTCAGAGTCCCTAAATGGAAGACCAACATGCTCAAGTGGGTCATGCAGCATGAATGCGGTATGAATGCGGACAGATACAGAATCCAGCTCATTTACTGGTCTGCCAAAAACATGCACCGATGAGGACTTAAGCTTGGCCAATAACCAAACCAGGAAAATGGCTTCATTTTGGCAGTCTAGGGTCTGATCGGGACATGAAAGAACAAGAAAAAAAAAATCATCACAATAAAACCTACAGTTAGGCTGAGAAGGAGCGATTCCTCTCTCCCATCTCCCAGTTGTCATGTTTTAGTGACTGACAGCTCCTCCGGTGGCTTAATGGTTAAGATGCTGAGCTTGGAAACTGGAAGGTTGGGTTTCGATACCTGAGGACTGCACTTGGGGACATAAAAGAAACCTCCCTCAGGCGTCCCATGAGCAGAGTTTCTCCAGCAAAAATCCTTTCAACCCAGAGTAATCTCTGACATGAAATTGTTATTATAATTTCTTGCTTTCAAACTGCTAGGTTGGCAGGAGCTGGAACACAGATGGGTGCTCGCTCCGTTGTGCAGCACCAAGGTCTGGAACTGCCCTTTCGTTTCCCCTAACATTACTCCCTTTCCCAGTGAGCCATTTTATTAATGTGTTTCCAGGGAGAGTTTAGGCTTTGTTTGATCTAGAACCCTTGGATTTGTCTTGCTAGTCCCTGTGGCAGTGTGCTAATGACACACCACCAAAGAGCACCATCTTTTACTCTGGAACTGTCATCACCCAAAGCTATGAATGCCCATCATCATGATACAGCTATAGCATTTCCCTTACATTTCTTATTTCCACCCTCTCCCTTATGCAGAAATGTCTGTCCACTGAGATTACAGTTTTTTGCCAAATAAAACTTGTTAGCCTTTAATATGTTACACAAGTCCACTTGTTGTTTTTGCTCAGTTGCCCCTGCTCAAAAGCTAGTCATATCTGACTCTAGGGTTCAGTGCTCATCTCTGTTTGTAGCCAAAGAGCCAGCACTGTGGACATGTGGCAGGCATGACTAGAGTGCACAGAACACTGTTTACCATCCCACCAAAGTGGTACCTATTTATCTACTTGCAATTTCTTGCTTTCAAACTGCTAGGTTGGCAGGAGCTAGGACAGAGATGGGAGCTCACTCTGTCATGCAGTACCCGGGTCTTGAACTGCTGATTTGCTGACCTTCCAGTCACTAAATTCAGCATCTAACCCAATGGTGCCCAAACCTTTTGCGCCGTGGGCCGGTCACATGGTTCAGGAGGCTGGTCACTATAGGCACATTTTACTTCCGCTTCCGGGAGTGATGAGGGCTTTGTGGGCTGAATGAATTGACGTCAGGGCCGGATCTGGCTGTAGTTTGGGCACCCCTGATCTAACCACTAAGCCACCACAGTCAACTGACTAACGTAGCTATCATTCTACAACATACATTCAGTATGATTTATTGGATTGATGAGCCTGAGACCGGATAATTGCTGCTAGAATTCATCATACCTTCAACTAGGTGGGCATATTATAGTTTATATGGCAACTTCCTACATAAGAACAGCCTTGCTGGATTACAGGCCACAGGTGCCCATCCAGTCCAGCATTCTGTCTTACACAGTGGCTCACCATTTGCATCAGGGTATTATTCCCAAGCAGATGCCTTCACCTGCTTAGGATTCCTGCCTGGAAATGGCATTGAGAGATATCCTGCCTATCTCTCCAACCCGGAGGTTGTCCTTAGGTATCCATAATTATATCCATGGATACCCTTGTCCTCCATGAACTTGTCTAATCCTTTCTTGAAGCTGTCAAGACTGACAGCTGTCACCACTTCTTCTGACAAGGAGTTCCATAGACCAGTGATCCTCTGGGTGAAAAAGTACTACGTGGAGGCACTCGTTAGTTAAGTTATTGGTTGGAGCCATTCTTCCATCATCCCCCAAAAGTCAGTTTAAAATGCTAGAGAGATAGATCTCGGAAAGGAGCTGGTTTGCAGAGACATTTGATGGATCTGTACAGACCGACTCTTTGATGTGTATTTTAATTTAAAATAATATAAGCAAAGAAAACTATGCCAAGCAGCAGAGTAAATCTCTCTTGTTGCAGTATGTGGAGAAGTTAACTCAACATCACAGATGAGACTTTCCCAAAACTTTGCTAAAGCAGAACCTGCCCCACAGTAACTGCGGTGGCAGTTTGGTGTCATGGCCAGACTGTCGGACCTGGACTACCCATTTCTGTTGAAAAGATAAGATGGACCCAACCCATGTTGTCTTATCTTTCCTTCTTACTCTATGGGCTGCAGGTGGAGTCTGAACTGCCGTAAATGCACCCACAGCTGTCATAAATGCATTTATGGCAGCCACGGGTGCATTTACAGCAGCATTCTGCAGATGTATGGTCACATTTTACTTCTACTTCTAGGAGTGGCAAGGTCAGCGTGGGCTGGATGAATTGGCATCGGGGGCCAGTTCCGACCCACAGGCCATAGTTTGGGTACCCCTACGCTAAGCTATGAATGACCATCACCATGCTACAACTATATCATTTCCCTTACACATCAGTCAGAAGAGAGAATCCATTTTTTCCAGTGGTACCAAGAGTAAATTCACTGAACTAATGACTCATAAATATTTTTGAATCACTGGGTCTATTTGAACTGGGGCTAACAATTTGGATTTGGACCAGAAAACCACTGGATTCTGATGTCTACTGAATTTTGAAATAAGTTTGAATTTTGCAAACATTGCAAAGCCGAACACTTTATAAAACTGTGCTTTATAATGTAAATCACTTGCCTTTATGGAGTACTAGCAAGGGTTGCCCGGCGTTGCCGGGCTTTTCCCCCCGTGTTTTTTAATTTGAAATGAGCCAATTTTATTTTTGCAATAGTTTTACATTGTGTTGGAAGGTTAAATTGTGTTGTGTTTTTTTTAAAATTGCTTAGTCTGTAATTTTAATTTTTTAAATGTTTATTTATGTTAAATTTGTTTGGCTTGGCTGTTATTAACTGTGATCTGCTTTTTTGGATTTTTTGAGGATTAATAAAAGAAGAAAGTATGATATAATAACTCAGCACAGGATTTTTTAAAGTTTCTATTGTATTTTATTGACATATATTTGTGATTTGTGTGAAAGTGTGTTTAGTGTAATTTTTTTTACTTGTTTTTGTTGGTGTGACCTTTTGTGTATAATTGTGAATTTGTGTTTTGTTTGGGTCTGTTGTGTGTTTTTGAATTGTTTGTACTATTGTGGTCAGCAGGTGGTGCTGGTAGGGGTTTTTGTATTTTGACTTTTGTTTCTCTCCTGGCCTCTGGGTGGAGCTTCTTCTGGTAAGTAGGGTCTTTCTGTATTCATTTCTTTTCCAGTCCTGGTGGAGGTAGCACCT
Organism: Bradypodion ventrale; assembly: GCA_035047345.1. Classification (NCBI taxonomy): domain Eukaryota; kingdom Metazoa; phylum Chordata; class Lepidosauria; order Squamata; family Chamaeleonidae; genus Bradypodion; species Bradypodion ventrale. Next base: position 131,666,043 of record JAWDJE010000006.1, on the reverse strand, counting down.
GTTTCGGTACGTTTGCTTGTTTTCCTTCTTTTGTGTGTGTGTGTGGGCGGGGGGGGGGGGAGATGGAATTTGTATTTTTGTCTGTTTGTTTTGTTTTTGATTGTGTCTTTGTTTACTTCGTATTGTTTTTGGTGTTTTTGTTTTTGTGATTTTTTGGATGTGTTTGACTGTTTTAAGTAATTTTTTAAAAAATTATTTATTTATTTGGTGGTGGGGAAGGGACGTGGTCATTGGGGGTTAGGAAGGGTGGGCTAGGTGGTGGGGAGAGGGGCATGGTCATTGGGGGTTAGGAAGGGTGGGTTAGGTAGTGGGGAGGGGGGCATGGTCGTTGGGGGTTAGGAAGGGGGAGCTAGGGGGGGCGTGGTCTTTGGGGTTAGGAAGGGTGGGCTCGGTGGTGGGGAGGGGGGCTTTAGTGTGTGTGCTTCAGGGTATTCATTCCCAAGCAGATGCCTTCACCTGCTTAGGATTCCCTGGAAATGGCATTGAGAGATATCCTGCCTATCTCTCCAACCCGGAGGTTGTCCTTAGGTATCCATAATTATAGCCATTGATACCCTTGTCCTCAACCTCCCCCTAAGTCACTTGGAGGACCCAGAATAGCCGGAGGGTCAGAGCGCCTAAAGGCAAGACCCACAGGCTCGAGTGGGGGCTGCTGGCAGGCAACAACACGAGATACGGAATCCTTACTGCCAGAAACAGGCACCCACGAAGACTGAGGTCCGCTCAACGCCAAAGTCAAGAAAGTGGCTTAATTTTTGCCAGTCCAAACTTTGATCTGGACACCCAAGAAAGGAAACCGTGCGCGCGCACGGACACGTGCTGGTGCCAATACCCGGATGGGACCCGTGCCAGACTCGATCCGTATTCGCCCTGGGGGGCATGGAGTCCTGCCGAGTCCCCGGTCTCGGTGCCTCCATGTTTGGCCGCTGGCCAGAGAGCCCTTGGCTCCGGCCCTCTCCCCCTCCATTTGGAGTGCCCAGAGGGAGTTGGTTGGGGGGGGAGGAGGGAAGCAGGTCCCTTCTGCGCCGCTGCCCCTTCCCCATCAGGCGGGAGGGGCCTGTACCTCCCTCCCTCCCCCACTCTTCTCTGCCCCCCTTCCTGCCCTCCCGCCCCGCCTTCCTTCTCTCGTCCGTCCGCGCGCGTCCAGCGGCTCAGAGCGGCTCACCGCTTCCCCGGGAGGCAGGCAGGCAGGCAGGCAGGCGGAGTGGCCGCCGCCCGGTGCCCACCTCGGGTGCCCGCCTGGCGCAGTCCCCGTTCCCTCGGCCTGAGCCCATCCCAAGCGCCCCGACTGAGCCACCGCCACCTCGAAAGCAGGACCATGCCGGGCCCCGCCGGGTACCTGCTGGCCGCTGCCTTCCTCTCCGGCTTCAACTGCGCCCAAGTAAGCCCCGGGGCGTGGGGACTCCGCAAGCCGAGGGGGGGGGATGTGAAAGGGGGGAGGGACGGGACGGGGGGGCGTCCAACCTCTTTGAGACCTGCCGGCAGCAACCCCAGACAGTGGGGGTCGCAGCCCCCACCCACTGATATTAAAGGGGAAACTCCAGGCGCCGTGGGTGAGGGAAAGAAAGCCGGCTGGTGTGTGTTTGGCTGTGACGCGGTGAGTTGTTTTTCTTTTTAATTTTTCGGGCGCCGTTTTCCTCAGCGTTCTGCGTGCTCATGGCGCGCAGGACGCTGGGGCTTGTAGTAATGGGTTGGTGCTTTCTGTTTGTGCTGCGTTTTTTAAAAATGGTTTTGTTTTGATTGGCTGCGGCGCGATTCCGAACGCTGCGCCGTGCGAGAGCCTCTCAGCCTGATTGGCTCTGGCGCGGCGCGGCGCAAGGAATGTTGGGAAGTGAAGTTCTTTCCCTTTCTTGCCGTTTGTGGGGCTGAGGCCCCCGTGCCGGATTTTTAAATCCTTCGTTGACCTGCGTAGGCAATTCGGCCGTGCGCACGAAGGGTGGGTGCGGGTCAGTAGGGCGACGCATAGCAACCTATAGCCAGTTCCAACGGTGAACACTTGGATTTATAGGTTAAGATGGGGCCAGTGCAAGGCCATTTGGCACCCTGTGCATTCATATCTTACTCATATCTGTGAGGTTAGAATATTGTTTGAAAGGAAGAGCCAAATAGGAGCTTTCCAACTCTTGGCTCACTCATGTTACACTTTTCCCCAAGAGATTGTGCAAAACTGCATTAGCCACTTTCAGCATCTAAACAAATACACTCCCTTCCGTCCTTTCTTCCATCCCTCCCTCTCCCCACCCACCTTATTCTTGCTCAATACATACCCCATGCAGAATGAACATTTTCATGTATTGAGGTGTGAGAGAAGAAATTGCTCAAAGGAGGAATTAAGAAAGGGATTTTTCACTTGGATTTCCTTCCTTAATTGCTGGGAGACACCCTGGGATAAAATCGGTCCCTTTGGACTTCCTGAAAGAAAGCCTAGAAACCTCAGGTAGGAAGCCAGCAGAAACATGTAAGTTTCATTTGTGGTTTATATCCAAAGGATTATATCTAGTAGCAATTATCTGTTGACCTCTTGGAAGATTTTTCAGGAATGTAACCTTAAATCCTGGGGTGAATTAAGAAAAGAATTAAGATTTGTTCACAGCTTTATTCTGTACTTTTCTAAATTCATCCATCCCAATTGTATTGTTCCTCAAGAAATGAAGAATATACGTTTTGCTTCATGGTGGATCGGGGGAGGATTTAGAGTCTCTAAATCTCTAATGGACTGGGACTTAATGAATATTTGGAGTCACAATTTCCCCAGGTTTTTGCCTGCAGTAAAATTACAAATTTATTTGATCTAAATAATCTGCAAAAGGTTTTTCATATCATTGGTGTAAACTTTGTTAATTAAGAGTATGAACATACAATTGAGTTCAATTTAATTGGATGACTGTCTAGGAGTATTTGCGTATTCTCTAAATTCTCAAAAACCTTTGTTAAGGAGATTGATCAAAACTGTGCGCATTGAATGCTGTACATAGATGGACCACAGATTTATAAGCCATTATTATGATCCCTGCCATCACATTTTCTTTGTTTTTTCCCTAATAATTCCTAATTGTAACTTATTCTTTTATTTTCCCATAACATAGTAGATCACAGTATAGATCTATCAGTCCATATGGTATACAAGATCTATAGATCTATAGATTTTTGCAACCAATTCAGAGTTGCATGGGAATCTAAGTTTTTTTTTCCAGAGTGCTAACTTTGGCATTAAGTAAGTCACTTCTTACATACATATTTCCATTATTTTGTTACCCCCTTTAAAAAAATCCTTTTGGAGATTTTCAATGTCTATGTAGAGGAAATCTGTTGGTGGCTGAAAGGAAGTCCAACTGCAGACGCCATTCTAGGTTTGTTTTAGTAATGCTTATTCTTCCATCAAAGCTACTAATTTTAGCCTTGTTAAATATCCAAGAAAATGTAGGTTTTACTTTTTTGGCCTACCAGCCCTGGCCTTTCTGTTTCCCCATCGTGGCCTTCATCGGCAAATTACCTGCCACTCAAGACTATACTGAGATGCCCAACATAAATGATGGGTTAGGAAGCAGGGAGATATTAGCTTGTGAAAATGTAGTAACTTGGATACGTTTTGAAGAGCAAGCGGTTGTGACTCTGGCTGAGATCAAATTTTCTATTTCTAAACGTATGTCTTTTGCAACAAGCTAAGCTCTGGCCATGGTGCTGAAAACTCTCTCCTTCCATACAACAGGGTTGTGCTTTCCCTAGTCCGTCAAGATCGACCTGCTGGAACTTGGTGCAGAAGACATACCATTAGAAGTACAGTAAAACCCCTACTTATGAAAAAAGTCAGTTCTGTAGGTTTTTGCATAAATCGAATTTTATGAAACTCGAAGCAAACCCATAGGAAAAATTATTTTTTTACATAACTCGAAGCAAACCCATAGGAAAAATGAAAATTTTATGTAATTCGAAGCAAACCCATAGGGAAATGAATTTTTACGTCACTCAAAGCAAACCCATAGGGAAAAGAATCTTTATGTAACTCGAAGCAAACCCATAGGAAATAGTGTAAGTCGGGACATGGTTTTAGCACAAAATCATTATGCAAGTCGAATTTTATGTAACCCGAGGCATTTGTAAGTTGGGGTTTTACTGTAGAATATTTTAAACTCAACAATTTGAGTGCCATAATAGACTGGAACTCACAGTTCTTACACATGCACAAATCTACTAGTGGCAGTCAGAACTTTCCCTCAGATTTGCCCGTACAATTTAGGCTAGGAGACTGAGCTATTTTATTGCCGCTACTGTTAAACAGCTAGAAGTCCAGTAGCCTCCCTAATCAGATCCCGTGCAATCAGAGATTTAGAAGTAGGTCTGATTTACCAGGGACTGCAGTGGTTAAGATGCTGAACTTGACAACTTGAAGGTCGGCATGTCAGCAGTTAGAGACCCGAGTACTGTATGGCAGAGTAAGCTTCCATCATATGTCCCAGCTCCTTCCAATCTAGCAGTTCAAAAGCAAGAAATTGCAAGTAGATAAATAGGTACCACTTCAGTGGGAAGGTAAGCAGCATTCAGTGCACTCCGGTGTCTAGTCATGCCTGCCACATGTTCACGGAAATATCTGCAAACACAGACAGCACTGACTCTTCGGCTGTAAACAGAGATGAGCACTGAACTCTAGAGTCAGATACGACTGGCTTTCCAGCAAGGTTGACCTTTACCTGATTTACCATCTACTCAACTTTGTGCTACAGCATTAAACTCTGGTCAGGCTCCAATGAAATACTCTGGTATCCAGCACTGCTTTCCCCTCCTGCTTTTTCCTATATTGCAAACATATAAAAAGTGTTCCAGATAACTTTACAGCCCCTAGAATTGGTTCTCAGGGTGTTTTGGTGACTTCAAGGAAAGCAGGCACATCACTGATTCCTAGCTCTACTTGTGTTTTTTTGGCTCCCTCCCCCACAACTGTTAATACAGAGAGAAAGTATTCTAGTAAGTCCTTATAATGCACAAATTATTATCTTTTATTGCTCATCTCACTGGTTGGGAGATGCTTATTGTGTGGCTGGCCTTCAGATGGGAAAAGCTCTTAAGAAGAGGAAAACAGTGGTTGGGATGGGATGATTGCACTGTAATTTAGCATTGAATTTCAGGAAAACCTCAGTGGTGTTGGTTGTTGGAGAGGAAAGGCTAATATCATTAAAGTTAATTGACACAGAATGATCTGTCACATTTTTATTCTATCCTTCCTTCCAAAAACCTCTGGAAAGTTAATTTCATTGCCTGAATCTCACATGCCACACTGCAGTATAAAATCTGTGCTCGATCCTTGTTCAATCTGTATGGCTGGGGAAAAAAAACCAGCACTTTTGCTATAGCTGAAAAACTACAAACCTGTATCCTAACCAGTGATGCAGTGAAGCAGGTTCTGCCCTGTTCGGGAGAATCGGTAGTGTTTGAGATCCTGTCGATTCATTTAATCAAAGAATAAAACAATGTTTTCCTGGCTCTCAAGAATGAACAGAGAAAACACTAGGCAAGTCTTCCCTCTGGAAGCTATTCCAGATGTGACGAGCCATTGTTGAGAAGACTTTTTGGCCCGTTGGCAACACGTCTCATCTGAGATGACATGGGGGGTGCCATTCATAGATGGATTTTCCCCCGTTTTTGGGAATAGTAGCCGTGTTAGTCTGTGTTTCAGCCATATCAGAGAATAAACAAAACAAAACAAAAACACTGTAGACTAACTGTTGTATTTCAGACTGATGAAGTGAACTTGATCCAAGAAAGCTCACATTGAAATATAACACTTAGTCCTTTAAAGTGCTACAGTGTTTTTGTTTTGTTTATTCTCTGATATGGGGAAAGCACACATTTACTGTGACTTATGGAATTCCTGGTTATTAGTTTTGGTGATGACCATTTCTCGTGTGAGGAAGAATAAGTCGACAAGGCCAAGCAACAGATGTTGGGGGAGCTGTTCATCGTGATCCAGTTGATTTATTCACCCAAAAGATACAGCTGTATTTGCCATAATGTCTGTCTTTCCACATTGTCCTTTGTTTTAGGCAACAATGTGTGTTGGAGTTCCTCTTGCTTTGATGGGTTTAAAGGGGGTCAGATATGTTGGGGAAGGCTATTTATGTCCACCGTCATTATAGCTGATCCTGCAGGATCAGAGCTTACATAGTAAGGCTATAACTGCCTTGGGTCATCTTGGGATGAGGAAGGTGGGATACAAATAATGCAATAAATAAATAAATGAATGAATGAATTAATAAATAAATAAATAGTGCTATTAGGTAGAGGTAAAGATCATCCTTGTTCAAATGCCAGTTATATCCGACTCTAGGGTTCCATGCACATCTCTGTTTATAGCCAGAGCCAGCGCTGTCTGCATCTGCAGATGTTTCCGTGGACATGTGCCAGGCATGACCAAACATTGGAGAGCATGGACTGTTGTTTACCTTCCCACCAAAGTGGTGCCTATTTATCTACTTGCAATTTCTTGCTTTCAAACTGCTAGATTGGCAAGAGCTGGGACAGAGATGGGAGCTCACTCTATCGCATAGCACTCGGGTCTTGAACTGCCGACCTGCCAACCTTCCAGTCATCAAGTTCAGTGTCTTAAACACTAAGCCACCGCAGTCCCAAAAATTATCGTTTTAAATAGCATTTTTTTAAAAAAAATTATGATATGATTATCAGGCTGCCAAATTATGCACTGGAGATTTGATGTCCATATTTGTTCAACAACATGAAAATGCTCTGATGAAAGGAATGTGCATATGTGACCCGCTGGATTTCCAAAACAAAATCACAAGGATTTTATGTTGACCATGCTTTGACAGAAGCATTGCAGCTGCTGACAGACAAGTGTCTGCAAAGTTTGGCAAAGGGTGCAGATGAGCAATTACAGTATTCCCTCTGTGCCTTGTGCAAGAGTGATGATCCATACATAATTCAAAACTAGCTTTCCTGTTTACCCCCGCATCCCACCTCATTAATCCTGAACAATAAGAATCACAGTAAATCTCAAAAGGCTGTTCTGGTTTGGAACATGATCTAATTTTGCTTAATGTACTCAGTCGGCCCTTGGAAAGAAAGAAGTCCCAAGGAAATTCGAATTCTGCAAACAGAGAAATAAAATTCTGAGATCTACTAAATCTCTCTGGGAAAGTTTTTTTGCTCATTTCTGTTTATAGCAAAGGAGCTACCTGTAGTGCTGTCTGTGACTGCAGATGTTTCCGTGGACATGTGGCAGGCATGCCTAGATGGAATGCTGTTTACATTCCCCCTGAAGTGGTCCCTATTTATCTACTTGCAATTTCTTGCTTTCGAACTGCTAGGTTGGCAGGAGCTGGGGCCATACCTGTCAAGCATCTCGTTTTGGCCAGGATTTCCCATAATTCACCGCTCTAGTCATGCTCCTTCCCGCCATCATCCTGTATTTGAACGGCCAGGAAAGGGGTTACTGCACATGCTCGCCACTGCCTCTGACGGGCACGCATGCGCAGTAACCCCTTTCCTGGCCGAAGGGGTTTCTGCGCATGTGTACAGGGGTTACTGCGCATACACATTGCTGCCTCTGACATCAGAGGCAGTGGCGCACATGCACCAATGCCGGCGCCTGGAAACCTTCCCATATTTGGACACCGGCAACTTGACAGGTGTGGCTGGGGCAGAGACGGAAGCTCACTCAGTCATGCAGTGCTTGGGACTTGAACTGCTGACCTGCTGACCTTCCATTCATCAAGTTCAGCATCTTAACTACTAAGCCATCACAGTCCCAGCCTTTTTAGGAAGCAGAGGGCAAAATATATCCTTGTTTTTTGATCAGCAGCTGTTTTGCTATCTTGCCCCCCAACACACACAAAAGGGTCTGCTAGCATAAAACTCACCATTCAACTTGCTCATCCCACTTTGCCTGGGTTCCTTGACTCTGAAGTTGGAGGAATGTTCAAAGGGTACATGGAAAGGCTAACGCTATTGACTGGCTGAGTGTGATTTATTTTCGAAAAATCTGCCGCCACCACCTCCTTTAACTTATCAAAAATTCCTTTGGTTTGATTTGGGAGAAAGATTAGCTGGCAAAACATGGTTGCCGTTGCCCAGGGTACACCTGATTGTGGCTAAAAAATGTAAATAATAATAATAATATCCACAATCTTCATGGAGGCTCTTTCTGTACAACCCCTTATCAAAAGCAAAAATATTTAATAACCAATATTTATCCTGGCCAATTGTAGCATGAATGGTCAAGGATTAGAATGAGTACAAGATTTCCATTAACTAAATCCAGTTTTAAATTCTAGAATAGATTTTATATGATTTATTAAAAAGAAAGAAACCAAAAAGCAGACAGTAGTTCTACAAAATGTGAGGAAAAGTTGCAAAAAGTCTATAAAATAGACAGAAAGTCGCCAACCTTAAGAAAATCTTTCTATCCATATCTGCATTTATTTGTGTGTAGGTCTATTAGATGTTTTTCTCAGATAAAGAGACTTCTTCTTCTTCTTTTGCCATATCCAAATCCATATTTTGGTGATTCTCATGGCGATCAGTTCATAGCTGTCAAGTATCCCTTATTGGTCGGGAAAACCCCTTATTTTATCCTCTTTCCCACTGTCATCCCTTATTAATTAGACTGCAATGCCCTATTGCCACCATTGGAGGGCAGCACAGGATAAGCATAGCTGTCAAGTATCCCGTATTTGCCGGGAAATTTCCCTTATTTCCAAATCCAAAACTTGACAGGTATGGATCAGTTATGAGAATATAAGTCAGTGGCCTTTCATCTGCCTTCCGCATGGCAACATGACACCCGTTTCACTGATCCAGGTGCGCAAGTCACTGTCTGGTCCCTTTTGGCATGCAAAGTCCTCATCAGCCCCAGGCCAGTATTGATGAAGATGCTGCCCTCCATTAAGATGGATTCAAGTGGGATTTAATCCACTTGGGGACCACCACTCGTCCCTGTGGGCTTCTCCACCGAAACAGTTAGTCCTCAGGGTTGTCAGGTTAGTTAACCGCCGGCTGACACTCGGTGTTGAGTCACTGGCAGTATGGCTTACTCTATTACCATAGCAGGATAACCTGGCTAAACAGGTTACTTATATTGGACAGTATTCCTGGGCCACAGCCTGCTCTCTCAAAAAACATGAATGAAAGACTCCTTCTGGTAACTCCACTTTCTATAAAAATTGGCCATTTACTCTACATGGCTCTTGAATGGCTCTTAATCACTCCTTAATGTCTTTATTTCAGGAAGACACAGCCTGCCAGAATACTCCATCTCCCAACCTGTTAGGCAAATCATCTCTTGCTGACTCTTCAATTATTATTTCAAATGCATCCTGGTCTTTTTAATTTACATGGGGTGACATTTTCTCTCCTTCAAAGCCTGGGAGTGAAATTACTCATTAAGTAGTCTTTCACACTTCATCTGAGCATTTGCAGAGGGGTTTTCAGCTGACTAACAAGTTGACCCTAGTTTCCTGCCATATTATTCCTAATATTCAGCCTATACCTGGCTTCCTGTAGTTTCAGCCTATTATTACAGGTTCTGCACTCTGAGCGATGGGGAACAGATCCTGCCCTTCCTCTTTATGGTTATCTTTCAGGTATTCAAAGAGTTCTATCATCTTATCCTCCCTCTGTTTCCTTTTATCAAGGCTCAACATGCCCAGTTCCTTCACTCTTTCCTCATAGGGTTTGGTTTCCAGTCCTCTGATCATCCTTGTTGCCCTTCTTTGTACCAGCGCCAATTTGTTTGCATTTTTCTGAAAGTACAGTGTTGTACTCCTGGCTTTTTAAGTACTGGAAGCTCATAAGTGATCATATCAGAATGGCACCATCTTAATCAAACCCAACATGATTGATGTGAGGCTAGAACGTGGAAGAAAAGCATGATACACATCATCTTGAACTCTTTGGATGATAGGGAAAATATTGACATATTCCAGTGAATAACACATACTCTGTAAAAATATTAAGAGCCAGTACCTCAGCCAAAGTTCAGCTAAAGACTATGGTTTTCTATTTCAGATCAGACATACATGTTTGATTGAAACATTTTCTCTCTGAAAATGATGCACATGTGCAGCTCTGCGCCTTCATTTCTAGTCATCAGGCCTTGGCCTAACATTTAAGGCAGTCTGCAACTTGGGTTCAATTTTGGCTCTGAATCCAAGTGGTGGCTCCATTGACCAGAATCCTGTTGTGTAAATGCATAGGTGTGACTTGATGTGGTACCTGTGGAGCTATAATAGTGACAAGGCAGAAGTGCTATCACAACACTAACAGAGTCATACTAAATATTTCTGTTTTTAAAAGTCCTGTTGAGTTCAATGAGACTTACTCACAGGTAAGAGGTATGGGTTGGAAGCCTACATTCTGTGCTCTAAATCCAGTTTCCAGCCTCAAGTAAACCAGATTCTCTAAAACAAAATAAGTTATAAAGGTGCCGACTCATAAAAAAATTAGATGTTTTTCTCTAGTTGGGGCTAAAGACTGGATTAAGGTTATACCAGGGGTTCCCAACCTAAGGCCTTTGGGCCAGATCTGGCCCACGATGTCATTTCATGTGGCCCCCACTCCAAGGGCATTTGAGAAACAAAATGGCTACCCCTTTGAAGCTGTTGGGACAAAATGGCCACCCGCCACCATGCAGGCAGGGCAAAATGGCCACCTGGCCCTCAAAGCTGACTGAGAAAGCGTGACCCAGCACCTGACTTGAAAAGGTTGGGAACCCCTGGTGTATACCTTAATGAATTGATTTTTGTTTTGTTTTATGTAATTATGTTTTATTTTTCCTACCAAACCACATGACCCATCCTCTCCTTCCTAGCCTTTCACAGTGAATTTTTCAACAAGGAGTGGATGTCTGCTCAGTGAAGGGAAATGGAAGGGTGCAAAACAGATGACTTGCTATTGTTGGGTGCTAACAACTTCCGCCGTTTCACTCCTGAATCTTTGGCTGCCATTGAGAAACGCATTGCAGCCAAGAAAGAATGCGAAGACCCGCCCCCTGAGGAGAAGCTCCGCCCCCAGCTTGACCTGCAAGCCTTCCAGAAGCTGCCTGCGCTTTACGGGAACCTCCCCACAGAACTCATTGGAGAGCCCTTGGAAGATCTTGACCCCTACTATAATGATCATAAGGTGAAGTAATTCATAAAAAAAAGCATTGTAAGAAAGGAACCAAGCGTCGGAAGTAGATTCCATCCCTGATGCTCAGAAATAGCTAGCTAACGCAGCCAAATGTCGCATTCACATTAGCAGCTGATGTTCCTTGGCCAATGCTTTGTAGTGGAAGCAGGAAATAAGCTATATGCTAACCGAAAAAAGGCTCAAATAATGCTGCACTTTGTAAGGTTCTGAAAGGGTAGCTCTATTGCGGCATAAGCTTTGCAAACCAGAAAGTTTATCAGCAAATGTATGATATATTTGTGTGCATTTACAAAGGGATAGAGCAGTCATGGCAAACCTTTTAGAGACTCAGTGCCGCAGAGGGACGGGTTGAACTCTGTGCTGGGAGGGAGGGAGGGCGCGCTCCTATTGGGCTGCTGGGCAGAGGGGTGGGGCAAACTCTGTGCTGGGGCAACGGCACACATGCCCACAGAGAGGGCTCTGAGTGCCCCCTCTGGCATGCATGCTATAGGTTCGCCACCACTGGCATAGAGGAAGGGCCTTTTGAAAGAGTGGCACAACACAACTGTGAAATGTGTCAAGTATAGTCTGTTGTTGAATTCCTCTGGCCTTCACAGTCAATGGATAATGATTACAAAAAAATAAAATAAAGCCACACTGGATATAGACTATCCCTTGGGCGTTCTCACAAACTCAGAAAACACAAAAACAATGAAAAGGTCTAAAGGAACAACATTTTTTTGTGGCATAAACTTTTGCAAACTCTACCAAGTGGTTTAAATGCTTAAGTAATAAGAGGAAAGGCCACAAAATATTTCTGCTTTTCAAAAATCCCAACTATGCCAATCTAATGTCCTTTACTTTCAAGTTTCCATACACTCCATTGCAAGTCATTCTTTTGCCAGTGAGAAAGCTTACCTTTTATCAGGCTATTTTGGGGGCCTCCCTTCCTTAAAGATTTTTTCCCCTACACTTTTTTTTGGTTCTTCTGTACACCTCTGGGGTCCTCCAAATTAATGCCGCACTATTTCTTGGATTTGAATGTGGTTTTTCTCTGTTACATACGGACTACTACTGGGAGGAATTAGCTTCCCATAGCCTACATGCAGGTTCGTTTCATATTAAATTTTTCATAGGATAATGTTATATTTGGAGTACTTTCCTTCACAGACATTTATGGTGTTGAATAAAGGGAAAGCCATCTTCCGATTTTCAGCCACTCGCGCATTGTGGATCTTTAGTCCATTTCACCCAATCAGACAAATAGCAATCAAAGTTTTGGTACATTCATATCCTTTATGCTGAGAAGAGGTCTCTCTCCTTTCAGACTTGCTTTCCACTGTTGTTGCTTCAGGAAGAGATGCAGGGTCACCTTGTGGCCATGCTCCATGCCTTCAATGAGGAGTTATATGTTTAATTTATCAGTGTTTAATAATCAGAGTTGGTACAAGTGCCATTAATTGTAAATGAATTATATTTGCACTCATTGAGCAGCTAACACTAAATCAAATTGAGAGAATGGCAACAACATTCGAACCTGGGAATCAACAGCATGAAAGGAGCCTCATTTGGGTGTTCCCTGAGCGGAGTTTCTTCTGCAAAAAACCCTTTCAACCCAGAATAATTTCTGACACAAAATTATTATAATACCTCCATGTTTATAACATTGCTTTCCTTAATTCCTGCTCCTTACATTGTTTACCATGTTTATCATGGTCACAATCTTCACCAACTGCGTCTTCATGGCTCTTTCGGAATCGTCACCAGATTCATCTTCGAAACCCAATGAGACTTCCTCTGGCAAATATGTTGAGTACGTACCTTTTGATTATTTATTCTGAAATGCTGTTATACATTTCTAATTTGAAGATGAAGGCAACCCCATTTGAGGAAACATGATCAGGTAAAAGTAAAGGTCTTAACAGTATCATTTAGAAGGAATTTTGTCCATTTTTAAGATTATTTCGTGATTTAAACAATAATTTTGTACCTGTCACTGTTTTTAAGATCTTAGGTTTAAATCTTCATATTTTCCTTTCCTCTTTGATTTTATAGTATTGCATTTTATTGTAAATATACTATTATTCTGGTTGTGTGTTTTTTAAATCTACCAAGAAATTGCCTTTTATTAGGAAGTTTTAAAATAAAATTAACAAATACCTTGCAGTCTTCTTAACCTAAACTTTTTTTTGGGAGGAAACTTGCTATTTTCCCCTCTGTTGTCTAAGAAAGATTTCCACCAGTCTTAAAATACTTGAAAACAGTATGCCCATATTGAACACACAAAGGAATGAGAATACAGTCTTTTACACATACTTTTTGGCAAGAAAGACATTTTAAAAGCTGCTTAGTTCCTCTTAGTATCTCATAAGAGAAAACAATTTTGTTCTAATACAGTATATAGTAAATTGGCACAGGTTTGAAACTGTAACAACAGAGAGTAAACTGGATTAATAGTTGTGTAATACTGAACCCTAGAGTCGGATACGACTAGCTTTTGAGCAAGAGCGACCGGCCTAATATTTGTGGTGCTTGTGTTACCTTGCTTTCTTTATTCTCCAGGAACATTTTCACTGGTATTTACACCTTTGAGTGTATAATCAAGATACTGGCAAGAGGTTTCTGCTTGAATGAATTCACCTTCCTTCGAGACCCATGGAACTGGTTGGATTTTAGTGTCATTGCCATGGCGTAAGTGACAATTTTGACTTTTTGTGAGTTTGCAGTTGAGTAATAGTCCCCCCATTTCCTCTGGAAAAATTGATTGTTGTGGGGAAAGGGGTGCAGTTAAATGTTATATGTAATATGAGTTTTGTCCCACAGCTTGGAAAATCACCCCGCTCTACCACCAACCAAAGGATAGGACTCCTGTACAATTAATAGATGGGGGAATTTCTGCCAGTGGAATTTCCCTGGCCACATCAAGTTGTTGAATACCTTCTTTACAGCATTAAAGCTATGGGAGTGTTCTTTCTCACCTGCGCACTGCCCCCCCCCCCCCCCCCAGGGAAAAGCTGCTTCAAGGTATTCAGTTCTGTTCTAGATGATCAACTAGTGGAAAACACAGAATTGTGCATTAAGTTCCCCAGTAGATTAAAAGGTGCTCAAGACTGGAGCTGGGGCTGCCCCTTAAATTTCAGGACCAGTTTCCCCCTTTCTTCTCAATTTAGGAATTGCTCCCTGCACTCATCTCATTACTGCATGGCTTTGAGAGTTGGACCATAAGGAAGGCTGAGTGCAGAAGAATAGATGCCTTTGAACTGTGGTGCTGGAGGAGACTCTTGAGAGTCCCCTGGACTGCAAAGAGATAAAAAAAGTCAACCCTGAAGGAAATCAACCCTGACTGCTCATTGGAAGGACAAATATTGAAGCTCAAGTACTGTACTTTGGCCACCAAATGAGAAGAGAGGACTCACTGGAGAAGGCCCTGATGCTAGAAAAGATTGTTGGCAAAAGGAGAAGGGGTGGTAAGGGTTGAGATGGCTAGATGGCTTCATTAACGTGGTGGACGTAGATCTGGGCAGACTATGGAGGATGACATGTGGTGGTCCATGGGGTTGCAAAGGGTCAGACTCAACTGTGCGACTGAACAACAATAACTCATCCTGCCCATCTTTTAGAAGCACATTTCTTCTTCTCCTCCTCTTCCTTCTTCTCCTTCTCCTCCTCCTCCTCATTCACAAAACAAGAGAGTGCTCTTGAAGTTTTGATGCTTGCAGAGAAGTGGCAAATTTAGCAGGTTTTGCTTCTATTTAACATCTATTTAACAGGAATAGGTGGGAACAATTTTGCCTTTTAATGTGTCCTGTCCTGTTTTGCTCTTTAATCCAGCTACCCTACCGCCATTGCATTTGCATGCTGGAGGAGTGAGCTATTTCCTATTTGGATTGTGGTGCCCCTGTCTTAGATCAGGCTCAGAAATTCTGCGGAGGGGACAATAAAGCTCTCTTGACAGACCTCAGATGAAAGGGAAAGGTACAATCCACTCCTGCTTTTGCTTGAGCTGAAACTAAAGTTCACACCAAAACTTGGCTCAGGCATTAAATTCAAATGGCCCAAAATGGATGACTGCCTAAGAATGGGTGAATATTCAGTGCTGCCAACGTAGCATTAAACTCCCCAAACATGTATATTTGTAATAAAGCAACATGGGATACATACAGGTTACATTCTTCCTTCCTGCTTCTCTATTTGTCACACTTTGATTTTTACAGGTATGTGGGAGCGTTTATTGAACTGGGTAATGTTTCAGTTCTTCGGATGTTCCGGGTATTGAGAGCTTTAAAGACAATTTCCATCATCCCAGGTATGAACATCTTTGAACATCTGTCAAGAAGCAAACCAAGAATAAAAATAAATAAATAATAATAATAAACAAGACAAAAATATTGTGTGGCCTTAAAGATTAATGGCTACATTTTAATGTTTCTCCATTTATATTTAATATTGCCTGCCTCAGATGTCGTCACTGGTTACTGATTAGATGTTGTTTTGAATATAAGTTATAAGTATGTTGTTTTAAATGCTGTACACCACCCAGAGTGGGAAACTATTCCATATGGGCAGTATAAAATATAATAAAGAAATATTAATGTGTGTTTTTGTATATCACGTCTACGTCATCTGACAGGAAGTGGACTTTTCCACAAAAATCTCACATT
The DNA here is from genome assembly GCA_035047345.1 of Bradypodion ventrale. NCBI lineage: Eukaryota > Metazoa > Chordata > Lepidosauria > Squamata > Chamaeleonidae > Bradypodion > Bradypodion ventrale. Next base: position 131,650,264 of record JAWDJE010000006.1, on the reverse strand, counting down.
AAAACACAGCAGATATCCTTTAAGGTGGCCCATCACTTTTCTCTTCTTTATCATTATTATTTTTCATTTTAAAACTTCTATTGTGTTTTGGTTTTTTGTCTGATACACCTGCACTGGCTACCACTTCAAAAATATATTTGAATAATTTCTCACAACTACACAAATGGCATTTGTGAAACTGTCATTGGTCTACTTAGATTCATGTGTTTTAGCAGTTTCTCTTGATTAAAGGCAGGCTGGTTATTTTTGTCTCTGGTTGGTCTTTTTGGGACATACATGGCGTGACACAACTGCCTAATGCTGTCATTTATCAAGTTTGCTTCCCTCTCCCATCATTTTTGGAGGGCGCAGGTGCGTCTTGATTTTAGTGTGCATGCATTTTCTCACCACCACACTGTAAGCTGTGATTTCTCCTCCCACACAACTATTAAAGGCACAACAGCCCTGCACCTTATATGAGGTCACATGAATGTATAAACAACCCATAATCTCTTGCTGACCTTCATAGAAAAGTAGGCTTCTATATTTGTTGTTACTCATGAATCTTTATTTATTTATTTATCAGATACAATGAACGTACAGTGCCAGCTGTGTATCAATATACTGTATAAGCAAACTTTGAAAGAATGGTGCCTTCTATCAGGCTACCTTTGCCCAAGGGAGTTTGCAGGAATCTTTCCAGGGAGATGGTAAAAATGTATAGTACAGTATTGTGTTACCACAATTCGCAGTCATGGTGCATGCCTCTACAACCCATTATAGCTGTCTTTATGTGCTCAGGGACTGCAATGACTTAGTGGTTAAGATGATGAACTTGAAGACTGGAAGGTCGGCAGGTCAGTAGTTTGAGACCCAAGTGCTGCACGACAGAGTGAGCTCCCGCCTCTGTCCAAGCTCCTGCCAACCTAGCAGTTCAAAAGCAAGAAATTGCAAATAGATAAACAGGGACCACTTCGGTGGGATGGTAAACAGCATTCCGTGCACTCTGGTATGTAGTCATGCCTGTTACATGTCCACAAAAACGTCTGCAGACAGAGACAGCACAGAGTCTTTGGCTATAAAGAGAGACGAGCATGGAACTCTAGAGTCAGTATACGATTGGCTTTCGAACAAGGGTGACCTTTACCTTTACCATATGTGTTCAAATAATTATGGAATACAGGATTTGGAGGGCAACCTCCATAGAGGACCACATCTCCAGTGAAGGTTGTCTTTCTCTTTGTCTTCATCAGAGGTATCAGAGAAAATACAAGTAGTGGTATGTTTAAAGTTAAAAAGTTACAACCTTCACATGCTGTCTACCAGGGCTGTCAATAATGAGTCTCTACGTGTGACGACTTTGGAATTCTTGCCATTCCTCTGCCCATTCTTTGCAGGTCTGAAGGTCATTGTAGGTGCCCTCATCCAGTCTGTTAAGAAGCTTACAGATGTCATGATCTTGACTGTTTTCTGCCTGAGTGTCTTTGCTCTCATTGGCCTTCAGCTCTTTAAGGGACACCTGAGACACAAATGTGTCAGGAACTACACAGAATATGTTCTCAGCCAGATCAGGGTACTACAGTATCCCAACGAAACAGTTTTTCTGCAGGGAGAGAACCTGACTTCCTATGATGATTTCATCAAGAATGCAGGTATGTGCTCTCCCTCCCTAAGTTCTTGGAAAAATATATTTTGCACCGTTTGGTTCCATTTTTAAAAGAGGGTCCTAACAAGCTTTCTACCTTAAAAATGGGTGGAGGTGGTGAAGAAAATGCAAGGATGTGGAAGCCAAGGATGAAGAGTTAAAACTTGACATGTTAGGAGATGATGTCTTTTCCACACCCAAGTAGAGATCATAAAAAAATGGCTATCTGTCATAACAACTGACTTTTTGAGATTCTGTATTTACCTGTCTCACTTTTCTCTTTGGCAGAAAATTACAAAATTAAGAATAACACAGAGGAGTATTTATTGTGTTCCAATAGTTCAGATGGTGGGTAAGTATGTTTAACTGTCATTCATTTGATATGTTTTGATATGCTTGCTTTGGCCATCTACCAGAAAGTACATTAAAATTGAATAGAAAGGACAGTAATTGCTAACTCATAACAGAATTAGAAGCAGCAGGAAAGGATTGCATCCTCTATCAATCCTTATTCAACTTTTTGCTCCTTCCCTTCCCTTTTCTGTCATTGGGACACACTTTAAAATCCATTTTTCTACATGAAGCTGTCATAGAATAAGAGCTTACTCATCCTTTTGGTGTACCGAAGCTTGGTGAATACTCCCCCATGTGTTGAGATATCAGATTCACCAACAGTTCCTACATATGGATACATAGTGGCTTGGTGGTTAAGATACTGAACTCGACGATTGGAAGGTTGGCAGTAGCAGGTCAGGAGTTCAAGACCCACATGCTGCACGATGGAATGAGTTCCTGCCTGTGTCCCAGCTCCTGCCAACCTAGCAATTCAAAAGCAAAAAGTTGCAAGTAGATAAATAGGTATTGCTTTGGTGGGAAAGGTAACAGAATTCTGTGTGCTCCAGTGTCTAGTCATGCCTCCCATATGATTACAGAAATGTCTGCAGACTCAGAAACCACTGGCTTTTTAGCTGTACATGAAGATGAGCACCGCACCTTAGAACAGCGTTTCCCAAACTATGTTCCACGGAACACTGGTGGACTTCAATTCCCAGAACCATAAGTCAGTACAACGGATGATCATTGCTTTGGGGAATTGACTTAGGCTTCTGGGAATTGAAGTTCCAAAAAACAAAGATTGGGAAACATTGCCCTAGAGTCAGATATGACTGTCTTTTGAGTAAGGGAGACCTATGTATCGTATGCTGTCAAGTTGATTTTGTCTTTCTAGATGTTGGTTTTTAGGTAGACAATGCATAGGTGTGGTTTAGCATTCCCTTTCTGTAGAGGATGCTCTGGGACAGCGCAGTTGGCCCAAGGCCACAAAGGCTGGCTCTTCTCTTGGGAGCCACAGTAAGGAATCAAATACTCAATCTCCGGCTGCACCCTGAGCTATCCAGCCAGCTTCCCATATGTAGAGAACAGTTCAAGCCTGATGTTTTCATGCAAATTTTAACACAAAGAGAAAATCTTCACAAATATTCTCATGTATTGATGTGGTTTCTTTTCATCTGTGAGCCCTGGAGACTTCTGTCACTAAGAAAGCTATTATCTATAGCTCCTGTCCAGAGAAGTATGTATGCCTGAAGGTTGGAGGCAACCCTGACCATGGCTTCACGAGCTTCGATACCTTTGGATGGTCCTTTCTCTCCCTGTTTCGTCTTATGACACAGGATTACTGGGAGCGCCTCTATCAACAGGTAGAGATTTCATTAAAAAGCTACAACACTGTAAAGCCCCCCCCCCTAATAAAGATTGTTTTGAAGCTTGTGTGCTGCAGTAGAGTTGTAACCAGAAATCTTAATGCCCAAGGCATTGATCTGGGTTAATCTTGGATTGTTCAATATTCACATACCTAGAGAGGAGGCTGAGAAATGAGGAGGGACATCTGGGGCTGAGATGACCATATTGATTTCTTTCTGGTCCCATCTGCTTTATAGAGATCGTCGTCGTTGGCTGCTACCCATATCCGAGTACAGTATATATTTCCCCTGGAAATCATTTTCACAGAATGGCAAACAGGAAAAGTGCCACTGGCGTGAATTTGTTTAAGGTGGATCCCAGCTTGCCTTGAAGTGACCCACACACTGTGGTCACGGAGCCATCTCCTGCAGCACATACGAAATGAGACATGTAGGATTTAACACCGGGACTGCAATGGACTGCCACAGCCCTGAGGATATTCACAAGGTGCGCCTTCACAGCCAGTCCATCCAGCATGGCCTCTTCCGCCTCTATAACTATTGGGAATCAGAATAGTGAAGTGGTTCTTCCTCTGCTCATTTTGCCATTGGGCCTGATATGATTGTTTCATCCACTGAGGGGGCCCTCACCCCACCTAAAGGGGATCATCTGCCTTTAGGAAGTCAAGTTATTTACCACCACCCAACACCTGGCATATGGAAATACTTCAGTGTGATATAGCTAGAGGCAGCATATATGCCTGAGCCAGGTGGAATCTTACCTGTCCACCAGCATTTATTGGTGCCCTCTAAATTTTGGAGCCTTGGTTCAAAGCTCCTGGTTACAGCTCTGCTCAGCAATGTCCTTTGTAGGCCAGATTGATATAAGAGAAAAAACAAGGTAGAAGAAACTTGAAAATGGTCTAGATTGACTCTGCCTGCCTGTGAAGCAGAGGTTCCTAACCTAAGGCCCATGGGTCGGATCCAGCCCATGGCACCATTGCCTGCGCCCCCCCTCCAAGGGCATTTGAGAAACAAAATGGCCATCCCTTTGAAGCTGTTGGGACAAAAAGCCTAGGTAGGTCAAAATGGCCATCCGGCCCTCAAAGCTGACTAGCATGACCCAACTGCCGGCTAGAAAAGGTTGGGAACCCCTACTGTAAAGGATTCAGGTTTCTAAATAGTCCTCCATGTGAAAGCTGGAGTCCAAGCCTTGAATTAGTTTTCCATTTACAGATGCCCTTATTCCTCTTTCTTAAATTTCATTATATAAACTGTACTTAGTTCTTGCAAAGGATTTCCAAGGAGGTCAATAGTAATGTTGTCTGGCATTTAAAGTTGAATGGTCTATTCTAAAGAACCAGGACTTTGCTATCACATCACGTTGTATATTTAGAACTGGCATTGTATGAAATACTGTACACAGCATGTGAATGACTGCCATTCTGATTTTTGTCCATCAATTGAGCTATTTATGAATGAATACTAGATTCCTAAATGTTGCCTTCTGTGAATCAAGAAAAATATAAACATAAAGGTTTAAGCCAATGTTAAGTAGTGTGTTCTTTCTGACCTTAGACTCTCAGAGCTTCTGGAAAGATCTACATGCTCTTCTTCATGCTGGTCATCTTTCTTGGATCATTTTATCTGGTCAACTTGATCTTAGCCGTGGTCACCATGGCCTACGAAGAACAGAGCAAAGCCACTATTGCTGAAACAGAGGCAAAAGAAAGGAAATTTCGTGAAGCTATGGAGATGCTAAAGAAAGAACAGGTCTAGATATAATTCTTTGCTAAAATATAACAACTTCATTTCCCACAAGTATTGCTTGTCAGTTATGTAATACTGTGTGTTAGTTAAGTGTACAACAATTTATAAGTGCATGCTTTCTGCTCACCTGTAAGAAACCTGCCCAATTATGTTTCTGCTTATTCATTTCTCTGGAGTTTCCTTTTCCTCATCAATCTTTGGTGAGATCAGGTAATCCTGCTACTCCATTCTTGTATCATGGGTATTTGACCAAACTTCAGTTCCATTTGGTGTTCAAACTCAGTCAACTGCCTGAGCAACTGGCCAAGAACAGTGATGGTCAACCCTGGCATTCTGGCTGTTCTTGTACTTCAATTCTCAGAAGCCCAAGTCTCTGTGAATCCACACAAATGGGTTTACTGCACATACCTGTATGTGTGGTTTCACAGAGACTTGGGCTGCTGTGAATTGAAGTGCAAAAACAGCTGGAGTGCCAAGGTTCTTCATCACCGGCCTAGAAGAAGTGATTGACATGAAACATGTGGGTATTGGCTCATTTGAAGGAGGATAATTTTTTGTGCTTAAATACCTCACTAAGCATTAAGCATGTGTGAGCATTACCATGTAAGTTTGGTTTTAATTTGGAAGAACATGCACCTGGTATGCCAAAACTTTTAAGTGGCATTAAAGTATAGCATGTATAGTTCTTTATAAAAGATCTAAGGTATACAACTTGTTGCCGGTGCATAATAATAAAACAATGGGTCTTAGCCCCTTATGTCTATTCAAGATAATGTGCCAGCATTAGCAAGAATTTGTTGAAGATGACACCACAGGTGACGGACATATACAATTTTGTGGTTCTGTTTAGAGAACTGTATGATATAGGTTAGGAAATACAACTGGACAGATGAAAATGATTTGTTCAGCCTATGTCTTAGAAATAAATTTAAAAGTAGACTGCCAACTGATTTACAAATCTAATAAATATTTATTTACAAGTATTCCAAATCTTGCATTTTGTCCATTCTCTGATAAGTTATGCATGAATTATCTCTCATCTAGAAACCTTGGGATATAAGGGGACAAAAGCAAAACAATAACCAAAAGTCTGGTGTGTTTAGAAACTAGGAACTCAAGGTCAAAACATAGCAAGAATTGTTGGCAAGAAAAAAATGTCAGGTCAGAGATAAGAAAAAAAAACCCACTTTCAAGTCATGGAAGATTGGGACGACTACTTGTTGACAGTCGCCCCAATAGAATTAATATGTGTGGTTAGGACATTGTCATACCACCCAATAATATTTTTGATCTTCAGAGATATGATTCCTTATCTGCATTTCTGTTTTCTAGGAACTCGCAGCAAAAGACAACGACAGCATGTCGTACAGCTCATTTGAAGTGTCACCGATAGCAACCAAAGAGATCAAAGAACGAAGCAACAGAATGAAAAAGCTGTCATTAGGGATGGAAGATTCAGGGGAAGATTTAAAACTCCCTGCATTGCAGTCCAACGACAACCATCAAAAATCGGTAATTCAGTGTTTAAAGGCCTTGCTTGTCCAATCTTCTTCAAATTTTAATTATAGTACGTTTTGCGCATTAAACAGTTTGAACTGAGAAGGTGTACACATGAAGAAGCCAGAAACTGAAACTAGGTTACCTACTTCTTAATTGTTTTTTGCTATCTAAAAGTACCTGCCCAAATTATATTCAGAAAATTTGCATTTTAAAAATTGTTCTTTATTTAAAAACTTTCCCCAGCACTAGAAATCAGATCCAAACATACAACCAAATGCATTATCTCTTTGGTATTTTAATCTATCTATCTATCTATCTATCTATCTATCTATCTATCTATCTATCTATCTATCTATCTATCTATCTATCTATCTATCTATCTATCTATCGCAAGTCTGGCCAGGTTATCCTTCTATGGTAACAGATTAGACCACAACAGCCATGAGTCAGGTGGCAGTTAACTAACCTGACAACCCTGAGGACTAGCAGCCTTGGCGAAGTCCACAGGGAAGAGTGATGGTCCCCAAGTGGATTAAATCCTACTTAAACTCATCTTGATGTAGGTCAGCAGCTTCATCAATACTGGCCTGGGGCTGAGGAGGACTTTTAGTGCCAAAAGGGCTCAGGACCAGAACTGGATTAGTGGTACGGGTGTCGCGCTGCAATGCAGAAGGCAGATGAAAGGCATCAGTATTATACTCACAGGACAGTCTTTATTGCTGATCGACATTGAGGATCACCAATATTCGGAATTGGATACAGCACAAGAATAAGAATAAGAAGAATCTATCTATTGATCTATCGATATAAAGATATACCCCACAGTCTGTGGAATCAGGAAGTTAATGTAAGTTACAGCAATAACAAAGGAATAAACCAAATCTGTAAATCAACATGTAAATCAGTACTGCAGTAAATCAATAGCATCACTACACATCTATACAAATAAAATTGTATAGAATGCTAGTTCTTCCATTTTAGTTTTAGAAGATATAAAGTAGGAGTTCTCAACTTTTTTAAAGCTGGGGGCTGGATCACTTTCCCTCAGACAGCTTCAAGGGCTGGATGGCCATTCCTCTACCACATGGCACTTCCGGGTGTGGTGGAGGCAGTGAAATGGCACTGTGGGCAGCATCCAACCCATGGGCCACAGGTTGGGAATCCCTGATATAGAGGTACATATGGGAGAAAAGATGGGAATTCATGCCTCTAGGTAGCTGGGGGTGGGGTATTAGACTCGGCACTTTAGACAAAAATTAAGAAATGACATATAGTATTGTGTGAAAATCTTAGGCTATCCCAAGCTGGTTTGGAGAAAATTCAATGAGTGATGTGGGGCATAATAAACGCACATCTGATAATATGATGGAGTCCCTACCACTTCTTCTTTTATGACCTGATCAATCCTTGGACTGCCAAAATGAAGCCACTTTCTTGGCTTTGTTGTTGGCCAAACTTAAATCCTCATTGGTGCATGTTTCTGGTAGTAATTGGCAGACCAATCAATGTGCCGGATTCTGTATCTCTCCACATTCACACACTGTGTTGTTGTCTGCCAGCATCCCCCACTTGAGCTTGTTGGTCTTACATTTAGGCACTCCGACCCTCATCCTATTCAGGGTCCTCCAAGTGATGTAGGAGAGGTTGAGTTTTTGAGCAATTTCCTCCTTTAATGTTGTTCCTTGTCCAGTGAGCTCCTTCCTCCATCTTCTAATTTGGTTTTCTTCTTGCGTACCCTCAAGGATGTTTGTTCTTGCCATGAAGCTCTTCCTTGCATCCCTATCACTTATAACATCTTTCCCTTCATTTGAAGGCTTTCTTTACCCACAGTTATGGTCCTGCTTCAAATCCAAAAAAGCGACGGCCGAGCCATGGAAGTGTATTCAATTTCCACACATCAAACCGAGATTCAAAGGCTGAATATGGCGAGGAGGATGGTAGCATCGCTGGGGAGAGTGAAATCCAGCGCAGCTCAATGCTGGCTGCACAAAGAGGAAGGCGACCAAGTACCCAGAGCCAAGTCAGTTATAGTTCTCACCCAGCTACACCAAACTACATGTTGCCTAGCAGATGGCATCCTGGAGATGATTATGGTGGAATGAAGCCATTCACAGAGCCTGTTTCAGGAGAAGGATTATTTCTACCTCCACTTATAGAAGCTCCTGACAGAGGAGATCTGGTGAGTTGAAAATGGAAATACATGGATGTGATTAATTAGTATCTACACCATGTAGCTATTCACATACCTGTCAACCTTCCTGGATTGGGCGGGATTTCCCAGTTTTCGACGCCGATTTGCGCCATTTCCCACCCCGCGCTGCCGAAACCCTGGAATTTGGCAGCGGGGGAAATGAGATACTGTGCAGCCCTTCTGCGCAGCTCACCTTCTACGCATGCGTAGGAGCGTTTTACGCTTGTGTAGAATCCTTCTACGTTTGCGTAGAACCCTTCTACGCATGTGTAGAAGGTGACCTGCACAGAACCGTTCTGCGCAGGTCCCAGATTGGCCGGAGCCGTGGTTGACAGGTATGGCTATTCATATGGTTTTTGACCCGAAGGGCTGCCTAGGAAGCCATTTCATGGCTCAGTACAAGTAGACTGCCAGGGTAGCAATGCTGTTTCCTTGTGGGAAAGAGTGGAGAGCATTTTCTCACTCTTGCAGCCACATTGATACAAAACTGCTTTTCCTTTTTTTGATAGGAAAGGTGAGGACTTAGTGGTGGTAGCATGGACTCTGGGCACCCCCAAGAAAGTTGTACTTAAAATCTCTGGGGTGTTAAAACCCCAGAGCCTCCTAATCAACTTTGCAATCTATGAAATGAAAATGAAGCAAGTCTTCTTTTGTGTCCTGATCAGACCCTGGACTGCCAAAATGAAGCCATTTTCTTGGCTTTGTCATTGGCCAAACTCAAGTCCTCATCGGTGCATGTTTCTGGAAGTAATTGGTAGACCGGTAAATGAGCCAGATTCTGTATCTCCCCATATTGACACAGCGTATTGTTGCCCGCCAGCAGCCCCCACTTGAGCATGTTGGTCATTGGTCTTACATTTAGGGACTCCAACCCTCAGCATCTTCAGGGTTCTCCAAGTGACGTAAGGGAGGTTGAGTTCCTCAGCTATATCTTCCTTTAATGTTGTTCTTTGTCCATTGAGTTTGTCCATAAAGCCAGTTAATATAAAAGGCACATTCCAGTTACTGTTGTTATTATTACGCACGTCGCAGCCCTTTCCATCTGCATTTTTTTTCCAGATCAAATATTTAAGTACATGCTTGAACTAAACATGTGCTTGAAACCGTACAGACTCACAGCATTGCCTCTTCCTGCTGGAGAGCCAATTGCAGAAGTGTTCCATAACTAGGCATGCTTTTATTTACATTTCTAAACAGGGTCTTTCATATGAAGAAGCCAAGAAGATATTCCAAAATCGGCTTCTGTCAGTGGATCATTATAATAATCCCCTTCAAAGACAGAGGGCTGTGAGTGCAGTCAGTATCATTACCAGTGTGCTGGAAGGTACAACTTTTCTTATTGTGTACTGATGGGGAGGACACCAGCATGCTGGTTATTCAATTACTATTACATTATAACACATGAAAATATGTATGCAAAATATATGAACCTTATACTTGCTAGACAGGCCGTCCCTCTGTATATATGGAGGGATATATTCTAAGACCTATAGAAATCTGAAACCATGGATAACAGTGAAATCTATGTTTTACATTGTAGACAGTGGTCTCTAGTGTCCAGCTCTGGTAATGTGCCATAGAAATGTAATTCATGATTTTTGTTGAATAGTTTTAGACCAGAGGTGGCCAAACTACGGCCCATGGGCCATATCTGGCCTGTGATGCCAAATCATCTGGCCCACGCCACCCTTGCTGCTCCCAGAAGTGGAAGTAAAATGTGCCAACTCATGCACAAAATGCTGCTGTAAATTCACCCGCGGCTGTCATAAACACTTTTACAACAGCCATGGGTCCATTTTCGGTAGTGTTTTGCACATGCACAGGTGAAATTTACTTCCACTTCTGGTGGGAGGAACCACATGACTGGCCTGCTAAACCATGTGACTGGCCCATGGCCCAAAAAGTTTGGCCACCCCTGTTTTAGACCCATGGATAATTGAAACTGTGAATACTGAACCCACAGATGGGGGGCACGACCTATACTTATGTTTCAGCTGTAGTCTTAAGTCTCTTTAAATGGAAATTAACTAATAATGATTAAGTTTATCATGAGACGTTTGCCGTTTTCTACCAAGCAAATATAGAGAGACAAAGATCTAGTCGGAGCTGTGCATGAAATCTACACGTAAGTGTCAGCCTACAGGATTGTGAGGCCTGTGACAACATTTGTTGCCCAGTGTTAGGGGATGTGTGTCTTGCAGTTTGTCATCGGAGAAGTTCTGGGAAATGCCATGCAAAATGGCTATACAATGGACTGTGAGATGGCTTGTAAAGTCTCAGAACAGGATCCATCAATATTAAGTTGTAATGTTTGATTGCTCTGAGCTGGTGTGGAGAACTATGCCTTCTTCCATAAATTCTGTCAGGTTTAGTGAACCTAACCCATGATGAAGGATGCTGGCAGCTGATGTTCAGCAACATCTGGAAGGGAACAAGGTGCACATTCCTGCAGAGGATCCTCTCTGAAATAAATAGTGCTTAAAATACTTGGCTGGATCGGGCTGTTATTTCAACCATCTCCAATTTTCTTTGATTTTTTTTCGAGGGACAGTATCTTGCTTTCTTTTCTAATTTGTTTAGAACTTGAAGAATCGAATCAGAAATGCCCTCCTTTCTTGAAGAAATTGGCAATTAAGTTTCTTGTTTGGGAATGTTGCCCGCTGTGGTCAAAAATAAAGAAGAAAGTGAGCTTGGTTGTCACGGACCCATTTACTGACCTCATTGTCACACTGTGCATTGTGATCAATACTCTTTTCATGGCGTTAGAACATTACAAAATGACTCCTCAGTTTGACTTCATGCTTTCTATAGGTAACATGGTAAGTGAATTAGGATAAATAAGATTTATTTTCCTTTCCTTTGCTTTCTGGGCAGACCTTCACCCACCAAACTGGGCTTGTATGTTTGTGATACTGCAACACATTGTTCATTAGGTTTCCCTTACTCGAAAGCCAGTCGTATTAGACTCTAGGGCTCAGTGCTCATCTCTGTTTCAAAGCCGAAGAGCCAGTGCTATCTGCTTCTGCAGACGTTTCCGTGGTCATGTGGCAGGCATGACTAGACACTGGAGTGCACGGAACGCTGTTTACCTTCCCACCAAAGTGGTCCCTATTTATCTACTTGCAAATTCTTGCTTTCGAACTGCTAGATTGGCAGGAGCTGGGACAAAGACGGGAGCTCAATCCGCCTTGCAGTACTCAGGAATCGAACTGGTGACCTTCCGCCTCCCAGTTAGCGTCTTAGTCACTTGAGCCACTGCAGTGTTACCTACCAGGAAAACTGAGTGTTCCTTCTTTCTCTATCTGACTGTTGTGTCTAATGGAATGATCTTCTACATGGATAACAATGTATCTTAACCAATGTAACCTTGCCAACGGGTAACAATGTAACCTTCAGCTGTATCACATAAACCCTGTAATAGGACGCGAGCTAATGACCACTAGCGGGCAGCAGCGAGCGTCCAAGCTCTATTGGTCCAAACTCATCAAAAGGCAACAGCGCGGGAAGTTTCCCGCCACCACCTACACCTGGACAAGAAGGGCGTGACCAGCAATGACGTCACGCAGACAGTAGCCAATAGGCTATCCTGGAGCCACGTTCAAATGTGTTACTACCGTATATAAAGAGCTATCGATCCGCCATTACCTCATGTTCCCTCTGACCACCATGCAATAAACCTGAGTTAACCCAGCCCGAGGCTGTGTCCTGTGTCTTGGTTCTCATATACTAAATTGGCGACGAGGATGGGATTATGGATTCCCAAGGAGCCAGGGCACAGAGCGGGTTCAACATCACCAAACCGCAAGACTGGGAGCTTTTTGAGATGGACTTCCAGGCGGCACTGGTGGAACTCAAAGTCAAAGAAGACGACGAGGAGAGGAAGAGGGCCATCCTCACCAGAATGCTTGGGATAGAAACCAAGCGAACGCTGGTGGGCATCATTGCACCGAAGAAGGTGAGCGATTTCAAAGCCGATGACATCATGAAGCTGCTGCGTGAGCGTTTCCGACCCTCGAGGGCAATGTTTCCTGCTCGGAGCGCGTTTTGGAGGCGAGTCCAAGCGCCGGACGAGTCGGTTGAGGCATTCGTAACAGCCATGAGAGTAGCCGCCGCCCCCTGCAGATGGGACAACCTAGAGATGGCCCTCAGGGACGGAGTCCTGTGTGGCCTGAAGGACAAGGAGGTGCAGCGCAGCTTGATGAACAAGGAGCCACCACCCACGCTGGCAGAGGTTGTAGAGGCCGCGGAAGCCGCGGAATCCACGAATGCTGGAGTGGACGAGATGCATCAGTGGCGTGAGTGGCGTCCTAGAGCCGGCAAAGCGGAAAATTCGGTGCACGGGAAGTCCGGACAGTCGGTGCACGCGACCCGACGGGCCTCGAAGTCGTCCACGGAAGGCAGCGACGGCGAGGAGGTCCAGAGAGTTCGAAAAGGGGGGCGCCGCTGCGATGGTTGCGGAGCGGCCCATGAGCGCGCGAGGTGCCCATTCAGAAAAGCCGAGTGTTACACCTGCGGCCATCGGGGGCACATCGCCAAGGCATGCAGAAAGCGGAAGGAGGGCCGGAGGCAGTCGCAAGACCGTTCGACCAGACCGGACCGTCCAGTGAGGTCCAAAGATGGCGCCCAGACCACGAGGAAGCAGGACGGCGTGGGCCGCATCTCGAGCGACAGCGAGGACGACGCTCCCGTGTTCAGCGTGTCCGCGGGATGGGTCCATTACTTCGTTGAGGTACTAGTACAAGGGGCCCCTATCACGATGGAAATCGACTCGGGGTCCTCCTATTCTATAATTCCCCAAAAAGAGTTCTTAAAAATCGACCCCCACGTGCGGCCCAAACTTAAAACGCTGAGGTCCACGCTGCGAGACGTACAGGGGAACAGCATTCCAGTGTTGGGGATTGGAAAATTTCGGGTCAATTTTAAGAGACATTCTGCGGAACTGCCCCTAGTTGTCCTTAAGGGGGGAAGTTGCAGCCTCCTAGGGACGCAGTGGTTTCAGCCCTTAGGTTTGTTCATAGGGGGAGTGCATACAGTGGGGGTGGACCCAATACAAGCGGTGTGCGACGCGCATCCCGCCGTCTTTAAAAAAGGACTTGGAAAGTTCAAGGGACCCCCTGTAGCCTTCGACCTAGACCCGGAGGTCCGCCCGATAAGACTCAAACCGCGCAGGGTGCCATTCGCACTAAAGGACAAAATAGAGGCGGAACTGGACAAATTGGTGGGCCAGGGGATTCTTATTCCTGTCGATTCCGCGGAGTGGGAAACTCCAATTGTAACTGCGCTGAAGGCTAACGGGGAGGTGCGCATTTGCGCTGATTATAAGTGTACAATTAACAAGGCGATCCGCCCTAATGCATACCCGGTGCCAGTAGTCAGCCATCTTCTGGCCAGGCTGAATGGGGGAAAGTGTTTCGCTAAACTCGATTTGGCACAAGCCTATCAGCAACTCCCTGTAACTCCCGCCACGGCCGCGGCACAAACAATAGTCACACATAAAGGGGCGTTCCAGGTGTCGCGTTTACAGTTCGGCGTGAACTCGGCACCCGGCCTTTTCCAGTCGCTTGTGGAACGCCTCCTGAAGGGGCTGGAGGGGGTGTTGCCTTATTTTGATGACGTGTTGATAACAGGGGGGAGTGAGGCCGAACTGGCAGAGAGATTGGATAAAGTACTGACTGTGTTCGAAAAAGCGGGGCTGCGGCTGAGAAAAGACAAATGCGTTTTTTTCGAAACTGAGGTTGAGTTTCTGGGGTTTCGAGTCACGCCAGAGGGTATCAAGCCGTCCAAATCCAAAGTAGCCGCCATCAAGAACGCCCCTCGCCCCACATCCAAAACCGAGCTACAGTCATTTCTGGGGCTCCTCAATTTTTACCATACCTTCCTTCCACGGAAGGCGTCCGTGGCCGAGCCACTCCATCGTTTGCTAAAAAAGGAGGAAACATGGATGTGGGGTGACGAGCATGAGAGGGCGTTTAAAGAGTTGAAACAGCTCCTAACATCTGAGGCAATCCTGACGCATTTCGACCCCAAACGGCCAGTGGTCTTAGTCTGTGACGCATCCCCGGTGGGGGTGGGGGCGGTGCTTTGCCACGTGTTGGACGACGGAAGGGAGGCCCCGATAGCGTTTTATTCAAGGTCCCTGTCCCAAGCAGAGCGTAATTACGCACAGACCGACAGGGAGGCATTAGCGATAGTAGCGGGAACCAAAAAATTTCGCGATTTTCTGTATGGTCGGCCGTTCAAAATCGTGACTGACCACAAGCCCTTGCTGGGAATTTTCACTGCAAATAAGCCCACGCCACAGATCCTGTCCCCAAGAATGCTGCGGTGGGCTATCTTTCTCAACGCATACCAACATGAGTTGGAATACCGGCCCGGGAAGGAGATCAGCCATGCAGATGCACTCTCGAGGTCTCCTTTGCCCTTGTCGGGCGTCCAGCAGGCAAGGGCAGAGAGAGACCACCAGGTCTTGTTAATAGAGGTTTTAGATTCACCCCCAATCGTACCAGCCGACATTGCCAGGGCGACAGGCAAGGATAGAACTCTGGAGAAAGTTAGCTCATGGGTACAGAAGGGGTGGCCGGCGTCATCCCCGGGTACGGAATTCGACCCGTTTTTTCGAAAAAAAAATAGAGCTGTCCCTAGAGAGGGGGTGCCTTTTGTGGGGCCAGCGGGTGGTGGTCCCTACGTCCCTGCGTCCGAGGGTGCTTAAAATGCTGCACATCGGCCACCCGGGCATCGTCCGTTCCAAGGCGCTGGCCCGGAGTTACTTCTGGTGGCCACAGCTGGACACGGACATTGAGCACATGGTCGGCACTTGTGAGGCATGCCAGGGCTCCCGACCGGAGGCGGCCCGCCTCCCGCATAGGGAATGGGACGCAGCAAGGGGGCCATGGTCCAGGGTGCACGTAGACTTCGCTGGCCCGTTCCGAGGAACCATTTTTCTCCTGGTGGTGGATGCGTTCTCCAAGTGGCTGGAGGTTATCCCAGTAAAGAGCACGTCCTCCGCCACTACAATTAGCCAACTAAGGAGAGTCTTTTCCACGTTCGGTTTACCCGACACTTTGGTCAGCGATAACGCTAGTTGTTTCACCTCCGCCGAGTTCGGGGCATTCATGGAGGCAAACGCAATTCGGCATGTCACATCCGCGCCCTTTCACCCGGCCACGAATGGCCAGGTGGAACGGCTGGTGCGTACTACAAAGGATGCGCTGCGGCGCATGGGCCCGGGGGACCTAAATCACCAAGTATGTCAGTTTTTATTAGCGTATAGGGTGACTCCCTTAGCGTCAGGTTACTCGCCGGCAGAGCTGTTGATGCGGCGAAAACTGACCACGCTCCTGTCCAGGCTAGACCCGACGAGAGTCGAGGACAAAGGGAAAAACATAGGGTTGGCAGTCTCGAAAGGTTTCGCCGTTGGCGACCCTGTTCACTGCAGGAACTACGCCAGCGCAGGTCCAGCCTGGGTACCAGGGACGGTTGTGGACCAGACGGGGCCAGTGTCGTACCGGGTCGAGACTAGCACCGGTCTCCTCTGGAGGAGGCACGCGGACCAACTTAGGCACCGAGTGAGTGGGGGGCCGGTCAGTGGGGCTCAGCAACAGGATTCAGCGTTAGGGTTCTCCCCCACCCGTTTAGCCCAAGGGGGAGACAGCAACGGACAACAGTCCCAAACAAGGGGGGAACGCAGCGGCCCCGACTCATACCCTTTTGATACGCCAGCTCTATCAGAGACCGGGGAAGGGGAGGAGGAGTTCGCGACCGCTGCCCCCGAATTTAATTCTGATTTTGATTTTGCGAGCCGGGGGGGTTTTCGGGAGTGTTCCCCCACCCATCCAAGCGAGAAGAGGGGTTTTTCGTTAGCCCCCAGTGCCCCCGGTTCTTCCCCAATAAAGCACACACCTCCCAACAACGCCGCGGAGCCGCGGCAAGTCACTAACGAGTCTCCCTCTCCAATTACAGGACAGGAAACCAGGGGACAAAGAGAAGGTAGCAAACCCGGGGAAAGGCAGCCCGCATCGAGACCCCAGCGTGTTCGAAATAAGCCATCTTGGCTGAGAGACTTCGTCTCATCCTAGGGGGGGGGGAGTGTTGAGTTCGAGACTTCGTCTCATCCTAGGGGGGAGGAGTGTTGTGTCTAATGGAATGATCTTCTACATGGATAACAATGTATCTTAACCAATGTAACCTTGCCAACGGGTAACAATGTAACCTTCAGCTGTATCACATAAACCCTGTAATAGGACGCGAGCTAATGACCACTAGCGGGCAGCAGCGAGCGTCCAAGCTCTATTGGTCCAAACTCATCAAAAGGCAACAGCGCGGGAAGTTTCCCGCCACCACCTACACCTGGACAAGAAGGGCGTGACCAGCAATGACGTCACGCAGACAGTAGCCAATAGGCTATCCTGGAGCCACGTTCAAATGTGTTACTACCGTATATAAAGAGCTATCGATCCGCCATTACCTCATGTTCCCTCTGACCACCATGCAATAAACCTGAGTTAACCCAGCCCGAGGCTGTGTCCTGTGTCTTGGTTCTCATATACTAAACTGACCCTTCCCATCATCAAGATATTTTTGTTTGGATAGGAGGTACTATAATGTTTGCCCCATGTATGCATGGGACATACCTGTCAAGTATCCCATATTGGCCGGGATTTCCTGATTTTCAGTGCTCGTTCCTACCCTTTCCCGCCGTCCTCCCGTATTTGAACGGCGGGGAAAGGACTTAATATGCATGTGCGGTCACAGTAGGCATGCACAAATGGGCTACTGTGCATATGCGTCCACGCATGCGCAGTAATTTCCCGTATTTTGCGGTGCCGTGCCTGACGGGTATGGCATGGAACCTTGATCACATATGGCAGTGTGCTCATTTGTCCTCAAAATCTGAGTCCAGGTCTCAGAAACATGCACCAATTAATATAATCATGCCTGCCACATGAACAGAGAAATGAACAGAGAAATGAACAGAGAAATGTCTGCAGACGCATACAGCACTGGCTCTTTGGCTATAAACCAAGATGAGCACCACACTCTAGAGTCAGATACGACTGTCTTTAGAGCAAGGGTGTCCTTTACCTTCAAAGGGTAAGGTAAAGACACTGGAGCACGTGGAAAACTGTTATATTTCCTCCCAAAATGGTACCTATTTATTTACTTGCAATTTCTTGCCTTCAAACTGCTAGGTTGGCAGGAGGTGGGACAGACGACGGGAGCTCACTCCATCATGTGGCACTCGGGTCTCAAACTGCTGATTTGCTGACTTTCCAGTCATCAAGCTCAGCACCTTAACCACTGAGCCACTGCAGCCCCAGATTAGCATATAACCACAGGGCCATAGCCAGGTAGGGGGTAGGGGTGGAAACCCTCCTGAGCTAACCCCCCCCCCTGTGGTGCCAATGTTATATATGTGAGTGTGACATTGTTGCCCCTCCTGGGAATTTTTGCCCCTCCTGAATTTTTTTGACCCCCCCCCCCAAAATACTACTACTACTACTACTACTACTACTACTACTACTACTACTACTACTACTACTACTACTAATAATAATAATAATAATAATAATAATCTAGAATCATGGCTATGGCCCTGTATAACCATCTACAAGAGCAAAATAAAATCTGATTGAAACCCCTCCTGGAACTGAAAGAATTTTTAGCCAGTTCAATGTTGAGGCTCAGAAAATAGTCTAGATGAGAAAGCCATATAGTGGACTACAAATTGACCAACTGTGGATCGTGACCCCCAAGGGAGTAGCAAATTGTTTTCTGTGGGGTGGCCACAGTTATACTCCACTGTGTGGATAAAAAAAGTTGAGAGGAGGTAACGGGATAATTTAGAGAGATATCACCATTTTGTGAGGTTGGTTGTGTGGCAAAGCAGTTGCATTGGGGGTAAAAGAATATATTTTTAATGTGTTTTCTTTATTCCATTAAAATGCCTTTTTATGCAAATGTGGTCACTGGTTACTTGGCTATTATATCAGGGAGTCACAACTTGAAAAAAGATTATAAAAGCATTGCAATAAAGGTTTGAAACGCAGAGAGAAAAGGCTCCTTTTTATTTAATGCTTATGTCTATTTTTTTTTAAAGTAACACTTCTAAACCTTGACAGAAACAGCCTATCGTAGAGTTGAAGATGACTGACGTTTTTGTTTTTGCAGATTTTCACAGGGATTTTTACTGCCGAAGTGATCCTGAAAATCATTGCATTGGATCCCTACAACTATTTCCAGCAAGGCTCCAATATCTTCGACAGTTTCATTGTCTTTATAAGCATCATTGAACTCAGCATGCCCGGCGAGAGCAAAGAAGAGGGCAGGGGGAAGAAAGTCAAGAAAGGAAACTTTACCGTTTTACGGACTTTGCGACTGGTAATGAATCCACTTTTTTGGGTGTGTGTGTGTGGCTTTAACCTTTTAAAGAAAGCATGAGACAGGACGGCCCATTCACTCTGTGTCATACAGAGCATTATTATCTGTTACATATTTGAAGGATTCGTGTAGAATAGGAGTTCCCAACCTTTTTTACGCCGCAGGCCTGACCACGCCCCCCCCCGGAAGCATAAGCATTGACAAACAGCCATAAATGTGCCCACTTCCACATTCATGACAGCTGCCGGCGCATTTGCACATGAGCGGGCATGTTTTACAGCTGACATAAACATGTCTGCTTCCACTTCCGGGTGTGGTGGTGGCGGCGGGCCACGTGAAATGGTGCCCGCAGGCCATAGGTTGGGAACCTCTGCTGTAGAATATGTGTCTTGCTAGGGTGAGTTACTTTTTGATGGGGAAACTAAAGCTTAGTATTAGCTTCAGAACATTCATGCCCAGGCAGGGGGTTGAAACCAGTTGCGCATCATTAGCTTTTATCCCATTTTCCTTGAGAGAAACACCATTCTGTGTTTTGATGCTATTTAAGAAGCAATGTCTCAAACTGTTGACCTGCCGACCTTCCAGCCGTCAAGTTCAGCATCTTAACCACTACACCACTGCAGCACCCGTCTCTATCCCAGCTCCTGCCAACCTAGCAGTTGGAAAGCAAGACATTTCAATTAGATACATAGGTGGGAAAGTGGGAAAGGTAACAGCATTCCGTGTGCTCCGGTGTCTAATCAAGCATGCCATATGCAATAATAATAATAATAATAATAATAATAATAATAATAATAATAATAATAATAATAATAATAATAATAATAATAATAATAATAATTTCATGTCAGAGATTACTCTGGATGGAAAGGATTTTTGCTGGAGAATCTCCACTCAGGGAACACTCAAATGAGGCTCCTTGGGTATCGAAGCCCGACCTTCCAGTGTCCAAGCTCAGCGTTTTAACTACTAAGCCACTGGGGGAACCAACAAAGTCTGAATAATATGAATAGTTTGTTTGCAAATTAATCAACTTCAGAGGCCAGTTTATGAGGCCATAGCAGGTAAGGTAAGACACCATTTAGAGTTCAGATGGGATGCTAATCAATAACAGAATTGGAAGTTTCCTATTTCTTCCTGCCAATTCCAGAGGAGGAAACGGGTGCAGGGATGTTCAATAAGGCCCATTCCTCCCATTGGTTAAAAATGGTTTCCCATGACATCTGATTACAACACTGTCATGCGCAATAGTGGACGGAAAGATGAGATGACTCTGAACAATTGGGTAGATAGTATTTGTGAATAACTTATCAGAATTTCAGGAACCATCAAATTTTGCTAACTACTTTCAACAGTACAGTCTGGTGTCACTGTTATTTAATAATACGATGCTTTTCTTTCAAACAGATGCGAGTCTTCAAATTGGCAAAGTCTTGGCCAACCTTAAACACCCTTATTAAAATAATTTTAAACTCAATGGGTGCGCTGGGCAACCTCACCCTTGTTTTGGCCATTATTGTCTTCATCTTTGCTGTCTTTGGGATGCAGCTATTTGGGCAAAACTATTTGATGCAGCGCTGCAAGATAGCCAAGTTTTGCAAGCCACGTTGGCATATGTGGGATTTTCTGCACTCTTTCCTTATTATTTTCCGGATTCTGTGTGGAGAATGGATTGAGACGATGTGGGACTGCATGGTGGTAGCAGATCCATCCATGTGCTTGCTGGTCTTCTTGCTCGTCATGGTGATTGGGAATTTAGTGGTGAGTTTTCAGATAGAATTGTCCACAGTGTGCTTTGCAGTTAATGAAATGAAGATTATTTTTGTTTTGAAAATACCCTATAATCATGAAGCATTGTTACAAGAGAAAACATTGCATGGGAGTGAGTCAGTGGAATATCAAAACCCCTATCTGAATCCTCTTTCTTGGGTTTTATGTCAAGCTGTTAGGGAATTAAGAGAAATCTCATCAAAATGAGATTTGAGGAAGAAAGCAAAGTCATTTTAAGCATGTAACTCTGAAGCCATCTTTCCTATCCCTTACTTAATACAAATTGCACCTAGATTTGTACCCAAAAACTCTATTTTATTGAAATGTGATCCTCCCACTTAGGTTCTTAAACCAATTTGAAAGAATAAGTGTGAAAAGAAACATGAGGCTTTAAGAATGACTGAGGTTGTTTGAGCTGTTCTTTCTTTGCCCTTGACTTGTATTTATCCAAAACTGGCATACCTGTCAACCTTCCTGGATTGGCCGGGATTTCCCGATTTTTTGTGCCAATTTGCGTCATTTCCCGCCCGCAGCTGTCAAACCCCCGGAATTGGCAGCGGGGGGAAAGAGGTACTGCGCATCCGTTCTGCGCAAGTCACGTTCTACGCATGCCTAGAAGGCTTTTATGCTTGCGTAGAACCCTTCTGCGCTTGCATAGAAGGCTACGCAAGCGTAAAAGGGTTCTACGCAAGTGTAAAAGCCTTCTACGCATGCGTAGAACGCGACTTGTGCAGAACCATTGTGCGCAATCCCGGATTGTCCGGAGCCGCGGTTGACAGGTATGAAAACTGGTGCATGATCATATAGACTACTTCTTCAGGTAAAATATTTTGCTGATTCTATTATGTTTGTGGCAAACACACATTGGATACCACCCACAACATCAGCAATGGCTCTCACACTACTAACTGTAAGATAAACATATGCACACCTTCATACGTAATGGCCTCCTAAGAACATTTGACAGTCTGTGCCTAGTTGCTTTCTGGTCTGCCCAGAACAGCGAATTGGTTGGAACAACAAGGATATCCATAGGACGCAACAAAACTATGGGATGGACACCTATTTTAGTGGCAGTATCTGAGGAAAATAAAGATGATGACCATAAAAAATGGCACAGAAAGGTCTAACTTTGCTGGCTTGCCTGCCTCTCTTCCCTCCCTCTCCCGTGGGATAGACTGCAATCAGGGTTCTTCCACTTCCATATCTAGGCCAGACTGAAACTGCCAAAATGAAGGCACCTCTTGGTGAGTTAATTCTGAAGTTCCTTTCACATCACCTAGTATGAAAAAGATTAGCCAACAACACAAGGTTGCCATTACCAGGGCATGCCTAATTGCGGTTCAAAAAACCACAATTTTTGAGGAGGCGTAAGCAGTGTTGTGATAATCCAATTGGAGAAGGCACTGTCTATTACAGGAGTGCCCAAACTTTGCGGGTGTCGATCATGTGGTTGAGTTGGCCTGTCATGTGGTTGAGTGGGCCTGCCCACGCATGCGCATAACACTGCTGTAAATGAATCCACGGCTGTCATAAACACGTTTATCACAGCTGCTGGTCATTTATGGCAGCGTTTTGAGCAAACGCAGGCACGTTTTACTTCTGCTTCCAGGAGCAGCGAGGGCTGTGTGGGCCAGATGATTTGGTGCCATGGGCCGGATCCAGCCCACAGGCCATACTTTGGGCACCCCTGGTTTATTATATCCAAGTCAGCTTCAGTTAAAAGCATATCATCTTTTGTTGGTAGGTTCTATAGCACATCACGCGCAAACACCAGTACTGTATTGAACAATTCTCTCTTGCCGGGGGGGAAATGCTAAAGATATTGATAAAACCTGTATTTTTCCATTGCTTTGAGGTTCTCAATTTGTTCATTGCATTGCTGCTGAACTCCTTCAGTGCTGATAACCTCACCCAGCTTCCAGAAGACGACAGAGATGCAAATAACCTCAAGCTTGCCTGTGCCCGGATACACAAGGCATTTCACAGGGCAAAACAGATAGCACTGGATTTTTGTTTCAAAGCATTTGGTTACAAGAAAAAAGCCAGCAAAAATAAAATAAAATGTGACGCCGAGAAAAATGGCTTGGAACCAAGAACAGAGGGCCAGAATTCCAAAGGAAGTTATGGCAAAGTTGAGAAAGAAGGGTATGGAGAAAAAGACTCAGATAATACTCTGGATGATTTCATCACCAATCCCAGTGTGTTTGTCCGTGTTCCTATTGCCGATGCTGAGTCAGACAGTGAAGGCTCTGAAGAGGCTCCTGATAAGCAGGTTCCGGTCATAGAGTGTACCAGACAGGTAAGGAGATATCCCGAGAGCTTAGATTCATGATTGGAGAAAGCGTGAGAAATTTTGTTATGGCTCAGAACAAGAGAGTAATTTATTTATTTATTTATTTATTTAATTTTCACGCTTATATACCGCCCACTCAGGTACAACACAACTCAGGGCGGTTTACATAGCAGACAGTATTCTGCATGCAAAGTATTCAGTATGCAAAGATGTATTCTTGGTATTGGGACTGTGGTGACTCAAGTGGTTAAGACACTGAACTTGATGACTGGAAGGTCAGCAGTTCGAGACCCTGAGTACTGCATGACGGAGTGAACTTGCATCTCTGTCCCAGCTCCTGCCAACCTAGCAGTTCGAAAGCAAGATATTGCAAATAGATAAATCATACCTGTCAAGTGCGGCTCTGGAAAATACGGGACCTGCGCAGAACCCTTCTGCACAGAACTCTTCTGCGCATATGCGCATGCGCAGTGAGTACTTTCCCCACCGGTCAAATTACGGGATGGCGGCGGGGAAGTGAAAGAAGCGGCGCGGAAATACGGGATATCCCGGCCAATCCAGGATACTTGACAGGTATGAGATAAATAGGTACCACTTCAGTGGGAAGGTAAACAGCTTTCCATGCACTCCAGCATCTAGTCATGCCTGCTACATGTCTACGGAAACGTCTGCCGATGCAGACAGCGCTGGCTTTTGGGCTGTAAATAGAAATGAGCACTGAACTCTAGAGTCAGATACAACTAGCTTTCGAGCATGGGCAACCTTTACCTTTTCTTGGTATTCTATCCCACTTCCCCAGCGTTTTATCAGAAATCTATATGGCTGAGAACCAAATGAAATGAGATGCTAGTTTTGTAATTAAAAAATGATAAACTCATTTTTTCCTTAAAGGGTCAAACCACATAGTCCACAAGGGGGTTAACTGCCAAGCTGTTTTAAAACGCTGACAGGCATTAACCACGTACTTTCTTAAAGTTTCCTTAGTTTCAGTTTTCAGGTGTGGGGAAAACGTTTATTTAACTGAAAATGAATGATGAGATAATTGCAGTGCAAACTTAACTCTCGGCAGGAAAACCAACTACGATTGAGAGGAGAACGCAACAAGAGCTGTGATGCATGGAGCCGAACATCTGAAATCAGTTCCTCCGAGGAGTTAAATATGCAGTGGAAAGCTGGATCTTCATCACCAAAACAAAAAGAGGTAAAAGTCTATATACGAAGGAAAATTCCAGTGATAATTGAGATATGAGCTGCAGAATACAGATTGCAATGACATGTCTAGGAGTTGCTTGACTACATGTGGCTGGAATTTAAATTTAAATTTAAATTTACATCCCGCCCCACTCAGCACACGGCTGACTCTGGGCGGCATTACAACATATTAAAAGTACAATATACAATAGACAATCACAATAATAACATGATATAATCACAATAACAAAATACAAAACTAAAACAATCAACCACTAATTACAATAAATAACCCCGAAATGCAGTGTGCTCGGCTTCCCCGCGGACAATGCCGGACCAGGGAAGGAGCAGAGTGAACCAAGAATAAAACAACATATCAAAACACATTACATATCAATGCGGTTTAGCATAGCACACTATCAAATTACAACGCAGTCCAGGTACTCCGACTTCCCCATGGCCAATGCCGGACCAAACTCTATAGTCAGATGCAACTGGTTTTCGATCAAGGGCTACCTTTACCTTTCAGCCTACCTTCCTGCTCTACATTTCTATGATTCCAACACAGAGATATAATGGCACTCTTCACATGCTAGAAAGGTTTCTCTACAGAGGATGGGTGGATTCTGAGCATAGCTGTCAAGTATCCCTTATTGTCTAGGAAATCCCCTTATTTTACCCTCTTTCCCGCCGTCATCCCTTATTAATTAGACTGCAATGCCCTATTGCCACCATTGGAGGGCAGCACAGGATAAGCATAGCTGTCAAGTATCCCTTATTTGCCGGGATATTTCCCTTATTTCCAAATCCAAAACTTGACAGGTATGATTCTGGGCTTAATCATTACAGAATGCAGGGCACATACTAATGGGCACAAGTTACACGAAGCCAGATTTTTGGATACTAAATCTGTAGCAGTGAATGTGTGCAAGAGAGACATTTGATACCATCTGCTTAGATATCAATTGACAGGATCATAGAATAATGTGTTGGAAGGGGCCTATTGCTCAGTGCAGGGATTCAAGTTAAAATTTATCTGACAGGTGATTCTCCAATGTTGGAAGAATGCCCAAACTGTTAGAGCAGTACAACAATGGAACTCACTACCCCAGGAGGTGGCGAGCACTCCATCATTGAAAACTTTGAAGAGACAATTGGAGAATCACCTGTCAGATAAATGTTAACTTAGATCCCTGCACTGAGCAATAGGTCCCTTCCAACTCATTATTCTATGATCCTGTCAATTGATACCTAAGCAGATGGTATCAAATGTCTCTCGTGCACACATTCACTGTTACTTAGTGATAACCAGAGAGCCTCTGTACCCCTCATTTGTTAGGAAAACCCAGATTTGACACTTGAAAGCATACCTGTCAACCGCGGCTCCGGCAAATCCGGAACCTGCGCAAAACGGTTATGTGCAGGTTGCCTTCTACGCATGCGTAGAAGGGTTTTACGCTTGCGTAGCCCCCTTCTACGCATGCATAGCCTTCTACGCATGCGTAGAAAGATTCTATGCAAGCATAGAAGGGTTCTACACAAGTGTAAAACCCTTCTACACATGTGTAGAAGGCGACCTGTGCAGAAGGGCTGCACAGTACCTTGTTTCCCCCGCTGCCAAATTCCGAGGTTTTGGCAGCGCAGGGTGGGAAATGGTGCAAATCAGCGCCAAAAACCGGGAAATCCTGGCCAATCCGGGAAGGTTGACAGGTATGCTTGAAAGTGTGGGTTCAAATTGAGTTGCATTAACTACAAGTAGTCAAGCTCGACAGGACTTGACCTGAAGGAGGAATCCATGCTGTCTCTGTTTGAAGGTTGATATGAGCAGCTGTTCAGAAGGCAGCACAGTGGACATACCAGACTCTGATGAATTCCTGAAGACCATACGTGAACTAACTGAGGATTTGAACGAGCCACATGACTGCTTCCCCAAAAGTAAGGATAAACTTAGGCTATTTGTTCTTGGCAGAGCTAAAGTAATTTGGGGATCCTAGGACTGCCACTAAAAATGACCACACTTTGTTTCTTCTAATGTATTGTTTTGGTTTATAACCATAAAGTATAATGAAATAGAGAGCTGCTGGGGTGGCTTAGTGTTTAAGACGCTGAGCTTGATGACAGGAAGGCCGGCAGGTCAGCAGTTCGAGACCCGAGTCCTGCATGACCGAGTGAAACAGGTCATGCAGACTTAAGTCTTGAGTTTTATAACTGCCTTTACCTGCCTTGTTAGCTTGTACAATGGTTGTGCAAAATCCATGCAATGTATAATCAATCTATCATGTGTTTTCCCCAGGATTTGCTCACCGTTATCCTTGGGCGTCAGTAAATGCTTCAAAATTCCCTGGCCGGATATTCTGGAATCTGAGAAAGACGTGTTACAGAATTGTAGAGCACAACTGGTTTGAAAGCTTCATTGTGTTTATGATCCTTCTGAGCAGTGGAGCTTTGGTAGGTGAACTCGAACTGATTCCCATGCTTTGAACTGGTCCTTAAGCTTTGCACAGGGCAGAAAAAACAACAACAAAGGAACAGGGGCTGAAATCACCATCAACAGCATGGAACGTGATTTCAGGATTTATGCAACATGCACGATGTAATTGGGTGCATCTCAAAATTACTAAAGGAAGCCTTTAATTAGTGGCAATTTGCCATTGATGATGATGTCATCCTTGCATTCATGAAAATAATGTATTAAATGTGTCATGTTTCAACAGCTAATCTTGTCAGTACTTATTGGCCAGGATCCTATTGCAGGGGTTCCCAACCTTTTCAAGCTGGGGCCCGGGCCATGTTCTCTCGGTCAGCTTCGAGGGCCGGACGGCCATATTGCCCTGCCTGCATGATGGGGTGGTGATTTTGTCCCAACAGCTTCAAAGGGGCAGCCATTTTGTTTCTTGAATGTCCTTGGAGGGGTGGGGGGCCACATGAAATGGTGCCATTGGCCAGATCTGGCCCACTGGCTTAGGCTGGGAACCCCTGTCCTATTGGCTCATAATGCTGTTCTAAGTACAGTTTTAAAATTATTTTTAAGTATTGCAGCAACCTCTGTGCCTGGTTGCACATTGTTTCCATGAGTGGGTATACAATAATGTTCCATGTCCTCTAAATTCAGTATTTTATTGTATTTGATTTTCCTTCTTCCATGCCTAGGCCAGATGTGAAACTGCCAAAATGTAGCCATCTTTTGGTGAGTTCATTCCACAGTTCTTATTCCGCCTGACCCAGTGTGAGAAAGATTAATTGGCAGCACAAGGTTGTTGTTGCCTGGCTTATGCTCGATTATGGTTAAAAAATACCACACTGTTCAAGGAAGCTTTTACTATACTGTATAAAGGTAAAGGTTTCCCTTGCTCAAAAGCCAGTCGTATCCGACTCTAGGGTGCAGTGCTCATCTCTGTTTCCAAGCCAAAGAGCCTGCACTGTCTGCTTCTGCAGACGTTTCCATGGTCATGTGGCAGGCATGACTAGCCACTGCAGTCCCACTATACTGTATACCCCATTGTATTTGGTTAATTTTAATAGCTTTATGTTGAGGCTGCTTTACATGATATCATAGAGTTATTTTAGCTGAATTTAGTTTTACCTGTTTTTATCCTTTATAAATGTGTTCAAGTCACCTTAGCACTACATTTTAGTGGAAAAGGCATGGCATAAATGCAACAAATAGACAAACAAACAAAGCTGATTAAATAAATAAATAAAAGGAGAAAGCATACTGTAAAAAAATTAATGCGGTAATTCTATCTGATATACATTTTTATTGCAGGCATTTGAAGATATTCATTTGAATGAAAAGCCAAATATTAAAATTATGCTAGAATATGCTGACAAAATATTCACATATATCTTTGTCCTGGAGATGCTACTGAAATGGGTAGCTTATGGATTTCACAAATATTTCACAAATGTTTGGTGCTGGCTTGATTTCCTAATTGTAGATGTAAGTACTGTCCTGCATTTGGGAAAAAAATGTGGTTTTTTTCTTTTCTTTGAATTTCCATAGAACGTGACTGAACTGTCCTGATGTTTGCTTGCCATTTATATTTTTATAGTATTTATTCATTGCTTTCCACTAGCTTCCAAAGCAATATAGGAAAAAGTTACAGTGTGTAACAAAAGATTACAACCATTTTGAAAGGTGAGTTAAAACCAGGTTTTTTTTAAAAAAATTAAAAAATTGTAGGGAATATTATAGTTTGCAGTGCAGCTTTTCAAGGGGTGTGTGTCTCAAGTGAAGGTGGTCAATGTTGAGCACACTCATTAGCAGGGCTTGAGATAAACTGTGCTCAAAATGCTTATAACAGAACCAGTACTGAAGCATGGAACTTTTGAAAACTTTGGCAGGGGCTTCTGAAGGCATTACAGATTCTTCTTCTTCTTCTTCTTCTTCTTCTTTTTCTTGTGTCAAGGGAGATATAAGGTTCTTGCTCTGGCACTTCTAGTGGCTTCCACTGGTGTTATTTGGTGTTCTTGTAATATTTCTTTGGTGTTATCTCTCCACCTTCCTCTGGCTCTTCCTCTTGGTCTTTGTTGGGCAGTGGGAAATATCCTGACTCCCTAAAAGGGGCCAATGGCTATGGGCGCATGAGTCCCTTTAGATAGGGTGATGGTCCCCCTCAGTAAAGGAAATGCCACTGGAAACCATCATATTGGGCTCAACGACAAAACGAGTGGGGGAAGGAACCATTTCATTATTCTGATTCCCAGCAGTCATGGAGGTGGTAGAGGCCATGCCAAATGGACTGGCTGTGAAGGCACATCTTGTTAATATCCTCAAAGCTATGGCAGACCAGTGTAGCCCCAGTGTTAAATCCTGCATGTCTCATTTCATACGTGCCACAGGAGACAGCTCCAAGATCACAGTGTGTGGGTCACTTCATGGGAAGCTGGAATCCACCTTAAACAAATTGATGCCAGTAACATTTTTCCTGAAAATTATTTTCGGGGAAAAATGTCTACTCGGACACAAGCAGCAGCCAATGATATACCTTACTGCAGAAATTAACATGTCAGCTAACAGTACTGAAAGGATTATTACTGAGTATGCAATTTCCAGTTCACCTCTTTTCATTACTTCCTTTCCTTGTTAGTCACTAGCTATTGTGGCCGGCTTTGTCGGGCAGGTATGAAGTTTGTGTTGGTGGCAGGGATCCGTCTGGGAAGGCGCTCTTCACCACACACAATACACACAAACACAACATGCATACATGACACACACACACGACTCACAACCCACACACACACGACACACCCACACAACTCACAACCCAAACGCACCACAGCCACACACATCACACATGGCACAACACACACGACACCCCCACACTATACACACACTCACACACATATCACATGCTTGACACACAACCCACACCCACCACAGCCACATAAATTGCACACTACACAGCAAACCCACACAGCAAACCCACACAACACACACTGACACAGCATACACCCACACAGGACACACCCACACAATATACCCCCACACAATACACACACACACACACACACACACACACACACACACACACACACACACACACAACACACACACAACACACAACACATAACCACACACACCACACCTGATACTGCAGACCCGACAAAACACACTCATGCAAAGCTGCCTCCCTGCCGCTGCAGCCGCTTTCACTCCAGCGGATTTCGCCCGGCATTTCGGCCGGGGGAGAAGGAGGCAGGGAGTTGAGACCCGCAACACGAAGGGTCTCTCCGGCAGCCCTGAAAAGCCGCCTCTCCACCACCGCTGTTCCCGCCGCTGCCGCCCCAGCAAAGTTCACCCGGCAGTTCGGCCAGGAGCGACGGAGGCAGGGTGGAGAGTCCCGCAACTCGAAGGGTCTCTCCGGTGGGTCTAAAAAGCTGCCTTGCTGCTGCTGCTGCCATTTCCACCACCGCCCCCCAGTTATTTACCTTTGAGTTTTGGGTCTCTCCTCTCGGCCTCCTTCTCCCCCGGCCGACCTACCAGGCAAACTCCGCTGGGGTGGCGGCGGCGGGTATGGTGGCAGTGGCAGTGGGGAGGCGGCTTTTTAGTGCCGCCAGAGAGACACTTCGTGTTTTGTTGTCTCTCCTCCACACCTTCTTCTCCCACGGCCAAACTGCCGGGCGATCTCCGCTGTTGCTGCTGTTGAGGGGGAAAAGGCGTGTGAGCCATTTTTTCTGTTGCGCGCTCCGGCTGTCCCGCCTCCTCTGTGTTTGCGTCCTCATGCCTGATTGCCTGAGGTGTGGCACAGCGCAGAGGACACTGGGGACCATTTTTTGTTGTTCCTGATCATGGGGCATTGGCCCCACTGTCGGCTTCTGGACCCTTGCGGGGTTGGTCTTTGGGAGGTAAGGTAAGTGTTGGCGGCTCATTACGGAATAGTATGGTTGGGTGTGGACGTGCATGCCGGACACGCATGGCCACATCCCATTTTTATAGGTATAGATTGCTCCTTCAAACATTGTGACTTATCCTAAGAATTACCTCACATTTGCTTCTGATGACAACTTTTCTGCCGCTCTCTGAATTCTGACAAGGAAACTGCTGGGTATTCCTGATTCATGTTTAAAAAAGGTTCCCCTATTTAAAAGAGTCACCTATCTCTAACAATGTGGGGGCAGAAATAGACAAGTTTGTTAATTTCCAAGGAAATAGTTGCCAGGTACGAGTTTCAGAGTGAAGAACTGAAACAGCATGTAGGATTTCAACTGTAGGATTTCACAGGGCATAATACCTTGAGACCTTTTATGCTACTACTCATAAATGGACCAAGCCAATGGAGGGTTTCTAAAACTCTTTAAATGCAAGGAACAGCTATAGTATTTGCCATAACAGCAAATGAAAATATTCTCATAAATTATTTAGAAACATGCAGGCAGAAGAGTTGAAATGTTACTGGATTAATCTAAGGCTTGAAGAAAAGTGTTGAAGGTCACAAATTCATTCTGACAGATTAGAGAAACAACTTTGTTTTTGAAAAGGTGTCTCATTTCTGGCCTTGGGTTTAAAGATGAAAAAATGGCATTAGAGAAACTTGTAGAACCACCTTACACATATTTATTCAATATGATGTTCCACAGAGTTGAATGAGGCCTACTTCAAGGAATATGTGCACAAGATGTGGAATTTAGCATATCCAGACAGGTGACTTTTGATAACTATTTACACCAGGGGTTCCCAACCTATGTCCCATGGCCCGGACCCGGCACATAGCACATTTCATGTGGCCCACGGCCACCCTCGCCGCTCCTGAAAGTGCAAGCGGACATGTTTACATCAGCTGTAAAAATGTGCCCGTGCATAAGTAAACGCCTTGCAGCTGTCACAAATGCAAAAGTGGGTGCATTTATGGTTGTTGTAAATTTGCCCACTTCTGCTTCTGGGGGACATGGCCAGGCCTGCTCAGATGTCCAGGGGGCATGGTCAGGCCCACTGTGTATAAAGGTTGTGAACCACTGATCTACATGGTCAGTCTAGAAATGGGCATCTAAGTTATAAAACACATCCATTATCAGCAACTAATTACACATTTAACAAGTATGGAAATGTGCATTTTTGTGAAATTGACACTGTGTTGATTCAGGTTTAAAAGTATATCAGCAGATGGTTGTTGGACTGTTCTGTATTTTGGCACGTTTCCAGGTGCCATTGGATGTATCATAGGAAAACCTTTTGTTTTCCTGACTTTTGTGCCTTTTTTATCATAAGAACATAAGAATAGCCTTGCTGGAACCGGCCACATCCCATCCAATCCAGCATTCTGTCTCACACAGTGGCTCACCATTTGCTTCAGGGTATTATTCCCAAGGAGATGCCTTCACCTGCTTAGGATTCCCTGGAAATGGCATTGAGAGATATCCTGCCCATCTTTCCAACCTATCCTGCCTATCTCTCCAATCCATCTCTGTCTCTCTCTATATATAAAAATTCTGAAATACACAACAAACTTGTCTAACATGCTGTTGGATGCTTTAATGCAGTGATGGCCAACCTTGGGCATTCCAGGTGTTCTTGGACTTCAATTCCCAGAAGTCCAAGTCAGCACTCCTGCTGATCAGGGCTTCTGGGAATGGAAGTCCAAGAACATCTAGTGTGCTGAGATTGGCCAGCACTGCAAATCTATCCATCTAGCTCCATGTCTGCATTTCTTTTGTATCCGAGTGTCCAAAGTATGTCCCTTGAGCTGTGATTTTGAGGGAAACTGGGGTTCAAAATGGTTCCATTATACCCATCCAAGGAAGGTGAATGAGGTACCAAGACTCCGGGAAGTTGCCCGTCCCTTATCTCTATATCTGTGGCTGAAATCCAATAATGTAAATTCCCCCTCAATAAGGCTGATTCATTACATCAGTCATAGCTGTATTTTGTTAATTAAAAGTTACCTGTCCCTTCTCAAAATTTACTAGGCTTTTGGCTCTGGGGAAGCCCTTGGGGGTAATGAGATGGGGACAGGTAGTCTTAAATGTCTTAAATTGCTTCTTCTGGTTCCATTATGGTCATCAGCCTATAATTAAAATTAGGTAAACGTAAAGGTTTCCCTTGCTTGAAAGCCAGTCGTATCCGACTCTAGGGTTCAGTGCTCATCTCTGTTTCAAAGCCGAAGAGCCAGCGCTGTCTGCTTCTGCAGATGTTTCCGTGGGCATGTGGCAGGCACAACTAGACACCGGAGCACACAGAACGCTGTTTGCCATTCCACCAAAGTGGTCCCTATTTATCTACTTGCAATTTCTTGCTTTCTAACTGCTAGGTTGGCAGGAGCTGGGACAAAGACGGGAGCTCATTCTGTACTGCAGTACTCAGGAATCGAAATGCTGACCTTCCGCCTTCCAGTCAGCGTCTTAGCCACTTGAGCCACTGCCATCAATTCAAATGGCATCAATTCAATTGTGGCTTTTTACATTTAAGGTACTTAGAAGTGGCTTGCCAGGCCCTCCTCCGTTGGTGCTCCGGGCTTGTGCAGCTTGTATAAGGCTATCCAGGTGGCAAAGCATGTAAGCTTATATTTTTGGCTGGTTCCTCTCTGGGAGGCACAATTCAAGCGTCCAAACTTTGCTTTGCCAACAGTTGCTCCCACTAAATTGCATTAGCCTTATATCAATGGTTATGTCTATTCCAATTTCTCTCTGTATAAGCTTGTATGTTTGAATAGAATGGAGGAATGTGATGCATAACGAAATCATATGCCTATGTTTTACATCCCAAATATCCTCTCTCTACTCTTTCTTCAGGTCTCCTTAGTAACCCTCGTAGGAAATCTTGTTGGGAATTCTGACATGGGTCCTATGAAATCTCTCCGAACCTTGCGAGCTTTGAGGCCATTAAGAGCCCTATCACGATTTGAAGGGATGAGGGTAAGAAAACTCAGGTTGAATATTAGCCCTATTAAAAGGTATGGTTTTTAAAGCTGCTTCTCTATATAGAGTGTGGTAAAATGGAATGGGAAGTGGAGAACAGATTCACAAATGGTAAATCAAAGCGTTTTAAAAAGTTAGGAAAGCTTTGCTCTTGGACCAGTGAGGAAACCTGGTTACTCACAGATTTCAAAACAGTCCAATATCCAATATTGAAAACAGTATTTGTCAAGAAAAAAGTATGGGAATGTTTATATATGGAGATGGCTGGGTTGGGGTTTAGAGGATCAATGATGATACCCACTTATTAATACCAACTTGAAGGCAAGTTATATTAACTCCAAGAAAACATGGTTAGCAAGCTGTGGGTGCAATTAAAAAGTCATTCAAGCATGCCCATGCATGTGAACGAGTATCAAAGTGTCTCCTTCTAAACCTCACATGAATTCTTGATAATCAGCTCCATTATCTTCAATTGTGCCTTACTCTTGTCTGTATATAATTCAAAATACTGTTTTGATCTCTAAGGCAGATAACAGTTTTGTTCCTTAACAGTATATACCTGTATAAGAGAGCCTCTCTCTTATATGTTTACTTATCTGCAAGACTCAAAATCTTATTGAGGCTTATCAGACTTGGACCAAACTGAGATAGCAAGAGCAAAGGTCATTCAGCTTGTTACAGAGGTCCCTTCCATAGACATCCTTTGTTCAAGCAGAAGCTAATTCTCTGGAACAGCTTTTATATGAATGGATGTATATAGAAACATTCAGTATACAGATTGAATCTGTGGATATTAAATTAAAAAATGAAACGGCGACCTATCTATTACCTAGTCCCTGTTTGATTCTTTTCTTGTCCTTTGAAAACTGAAATGTCAGCGCCTATTCATATATCATCTAGAACAGTGGCTCCTAACCTCCAGAGGTTCTAGGACTGCAGAAATTTTGGCTAGCACAGCCACTACTGGAGGTTTATGTGAGTTTTAGTACAAGAAGATATTGGTCTAAAAGGGTGGGAACCAACATACCTGTCAAGTTTTGGATTTAGAAATAAGGGAAATTTCCCGGCAAATACGGGATACTTGACAGCTATCCTTATCCTTTGCTGCCCTCCAATGGCAGCAATAGGGCATTGCAGTCTAATTAATACAGGATGATGGCAGGGAAGAGGGTAAAAAAGGGGTTTTTCCCGGCCAATAAGGGATACTTGACAGCTATCCTTATCCTTTGCTGCCCTCCAATGGCAGCAATAGGGCATTGCAGTCTAATTAAGACAGGATGATGGCAGGGAAGAGGGTAAAAAAAGGGGTTTTCCCGGCCAATATGGGATACTTGACAGCTATGGGGAACCAGTGATGCACTGCAGCAGGTTCGGTCAGGTTCTGCAGAACCGGTAGCGGAAATTCCCCCATGCCATACCCACTTGGCTGACCACGCCCACCTCCATAGCCCATAATGCAGGATGTTTGGCCCCGCCCACAGATTTGGCCCCGCCCACAGATTTGGCCAGCCCACAGAGTAGGTAATAATTTTTTTTTGCAGTGCATCGCTGGTGGGAACCAAGGATCTAAAGGGAAAGAGTTGAAAGATCTCTGTGATTTGATTGACAAGACAGCATATCCAGGGATACAGTATTAACAGGCCTAAAGCATTTATGTCTGAACAGAGCAGAGCATTAGAGCCGTTACACAAATAATCAAATTGTCAGGCTGGCGAGTGCAGCAGATAAAGTTAACAGGCTGCAGTCTTCAAACCAATTATTTTAAAGTTGCACAGACAATGAGACAACTTTGGAATGATCCCAGATTACACTCTTTAAAGAATATGGATTGATCTGAGCTAATAAGAGGAAAACTCTCCCATTTGAAACTGAAGTGTGTAATTTGTTAGTTTTGAATATACAGTGGTACCTCATTCAATGATTATAATCCATTCCATGGGGTTCATTGTTGTACGAAACAATTGCTATATGATGCATGCATCATATAGCGATTTTCCCTATGGGATGCATTGTACAATGATTTTTTTTTTGCTAAGTGGTTTTTCCCATTGAAAAATTGTTGTACGATTTTTTTCCATAGGGAAAATTGTTATGCGGGATGCCATTTCCCCCCAAAACCTAATTGTTATGCGATTTCATTGTTATACAGGGCTATTGTTGTATGAGGTTCCACTGTACTCTAGTTCAGTGGTGGCGAACCTATGGCATGTGTGCCAAAGGAGGCACTCACAGCCCTCTATGTGGGCACGTGTGCCGTTGCCCCAACACAGAGTTTGCCCTCTGCCCAGCAGCCCAATGGGAGCGCTTCCTCCCTCCACCAGCACAGAGTTTGCCCCGCCTCTCTGCCCAGCAGCCCAATGGGAGCGCTTCCTCCGTCCTCCCAGCACAGAGTTCTCCCCGTCCCTCTGTCTCTAAAAGGTTTGCCATCATTGCTCTAGTTCATGTTTGTAATGTGAACCTGTGTTTAAATTGAAACAGATTACACTACATATGAACTAAGACTTATTTAATTGTTCAACAGGTCTTGTAAGCACATTTTTGCTCAATATTTGCTGTTTTCTTTCTCCCTTTCCCCTACTTTCCATTTCAATCTTTTTCATTCCCTTCCTTCACCCCTCCACCACAACCTCTCATTCCTCCAAGGTGGTGGTCAATGCCTTGGTAGGGGCCATCCCTTCCATCATGAATGTCCTTCTTGTCTGCCTCATTTTCTGGCTCATCTTCAGCATCATGGGAGTCGGCCTGTTTGCAGGAAAGTTTGGAAAATGCATGAACCTGACAGAACCAGATGCGAATACAAGTGAACTCATTAAGAACAAGTTGGATTGTGTAATGTACAACAATAGCAGATTGTACTGGGTAAACGTTAAAGTAAATTTCGACAACGTTGGCTCGGGTTACCTGGCTCTCCTCCAAGTGGTAGGTTTGAGAGTATAATTCACCTCCTTCCTTTTCTGTGAACTCTCTTCTTTCTTTTCCTGTTCCCTTCATTTTTGCTTCCATCTGACCGGGGGAAAATGAAAGTAATATGTTGTGGTCAACCTCTACAAGGAATGAGCTTAGAGAAGATATTGCATTTCTCTAAAGGATGGATGAATTCAAATTGCAAAATTACTTTCTCGTTTGTGCATTCGTGCATTTGTGTTTTCTTTCTTTCTTTTGTTCATTCATTCGTTCTTTTCTTTCTTTCAAGAATAGCCATACAATGATGACATACAACATAAACAATTCTACACCATAACTTTAAACCAAACAATATCAGATAAATACAATCAATAGAAGGACAATAAGATATGTTCTCGGAGAAAGAAGATGTGGCCACCCCATCGAAAGAAATCTCAGGGATATGAGCTGTTTAACACTAGGAAAGAAGTATTTATGCACAGAAAAGAAGACAACCTCTGGGTTGGAGAGATAGGCAGGAGGATATCTCTCAATGCCATTTCCAGGGAATCCTAAGCAGGTGAAGGCATCTCCTTGGGAATAATACCCTGAAGCAAATGGTGAGCCACTGTGTGAGACAGAAGGCTGGACTGGATGGGCTCATGTGGCCTCTTCCAGCAAGGCTGTTCTTATGTTCTTATGTTCTCCTATTTGAGAATGCTGTAGTATTATGATGAACTTTGAACTTGCCTGACAGTTCCTCTGGCAAGGGCCATAGCACATCTTTTAAAATAAAGTTTTTTTTTTAAAAATTTCAGATGGAGCACATAGAATGGAATACAGGTCCCCCCAAAACTTATCCATTGGGGATAATAACGAACCTTATATTTTATATTGCAGACAATGGCCTCTAGTGGCCAGCTCTGGTTCTATATGGGTAACTCTTCTTCTTGTTGTTCTGCCGTATCCGATTCTGAATATTGGCGATCATCATGGCAATCAGCCATGAAGACTGTCCTGGGGATATAATGCTGTGGCCTTTCATCTGCCTTCCACATCACAGCATGACCCCTGTATCACTGATCCAGTCCCTTGAGTCACTTTCTGGTCCTGAGCCCTTTTGGCATGCCAAGTCCTCCTCAGCCCTAGGCATACCTGTCAAGTATCACGCATTGGCAAGGATTTCCCATAATTCAGCACCGCTTTTTCTACTATCTCGCCCGGACCTGCCACCATCCCGTAATTTGACGGCTGGGGAAAGTAGTTACTGTGCATCCCCTTCTGTGCAGAACCCTTCTATGCATGCACAGAACCCTTCTATGCATGTGCAGAACCCTCTGCGCATGCGTAGAACCCTCTGCGCATGCGCAGAACCCTCTACGCATGAACATTTGTAGAAGGGTTCTGCGCAGAACCCTTCTGCGCAGGTCCCGTATTGTCCGGAGCCACGCTTGACAGGTATGGCCCTAGGGAAGTATTGATGAACCTGCTGTCTTATTTATTTATTTAAATTTTTATGCCGCCCACTCAGGTAAAAACCGGACTCAGGGCCTTCCATCAAGATGGATTAAAGTGGGATTTAATCCACTTGGGGACCATTACCCATCCCTGTGGACACCAGCACCCACGGCCTTTAGTCCTCAGGGTTGTTAGATAATTGCTGCCTTAGGATACTGGCCTGGGGCTGAGGAGGACTTTGTGTGCCAAAAGGGCTCAGGACCAGAAAGTGAGTTGCGGAGCTGGATCAATGGTATGGGGGTCATGCTGCAATGTGGAAGGCAGATGAAATGCCATGGCATTATATTCACAGGATAATCTTCATGGCTGATCACCATGATGATCGCCAATATTTGGAGTTGGATACGGCACAAGAAGAAGAAGAGGAAGAAGTAGTTTTTACATTTTTTTAAAAAAAAGAACAAATGTGGATACTCAAATATAAAATATTTCTTGTCTAATATGAACCTAAAAATATAACTGTCGTGTTTGTGACTTACCATGTACTGCCTATTATTATTATTATTATTATTATTATTATTATTATTATTATTATTATTATTATTATTATTATTATTATTATTATTATTATTATTATTATTATTATTAAAGTAGAAGTATCAGTAATTGAGGCTAGAATGAATTTATTTTTATTCCGACTGATCGAACTGATCTACCACTTAATTACCTCCCCTTCAGCAATGCATATACCAAGGACTTGAACACTTCATAAGCTGAGGTAATGCTTTAGGTCAGTGATGGTGAACCTTGGCACTCCAGGTATTCTTGGACTTCAATTCCTAGAAGCCCTGATCAGCAGGAGTGCTGACTTGGGCTTCTGGTAATTGAAGTCCAAGAACATTTGGAGTGCCAAGGTTTGCCATCACAGCTTTAGGTTGTAATTATCTTTCTGCTATATTGACTGACAACAAGTAGTAACTTGCAACTAGAGTAGGTCCATTAAATCAATGTGGATTTGTGAATCAAGATCTTCTTGAGATCTATTGATTCAGTGTACCTCTCCTAGTCGCAGCTTCATACTGGATTTCAGCCACTGAGTGAATCCAAAGAATCCAGGGAGGTTTTATTCCCATGATGGTAAACCTTGGCACTCCAGATGTTCTTGGACTTCAATTCCCAGAAGCCCAAGCCCCCGTGAATCCACACGAATGGGTTTACTGCGATTCATCTGGCCTGCGCCGCCCTCGTCGCTCCCGGAAGCAGAAGTAAAACACGCCCGTACGGAGGAAGGGTTAATCTGGAAGAGTCTTAACTGTACAGGTGCATTTTATTTCCACTTCCGGGAGCAACGAGGGCAGCGTGGGCCGGATGAATCACAGTACACCCATTCGTGTGGATTCACAGGGGCTTGGGCTTCTGGGAATTGAAGTCCAAGAACATCTGGAGTGCCAAGGTTCACCATCATGGTTCTATTCCATTTCCCTGCAACCCTATTAGTATTCCATGATTATATTTATTTCACTTTCTTTTTCTCTAGGCAACTTTCAAAGGTTGGATGGAAATAATGTATGCAGCGGTAGACTCAGTAGATGTAAGTCGTTGTTCTTGTTTTTCGGATATTGATCATGGCAAATGACATTTTGCTCCCTGTCCCCACTACATCACACAGTTTTTTAGGACCAGTGTAAAGGTAAAGGTTTCCCTTGCTCGAAAGCCAGTCATATACGACTCTAGGGTTCAGTGCTCATCTCTGTTTCAAAGCCGAAGAGCCAATGCTGTCTGCGTCTGTAGACATTTCTATGGTCATTTGGCAGGCATGACTAAATGCCGGGGTGAACGGAATGCTGTTTACCTTCTCACCGAAGTGGTCCCTATTTATCTACACGTAGACACGTCCTAAGGGACTGCAGTGGCTTAGTGGTTAAGACGCTGAGCTTGACATCTGGAAGGTCAGCAGGTCGAGACCCGAGGGCTGCAAGATGGAGTGAGCTCACATCGTGTGTCCTGCCATCCTAGCAGTTCAAAAGCAATAAATTGGAAGCAGATAAATAGGTACCACTTTGGCAGGAAGGTAACAGCTCTCTCTGTGCTCTGGTGTCTAATCATGCCTGCCACATGTCCAGTAAAAATCTGCAGACAGAGACAACGCTGGCTCTTTGGCTATGAACAGAGATGGACACTAAAGAGTTGGATACGACTGGCTTTTGAGCAATGGTTGATCTAGACAGGTTCTAAGTTTCCCAAAGTCTGCCTCTTGTGAAAAAGAGATGTACTCAACGACGTATTTGGTCCTTTTCAATGGTACACCTTGTGTGAATAAAACAGGGAAGAGAGAGTAATGGAAGCAATGTGGCATAGTTTGATTGTGTAAGCAACCCGGACTGAGAATTTATTTTGGTCTTGGATCTCTCCATATCGAAGTTATTTTGTCTGCCCTGAAAGGGAAATGAAGCACAGTGGTACCTCGGATAAAGTCCGATTCGGATAAAGTTGCGGTTTTCATGCACACGCGATGCATCGCATAAAGTCCAAAACCGCTAAAAAAATGGACGTTATCCGAGGTATTTGGTATAGGAACCTCCGATAAAGTCCATTTTTTGGACGTTGTCCGATGCATCGCCCATTTGATTTGGATAAAGTCCAAAATCAGATAAAGTCCAAACTTGCGGAACGGAGTATGGGATTTATCCGAGGTTGTATTGTTAGCAAAACCATAGCAATTACCTTGGATCGGCAGTTAAAAGATACTTGTGAAGGAGAGGAAGAAACGCCTGTTTCCCACTCATTAATGTCTCCCAACATTTTCCAAAAAAGACTCTTGTTGGTGTCTAGAGGCAAAGAAAACCATAACAATGTGGTATAGCTGCCAGTAGGAAAATGTAGACAGATGCAGAAACCCCAAAATTGCCTTGTGACAAGCTTGTTTGCTTATCTGCTCTTCACCCTGCTTCTAATTTTAATTCAGCTTTCTGGATTTTTTTATTTATTGTGTGTGTGTGCACAGATAGAAGAGCAGCCGAAATGGGAGAACAGCAAATACATGTACCTCTATTTTGTGATTTTCATTATCTTTGGATCTTTCTTCACTCTGAACCTTTTTGTTGGTGTGATCATTGATAATTTTAATCAACAAAAGAAAAAGATAAGTATCTAGAAAGTCTTTACTTAAAGTCTGGTGACTCTCATAAGGAAGATTGTTCTCTGGCAATGAATGCAAAGTCTTAAATCTGCACAGTATTGGCCTCAGACTGCAGTATTGAATCTAGGTAGGCATGGGTTACGTGCACTGATTCTGGGGAATGTGAACATCTGCTCTCGAAAAGAGTTGAGACGGAACCCCTTCAACAGTACATATATGCATTAGATTTCAGTTTTGCACAATGGAGAGTGATATGATCTTATCAAGCAAGTATGGAACATTCATAAAACAATAAGCATAGCTCTTCCAAAAATGGGCTACGGTGTACCTTTTGTAAACTGGGCAACTGGAGTTCAGTAATGGCAATTTGTCCCGACCATACCTGTCAAGTGCGGCTCCGGAAAATCCTGGAACTGCTCCGGCCCGGCTGCGCATGCGCAGCAACAACTCCTTCTGCGCA
Organism: Bradypodion ventrale; assembly: GCA_035047345.1. NCBI lineage: Eukaryota > Metazoa > Chordata > Lepidosauria > Squamata > Chamaeleonidae > Bradypodion > Bradypodion ventrale. Next base: position 131,608,572 of record JAWDJE010000006.1, on the reverse strand, counting down.
TGCACAGGACCCTTCTGCACAGAACCCTTCTGTGCATGCACAGGACCCTTCTGCGCATGCGCAGAACCCTTCTGTGCATGCACAGAACCATTCTGTGCATGTGCAGAACCCTTCTGTGCAGAACCCTTCTGCGCAGAACAGGAGGGTCCTGCGCAGAACAGAAGGGTCCTGTGCAGAACCCATGCGCAGTAACTACTTTCCCCTGCTGGTCACATTATGGGATAGCGGTGGGAAATTGGAAAAACAATCGCTGAAATACAGGAAATCCCGGCCAATCCGGGTTACTTGACAGGTATGGTCCCGACTATTATATATGCCTTACAAACCTTGCTCTCTTCTTTCACACCGCTCATTAGCAGTTCTGTTATTTTGGCTTTGTGAAGTAAGTTCCCTAATAAAAAGAAAAGAAAAGAAAAGAAAAGTTCAGAAAGAAACAAAACACAAAACAACCCCCACCAAAGAAAAATAAATATACAGTAACTATTAATTAAAATTGGAAGATTGCATTAAAACAATGTATAACCTGCATCTAATAATATTAGTTTGATTATTTCTTTGTACTTAGGTGGAGTAGACATCTTCATGACAGAAGAACAGAAAAAATACTATAATGCCATGAAAAAACTGGGATCTAAGAAACCCCAAAAACCAATCCCAAGACCACTGGTGAGAAAACTCTGTAACATTTATTCGAGGTCAGTAATGGCAACCTTTGCACTCCAGCTGTTCTTGGACTTCAATTCCCAGAAGCCCAAGTCCCTTTGAATCCATTCATGCAGTAAACCCATTTGTGTGGATTCACAGGGACTTAGGCTTCTGGGAATTGGAATCCATGAACAGCTGGAGTGCCAAGGTTCGCCATCGCTGTTCTAGGTAAAATATTTGCAGCAGAATGGCACTCGTCAGCTTCCCATTGGTTTAATCCAGGGATTCTCAACCTGCGGCCTATGGTCAGATGTGGCCCATGGCACCACCTCCACCACACCAGGAAGTGCCATGTGGTGGAGAAAGGGCAAAATGATTGTCTGACCCCTGAAGCTGTCTGAGGGAGCGTGACTCGGCCCCTGGCTTAAAAAGGTTGAGAACTCTTGGTTTAATCAGTCAGCAATAGCAACAGCAATCACACTTATATACCGCCCCATGCGCTTAGTATGCTCTCTGGCCGGTTCACAAGGTAATTCACATTTTGCTCTCAAACATGCTGGGTACTCATTTCACTGACCTTGGAAGGAGTCAACCTTGAACTCCGTCAGGATCAGACTTACAATGTCAGCAGTTTGGGCTGAAGTTTAACCACTGTGCCACCAGGGCTTTTATACTTATGATTGATGTAGGTCCACTTTAATTGGTGCCTATGCTATCAGTGGGGGCCTATGGTGGCTTAGTGATTAAGACACTGAACATGATGACTGGATGGTCAGCAGGTCAGCAGTTTGAGACCCGAGTACTGCAGGACGGAGTGAGCTCCTGTCTTTATCCGAGCTCCTGCCAAGCTAGCAGTTGGAAAGCAAGAAACTGCAAGTAGATAAATAGGTATTGCTTTGATGGGAAGGTAAACAACATTTCATGCACTCCGGTGTCATGCCTACCACATGTCTATGGAAACGTCTGCAGACAGCGCTGGCTCTTTGGTTATAAACGGAACCCGAGAGCTGGATATGACTAGCTTTCAAACAAGGGTGAACTTTACCTTTACCCTATGCCCGTGATGGTGAACCTTGGAACTCCAGATGTTCTTGGACTTCAATTCCCAGAAACCCCCATGAATCCACACAAATGGGTTTACTGCTATTCATCCGGCTGCGGCGCCCTCGTGTTTTACTTCCGCTTCTAGGAGCTATGAGGGCAGCGTGGGCCGGATGAATAGCAGTAAACCCATTCATGTGGATTCACGGGGGTTTCTGGGAAATGAAGTCCAAGAACGTCTGGAGTGCCAAGGTTCGCCATCACTGTTCTAGGTAAAATATTTGCATCCAGGGATTCTCAACCTGTGGCCCATGGGTCACGGCCCTATGCTATCAGTACTGTAGTGTGAACTGGAGCTGTGTAGTACTTGCTAGTATGGGATTGGATAAGGAGCTCTAAACTCAGTTTTTCAGAGTGACAGCTACTTGGCGTCCAGGGCAGCCTGGAGCCCTATCCAATTAGGACACCCAGTGAATTAATGTGCTTTCCTATCACACATTTGGCTTGAGGGGAGTTCTGCTCATCACTCACCAGGTACAAACTTATTTTCAAATTTAATTGATTTGATAATCCATCCATTCTGTGAGTGATGCTTCCTCAGATAAGATCTGCGACTTTAGCATTAATATAATTGGAGCAAGAAGGTCAACAAGATATTAGCTGTTGTAAGATTTAGTTGCATTTACTCTAGTAGAGGAAGGTGAGGTTTTCCTCACAAAGAACATCTTTGCACAAGGGAAATGTTTGTGCCATTGGCACAATCCTACATTGCTATGCTGGCAGAAATTTCCATTGAATGGAAGCTCAGTTAGACACTAGACATGGATCTCCCACTTTTACATCTATTTTGGCCAGGAAGTGCCATGTGGTGGAGGAAGGGGGAAATGGCCATCCAGCCCCCAAAGCTGTCTGAGGGAGTGTGAGAACTCTTGGTTTAATCATTCTATTCCACTCTTGTAAGGTACTTTAACCACAGGTTAGCTTGTAAAGCTAAGTTGAAGGGGAGAAGTATCCAGTGGAGTTGTCTCTCTTACCTACAAATCCTTTAAAAATTTGCCCATCCCCTTCTATGTGATTGAATATATGTCAGGTTTTAAAACCCAAAGGTCTCTCACTGTTGTACCCCAGCAAATTTCATGTCATTAACTGGATTTATTATGGAAAGAGGCTATGTTGTGTAACTAACTCCTGTAACCTACTAGTTCCATATCAAGTTTTGAAAAACGTTCCCTCTTTTTCAGAACAAATATCAAGGATTCATTTTTGATATAGTAACTCATCAGGCTTTCGATATTTCTGTCATGATCTTAATCTGCCTTAATATGGTCACTATGATGGTAGAGGTTGATGAACAATCTCCACAGCAGACACATGTTCTTAGTAAAATCAACACCCTTTTTGTAACCCTCTTCACGGGTGAGTGTGTCTTGAAGCTAGTGGCTCTGAGATACTATTACTTCACCAATGGATGGAACATTTTTGATCTGGTAGTTGTGATCATGTCAATTGCTGGTAAGTAGCCACATGTCCTTGTTTCTGGCAAATCGAACGTTAAGCATTTAAAGCTGTGGTTCCCAACATGGGGTACATGCTCCATAGGGGTGGGGGGCAATTTGATTTTAAGGGGGGCAATTCAAGAATGATTTATTAACAGCAAATGATCTTTCAGGCTTGCTCTGCATGAATAGGAATTAACTTTTTGAATAATAAGAATTATATGACATGGGGGTGGTGATGGTGTGAAATCAGGATTTTAAAGATGGTTAGGTGGAGCATGGCCAAAAATGGTCGGGAACCACTGATTTAAAGCTTCCTTCCCATTAGAATCAGAGGTGTCTCCTCCTCCTCCTTTTGTGTCCAGATCAAACGTTGGACTGTCAAAAATGAAGCCACCTTCTTGGCTTTGTTGTTGGCCATAATTACATCTTTGTCAATATATGTTTCTGGCAGTAATTGGCAGACCAGTAAATGAGCTAAAATGGGACAGGAGAACTACACTTCAGAACTTTGGTTTGCAATGCCACTTCTGCTCAGAGCACCTTTGATGGTGACCATAGAATAATGGATTTATAAAGAGTCTACAATGCTATCAAGTCCAACCGCCTGCTCAATGCAGGATCCAAGTCCAAGTATATCTGGCAGATGGCTATTTAGCTTTCTCTTGAATGCCTCCAGTGTTGGAGAACTTACCACCTCCCAAGGCAAATGGCTCCAACCTCACACTGCTCTAACAGTTACAAAGTTTCCCTTGATATTCCACTGAAATCTAGCTTCCCGAGACTTACCCTAATTTACATGCGTCTTGCACTCTGAAATGACCAAGAATAGATCCTGCCACTCCACTATTTGAACACTGCTGTCATATCTCCCCTATAGTTGTCTTTCCCCCCAGCTTTGCTGAAGAAGTAATAGAAATGCATAAGCAGCTCTGGTCAGGTAAGCAAGAGTGACCATCTGGTTTGGGAAACCAATAAGACAAATGCTGGTAAATGGTCAACCTTCTTTGTCCAAAAGGATGTCAAGCTAAGCAGGTGAGGAGTTTAAGCCTAAATTAAAGGAAGTAAGACTGCAGGAATTGCTGAAAAGAGCAGCCATTAATAGAAAGTACCAGAGGAGAGATTTGGAACACCTGAGTATTTTGGTCTGAAAGTGTTGTGCCTTCAAATGGACCTTCAGGAAGACTAGCATTAAGAAAACCCCAAGAGACTGGACTTTAGCAGCATTTTATAATACAATAATTGGCTCCTATTTAAAATAGCTTTCTCTGCCGTGGTCCCTACGTTATGGAATGAGTTGCCTTTGGAAATTAGATGTGCTTCCACAATTATGGCATTTTGTAAACAGCTAAAAATGTTCCTCTTCCAACTAGCATTCCCCTCCCAAGTAACTGACTGCAAAGGTCCAGGTGTCCTCAATTAATGAACTTTATTATTTTCTGTTCTGTTTTTGTTTTGTTGGTTGATTTTTTTGGCTGTAAATAGGAAAAATAGTTTATTAATTACTACAAGATGTTAAATTTATTAATGTTATCTAGGTAGGTATCGTATTAATGTTCATTAATGTTTATCATTTATTTTTTATTTTGTTTCCATTATTTCACTTTTATATTACTGTATTGTGGGCTGTTCTTTTATTGTTGTAAGCCACCCAGAGTGGCATTTTCACCAATTGGGGCAGGGGATAAAATAAATAAATAGTGTTTAAAATTTGTCAGGAAAGGGTAGATCCTGGCAACGATAGCTTAACAGAGGTACAGTGGGAAAGGGCAGGAAGGATACTTGATTTCTTTTACCTTTACCTAATAAAGGGACAGTGAGGAATGATGACTTCCTCTGATTCTATAACTGAATTGCAGATATTCATTATGGATTTCTCCCCTTCAGGCAATGTGCTTTCTGGCATTGTGGTCTCTTTCTCACCTACCCTCTTCCGGGTGATCCGCCTGGTAAGGATAGGACGGATTCTCAGGCTCATCCGATCAGCAAGAGGAATCCGGACATTGCTTTTTGCTTTGATGATGTCCCTCCCGGCACTGTTCAACATTGGCCTCCTGCTTTTCCTAGTCATGTTCATCTATGCCATTTTTGGCATGGCCAACTTTGCCTACGTCACCAGGGAAGCCGGGATTGATGACATGTTCAACTTTGAGACCTTTGGAAACAGCATGATCTGCCTCTTCCAAATCACCACCTCTGCTGGCTGGGATGGCCTTCTCAGCCCCATTTTAAACACAGGGCCACCATTTTGTGACCCAAACCTTAGTACTCCTTCCACATTCTCTAAAGGGGACTGTGGGAACCCTGGAGTAGGCGTCATTTTCTTCGTTACGTACATCATCATATCCTTTCTCATCGTCGTGAACATGTATATTGCAGTCATTCTGGAGAACTTCAATGTTGCCACTGAAGAGAGTACTGAACCTTTAGGTGATGATGACTTTGAAATGTTTTATGAAGTATGGGAGAAGTTTGACCCTCTAGCGACCCAGTTCATCTCGTTCTCTAAGCTTTCTGACTTTGCAAATTCTCTGGCAGAGCCTTTGCGCATACCTAAGCCAAACGCACTTGAGCTTATATCAATGGACCTTCCTTTGGTGAGTGGAGGCAAAGTCCATTGTCTGGACATACTCTTTGCTTTCACTAAGAGGGTGCTTGGAGACTCTGGAGAGATGGATACCCTTAAGGTACACATGGAGGAAAAATTTATGGCAGCCAATCCATCTAAGGCTTCTTATGAACCCATCAGTACCACACTCAGATGGAAGCATGAGGAGAGGGCAGCTACTGTCATCCAGAAACGCTTTCGAAGTCATTTACTACAACGTTCAATGAAGCAGGCCTCTTACTTACACCGCCACCAAACCAGTGACGGGGATGTTCTCGATGAAGATGCCCCAGAAAAAGAAGGCCTCATTGCCACCCTCATGAATGAAAAGTATATCAAACACTCTGGCAAATCCAGAACTCCATCCTTAGAATCCATCCCTCCACCCTACCATAGTGTTGCTGGCATACCTGATGAGGGCTTAGAAGGAGAAACTGCCGAGTCTTCCGGAATAAATAAATCCAAGAATGATCAGCCGTGTCCAGACAGAAAACAACAAATCTGATTTATAGATGTTTATCATTTAGATCACATTGAAATGTTGTTAAAATAAAAATGCCACGCAACAAAACCAACCAAGCAACAACTGTCTTATTAAACATACAACCAAACTAAAGAGGAAGTTGAGGAGACTGTATGCCTTATATTATTTTTTTAAAATAATCTTATTTTGATCTTACAAACTTTCTTCCTCTTCCTCTTCTTCCTCTTCCTCTTCTTCCATATCTGAATGTAGGCGTTCATCATGGCAATCTGTTTTGAAGACTGTCCTGTGAATATAATGCCTTTCACATCTGCCTTCTGCATCACAGCATGACCCCCGTACCATTGATCCAGTTCCACAAGTCACTTTCTGGTCCTGAGCCCTTTTGGCACACAAAGTCCTCATCAGGCCCAGGCCAGTATTGATGAAGCTGCTGCCCTCCGTCAAAATGGATTCAAGTGGGATTTAATCCACTTGGGGAACATCATCCTTCCCTGTGGACTTTGGAACCCAAGGCAGTTAGTCCTCACACTTGTCAGGTTAGTTAACCGCTGCCTGACACTTAGCATTGAGTCGCTGGCAGTATCGTCTACTCTATTACCATAGCAGGACAACCTGGCCAGACTTGGTTACAACCTTTAGCAAGACTCATTCCTCTCCCCACCACCCCAGCAGCATGCAAAGGAGAAATCAGTGAAAGGTTGTTGCAACCATTACATCAAGACCATATTTTCAGATACAATCATTGTGATGATTAGGCAGTTGTTCACTGTGATGATTAGGTAGGAGTGCTTACATTATCAATGTAGATCATAGCCTGTTGCGTTTCATGAGTTGAGACCCCAGATCCTTCTGTTTGGTTCAGAGAGGTCTCAGTTAGCAGAACAACCTAGAAATCTTGGAAAACCTTTGCCTTACATTTGCATTCACATCCTAGCTGAAACTTTCTGAACTGTACCTCCCATACATTTATATGCAGTAGATGCTCATGCATCATGCTCATTCGTCACTTCCTTCTTTGCAGGTAAGTTTTGGCAAGGGCATGTTGGTGGGGGTGAAGTTATCAACAGGAGGATGGAGGTGGTGCAGTTCTGAGGGCTTTCTCATGGTCCTGATTGGCTTTTGACTCAAAACAGATACGAGTTTAAAGGAGTTCATTTTGAGCCAGCTGGAATCAATTGTAGATTGACTTGTTATGATACTGAAATAAAACTCGGAAAACTTGCTCTAGGCAATTTGCAGTTACTGCATTTCCACAGCCATAGTCTAAAAGCAAAGGGACTGCAGTAACTTAGTGGTTAAGACACTAAACTTGATGACTAAAAGGTCGGGAGATCAGCAGTTCGAGACCAGAGAGCTGTGTGACTGAGCGAGCACCCACCATCTGTCCTATCTGCTGCCAGTCTAGCAGCTCGGAAGCAAGAAATTGCAAGTAGATAAATAGGTACTGCTTCAGCAGAAAGGTAACAGTGCAGTCTGGTGTCTAGTCACGCTTGCCACATGACCACAGAAACATCTGCAGATGTTTGGGCTATACATAGAGACCGGCCCTGGCTTCCTCTTCCCCCGAATGCCCAAACTGCAATCCAAACCCCACTTATTTATCGCAAAGTGCCAACACATCGACAGGGGAGGAAGGAAGCGCTCCCATTGGGCTGCTGGGCAGAGGGGCGGGGCAAACTCTGTGCCATAGGTTCACCACCACTGACCTAATAACACCCCACAGATAATGGCCATGTTACTGACATTGCTGTAAAACAATAAACAAACCAATTGAAACCTTTATTGCTTAGCCAAGTGACATGACAGATCTGGAAACAAAAATTTTGGTGACAAGAAAGCTCTTAAAACAGCTTAGAATTGCAAGATTAATTTGCAAATGATACATATGCATTTAAAAATGTCAGTTTCAGACACTCTTGGTGATAAACACAGGGGGAGGCTGTCAAATGGTTCTTGGACAGAATAGCAAGGATGTTTTTAGGAAACAAGGAAAAGTCTCCAAAGCAAATCATGAAATCTGAAAGCAACCTTTCTCTTCTGTTTTATCTGGCCACGTTTCTGGATGTGACTTCCAAGAAGCTGCCCAAATTTCTTTATACCAAGTCTTGAGATGTTGTAATAGTAATTTTATCCTGAGCATATCCAACCAAATATATCCAGGGCTAATATACGGGATAATCTGTTGCTTTAGCAGACCCTTGGAAGAAGGGGGTAAGGATGCTTTCCACAAATCATATACCTGTGATGGCGAACCTTGGCACTCCAGATGTTCTTGGACTTCAATTCCAAGAAGCCCCCACGAATCCACATGAATGGGTTTACTGCGATTCATCCGGCCCACGCCGCCCTCATCGCTCCTGGAAGCGGAAGTAAAACGCATCCGTACGGTTAAGACTCTTCCGGATTAACCCTTCCTCCGTATGGGCGTGTTTTACTTCCGCTTCCGGGAGCGATGAGGGCGGCGTGGGCCAGATGAATCACAGTAAACCCACGCAGGAGGATAATGATCACAAATCACACAAGCCAACAGGCGGGGGTCACTCCTCCGTCAATGCCCCACACCTGCCCTGCTGGCCAGGTTTTGAGTTCCTTCCTAAAGGGCAGCAATTCCATCTGCAGTTGTAGCTCTATTGGCAGGAGGTTCCATAGGGCTGGTGTGGACACAGGGAAGGTCCTCCTCCTTGTGCTAGAGAGACGAGCCCCTCTAGCTGATGGTACAATTAGGGAGCCCCTCCAGTCTGCTCTGGTTGGACAGGCAGACATTCTTGGAGAGACACGGTCTCTTAGGTATCCTGGCTCACTACCATGTAGGGCTTTAAAGGTCATCACCAGCACCTTGAATTGCACCCAGAGGCATAATGATAACCAGTGCAGTTCCCGGAGCAGTGGTGAGGCACGGGCATAACGCCCACACCCCGTCACCACCCGGGCAGCCGCGTTCTGAACCAGCTGCAGCCTCCGAGTGGTCATCAAGGCCAGCCCCATGTAGAGCGCATTGCAATAATCTAGTCCAGTGGTGACCAGAGCATGTGTGACCATGAGCAGGGAGTTCCGGTCCAGGAGCAGGCGCAACTGGTGAATCGCACAAAGTTGTGCAAAAGCCTTCTTGGCCACTACTGCCACCTGCTCTTCAAGCAGTAGTCATGAGTCCAGGAGGACCCCCAAGTTGCGCACCAGGTCTGCCTGGAGCAGAATAGCCCCATCCATAACCAAAGATGGTAACTCCCGAGATAACGCAGCGCTCCCCTAATCCATAGCCACTTAGTCTTGTACCTAGTTGTCCCCCATCCAGACGCCAACAGCCTCCAGACACCTGGTGATAAACACACCTTTTCCACTCATTCCAAAGCACGTCTTAGTGGCAAATATCGCCTGGAATGTCTTTTCCTACAAAATTCTATTACAGAAACAAGACCAGAGAGGGGGAGAAGAACTACTGCATTTACAATTCACCTACAAACTCCATATTGTGGGTGTGTCACAGATCTAGGTGGATAGGCCATAAACACCTTAGTATTGTATAATGATTTTAGTCCCGTTGCCAGAGCAATCCTCTCAAAAGAGGGTACAGGTTCCCAAAGGGTTTTCCTAGGGATTGTTTGAGGATAATATGCCCTTGGCAAACAGGAAAGGCCTTGCAGAGTCAGGTCTACAAATTGGCACTTGGGAGGGTTAAAGGCATATCGTGCTATGGTAATAGAGTAGACTATATTGCCAGTGACTCAACGTTTGGCGTCAGGTGACAGTTAACTAACCTGACAACCCTAAGGACTAACGGCCTTGGGTGCTGAACTCCACAGGGGAGGGTGATGGTTCCCACGTGGATTAAATCCCACTTGAATTCATCTTGATGGAGCGCAGCAGCTTCATCCATCCTGGCCTGGGGCAGAAGAAGACTTTGTGTGCTCAAAGGACTCAGGACCAGAAAGTGACTCGTGGAACTGGATCAGGCTTCAGCTACTGCTTTTTAACTTGGTAAATTGAAAATAGGTGAGTTGTCCCTTTAGCTTTTCAGAGCAGATTTTCACATTCCCAGTTGTGAAATAGCAATGAAGTAGAGGAAAAGGCTGTGGTGGCTTAGTGGTTAAGACCCTGAGCTTAACGACCAGAAGGTTGGCAAGTCAGCAGTTCGAGACCTGAGTGCTGCATGACTGAGTGAGCTCCTGTCATCTGTCTCAGCTCCTGCCAACCTAGCAGTTGGTAAGTAGGTACCACTTTGGCGGGGAAGGTATCAGCATTCCATGCACTCCAGCATCTAGTTATGACCACATGACCATGGAAGCATTGGCTGTAAGTCCAAGATGAGCACTGCCCCCTAGAGTCAAACATGGCAGGCTTTTGAGTAGAGGAGACCTTTACATTTTCCTAGAGGAAAGGCACACACAAAATAAGAGAGAACAAGCAATAAGAGATGGTTTTGTGTAGTAATTAGAGCAGTGATTCCCCAAGTTAGTGTCCTTCAAATGTTCTTTGCCGTTCTTCCCATCATCCAAGCCAATGGCTGTGGATAAGTTAAGTGTGACATATCTGGATCTGACCAGTACATGTATGGTGAATCAAATGTCATGCTGAGGCTGGAGACACTGCAAGTTCAAATCTCCAAAGAGCCTCAAATAGCTCTGGCTGACTCCCATGCACTGCAGCTTAGTTTGCTTTGTTAAGGCAAAGTAAGATTATTGCAGGGATTCTCAACCTGCGGCCCATGGGCCAGATGTGGCCCACAGCACCATTTCATGTGCCCTGCCACCACCTCCACCGCACCTGAAAGTGCCATGTGGTGGAGGAAGGGCAAAATGGCCATCTGGCCCCCGAAGCTGTCTGAGGAAGTGTGGCCCGGCCCCTGGCTTAAAAAGGTTGAGAACTCCAGGTGCGTTTTACTTCCGCTTCCAGGAGTGACGAGGGTGGTGCTGGCTGGATGAATCACAGCAAACCCATTTATATGGATTTATGGGGGCTTGGGCTTCTGGGAGTTGATGTCCAAGAACATTTGGCGTGCCAAGGTTTGCCATCATGGGAGTAGCCCAAGCAGAACTTTAGAAAGAATATTTCAGAGAAAGTGAAGTCACAACCAGGAAGAACCGAAACTGAAACATGGCAAGGCAAAGAACACAAAGTTGTTCAGTGTATCTGGATCGCAGTGCTTGACCGCCACCAAAACAATCAAATAAAGCTGTGCAAACTTGCAGGTGACTGTCCGAAAGTCTATTTACCGTCAAAATGAGCCATAGTCTCTATGGCCAGGAGAGGGGGATGTTGCTTAAACGGTGAATACTCTAAATCTAAAACTCTTCTATTCTTTGGTCTAAAATAAATAAATCTAGAAGGTTGTTTGAAAGCTCAGCAGTTTCTCACCATGTTTGGTGAGTGCTTCAGTCACAAGATCCCTCGAAGACTAGATGGTCCAGCCTTGTACCGAATACTTAGGAGGTCAGAAGACAGGCTATAAATTAGTAAAACCTGAGCCAGAAGAAAGATAATCTGCCAGGGGTGGAGATGAGGGCAGAAGGTAGAGGTGGTACAAGTAGTAGCCTAATCAATAAAGCATGTCCGCATTTCTGCTGACCCTCTTCAACTTAGTCCTTAACAACACCTTGCTGTGCAGCAATTAGCAACATTTATTGTGCTGTGAAAACCTTCCCGTTTTAAAGACCAAATGAATTTTAAAATTAAAGTTGCAGAGGTCAGCTGGATGATTTAGAGGCCATGGTTTCTCTTTTAATGGACAATGTGCTTGCTCTTCCATAACCGGCATTCATTCCGACACAGGAATAAATTTCTCCCTGCAGGGATCCAGTAGGACATTCAGTGGTTTTTCTACCTGGTCTGGGCTCTTTGCACAAGCAAATGGAGGCTCAGGGCCTCAGTTTGACTTCACGTTGCCTCAAATCCAAAGGATCTCCCTTCCCACCTCGTTTTTGTATCCCTGCATTTTTGTCTACATGAATAGATTCTAACTTTTTAATTCCCCAACCTAGAAACTTGAGTCAAGGCTTCAAATTTGATGTAAGATTTGAAGGCACTAATTATCACTTGGGAGGACACAAAAGTACTCTCCCAAGACCAAACAAGCTGGAAGTGGGAGTATCTATCTATCTATCTATCTATCTATCTATCTATCTATCTATCTATCTATCTATCTATCTATCTATCTATCTATCTATCTATCTATCTAATTTAGAATCTGAAAAGCTGTCATATTTTGTTGGTTTGTGTTGAATGATGTGGCTTAATTCTATGTAGTTTTGAGACTTCTTGCGGGAAGAAATGGGTGAAGGTGTCTGTGTGTCTTTCAGTGAATGAGTATGATTTAAATAAATGTTTAAAATTCCTTCATTATTTATCCCTTCCTCCCTCTTTCATTCTTTTCTCTCTCCCTCTCCATCCCTCTTTCTCTCTCCATCTCCATCCCTCTCTTTCTTTCTTTCTTCCTACACCCTTTTCTTTCCCTCTTTCCTCACTTCTTTCCCTTCCCCTTTCTCCCTCCCTCCCTTTCTTTCTTTCTACATCCTCTTCTTTCCTTCCTTCCTCACTTCCTTTCTTTCTCCCTGTCTCTATCCCTTTCTTTCTTTCTACATCTTCTTCTTTCCTTCCTTCCCCACTTCCTTTCTTTCTCCCTGTCTCCATCTCTTTCTTTCTACACCCTCTTCTTTCTTTCCTTCCTTCCTCACTTCCTTTCTTTCTCCCTGTCTCCATCCATTTCTTTTTCTTTCTTTTCTACACCCTCTTCTTTCCTTCTTTCCTTCCTTCCTCACTTCCTTTCTTTCTCCCTGTCTCCATCTCTTTCTTTCTTTCTACACCCTCTTCTTTCCTTCCTTCCTCACTTCTTTTCTTTCTCCCTGTCTCCATCCATTTCTTTCTTTCTTTCTTTCTGCACCCTCTTCTTTCCTTTCTTCCTCACTTCCTTTCTCCCTGTCTCCATCCCTTTCTTTCTTTCTTTCTTTCCTCCCTCCCTCCCTTGCCAAACTTTTGGGAAACTTCCCGAGCTCCGGGGCTCGGCAGGGGCTCCCTGCCGCTCTTCCGAGATCCGCCGGGGGGCGCTGCCCGACAACGCTGGCGCCGCCGAAGCGCTCCTTGCGCCGGGCGAAGGGATCGCGAGGCGCAGAAAAAGCGGTTCCCTGCCAGCGAGCGAGGGCTTGGGTGTCGGTGTCGGCGGCGGGGGCGGGGGGGGCGGAGGGGGGCGGGCGAGGGGAGAGGCGGTGCGTGCGCGGAGCTCCTTCCTCCTCCTCCTCCTCCTCCTGGCTCCCCTTGCGCCTGCTTGGACCGGGCGGGCGGGCAGGCAGGCAGGCTGGCAGGCGGGCGATCTCTTGGCATCCTAAAGGCGCGACTTCCCTGCCCTGCCCTGCCCTGCCTTGCCCTGCCGGGAGGGAGGGAGGGAGGGAGGGAGCACCGTCTAGTCTAGGATGGAGCGGAGCCGCCCCGGGAGCCGAGCGTGCCCACGGTGATGAGGGAGGGCTGCGGGTGGGCGCTGTTCCCCTTTCGGTCCGGAGCTATCCATCCATCCATCCATCCCTCGGGGACCTGAAAGCTCTGCTGCCATGACCCTGGACGCCTCCCTGGACGGGCGAGGAGGAAAGTCCACCTAAAGCCACAGTAAGTTTCTTTCTCCTTCCTTTTTGGGGCTGCGGTGCCGGGGAGGATGCCTGAGATTTCTCCAAGGCGCATTTCTGGTGTGCATTTAAGGAGCGAAGAGACCTCGAGAGTCTTCCTTGCGCTCTTGATTCCCTTCTGTCCGTTCCGAAGTTTGCTCGGTAGAAATAACTTGGGTCGCCTTTCCTCCCTTACGGTGATGTGACAAAGTGGGTTTCAGACTCACGGATTTTATTTATTTATTTATTTATTGGGTGGTGGTGGTGGTGGTGGTGGTGATGATGGAGAGGAACGATCGGTCTTAGCCTAAAGTACGTTCAAGGATCCTCCAATTTTGGAAACAGCGGATCGCAAGGATTCAAAGGCAAATCCGCTTTTCCCGTGGCTAAAAACCGCAAATGTTCGTCGCCAGCGAAGTTCGGATTTCTGGTTTGAAGCTGAACGCGAAGCTTTTTTTCTTGGAAAAAATAATCAAGGATGGGGATTTTTAAGGTGGTTTTAACACCTGGTGGAAAAAAATGAAATACAGCCTTCGTTTTAATTCCCCAGAGTGGGAGCTGGAGTCTTCTCAGCTGGGATTCCAAATCTTACATATTAAATCTTATTTATTGCTGGCCTCTATTTTCTTTTGATGAGTCCCTATATCAAAAGTTTGGAGCTTGATCCTGCCTTCCTATTAAACCTGGCTCTCTCTTTTTGGTTGTGGTTGCGGTTGCTTAAAGTCACAATTCTTATGTAATAGTAAAAACGAGGATTACGCATTGTCTTGGGGTTTTGCCCTGCCTTTGGGGATTACAGCCTGGCAGAGTAACATGGGGCGAGTAGAGGAGAAGTAACTTTCTGGCAGCACAACCCTGGTGTGAAAGATTAGTGAGGAAAGATTATCTACAGTATTCACAATGGCAGTAGGCATCAGTACAGTTTTGGGGAGGAGGGTGTTAGATGGAAAGTAGGATTTTTGTGTAAAGAAAGAGCATCTGTAAACCCAAAGCAAAAGATTTAGGGTCCCCCCCCCCCCAAAAAAAAGAGAGAGATGTGAACCAAAATGGTGCCTATCAGTTCTTGAAGAAACACAAGAATTGTCGAGTGCAACTTTTAATGTCTTGTTCAATCTCTCCTCCTGCTATTGAGGTGTCCTAAAAAAATTAAAAGCCTGGGTAGGGTGGTGGTGGGGACACTTTGATTCACTGCATGCTTATAAAGTAACCCTCCCAAAACACAGGGCGTCTAGTGGCATAAACACAGCATGATCCAAAGAGGATTTGTCAATACTAAAAATAAACAGACCCACAAATGTCTCCAACAGGCACATGTCCAGTCTCAACAATATTTCAAGAGTGATTAACAGTGTGTTGGCTTTTTATTTTATTTTCAAAAGATGCCCAAGCTCTGTCCACGGTGCTGAACTTGGCCATTTTTACACATTTGGCGATGTGCATAGGCTCACTAGTTTGACTGGATTCTCCTCTTTCATTTTCCAAGGTGGCATGATTGACATGAAAAAGATGAGTGGCGGGTGGAGGGGGGAAATGAGAGATGAGATGGAAATGTGTTTTCAAACACGTATAGCTGATCCTTGCTTTTGGCTTGAGAAAGCAAGGCAAGTGGAGCCACAGATGGAAAGGCTAGATCCCATAAGCTTCTGGGAGCTCAAAGTTCAGCCCAGTGGGGAAGCCAGGATGCATCTATTTTATTTCAAGAGGGAAGCAAATTCAGGAAGGTGAAAACAACAACAACAACAACTCAGAAACTGATGGAAGGACAATGTAAATAAGAATAATTAGTAGTTCTTGGGGAAGTTAAATTGGGTGATTCTTTGGGCACACAAGAGGCAGAAATGATTGGAAAAGTTCTTCTCTTCACAAATCAGAATGTGGGGCTGCAATGGCTCAGTGGTTAAGATGCTCACCTTGTTAGCTGGAAGGCCGGCAAGTCAGCAGTTCGAGACCCAGGTACTGCATGACTGATTGAATGCCCCTCTCTGTCCTAGCTCTTGGGGACATGAAAGGACCCTCATTCGGGCATCTCTTGAGTGGAGTTTCTCCCGCAGAAATCCTTTCAACCCAGAATAGTTTCTGACATGAAATTATTATTAGAGAAAAAATGACCTTTACATCTGTAAGCAAATTCTATTTATTTTTCCTTGACGTTGTTTCACCATCAGCCCAACCCTATTCTTCAGAAACAAGGCCTGACCACAAAACAGATATTGATGCTAGCCTGTGGTAGGAGTTGTGATATTTTTAGATTTACACATCAAAAGGTTTCAGCATTAAAAGGCTGAGTTTACATAATACCTGCAATGTGACCGGTCACAGCAAGGGCTAAGAATAATATTTATAAACATGACACATAATTTTAGACGTGATTAATCATTTGTGAGTATAGGAATCCTTTTTTCCCTTTTCTTTTTAGCATTTCTTCCTCTTCCCCCATCTGAGTGTAGATATTACCGTATGATTATCAAACTTGGCCTCTTGCCCCTAAGGATCAAACAAGCATTTCAGTGAACTCATGGAAAAGGGTAGACAAGTGGGCAGACGAGTACATTTTCTTCTGTTAGTACTAATTATGGTGAGCAAAAGACAAGCAGTGGATAGCATAATAAATTGGGATGAGGGAGACCTGGAATAAAACATTGTATGGGATGTGAAGCTACTGGATGATCTTGAACTACTCTTTTAGCTTCATACAATTATTTTGATGATAAAATGGAGCAGTTTAAATTATAATCAGCTCTTTGAAGGGAGAAGAAAAATGAAAGAATAACACCCCCCCCCCCCCAGTAACTTGAGAGATGGAAGCATTTTTCTGTGTGCCACTGGCATTTATTTGCATGTAGATTTCATTCCTTTCAAACTGTGTAGAACAGGGGTGTCCAAACTACTGCCCAGGGGCCGGATGTGGTCCCCAAAGCCAATTCATCCGGCTCACGAAGCCATCATCACTCCTGGAAGTGGAAATAAACCGTGCCCGTATGGCTGCGTTTTAATTCTGCTTCCAGGAGTGACAAGGGCTTTGCAGGCCGGATGAATTGACCCCAGGGGCCGCATCTGGCCCCAGACCATAGTGACCAGCTCCCTGAACCACATGACCGGCCCACGGCCCCTAAAAAGTTTGGGCACCACTGGTGTAGAGTGCCCAACAAAATTGAAATCCAAGAACATCTGGGAACAAATTGATAAGGATGAGCTCACATTTATAGTCTGTACATTTATTTATCTCGTTTGTATTCCATATTTCACCAAGAGTCCCACTTTTTAATGATGTGAATAGGGGACCATCCTTAACCTGTTTTCCACATACACTTGCATCAATGACATGTTTTGCTTTTGACTACTAAATGTGTGAACAATTCGCGGATATAATATCCTACTTTAAGAAGCTAGGAAGCTATTAGAAAATTGCCTTTGTAGAGGCTGTTCATGAATCTACTTCATGCTGTAGAAACAGGTCCTACAAGACTGATAATGAAGACTTCTTCTTCTTCTTCTATATTTGAATCCAAACAATGGTAATCATCATGGTGATCAGCCATGAAGACTGCCCTGTGAACGTAATGCTGTGGCCTTTCATCTGCCTTCCACATCGCAGCATGACACCCGTACCACTGATCTAGTTCTATGAGTCTCTTTTTGGTTCTGAGCCCTTTTGGCATCCAAAGTCCTCCTCAGCCCCAGGCCAGTATTGATGAAGCTGCTGCCTGCCATCAAGATGGGTTCAAGTGGGATTTAACCCACTTGGGGACCATCACCCTTCCCTGTGGACTTTGGTACCCAAAGCTGTTGGTCCTCAAAGTTGTCTGATTAGTTAACCGCTGCCTGACACTCAATGTTGAGTCACTGGCAGTATAACATTCTCTATTACCATAGGGCTGCAGTGGCTCAGTGGTTAAGAAGCTCTCCTTGTTAACTAGAAGGCTGGCAAGTTGGCAGTTCGAGACCCAAGTACTACATGATGGACTGAGCGCCTGTCTCTGTCCCAGCTCCTGTGGACATGAAAGGAGCCTCATTTGGGCATTCCTTGAGCAGAGTTTCTTCCACAAATATCCTTTCAACCCAGAATAATTTCTGGCATGTATTATGATGATGATGATGATGATGATGATGATGATGATGATGACCACCACCATAGCAGAATAACCTGACCAGACATTTAGTGGGTTCTGTTTTTGCTAAACCATCTGTAAGGTGGCCTTCTTCAGCCCTCCCAGGGCCAGGAATTAGAGCACAAATGGACTTGATCCAAGTGCTTTAAAAATGCTTGGAGAACATGGAACACAACTATCCATCCTACGGTCACTGTTAGTTTGATGTTGCTTTGCTAAGGCCATTTTGTGCATCTACTCACAGAGTTCATCATTCACTTCAGGATCATGAGAGCCCTTGGAGGAGATACCATCAGCCGAACAACCTCATGTACGAGGAAAAGAGAGTCGATGGCTTTGCAAATAGAAGGAACATCCTGGAGTGCTTTGCTGAGATTAATCACAACAAGGGAGGCAAAGCTGTTCGCCAAACACAACGTAGTTCTGAAGGTTTTCATGCAAATTCAGCATCTGCTGCTTTTGGGAGAGAGCAATATCTAAAGCAGATAAGACTGTGAAGAAATCAAAGACCATGTGGTGCCTCCGAATGGTTTAATCTAGTTTTGCCTCCTTCTCTCACTCTCCAGATAGAGTTACGGTTGATATGCCGAACTAAAAATGTACCTGTTCATCACAAGGAGGTTTGAAGGGCAAAGGTGTTTACGCTTTCTGTGGGCTGTCTTGATAGCATAAGCTGTGGTGCTTGATGTGGAATATGGGACGCTTCTGAATCAAGACTGGGGAACTTCAGCCCTTGGATGTTCTGCATCACAACTCCCATATTCCCAAGTATGCCATGCTAGTTTGGGGCTTCAAGGAGTTAATGTAGGAAAAGTCTGAAGGGCTAAAAGTCTTTCTAGCCTTGCTCAGTGTGTATAAAAACCCAGGACCAGGTACCCGAGTTTTCTGAAGCCATTAGTATCCTGCTCTTCTTTACTTGGGCCAATTAACTGTGCTTTATTTCCATTTATAAAAGGCTCCTGCCTGTTACAGTGGCTCTTTACAGTGGAAAAAAGTACAGCTTAAGCTTAATACCACTTAGGTTCAGTTCTGTAAGTCGGAGTATTTTGTGGGTCATCTACGAAATCTCACGCAAATATTTTTATCACGGCTAGAGCACCTGGGTGTCAGCATTCAGTGAAATGCTTAGTCATGTTTCATCACGCACATGAGTTATTATCTAATGTAACATTGAGGCACCCTCTGCATATTCCACATTTGTGTTATTTTTATTCTTCTTTATTGTTCTCTTCTGTTTTCATAATCTATCCCATCTAGCGGCTTCCATTGTTCTTCGGAACGTCTATCAGGATTGCAAAGCGAATATACAAACATGCATCTATTGAAGGAGGCAGTTTATATAAAAAAGAAGCATTTGGGTCCAAAGATTGAACGAGGCACTCAGTATGTAACTAGCAGAT
The DNA here is from genome assembly GCA_035047345.1 of Bradypodion ventrale. Lineage (NCBI taxonomy): Eukaryota > Metazoa > Chordata > Lepidosauria > Squamata > Chamaeleonidae > Bradypodion > Bradypodion ventrale. The sequence goes on along the minus strand of JAWDJE010000006.1, from coordinate 131,589,200 downwards.
TCCTGGACCTCAGCTGAGCCGGTAGAAGGAGAAATGTGGATAGAATGCATTGACTTGACCTACCATTACTTTCTTTTATGATAGAAAGTTTTATCCACTATATCTTTATTAAAAGACACAGAGTTATTTCCTGGGCTTCTGCTCACTCAAACCAGAGTTTCCACCTTTGGCAAATAAGTCACATTTTCTGGAAGAGTGTTTGCACTTTAATAAATATATTTTTAAAAAAAAAGGGGGGGGGGAATCTAGAAACTGATAGATTGAAGGAAGAGGAAGCTGATACCAAGGAGAAAGTGGAGCAGAGGGACCTGAAAACAGAGTGCTTCTCTCTGATAGATTTAACCAGAGGTTATTGGTGGTGTTCAGGATCACAAGCCTGGTCATGGTTAGGGTTGGATAGCTCCACACTTTCTCTGAGTTTTGCATATGGTTTTCGCAGCCCTCGTTTGCCTCAGCTCCTGCCAACCTAGCAGTTCGAAAGCAAGAAATTGCAAGTAGATAGATAGGTACTGCTTTGATGGGAAAGGTAAAGAAGTCCAAGAACATTTGGGGGCCCAAGGTTGAGAAACCATTGTTTAGGCGATGAAGTAGGAATTCCTTGTTGGCTTACTTATAGTGTACTTCTGTAGATCAGGAGTTCTCAACCTTTTAAAGCCAGGGGCCAGGTCATGCTCCTTCAGACCGCTTTGGGGGTTGGATGGCCATTTTGCTCTTCCTCCACCACATAGAACTTCCTGGTGTGGTGGAGGCAGTAGGGGGGGGCACATGAAATGGCACTGCAGGCTGCATTTGGCCTATGAGCCGCAGGTTGAGAATCCCTGCTGTAGATGATGGCTGAGAATTACCACCTGCTGACCTACTCCCAGGCAAATATATATGCAGCATCCTTCAAGCTCTGTTTCTCTCATTTTTTCCGGGACTACAAGTCCCATAACGTCTGATCATTTCTGTGTTTTTATAAGAATTATTATTATATTCCAGAATGCCTGGTAAGGCTGGCAGGTAAGACAGTTTCATAGTGTTTAAAACAATAAGATAAGATAAATCTTTATTGTCATTGTCCCCTTGCGGGAACAACGAAATTTCTCGGTTGCTATATATCAACTCAAATAAGGCATACTTCTTAATTTAAAACAGCTACAGAAACACCAATTAAGATAGTACCATACAGTACAATTTAAAAATTTTAAAACTTCAAAACTTTAAAATTTCAAAATTCTAAAATCCTAAAAACTAAAAATCTAATTTTTTAAAAAAATAAGATAAGATGACTTCAGAGTCCAGAGTTTCCATTTAAGACCAAAATTGCTCTGGAGAAGAAACTGTTCTTGAGACGGCTCGTTTTTACCTTCATTGTTCTATATTTCTGTCCCAATGGCAATCTGTCAATCTTAGATTTATACCATAATTTTGGGTGATTATTGCTCCTTTATTCTTTTAAATGTCGTTCTTTCTATGCTCTTGCATGGCAACATGCACGGGAATTGAAGCAGAAACGTGCAGGTTGCTTTTGTTGTGTTTTGACGTACGTCCTCCCCCCCCCCCCCCCCGCCCCGGTCTCTGAACCAGGACTCAAAACAGCCCAAGAGGTCTTTTGAGTATTTGAGAACATTTGTTTAAACAAGAAGTTACATCTCATGCATGAAGGGCCCCGGGTCAATAAAGTCCTCCAATTGCTGCTTAGCAAAAAGCAAGGACAAATTTGTCCTGACGTGTGAACTTAAAATCACGAGGCTTTACAGAATTTAGGCTGTTCCATTTTGAAAGTGAAGCTGCCATCCCACCTGGCGGAAAGTTCTGTAATAATCGCAAACACAGTGTGGTTGTAAAGCCAAAGCTAAAATTCCAGTTCCTGCATTTTATTTTATTTTTCAAAATCTATATATTGACATATCCAAAAGAACTACGTTGGCTGCTTTTCTATTTGCTTATTTGTGTGGAAATCCTGAGCAGGGCAATAACTTCCTAGTCTTCTGTTTTCACTGAGATTCCCAATAGAAATGCAAGAAGGAAGGAAGACCAGCTGGTGTTATATTCATATCTGAGATGGATTCCTTTTGGTGTTGAATCTCGCTGTGTCATGGGCCCTCTATGCGCAGAAGACATGGGTTAAATTAAAAACAACAATGACAACAGCCCCATTTCCACTGGAATTTAACCTTGGAATAACATGGGTCATTTTGGGCTGCTGAACTTGGTGTGGGCGTGTTTTTAATGCGCGCTGAAATCCAGGCTTCAGAACTGAGAGTGCCTCTTTAGGTATATCTTGCCAAGTGACAGTTTCTAAATCAGGCTAGAAATCAGGCCACATTTCCTGCTCTTACAGGATTTATCTCATTTTGCTTCTTTCAAAGCAATTAGAGCTACTAATAAGAGGGGAAATGGGGAGATTTGCGGAGCCTGAAAATGTACCTTAGTGCAAGCCTCCTAGGATGGGCTCCTAGAGGAGATTCTACCCATACCTGTCAACCTTCCCAGATTGGCCGGGATTTCCCGATTTTCGACGCCGATTTGCGGCATTTCCCACCCGCAGCTGCCAAAACCCCGGAATTGGGAGCGGTGTGGGGGGGAGAGGTACTGCGCATTCCTTCTGTGCAAGTTGCGTAAAAGCCTTCTACGCATGCGTAGAATGCGACTTGCACAGAACCATTGTGCGCAGGTCCTGGATTGTCCAGAGCCACGGTTGACAGGTATGATTCTACCTCTGCCAAGGAGGTTTAGGAACATTATTGTTTGTAAGGGACCTAAGCCTGTTGAATTGTATGCATTCCCTCTATCCCAGGGGTTCCTAACCTAAGGCCCATGGGCCAGATGCGGCCTTCAGTGCCATTTCATGTGGCCCCCCCACCCCTCCAAGGGCATTTGAGAAACAAAATGGCCACCCCTTTGAAGCTGATGGGACAAAATGGCCACCTCCATCATGGAGGCAGGGCGAAATGGCCATCCGGCCCTCAAAGCTGACTGAAAGTGTGACTCAGCCCACGGCTTAAAAAGGTTGGGAACCCTTGCTCCATCTTGTTAGGATATCCTATAGCTCAAGGTATAAGCGCCAAGGTTTACAGAAATGTAAACAATTTTCTGCTGCAGAGTTTTGAATTTCGGCTAAAATTCTCTTTAGCTCCACAATAGCAGTGAAGAGACCCACAGAGGAGAATAGTTACACTCTCCCAATGTCTACTCTTTTTTCATTAATGGGCTCTCTAAGTTTCAGTAACTCACTCTGAGACATTTGTAGGAGAAATAATTTTTAAAAATTCTTTACTTACAGATATTGTTTGTAAGGGACCTAAGCCTGTTGAATTGTATGCATTCCCTCTATCCCAGGGGTTCCCAACCGAAGGCCCATGGGCCGGATGCGGCCTTCAGTGCCATTTCATGTGGTGACCCCCACGACGCTAACTTGGAGGCGGAAGGTCAGCAGTTTGATTCCCGAGTACTGCAGGACGGAATGAGCTCCCGCCTTTGTCCCAGCTCCTGCCAACCTAGCAGTTCGAAAGCAAGAAATTGCAAGTAGATAAATAGGGACCACTTCAGTGGGAAGGTAACAGCGCTCCGTGCGCTCCGGTGTCAAGTCATACCTGCCACATGACCACGGAAACGTCTGCAGAAGCAGACAGCTCTGGCTCTTCGGCTTTGAAACAGAGATGAGCACTGAACCCTAGAGTTGGATACGACTGGCATTCGAGCAAGGGCGTTCTTTACCTTTGCCTGATCCACGTTTTGTCTATCAGATCCAAAGAAAGAGGCTTTGAACTCAGAGGCTGGAAAGAATAATTGGCTAATTCTGGGTAGATCGTCATCAAGCTTAGAATAGTCGTTCCCAGTCATTTCAATTACAGATAGCATGCAGGGTTGTTAAAAATTTTAAATAAACCCCAGCAGCCTCTACCCCACCTCCAAAAACCAATCTCTTAATGTTCTTTCCAGAATGTAAAGACAGAGGGAAATCCTCAAAACTGCCTAATGAGGAATGAGGATGATCCATGCCCATTAATAGTACGCACTTCCTTACTTATTCATGTGAGAAGCAATGGAAAATCAGGAGTGCAAGCAAATGGCTTGAGCTGGAAAGGATTCTGAACAGCAACTTTCCACTTGTCACCTCTTAATAAAATTATACTTGCATCCAGCTAGGTTGGCATACTGCTTCTCATGGAAGCCAAAGGTTCAGAGCTTTTGGACAGCGACGTCCGAAACAAACACGGTCCTTGGGGACGTTCACATGCAGGGGAAACTAGCAGGAATTATCAGGTGCGTACAGCAAGGGGACAGAAAGAGGCTTTCCCCATATTTACCTTCCCAAACTGGTCCAAATCTCATCCTACAGGGTGGCCCTACTACTTGGCCCTACTTGGCCCCTAGGTCCCTAGCCATCCTATCCCTGGGCACCTGCCCCACCTCTCTGCCCAGCAGTCCAATGGGAGCGCTTCCTCCCTCCTCCCAGCACAGAGTTTGCCCACCCCTCTGCCTGGCAGCCCAATGGGAGCGCTTCCTCCCTCCCCCAGCAGACCCCTTTGTGGCTGGGTAGGGACTTATGGGCCACCCTGTACCTTTGCTTTCAGGACTGTTTTAATATCTGTGATTTGGCCTGGTCTGTTAGGATTAGGCTTGAAAAGCAGGCTGGATGTGATGTAATTTTATTGATTCAGACAACGGGCGCTCACCCTATCATGCCGGGTTTCGAACTGCTGACCTGCAGACCTTCTGGTCCTCAAGCTCAGCCTAAGCCCATGATGGCGAACCTTGGCACTCCAGATGTTCTTGGACTTCAGTATCCCAGAAGCCTAAGCCCCCTGTGAATCCACGCGAATGGGTTTAGTGTGATTCATCCGGCCCGCGCTTCCCTCGTCACTCCCGGAAGCGGAAGTAAAATGGCCTGTACGGAGGAAGGGTTAACCTGGAAGAGCCTTAACTGTACGGGCACATTTTACTTCCACTTCCGGGAGCGATGAGGGCAGCGTGGGCTGGATGAATTGCAGTAAAGCCATTTGTGTGGATTCACGGGGGCTTGTGCTTCTGGGAATTGAAGTCCAAGAACACCAGGAGTGCCAAGGTTCACCATCATGGACCTATAGCATCTCCTTGAATGGTTAGGATATACATTTCCCCTCAAAAAAAGGTGCTACGGGAATTGTCTGGAGTCGTTAAAGAAAGTAGCTTCCCTTGTAAGTAAAGAGGGGGTTTTTTTTTGCAAGTGACACAGCTGTTATTTCTCTTCCCAATGGCAGAAATTTTTGTCTTCAGTGGTATTCCCTACACCCAGCTGACAAACTGATTTGAAATCTCACAGAGACGAGGGCTTTGCTGCAGTTGGACACTGTCGGGCTGCCGTTTGCTCAGTTGGCTGCTGAAAACAAAATCAAACAACAATTTGAAGGGATCTCTCCAAGCCTGTAAAGAGTTTTTCTTTCTGCTTTTGAAGCACTGGGGAATAATCTCTTTTTTTTTTTGCTCATTCCTTCCTCACCTCCCTTTCCCAGCTACATGCATGGGACTGCAGCGGCTTAGTGGTTAAGATGCTGTACTTGATGACTGGAAGGTTGGCAGGTCAGCAGTTCGAGACCCGAGCGCTGCACGACAGAGTGAGCTCTGTCCCAGCTCCTGCCGACCTAGTAGTTAGAAAGTAAGAAATGGCAAGTAGGTAACACTTGGGTTGGGAAGGTAAACAGCGTTCCGTGCACTCCGGTGTTTAGTCACGCATGCCACATGTCCACGGAAACATCTGCAGACACAGAGAGTGCTGGCTCTTTGGCTGTAAACAGAGATAAGCACTGAACCCTAGAGTTGAATACGACTGGCTCTCGAGCAGGGTGGCCTTTACCTTTACTTTTACCTTTACATGCATGGGATCCCACTTTTGGAAATTCCTCATCTCCTGCTAGTCTCTGAGTCACACAGTTCTAGGATCAGAGCGATAAGACATCTTAAATATTTACCTAAAAGCACCAACAGGCTTTTCACATATTAAAATATTTGCACTCTCTCAGTTCAAGAACAGGACGCTCCTCCCTGAGTGGCTCACAACCCTCATAAAACCCCAAATCAATATATTAATGCATTAAAAGCCCTAATTATAAATGCAGAAAAGGTTTATCAAGCTTACTCAGAGAGAAGGCGTGGTTCCTCAAGTCTCCAACGTTTCTATGCTAAAATGACAGAAAACTGAACAATTCAGCAAGACGTTCAAAGGCTTCTTCCCTATGGCCACCTAACTTTGATTATTATTAGTTTTCTTGCCTTTTCTTCTCTTGGAGGAGACTTTCAAAAGTCATTGTTATTTTTTCCTTCTTGCCGCCATTAAGGGGAATTATATTACATTACTGTATATGCATTTTAATGCTTGCTGGGGCTTTTAAATGTTGCAATCTGCCCAAAGTGGGAACAACCCCAGATGGGTGGCATTAAAAATATATTAATTAATTAAATAAATAATAAAATGCAGCAGAAGTGAAGAACCAATGGCCTACTATATAATGTTGAACTGTAATGCAATGCCATCATTGAGAACAGATATACTGACGGGAGTAAGAGATCAATGCCTTTGGCAGGGCTGCAGGTTCTTCACCCTTGAACCAGTTTTAATCCAATTAGATTTTCTGCTTTAAAATATTAAGCAGTAAACAACTCCTGGAAATGCTGTTAAGATGAGGCATTATGAAAGGGGAACGTATGAACTGGTACTGTAACAATATCCTTCGTTTGCTGCATACAATCACTGCTTGCGCTGTTTCCTACTTCTTCTTCAAGTGTCGTATCCAATTCCTCATACTGACTATCATCATGGTGATCAGCCATGGAGATTGTCCTGGGAACAATATAATGAAGTGGTCTTCCATTTGCCTTGTGCATCACAGCGTGACCCCCATACCACTGATCCAGTTCCATGAGTCACTTTCTGGTCCTGAGCCCTTTTGGCACACAAAGTCTTCCTCAACCCCAGGACAGGATGGATGAAGTTGCTGCCCTCCATCAAGATGGATTCAAGTGGGATTTAATCCACTTGGGGACCATCACCTGTCCCTGTGGACATCACTACCCAAGGCCATTAGCCCTCAGGGTTGTCAGATTAACTAACTACCACCTGATGATTGGTGTGAGTTGCTGGATGTAGGGTCTACTCTATTACCATAGCAGGATACCTTGGCCAGACCTATGCTGTTTCAATTGTGTTTCTTTCTCCCAACACTTTATCTCAACACTTCCTCTTTTCGCTTTACTGCCTTGTAATATTGGCTTCCTTCACCTCTGTATAGGCATGAAATAAGACAGTTGGGTTTCCCCCCCTTCTGAATGGTTAAGGCCCTAACTCTGTGTGGGCTCCTTTGTTGAGTGGACCTCCCCCATCTCCTCCTCGTCCCCTTCCCCTTTAGCAAACGAGTTCATGGTTCTTTTGACACCACCAGTTTGAACAGTGGTTATGGGCAATTTTTCATAGCACTACTGCAACATTCCTCTAAGCATGCAATACACGGTTGCTTGTAAGGGAAAGGTTGCCCTTGCTTGAAAGCCAGTCTTTATTCAACTCAAGGATTCAGTGCTCATTTCTGATTATAGCCATAGAGCCAGTGTTATCTGTGTCTGCAGATGTTTCCGTGGACATGTGTCAGGAATGACTGAATACTGGAGTGCACGGAACCCAGTTTATCTTCCCATCAAAGTGGTACCTATTTATCTACAGTACTTGTGATTTATTTCTTGCTTTCAAACTGCCAGGTTGGCAGGAGCTGGCATAGAGACGGGAGCTCACGCCGTCATGCAGCACTCAGGTCTCGAATTGCCAACCTGCTGACCTTCCAGTCATCAAGTTCAGTGTGTTAACCACTAAGCCACCTCAGTCCCTATGGTAGCTTCAAGAAGTCCTCCCCCCCCCCCCCCACCACCACCAATCTGATGTCCAAACTCTTAGACTTCAGTTTCCTAGCTCCTGTTGCTTTTGTCTACAACCCCTTTTGGAAGGTGTTATGATGAAAAAGGATAGTGTGGCCACTCAGTACCACTGCATTTGCCCATGTGGCACCAGATGAAACTCTGTTGTAAGATTGTGGTTAGAAGTCCTTATAAGAAAGCCCCTGTTGGTAAGCCTATGAGGTTAATGGCCTCTTTAGGTAACTTCCAATCAACATTTAGGTTTGGTGGACAGGTCATAAGAACATAAGAACATAAGAACATCCTTGCTGGAAGAGGCCACAGGAGCCCATCCAGTCCAGCATTCTGTCTCACACAGTGGCTCACCATTTCCTTCAGGGTATTATTTCCAAGGAGATGCCTTCACCTGCTTAGGATTCCTGCCTGGAAATGGCATTGAGAGAGATCCTGCCTATCTCTCCAACCCGGAGGTTGTACTTAGGTATCCATAATTTTAGACATTGATCCCCTTGTCCTCCATGAACTTGTCTAATCCTTTCTTAAAGCTGTCAAGACTGACAGCTGTCACCACTTCTTCTGGCAGGGAGTTCCATAGACCAGTAATCCTCTGGGTGAAAAAGTACTTTCTCTTATTTGTTTGAGAACTAGTACCCAAAAGTTTCATGGAGTGTCCCCGAGTTCTAGTGTTATGCGATAGGGAAAACAGTTTTTCCTTATCTACTTTGTCCACACCGTGCATGATTTTATAAACTTCAATCAGGTCACTTCTTAGACGCCGTCCATCGTTCAAGAGTGAAGAGGCCCAACCGTTGCAGCCTCAGATGGTAAGGAAGGTGTTCCAGTCCCCTAATCCTTCTGGTTGCCCTCCTCTGCACTTTCTCCAACTCCATAATATCCTTCTGGAGGTATGGCGACCAGAACTGTACACAGTATTCCAGGCCGTTCATTCTCAACAGCATATGAACACATTGTAAGCACTTAGCAAATAGAGATCGATGAATATCCCTATTATAAATGGTGTTGCAGATCTCAAAGCATGAGCTGAAGTTATTGGTCTGTTCTGATCCTCCAGGTAAGGAGACTAATCTGAGGGTGAGGAACACAGGAACGTGAGAAATGTTGATTCTTGCGCGTGAGAGTGTTAATATTGTTACAACCGAGTGTGCCAGTTATTTCTTAATTATTTATTTAAAACAGGGCTGCCCAAACTATGGCTCCTGAGGCCAGTTCATCTGGCCTGCTTCCGGGAGCTCCAAGGGTGGCATGGGCTGGATGAATTGGCATCAGGGGCCGGATCCAGCCCATGGGCCATAGTTTGGGCACCGCTGGTTTAAGCAGAGAAAATGACAGCCTGAAAAATCTATCTCATCCTGTTGCAAAATAGATTGCAAGGTGTGTTTTACTTCTGCTTCCGTGAGAGGAACCATGTGACTGGCCCACTGAACTACGTGACCAGCCCATGGCCCGAAAAGTTTGGGCACCCTTGGTTTAAAATGTTTACAATCCACTTTTTGTGGTCTTAACCTGTTCCAACTTGGTGCCAGGATTGACTGGCTCATTAGGAAAGTATTCATAGGTGTGTTGTGTTTACTCTGTGCCAGTGCCTAAAAAGCCAGGAGTGCAGCAGTGTACTTTAAGAACGATGCAAACAAATTAGAGCAGGTATAGAGAAGGGCAAGAAGGATGATGAGAGGACTGGAAACCAAGCCCTATGAGACTGGAGGAACTGGGAGAAGAGAAGAGTTGGAAGAGATAGGACACTGATGGCAAACCTTGACACTCCAGCTGTTCATGGACTTCAAATCCCAGAAGCCCAAGTCCCTGTGAATCCACATGAGTGGGTTTGCTGTGCATATGTGCAGTAAACCCATTCATGTGGATTCACAGGGACTTGGGCTTCTGGGAATTGAAGTCCAAGAACAGCTGGAGTGCCAAGGTTTGCCATCACTGCTGTAAAGGAAGCATACAAGCAGTAAACCCATTCGTGTGGATTCATAGGAACTTGGGCTTCTGGGAATTGAAGTCCAAGAACAGCTGGAGTGCCAAGGTTCGCTATCACTGAGATAGGATAGGTAAAGGTAAAGGTTTCCCTTGCTTGAAAGCCAGTCGTATCCGACTCTAGGGTGCAGTGCTCATCTCTGTTTCTAAGCCGAACAGCCAGCGCTGTCTGCTTCTGCAGACATTTCCATGGTCATGTGGCAGGCATGACTACACACCGGAGCGCACGGAACGCTGTTACCTTCCCACCGAAGTGGTCCCTATTTATCTACTTGCAATTTCTTGCTTTCGAACTGCTAGGTTGGCAGGAGCTGGGATGAAGACGGGAGCTCATTTCCGTCCTGCAGTTCTCGGGAATCGAACTGCTGACCTTCCGCTTCCCAGTCAGCATCTTAGCGACTTGATCCACTGCAGTACCCTTGAGATAGGATAGCACTCTTCAAATATCTGAAAGATAATCATAAAAAGGAAGGACAGGATCTATTCTCAATCACCCCAGAGAACAGGATACATAATAATGGGCTGAAACTACAGGAAGCCTGATATAGGCTGAATATCAGAAAAAACGTCTTAACTGTTAGAGTAGTACAACAATGGGACCCATGACCGGTGAGTGCTGCAACACAGGAGGCATTCAAGAGAAAATTAGACAACCATCTGTCAGATCTCCTTTGGGTTCCTGCATTTACCAGGGGGTTGGACTGGATGGCCTCATAGGCCCCTTCCAACTCCATTATTCTATGAGACAAGGAACAATAACATTGACCAGCATGTCCCTGGGAGCAAGGCATTTTGCCACCTGCAGTTGGTTTTCCTGCCTCTGGTTTGCTCCCTTAACTGGTTATTCTGGGCTGAAATTCTCAACCCACTTACTGAACTTTCCCTTATGCCCATTTCCGCGATCAGCTGGCCCTGAAACACTTCTGCCTGCTGCCAATCCTTCTCCGTCCCACAAATGTGACAGTCCCAGAACCCACCCCTGTGAAATCTGATCCTGGCTCTCAATCTCAGAGAATGAGCTGCTACTTATCTGGCAACGTGAAGTAATATATCTGTCTCATGTTCCCTTGTATTTACACACAACTCCATTATATTCCGCTTGAATTTGGCCGGAACTGTACTGATGTTCGCAGAGAGTTTGTATAACATGCCACAGTGAATTTTGGATAACTGACATGCTCCCAGCCAATGTCTCTTTCGTGCAAATGCCTACATCCAGCTACTATGCACTCGGATGCCTCATCAATTAACTGCAATTAGCCACAGCAAGTGACACATACTTAATGAAAACACCAATCAGCCTGTTTTTTTATTTAAAAAACAGACAGAAAAACCAAATGTATCTCAAAACTAATCTGAGATGTCTTTTGAAATATATTTAAATGCATTCCTCTCTCCTTTTCGAAATATGCATTTAAATGTTTAGATCTCTGTGTTTAAACTGCTGAGGAATGCTTTGCAGTATTCAAGCAAGCACAGAATCCAATGGAGAAATATGCTCTGATCCATGCATTTGTCTGAAAGGGATTTTGAAGGCAAAGGAATTGGCAAAGATCGCTTTGTTGAGCATCTTTGCAACAAACTACCATTTTAATCATGTTGTTAAGTGCTTAAGAGCCTTCCACCAGCTGGCTTGGGAGAAATTCAATGGGCAATTTTTTTGAGTGGTGGTGGTGGTGGCATAACTCAGAGGGATGGGTGAAATCTGAGCTGGGGGGGAGGAAAGAGGCATTCCCATTGGGCTGTTGGGAAAAGGGGTGGGGCAAACTGCTGGGGAGAAGGCACAGGTGCCAACAGAAAGGCCTGGGAGTGCCACATCTGGCACGTGTGCCATAGGCTCACCACCACTAGCCTAAGACTTTTTCACATTACTGTATGTACACCTCTGTTTGTAGATTTCTTGAGAATTTAAAATGGTACAAAATACATGCTAGCAATCTAGTATCTGGAAATGGAAAACAGAGAAGTTGGTGTTCTGTGTTTGGGGCTTGATCTGCCTTTTCATGCACTTCCATTTTTATGATCTCAAGTGTCACATGGTTAAGAAAACACCCCAAAGTGCAAAGTGGTGACACTGATTTGCATTAGTCAGCTTTAAGAACAAAACCAGAGGGCTGTTGTGCATTTAGGATTATTTAATCCAGATTAAAATCACAGCAGTGTTTGAGAAAGCGGCTGCAGTCTATGGAAGATTTTAAAAGGTTTCTCACGCATATCTTGCAAACCAAATGCCGCCTGAAAGGTATTGTGCCGGCATAGCTTTAAGTGCATGCACTTAAGCAAGAAGCCTTCTTGCTCTGACAAGTAAAAACTTTGTTAAAATATAACGCTTTCTGTTTTTACAAACAAGGTGGGCTGATGTTCAAATGCATGCATTTGAGGCTTTAACCAACACATTGACTTTCAAGTAGCATTTGGTCTGTAAACCAGAGTGGGGAACCTTTTTAATATTTAATTTGTTTTGTAAAACTTAAAGAGCAGGGCTAAAATGTTTGTTAAAGGATGAAGGCAGAGGTTAGAGGAAAGAGAAGAGGAAATGAAAATCGATCATTGGAACTTTTAAAATTTTGGCTGATTAAAATGTATACCTCTATCTGGCTCACTTCATCCCCACATATACCTATTGCATGAAATGTTGTGAGATGTCATGGCTGCTACCCATGTTCAGTACCTGGGCATTGGTCACCTTCAGACACTGTTGGTCCATAAAAGTGCAATGAAACCATTTGGATTAGAGCAGGGGTTTTCAACCTAGGGCCCATGGGCCAGATCTGGCCCACAGTGCCAAGTAATCTGGCCCTCACTCCAGCTGTCGCCACCAGTGGAATCAGCCATGGATTCATTTATGGCCATCGTAAACACATTTATGACAGCTGCGAACTCATTTATGGTCCAGTGGCAGCAGCTGGACCACCAGTCCAGCACGCCAATTCTTTGAGGGAGCATGACCCAGCCCCTGTCTTGGAAAAGTCTGAGAACTCCTGGATTAGACTGTTCCATGTTGAAGACTGTTCGGTTTGGTTCAGTTGGTGATTAAAACTTTCTTATCTCCTGGTATTCACATGCTTCTTTACAAATGTAGTACAAATTGCTTGACACAGGAGGGAGCACCAAAAAGATTCTTCCAACATGGTAAAAAAGTTTAAGATCTTAGATTTTTAAAAATTATGGCTTTGAATCCCTATCTATTCTGCCATATTTAGGATGTCGAAACAGACTACAGTATTTGCTATCCCTGTTTTTTTCCTAACAAGATCCACATCTTTTGAAGTGACAGGACCGGCAGAAAACCATGGCCCATTCCACGTTAGGAAGAGCGGCACTAAGCCGAACATTTTATTTGGTTTGTTTTGATAAGAACACTATAACATGTTCAAAACTTGTCACTGTACGGATCTGTGTTTCTTCATAAACTAGATCAAAAGAACTCAAGATTTTGAACGTGGAGAATTTTGAAATGGACAGACTGATCTATCCTTAAATGGGAGACAGGGCTCTCAAAAATCAGGAGCCTGATATTTAAATGGAGCCTCCATATGTGGAAGCAGTGTATCTATGAGTATGACCATACCTGTCAACCCTCCTGATTGGCCGGGATTTCCCGGTTTTCGGCGCTGATTTGCACCATTTCCTGCCCTGCGCTGCCAAAACCCTGGAATTTGTCAGTGGGGGAAAGGAGGTACTGCGCAGCCCTTCTGCGCAGGTCGCCTTCTAGGCATGCATAGAAGGGTTTTACACTTGCGTAGAACCCTTCTACGCTTGCGTAGAACCCTTCTACGCTTGCGTAGAAGGCTACGCATGCATAGAAGGGGGCTACACATGCGTAGAAGGGGGCTACGCATGCGTAAAGCCCTTCGACACATGCGTAGAAGGCGACCTGCGCAGAACTGTTCTGTGTAGGTCCTGGATTGGCCGGAGCCGCAGTTGACAGGTATGAGTATGACATGAATGGGGAAGGGTGAGGAGCTGCTTCCTTCAGGAGCATTCTGAAGCTACCTCTCTTCTTTGTTTTAGACTAGGTCTAGAATGACATTTGGCAGATTGGATGGACCCATCAACACTCCTAGGTGGATGGAGTTGCTTCTTTGTAAAATGGAATTAGAATGAAAGATTAGAAGGCATCTTGAAGGTTATCAAGCTCAAAATGTTCAGTGCAAGATCCTCAAAGCCAGGATGTAGTCATGACATCTACAAGTTCTGAGGATTTCTTAACAGAAGCCCCTTCATAAAACAAAATATTCCACCATCTTTTGCACTGAGCTCATGCTTTGGCAGCGATCCCTTTGGGGACAAAGTTGGTTGAGTGTCCTTGGTGTTATTTAGAGTCCAGTGATCACATTTACTTTTTAAAGTGACAGTATACTGAGCTCCTGCAATTCTGCTCTAGTCTGAATTAGTAATCATGTTTCCTCTTTGTTAACCTGTGCATGCCACCTTTTAAAGAGCCTGTCAAGAGAAGGGCGACAAGTTTGCAACCCATGTACTATAAAGAGCAGGTTGAAAGATCTATGTCTGTGTTAATGCAGAGAAAGAAAGGCTAGTGAGAGACATTTCTTTGTTTTTCCTTCCTCAGCATTAAACACACTGAGCTCTTTTGATCCTATGGTACTTGGGTTGGATATCTGGCTAGGATACCCTGCTATGGTAATAGAGTAGACCACACTGCCAGTGACTCAATGCCGAGTGTCAGCTGGCGGTTAACTAACCTGACCACCCTGAGGGCTAATGGCTTGAATGGAGAAGTCCATTGGGAAGGGTGATGGTCCCCAAAGTGGATTAAATCCCTCTTGACTCCATCTTGATGGAGAGCAGCAACTTCATAAATCCTGGCCTGGGACTGATGAGGACTTTCATTCATTCATTCATTCATTCATTTGTGGATTTATACTGTATTGCTGCCCAATTCCAAAGACTCTGGGCGGCGTACAGACATTAAAACCATCGCATTTTTTTAAAAAAAAATCCCAATTAAAACCCCATTAAAAACTACCACAAAAATATATTCCCCTACCCTCCCACCAATTTAAAAATGAGGGAGAGAGTGCTCTTAAATCAGTCAGCAGGCCGGGGCCACAGCATCGCCAATGCCCCACACCTGCTCATCCAGCCAGGTTTTTGAGCCTTTCTTGAAGGGCAGCATGCAACTTTGCATGCCAAAAGGGCTTAGGACCAGAAAGTGACTCACAGAACTGGATCAGTGGTACTATGGGTGTCATGCGGTGATGCGGAAGGCATATGAAAAGCCACTGAATTATATTCTCAGGACAGTCTTCATGGCTGAACATCATGAGGATATTCTGATTCAGATATGGCAGAACAATAACAAGGTACCTGGGTTCCATACTTGTCACCCTGCTCTTGATAAGGCTCCAATTCAAAAACAACCTGGCATGCAGATGTAGGAAGGTGCAGAAACTGCAGGTAAACATGGACAGAAACATCCAGAGGATAAAACTGATTTCATGGTGGCACAGATTGACTTGGGAAGTGATGGGCTCTCTTTTGCTGGAGGGATTTAAGGAGATGTTGGATGGCCGTCTCATTGTTATATAAGTTTCTTCCAAGCTCTCAGATTTCCTGACTGCTCTTAGGCATGCTGTCTTATCTGATCCTCAGCATTGATTCTCTATTCATAAAATGAGACTAATAAACTCTGTACATGGCCAGGATCTCTAACTCTAAAACTAGGAGAGAGATCAAGGTAGAAGAAGCGCTGGCTGCCTGTGGCCCAGATTGACCTTGTTGCACTGCCTTTAGTACTCCTTCGTTCCCAAGCAGTGTCTCTTATCTGAATTCTCTTCACGCACCCCTTGCTTTCAAGATGATAAACATCTATGCAAGTACTCCCAGGGTATCTGTTAGGGCAGCTGCTTCCATTTTGCCAAGAAAAGAGAGAAAATGCATGAATGGAAAACAGGACAAAAAGAAGGCATAGATCTGCAAGCACTAATTCACATCCATGTATGCTAGTTCAGAAATAGTCATCACCATTTTATTCAAAATACAATCCATCTTATCATGACAAGGATGACTGTGCGCCTGCTGCCCAGTGGCTTGATGTCTCATGAGCCACTTGAAGGCCTTTCCACTGTCCTCTTTGAGGCAGCTATCTTTAAAACGGACTTGGATTATGTGTCTGTTGAAACACAGGATGCTTTTGGATCAAGAATGTGTCTTCTGCAATGTTGCCTGTGCTGTCCCTAGTGTTCATAAATATTTCACGAGCAGGTATCTCAGAATTTCTTACACCAGAAGTAAGGAATATGTCATTCTCCAGGTGTGGCTGGACTGTAGCTTTCTTGATGGCACATTTCACTTTTCATTTCCACTTTATTTTTGTATACTGCTTAATTCAACCAAAGGTGCAGACCTGTCAAGTGCAGCTCCGGAGATTACGGGACCTGCGCAGAACGTTTCTGCGCAGGTCCGTTCTATGCATGCGTAGAAGGCTTTTACGCATGTGTAGAAGGCTTTTATGCATGTGTAGAATGGACCTGCGCAGAACTGTTCTGCGCAGCTCACTTCTACACATGCGTAGAAGGCTTCCTAGCATCTCCTTTTCACAGAAGCCTTCTACGCATGTGTAGAAGGGTTCTACGCATGTGTAGAAGGGTTCTACGCATGTGTAGAAGAGTTCTACGCATGCGTAGAAAGGACCTGCGCAGAAGGGATGCGCAGTAACTCCTTCCTGCCCCGCTGCCAAATTACGGGGTAGTGACAGCTCCGGGTGGGAAATGGCGAAAATCGGCGTGGAAATACGGGAAATCCTGGCCAATCCGAGATACTTGACAGATATGCAAAGGTGACTCTAAGCGGTTTACATGAAGGAAAGTGCAAGAAACAGTAATAATAATATGCAAAATCAAGAACATCATAAATCATACAATAAACAAAATACAATAAACAAAATAAATTCATAATAATATACACAAGGGCAAAAGTACAGCAAATACAATAATACAGTTCCAATCAAAATACAGTAGCATATCAGGGAACAACAATCAACCTGACAGCGGCAAAAAACAACAAATCAATTCACCCCAGCCCCCCCAAAAACCCTAGAGTCAAAAAAGTCAAGGAAAACTGCTGCCACTATAAGCCCAAAGTCCTGGCCAGTGGTGTGACGGCGGTGGTGGGGGATCCCAAGAGCCGATGAAAAAGTTCACGGCAGCTCCCACCTGTGCCGAAACCCGGGAGCCGATGGAGTGGGCCCCCGTGACATGCTTCCATCTTGCAGCACCTAGAGAGAAAGTCCCTGGGTTAACGGGGAAGGAAAAGGGCAGAAAATAAGGGAGTTGTGTTGTGACTAACCCCATGATGGTGAACCTTGGCACTCCAGATGTTCTTGGACTTCAACTCCCAGAAGCCCAAGCACCCTGTGAATCTACACGAATGGGTTTACTGTGATTCATCCAGCCCGCGCTGCCCTCATCTCTCCCGGAAGTGGAAGTGAAACACACCCGTATGGAGGAAGGGTTAACCTGGAAGAGTGTTAACCGTACGGGCACGTTTTACTTCCGCTTCCGGGAGTGACGAGGGCAGCGTGGGCCAGATGAATCACAGTAAATCCATTTGTGTGAACTTGGGCTTCTGGGAATTGAAGTCCAAGAACATCTGGAGTGCCAAGGTTCACCATCACGGGGCTAACCCAAGGACAGAACCCAGGGACTTTCTCTCTAAGTCGAACACAGCATATGGAACGGATTGTTGCATATATGTTGCTGATGATAATGTTTTTTTTTAAAAAAAATGGGGAAATGGTGGTGGTGGTGGGGGGGAGGAATCAATCCAGTGGCTTTTGGTTTGCTGTGAATTGCTCGGCTTAGAAGCTTTATCTCTGTTGCAGCTGTTGCTGTGGAGTGTCTGTCTGACTTGTTTATCAGGATCAGGAAGATTTTTTTTTAAAAAATGTTATCTTTAGCCTAGGTTCAGCATTAGGCCAGTTGACTGTGACAGTTCCCCCTGAGAACAATTTTTCGGAAGAGATTTCCATCTCATCGGGCAAGTCCCTATGTGAGGGAGAGGCGGCAGAATTGACGCCTCTCTTGACTCCCCAGAACCGGTGCTCGGTCCTGATGGCAAATGACTCTGAGAATCATTCTTTGTGTTAGGCTAAAAAAAGGAAAAGCAGAGGCGAGCAGGGCATGAGCAATTTGCCTTTTCCTTCTTTCCTGAAGATGGTACATTAATCTCTGATGTATATATTTTAAGGTAACGCAACACCTTGCTTACGGCGACTGTTATTAACACTCCATGCATTATTATTTCATTACACGCTGTTCCTTTGCTTTTGCAAAAAAACACTTGAAAATAGAAAAAAGAAGAAGCGAAAAAGGCCCTTGAATTGGCTCCCGCTTTAGGGTCTTTGAAGAAACAAGTAATGACATTGGGTAAAAGTCTCCCTTGCTCGAAAGCCAGACATTACAAATGGTTAAGGTAAAGGTAAAGGTTTCCCTTGCTCGAAAGCCAGTCGTATCTGACTCTAGGGTGCAGTGCTCATCTCTGTTTCTAAGCCGAAAGGAAAGCAGTCCAGTGTATTTGTATTGCTTTATTGTATGTACCTAGGTAAGTACCCGGGTACTGCACGACAGAATGAGTGCCCGTCTCTGTCCCATCTCCTGTCAACCTGCCAACCTAGCAGTTTGAAAGCAAGAAATTGCAAGTGGGTAAATAGGGACCACTTCGCTGAAAAAGTAAACAGTGTTCCATGCACTTCAGTGTCTAGGCATGCCTGCCACATGTCCACGGATGCAAATGCAGATAGCATTGGCTCTTGGGCTATAAACAGAGATGTGCACTGAACCCTAGAGTCGTATACGACTAGCTTTCGAGCAAGGGTGACTTTTACCTTTACCTTTACTATGTACAGTAGTTAGTTAACTACAATATTTTAATGAGCTTAAGTAGCTAAGACGCTGACTGGGAAGCGGAAGGT
Source organism: Bradypodion ventrale (assembly GCA_035047345.1). Classification (NCBI taxonomy): domain Eukaryota; kingdom Metazoa; phylum Chordata; class Lepidosauria; order Squamata; family Chamaeleonidae; genus Bradypodion; species Bradypodion ventrale. Next base: position 131,570,401 of record JAWDJE010000006.1, on the reverse strand, counting down.
CAGCAGTTCGATTCCCGAATACTGCAGGACAGAATGAGCTCCCGTCTTTGTCCTAGCTCCCGCCAACCTAGCAGTTCAAAAGCAAGAAATTGCAAGTAGATAAATAGGGACCACTTCGGTGGGAAGGTAACAGCGTTCCGTGCGCTCCAGTGTCTAGTCATGCCTGCCTCATGACCCCGGAAATGTCTGCAGAAGTAGACAGCGCTGGCTCTTCGGCTTAGAAACAGAGATGAGCACTGCACCCTAGAGTCAGATACGACTGGCTTTCGAGCAAGGGAAACCTTTACCTTTACTGCCCCATAGAAATTAGTGTGCTCTCTGGGCAGCTCACAAGTTAATTAGCATTTTGCCTCAAATATGCTGGGTACTCATTTTACCTACCTTGGAAGGATGGAAGGCTGAGTCAACCTTGATCTCCACTCCATCAGGATCGAATTCAGAATGTCAGTAGAGTTTTGGATGCAGTGAAGCAGCTGTAACTACTGCGTCACGAGGGCTCTTTTATTACTTATAACATTTTACTTCTAAACCCCAAGAGAAATGGATTAGTTTTCTCCTATGCAAAGCTTTTCATGCTGGTTTATGTATTCAGCAAGCAACCTCTGAGTCTGACGAAGTGGACTTGATCCACAAAAGCTCTCATTTAAATACAGGAATTAGTCTTTAAGGGGCCACAACTTTTTTTGTCTTTTCTGTTCTTTTGTTTTATTTACTCTCTGATAGCTAATCTAAGAAATTCAGCCCTGCTCTGAAGACTGTAGCCTTCCTGTTTTGCAGCAAAGGACTTGAAGGTGAGCAGGTGCCTCCACTCAAACTCAAGAACCGCAAATGGCATTTCTCCTGGTGCCCTTTTCCTTTCATATCAAAGACCACTTCCAGGCAAGGGACATCTAATCTAAGCTACCTCTTTGCATCTGAATGCCTTATTTCTAAAAAAATTCTAATCCACACCTATGGTATCTCCTGGCCACAGCAAATCTGATGACAATAATTCACATGGATTCCATTTGTTTAATGCAGGGGTTTCCCAACTTAAGGCCCGTGGGCTGGATCTGGCCCATGGTGCCATTTCATGTGCCCCCCTCAATGGGCGTTCAAGAAACAAAATGGCTGCCCTTTTGAAGCTGTTGGGACAAAATGGCTCCCCCCCATTGTGCAGGAAGAGCAAAATGGCTGTCCGGTCCTCATTGCTGACTGAGAGAGTGTGACCCGGCCCCTGGCTTGAAAAGGTTGGGAACCCCTGGTTTAATGGATAAAGGGAACAGCAGTTTCCCTGCAAACTAACGAATCAGTAGCCATGTACGCCTGTATTATCAGCTTTCAAAGCGAAAGTGAACTGTTTGTACGCTTTGGGTCAGCTGTTGCATGGATCACTGAGTAGCTCATTGAGCAAGCCTCTGGATTTAGGGACAAGAAGCTTTGGAGGAAACCTGTCACAGGCTATCATGTAAGGGAGCTTCATTGTTCCTCATAAGTTGATGTTGTTGTTGGATTGCTGTTGTTTATTGTTACTACTGCTAAAGTCTGCCATGACTGCTTTCCTCCGGTTTTATCCTACAGCCAAACCTTCTGAACATATCTTTCCAGTGGTGCGTTCGTACCAGAAATCGTGGAAATCATAGTATAGTGGAGTGTAACTTCTAGAACAAGGGTGCCCTAACTTTTTGGGCTGTGGCCCATGTGGTCACGATGTTCAGCAGGCCGGTCACGTGGTTCCTCCCGCCGGAAGCAGAAGCAAAATGCGCCTTGCAATCTGTTTTGCAACAGATATCTTTTGCAACAGGACGAGATAGATTTTAGGCTGCTATTTTCTCTGCTTAGCCCCCAAATAGGTAGGCTGGCTAAAGATTGTGGAAGGTCCAGTGTTGAGCTCTGAATTACAGCTGTAAAGCGTTTCTTATTTCGTCCTTTTTGGTTAAGAATAAGGATGTACAAATACTTGTATATTTTCTTGTGCCTAATAAAAATGGTGTCTTGAGACATCAAGGCATACCATCTAAAAAAATGCAAAATAACTGCCAAATGCTGGGAGATTAGCCACTCATGCTTGAAGTGAAAATGGCTGGGTTATTTCTACCCAACAAAAGCATTATGGGAGGAAAGTACCCATGGTCTTGCTTTTTGTGTACAAAGTCTGTTTTTAGACATATATATATATATTTTTGTACGTAGAAGTCATCTGCAACATTTGGGGAAAACGGTCCTAAAGTGCGGCAACATGCAAACATTTGTCGTATCACCCAGCAAGAGAAACGTTATGACATTTTCATTCTGGATTTTCTTGTGACCACGTTGTAAAGAGGAAAAGTGGTAGCGAACCTATGGCATGTGTGCCAGAGGTGTCACTCAGAACCCTCTCTATGGGCACGCGTGCAGTCACCCCACCTCTCTGCCCAGCAGCCCAATGGGATAACTTCCTCCCTCCCCCCAGCAGAGTTCATCCTGCCCCTTTGTCCAGCAGCCCAATGGGAACACTTCCTTCCTCCCCTGTTGCTGTGTTGGCACTTTGCAATAAATAAGTGGGTTTGGGGTTGCAGTTTGGGCACTCGGTCTCTAAAAGGTTTGTCATAAGTCAATTCCCCAAAGCACTGATCAGGAATTAGGCTTCTGGGAATAGAAGTCCCCCCACCCCCAGTGGGGCATTGGCTCCATGTTGGGAACCACTTCTCTACGGACTACACACAAACAAAGTAAATTGCAGTTTAGCATGTCAGATTATGGGAAGCCTCTAGAATAAATAAAGAAACCAAAACATTCACTAATTTTAACCATTCTCATAAGGAATGAAGTGCTGGTAATGTTATATTGCTTCTAAACTTGGTCTAGCTTGTGGCCTCAGCGTTCATCCAGTGCTGTCAAAAGCCTTCTGCTATTTGTTGCAAAAAAAAAATGTGCAATTTGTGCTGCGCATTTGGAGGAAGACATTGTATGACTCTCTGAAAGAGGTCCACATCATATTCGTTCCTGCACACTCAATTGTGATTCTGACATAGGCAGGCCAGGAACTGAGTTCTGCTCTCAGTCTGTGTGATGGAAAAACACTTGTGGCAATGCTAAGGAAAATAAAGAAGTCTTTTTGTGACATCCCATCAAATTTCTCAGCAGAGTTCTACCTGTTCTTGCGGGGCCTAGTGGAAAGCAGGACTGAGAAGCTCTGGAATAGGGTTACAGATTTGCATATAGAAAGTTCAATTCCTGGGGTCTCCCACTGAAAGAATCAAGTGCCACAGGGTTGAGAACTGTGCATCTGCAAGGATTTTTTTTCGTGCTCCCCCTAGCTCCAGTTTTTTTATATAAAAAACACCATTTATTTTAAGAACATGAGGTGACCAGTCCTATTTATAGATTTTTTTTAAAAAAATCTGCAGACAACCAATTAATCACAGATTTAAACTGGAGAGAGGCATGTGGATCCCAAAAGATCCTGGAGCTGGAAAAATAGGCCCCAAACACCTAATACAGTGATGGCTAACCTTGGTATTCCAGGTGTTTTTGGACTTCAATTCCCAGAAACTCAAATCAACACACCTGCTGATCAAGGCTACTGGAAATTGAAGTTCAAGAACACCTGGAGTGCCAAAGTTGGCCATCACTGACTTAGCGCATCCTCGCAGATGATGGAAAGCCTAACAACACAAGAAGCTGGCTTATCCCAGGGCTGACTGCTAGGCCAGCAGTCAGGACAGGAATAAGGCGGCTTCCTATGTTGAGCTGCTATTAGACTCTCCCTAAATTGACATTTCAGTCAGAAACGGCCTAATTCAAGGGATGTTTTTGATGAGGTTGAGGCAAGATTGTGAGAGAAGCTAAGACATGTTGGTCTTTCCTAGAGAATACCCCAGCTGGTATTTACTTATTTGGATTTATATCCTGCCCTCTTGCCCTAGGACAACTCAGGGCAGCGCACAATCACATAAATATTATACAAGACCCCTTAAAAATTCAATAAAAAACTAATTAAAAACCATCCCGAATTTAAAAAACCCTCCCCTCCCCACCCATCAATAAAAGGGACATATAATTCCAACAGAGCCAACGAGTGGGAGTCAACACCCCGTCGGCCCCCCATACTTGGCCTGCCAGCCAGGTTTTCAGCCCTTTCCTAAAGGGTAGCAATTCTGTCTGTAGTCGTGAGTCTACCGGCAAGAGGTTCCACAGGGTTGGGGTGGACACGGAGAAGGCCCTTCTCCTTGTGCTAGAGAAGCGAGCCCCTCTAGCTGATGAAACACTGAGGGAACCCCTCTGGTCCACCCTGGTAGGATGGGCAGGCTCTCTTGGGGTGATGTGGTCTCTTAGGTAACCTGGCCCACTACCATGAAGGGCTTTGAAGGTCATTACTAGCACCTTGAATTGCACCTGGAGACGAACTGGTAACCAGTGCAGCTCCCGGAGCAGAGGCAAGGCACGGACATAGAGCCCACACCCCATCACTACCTGGGCTGCTGCATTTTGGACCAGCTGCAGCCTCCGAATAGTCGTCAAGGGCAGCATTCCAATAATCAAGTCTGGAGGTAACCAGCGTATATGTGACCATGAGCAAGGAATCCCTATCCAGGAGCGGGTGCAACTCATCAACTTATCAGCCACCATGTTGGCTGGTCTAAAAGGTGACCTTTCCAAGCTCTGGCAAGGAGTAGGGAGATTTGAGTTTCATTCATTTCATTTATTTCATTTATTCGATTTATATCCCGCCCTACTTAGCCAGGGCCAACTGAGGGCGGCTTACAACAAGTAAATTAAATACAATATAACCAGAGAAAACAATATAAACATACAAAACACAATAGTATACAATTACAAATCAACAACTGCAGAATTAAATATACAATCAATGCCAAAAGACTAGTCTATAAACAACAGCATCCTAAAATATACCACAAAAATTCCAACTAACAAAGTAGCACAGCAAAGAATCAATATGCATTACAAAATTCAAAATTCAATATACAAATAGGGCCTATTTCATGGGCCCTTTTGTCTCTCAGATTAACCTGCCTCACAAAGTTGTTGTCAGCTCCAGGGAGAAAAGACGCAGTGCAAATTGTAGAATCACTTTTTGTGTGTTTTTCTGCATGGGACAATCTATTGACATGATATCCATTGGAATAGACCTGGTATTAAGTCCTATATCTTTTCTAAAGAACCTGGGTCGCTTTGGGACAGCATCTTCTCTCTGTCTGCTAGTCTGATCTATTTCCAAGGTTATTTTCAAGATAAAAGAGGGGGAGACTGTATATATGATGCCTGTAGCTCTTCAGAGGCACAATAGGATGCGGGCATAATAAGCAAAGTACAAAGATGCAGTTAGACTAGTCTGGAAATGGGAGGTGTTTTGACAATAGGAAATGAGATTTGCACACTGAGGCCATAGACCTATATGATTCAGCTTTCTATTCTGTCAGGGTCAACCTAAACCTAAGCCTTCTCCTGATTTCTTCTGCTTCTTAGTTACCGGCATTCAGAACAGGGCTGACCTTACCATCAGGGAAGTCAGGCGGTTGTCTGTGGTGGCAGATACTTGGAGGTGAAGAAAGACCTATGCTGTCCCAGTTTCCAAGCATGAATATTTATGGCTGATCCAGAGATTGTTAACAACCTCTGCCCACTGAAGTGGTGGCAGGGACCGAGGGCCATGATTTTATCTTCAGCTAAAGCTAACCAAGTTGTTAACTTCCATTGCATCTTGCAATGTTGAATTCCCTAATCCTGCCCTGTCCACTTGTGATGGTCATAGAGGAATCTCTCAGTCTGTGAGTGACTACCATGTCTCCACAATATCAGTGAGCACATGTAGGATCTTGTGTATCTAGGCTTTTGTGTCAGTGTAGGAGGGCAGTGACTGTTGTAAGGGAAGTGTGAAACTGTTCCTAAACACTGCTGATCTTATTAAAACTAGTTTAGTTTCCCTAAAGTTTCCTCAAATATCTTACGGGAGGTGAAGAAGACCCTAATTTGCTTAGAATTTTGCTCAAAGGAAACTCTAATCAACATACCTGTCAAGTTTTGGATTTGGAAATAAGGGAAATTTCCTGGCAAATAAGGGATACTTGACAGCTATGCTTCTCCTTTGCTGCCCTCCAATGGTGGCAATAGGGCATTGCAGTCTAATTAATAAGGGATGACGGCGGGAAAGAGGGTAAAATAAGGGGTTTTCCCGGCCAATAAGGGATACTTGACAGCTATGCTTATCCTGTGCTGCCCTCCAATGGTGGCAATAGGGCATTGCAGTCTAATTAATAAGGGATGACGGCAGGAAAGAGGGTAAAATAAGGGGTTTTCCCGGCCAAAAAGGGATACTTGACAGCTATGCTTATCCTGTGCTGCCCTCCAATGGTGGCAATAGGGCATTGCAGTCTAATTAATAAGGGATGACGGCAGGAAAGAGGGTAACATAAGGGGTTTTCCCGGCCAATAAGGGATACTTGACAGCTATGCTTCTCCTTTGCTGCCCTCCAATGGTGGCAATAGGGCATTGCAGTCTAATTAATAAGGGATGACGGCGGGAAAGAGGGTAAAATAAGGGGTTTTCCCGGCCAATAAGGGATACTTGACAGCTATGCTTATCCTGTGCTGCCCTCCAATGGTGGCAATAGGGCATTGCAGTCTAATTAATAAGGGATGACGGCAGGAAAGAGGGTAACATAAGGGGTTTTCCCGGCCAATAAGGGATACTTGACAGCTATGCTTCTCCTTTGCTGCCCTCCAATGGTGGCAATAGGGCATTGCAGTCTAATTAATAAGGGATGACGGCGGGAAAGAGGGTAAAATAAGGGGTTTTCCTGGCCAATACGGGATACTTGACAGCTATGCTTATCCTGTGCTGCCCTCCAATGGTGGCAATAGGGCATTGCAGTCTAATTAATAAGGGATGACGGCAGGAAAGAGGGTAACATAAGGGGTTTTCCCGGCCAATAAGGGATACTTGACAGCTATGTCTAATCAACAACCCTAACATGTTTACGAATGCGGATGGATAATTGAGCTTCCTTTAACCAAAACCTGAACTGTAACCTGAGATTACCAGTTGCAGAAGAGTCAGCTGTATGAAATGAGTGGGGGATTTTTGTTTTGTCCTGAAGTATCAGTCAAGTTTTCACTGCAATGATCAGAGCTGATGATAAAAATTTCACTGCTTTTTCATCATAGAGTGGAATAAATAAAGGAGAAAAGAAGAGAACAGCAGGGAGAGAGGGGGAAAAAAGAAGTTGAGGCTGATCAGTTCATATAAGCATCTGATATTCACATACCTCTTTTGCCCTAGAAATCATAACGGAGATTGCATAAGAACGGGCATTCCTGCAAGAGTTGCAGTCCCTTTATTTGTTTTCAGCTGCGACAGCTTCTCTGGGTATATTTTAGTCTTGGGGGAAATGCTGTCGCATGAGAAAGGCATGAAAGTTGTGGTGGCGATGTGTTTGTGTGTGTGTGTAGATTTTCTACTCATCATAAAGGCACGCTAGAAAAGGAAGCTTAAACGTAATCTCTTTTGCTTCTCATTTACAGATGGACTGTAACGACTCTTTTGATAGATAGGGATAAAGTATGCTCATGCAAAATTGCACCGGTGCAAAAAAGCACAAGCCATAGAAGGAAGCACTTGGTCGCACGTTGTGTAAGTAATTTAGGGTTTGCTGACGGTTAGATGCAGTGCAGCTGGTGGCCTGGATGCGTTTCGGAAAGGGATACGACAAATTAATCAAGGATAGTCCTAAGAAAACCTATTAAACACTAACTCCACCTAGACTCTTGAGTATCCTAATGAGTCTCAAGATATATTGAGGGGTTTGCTAAATCTGGAAAGGTTTTCTAAACTTTAAGCCTGAATTTTTTTAAAAAAAGCAGGTCAAAGGTTGGGATTGTGTATCCCTTTAAACCTGTGGTGCCCTAACTTTTCGGGCCGTGGGCCGGTCACGTGGTTCAGCGGGCCAGTCACGTGGTTCCTCCCACTGGAAGCAGAAGTAAAATGCACCTTGCAATCTGTTTTGCAACAGGATGAGATAGATTTTAGGCTGCCATTTTCTCTGCTTAAACTATGGGTGCACAAACTACAGCCCATGGGCCAGATCCAATTCATCCAACCTGCACTGCCCTCATCGCTCCTGGAAGCAGAAGTAAAATACATGTTTAACTGCCGCTTCTGGGAGTGATGCAGGCGGTGTGGGCCAGATGAATTCGTGTCAGGGACTGGATCCGGCCCATGGGCCATAGTTTGGGCACTCCTAGTTTAAACACTACTGGAATGCAGCTTCTGTCAACCCTATCGAAATTGCTAATGGTAAAGGATCATGGTGGCTGTAGTTCAGCAACATCCGGAGGGCCCGCATGCTCATCTCCCTGGCAATGATCAGATGTCTAGATGAGTGCAGGCTGTCGATTAGGGTTGTGCGCTCCCTCATCACTTATCTGGCTGCAAAAAAGGCCAAAACTGTATTAGGCTACATTAACAGAAGTATTGTCTCCAAAACCCATGAGATACTACTAAAGATAAAGGTCGTCCTTGCTCGAAAGCCAGTTGTAGCCAACTCTAGGGTTCGGTGCTCATTGCTGTTCATAGCCAAAGAGCTAGTTCTGTCTTCATTTCCAGATGTTTCCATTGATATGTGGCAGGCATGCCTAGACACCAGAGTGCACCTTCCCACCAAAGTGGTGCCTATTTATCTACTTGCAATTTCTTTATTTCGAACTGCTAGGTTGGCAGGAGCTGGGGCAGAGATGGGAGCTCACTCCATTCTTGCAGCACTCGGGTCTCCAACTGCTGACCTGCTAACCTTCCAGTCATCAAAGTCAGCATCTACTAGTGAAATGGCACTGCTAGTGAGGTATTATCAGCACTAGTTAGACCACATCTAGAGTCCCGTGTCCAGTTCTGGACACTCCACTTTAAGAAAGATGCAAACAAACTAGAGCAGATACAGAGAAGGACAACAAGGATGATCAGAGGACTGGAATCCAAGTCGTTTGTTCAGCCTTGAGAAATGGAGACTCAGAAAGGAGAGGAGAGGTAAAGTAAAGGTAAAGGTTCCCCTTGTCCGAAAGCCAGCCGTATCCGACTCTAGGCATCAGTGCTCATCTCTGTTTATAGCCAAAAGAGCACTGTCTGCATCTGCAGATGTTTCTGTGCACATGTGGCCGGCATGCCTCAACACCGGAGTGCATGGGACGCTGTTTACCTTCCCACCAAAGTGGTCCCTATTTATCTACTTGCAATTTCTTGCTTTCAAACAGCTAGGTTGGCAATAGATGGGACAGAGGCGGAAGCTCACTCTGTCATGCAGTATTTGGGAGTCGAACCCCGACCTTCCAGTCAGTGAATTCAGCGTCTTAACCACTTGAGCCACCGCTAAACACGGCATGTTTAGCTTTGAGAAAATGAGACTGAGGGGAGAGAGGACAGCACTCTTTTTAAATACTTGAAAGAATCATCAAGAGGAAGGGAAGGATCCTTTCCTCTCTCATTCCAGAGTGCAGGATGTGTAATAATGGGCTCAAACTACAGGAAGCCAGATATAGACTGAATATTAGGAAAAACTTCTTAACTGTCAGAGCAGTACAACAATGGAACCAACTGTCTCGAGAGGTGGTGAGCACTCCAACACTGGAAGCCGTCAAGAGAGCATTTAACCACCCCCTGCCATATCTGCTTTGAATCAGATCCCTGCATTGATCAATGGCCCAAAAGGCCATTCAATGGTCACCATCAGAGCTTGTAGTGTTTACCTTTGGTAGCCCAAAACGCCTAGAATTGTTCAGTCAGCATGACTTGTGAGACCTGATTGCAGTTCCCTTAATGCACTTGTTTGTAGGGGAAAAAAACCCTATCTGCAAATGTGCATTGGTGGCAGTTTTTATATATATAATCTTCTACAGCATAATGCAGAACAGGGATGTTAGTCATGCTTAAACATGAACTGAGCTTTGAAATTCCAGCGGTGGGATAAAAAGGCCTATCTCAAATTATTGCAGTTGTGGCAAATCATATCACAATTGCTTGTTCTTTTTTCCATCCTCTACCCCCGTACACCTTTTTACAGAGAGCATGACAAATTGTGCCTAAGCATCTGCTTTTCTGAAAAAAGTAATGCAGGCATATTGATCATCCCTTTATGCTTTAGTTACTAAACAGGTTGCCAAATATAGAAACCTATCATCATGGTCAATGCCTAATTGATTTCCATTTGTGGTGTCCAGTTAGAAAACAGAAAGAGTGCTTTTTGGACATCCACCAATGGTCAGTGGATTTTTTTAGAATACCACCAAGAGTAAATGGGTTTCTCTGGCAGTAATGGAAGGGATGTGTTAATTTAGATTTTGGGCAACAGGTTAGATACTTAAATGTCAACAGTAAAGTTCAAGTGTTCTGTCAAAAGGAGACTTGGCAGCAGAATCACTGCTGTTCCTGTAGGCAAATGTCTGTTGGGAGTTGTGGTAGTTTTAAGCTAGAAGAGTGGAGGGAAGTTGGCAAAGGTCTCAGAAAATGAATTTGACTTATGCAAATAACTGGCAAAGGATTTTTAAAAAAGAAAGTGAAGTTGCTTCTTTAAGATCACCAGATTGGTTAAAGTATGAACAGTCATGGTCATGCAACCCACTTCTCAGATCTACGGAGTGCCACTTTGAACCTTCAGCTCCGTAGACAATAATCTCAGGATGTGATACAGCCAGTGGAGTGAATGTGAATTGAAATGCATCATTTTAAGCCTGTGATGGCGAACCTTGGCACTCCAGATGTTCTTGGACTTCAATTCCCAGAAGCCCAAGTGAATCCACACGAATGGGTTTACTGCAATTTATCTGGCCCACGCTGCCCTCGTCGCTCCTGTGTGGGTGCATTTTACTTCTGCTTCCGGGGGTGACGAGGCAAGGCTGAGAAACATTTTCAAATGGGATATCCATTGTGATAGATGTGCTAAAGAATACACAAAATCTTGATGGTTGGAACTAAGCATCTGTGTATGACTGCAGCACTGCAACTAACTGCAGTTGTTGGTGCAACCATTAAACCCGTGCAAAGGAGGCCGCAGCAGCTGCTTGAGGCACCAGATGTTGGGGGTGTCTTCATTTGAGCCTGGCCTCTGCCAGCCCTTCCTCCTGAGCTGAAACTCCAGTGACAATGTTTCTTGTGTTTCTTGTGTTTTGCTATCCTGGGCCAACAGCTATCTCATAGAGTTGCTCATTCCCAAGCAGAGCATTGCAGACGGCACCTTCCAGGGATGGCAGCCAGAGTGACAGACAGCTCAAGCCATGCATGCCGCATTAGGGGATGCCCATGCGCACGCACCGCTCTGTCTGCTGAGTTATCTGTCGGCTCCATTGCCACTGTGGCGCAGAATTCGCCTGAGCAGACAGTGAGCAGTGAGCAGATGCCAGCTTGCGGCTCTCCAGTGCGCCTTTAAAGTCAACGGCCAATCCACCCGGCTTTTTCATGTAGAATAAGGTTGGAGATAGGCAGGGAATGCCATCTCATTCTTCAGCTCAGACAGGAAAAGTGTCCTTGCTTGTCCCTGATGTTTCTAAATTTTAAATCAGCTTTTGCTTAAATCCTGCTGTCCCCGAGCTGTGGGGGTTGGGCATGTTGGAGTTGGAGTTTTCCACATCTGGAGAACACCAATTTACAAAAGTTGTTTTGTATCATCTGAGATTTCTGCATCACTATTGGAGGAGATCCTGGAGGATACGGCACTTAAAAGATGGCCCACAAATCTCCAGAATGTCTGTTGAAAGTGTATGTATCTATGTGTGTGTATATGTAAGTTCAATACTGGGGAAAAGTCTTAGGCCTCCCCCTAGCTGGTTTGAGGAAAGTTCAATGAGTGATTTGTGGGCCCATAACGCGGATGTCCTAACTTCAATCTTTACCAAACATGGAGAGGATGAGAGGAGAGTCATCAGAAGACTCTCTCCAGTTTTGGTGTTCCTAGATGGCTTGGGGGTTGAATTATGCCCCACCCCAAATCATTCATTGAATTTCCCCCAAACCAGTTGGGGGTGGCTTAAGATGTTTACACAGTCCTGCCTGCCTGTATGTATGGATGTATTATATATTGTCCCTGAGCAGAACACAAGTTCTCTTCCTCCTCCTTCTTCAAGTGCCTTATCCGATTCAAAACATTGGCTATCATCATGGCGATCAGCTATGAAGAGTGTCCTGGCAACAATATAATGCAGTGGTCTTCCATTTGCCTTCTGTATTGCAGTGTGACACCTGTACCACTAATCCAGTTCCACAAGTCACTTTCTAGTCCTGAGCTCTTTTGGCACACAAAGTCCTCCTCCTGCTGCCCTCCATCAAGATGGATTCAAGTGGGATTTAATCTACTTGTGGACCATCACCCTTCCCTGTGGACTTCGCCACCCAAGGCCATTAGTCTTCAGGGTTGTCAGGTTAGTTAACTACCACATGACGATTGCGTCGAGTCGTTGTCAGTAGGGTCTACTCTATTATCGTAGCAGGATAACCTAGCCAGACTTGGTTCCCTACTCTGGATGGTTTAAAACACTGAAAAAAGGATAAATACTTATTTCTATTAACAATACATTTTTGAATTATATATTTAGTCTTTCATATTTTGAAAGGCTATAGAGCACCATTACAAATGGTTTCCTCTACCTATTTTAAAACACTGGAATACAATGCAACATGCAAAGCAATACATTAAGCATAAGAACAATAGCCCTCCCAGCTGCAAAGACTAGAATAGATAAATAGTGATGCTGGGTTCAAAAACCCAGGCAAATCAATTAACTATGGGAGAGATATCCTTGAATACCTCCCGATATAAACTGTTCATTAATGACTTTTTGAAAAATATATATATATATCTAGAGATGGAGTTTGCTTCAGCTCCAATAGTAAGTTGTTCCAAAGAGTTGGTGCCTCCACCGAGAAGGCTTCCTCCCCAATTATAATCTTACATGCCATTCTCGGTGTTGGCTCCTGAAATTGTGTATTGGAGAGGACAGGGTGATGCAGGTGGTAGATCTTTGGAAGAGTCACTCTGCCAGGTAACCATTATCTTACATCACACAAGAATAACAAAACAAAAACACATGGAAAGAAATGTATATGCAAAGAAACTCAAAAGATGAAGAATAAAACAAGAGTATTATCTACTGAAGGGGGACTGAGGTGGCTTAGTGGTTAAGATGCTGAACCTGACGACTGGAAGGTCGGCAAGTCAGTAGTTTGATACTCGGGTAGTGCATGATGGTTTGAGTGCCCATCACTGTCAACCTAGTAGTTCGAAAGAAAGAAATTGCAAGTAGATAAATAGGGACCACTTCAGTGGGAAGGAAAACAGCATTTCGTCCTCTCTTGATGTCTAGTCTGCCACATGTCCATGGAAAATGTCTGCAAACACAGACAGCTCTGGCTTTTTGGCTAATAATAGAGATGAGCACTGAACCCTAGAGTTAGATATGACTGGCATTTGAGCAAAGGTGGCCTTTACCTTTACCTATTATCTACTAAAAAGATTTCATAAAGTCTGAAAAATAGGAATGCAAACTGCAATAAAAAGAAATAGTGTATAGAATTTTACTTGGAAGGGCTGACATACAGTCTGTAAAGCTGTTTCCCTCATTTTCTCCATTGGAAGTGGTCCCAAAAGAAACAGGAGGCTTCAAATATTGTGAGTAACTTTGGAGTTTTCCCTTCTTTTTATTGAAAATTCCTTAGATTAAATCGAGGGAAATCAGTCAGGCAGCTGCAAGAGAAATAGGAAAAGGGTAAAGAGAGGGTACATTAAAGTAAGAATAAGTAACTGGAAGGTGGGAGGTCAGCAGTTTGATTCCCAAGTACTACGGGACAGAATGAGCGCCCGTCTTTGTCCCAGCTCCTGCTAACCTAGCAGTTCGAAAGCAAGAAATTGCAAGTAGATAAATAGGGATCACTTCAGTGGGAAGGTAAACAGCGTTCCATGCGCTCCGGTGTGTAGTCATGCCTGCCACATGTCCATGGAAACATCTGCAGAAGCAGACAGCATTGGCTCTTTGGATTTGAAACAGAGATGAGCACTGAACCCTAGAGTCGGATACGACTGGCTTTTGAGTAAGGGGAACCTTTAAAACAGAAACAGGGCAGCTTTCTCAGTTGAATGGAGGAGCTGGTTGTGTCATAGTGTAATTGCAATCCACACAGAAGGAAACAAATAGAAAAGGAGGAAAGCAGCAACACAAAGTAGCTATTATAAGGATATAGAAACAATAAAACAATCCGTCTCCGGGGATCCCCATAAATTTTTCATTCGTCTTCCCGGCTCCCAACTGCAGGTAAATTTAAAATGCCAGTAATCTCAGCAATATGAGTGGAATGATGCCCAAGCAAATAGGGTGTTCTCTTAACACACGGGTTCCCAAACTAAGGCCCGTGGGCCAGATCCAGCCCGTGGCACCATTTCATGTGCCCCCCCTCCTCCAAGGGCATTCAAGAAACAAAATGGCCAACCCTTTGAAACTGTTGGGACAAAATGGCCGCCTCATTGTGCAGGCAGGACAAAATGGCTGTCCAGTCCTCAAAGCTGACAGAGAGAGCATGACCCAGCCCTTGGGTTGAAAAAGTTGGGTACCCCTGTTTTAGCAGAACAGGGCAGGGGTGGCCTTTAAATTTGGGGCATCTGGCACATGCCCAATGTTTATGTGCTCTAGTGCAGTGATGGCGAATGTTGGCACTCCAGGTGTGCTTGGACTTCAATTCCCAGAAGCCCACGTCCCTGTGAATCCACACGAATGGGTTTACTGTGCCTACGCAGTACCGTATAGTACTTTGATAAAAATGTAGTAGGGTCTCGAAGTCCCATATCTACAACTGTGTTTGTGTTTTTGTAGCGTGAGCCCCAGAACATAAAATGTTTGTAAGTATAACGGTCTTGGGATTGCGTTGAGTGGGTAGGACCTTTGGTTGCCAGATGGACACCTTTGTGTAGCTGAAGGACTGCCTCCATCTGAGCCTATGGCTGCATCTGAAATCAGGAAAGACTTTTCCCTCTGGCATCCAGCGTGGCAAGAGATGTTAGGGTTCGATAGGTGGTTTTGGGTTGGAGCTCTTTGCCTGGCCAGCAAAGGCTTTTGGGCAGTGTCATAGACATCTGTTAGGTCTTCTTGCTAAGCAGCATCCTTGCATGTTTAGCAGGGATAGGATTCTAATCCCAGCTGTTCATCCGGCGACCTGCCAAGATCACAGATGTATCCGCTATTTCTCCTCTGATGTCTGGCTGCTAATTCCACCCCCCTTTCATTTTTACAGATATACATCTGCTGTAGCCTCTGGAACACACACAATTTGTCACATTGGTGACACCATCTTTCTTTTGTATATCACTGGTTAGTCCAACCTTTTAAAATTGGGGTGCTGGGTCATGCTCCTTCAGACAGCTTCGAGGTCTGGATGGCCGTTTTGCCCTCCCTCCACCACAAGGCACTTCCTAGTATGGTGGAGGTGGTGGTGGGCCACATGAAATAGTGCCATGGGCCGCATCCAGTCTGTGGTCTGCAGGTTGAGAATCCTTGGGTTAGACAGTATTGTTGATGCATTTGGTGTGGATCTGAGTGGACTGTAGAGGTTGGTGGAAGACAAGAAGGGCCCGGCATGTTGTGCTCCATCAGGTTGTGAAGGTCAGACTCAACTGTGTAACTGAACAATAACATCCATCTTCACTCATTCCCAGATGGTATCAGGGTTGTCTGCCTCAGTGGGAAAGGTGTTTGGTTCTGTCTTATACTTGTTTACTTCCAGAACTTTTTCTATGCTGTCTCTAAGAGATAGCAAAGACCTGTAGGGTTTAATTGGCTGATCTGGTGACATTACAATGGCACATTTCATTTACATTTGATACCACCACCCTGGGGTCAATGTTAACAAAGGAAAAGAAGGGTGGTTCACTTTGCCCTCCAGATTGGTAGCAGAGCCTTCCACATGGAAAATTACCATGCACTATTGGTGGGTGGGTGATAACCTGTTAGTTTACTTTCTGTCATATACAAAAATCGCATAACAAAAGGAAATCCATAGAATATAATGGCTCAGTTAATCATTTCCCCCCGGAACGGATTAATTGGTTTTCAATGCATTCCTATGGGAAACCATGAATCGGTTAACAAATGTTGGTTTTCAATGCATTCTATGGGAAATTGTCCCGGAGAACGCATTCAATTTCTTAAGCGAGGTTCCACTGTGTATGAAATGTGCTGGCTGGATAGCTGAGTGCTTAGGAGCCAGAGGCTGGGAGATTGATTACCTAGGAGAGAAGCCATCCTGTGTAGTCATGGGCAGGCTGCATGATAGTCTCAGAACAAGGGAATGGTCAAGCACTTCTGAGTATCCTTTACCTACAAAACCTTGAAAAGTGTTGCCATAAGTCAGACGTGACAACATGCAATTATTACAGATAAAACTCAAACAAATTAAAATGTTAAAAATATTAGACTAATTTTGACCAGAAATAGGCTAATTTATAGCTATATTATTTATTTATTTATTCACGTTTATACCCCGCCCTTTTGGTTATCTCAGCCGTTTACTAGACCTTCTTTTGTACATGTAAAGGTAAAGGCCAGTCATATCCAACTCTAGGATTTAGTGCTCATTTCTAGCCAAAGAGGGCCGTCTGTAGACATTTCCATTGACATGTGGCAGGCATGACTAAACATGGAATGGAATGCTGTTTACCTTACCACCGAAGTTGTACCTATTTATCTACTTGCTTTTGAACTGCTAGGATGGGGGAGCTGGGACAGAGATGGGCGCTGTGGTTAAGACACTGAACTTGATGACTGGATGGAGGGGACAGAGAAGGGAGCTCACTCTGTTGTGCAGTACTCCAGTCTTGAACTGCTGACCTGTCAACCTTCCAATCATCAAGTTCAGCATCTTAACCAGTAAACCACCACAGTCCCTTTATACATGTAGTAGAGTAGGGATTCTCAACCCGTGGCCAGTGGGCCGGACGCAGCCCACGGCACCATTTCATGTGGCCACCATCACCTCCACCACACCAGAAAGTGCTATGTGGTGGAGGAAGGGCAAAATGGTGGTCCAGCCCTCAAAGTTGTCTGAGGGAGCATGACCCGGTCCCTGGCTTAAAAAGGTTGAGAACTCCTGTAGTAGAGTGTAAATTGCATGCACATAAATGCATAATTGATTGACTTTCTCCCCATTCACAGAAAATCGGTGTCCAAGTAGCCCCATTTTACTTGATTATTCTTTGATCTTTCTGCTTTGCTTTGAAGTCTATCAAGTTACTTCCATGTGGTCCAACCTGAATCTTGTTCAGGTGTGAGATGCTCTTTGTCCAGGTGTACTATTTTTGCTATCAGGAAAAAAATGGTCAAGAAAATTTAGTTCAAAATGATCTGTAACGGAATTATCACCCATTCCTACCATTCTAGCCCTATGCATTTGCCCTGAATTTGCAGCTGAATGGAACAGCTGGCTCCACACTGAAGTCACCAGACCCGAGGTGATTCATTAATTGTCACATTTATAAACTGTCTTGCCTTTAATTAAGGCCAAACCACTCGAATGCTTAGACACACTGAGGAATTGGACATGGTGGCTTAGTAGTTTAGATGCTGAGCTTGGCATCAGAAGAGTGGCAGGTGAGCAATTTGAGACCCAAGTGCTGTGTGACGGAGTGAACTCCCATCGTCTGTCCCCAGCTCCTGCCAACCAAGCAGTTTGAAAACAAGACATTTCAAGCAGATAAATAGGTACCACTTCAGTAGGAAAGGTAACAGCATTCCATGTGTTCCAGAATCCAGTCATGCTATCACAGGATCATGGAAATGTCTGCAAATGCAGACAGTGCTGGCTCTTTGGCTGTAAACGGAGATGAACACCACCCACCTAGAGTTGGACATGACTGTCTTTTGAGCAAGGGAGAATTTTACCTTTAACCTGCAAACAACACAGTCACTTTCTTCTGGGTGTAGACCCGTAATGGCGAACCTAGGCACTCCAGATGTTCTTGGACTTCAATTCCCAGAAGCCCAAGCCCCCGTGAATCCACACCAAGGGGTTTACTGTGATTCATCTGGCCCACGCCACCCTCGTCACTCCCGGAAATGGAAGTAAAACGCTCCTGTAAAACACATGTTTTACTTTTGCTTTTGGGAGCGACAAAGGCGGCACGGGCCAGATGAATCACAGTAAACGCCTTTGTGTGGATTCACGGGGGCTTGGGCTTCTGGGAATTGAAGTCCAAGAACATTTGGAGTGCCTAGGTTCGCCATCACGGGTGTAGACCATGCTAGAAGCAGAACCAGGAGTTGCTGTTTGAGCATTCTTGGTCTGCTACTCCTCTGCTTGAATCCATTAGAAGGACCGCTTTCCCTGAAGGTGCTATTTGGTTGCTAGGAAATTTATCATTTCATCTTTAAAAAAAAAAGACGGGGGAGTCAGCCTGTTGACATCATGAAGTGTTGTCTGGAGAAAAGTTCCTCTTATTGTCCCACGCCCACCGGAGTCCCTGCTTTTGCTGGATGGGACTTTGGCTGCCGTCAATAACTGTCTGCCCCTCTCATCAAGTGCTATTACCTACCATTTCCCTGTTCTATAAAAGCATCGTTAGACAAAGGTTTGCATTAGCTGATCCTTTCATCTGGGGTCAGGGAGTTGCCAGGCAGGGAGCTGTGGGCAGTTAGTAGGAGGAAAAACCCGACAGATGGAGGAACACAAAAAAAGTAAACTAGAAGGAGGGATGTGCCCATAAGACTTTGCACCTGGGTCAGCAGAACGGCCCAGCCATGTAAGTCATCTGTTATCATTTGTTCTGGAGAAAGCTGATTGCCTTGGGGAAAATTTGTACAGCTTCTTTGCAAATGAAATTGCAAAGGCAGCTTGGATTCTTTGTTGTAAGAACCCAAAAACAATCCTTTTTCGCAAATTCTGCAAATATGACCACCATTGATATATTATAATGGATATACGGCGGGTGTCAAAATACAGTGGAACCTCGGTTAACAAATGGCTCCGTTAACATAAAATCGCATAACAAAAGGAAATCCATAGGAAATAGTGGCTCAGTTTACAGATCCCCCCCCCCAAACGGATTAATTGGTTTTTAATGCATTCCTATGGGAAATTGCATTCACTGCATTCCTATGGGAAATTCAGTTAAATTAATTTTTGCTGTAAGAAACATCTCGGAGAACGCATTAATTACACTAACCAAGGTTCCACTGTATGTATTGTTGTTGTTCAGTCGCACAGTCGATTCCGACCCTTTGCGACCCTATAGACCATTTTTCTCCAGGCGCCTCTGTCCTCCACCATCCCCCTCAGCACTCCCAGTTCTGTACCCATTGTGTCTACAATCCCATCTAGCCATCTCATCTTTGGCCTCCCCCTTCTTCTTTTGCCCTCCACCTTTCCCAACATCAAGGCCTTCTCAAGCGAATCCTCCCTTCTCATTTGATGTCCAAAGTACTTCAGCTTCGTCTTTACTATTAGACCTTCCAATGAGCAGTCAGGGTTGATTTCTTCTAAGATTGACCTATTTGTTCTCCTCGCTGTCCAGGGTACCCTCAAAACTCTCCTCCAACACCACATTTCAAAGGCATCTATTCTTCTGCGCTCAGCCTTCCTAATGGTCCAGCTCTCACACCCATACATTACCACTGGGAATACCATTGCTTTGACTATTCTAATTTTTGTTTGCAATGTGATATCTCTGCTTTTCACTATGTTCCCCAGGTTTCTCATGGCTTGTCTCCCAAGAATCAGTCGCCTTTTTATTTCATGGCTGCAATCCCCATCTGCAGTGATCTTTGATCCAAGGAATGTAAAATCTGTCACTGCTTCTACTTCTTCCCCATCTATTTTCCAGGAACTGATGGGGCCTGTTGCCATTATCTTGGTTTTCTTGATATTGAGTCTCAGGCCAGCTTTTTCACTCTCCTCCTTCAATCCAATCAAGAGGCTCCTTAGATCTTCCTCACTTTCTGCCATTAGGGTGGTATCGTCTGCATATCTCAGATTGTTGATGTTTCTCCCAGCAATTTTAATCCCATATTGTGATTCCTCCATCCCTGCATTGCGCATTATGTGCTCTGTGTATAGATTGAATAAACAGGGTGATAAAATGCAGCCTTGTCTTACTCCTTTTCCTATTCCAAACCACTCTGTCATTCCGTGTTCTGTCCTAACTGTTGCTTCTTGGTTCATGTACAGATTTCTCAGGAGACATGTGAGGTGCTCTGGTATTCCCATCTCTTTAATTACTTGCCACATCTTGTTGTGGTCCACACAGTCAAATGCCTTAGTGTAGTCGATAAAACAAAAGTAAACTTGTTTCTGGTATTCCTTTGTTTTCTCCATGATCCAGCGTATGTTGGCAATATGGTCTCTAGTCCCCCTACCTCTTCTGAAACCGGCCTGCACCTCTGGTAGTTCTCTCTCCACATGTTGCTGAAGTCTGTCCTGTATTATCTTGAGCATCACTTTGCTGGCGTGTGGGATGAGTGCAATTGTTCGATAATTTGAGCATTCTTTGGCATTGCCCTTTTTTGGGATTGGGACGTATACTGATCTTTTCCAATCCTGTGGCCACTGTTTTGTTTTCCAAATTTGCTGGCATATTGAATGTAGTAATTTGACACCATCATCTTTTAGAGCTTTGAAAAATTCCACTGGGATACCATCATCTCCACTAGCTTTGTTGTTTGCAGTGCTCTTTAGGGCCTTTATAACTTCGCTCTCCAGAATGTCTGGCTCAAGTTCAATTTTTTCATCATTGTGGTTATCAGGGGTGTTGAGGTCCTTTTTGTAGAGTTCCTCTGTGTACTCTTTCCATCTTTTCTTAATCTCTTCTGCATCAGCTAGCTCTTTTCCGTCTTTGTCCCTTATCATGGTCATTTTTGCTTTAAATGTTCCCTTTATTTCCCCAATTTTTCTGAAGAGATCTCTAGTCCTGCCTCTTTTGTTGTTTTCCTCCATTTCTTTGCACTGTTCTTTTAGATAGTTTTCCTTATCTCTCCTTGCTTTTCTTTGAAATTCTGTGTTCAAATAATTGTACTTTTTCTTTTCTCTTTTGACTTTTGCATTCCTTCTTTCCTCTGCTATTTTAAGAGCCTCATCAGACAACCATTTTGCTTTCTTATGCTTCTTTTCTTTTGGTGTGGTTTTCTTTGCTGCTTCCTGCATGATGTCCCTTATCTCTGTCCATAATTCTTCCGGCACTCTGTCTATTGAGTCTAGGCCATTATATCTGTTCATCACCTCCACCGTGTATTCTTTAGGGATACTTTCTAGGTGATATCTGTCTGGTCTCCTTGTTTTCCCTATTTTCTTTAGTCTTAACCTGAATTTTGCGATCAGTAGGTTGTGATCTGAGCCACAGTCTGCTCCGGGTCTTGTTTTTGCTGACTGTATGGAGGTTCTCCATCTTTGGCTGCAGAGTATGTAGTCAATCTGGTTTCGGTGTTGGCCATCTGGTGATGTCCATGTGTAAAGTCGCCTCTTGTGTTGCTGGAAGAGAGTGTTTGCTATGACCAGTGCGTTCTCTTGGCAGAACTCTATCAATCTTTGCCCTGCTTCATTCTGTGTTCCAAGACCAAATTTGCCTGTTATTCCCTCCACTTTTTGATTTCCTACTTTGGCATTCCAGTCTCCTAATATAATTTGGACATCATTTCTTGGTGTCTGTTCTATGAGGTGTTCTAGGTCCTCATAGAACTGGTCCATTGTGGCTTCATCTGCACCAGTGGTTGGTGCGTATATTTGAATCACAGTGACATTGAAGGGTTTGCCTTGAATTCTGACTGACATCATTCTGTCATTTTTGAGATTGTATCCCATTACTGCTTTTCTCACTCTTTTATTGACAATTATGGCTACTCCATTTCTTCTAAGGTTTTCTTGTCCACAATAGTAGATATGATGGTTTCCAGAGCTGAATTCCCCCATCCCTGTCCATTTGAGCTCACTGATTCCCAATATGTCAATGCTTATTCTTTCCATCTCATTTTTTACCACTTCCAGTTTTCCTTGGTTCATTGATCTCACATTCCATGTCCCTATGCAGTATTGTTCCTTGCAACATTGCATTTCTCCCCCCCTTTCCTGTCCCTCCCCTTCCTCCACTCTGTGGTGCTAAGCATCCTGTATCATCTAACCTGCTCCTTTGTTTTGCCTTTTGTTTTGGTCAATAGGGTTCTCTTGGCAAGCTTTGTGGCGTGGTTTGCCGGTGTCTACGCCATTTTTCCCCCTCATACAGTTTATCACAGTTTTAAAAAGTGTAGAACGTTTTAAACAACATATTATCATGCATATTATTACACTTTAAACACAGTCTCTATGTCAGTTGCTATATTAAGTCGGCATAAAGTCTTTAGGTGAGTTATTATATTAAGTCATCAAAATTTTTCATATCAGCTACTTATCCTTTGCATGGGTCTCTGAGTCTCGCCCCCTGGTTTTCCTCCTCTGCCTTCTTCTGTCAATTGGCGCTCGGTTGTTGCCAGGAGGCTGGAGATGGTGGCTCCTGGGCTCGGAAGGGCTCTCGTTGGGGCGAATGGCTGGCCTCCTCCCCCCCGCCCGGCTGATCTTCCTCCTCTTCCCTGGCCCGGCTGGAGATGGTGGCTCCCGGGCTCGGAAGGGCTCTCGGTGGGGCGAATGGCTGGCCTCCTCCTCCCCCCGCCCGGCTGAATACCCGGGAATACCCCGCCCAAAAAAAAAACACCCCGACCCCTTAAGACAAAATAAAACAGTAAAAATGCTTAACAGCTAAAACCATACAAAATGCATTAAAACATTTTATCACCCTGATTATTCAACTTATACACAGAGCACATCATGTGCAATGTATGTATACTATATGTATACTATAGCAATAACAATAGCAATTACATTTATATACCGCCCCATAGTACTTAGTGCACTCTCCAGGCAGTTCACAAGTTAATTAGCATTTTGTGCTGAACATGCTGGTTGTTGTTATTGTTATTGTTATTGTTGTTGTTGTTGTTGTTATTATTATTATTATTATTATCATTAATAATAATAATAATAATAATAATAATAATAATAATAATAATAATAATAATAATAATAATAATAATAATAATAATAATAATAATAATAATTATTATTATTATTATTATTATTATTATTATTATTATTATTATTTATTCATTCATTCATTCATTCTTTCCCAGTGACTCCAGG
Source organism: Bradypodion ventrale (assembly GCA_035047345.1). Taxonomy (NCBI): domain Eukaryota; kingdom Metazoa; phylum Chordata; class Lepidosauria; order Squamata; family Chamaeleonidae; genus Bradypodion; species Bradypodion ventrale. The sequence continues at coordinate 131,547,243 of JAWDJE010000006.1, read as the reverse complement.
TGGCTCAACACCAGCATCAAAAGTTCAAAATACAAAACGTCCCTATCTTACAGGACTAAACAATTAAAACTTTAAAAACCATTATATGCATACATTTGTTAAATGTGGCTATAAGCTTGATTTGTGTTGTCCCCATGTTTTTGATTGGGGACGAGAAAGATGTGAAGCTGAGAAGGAGGGAGGGAGGGGTTCACATAAGGTCAACCAGACTCTTTCACAGCAGAGGTGAGATCTGAAATATTTTGTTTAAAAGCTGTCCTGCAAAACCCTTCGGCCATGTAATGGCAAGTCAGCAACAAGGGCAGAGTTGAACAGAGTGACATAATGATTTTTTTTCAGGGTGACACAACCCCCTGGCCAGAGGATCTCCCTCCTCACCCTGCTGAATCGAACATGACACTTTACTCTTTGTAGTCCTAGGATAAGAGAAATGAGTTCTGAGCTGCCCCCCCCCCCCACAACACACACCTGGAAACAGGCAACATGGGTCGGCTGCGTAATCAGAGCATGAAAAATATTCCTTAGCAGCCAGCCATCAGCTGCTTATTCATAGGGTTGCCACCTTTCCTCAGGGCAGGAAGAGATGCTGAATTGTCACTCCTTTGCTTTAAATAATACATTTATTTTGATTTTTGATTTTTTTTTTAAACAGTCAGCCGTTATGCAGACCTTCACCAAACACCACTAAGATTCTGGTCCTTGTATAGAAATTATGAGAACCTGGCCTGAAGTGGTTCATATCACTGTTCCGCCTTGCTCAGCATTGCTGCCCAAGAGCAGTGGTTCCCAACATGGGGCCCATGCCCCACAGGGGGACTTGAATTCCCAGAAGCCTAAGACTGATCAGTGCTTTGGGGAATTGACCTAGGCTTCTGGGAACTGAAGTCCAAAAAACAAAGGAAGGATGGAAGACTGGGCCAACCTTGAGACCAGGTCAGGATTGAACACACAATGTTCTGGCTGCAGTACAGCAGTTTAACCACTGCGCCACTAGGTAAATAAGCAAGGGAAATTTATCCCTAACCCCTAATATGTTGTAAGGTACAGAAACTAGGATTAGTTGTGATAAGAACTCTCTCTCTTCCTCTTCCTTTTTCTTCCTTTTTCTCCCTTTTATAGTGGATGGGATGGGTGGGTGGGACATAGGGGTTTTTAAAGGGGGTGGGTTGGGGTTTTTTATAATGTTTTATGTATTTTTGTGCATTGTTGTGATGCCGCCCTGAGTCGGGCATGCCTGAGCGGGCGGCATATACAAATTTGACTAATAAATAAATAAAAATAAATAAATATATTATACAAGTCTTACACAAAGACCAGTTGGATTTTGGCCTTTGGATATAAAGCACTTGCTCTATCATTGAATTGAGGCTTCCCCAAGGCAAACCTTATGGGTACTTGTCAATGAGGGAAGTGGAGCAACAGTCTTATTCTCAGCAAGGTGCATCCATTTTATTTATTACCATGATATTAATCCCATATGTCAGTTGACTAATCAGTTAAAAGCACCAGCATTGTGATCCAGTTGAGGGGTCATCCCATCCTTCTATTTTGGGACGAGGTACCCCTATTGCTCAGATAACAGACTGCCAGTGTTTGGCAAGCAAAGGCTCAATTAAATGGAACATAACATAAGAACATAAGAACAGCCTTGCTGGAAGAGGCCACAGGAGCCCATCCAGTCCAGCATTCTGTCTCACACAGTGGCTCACCATTTCCTTCAGGGTATTCCCAAGGAGATGCCTTCACCTGCTTAGGATTCCCTGGAAATGGCATTGAGAGATATCCTGCCTATCTCTCCAACCCGGAGGTTGTCCTTAGGTAGCCATAATTATAGCCATTGATAGCCTTGTCCTCCATGAACTTGTCTAATCCTTTCTTAAAGCTGTCAAGACTGACAGCTGTCACCACTTCTTCTGGCAGGGAGTTCCATAGACCAGTGATCCTCTGGGTGAAAAAGTACTTTCTCTTATTTGTTTGAGAACTAGTACTCAAAAGTTTCATGGAGTGTCCCCTAGTTCTAGTGTTGTGCGATAGGGAAAACAGTTTTTCCTTATCTACTTTGTCCACACCATGCATGATTTTATAGACTTCCATCAGGTCATCTCTTAGACACCATCCATCGTTCAAGAGTGAAGAGGCCCAACCGTTGCAGCCTCAGATGGTAAGGAAGGTGTTCCAGTCTCCTAATCATTCTGGTTGCCCTCCTCTGCACTTTTTCCAACTCCATAATATCCTTCTGGAGGTATGGCGACCAGAACTGTACACAGTATTCCAGATGGGGCCTCACCATAGATTTATAAAGAGGCAAAATGACACTTGCTGACTTATTTTCTATACCCTTCCTAATGATCCCTAACATTGAATTTGCTTTTTTCACTGCTGAGGCACACTGGGTTGACACCTTCATTGAGCTGTCCACCAGGACACCAAGGTCCCTTTCCTGGTTTGTCGCAGAGAGTTCAGACCCCATCAGTTTATAAATGTAATTTAATTTAATTAATTTAATTTAATTTAATTATCACATTTATATACCGCTCACTCGGCCAAAGCCAACTCAGGGCGGTTCACAATAAAAATTAAAAACACAAATTAAAAACAGTTAAAACAGTTAAAAACTACCCACCCCCTAAAAACAAGGGCTGCAGGATCCAAAGGCACCATGGGGAAGAGTTCTTCTACACCAACCACCCAATGGAGGTTACCCTTCCACCTGCACCCCACACTTGACCCGCCAGCCAGGTTTTAAGTTCTTTTCTGAAAGGCAGCAATTCCGTCCGAAGACGTAGCTCTGTTGGCAGGAGGTTCCAGAGGGCCGGTGCAGACACGGAGAAGGCTCTCCTCCTTGTGCCAGAGAAGCAAGCCCCTCTGGCTGATGGAACAATTAGAGAGCCTCTCCGGTCTGCTCTGGTTGGACGGACAGACGTCCTCAGGGCGATGCGGTCTCTTAGGTAACCCGGCCCACTACCATATAGGGCTTTAAAGGTCAAAACCAGCACCTTGAATTGCACCCGGAGACAAACTGGCAACCAGTGCAGCTCCCGGAGCAGTGGCAAAGCACGGGCATAACACCCACACCCCATCACCACCCGGGCTGCCGCATTTTGGACCAGCTGTAGCCTCCGAATGGTCGTCAAGGGCAGCCCCATGTAGAGCGCATTGCAATAATCTAGTCTGGAGGTAACCAGAGCGTGAGTGACCATGAGCAAGGAGTCCCGGTCCAGGAGTGGGCGCAACTGGCGGATCACCCGAAGTTGGGCGAAAGCCCTCCTGGTCACAGTCGCCACCTGTTCCTCCAGCAGTAGCCGTGAGTCCAGGAGGACCCCCAAGTTGCGCACCGGGTCTGTCTGGGGCAAAATAGCCCCATCCAGAACCAACGATGGTAGCTCCCGGGTTAACGCAGGACCCCCTATCCATAGCCACTCAGTCTTGCTGGGATTCAGTTGTAGCCCGTTAGCCCCCATCCAGACCCCCACAGCTTCCAGGCATCTGGAAAGGACTTTGACGGCATCACTGGGGTCCCCATGGGCCGAGATGTACAACTGAGTGTCATCCGCGTACTGATGGTACCGCACCCCATGGGAACGAATGATCTCACCCAGCGGCTTCATGTAGATGTTAAATAGGAGAGGAGAGAGCACCGAGCCCTGAGGCACCCCCCATTTGAGGGGCCTAGGACTGGACCTCTCACTTTCCAACCACACCAACTGGGTACGACCCCTCAGAAATGAGGAAAACCAGGACCACACATTACCCTGGATTCCCAATCCTCGGAGCCGTCCCAGAAGGATACCGTGGTCAACGGTATCGAAAGCCGCTGAGAGGTCAAGAAGAGCAAGGACGGATGGGTGACCACCGTCCCGCTCCCGCCAAAGATCATCCATCAGTGCGACCAATGCCGTCTCGGTACCATATCCCAGCCTGAATCCTGACTGAAAGGGGTCCAGATAATCCGCTTCATCCAGCACCCCCTGCAGCCGACACGCCACTGCCTTCTCCAACACCTTCCCTAGAAAGGGGAGGTTAGAGACAGGCCTATAGTTGGTTAGGACAGCTGGGTCGAGGGAAGGTTTCTTCAGGAGGGGGCGCACCAAAGCATGTTTTAAAGGTGCAGGAAACACCCCCTCCCGCAATGATGCATTGATCACAGCCCCAACCCAGTCACCTGTCACCGTCTTGGAGGCTTTCACCAACCAGGTGGGACAGGGGTCCAATGGGCAGGTAGTGGCGCGCACAGCTGCAAGGAGCCTGTCCACTTCATCAGGGGCAACTGGCTCAAACCGGTCCCAGATGGTATGGCAAGACTGTACTCCAGCTCCCTCCGGACTCTCCCCATCCACGCCAGGATTAAACCCAGAGCGAATCCGATCGATTTTCTCCACTAGATGGTCAGCAAAGTCCTCAGCCGACCCCTGCCAACCAGGCACCGGGGTCCCCCTACCAAGGAGAGACCTGGTAACCCGGAACAGGGTGGCCGGGCGATTATCAGCGGAGGCAATAAGGGTGGTGAAGTATTGCCGCCTCACCACCTCCATCGCCACTAGATAGGCCCTAATAGCGGCTCTAGCTAGTGTCCAATCGGAGTCTCTCTGGGTCTTCACCCAGCGGCGCTCTAGGCGTCTCTTTGCCCGTTTGAGCTCCCGCAGTTCATCTGTGAACCACGGAGATGACCTAGCTCCATGAGCTCTGAGAGGCCTTAGTGGTGCGATTTCATCCAAGGCTGCTGTTGTCATCCTGTTCCACAGGTCAACCAGCACCTCGGGCGAATCGTGTTGCCGATCCAGAGGGAAATCCCCCAGTTCCCTCTGGAATCCATCAGGATCCATCAGTTGCCGGGGGCGAGCCATTCTAATAGGCCCTGCCTCCCTACGATGAAGCGTCGCACCCAGGAAGTCTAGAGCCACCAAATAGTGATCTGACCATGGCACAGGTGTTATGTCTAATTTCCGTAGTCTCAGATCACTCTGCCACCGCTCCGACAAAAAGATTAAATCTGGTGTGTGGCCACTGCCCCTGGTCGGGCCCTGAATCAGGTCCATATCTGCCATGGAAGCCATGAACTCCTGAGCCACCCCGGAGCCAGTCCCCAGCGAAGGCAAATTGAAGTCCCCCAGAACCATCAGTCTAGGAACTCCAACGCCAACGCTGAGATGGCCTCGAGGAGCTCAGGCAGGGAGTCCCTTACCCTGCAAGGGGGCAGGTACAGGAGTAAGACTCCCAACTGACCCTTAAAGCCCAGACGCAGAAGCAGGGCCTCACAACCCAGAATTTGTGGAGCGGTAGCCCTGGTGACTCCCAGTGACTCCCTGGCTATGATAGCAATGCCACCACCCTTACCCTCATCCCTAGGCTGGTGCCAAATACTGAACCCAGCTGGACACATTTCTGACAGAGGAACCCCATCCTCTGGTCTCAGCCAGGTCTCAGTGATACATGCCAGGTCGGCCCGCTCCCCCATAATGGAGTCTTGTATCAGGGGGGCCTTATTACATACCGACCTGGCATTCATCAGCAGCAGCCTAAGGGCAGGGTCACCCTGGGTCAGCTGCTCAGGACCTAGAGGTGTAACCATGGGGCTGGAACGAGGGACAGATACTAAGCATCTGCCCCGCATTCCCCGAGTGCGGCCCGCCCCTCGGTACCCGCTATATCGCCCCATGCCCATCACAACCTCTATATTGGCCTCCGGAGCCTCCCTGATAGCCTTGGACAGAATGCTGCCTCTCCTTTCTGGCTGGCCGAGCAGTCTCTCCCTCCCTTCCTTCCACCCCCATATAAAACTGCCCCACTCACTCCCCCCACCACCCTCCGCAAGGATCCGGCGGTGATGGAAGTGGCGGGGCATTCTTTCAGATCTACGTTGAGCCCTCAACTGTGGTGAGACATTCCACCCACAGTAGCGTCGGGGCATGGACGTAGCAGCGGCACCTGGCCTCCCATCCACCGGGACCAGATGTTGCGAATCCTGAGGAGAGGTAAGACGGGTCCTCAGGCGGCGCGGGGCAGCGTCCTTTGAGCCCTCCGGGGCTCGGCAGGCAGGGACGTAGCGGTGGCACCCGGCCTCCCATCCACCGGGACCAAGTGTTGCAAGACCCGAGGAGAGGCAGGACAGGTCCTCGGGCGGCATGGGGCAACGTCCTTTGAGCCCTCCGGGGCACAGAAGGTGAGGACGAGCACAGCGGCGGTGGTGGTTCGCCCGGCCAACCCCCTCGCCTTTTGAGTCCTGGCGAGGGGGGGAGGGCGGGGCCCGGAAACTCTTGTTGAGAGGGAATCCCTCCCAGTGTCAGTAAATAGCGATGGCCAGTGGGCCTCTTCGCCCCCGCCGGGGCCGAGCATAGCGGCGGTGGTGGTTCGCCCGGCATGCCCCCTCGCCTTTTGAGTCCTGGCAAGGGGGGGGGAAGGGCGGGGCCCGGAAACGCCGGTCGGTGGCGTGGCCAGCGGGCCTCTTCGCCCCCGCTGGGGCCGAGCACAGCGGCGGTGGTGGTTCGCCCGGCAGGCCCCCTCGCCTTTTTGAGTTTTTGAATTGGTTTTTTTTTGCCCCAACATGCATCACTCTGCACTTACTAATGTTGAGGCTCATTTGCCACTGTTTTGCCCACTCCCCCAGTGTCAAGAGATCCCTTTGGAGCTCCTCACAATCTCTCACAGTTTTCACTACCCTGTATAATTTAGTGTCGTCAGCAAATTTGGCTACCTTGCTTTTTACTCCTACTTCTAGATCATTTATGAAGAGGTTGAAAAGCAGGGGTCCCAGTACTGAACCTTGGGGGACCCCACTCTTTAGTTCCCTCCACTTAGAGAAGTGTCCATTTAGTGCTACCCTCTGTTTCCTGTCCCTTAGCCAGTTGCTGATCCAGGACAAGACCTGTCCCTTTATTCCATGACTGGTAAGTTTATTCAAGAGCCTTTGGTGTGGGACCTTGTCAAAAGCCTTCTGAAAGTCCAGATAAACAATGTCAACTGGATCCCCCTTATCCACATGTTTGTTGACACTCTCAAAAAATTCCAACAGATTAGTGAGGCATGATTTGCCCTTGTAAAAGCCATGTTGGCTCTCCTTTAGCAGCGCCTTCTCTTCTATGTGCCTATTAATTCTATCTTTTAGGATGGTTTCCATCACTTTACCTGGGACACATGTCAAACTGACAGGTCGGTAATTTCCTGGATCACCCCTGGATCCTTTTTTGAAAATTGGTGTTACATTCGCTACCTTCCAGTCATCAGGCACAAATCCTGATTTGAGGGAAAGATTATATATTTTGGCTAGGAGATCAGCAATTTCATCTTTAAGTTCCCTGAGAACTCATGGATGGATGCCATCTGGTCCTGGTGATTTGTTAGTGTTTAGTTTAACAAGACATGCAAGGAACTCCTCCCTGGTTATTTCTATCTGGCTTAATTCTTCGGTTTCCCTCCCTACGAAGATAGGCTCTGTTTTGGGCATGTGGTCTCTGCCTTCTTCAGTGAATACTGAAGCAAAGAATTCATTGAATCTCTCTGCAATCTCTGTTTCCTCTTTAATAACCCCTTGCCTTCCATTGTCATCTAATGGTCCAATGGCCTTCCTAGTTGGGTTCTTACCTCTAATGTACTTAAAGAAGTCTTTGTTATTTCTCTGAGTATTTTTAGCTATACGCTCCTCAAAGTCTTGCTTTGCTTTCCTGATTGTTGCCTTGCATTTGTTCTGCCAGAATTTATGTTTCTGCCTGCTGTCCTCATTCAGACAAGTCTTCCATCTTCTAAATGAGCTTTTCTTGCTCTTGATCACTTCCCGAAGATGTAGCTACATTTTTATAATAACTAGCTGGGTACCCGGCTTCACCTGGGGCCGCCCCCCGCCTCAGTTGTCTTCCCCTGCCCACCTTACATCTCTAGCGGGGGCCTGTCTCCCCCGCCAGTTCCACCACCCGAGCTCCCACACAGGCCTGATGGGCACATCCAGGGGCCACTCTCGCTGTTCCTTCTGCCCGGGGGTTCTCCGCATCCCTGGCCTTGCTCGCGTTCGTTCCCCCTGGCTCAGCCACCAGCCCCTGTGCACCATACCCTTGCAGGGAGCTGGGCAGTGGTGCCTAGCTGCCTGCCACCAGCCCCCCATGCGCACACCCACTCATGCCATTGCTTTTAATGTCCGCGCTGCGCTCAGCCCCCAGTTTCCATGGTGCACAGGTGCAGCGGTGATGTTCCGTGGGAGTTGTAGTTCCAGCTGTTTTCTGCATTTTGTGGGGCCCACACCCCCATGGGACCCATGACCCCAGCACAGACACTGCTGCATGGCCAAGGTAGGTGCATGCCAAATTTCAGGGGGGAAACACACAGAAGTGATTGACTGTCCCTTCCTTCTGTAGGAGCCCTGGGCCTGAAGTGGCTCAGTGGTTAAGAAGCTCGCCTTGTTAGCTGGAAGGCTGGCAAGTCAGCAGTTCAAGACCCGGGTGCTGCATGATGGATTGAGCACCTGTCTCTGTACCAGCTCTTGGGAACATAAAAGGAGCCTCATTTGGGCGTCCCCTGAGCGGAGTTTCTCCCACAAAAATCCTTTCGGCCCAGAATAATTTCTGATACAAAAATTATTATTACCACAGGATATTGTCTTAACTTCTGCATAACCCTAAATAATTTGAGCTCTCTTAACCCCATGGATTCTTTCATTTGAGAAATGCATCCTAGACATTTTGCCACTTTAATAAATCAACCCTTGCATGGACTAGCATACAATACTTTAGGATTGCTCGCGGTTTTGAATAATCCAAAAGCCAAAGGACATTGTTTGGAAACTAGAGAAGCAGGACGTCTTAGCTATTGCTGAACTGTCTGTCTCGTCTGTAATGCTCAATCCAGCTAGGTGGACGTCATGGTAATTGCATTTGGCCAGGAGGCTACAGAGGTATCGATGACTAAAGATCAACATACCATTACTTTTCATAAATTATGAGCCGCCTTTTTGTTAATAGATGCAGCCCAAGTATGAACAGCCACAGAGATAAGGAGGGGAAATGCTTGAACTAATGTTCTCTGTTTCTCTAAACAGCAGTTCTGCTATGTGGTCACAGCAGAGAGACTGTCGACACATGGGAAATTCCATTTCTGGCTTCACTTTGCAGGATATGGAGTGATATCAGACGGTGTAATAATGACACTAGAAGGAGGGCCCAATCATCATGAAGCATGATCTTCTTCCTTCTCTTTATGACTATGAATGGGACAACCAAACTCCTCTAATTTCTCATAACTGATGACTCTGACTCAAATTGTGGACTGCTCACTAGAGCACATTGGATGTTGACAGCACCAAGACACATTATTCTTCTGTTACTTTTTTATTCTCCTGAGCTGTGGCCTTTTTATTCAGGATTGGGCAACAAATAGCCTATAGGTTGTATGTAAGGTCGCCCTTGCTCGAAAGCCAGTCGTATCTGACTTTAAAGTTCGGTGCTCATTCTCTGTTTATAGCCAAAGAGTCAGTGCTGTCTGCGTCTGCAGACATTTCCGTGGACATGCGGCAGGCATGACTAGATGCTGCAGAACACAGAACCCTGTTACCTTTTCCACCAAAGTGGTACCTATTTATCTACTTGCAATTTCTTTCTTCTGAACTGCTAGGTTGCTAGGAGCTGAGACAGAGACGGGAGCTCACTCCATCGTGCAGTACTTGGGTGTCAAACCTGCCAACCTTCCATTCATCAGTTTCAGTGTCTTAACCACTAAGCCACGGCAGTTGCTCACAGGTTGCATGTACCAACCAACAAATTTTACATCCCTCCTGACCCCACAGGACCATGTCAAAATTGCCCTTGATGCTGCTGAAACTGGCAGTGCTGGAAGATGGGTCTTGTTTCTTTGTCTCTTCTGGAAGGAGGTGAAGCATTCTGCCCAGTTAGCTATCAGGCCCTGGGGTATGGCAGAGTAAAGATGTTCCCTTCTGCACCACAGAAGAGCTTTCTCGGTTCCTGCCTGGTAACCACAAAGACATCGAGCACCTACACGGTAGCCATCAGTTCTCAGAAATGGCTGCCAGTTTGACAGCAGCAAACAGAGATGAAAAGAAGATGCATAAAATCCTTGATCTTCCCAGCCGAGGCTGCCACAACACACCAAAATATCTCAGTGAGAAATATTAAACCCGGGAGGCTCGTCAGCTCCTACCAAAGCTCCTTATTTCTTCCACCTGCTTGATATCTTCACAAGCTGCGCATAATATCTGTAGTGTCTTGTCTTTGAAAAGCAAAGCGCACATATATGATGTGCAGGAATGAGAAGAACCCATCCAAGGCCTCAAATTCTCAGACACAGCTATGTTGGGGCAATTCAGGAATATTGTGAGATTCGTGCAGTGTACAATTTTGCACAAACATGGGTGATTTTGTGCAAAACGCTGTTCTTGCATGTGGGAGAATTCTGCTGAGAGTATCAGTAAATTCCTTGATATCCTTACCAGTGAGGAGGAAATTCTTACAATTCCTTATTTGTATTTATGGGAATAAACAAGTGGAGGTATATATGCCTAGTATTAGCATCAGTCCAGTCCAGTGGGATGGTATGCCCTGTGTAGTCCCTCATACTGAAGAGATTGTCCACCTCTGCTCTGGACACTCTACCGGGAGATGACCTCTCTATGATCCTTTCCATGAGATGCCTCTTAATTGCAGAGAGCAGGAACTGAAATCAGGACGTGCATAGAAAGCTGAAGCTATGACAGGGAGCAGTGGTTCTTCCCCATGTTGTTCAGTCACACAGACCCCATGGACCACAGCATGGCAGGCTCCTCTGTCACCTGCCAACCTCTGTAGCCTGCCCAGATCTATGCCAACAGCATCAACAATGCCATCTAGCCATCTCATCCTCTGCCACCCCCTTCTCCTTTTGCCTTCAATCTTTCACAGCATCAGGGCCTTCTCAAGTGAGTTCTCTCTTCCCATTTGGTGGCCAGAGTACTTGAGCTTCAGCTTCAATATTTGTCCTTCCAAGGAGCAGTCAGGGTCGATTTCCTTCAGGATTGACTGATTTGCAGTCCAGGGGACTCTCAAGAGTCTCCTCCAGCACTTCAGTTCAAAGGCATCTATTCTTCTGTGCTCGGCCTTCCTTATGGTCCAGCTCTCACTGCCATACATTGCTAATGGGAAAACCATTGCTTTAACTATGTGGACTTTTGTTGGCAGGGTGATGCCTCTACCTTTTATTATGCTGCCTAGGTTTCTCATAGTTTGCCTCCCAAGAAGTAAGCATCTTTTTATTTCATGGCTGCAGTCACCATCTGCAGTGATCTTAGATCCCAAGAAGGTAAAGTCTGTCACTGTTTCCATTTCTTCCTCTTCTATTTGCCAGGGAGTGATGGGGCTGGATGCCATGATCTTGGTTTTCTTGATGTTGAGTCTTAAGCCAGCTTTTGCACTCTCTTCTTTCACCCTAATCAGGAGCTTCTTTAGGTTTTCTTCACTTTCTGCAATTAGAATAGTGTCATCTGCGTATCTCAGGTTGTCGATATTTCTCCCAGCAATCTTAATTCCAGCTTGTGCTCCTTCCAGCCCTGCATTGCACATGATGTACTCTGCATATAAATTAAATAAGCAGGGTGACAGTATACAGCCGTGTCGTACTTCTTTTCCTATTCTAAACCATACTCTTGCTCAATGCTGCTTTTCATGCTGCTACACACAAATTCCAGTTAAGGGGCTTTCCTTTTTCTGGTTGGGAAGAAATCTTGGCCCTTCTCCCCAGTTTCTTTTGGTAAAGAATTGTACCATTGTTGATTCTTGGTGTTGCTGTTACGAGGTGTCAAGTCACAGAGTAGTGTTCACCACTCAGTCAGGGGGAGAATGAATGAATGACTGAATGAATGAGCAAATAAATAAATAAGCAGAAGGCAGAACTCTCTGGAGAAGATAATAATGCTGGGAAAGGTAGAAAGCTGCAGGAAAAGAGGAAGGCCAATCAGCAATGGACTGAGTCCATCAGGAAACCACAGGCTTGTGTTTGCAAATTTGAGTAGGGTTGTTGAGGACAGGATATTCTGGAGATCTCTCATTCATAGGGTTGTCATCTCAGGAATGACTTGACATCACATAACAATAATAACATGCAGATTTGGAGTTTTATACAGCTATTCATCTTCTATCTTTCTTTTCTCTTTCTGTTTTGCTACACCATAAGTTCCACTGACTTGATATGATCTATGAAGGAATTTACCCTAATCCAAAAGAAATCGACCAGCAGAGCACTCAGAGCCACCTTGAAAAGATAATGGCCTAAGGGGCCGCAGTTTGTTATCGTATCTGATATTGATATAATTTTGCAACGTGAATACATGTGATATCCATCAGGCAGAGTACATCAAAACATCCTCTTAGAAAGCAGACAGTCCTTCAGTCATGAGGGTGCATTGCGGTGAGAGTCATGATGTGATAATATTGATGAATTCCATAAAAATAAATCTCCATGATTCAGTGGAAATCAGTCATTCCTGGGGCTTGCGCTATTTGCTTTGGGCTTTCCACAGGTAGTGTAGGGCAGGGATGCCCAAACTACGGCCCATGGGCCGGATCTAGCCCCTGACACCAATTCAGCTGGCCCATGTCACCCTTGTCATTCCTGGAAGCAGAAGTAAAATGCACCCGTGCGGGCGCATTTTACTTCTGGTTCCGGGAGCGAGGAGGGTGGTGCAGGCCAGATGAATTGGCACCAGGGGCCGGATCTGGCCTGTGGGCCATAGTTTGGGCACCCCTGCTTTAAGCAGAGAAAATGGCAGCTTAAAATCTATCTCACCCTGTTGCAAAACAGATTGCAAGACAAGTTTTACTTCCGCTTCTGGTGGGAGGAACCACATGATCGGCCCGCTGAACCACGTGACAAACCTTGGCACTCCAGCTGTCCTTGGACCTCAATTCCCAGAAGCCCAAGTCCCTGTGAATCCACACTAATGGGTTTACTGCACGTATGGTGCAGGGCTTCACAAAGGGCATGCAAACTGACACAAGCACTTTGTGACCTTCACTCAAAACCAACAACCCTGATTGTAATCCTGATTCTTTTGATAGTCAAGGCACACCCTGAGTTTGGCTGTCATAAAAAGTCACAACATTATCAACAGCAAGGGATTTTCCCCCCCCACGAAGGGCCTGGAAGGCAGACATCCCCTCGTATAAACCTTACTCGACTCGTCCCACAAATTGGATGCAATTTAATACATGCACTTAATGAACTCATGTTCCGAGAGGCATGCTAGAAGAGACCTGAAAAGGGAGGTAATGCTTTTGTTCCCTTCATTATATGCAAACTCCCAGACTGAACTATCTGTGACCCATTCCTTCTTGACGCTAATTTCCTTTCTCTCTCTCTCTCCTGTTTCTTCCCTTTCCCTTTCTTCTTTTGCTAAGTTTTGATCCACAGAAATCCTTGCCTGTGGCTGCATTTCACATGTTTATTGGCCAGGTGCTTTCAAAAGGGGTTTATCAGATCCTTTCACTCTTCTTGGATTAGCACTCAAGATCCACTTCAGGATAGATTTCTCTGCCTTCCGTCTGAAGCTCCTATTCATTAAGGAAGACCTTGGTTGCTTTCATTGGCATTCTTTCTGTAGAAGACGAGTGGCAGGTAGATGGCAAGACTGGCCAGAGGAGAGAAAGAATAGTGGCAAGCCCAAAGCGATGGGTGGAGATGGAAGTGGGGCCGAGTGGAGAAAAGCCCTCCAGAAATGCCACTTCCCATGAAGTAGAAACAGATACTGTAGTTAGCTATTTGATCACCAACCACCAAAGCAGAGACTGAAATCAAGGCATCGCTTTCTCACAACGTCTGCCCCTCCGAACAACCAGCCTCCACATACCACCTTAGAACTATGGAAGGTGAGCAAGGAGCTTCCAGATAACTGGGCAGAACCACAGGACTCTCTACCGCCTGGCCAAGAACAACCATGGCCTGTGTGGAAAGCTTTAAATAGACTGTATGCAGGGGTAGGAAGTTCAAGGGCTAATCTGAGAATTTGGCTTTCCCTGTAGATGACAGCCTGTGCGGATGCGGAGAGGTACAAACTATCTCCCATATGCTACAATGCACACAATGCCCCTTAAGGTGCACTGAGGAGGACCTTATGTTGGCAAGAGGAAATGCTGTTGATGTGGCCCAATATTGGGTGGATGCCATCTAGCCCTTTTTAATTCTATTTTGTTTTTAGATGTGTTAATTTTAGCTTTGTATGTTATCATACCCGCTGGTGGTGCATCTGACACGAATAAAAAAATAAAGTTAACAAATGGCAGTCCAGGGCAGATTTCCTTCCTTCCTACCTGATGTGAGACCAAAACACAGGGAATGTGTTGTTGTTGTTCAGTCGCACCCTTTGCGACCCCATGGACCATTGTCCTCCAGGTGCCTCTGTCCTCCACCCTCCTCCTCAGCCCTCCCAGTTCTGTGCCCATTGTGTCTAAAATCCCATCTAGCCATCTCATCTTTGGCCTCCCCCTTCTTCTTTTGCCCTCCACCTTTCCCAGCATCAAGGCCTTCTCAAGTGAATCCTCCCTTCTCATTTGATGTCCAAAGTACTTCAGCTTCATCTTTACTATTTGACCTTCTAATGAGCAATCTGGGTTGATTTCTTCTAAGATTGACCTATTTGTTCTCCTCGCTGTCCATTTTAAGTGAGTCCAGAACATGCCTGACCAGGCTAACTTGGTAATAGAGTAGACCTTACTGCCAGCTACTTAACGTCAATTTTCAGGCAGCAGTTAGCTAACCTGACAACCCCAAGGACTAATGGCCTTGAGTGGTTTTGGTGTCTTGCACAGAAGACAAAGAAGGAGCCGCAGTAAGGGCTAAAACACAACTTTATTGCATGGTAGTCAGAGTAAACATGAGGTAATGGTGGACCAAGCAGCTCTATTTATGGCATACTGTACATTTTGAATAACCCGGGTGATAGTTCATTGGCGACGAGGGTGGCGTAGGCCAGATGAACCACAGTAAACCCCTTCATGTGGATTCACGGGGGCTTGGGCTTCTGGGAATTGAAGTCTAAGAACATCTGGAGTGCCAAGGTTCGCCATCATGGCCCTAAACAATTTTAATGTTCTCAGAGAAACGGCCAAACAGTATAACTGGGTACAGACACAAAAGGCTGTTGGTGCTGGCGCAATGAAAATAATGATGTACTTAACTTCTTTTTTTAAAAAATAAATAAATTTAATTTTAATTATTATTACAATACAAAACAAATAAAACATAATATAATATAACACAATAACATTATTCAATATTAACATCAATCAAAGATATTGCCAATACTTTCTTAGTACCTTTTAATTATTCCACCACTCATCCATACCCTTCAAACGGCAGCACCCCCAATCCTCATTTATTCCATAATATTCTAAGAACACATATATAATAAAATAATAATAAAAAATAATATACTAACATATAATCACTTTAAACACCCTGTGTATTTACATCTTGTAGTAGTCTGCGGGATTTCACATTTCTTCTCACCATTTCCAAAAATATGCCTTATCCGGTGCCCGGCTGTCCTCCTGTTCACTTTTCATCGAATGGTCAACGAATGGCTGCCAAATTTTCCAAAATCTATTTTCTTTAATTTTGCCTTTATATTTATTTATTTCCCATGTCAGTTTGCTGTTCAATGCAAGATCCCACATCTTCTTATACCATTCTTCTATTTTCAAACTCCCCTCCAATTTCCAATTCCTTACA
The DNA here is from genome assembly GCA_035047345.1 of Bradypodion ventrale. NCBI lineage: Eukaryota > Metazoa > Chordata > Lepidosauria > Squamata > Chamaeleonidae > Bradypodion > Bradypodion ventrale. The sequence continues at coordinate 131,531,550 of JAWDJE010000006.1, read as the reverse complement.
ATACACATTCTACCCATTACCAACATTAAGGATAGTAATTCCCTTTTATCCTCATTCAGTTCTAATTTTTCAACACCCGTTTATAATACCGTACCTGCATCTAGTTCATATTCAATCCCTAATATCTCCCCTACCTCTTTTTCAATTCCCCCCCCCCCAGAATTCTTTTACCACAGTACATTCCCACCACATGTGTTCATAAGTTCCCAAAGAATTTTTACATCTACAACACTTTTTACTTTTTGTATTATCCATTTGAAACAATCTCTCTGGAGTCAAATACCATTTCCACAAGATCTTAAAATTATGCTCCTTTATTCTAACTGACATGGTTCTCATAAATCGTTTTCTCCACTTATTTTTCCAATTTCTTTCTGATATTGCTATGTTCAAATCTTGCTCCCAACATGATTTCAATGTTTCTTGCGGGTTTCCTTCTTTATTTAATATTCTATATACTCTACTCACTATTCCCTTTATTCCCACAATTCCCTTTCTCATTTTCAATATCAATTCCTAAAATTCTCAAAAACTGCTGAAAAGATCACAAGAAGCTTGTTATAGCACGTGTATGAATTTAATAAAATTTTTATTTCACTGAAGTTAAGTACATCATTATTTTCATTGCGCCAGCACCAACGGTCTTTTGTGTCTGTACCCTAAACAATTTTAAACAGTGGAGTCAGGCCTCAGCAGGTTGAAGCCCCAAAATAGTTGTGTCTCTGAGTAGCTGCGTGTATGACTCATCTGCCATCTCCCTGTTTCCTCTGAGCTCAACTACAATTCTGACAGTAGCTGGAAGGATGCTACTACCCAGGAGCAGTATATGGATATTTTCTATTAGCTTTACTTACTTCAGTGTGTTTTAAACTGGTTTGGTTGTGAATCGGCAATTAAGATCCATTACGAAAGGGGACTGCAGTGGCTTAGATGCTGAACTTGACAACTAGAAGGTCGGCAGGTCAAGACCTGAGCACTGCACAATGGAGTGAGCTCCAGCCTCTGTCCTAGCTCCTGCCAACCTAGCAGTTCAAAAGCAAGAAATTGCAAGTAAATAGGTACCACTTTGGTGGAAAGGAAAACTGCATTCTGTGCACTCTGGTGTCTAGTCATGCCTGACACATGTCCACGGAAACATCTGCAGTGGCTCTTTGACACTGAACCCTCAAATTGGATTCGACTGGCTTTTGAGCAGGGGCAACCTTTACAAATGACCTGAGCTTCATTCTTTGATATCAGTTGGGACAGACTGTACATAACAACAAATTCCTGTCTATGCTCAAAGTGTTTTTGAGTGTTTCATCTTGAATTGGCACGTCAAGCCCACTAGTTCTATCAAAGACCTGCTGTTTGTGGAGGTGAAAACTGCTAGAACTGAGTTGTTGCTGTAGATCAGGGGTGCCCCAAGTTTTTGGGCCACGGGCCAGTCATGTTTCTCAGGGGGCTGGTTACTATGGTCTGGGGGGCTGGATCCAGCCCCCCAGGCCATAGTTTGAGCACCCCTGCTGTAGATGAAGAGAGCTACCTGGATTTTTTGACACTTTAAGGCGACTATGGATATGGAGGCTATCACAAAAAAATATGGACGTAAACTTGAAAATATATTGCTGTACTACTATCTAGACCCATGATGGCAAACCTTGGCACTCCAGATGTTCTTGGACTTAAATTACCAGAAGCCCCAGCCCCTGTGAATCCACATGAATGGGTTTACTGTTATTCATCCAGCCCACGTCACCCTTGTCACTCCTGGAAGCGGAAGTAAAACACACCCGTATAGAGGAAGGGTTAACCTGGAAGAGTCTTAACTGATTTTACTTCCGCTTCTGGGAGCAACGAGGGTGGCGTGGGCCGGATGAATTGCAGTAAACCCATTTGTGTTGATTCACAGGGGCTGGGGCTTCTGGGAATTGAAGTCCAAGAACATCTGGAGTGCCAAGGTTCACCATGACAGATCTAGGCTCTTTGTGAACAAGACTCAGAATCCTGTTCAGTTGGCCACATTGCTTCAAATCTGTCTTGAAATTCAGATAAAAACGCTGAGAGATGGGGGTAAAGGTTGGATGTTAGTATCCCTTGAAACCATGAGGCCATTTTAAATTTAACTGTTGGGCTCATATCACTCAACATCTTTCCTAGTTACAACTTTGGGATGGGGGTTTACTATCCTAGAGGTTATACTTTCAACAATCTATTTTGACCAAAGTTCTTTTGCTTCAAGTGTGACTGTTCTTTATTGAACACTATTCAGTCCATTCTGAATGCCCGTGTCAGAGACAGTCTTGGAAAGACTGAGATTTCCCACTTGTCTATCCAAGTTTGCGTCTATCAGTCTGGCCAGGTATCTCTCTTCCATACCCAATCTTTCATTAGTTTCCAGCCCACCTTCTGCCCTTCTCTGATCCTGTTTCATCAGTCAAGCCATATCTCCCTGTTGACTCATGTCTTTAACTTTACTATGAACTTCCTTTGACTGAGTCCAAATTCTGGGCTGTCTGCTCAATACCATCTTCACTAACTAGCCGTAGCTCTCCAGGGCAATGTCAGGGGTTGCATTTGCAATTTACTCCATGCAAAGATTGTACTCTTCCACAGGGCTCTCTTTGGCTTACTTTGAGAAGTCTTACTTTTCTCCTGTACATTATGTTGCTACATTCTAAGAGAGGATACTTTTAAAAATCTTTAGTCACCTTTATATCTGGCAATCAATAACAGCTTCCATCCAACTTTTATCTCACTTCCACAAACTTGGTTTCAATTATGCCTTCCAATTCTCTTATCTTTCCAAGTCTTTGTTCGAGAGTCCTGTTCTCTTCATTGTGCAGCGCCCAGCACAGCATCAAACTCTGTAGATGAAATCCTACTGTGTTTTAATGTTAGCTTTCATGGATCAAGTCCACTTCATCAGACGTAAGAGTGAGACTTCATGGCATCAATTTATACACATCAGGTACAAAGGTACACAATGGTGGCTAGCATAACAGATAAGTATACAAATCAATGTGGCTTTTTATAACTGGTAAAAGCAGAAGATCCCTAGTTGTTATTCAGATTTTTGTGTGAGGTTTGGCCCTGTTGAGTTGCCAATGCTTAATATGTGGATGCAAATATTGTGGCATCACACAATTTCATGGACTTGATCCACGAAAGTTAACATTAAAATACAGTAGTTAGTCTTTAAGGTGTCACAATTTTTTTTGTCTTTTTGTTTTGTTTTCTCTCTGATATGCTGTCATAGACTAATACAGGTAGCATTTCAAAATTTCAAAAGAAAAAAATGCACCAGTAAATCTTCCCTTTTAAATTTTATAAGAACCTGAAATCCTGATCCTTCAGTTATTTCTCCATAAAAAGCTATAAAGGTCCCTCCAAGGAGTTAGTGCTTGTTTTTCTCTTAAATTCGCTTTAGACTCCACCTAAATAAATTCATATACCACTGGGTCTGACTCTGATTGTAAAGTAATAGGTCTTCTGTTATTATGGCCCTTCTTCTATGCATGATGGATACTTCCCAGTAATATCAACACTCTTGTTGGTATTGCTCCACCTAAGATCAGGAGAGAAGTAGCAGCAGATGCTGAGAGAACTAAGCAAGAGAATGACCCTTGAAACCCTCTGAATGGATATGAGCTTCAAGTACATCAGCTCAGATACAGGAAGAGCTTTATGGCAAGAACAAACATTCTTGAGGGTACACAAGAGCAAAAACAAACTGGAAGATGAAGGATCTCACTGGGCAAGGAACATCATTAAAGGTGGATATAGATGAAGTTCTCAATCTCCCCTACGTCACCTGGAGGACCTTGAATAGGCTGAGGGTTGGAGTCCCTAAATGCAAGACCAACATGCTCAAGTGGGGACTACTGGTGGACAACAACATACAATGTGAATGTGGAGAGACACAGAGCCCGGCCCATTTGCTGGCCTGTCGCTTGCTGCCAGAGACATGCACTGATGAGGACTTGTGTTTGGGCATTGACAAAGTGAAGAAAGGGGCTTGATTTTGGCAGTCCAGGGTCCGATCAGGACACGAAAAAACTGTTGATGTCTACTGCTTTTGACTTTTCAACATGTATCTTGCAATTCAAACCCATCATCAACTTTTATTCTCTAAATTATTTCTCTTCTGTTCTCTCTCTATGGGTTTCCTCTTGAAATGCTGCAAAAACTTGTATACAAGACCTAAGTGAATATTGTTTTTTTTAAAAAAGATAAATTATAAATAAATAAATTTCAAATGTGATTGGTATCGCTTAAAGACATGGTTTAAAGACAATTTAAACTTAATGCAATCAAATTGTCAGCTGACACTTAAAATTGGGTCACAACCTGCTTTCAAACAGATTGAGTTGAGAAAGGTGTGACTAAATGTACTTTTTGTGTGTGCAGGCAAGCAGATTTCCTAGATTCTCAGGTTAAGCTCTGTGAACATATTAGGAGAGCTGTGAAATGCATTAACAGAGCTACAGCTCTAGATTCCAGAGTGAGCAATGCGCAAATCTAAAGCTTGGGAGATCTCTACATAAAGGCCTTAAAAAAAAACCTTGTCAAGAGTGTCCATAACTGCTCATGATAGTCTATGTCAAGGGTTGCCAACCTTTGAAAGTCAGGGGCCGAGTCACAATCCCTCAGACAGTTGAGGGGGCCAGACTGGTGGTCCCCCCACTGTTTATGGCTGCTGTAAACACATCTGCAGATGTCATTAATGTGTTTACGGCTGTCATAAACGAGTCCGCGGCTGATTCTGGCAGCAGCTGTGATGGCTGGAGTGAGGGCACGGGCTAGATGATTTGGTGCCACAAGCCAGATCCGGGCCATAGGTTGCCACCCCCTGATCTATGTGGTTCTGCTGGCAATAAGCAGTTTACCTATGACAGCATTCTGGTGGCGCTTCCAGGTTAAAGAGACAAAGTTCAAGACCGGACAGTTTTGGAAACAACCTCCAAAGCAAACCTCCATTATTCAGTCTTGAGAATAAGCACCATAAACAGGTTTATGATTGCTATCTGTCACTTGGCCAGGAGAGGGAAGGAAAAGATGGGAGAGAAACATTTAAATAAAAGAAAATCCCATGGTTTAATTATACAAACTGTTTCACGATTAAGCTGACTGAGAGCAACAGGCAGCAGTTGTTCAGATCTTCACTTTTGGACGGTTGTCTGTGCTTTTGATGGGGAAGAGGGTACCTATTCCACCAATTGACTGGCAATAATGATGCAGATAATGGGATTTCGCCTCCCCCCCCCACTTTGTTTCTGTTTTTGAATGGGGAACATGGTGTGCGGTTGCAAAGAACAGCGGCAAATGATGCAGACTCTTTCTGTGATTGACTGGGTGATCACGCCTCCACGTTTGCAGATAAGTGTGCCTGACACACAAGAGCAGGAAGGCTGAAATATACCGGAGACTAATCTAATGTAGAGAAATTCCTAACACTGGCCTGAGCTATTGATCTATCTAGGTTTGTCTGGCTTCCTCCAGGTGTCCAGAGTTTTAGGAAGTATAGAGGCTTTTCTTGTTATCTGGTCCTTGAGATGCTTCAGATGGAAAGTTCCTGCGTTTGGGACCTTTTGCATGCATGATGAAGTAGGATTTCTGCATTTGAGCTGGTTTGGGTTTTTAAGATTAGATGAGGAGGAAAGTTAGATTAAGCGCTATAGAAAGAAGAAAGCTTCATTTGGCATCATACAGCATTTCCCAGCAGCAGCCTCTTTCTTTTTCTTGTTCTGCCATATCCGAATCCGAATATTGGTGATCCTCATAGTAATCAGCCATGAAGACTGTCGCGAACATAATGCCGTGGTCTTTCATCTGCCTTCCACATTGCAGCATGACACCTGTACCACTGATCCAGTTCTGTGAGTCACTTTCTGGTCCTGAGCCCTTTTGGCATGCAAAGTTCTCATTAGTCCCACCCAGGCCAGGATTGATGACACTGCTGCCCTCCATCAAGATAGAATCAAGTGGGATTTAATCCACTTGTGGGCCATCACCCTTCCCTGTGGACTTTGACACCCAGGGCTGTTGGTCTTCAGGGTTGTCAGGTTAGTTAACCGCCACCTGACACTTGGCATTGAGCCGAAGCCAGTAGGGTCTACTCTATTACCATAGCAAGATAACCTGGCCAGATCACCAGTCTCCATGGGGAGATGGAAACTGACATGAATAGCGGAAAAAGTAGGGTTGTTCTTAGAAAATTACTGAAGTGTTGTGAACATTCACTAACAGTGGTAGATGTTAGCTCCACTTGTATTTATCTGTTAGTGCTGCATTGGATTGAAATGTTGCATTACTAATGAAAATTTGCCAGGTGGAGTGGGATGTTGGTTGCGTTAATGCCATCCCTCGGAGAAATACCCATTGATTGTTGAAATACCCTAAAAACTGAGATTTGCAAAATCAAGACTAGGATGACGGGTGCTAGCTGTCGTCGCTTGCTTCTGAACCCATTTTTTTTGTTCTTGATATGAACATGAAAAGCTCCAATTTCAGGATGCTGACCATGGAAACCAATCTGAAAGGGGGTTTCTGACTGACGTAAAGGTGGCCTGATGATGCCAAAGTACCGTGAATTCTTAGTGCTTTCTAAGAAGAATTCCTGGGCATTGTGAATGTGACTTCTTGTTGTTCTGCCATTTCCGAATCAGAATATTGGCGATCCTCATGGCAATCAGCCATGAAGACTCTTCTGAGAAAAATCCCCCTGATGGCTTATATAAGGGCTAGCCTGGGTTTTAGTGGTTGTAGAATAGGGTATGTTACGGGAATTTTAAGGATTTTAATGTTTGATGGTTTTTAGATAAGTTTCTTGATTTTATTGATATGGAATGTTTTTATATTTACACCTGTGAGCTGCCCGGAGTCACCTTGGTGAGAGGGCGGCAATTCAAGTATGAACAAACAAACAAACAAACAAATAATAAAATAATGCAGCAGTCTTCCATTTGCCTCCCATATCGCAGCATGACACCAGTACCCCTGATCCAGTTCTGCATGTCACTTTCTGGCCCTGAGCCCTTTTGGCACACAAAGTCCTCCTCAGCCCCAAGCCAGGATTGATGGAGCTGCTGCCCTCCTTCAAGATGGATTCAAGTGGGGACCATCACCCTTCACTGTGAACTTCAGCACTCAAGCCTTTAGAAGCTGAATGGTGTAAGCAGTGAAGTTTGTCAATAGAAGTTCGGGGCACCGAGAAGAGACCATCTAATGATTGTATCCATAATTAGATCAAATGGCTTTAGATTTTAGAAACGGATTGTAGAGGTCACAAACTGCTACACAATGGAAGTTTGATGGTGGAGAATGCAGCTTCAATGGGAATGAAGAACTTTTGCCCATACTGTTGAGGTCTGATTATAACCAGCTTTCAACAACATTTGGAGGGCTCGGCTTTTCCTGAACTTGACAGATGGCCACCCAGATTTTGCTTTGATATCTCCAGTAAAGGAGAGCCCCTCATTGCTCCTGATACTTTGTTCCATTGCCACTTTGCAACTAGGAGGTTTCTCCTAATGTTTAGCCTAATCTGTGGCAACCTGTGGATTCCTGGTGTTGCCATCTGGACCACCTGAGGATAAAGCATCTCTCTCTTCTAAGCTGCCTACCTTCAGATATTTGAAGGCAGATGCGATGCAGTAACCATTACCCAAGGTGGCCCATTTTGTATTGTCAATCCAAGCTAATCTGTTATCTACAGTAAATGTACTTCTTGAGATCAATATAGATGTATGTATACATGCATGTTTTTCCCCTTCAGAAGCACATTATTGCCTTGCTTCTCTTTGAAGAGACCAGCTCTAAGGAGAAGTAAACACAAGCCCTGAATAAAAAGATGGCCTCTCATTTGCCTCCGGTCCCCGAACGCTTGGTTGTGTTCTACATTGTGTTGGTAGGCATCAAAAACAAGGACGATTAAGAAAAGATTATGGAAGTTGTTTTGCTTTGAAGTGCCTGCAATCAATAACAATGTAATGAGTAGATCGTAAAACAAAGTTGAAACAGGAAGAATTGATGATGTGAAGGGCTGTTTCATTCACATAAATTGAGTCAATAAATACTTCCTTTATCCTGCTGGAATCAGTTAAGCCTTTGTTTGCTGACAAATGCGTGGGTGTTGCAGTGGGTCAAGAATTATCTTGGCTTGGTTACCATGCAATAGAGATTGCAGTCCTGTTAGTTATGTGTCATCAGATCAGAACCGACTTATAGTGACCTGATGTGGGCATCAATACAAGTGAGATACATTTGCATTAACATTGGCTACTCTTTAAGTGCCATAAGTCTCTTCCTTATAACATGATTTTTTTTTAACTGGCTGGGACAGTTTTTCTAACCTTGAATCTGGGACAATCCCAGTTTTCTGGGACGTATGGCAACCCTAGTCACACAGAAGGAAAATATATCAGAGAGTAAACAAAACAAATCAAAAAGGCAATACATGTTATGGCACCTTATAGACTAACTCCTGTATTTTAATGTTAGCTTTTGTGGATCAAGTCCTTTTCATCAGACATAAGAGTGAGTTTTCTGGTATCAGTTTATACACATCAGGTACAGAGGCACCCGATGGTGGGTTGCCTTAACAGTGTGCTATTTACAACAGTAATAATATACAATCAGTGTGGCTATTTCCAACAGTAATAACAGAAGATCCCTGACTGGGGTTAGTTTGATTATCGTGAAGTTTTATTTTGTTAACATGTAAATGTATAGTAAAGGTAAAGGTTTCCCTTGCTCAAAAGCCAGTCATATCGACTCTAGGGTTCAGTGCTCATCTCTGTTTCAAAGCTAAAGAGCCAGTGCTGTCTGCTTCTGCAGACGTTTCCATGGTCATGTGGCAGGCATGCCTAGACACTGGAGAGCACGGAATGCTGTTTACCTTCCCACCGAAGTGGTCCCTATTTATCTACTTGCAATTTTTTGCTTTCAAACTGCTAGGTGCAAAATAAATATTCCGACATTACACATCTGCTAATGAGTTTTCAAATTCACCTGAAGCTGCCCCTTATAGCTAGTTAAGAGTTTTACCCGCTGACACACTGTGAATTGAATTCTTCTTAAGCTTGACTCCTCCTACCTGTGTTCAGGTTTCCCTTCCAAAGTAGCATGATAAAAATGCATGTAGAAGAATTCAAAGAATGCAAGCTTGTGAGATGTAGAGCAGGTTAAGATAGATAGAGTGATTCCATGGCTCAGTGGAAGCTTGAAAAGCCCAAGTCCCAGTGCAAACACTCTAGTCCAGCTATGGGCAGTCTTGGCCCTCCAGCTGTCCTTGGACTTCAATTCCCAGAAGCCCAAGTGAACACACCAGCTAGTCAGGGTTTCTGGGAATTGAAGTTCAAGAACAGCTGGAGGGCCAAGACTGCCCATCACTGCTCTAGTCAATAATAGGTAAAGGTAAAGGTCTCTCTTGCTCGAAAGCCAGTCATGTCCGATTCTAAGAGGTGGTGCTTATCTCCATTTTCAGCGTAAGAGCCAGTTCTGTCTGCATTTGTGGATGTTTCTGTGGGTATGTGGCAGGCATGACTAGACACCGGAGTGCATGGAACACTGTTACCTTTCCTGTTGGAGCAGCATCTAATTATCTACTTGCAATTTCTTGCTTTCGAATTGCTAGGTTGGCAGGAGCAGGGACAGACGACGGGTGCTCTCTCTGTCGCACATCAACTTGGTCTTGAACTGGTCTTGAACTGCTGACCTACTGACCTTAGCAGTGTGTTAGCTGCTAAGCCACATACACCTCAGCTAATCTCTGGGTGGAATGTAATAGTGCTAGTAGATTTTTACTAGCTATTGAAGAAAGAAACACATGTTTCTGGGCAAGAACATTCTCCTCCAGTGGTTACCAGTCAACTGTTGTGACCCTCAATGATTGTTGAGTCCGGCGCATAAGAAGTATTCTGACCAGCAGGGTTGGGTCAAACACACGTGATTTATTATCAGCTCAGGAAATCCGACTGGGGAACATGTACAAGGTGGGCAGCTTATATACAGTGAGAACAGCAGTTACACAGGTGGATACATTTCGGAGGGTTTCCGGAGAAGCGGGAAAGTTTGTACTGACGAATCAGCTCTTTTTGACAGTAGTTTGAAATTGGCGCCTTTGCAAAATGTGCGCTATTCCGCCTTAAACTTTACGGCGCTCATAGCATCTTTTAGAAATAATGCTTGGACACAACATTGATTTACTGTTTAGTCCTTCCATTGGTTTGTCTTTCCCATTTCCTTAACGACTTATTTCTTTTCTCTTCCAGGTACTTTTTTTTTTTGTTATTAGGAGTAAAGGCCAGTACAAAGAAGAATCAGGATGAAAAGATGGCTGACTTCTTGTTACCACTGGGTTCTAACAGCTTCCACCGATTCACGTCTGAATCCTTGGCTGCCATCGAGAAGAGAATCGCAGAGAAGATCACTAGGAATACCAAGCAGGATCACAGGGAACAGCTGTGCGAGGATGAGAAGCTGCTGCGGCCACAGTTTGACTTACAGGCCTGCAAGAAGATGCCTGATATCTATGGGACTCCTCCGGCAGACCTCATTGGGGAACCCTTGGAGGACATTGACCCTTACTACAGTGATCACAAGGTCAAATCCATCCCTTGCCTGCTTACTATTAAAGATAAGAGAAGGGGATTGAAGAGGAGGGCTGTGGACTTTTGTATGCCCCCCCCTTCCCAACATTGTTTTTTTTTTTTCAATTTAAAGAAAACCCAAATGAAATCCTTTCCAGATCAAGGATATGTGAAATAGCATCAGGTCAAACTCCAAGTGCTCCTGTTTTGAAATGACCGTATGTTTTGTTTAAAAATGATAGGAAGCAGGGCAAGTCCAAGGGGGTTGGTTGGGCCTTTGCCCAAGAGTCCCTCTCTCTCTGCTTCATCCCTCCATTATATATGGATTATATATGGGTCATGCACATACCTGTCAAGCATGGCTCCGGACAATACGGGACCTTCGCAGAACCATTCTGCGCAGGTCCCTTCTACGCATCCCCTTCTGTGCAGAACCTTTCTACCCATGCGTAGAAGGGTTCTACCCATGCGTAGAAGGGTTCTACGCATACATAGAAGGGTTCCACGCATGTGTAGAACGGGCCTGCGCAGAAGGGGATGCGCAGTGACTACTTTCCCCCCATCGCCAAATTACGGGATGGTGGTGGCTCCGGGCGGGAAAGGAAAAGCGGTGCAAAATTACGGGAAATCCCGGCCAATACAGGATACTTGACAGGTATGGTCTTGCAGCTAACCCAGTCTGAAAACCTTTGACCTGCTGTGGTTCTCTTTTAATTTGTCACTTTGTGTTCCTAAATCCTAAACCTCTTTCTAGTAATCAGTCCACTCCTATCTGATGGTTTCATCTCAGTGCAACTGAAAATGGCCCTCTGTAAAAAAGATGGCTGTCTGCTTGGTTTCCAAGCACAGCTTGGGGAAAAAAGATGATTTTGGGGCTGGGAGAGGTTACCACGCTGGCTGGGAAATTTCAGGAGATACAGGTCAAAACCACCAGAAAGTGATCTACAGTCCACAAAACCTGAAACCAAATAGAAGATGCTGAAATCTGGAGCTGAACCCATTGATGAATGTTAGGAAAACAGATGGCAACACCTCACAGCCTTCTTCACTTCTCTCCCATCACTTTTGTTTTTGAAGAATACATTTTCTCCTCCTCATTGTGTATGCCCCAAGGTGGCAGAAATGTTGCTTGCCCCAGGGGTCAGAAGGACTAGTTATGATTCTGCCCATCATCGTTCAGCAGATGGTCTAATGCAGAAGTGACCGACGTTGGCACTCCAGCTGTTCTTGGACTTCAATTCCCTGAATCCCAAGTCCCTGTGAATCCATACTGTGTATGCGCAGTAAACCCATTTGTGTGGATTCACAGGGCTGGGCTTCTGGGAATTGAAGTCCAAGAACAGCGGGGATGCCAAGGTTGGCCACTCCTGGTCTAATTGGTCTAGGACAGTGATGGTGAACTTTGGCACTCCAGGTGTTCTGCAACTTCAATTCCCAGAAGCCCTGATCAGCAGGAGTGCTGACTTAGCCTTCTGGGAATTGAAGTCCAAGAACAGCTGAAGTGCCAGTGTTTGCCATCACTGGTCTAGGACTTAGGTTCTAGGTTTCCACCAGACCTGTGCTTTGAGAATATGGTTCATACAGAAATGATCATCAGTTTCTCCTTCATCTCCTCTCTCCCTCTCTAGGATATTTCCTTGCAAACAACAACATGTTCCTGCTGACTGTGGGAGACATTATTGTTCTTTGCCCTTTCTGTTGTCCCTAATGGCATTTATTATTTTCTTTTGCTAAGAGACACTATTATAAATTTATGTGCACATTTTTTTAAAAAAATATTATGAAAGTTAGAGAGATTCCTAGAAGCAGATCAATCCTTATTGCTAGCAAGCAGTAATTTACAAAAACCATGTTCCTATAAATGATATGTTTGCAATGCAAGAAGCCAAAGACCAATCTCCTACCACTCTGGTGCCCTCCAGATGAGTTGGGCTACAACCCCCATCATCCCCAGACAGAATGGCCAATGCTGTATTGGTTTGGGGTGATTTGGATTTTATAGTCAAATTTACCTGAAGGCTTAGCAAAATACACCAATAAATGTAGAGAATTATAAATAGACTATTTTCAGTATCAGGAAAGACCCCATTAAAGGTAAGTCCTCCACGGTTCTTCTCTGTGACCCTTGTACTTTACCATATGTGTCACATAAATGAGGTTTCCAGCTTTTGCTTTTTCATTATTATTATTTTGGCAGTGGTCCTGTATCTTTAAGGAAACCAAGTGAATGGTGACACTTCTGTAGGTCAACCTCATAGAGATACAATGATGGGGAGGAAGCTGCAGTTACTGCCTTTCTGCTTTGTCACTCAGCTTTTGAAGACAGATAAAGCACTATGAACAGTAATGTATTGGCATCGCTTCTTGAGAGGCAGCATTGTCAAGGCACAGAGAATTGTGCAATCTCGAATTTGGGGTTTCAGAGAATGGTTTTGGTCCAGGTCCTAAAAAAGGCCCTTCAAAGCATCTTTTCAAGTCTCCAGCAAAGCTCTTTTCCCTCCTGCTCCTGAAGTGAAAACAGCAATTCACAGTTGCAAATAAGTGTCAGAAAAAAGCAACGATAAAAATGTTTTGGGTTGGTTTTTTTTTTATTGATGGAGAAGCAAAAAGCAGCGACTTCGCCTGTAGAAGGTGTTGCACAAGGAAAACATGTCATAAAATGCTGACATTGGCCAGTTCATTGGGAAAGGAGAAGAGCCATGCACATTCTGCTATCTGTCCTATGGCAGTGATGGCGGACCTTGGCGCTCCAGGTGTTCTTGGACTTCAATTACCAGAAGCCCAGGTCAGCACTCCTGCTGATCAGGGCTACTAGGAATCGAAGTCCAAGAACTTCTGGTGTGCCAAAGTTCTCCATCACTGTCCTATGAAATAACATTGCCTATTTATCATTGGCTAGGACAGTGATTTCCAACCCTGGGGCCCCAGATGTTCTTGGACTACAGTGCCCAAAAATCTTGGCTAGCACAGCCAATGATGAAGGCTTCTGGGAGTTTGAGCCCAAGAACATCTGGGGACCCAAGGCTTGGAACCTCTGGGCTGGCCCTTGTCTTGCTCTCAGTTTTATTATTAAGGAGATGCATGTGTGTTTATGTTCTTCCTGGCTATTATGCATCGTTTATTTTAAAACCAAAATATCCAGACCTCTGATCATATTCGTCTTCATAGGCAACTAAGCTGGTGTGCTCTCCTGGTATGTAAATCAGCTGATGTGCAATTGCCTTTTTTTTCATTAGCTTGATATTTTGGTGGAAGAAACCCCCAGTTGAGTACCTTGGCCTGTAATGTTAGTAGGATCTTACCATCTGAGATTTCAATACAGACCTTGAATGTTCTTTCACCCTTTCTTTTCTTTTCCAGACATTTATAGTACTGAACAGAGGGAAGACAATCTTTCGATTTAGCGCCACTCCTGCCTTGTATATACTTACTCCTTTTCACCGAATCAGAAGAGCAGCAATTAAAATTTTGGTACATTCATATCCTTTTGGTTAGAGGTTTGTCTTGCATCAGACCTCCACCTGTTACAAAATGACACGGATTGTGTGAATATGCTGTCGTGAATGGCGCCTACTCATCAAAATGTGTTCAGGCTTGCTGCCTATTGGAATTAAAAATTACAGTGCTCCTGGGGAAAGGAGGTGGTGACAAGCAAAGTTGTGTGTGTGTTTGTGGCGGGGTACACACTATGTGATGAATCGTGCAATGTATACAAACGATGCAGTTACCTTGAATTATCTTGTATACTTTTTCTTATTTTGCTTAACTCATTCTGGTTCTGCTTGTCTTGACAAAAAGCTGCGTAGGAAAACTGTGTTTTCCCTGGGTTAATTAGAGATGTTAATTACACTGCATCACAATAAATAAATATTGTCTGCTACTTGGTCTAATCCCATGTGTCCTATACTAAATCAAGCGCACTGAATCCAAATCTGAAGTCCGATTCTGCCTAGGGCATCAGGATCTTAAGTAAGCAAATCTCACCTTTTGGTTAGGTTCTTGCATTGAGGTAGGGGTATATTTGCCACAAATGTAGCAAAAATTGTCCAGTTTATTAACACAGCTGCACCTACTCATCCTGAGCTCAAAACAGACTCACTATGGCCTAGCTGTACTATCCAATAAGATGGTTTTGCACTAGAGACAAGCCTTTGGTCCATCTCGCCTTATATACCTATTTCTGCCATCAGCTCACTGACTTGTCCAGACGTGCCCAGCTGCTGCTGGAACATGCATGCATCCAGGGGACATGATTCAGTTGAGGCGGCAGCAGGCATAGTGGTAGCTGCAACTGTTATAATGTTTCCATGTTAAAAATACATTACCCAATTACCGACTATTTGAACAGCTATAGCATGTCTTAAAATCTGTATGTGATAGGCAAATTCTAAGTTCAGATTTGGAATCAGCACACTAGATATCATGTAAATTACATGTGTTATTCACAGTAGCAAACTTGTTGTGCAGTGTTATCAAGAGGGGCAGTGGGGTAGTCTCTTACAGCCAAATGAGCAGTCTTACAGCCACCATGTATTCTTCTAAAGTGCTATGTGTTTTTTTGTTGTTGTTGTTAACCATCTGCTTATCTGAGCTCTGAGACATCAGAAAATGCTGTCATAAACTTGTGAGCCTTAACTTTTTAAAACATGTGCAGACACATCCACCAAAATTTGTGTGGAATTTGAAATCTCATGTCTTCTAACACATGCTGTCCTTTGGGGGTATGTGCTTCTGTGAGAGATTGGAATCCACACAATCCAGCATTAAAACGTGTCTGTTTATGAGTTTGATCTCTGTAGGAAGAAACAGTGAAAGCGCAGGAAATCCGACAACTTCTTAATCTTTGTGTAATTTGCGTAGGACAATCTGTGTCTTCCAAAGCACAGATTGACCTACAGAAATTGAGCAGATGTGAGTGGAGAAGTATGTGGAGAAGTAACAAGATACACGGTGAAAGCTTCACATCTGAGATGTCTTATTGTCAAGGAAACTCCTTGGATATGTAAGAGCAACTTGAAAAGGGAGAAGTTGCTTCAGCTGACTTTAGATTAGTGGTTCCCAACGTGGGGCCCACGTCCCACAGGGGAAATTCAATTCCCAGAAGCCTAAGTCAGTACATTGGCTGATCACTGCTTCTGGGAAGTGAAGTCCCAAAACCCAAAGGTTGGGAAACACTAGCAGATGTTTCAGCAGAAGAAACATCTGGGCCCAACTCAGTCTTGTCGCTCCATACATGCAGGTATTTTATTATCAACTTTGTTTCATTTTCCACAAAATGAAAAACATGCATGTGGGAAATCTCCCTCTCATGCATAGAATCAAGTCTGCAGAGATTGCCAGGCAAGTATTTTCCCCCAACTCCATTTCCAGAAGTTAGCGTGAAGGGGATTTCCCTTTCTTTCTGGCCACTGAGATGGCAAGAAGACCCATTCCTGCCTTAGCTTTAGAGGGCAGATGCCCATGGTCTCAGGTGACATTGGCTAGCACCAGCTGAGTATACATTGCCTGGCAGGGGTGGGGATGGGGGAAGGAATTACCCTGTGTGTGCTTTCACTGGCATCTGCACTTTGCTCACAAGTAGAAAGCAATTCATTCTTCCCATTGTCCCTCATGGGAAAGGAAAGGCAAAGCCTTATTCCTGGCCAAAGAACCAGATGGAAAAGCTCTACTGGCACTTTTGGTGATTTCTGGAGGAAATTTGTTCATGAGAGTTGTAGGGTGCTCTACGTCTGACTGCGCACCCCAATCTGTAAGGCCCTAGAATAAGAATCGGGACTGTGGTGGCTCAAGGGTTTAAGACGCTGAACTCGCTGACTGGAAAGTCAGAGTTTGATTCCTGGGTAACTGCATGACGGAGTGAGTTCCTGTCTCCCAATTTAGCAGTTCGAAAACAAGAAATTGCAAATAGTTAAACAGGAATCACTTGGGTGGGAAGGTAATCAGCACCCAGTGCACTACAGTGTTAAGGCATGCCTGCCACATGTCCATGGCAACTTCTGCAGACACAGATAGCACTGTCTCTTTGGCTATAAACAGAGATGAGCACTGAACCCTAGGGTCGGATACGACTGGCTTTCAAGCAAGGACAACCTTTACTTAGAATAAGAATTAGATAACACATCCACAGCCCTGATGGTGCTATCATGCTAGTTGCGCAACATAAGCATACATGTTGAGCTTCTCACTATAAAGCCACAGTCACGTGCATCATCTGGCATAATGCTCAATTGAGGTTGTGCTTTCTTGTGCCTATTACTGTTTTTGCTTCTAGAGCTGTGATGGTGAACCTTTGGCACTCCAGATATTCTTGGACTTCAATTCCCAGAAGCCCAGGCAACCTGTGAATCTACACGAATGTGTTTACTGCGATTTATCTGGCCTGCGCTGCCCTCATCACTCCTGTTAGCGGAAGTAAAACGTGCCTGTACAGTTAAGGCTCTTCCGGGTTAACCCTTCCACTGTCTGGGTGCATTTTACTTCCGCTTCTGGGAGTGACAAGGGCAGCGTGGGCTGGATGAATTGCAGTAAACCCATTTGTGTGGATTCACAGGGTGCTTGGGCTTCTGGGAATTGAAGTCCAAGAACATCTGGAGTGCCAAGGTTCACCATCACAGCTCTAGAGGCAGGATATTTGGTCTTCCCAAATATCCTCCTGTGA
This sequence comes from Bradypodion ventrale, assembly GCA_035047345.1. NCBI lineage: Eukaryota > Metazoa > Chordata > Lepidosauria > Squamata > Chamaeleonidae > Bradypodion > Bradypodion ventrale. The sequence goes on along the minus strand of JAWDJE010000006.1, from coordinate 131,514,321 downwards.
TGTTGAACATGTTGCAAGCGTCTCAGGTAGCTGGTGGCTCTGCAGCGCCAACCACCCCCTGGGGATGTGTCAATTCTGCCCGATAGCAGCTGCTGTGTTTGAACTGTAAATGCAGGAGAGGAGAATGGTAATGAGAACCTGATCATTAGCACCTTGGATCAAGGAGTGAGGGAGAATAATTAAAGATGGCTAGGATGAGGATTGTGGAAATGGGAAGAAGGAGAGGTAACGGCAAGGATAATTTTGGTGTTTTTGAGGAGTAATGTTCTGGTAAAGATACCTGTACATTATATGAACCTGTGATGAGAATTGATTGCTAAGTAGCAGCACAGGCTCATCAAGGCTGCCATCGTATGTGTGCTTACCTAAGATACAAGAGACCCTATTATAGGGTTGCAGACCAGATCTTAATAGCATACTACAGTTCCTCATTCTTTAAGCAGACCCTTAGGTCCTTACAGATTGGAGGTAGATTCACTCAAAGCTCCCAGGCCTGGGCTTCTTCCAGAGATTCCCTCTGCCTCTAATTGGTTTTACTTCTTAAAACATGCAAAAGATTACTCTGTAAAGATTGGTATACAAGGCTCTGGAGTTCACAGGGAACTAACTATACTTCAGTAGAGAATGTGTGTAATCTTTCAACCTGCAGGTTCACAGAGTTTATCCAAGAAAGTAGTGTAGGTGGGTGTGTATGTGGGGGGGGGGGGAGATAAAACTATATCAATTACCTCTGACAATTTCTGTGTTTACTTCAGACACTGGAAGGGGATACCCCCCAAAAATGAAAATAGACTCCAGGAGCTTAATTACTGTGATCTTCCAGTCAATAGGCACAGTTTTGTGATGGGCAGACTTCAGGCTAATGGGAGTCCCTATGTTCTTTTAGTGAATTGGAGTGGGTCACCCTCCAAACCCATTAAATAACTCACTTTCAAAGTCCTATTAGGGATGCTATAACTTGTGATGTGATGGCTAATCATTGACCACTGGGAGTCAACAACCTTTTCTAAGGTACTGCAAATTGACAAAAGATCCGCCAGTAGATCTCAACCTGCGTTCTTCAATCTCTGCTGTAGAAGTCGGATTGTATAACAAGAGTCTATTTTCGTGTCACTCTGGTTCTCTGTGATCCTAACTGGCAGCTTCTACCCTACCTTCTCTGCATGAGGTTCACTTTAGGAGCCAGCCGAAGGCTTTCAGGGTTCTGAGCAGGCAGTTCGCTGATGCAGGCAAAGCTTCTCCAAGTCACTTTATTTTACCTTCAACCACATTCCTTCCAATTAGAGAAATATCTAGGTCTTTCTAGGGAAAAGAACCCGAGCTTGTAATAAATAGTCCAGGGGTGCCCAAACTTTTCAGGCCATGGGCCGGTCACATGGTTCAGCGGGCCAGTCATGTGGTTCAGCAGGCCGGCCACATGGTTCCTCCCACTGGAAGCCGAAGTAAAACGCGTCTTGCAATCTGTTTTGCAACAGGGTGAGATAGAGTTTAAGCTGCCATTTTCTCTGCTTCAAGCAGGGGTGCCCAAACTATGGCCCACAGGCCAGATCCCTCCCCTGGTGCCAATTCATCTGGCCTGCACCACCCTCCTCGCTCCCGGAAGCAGAAGTAAAATGCACCTGCATGGGTGCATTTTACTTCTGCTTCCAGGAGTGACAAGGGTGACATGGGGCAGCTGAATTGGTGTCTGGGGCTGGATCCGGCCCATGGGCCATAGTTTGGGCACCCCTCCCCTATGCTACCTGTGGTTCAGCAGGCCGGCCATGTGGTTCCTCCCACCAGAAGCTGAAGTAAAACGCGTCTTGCAAACTGCTTTGCAACAGGATGAGATAGATTTCAACCCGCCATTTTCTATGCTTAAACCAGGGGCACCCAAACTATGGCCCTTGGGCCAGATTCGGCCATGATGAAAATTCATCTGGCCTGTACCTCCCTTGTCACTCATGGAACCAAAAGTAAAATGCGCTCATATGGAAGTAAAATGCACTCATATGGGCGTGTTTTACTTCCACTTCCAGGAGCAACGAGGGCGGCATGGGCCAGATGAATTTGTGTCAGGGGCTGGATCTGGCCTGTGGGCCATATTTTAGGCACCCCTGTAATAGTCTTTTAACATCTTGGTGTCCTCTTGGACAGCAAATGTGAGCATTCCCAGCCCCACTCGCCAGTCCCTTTCCTGCTTTGTGGGCTTGGATAGCCAGCTCTTAGTTCCCAACATCCATTACATTTTTTTCCTGTGTAAAGCCCTTTACTGATGCTGACAGATTTTTGTCCCTACTTCAGTGGTGGGCTCCCAAAAATTTGACTACCACACTGTGGGCGTGGTATGATGGGCGTGGCCAGGGGAAAGCCCTGCATTGCACCTGAATTAGGACTACTTTTTTCCAAAACTTGGATGAACGGGGCCATCCAGAATTTCTGCTACCGGTTCTGGCGAACCGGTGCAAACCGGATGATGCCCACCACTACCCTACATTGCAGAAAAGTCCCATCAAATTGTAACCAACAAGGACATCGAGAATCTGCCTTCAATTTCATTTCTGCCCCAACTCTATCCCATCAGTTCCTCACCACCTCTCTGTAGCTCTTGAAGCTGCACCTGGATCTTCTTTACGTGCAGAGAACGAGGTGCAACGCCTTCATAAAGCACTAATGAAACTTCTCCCTCATGCTGCAAATCCAGAGGAGTTTCTGGAGGTGAGATTGCCAAGGGAACTAAACAGCTTCCAGTCCACCTTATTTGAGAGAAGGAAAAAAGATGTCAGCATGGTTTGGAATAAAATCTTGCACAGGGGTAGGTTGAGGATCCAGGCAAAAGGAAGCTAGAATGCCAAGCTCAAAGACGTAGAAGGACTCATCTTGCTGATGCCATCATTGCAAAAAGGGAGGGCTGTGGACATTCTTGAAGAGTTGAGCATTGGAGTGCATCTGTTTGTTTTCTCTGAGCGAAAAGAGCCGGCACATCATGCTGTCATTCATTTTTGCCTATCCTGGTGGGAATTAAATCCAATACAAAGGATCACAAGGAAAGCCCAGGTTGTTTTTCCTGAACCAATCTTGGGCTCAGCAGCATAGGAAATAAAAATCTGGTTGGATGATGGCAGCTGCCCTAGGAAACAAGTAAAGTTACTATATTATTCTATTCAAAGGGGCTACTCTGTATGGCCGGGGTGAGAAGGTCAGATTTTTTCCTCCCCACCGTATCCATTGGCCACAAGACAAATACACCTCATGACATTTCCTGGGAGTCTGGAGGGGTGTTGCTTTTTGCTCTACAGATGCTGTCAATGTAATCAGGCTCAGAAAGTAAAGCAAGGCAAATGTCATTCTTTATCCACATCTGAAGGCCTTACATTTTCAATCTCCCAGTCCTCTGATCTACAGTCCGGACAGCATTCACTGCTTGCGCGTGCGTGCGCGTGTGTGTGTTTGAAACATGTGGGTGGCATTAAGCAGTTGCTCCGTTCAGCGAAGATTTTCAGGAGCATATATTTGTCCAAGGGAAGCTTAACTACCTAAACCTCGCCACATCCCAAACACTAATATATATATGCACAGATCTGTATGCAAAACCACAGGCTTGATGGCTCTAATTCAACAAAGTGCTTGCATTCTGGGTTGCTTTTAAACAGATTATTAAAATGCATGTCACTCATGACTCAGCAAAGCATGCATTTTGCTTCTGTTGCCTTTGATGATGAACCAAAAGACAGAGAATGTGAGAGATAAATGTGTGTTTAACAAATTCATTATATTTCAAGAAACCTAGAAACCTTGGGCTTTGAGCAGGGCTGTGTATCGCATGCCCTCATTGCAACAACAGCAGCAAATTGAAGTAAGGTAGTAAGCTAACAGGGACAGCAGTCGCTTAGTAGTTAAGACACTGAACTTGATGACTGGAAGGTTGGCAGATCAGCGGTTTGAGACCCGAGTACTGCATGACTAAGTGAGCCCCCGTCTCTGTCTCAGCTCCTGCCAATCTAGCTTTTCAAAAGCAAGAAAATGCAAGTAGATAAATAAGTACCACTTCGGTGGGAAGGTAAACAGCATTCCATGCACTCTGGTGTCTAGTCATGCATGCCACATGACCACGGAAATGTGTGCAAACGCAGACAGCTCTGGCTCTTTGGCTATAAACAGAGATGAACACTGAACCCTAGAGCATACCTGTTAAGTTTTGGTTGTGGAAATAAGGGAAATTTTCCGGGCATGGGCGTAACCTCTTTTCTGGGTGTTCACGCATGCGCACCACTGCCTCTGATGGACACGCATGACAGTAACCCCTTTTCTGGACGTTTGCACATGCGCACCGCTGCCTCTGATGGGTGCGCATGTGCAGTAACCCCTTTTTCTGGCTGTTCTAATCCTGTTTAGCATATTATGTGAAGCACTTGTCACAAGAGATGCTGTTGGACTACAGTTTCCATTATCCCTCATCAATGGCTAGAGGTGGTTAGAGTTAAAAACCCAACAAGATCTAGGTGGCCACAAATGGCCCAGGAGGGATTTATCACAGAGTCAAACTAAGTGATGCAGTTCTGGCATCATTAGAAGCATTACTTCCTTAAGAGGTCTGTTTGTTACAGTATGCACTTTTCTTTACACCTCTTTTTTCCAATTCTAGTATGTCTTGTTTGGTGATTAGACACTAAAAGGTAAACACAGAATCCATTGGGAAGTCTAACCCTCACGGTGCTTGAATAAATCAAGCTGTGGGAGGGGGAAATGGGCTAATCACAGGAAATAAGCATTTCTTTTAACATCTAACATGACCCACATCCCATTTTTCTATGGGAGGGATTGGAGTCTAAACTCTAATTCTTCTCTCTTTAACTACTGGCAGTCAAGCAAGATTTATTTTTGAACCCTTTCCCTCAATGTTCTGCACTCATGGTAGTTCACAATGGATATAACCGATAGCATCACTCCATTCCTTTAGCTTCTGAGGTGTCACTAGCAGTTTCTTATGCACTTTTTGAAGTGTATATTCAGAAAGGGCAAATCTGAGTTTTAGTAGCAGAATCTTGCCCTGTCCCTCCTCATACCATGCAGAATTTACATAGTCCTTCTGTCTCCTCTGTTCATTTTTCCATCTTATTCATCTGCATTTCCTTGGAGGATGTTCCCAATGTTCCCTTGAGTTTGAATGTGCCAAGAATTGCTTTTTATCATTTGAATGACCCAATCTGGAGCAAACCTAGCAGTAGAGTTCTGTCTTCTGGAGCGAGCGAGCGAGCTCTATTCAGATTGTACCCTGGGTCATATGCTTTTTCCTAGTGGATTCTAGGGACTGTGGTGGCTCAGTGGTTAAGAAGCTCACCTTGTTAGCTGGAAGGCACGCAAATCGGCAGTTTGAGACCTGGGTACACTGCATGACAGATTGAGTGCCTGTCTCTTTCCCAGATCTTGGGGGTTATGAAAGTTGCCTCACATAGGCATCCCCCAAATGTAGCTTCTCCAGCAAAAATCCTTTCAACCCAGAATAATTTCTGACACAAAATTATTATTGCAGTGGATTCTGAGTCCCCTGACTTGGAAATATTCTCCCCTATTTCCAGATGTCTGTAGCTTGACGGCTATTCTTGTTTGACGATTGATGTTCATTTAAAGGCAAGGTAATGGGAAAGAGATAAGGGCTATAGGCCATTTCTAGCTGTACTGAATGTGTGTTGGGTAGAATAGGTGGTGCGCAAGACAAAAGGTCGTAGGTCAAATCTTTCAACAGATCCAACCTTATTTCACTGATCTTACAGTTCTCCTTTTTATTTCATTCTGCAAAGTGAGCCCTGTGCAGCAATAACATATGTAAAGTTACCTGTGCACTAAAGTAACCTATGGATGATGCTGGATGACACAGGAGTCTGGCGTGCGGACCACCATGGGGTGACACTTGACTGTGCGACTGAACAACCACAAAGTAACCTACATATACTTAGTAGTTTTCTTGTGTGCAGAAGAGGGTTTATATTATACTAGCTGATTACCCGGCCTTGCCAGGGTCCATCTATTTATTTACAGTGGTAGCCCCCCCAACACACTCCAACCTCAACTCTTCCCCTGCACACACACACACACACACACACAGACACATGTGGACGTACCGTGGTTGAGTCAAGGCTGCTGCTAACAGCGATGCTGCGTCCGCCGTTGCCTCAGGTGCTGCTCCGGGTGCTGGCTGGAATGGTGGGCAGGCTGCTGGGTGTGTGGCGACATATGCGTGCCCCCCGCCGTGCATGCTGCCTCGCCTTTCCCAGTGTGTTTAGTTCCAGTGGGCACTCCCTTATGTCCTGCTGCCTCTCCCGCCAATGCTGCCCCAGATGCCATCTAGAACGGCATTTAGCCTGCTGGGAGTGCATGGACATATGTGCATGTGCCACAGCGAACACTGCCTCGAATGGTGGTTAGGCTGCTGGGCGTGTGTGCAGTCTTCCATGCATGCGTGGTCTTCCGTGTGTCTGCACTGCCACCTTTCCCTGTGTTTGAAGACCCGGCAGTGGGGGCGACCCCTTTGTGTCCTGTTTTTGGGTGCACACACCCCGACATGGACTGCCAGACCCCCGCAGTCATGTTCACGCACATGCAAGGTAGGTGTGTGCCAGGTTACAGCGTGATTGGTGCAGGGGTGTGGATTTATATGGAGAACATATAAGACTTCACCTCTCTTTTATATAGAGAGATTATATTATATTATATTATATTATATTATATTATATTATATTATATTATATTATATTATATTATATTATATTATATTATATTATATTATATTATATTATATTATATTATAAAAGGCTTGTAACCCAAATCACCTGCAATATGAAAGGTTCTGGTCAAGGAGACTAGGGCAATATATATACAGATAGAAAATTGCAAACTTCTGTGCCTTGAACAGTGTACGGCAAACAGAACTTCAACAGCAGTTCTGTTTTGTTTCCTCTCCTCTTAGAAAGGAAAACTCTGCTGAGTCAGGCAAAATGAAGTCAGTTTATCAAGGGAGGGATTACAGCTGATTGGTAAAGAGTTAGTGGGAAAGTATCTAATCAATTAAGAAATTCACGTTTTCAGTGTCAAATGAATAACATTCTAGTATACCAATGGGACAATCTCAGAACCTCAGTGTTATGCGTCTTTTTAAAAAAAATTGAAGAACATGTGATAAAGAATTTTGATCCTATCTGGATATCAAATACAGTAGAACCCCATATAGCGATTTTTATCCATTCCACGGAGATGATTGCAATGTGTTTTTCGTCATTGTACGATCTTCCCTATGGGAAAATCTGTGCAACGATTTTCCCTATGGGGAAAAACCATACAACAATGTTTGGCGCTAAGTGGTTTTTCCCATTGGAAAATCATTGTACGGATTATCCCATAGGGAAGATTGCTATGCGGAACAGCCCCCCCCCCCCTCCAAGCCTCATTGCTATGCGATTTCATCACTGTATAGGGCGATCGTTATACAGGGTTCTACTGTGCCTGGAAAGGTTCTAGAACTACTATGGAGACCTGGATTGGAAGTGGCTGGATTTCCTAACCTCAGCCCCTCTGTGGACTCCATGGCATACATGTCAAACGCAGCTCTGAAGATTATGGGACCTGCGCAGAACTTTTCTGCGCAGGTCCGTTGTACGCATGCATAGAAGGCTTTTACGCATGTGTAGAATGTTTCTGCGCAGAACGTTTCTGTGCAAGTCCGTTCTACGCATGCGTAAAAGCCTTCTACGCATGCATACAATGGACCTGCACAGAAATGTTCTGCGCAGCTCACTTCTACGCGTGCGTAGAAGGCTTTTACGCATGCGTAGTAGGCTTTTACACATCCCCTTCTGCACAGAAGCCTTTTACGCATGCGTAAAAGCCTTCTATGTATGCGTAAAAGCCTTCTACGCATGCGTAGATGTGAGCTGCAAAGAAGGGATGCGCAGTAACTCATTTCCCCCGCTGCCAAATTACGGGGTAGCGCCAGCTCCAGGCGGGAAATGATGAAAATCGGTGCAAAAATACGGGAAATCCCGGCCAATCCGGGATGCTTGACAGGTATGCTCCATGATGTCAAGGAAATAAGTCATGTTGATTTCATTTGTGCCGTAGTTGTCTTGTCTGTCTGTCTGTCTGTCTGTCTGACTGTCTGTATGTCTGTCTGGATAGATAGATAGATAGATAGATAGATAGATAGACAGACAGACAGGCAGGCAGGCAGGCAGGCAGGCAGGTAGAATGAATGGATGGATGGATGGATGGATGGATGGATGGATGGATGGATGAATTAGCCCCATAGAAAGAAAGATTGGTACACTTCCTCTCCATGACAGCTAAGTCACTCAAAATAAGGGTCACTCTTCATTCTGTTTCTTGCATGAATCGCCCTCACAGTGGACATCTCACTTCTTCAAGACCTGTTTACCTGAAAAGAGCTTTAAGGGAACAAACAGACAGATTTCAGAGCAAACTCTGGCAGTGTTAATTCGTGCTTGCAGGAATCACTTGACTCTCATGGGAGAGGGTATTAATGAAGGGGCCATTCTGAGACCAGAAATTTTTCAAGGGATGTGGGTGGGCGGGCAGAGAGGAACTCCCCCTGTGAGGCTTAATCCCAGTTGATTCACTCTATTCTGGAGGTTAATGTTAATCAAGTAATAGCAGCAGAAAGTGAGGCTTGGCGCTTGCTGCTCTCTGCAGTCGTTCTCCAGAAAGAATAGGTCCCAATAGTGGGGAATGTTTTTGAAAGAGGCTTTGGCTGACCTACACCCTGGAGTCCAATTATTAGTTTCTAAGTTTTCTTGTGGGGATAACCAGGCTGGTTAGCAACCACGCTGACTTCTGAGGGCAAGTCTAATTGAGCAAGCAGCAAAATTACTCACTTCCCCTGCAAAAGAAATGAAAATTTGCAATGCTTTGAGGATCACTTTTGTGCCATTTGTATGATAATTCAGTAGAAGCTGCTTCCTAACTGTTACTGTTTTGTAGCCACATATCTATCTGAAGATAGGTACAGAATGGGCAAAAGGTATTTAGAGCATACTCTCTTGCTAATCTCTTGCTGCTGATAATAATAATAATAATTTCAAGTCAAAAATTATTCGGGGTTGAAAGGATTTTTGCAGAAGAAACTCCGCTCAGGGAACGTCCAGATGAGGATCTTTTGATGTCCCCAGGAGCTGGTACAGATACGGGCACTCAATCCGTCATGCAGTACCTGGGTCTCAAACTACCGACTTGCCAGCCTTCCAGCTAACAAGGCAAGCTTCTTAACCACCGAGCCACCACTGCCGATAATCATGCAGGATGGAGAACATCCAGAGCTTGTTGTTGTTGTTCAGTTGCACAGTCGATTTCGACCCTTTGCGACCCCATGAACCATTGCCTGCCAGACACCTCTGTTCTCCACCATCCTCCTCAACCCGCCCAGCTCTGTGCCCATTGCATCTACAATACCATCTAGCCATCTCATTTTTGGCTGCCCCCTTCTTCTTTTGCCCTCCACCTTTCCCAGCATCAAGGCTTTCTCAAGTGAATCCTTTCTTCTCATTTGACAGGGTTGATTTCTTCTAGGATCGACCTATTTGTTCTCTTTGCTGTCCAGGGGACTCTCAAAACTCTCCTCCAACACCACATTTCAAAGGCATCTATTCTTCTGCGCTCAGCTTTCCTTATGGTCCAGCTCTCACAACCCTACATTACCACCGAGAATACCATTGCCTTGACTATGCAAATTTCTGTTTGCAGTGAGATGTCTCTACTTTTGACTATGTTCCCCAGGTTTCTCATAGCTTGTCTCCCAAAAATCAGTTGCCTTTTTATTTCATGGCTGCAATCTCCGTCTGCAGTGATCTTTGATCCTAAAAAAGTAAAGTCTGTCACTGCTTCTACTTCTTCCCCATCTATTTTCCAGGGACTGATAGGGCCTGTTACTATTATCTTGGTTTTCTTGATGTTGAGTCTCAGGCCAGCTTTTGCATTCTCTTCTTTCAACCTAATCAGGAGCTTCTTTAGGTCTTCCTCACTTTCTGCCATTAGGGTGGTATCGTCTGCATATCTCAAATTGTTGGTTTTTCTCCCAGCAATTTTGATCCCATATTGTGATTCCTCCATCCCTGCATTGTGCATTATGTGCTGTGTGTATAAGTTGAATAAGCAGCCTTGTCCTACTCCTTTTCCTTTTCCTATTCCAAACCACTCCATCATTCTGTATCCTGTCCTAACTGTTGCTTCTTGACTCATGTACAGAGCTTTGGAAACTAACTTTTCGAACTTCCAAATTCTCCCAGCCAGCTTGCCACTCTTGTGCCTGTTGTGTATGCATATGAATTCCAGGGACTATGGTTGCTGGAGGATTTTCTGGAATTGTAGTCCAAAAGAAATCACCTTTTTGAAATGCAACCCAGATAGAAATATTTGTTTCAGCCCAGTAGGTGAGGAAGCTATTATTCATTATCTGAGTTTAAAAGGGCAGGGCAGCAGGAGAGGCCGGAATGGCTGTGACTCTATGGAGGAGGAGGAGGCCCTTCCCACCTCAATTTAGGATTTCAGAAACTGTATCTGTGGAGCCAATGCCTCCATGTTATGGATGTCCTACTTTGTTTGATAAATTCAACTTTGTTATCTTTTGTTTTCAAAGAGAACACAGACTGACTGGATGGATGAATAGAATGCATAGATAGATAGATAGATAGATAGATAGATAGATAGATAGATAGATAGATAGATAGATAGATAGATAGATAGATAGATAGATAGATAGATAATGTTACCCAAGTATTGAGGGCATCCTTGGGTTATTTCAGGTTAGCTTCTTCACTCCTTCAGTTGTATCAAGTTGAAACACATTCTCTGTTTACTCCTTGGTATTTCACAGTTCATATTCTGCCTTTTACTTCCATCAAATTATGCCCTTTTTTGGTGAAGTCTTCTGTTCTTAGATAGAAGGAACCATTGCTGCCTATTTCTGAGTGCAGGTTTGTGACTGTATGCCTATATAGATCAGTGGTGGTGAACCTATGGCATGCATGCCAGAGGTGGCACTTGGAGCCCTCTCTGTGGGCACCTGTGCAGTCACCCCAGCACAGAGTTTGTCCCACCCGCCTGCCCAGCAGGCAAATGAGAGTGTTTCCTCCCTCCTCCCAGCACAGAGTTCACCCCGCCCCTCTGCCCAGCAGTCCAACAGGAGCATTTTACATGTTCTTAATCTATTTTTAGATGAAGGCTGTGTAATTTTTTAAATTGTAAATGTTTTGATTGTTTTTATATTGATATCCCCAATCTTGTTGTTCTGTACAGGACAATGACAATAAAGATTTATCTATCTATCTATCTATATTGTATTTTTTACCCTGTTGTTGGATGCCCTGAGTGGTGTTCTCACCAGGAGGGCGGGGTACAAATTTATAAAATAAATAAATTTCCTCCCTCACCTATTGCTGCGTTGGCACTTTGCGATAAATAAGTGGTTTTAGGGTTGCAGTTTGCGCACTCGGTCTCCAAAAGGTTCGCCATCACTGCAGCAGATAGGTAGCTATAGGTTGATGCATGCATACATTTTCATGCTTCCAAGTCTAATCTCGCTTTTCTCTCTCTCCCTCCTATTTTCTTTCACCCACCCCCCATATTATTAAATTTAGATTGTAACCTCCTCAGAACAGACAACTGTCTCCTCTACTTAGATTAAACCACATGTATGCTGACGGCACTTAATGTTTAGTGTTCCACTCACAAGCATTTCGGGCAAGAAATCCAACTCTCAACAAGCCTCATTAGTTTCAGTTTTAGTCACTTCATTTGTGCCATCTTTCTTCTTCCAAACCCCTTCTTTACTGAACCTCTTTGTTCTTTCTTTTTTGCTGAATTTGCGCCATCGCACCTGTGCTCCCATTCAGCACAGAACCATTTAAAATGTATTTTCAGTGGAGCTAAAGTTGGCTACTTTACAATCCCAACGCTTTGGCCTCCCTCTCTTTGCCTATTTACTTGCAATCCCCACCCACCCCAGAATGTTGCATCTAATTTGTTTTGGCATGTAAATAATATTGGTGGAAATCCACTTACATGATTATTTTAGAATACAAGAAAAGGCACTAAATGTGGAAGTTTACATTTTAAAAACAATTCATTACAGCTATAGGTTAAAAGCTAACAGCAATAGCTAGCCTTCCGATTACTATAGTGTAAATCCAGTTGTTAGTCTCAACTAAAGTACATCCATTGAGAGAATTTTAAATCATGTATTTTACTTAAAAGACCCCAAAACACAAGGTAGAGGTAAAGGTCACCCATGCTCAAAAGCCAGTCGTATCTAACTCTAGGGTTCAGTGCCCATCTCCATTTATAGCCAAAGAGCCAGCACTGTCTACGTTTCTCTGACTTTCCAGCTTTCACACATGTAAAGACAAGAGTGTGAGTAATCTTGGTCTTGGTCTCCAGTGACAGGTCCTTACACTTGATGATATTTTCCAATTTCCTCATTATTGCTCTTCTGAGCGTCAATTTTCTTCTGGTTTCTTGGCTGCAGTCTTCATTTGGATTGATAAACGACCCAGGATATACAAAATCTTTCACTGTTTCAATTTATTCATTGTCAATACTTGAAGTTGTGTAGTTCCTCTGTAGTCACGATTTTTGTTTAACCTCAGTCCTGCTTTGGCGCTCTCTTCTTTCACTTTTACTAAAAGTCATTTCAGGTCATTGCTTCTTTCTGCCAGTAGGATGCAGTTATCTGCATATCTTAGAATATTAATGTTTCTTCCGCCAATTTTTACTCCTCCTTCATCTGAATCTAGCCTGGCTTTCCATATGAGATGTACTGCATACAGGTTGAACAGAGAAGGGGATAAAATGCATCTTTGTCTGACACCTTTGCCTATAGGAAACCAGTCATGTTCTGTCTTCCATATTTTTGTCTGTTGTGCATATGCGGTTGACTGAAGCTTCCGTCTCATTTCTAAACCCCCCCATTACAGTTTAACATATGCACATTTATGACAAAAACATTGCACAAAAAGGAGTCTTGAGCCATCTCACCTCATTCTTCTTTCCCTGGTTTCATTACCCGCAAAAATAGTGGAAAATTTCAGGAGATTTTAAAATAGTATTTTATTATTGTGCCTAACATTTCCTGAATGTTGATCAAATGCAATGCAAGAAGAATCTTGATACATAGCAAGTGCAATGGATGATTTTAAAACTTTTAAAAATGAAGCGAAAGGGTCACCAAATTCATGATGATTGTCCCCCTTTGCAATGCTTTACTTGTAAGTTTATAGTTTAATTCCCACATTTTAATTATTAAAATCAATCAATCAATCAATCAATCAATCAATTAATTTTGAATTAGTAGCTCACAATTCAAAGAGGGTATTTCCCTGAACCAACAGCAAGAGTGCCTTCCCAACCCCAAAGTTTTACTTGAAATATTGTAATTAAATTCAGCAAGGGGTGGTGATACCAGGATTTAATCCTACTTTAGAATTGCTTTGTTAGCTGTGTTTCATCACTGCACATGCACATAATGGTACTTCTGAGCAGGTAGCAGGAGATGCCGATAAATTAAAGCCACACCAATTTGTGTTTATTCCAATTCCAAAATTTCGGAAGGATTTCAAAGTGATGACAGTGTAGAAATGAAATGCAGCATAGTTCAAACAATATATGACAACAAAGGAGTGCAATGGAACACATCTGCTCATCTCAGATATGGGAAATGTTTGGGAGCTTTGGGCTACTTGTCCCAGAATCTATAGTGGCTGAAGAGTTATGGGAGTTTTAGTCCAAGAAAGCAAACATTTTCCATCTCAAGTCATCTCTCAACCGAGAGACAAAACTGGCAAGTATTATGAGAGCAGAACCATTTTGGTGTTGGCACAAGCCTGTTTGGTATATTAAAATCTAGGATAGCATTACTAGGGATGGTAACTACTGTTATAGTAATTACTAATAGATAGATAGATAGATAGATAGATAGATAGATAGATAGATAGATAGATAGATAGATAGATAGATAGATAGATAGATGGAATGTTACCCAAGTATTGAGGGCATCCTTGGGTTATTTCATGTTAGCTTCTTTCTTCACTCCTTCAGTTCTGTCAAGTTGAAACACATTCTCTGTTTACTCCTTGGTGCTTCACAGTTCATATTCTGTCTTTTACTTCCATCAAATTATGCCCTTTTTGGTGAAATCTTCTATTCTTAGATACAAGGAACCACTGCTGCCTATTTGTGAGTTCAAGTTTGTGTCTGTATGCCTATATAGATGAGTACTGTCAGAGTAATTACTAATATTTTCTATTACCAGGGGATTTGAGAGCTATGGCCTTAGTGAAAAACATTTATACTAGCATCTGTTTACTTTAGTAAATTAGAAGTAACATCATTTTTTTGTCCAAAAATTTTAAGTACATGTTACATTTTTGGGATGGGGAAAATATACTTTAATGTTAAATACTTGCTAGCATTTTTATTTGAACATGGACTATAAATTACTGCTGTTCACCAGTCATTTGCTGTGTGTGTTTCGTGTCAGAGATTACTCTGGGTTGAAAGGATTTTTTTAGGGGATGACCAAATGATGTTCCTTTCATGTCCCCCATCATTCAGCTCTCTGGTATCAAACCCTATCCTTCCAATCTCCAAGCTCAGCACCTTACATGCTGAGCCACTGGGGGAGCTGCTGCTGTTTCCTTAAAGGACCCCCTCTTTATATGTATCTGATGAGCAGCAAAGGTGACGACTCTGGCTCAGTGGGAAAGCAGATGGTTTGCTTACAAGTTCAGTTCCAGGCAACTCAGATTCAAAACAGGAAGGATCAAGAGTCCTAGGGAACGGTGAAGACCATGCTCTGGCTGATAACTCAATAAACTGCTACTCTGTGAACTTGTTTGATGTAGGCACCATTCAGTGAGATGGATGAATAGTTTGCTTTGTTATATGGAAGTTTCCTATGCACCATTTTAGGTAGAAGAATGAGTTGCATCTCTGGTTTTAGTTGAGATAAAAGAAAGCTGAGGAACTCCACTTGATGTCATTGTACTTGTTTCCCTTAATTTTGTTGGTTTGATCCTCCATCATCTGGATTATTGGAAATGTGGAGATATATAATCTCTTCCTATTGGCGGGTGGGATTTGGGGAGATACAGTTCAGAACTGGCTTCATGGTATCAATTCCTCTTTTATTTATTCTGTGCCAGTTGTGAAATTTTGGCTTATGCACTAATTTGCAGATCTGTTCTCCTTGTTTTAACCTCCCTTCTTTCCTTCCTTTCTCATTGCTTCTACAATGACTCTTATGCATTTATTAGAAGTGGTTCATGGGACTATTGAGTCAAGGGTTGTGTGATGTTGCTATGGTACAAAGGATTAAATGTACAGACTGCTTTTTCTTCTTATACTTAAAAATAATGTGTTGATTGATGCTTATTTTTACCTGCTCTTTCCTTAACTCCTCATTTCACATTATTCAGTATGTTTATTATGTGCACTATTTTAACCAACTGCGTGTTCATGGCATGGTCAGAACTTCCTCCTTGGAATAAATATGTTGAGTAAGTATCTTTTCAACTTCTCCCCCTTGTTCCTCTTTTCCCTCTTGCTTGCCTCTATGTAATGCAGAGTTTTTGTGCCTTGCTGAAGGGTTGGATGAGAGTGTTGGGTTTATTGACATGCATGCAGTTATTTTGATAGTCATTGGAGCGATGATATCTATGTGTATCCTAAATAATAATGGCAATGTTAAGCTTAAAACCAGAACTTTAAGATGTGAACAAAATGAATACCTCTCTATTCTTAATGTCGCCATCTTTCCAGTTGTGGTCTCTTTAGTTTTTTAATGCTCTAAAACGTATCAGGAGCCATTAAAAACTGACCTCCTCTTGCATGCATTGGTTCAAGTCCCACCAGGAGCTATGCTTCTTTGGCTGTCTTAAGCTTCTGAGATCAAGAATGCACAACCCCTGCCGCACAAGTGTGCCCTGCAAGTCCTTAAATGCAGTTTCCCATTGAGCACACAGGATCTTTCCCTTCTGTCCTACTGATAACCATCCTTGTTGATTGTATACAGATTATTCTTTCTGTGCTGCTGCTCTGAATCAAAGGCAGGGCAATCTGCACAAAGATCATATTAATGGAAAAATGATTGCTGGTTTGTTTGTTTGTTTGTGTGCTCATTTCTTCTTCTTCAAGTGCCATATCTAGTTCCAAATATTGGTGATCATCTTGGCGATCAGCCATGAGAATATAATGCAGTGGTCTTCCATTTGTCTTCTGCACCACAGCATGACACCCCTACCACTGATCCAGTTCTGTGAGTCACTTTCTGGCCCTAAGCCCTTTTGGCACACAAAGTCCTCTTCAGCCCCAGGCCATTATTGATGAAGTTGCTGCTCTCTATCAAGATGGATTCAAGTTGGATTTAATCCACTTGGGGACTATCACCCTTATCTGTGGACTTCACCAACCAAGGCTGTTAGTCTTCAGAGTTCTCAGGTTAGTTAACCACCACCTGGCAATTGGTGTTGGGACACTGGCAGTATGGTCTACTCTATTACCACAACAGGATAACCTGGCCAGACTGGAGGTACTCACTTTGGGGATAATTTGTCTTTTCTATCTGTAGGCAGAGTCAAAACTGGGACCAAAGTCAGTGTGGCTACTCCTTCTTCTTGCACTCATCCAGGGATGATCACATTTCTTTTTCAATGGATTAGCATCAGAGGAGTATTTAAAGATTTCACAGAGGGACCACTGCTTTCCCACTCTGTCCCAGAGAGCAATGCTAAAATGACAGGAATCAGATAACTGAAATTCTTGTTGAATTACTAGCAAAATTTTGATTGATTGCACCCGTTACAAAAAGTTATGCTCTTCTTTTTTTAAAAAAAGTTTTCTGTTTTTTTTTATAAAAAAAAGACTGTAAGTTTGCTCTTCTATGAGTTCTTCCTCATGGAAATAGATACCAGATGCAAAAGCTTAATCTAAGTGCAGTGCATTAAACAATTAGTGTGGCTCATTGAGCCAACCAGAAAACACTTTTTACTTTTGACTGACAGATGATAAACACAGCCATCTGCTCCTGGTGGCTGGCGCCAGAGAGAAAGATGACAAAATGCCCTTCTTTGAGGCAATGTCTTATGGAACACGTAGGTCGTGATGAGTTGAAAACATTGTAAAAAGGATGGCATGTTTCCTTTAAGCAAAATGCTTGCCTAATGAATAGTGGAATGCTAATCTTGTGGAACATGGCTTGTAAATAGCTTTATGAAGAATTGTTTTCAACATGCTCTAGTGGTCCCATTCTGAATAGCTATCCTTATTCTACTCCTCTATGAAAGACACTGGATTGTTAAGTAAGAAGATTGAGCTATATTTCTGTTGAGTATCAAGCACTGACTCTAGGAAGTTGGACCCAATAGCTTTCATTTCATTAATGTGGACATCCTATTCCACAGATAATTCATTGAGTCTGCTTTAGTTATGGCAAACCACTGGGTTTTTAACCTGTAGCCTGTTTTGAGAGCGCAACTCTACCATTCTTATTCTTCCATGTCTAGGCAAAATGAAGCCACCTTTTGGTGAATTCATTCCACATTCCTTTCGCCTGACCTAATGTAAGAAAGATTAGCCAGCAACACAAGGTTGCTATTACCAGGGTACGCCTGATTGTGGTTCAAAAATACCAAAATCTTCAAGGAGGCTCTTTCTGTGTACCCCAACACTCCCATACACATCTAGGATACAGTCAGTGAATGCCAGATGCAACCTACATTTTAGATATTACATTAAAACCCTTACTTACGCAAAAAGTCCATTCTGTAGGCTTTTGCTTAAATCGTTTTTTTATGTAACTCGAAGCAAACCCATAGGAAAAAATATTTTTATGTAACTCGAAGCAAACCCATAGGAAAAATGATTTTTTAATGTAAATCGAAGCAAACCCATAGGGAAATTAATTTTTACGTAACTCGAAGCAAACCCACAGGAAACATGAATTTTTTATGTAACTCGAAGCAAACCCATAGGAAATCGTGTTACGTAAATGTATGCAAATCAGGACATTTATGTAAATCGGGACATGGTTTTAGCACAAAATCATTATGTAAGTTGAATTTTATGTAACTCGGGGCGTTTGAAAGGCTCACTTTCTCCATTGTCGAAGTGGAGAGCATCAAAGACAAAGTGTCTCCTTTAAAATCCTGGTTTTCATGAAGTATTACTAAAACAGAGCTAGGCAAACATGTGCTTTTAAGGCATAATGTCGTATCATTGCCACAGCTAAAGATGCCGTATTTGGATCATAGCTCTTATTAGGGCCTTCCTCTATGACATTTGTCTCATCCTGTTAGAAAAAAAACACTTTTATCTAGGCTTGTGGCCATTGCTACATCCTGTGGTAACAAATTCCATATAAGAACATATGGCCTCTGGTTCTGGTCTCACTTTTAGATTTGGAATCAGAAAGGCATTTTATTTGGGGTCAAATAGATTCATTTTTACTTTTGATATTTGTGAGGCTCACTTGGCTGAAGCTAAGAGTATCAAATAGCTTAATGGGAATTCCAGAGTAACTAGGAGTATGTTCAGACAGAGCTTATAGTCTGCTTCTTCTAGCTCTCGGGGGTCACTCCAATTATAGTATTGTAGACACTGACCCCATTGGACATTAAACACTTTCCCTGTCCATCTGTGAACAGTCAAGGGAAGTGAAATATTTTTCTTAATGTTTGGGAGAGCTCTGTTGAAGCAATGCATCACTCACTTAAATAAAAAAATATATATATTTTCCTTGCAGTTGTGTGTGTCCCTTTGGGTGTATCTCTCTCTCTCTGTGTGTGTGTGTTTTGATTAGCAATACACAGGCATACATGCAGAGAGAAATGTTTTGATTTAAACAAAGTGATGCTCTCTGATCTCCAAAATGTTTTTAAAAAAATCACTTCCCCTGACCATTCATAGATGATCAGGGGAAGTGTTCAATTAAATGTCAAAGGGGTCTCATTTGCATTGGTGAAGCGCACCAAATGGCACATCACTCTGCCACCCCTGGTGGGTATCAAGGCTTTTACAGGGTATCCAGGTGCTCATTTTGGATGTGCCCTCAGACACAAATAGCACATAATGTCTGTGACATGATGAGATGAGCAGGTTGCTTTCACAAAGGTATGATGGCTTTATTATTCCAGATGCATTTATTCCAGATGCATTTTTCTTCCTTTTTCTAATAATCTTTTAGAATGTTCCACAAAGTCCGACATCCCTCAAAATTATGCCTTGCAAATCATGCACAAAGAGAGAGCATGTTCCATTATGAAGAGCATGCAGTATGGACCATAGCTTGGAAAAGTTACTTTTCTGGGCAGTTGCTCCTGTAATACCCATCTGTCATGAGCATTGGCTGGAGAATTCTGGAACGTATTGTCCCAAAAGTAACATTTTCAATCCGTAGCATAAACATACCAGCCCGGTTTTCTTACAGGAGAGGCTGTATGTCACTTACATCCTTATGAATGAAACCAACTCTTGAATTCATCTCTGACATGTATTCTGTGTGATCATCACTCTGTAACGCATTTTAACACATGAACAGGTTATCTTGGGGAGGGCAAGGTTGTATGGTTTAATGGAAACCTTATGTTGTTTCATTCCAGTGGCCCTTTCATGTTTGAAAAGTAGATACTGAAAGCTGAATGGACATGAATAAATGCTCCATCTTCTATTTTCCTCTCAGCTTCAGCTTCTTATCTTTCTCCTTCAACCCCTTGCAGGTACACTTTTACTGGCATTTACACATTTGAATCATTGATCAAAATATTGGCAAGAGGATTTTGTTTGACACAATTCACATTCCTTCGGGACCCATGGAACTGGCTGGATTTTTGTGTTATTGTCATGGCGTAAGTAGTATCTTTTCCCCCCTTACTTCCCTGCATAGTCCAATGTTTAGATTATTGCTATTTCCACAAAATCGGTATTGCTTGTTCCTGCTGTCTTACAAGCAATCTCTTGTATTTTAATGATCTAATACTCAAGGAGATTGAGGCAAAATTCATCAGAATATAAAGTTTAGATCTTCCCCAATGTTCCATGGAATCTTTATAACCAAACAGAGTCTTTTGCTGGAATTGAATTACCAAATCACTTAAAGCTCCTCACAATCTTGTTGAAACAAATTCAAGAAGAAATTCTATTTTACGTCTGTATGCATTTGTTTCAGCACATGTCAATAGTTGACCAACAGTCATGCTAGGTATTACAACCAAGATTCTTTCCATGACTGGATCACAAGCCAGATCATGTTCCCTCTGCTACTGTAGAGCAAGAAGATGTTACTGCTACATATTATCTGACTTGGTCTTGAGTTGGCTGCCCTGGGATTCTTGTAATACTGTCCTGTGTGAGATACCAGATGACCCACTGCTGGACAGTGCAGCACCTGTTGATGCTAGTGTACAGTCTAGATCCCAGAACAACCCCAGTCCTTAGGCAGAAGAAGATGTCTGCTTCAGGTAGGAGATACTGTGAGATAAGCAGCAAGAGTACCGAGCTGTGTATGCCATCCTATATGTCTAGATGGGGTCAGGACAAGAGGTCCCTAGCACTAGTAGTAAGCAAAGTGAGGTCATCCAGATGTTGGTGAATTACTTCTCCTTTCAGCCCTAGCCAACTGAGGAACATTGTACTCCAGCCAGCAACATCTGGAGGCCCAATTGTTTGCCTACTACTTCATGGTTTATCAACTTTTGCCGCCAGATGTTCTTGGACTTGAATTACCAGAAGCATTGATCAGCAGGTGTGCTGATGTAGGCTTATGGTAATTGAAGTTCATGAACACCTGGAGGCCCAAGGTTGAGAAACGCTGGCCTACTTCGTTTAACTGGCTTTAGCTTGCCACATGACCACGGAAATGTCTACAGATGCAGATAATGCTGGCTCTTTGGCTGTAAATGGAGTTGAGCACCAAACCCTAGAGTCAGATACAACTGGCTTTCAAGCAAGGAAAACCTTTACCTTTACCTAAGTCTGCAGTATGTGCTCAGCCTCCTTAGATGAGCGGGGTTCATTGACACATAAAGAAAGGATAATGAGCAAAACAACAACAACATCACAATCCCATTCAAGTCCTGTTATGTATGATAACTGTGTAGTAACTGTCGAAACTATTCAAACTGCAAAGTGCTGACTCTGTCACTTAGGAAGCCCAGTCAGTAGAATATGGACACCCATTTCTCTGCAGATTTCAGTTATGAGGATTTTGTGTGGCATTTACCCTGTTCCAATGGTATTTGCATAAGCCTACGGGTGGTGTGGTAGTTTTGCTATGAGCCTAAACACACTCCTTCAGCTCCCCCGGTGGCTCAGTGGGTAAGGCACTGAGCTTGGAGACCAGAAGGACGGGGTTCGATTCCCCAAGAGCTGCGTGATGGGAGACATGAAAGGAACCTAATTCAGGTATCCCCTGCAAAAATCCTTTCCACCCATAGTAATCTCTGACACGAAAATACAAACACATGCACAGCATACTCCTAGCCTCCTAATTCTTCCTAAGCTCTGGCACAGATGATTAAACTGTAAATAAAGACACCGGCCTGCTGCCGCCGCCTTTGCAAAGTCTGGCATTGCCACGCCAAAGGCTCGCCAAGCATGGGCCAAGGGACGCCCACATGGCTCTTGTCCCAATTAGAGCGAGAGCACAAATCAGTCGGGTTGCTCTGGATGTCTTAGAGTGGAGTTGGATTGTTTTTCTCTCTTATTAGGTGGACTCCATGCTTGCTCCTTTAGCAAGGGGGGTTGACTCCCTGGCATGGTGCTTGCGGGTGACTCAATGGCTCGCTTCTTCTGTTCAAAGCAAATTCTTAATTATCTATCGCTAACCCTAAACCCCACCCCCATCCCAACCCACAACCCTGAAAGTAAAAACAAAGGCTCGACATCACAGGCAGCTGTTGACTTGGCTGGCCAACGGGAACTGAAGTAGGAGCAAGCAAAGAGCAAAAGGCAATGCAAGGGTTTTTTTGACATTTTGAGGAAGGAAGGAAAAGAAAAGAAATTGCACTGAAAAATATTATTTTTTAAATAAGAAAAGCCTTAATGGTATAGAAAAGGGCATTGCCACGACAACCAGTCAGTTTTCCTTGGTTTTGAAACCTTGTAGAGTCCCTTCTAAATAGTTCTTGGCCACAGTTCCAGCAACCACTTAAGCGAAGTCACCATAAGCTTTAACACCCACCATCTCCCAAAAGGACAAAAATGGCTTTTGTACTTTGGACTGATTGGTGAGACTTCTGGCATTGCCTGTGTGCAGATTTAAAGGAAAAGAAAAACACAACACTCCACTATTTTTTAAAATTGAGAGCAATTTATTTTCATGTTTAACGACCCTGCCCTTTCCTGTTGTTTTAATGACCCTCCCCTCAGTTACAGCAGATCTAGGTAGAAAGAACCCCTAGATCCCGACCTTTGGTTTTTGGACTCCAAGTCCCAGAAGCTTAAGCCAACTTCCCAAAGCACAGATCAGCCAATGTACTGACTTGGGCTTCTGGGAACTGAAGTCCCTCCTGTGGGGGTGTGTGCCTCATGTTGGGAACCACAGCCCTAGACATGGAGTTTCTCAAGTCACCCAACAACTTTAAAATGGTTGCCAACTGCTCTAGTTGGAAATTACATGACCCAGGGTTCCTGGAGCTGGTTAAAAACAGTTGGTTTTGGAGTACACAGTGTGTTCTCCTCACCCTGAGCAGAGCATGTGGCAGAAGTACAAAGCGCAAAGTGATTGCAGAACTTCAACTATGTAACATAACTTCTCCTTCATTTAGTGAGGCCACAATCTTGTATTGAGGAATATGATTCTTTTTCTGCTGCTGCTGCCATATCCAAATCCGAATACAGGCAATCATCATGGTGATCAGCCATGAAGACTGTCCTGAGAATATAATGCAGTGGCCTTTCATCTGCCCTCCATTTTGCAGCATGACACCCGTATCACTGATCCAGTTCTGCAAGTCACTTTTTGGTCCTGAGCCCTTTTGGCACATAAAGTCCGCCTCAGCCCCAGGCCAGGATTGATGAAGCTGCTGCCGTCCATCAAGATGGATCCAAGTGGGATTTAATCCACTCGGGGACCATCACCCTTCCCTATGGACTTCAGCACCCAAGGCTGTTAGTCCTCAGGATTGTCAGGTTAGTTAACCACCACCTGACACTTGGTGTTGACTCACTGACAGTAGGGTCTACTCTGTTACCATAGCAGGATATGTTGACCAGGAATATGATTAGAATACTGCAAAGAGGTTTACAATTATACATTGTGCAATCTTAATGTAACTTAGTTATGATTTTGTTTGGCCAAATATGATTACTGAAAATAACTAGCTCTAGTAGAACAGGCAACTAGGTAAAGACTAAGGTTCAGACTTCCTTGTGTTACCTCATCCTTTCCCCAATTTTAGCTCCCATGCACTCCCATGGAAATGGCTCCTCAAGTTCTTGTATGCCATGCTATAGATAAGGTTATCTGTATTTCAAGACAGATCCACTTATCTTATCCATAAATGTACACTCTACACTTGAATAGCATGATTCAAATTTTTGAAATTTATCACTGCGGCTCACCAAACCATAACATCATGTTAAAGTGGCATCACAAAATACATAGTTGTAGTGGGGTGGGAATGGAAATGACAACATGCAACATAAAACTCAGCCTCGTTGCTAAAAATGATGAGCTACTGCTGGAAACCACTCCTTTGTTGTGTACTTTCCACCCCTGTGTTGTTGTTGACTTGATACATGCCCCATGGGTAGGGGTCATAGAGAGTCAGGGTGGAAATGTACAACATATTGATGGTCATGGTACAAGATAGGACAAAATGGAGATGACCAACAATGGAAGGATTACATTTTGTGTTATGATATTCTGATCTCACTTATGGATGTCCAAGTCCACCAGGATTCTAATTTAAGAAGATCCATAGATGGCAAGACTTTAGATCTGTAGAGCCCGTCCCATTTGGTAGTTGCTTAGATTAATTAGACTGTTATCAGGAGAAAGCATTTGTTAAGCTAAATGCCGGTTTTATCAGGGAATAATGGCAAGATCTCATTAGCTTCTCTACAACTGCCTTGGAAGCCTACTGTGATAATCAGGCCATGCCATGTGATGCTGACTCTAAACATTGGGCTATCCTCTAGGCAGATCTTTCAAGAATATGGTTAAATGGCAATAACATCTAACATTTTTAGTTCCCATTGAGCTTCTCAATCTACCGCAGTCACATTTGCAGGGATTTATTTGCCTGACAGTGGCAACTGGATGCTTTGAAAGAGCCACAGAAACTTTTGAGTATGGACTCACTGAAAAAGTCAAGTTCCATACCCACTGAGAAAATATCCTGTTACAAGAACATATAATATTTGAAACCGCCATAGCTGCTAGTGGCCCATATGATTTTATTCAAGTTTGGAAACTAAGCATGGTCAGGGCTGGTTAGAACTTGGATGGAGACAGGTACAGTTCTGGAAGAAATCTGTCTGGATCACTAGAGAACCCTTGCAAAGAGTAGAGAACATTTGGCTAGATGGATCAAGGGTTTGACTTTTACAGCGCATTCCTGTGCATCGTTACTCAGAAATAAGATCCGTTGATTTCAGAGAGCTGGACTGGGATTTGTCAGTCCAGGTTAAGGTGTCCATGTTACTGGGGGATGTTCATCTAGTTAGGTTTTCTTTGACATGGGGTGAAGCTGCATTGGTGTTGAGGAGTAATGTAGCCTGGATCACTTTGGAACAGTGGGGCTTAATTAAATTATTCTAATCACGCCCCATTGTTCCAAAACCAATATCTAGGGCTGGAAGTTATAATTTATTTAGAATTATTAAGGGATGTTCCAGATAAACACATTTTCTTGATGTGCAAGTGCAATCACATAGATCAGGGGTGGTCATCCTTGGTACCCCAGGTGTTCTTGGGCTTCAATTCCCAGAAGCCCTGGTCAACAGGTATGCTTACTTGGGCTTCTGGTAATTGAAATCCAAGAACACTTGGGGCATCAAGGTTGGCCACCTCTGGCCTAGATTGTACTAGGGTCAATGTGCTAATATCAGGAAATAGTTAAATAAATGAGCTACTTCCAGATTCCAGATATTGGCAAATTAATCACTTCCCCTGCTCTCCAATGGGCTGGGGAAGGAGGATGTTTTTTTTTTCCTTTTCAAGATTATCGCTGATACGTGATACTTTTTCTTTGCCATGCTGGTCAAGAAACATGATGCGGCAAAGAAAAAAAAGGTGATTTTTTTTTTGTCAATGGTGTGTCATTCAGCAATAGTCTTAAACGCTTCCCTTGCCCTCTGCTGTGCAGGGGAAGGGATTAATTTACCAATATACAGAAGTGAATCACTTATGAAGCCATTTCTGGTTGTTAGCAAATTGACCCTGGTAAAATCTAGGCAATTGCACTTCAACAATCCTTAATCATTTCAAATAAATTATAGTCTCCAGCCCTAGACCAGTCTGGGATGGACTGGTCTGCCTTTGAAATGGTTTGGAACACTCTGACAAAAACACCATGTAGTCAGCTTTTTAAAGAGTCCCCCCGCACCCCCACCATCCTAGCTATAGAGTAGGCTAACTTCCCATGTAGTCAATCAACTAGTTGCCTGACAGCATTGCTGTGAGAGTAAAGTTAGGCTCAGGAAAGCCCTATGTGCTACTGTCCTCAGCTTATCAGAGGAAAGGCAGGATATATATGTAACTAATTAGCTGGTTTTAATTGATTGCTTTATTTAATAAAAAGCACATGGCAATCTTGCCTGTGGCTCATCAACCCACACTGAAAGGCTTTTCCAGAGATGAAGGGAGCTGGTACTATGATGGGTTTAAAATCTTTTAACAAGGCCAACATGTGCAATCCTTTTCTGCTCCTTGTGCAATTCTAATTGTGTGGAGGTGAACCCCCGAACAAAGAATGCACTTGACCCTTTCCAGTGCGATCCGTGGTAACTGAGTTTCCCTGTCTGATTGTGTTCTTAGTCTCCATCCGAATGTGGTTCTTAGAGGTAACAGGATCAAAAATTCTCAGAACTCAGGATAATCCTTGGAGGACCATAATGAACTAGACGCAATCGGGGGGTTAGGGATGGCATCTGCCGGTTGTGTTCTCATTTATGGGAGAGAACATTTAGCAATTCACAGTCAATGTTCATTCTGCAAGCCAGTGGCCATCCTAGTCTATACACAACTGCATGGTGAATCATTAAAGATGTTACTGTCATGCTTCAGGCATGGGGCTAAATCATCTTACATAGTGGAAGTTTGGTTTTAACATAAAGGGAACCCATTGTGGACAGATGTCATGTATTGGATGAATACTGCTGAGCCTTTGGTTAGGGGAGGGTGAGTATCACCAGAGATTGAGGGCTCCCTTCTCCAGTGTAAGGCAGTGATGGCGAACCTTGGCACTCCAGATGTTCTTGGACTTCAATTCCCAGAAGCCCAAGCCCCATGTGAATCCACACGAATGGGTTTACTGCGATTCATCCCGCCCGTGCTGCCCTCAGCGCTCCTGGAAGCGGAAGTAAAACATGCCCAGATGGGTGCATTTTACTTCCACTTCCGGGAGCGACGAGGGCAGCGCAGGCCGGATGAATCGCATTTGTGTGGATTCACAGGGGGCTTGGGCTTCTGGGAATTGATATCCAAGAACATCTGGAGTGCCAAGGTTTGCCATCACGGGTGTAAGGAATTGTGGTGGCTCAAGTGGTTAAGATGCTGTACTGGAAGGGCAGAGTTCGATTCATGGGTATCGCATTATGGAGTGAGTTCCCATCACGGTCCCAGCTCCTGCCAAGCTAGCAGTTCGATAGCAA
The DNA here is from genome assembly GCA_035047345.1 of Bradypodion ventrale. Lineage (NCBI taxonomy): Eukaryota > Metazoa > Chordata > Lepidosauria > Squamata > Chamaeleonidae > Bradypodion > Bradypodion ventrale. The sequence continues at coordinate 131,487,471 of JAWDJE010000006.1, read as the reverse complement.
GAAATTGAAAGTAGATAAATAGGGACCACTTCAGTGGGAAGGTAAACAGTATTCCGTGCACTCCGGTGTTTAGTCATGCCTGCCACATGTCCGCAGAAACGCCCGCAGACGCAGACAGCGCTGGCTCTTTGGCTATAAACAGAGATGAGCACTGAACCCTAGGGCCAGATACAACTGGCTTTCGAGCAAGGGCGACCTTTACCTTCTCCACTGTGTATCTCCTGGGCAAGCTACACTTTTCCAGGGCATCCCTAGAAGAAGGGGAATAGTGGACTATTTCTGAGTATTCTCTAGCTAGAACACTCTGGAAAGGGTCTCTGAATCAAATGTTTCAAACCTCCTTTACACCTTCATGTCATGTCTTGTTTCAAGGAGGAATCCTGAACTGTATAAAACATGGTGTCAGTGTGGAAATGGTATGTCAGCAAGGATGGGGAACTAGTGGTTCTCCGGGTAGTGTTGGGCTGCAACTCTCAACATCCTTCACCCTTGGCTATGTTGGCAAGAGACTTATGGTCTGATGATACCTGGAGGACCACCGTTTGCCCTGTGTCCGTTTCATCAGATGCATCATTTGTGCCCTGAGATGACAAATACAGTATATAGGTATACTAGAAGGGAGGGAAGGGCCACAGTGGCTTAGTGGTTAAGATGCTGAGCTTGATGACTGGAAAGTCAGCAGGTCAGCAGTTCAAGACCCGAGTGCTGTGTGATAGAGTGAGGGCCCTTTTTTCTGTCCCAGTTCCTGCGAAACCTAACAGTTCGAAAGCAAGAAATTGCAAATAGACAATCAGGTACTTCAGTGGAAAAGCGCACAGAATGCTGTTACCTTCCTACCAAAGTGGTCCCTATTTATCTACTTGCAATTATTTTATTTATTTATTTATAGCTCAAATTTCAATTACTTGCTTTCGAACTGCTAGGTTGGCAGGAACTGGGACAAAGACGGGAGCTCATTCCATCCTGCAGTACTCGGGAATTGAACTGCTGACCTCCTGCCTTCCAGTCAGCATTTTAGCCACTTGAGCCACTTTAGAAGAGAGGAATTGTAAACATTATAGCCAAACAACCATGGAAGAGAAGAGGATCTGCCTCTGACATTTTGTATGCAAAGCTCAGCATTTCTGTGCAAATCTTGTTGGAAAAACAAAGCATTTACAAGGAAGGCTTCTGACAGCAGTAACTGATGATAACACAATGCGTCTCGCGTTGCACTTGCATTACTTTTTTCTCACTGTTTATTAATTTGTTGATTATTTGCCTTTGCTTCCTTCCCTCCCAGTCGATTCCATTAATATACTATACACTCTCTATTTAGATATCTGTACCAGTATATAACCATACTCAAGATGTTTTTAATGTGTTTGTTTTTAATGCATTATTGATGATGATCTTGAAATTTCTTGTAGTTGTCACAGGGCAGGTTTATAGGGTCCAGAACTGAGAACAATATACACACGGCATTCAGGAAATGGCTTTTTCAAACAAAGCATTTGTGACCGTTATTTTTTGTATACAAATATTAAGTTACCAAACCACAAAGTACCATTTTCTGTCTCTTTTGCCTTGTTCTGATCCCAAGAGGACAGAAAGACAGACTCGGTCTGTATTCAGTCTATGCAGAGTTCCTTCGGAAGAGGACATTACAATTTTGCTCTCTTGTGGTTTGTACACGTCCTTATCTATTCATTCTCCCACAAAACCTTAACGAAGAATTACTATTGTGAGCCTTAATGTTCAGAACTGGATTTCCCTCCCATGAGCTTGAAATTTTGAATTTCATATGTTTCCACGTAGCACATTTCAAAGTTCACAGATACCAAAAAAGAAGAATATAGACCTAGATGCAGGTTAATAGTCTCACTGAATAAATCAGATTTTCATATTCAGCCATAGACTCTATGAGGCTGCTGTAGCTGAGGCTAACAGTTGCATTTAGCCTTAAAAACCAAAAACAAACACCTCACTTCTAAATCTTAACATCTGTCTGATTAAAGTGAAAACTAGAACGCTAAATTTTAAACAGCCTATCAAGTGCCATGATTTTTGACATCTTGTTTCTTCCCTAGAAATCCTCGAACCAATCTGCATGCATAATTAAGAACGCTGGGGAAGATACTAAATGTAAATTCAAATGTTGAGAAGTACATTAGGAAGACTTTGCACAAGAATTTCCCTCCAATTTCCTTTAAGTTCTTAAATGCAGGAGCTATAAAAACCCCTGCATTTAAGCCTCAGATGCTGCATTTTCCTGGCCTCTGCTCTCATCCTCCGATGTTACTCTTCTCCCTTAATGATCATTGAGTAGATGCTTAGAGTCACTTTTATTTCACATGTTCCCAAGACAGATTCCAAGTAATATGAACAAACTTTGAAGTTGCAACCATGGATTGCCTCTCTTCTTCCCTTGCCTTCTACCATTAAGTAGGGGCTTTCAGCTTAGGGTGGGGTGGGTGTCTTTTGAGAGATTCTTTCTTGCTCACCTCCTTGGCCACCTATCTTCACCATGCACATTTGGCTGACTGAATGGGACCACTGCCATTCTTGCCACAATTGCCTCCTCTTTTATCTCTAACTCAGGCAAATCAGGGTTAGAGAGAAGGCTTATCCTACCACGTCTAGTTTGGGCAAGCTCTGGAACTCCAAGGAGCCAAATTCCCTTTCTCTGGACCCAGGGCCTGTGCCAAGCATTAAAAAAACCACAAAGAGACCCAGGGGAAACTCAAACCAAGAGTAGTTGGAAGCCCACTGCTGATTTGTTTTTTAAAAAAATCATATTATTTTGTCTGTGGTGCTGGAAGGATTCAGGGGGAATCTTGTAACTTGCTTAAAATGTGAGCTGGCTTCCAGTAATAACCATTTACCCTTGGGGAGGATGCATTTCTTTAGGCTGGGAGGGGTTAAACTTACCTGCACTGTACCACTTATCCGTCCCCATATCAGGGCTCAACCTCCATGGTGTTCACCAATGACGTTAGTTGTTTGCTCTTGATCCATCATAATCACTTCTGGGCCTTCTCCCCAAATCAGTCATCCTTGGGAGCATATCATGGATTCCTCAAGGAACAGATGAGCAATGGTGGAGGAAAATCTGAGCCATCCCTTCCAATGTTCTATGGAAAGATGTAGTTGTAGCAGTATTTGGGGATTGTTCAAGACAGCCCTTTTGAGACGACAGTATGGTCCAGGTCTAGAAACGATGAATGTCTGGATGAAGGATTACCTTTTATACCTGTGTAATGCTGCCTTGAGCTGCAGCCTGGAAAGTTAAGTGGGTGGGACACAAATGGAATAAATAAATAGCTCATTTTAATCAGTGAGGCTCCATAGGCCTAGGTAGCGTACGTGGACTCATGAGCAGTGGTGGGCATCAACAGGTTCACACCAGTTTGCCAGAATCGGTAGCAGAAATTCTGGCTGGCACCGCCCATTCAAGTTTTGAAATAAAGTAGTCTTAATTTGGGTGCAACACAGGGCTTTCCCCTGGCCATATCCACCATACCACACCCACAGTGTGGTAGTAAATATTTTTTGAACCCACCACTGCTCATGAGGATCAGTAGAAGAGGTCCCCCAAATGTCTACTTTGCACAGAACGTTGGCTCAGGGATGTGGTGAAGACGTTGCAATGAATGAGTTCCCTAGACATAGGTTTTGAGCCCACTTTATTAAATAAAATGAGCCGATGAAACATCTGTGTAATCTTCAGTGGTGTGTGGGCCATGATGTGTATTTCCAAATAACTGTGATTTAATCCAACAGGTTTTTAGGAGGATTTGCAAAACTAGGTAAAATTTCTGCCCTTTGGAATTTCAGGGTTTTAACAGCTTTAAAAACCCATGTGCTCCAGGTAAGAAGCCCCCGTCCTTGCATATCTATTTTCTGCTAGAAGTGAATTTTTCCTTCTCTCTTCCCTCCCTGACCCCCCAAATCCTTCTTTTCTCTTGTTTTCTCTCTTCTGCTGCCATTACTTTGCTGACGTACTTGTCACGGTCTCCTTCTTGTCTGTGACTCTCCCTTGTTTGCAGATACATAACTGAATTTGTGGACCTGGGCAATGTATCAGCCTTACGAACGTTCAGAGTTCTCCGGGCGCTGAAAACAATCTCAGTCGTTTCAGGTGAAAAGAACAACAACAGGTTAAACACTTGGCTTGCACTCACAAAAAGCTTGTGCACCATTCCCTCTAGCAAAATGGCTATCCAGTCAGTAGAACTCGGCTTTCACAATGAACCGCTTGTGATTGGGGAATGGATGAGTGTACAGAATGGGGACCTGTCAATAGAATACTTTTTCATATGTTCCCCTGCTTTCTTCTCGAGCACTGTTTTGTGGCGGGCACCAAAGGCCAGGGACTCAGGTTGTCTTGTTACCATTTGATATAATTTTAGCTATATATCAAACATTTCTGGCATCAATAAGTAGTAGATCAATTTGGTTTTTCAACACTCTTCTCCGCAAAATAACTGCTTGGGGTAAAACACAACATATGAAAAATGAAACAAACAAAAAATTGATGATTTTTTTAAAAAATGAAATCACTGGAATATTGTCAATCTGCAGTCTAAACACCTGAATACTGTTTATGGATGGGTGGAGGGAGGGAGGAGAAAGAATTGGAAGGATTTGTCTTGTTCTTCCTTGACTTTGTTATTTGATCTGACCTCATTTTAATCCAAAACAGCATGGTGGCATTCTACTGAAGGTGGACCCAATCCATCTTGGTAGCGTTCATCACAAGCTTCATTGATATGAATGAATGTTATGGTGGTACTTTTTAGAAATGTGCCTCCCGTTTATTTCAATGGGGTTTGTAAAGGAAAATATCCCAGGGGATGGGTTCTTTCTCGCCCATTTATATGGAGGTTTAATGCTGTTCCCACTTTCTTTGTTAATACTTTGGATAGTCAGTTATAAATGCTTGTTCCTCTTATTTTCTCTCTCTCCCGCCCCCTCTTTCTTTCTCATCTTTTCTTTCTCAAATTGGCAATGAAAGTAGCTTGATGGGGGAAGACAAATGTGCCCACGGTGTATCTATGGACAGGTCTCATTCAGCCTTAGTGTTTAACATATGTGACCTGCATGGCAAGGTAGAAAAGATGGCAAAACATCTCTGTGCATGGTACTTTCTGCAGACAATTATCCTGAACAGATGTTGGCAATTACAGGTCCAAAATACTCCTACCAGATTGCTTTAAAAAGAAGAAGAAGGAAGAAAGGGGAATAAATCAACATCCATTTAGGAGACGGGGAAAAACTTTTCACTCCATTAGATGACAAACATTCATGCTGTGAAACTTCACTGGAAAAAAAAACATTACCAGAGCAGCAGCACATATCCCTCTACACTCTCCCATGTTGTGTTTAGGGTAGGAATTCTTTAGTTACTGCTGTTGTATTTTTCAGGTGGCAATTGATACAATCGACAGTGGCCCACAAAGTCATTGGCAAAAAATAATAATAATGGATGAATGTTAATGGATTTGAATTTCCTCCTGCTGGCTAACCCTGGCCACAAACAGAGGTGTACAAACCCATTGGGGAGATAAGATTTGTCGTACACAAAGAGCAGCAGTTGGTGGTAGTTAAAAGGTGATTGAATAGAATCATAGAATAACAGAGTTGGAAGTTGCCTTTTAGGCCATTGAGTCCAATCCCTGCTCAATGCAGGAATCCAAATCAAAGTAGATCTCACAGATGGTTGTCCAGTTCTCACTTGAATGCTTCCAATGGTGAAGTGCTTACCACCTTTCAGGATAGTTGGTTCCATTGTTGTACTGCTCTAACAGTTAAGATGTTTTCCCTGATATTCAGCCTATATCTGGCTTCCTGTAACTTGAGCCCATTATTACGTGCCCCGTAATCTAGGATGATTGAGACCAGATCCTGCTTCTCTTCTTTATTACTGTCTTTCAAGTATTGGAAAAATGCTACCCCTTTCCTACTCAGATTCCTTTTCTCAAGGCTAAACATACCCACTTCCTTCAGTCTTCTCTCCCAATGTGATTCTTTGATGCTGTGAGAAAGTTGTGTTTGTTTTTAATGGAAGCCTTTCAAAACACTGGAGTCTTCTGCAGTTCAAAGAGGTTTAAAGACGCTCCATTCATTATGCCCCAATGTTTCATCTAAGTGAGGAACCAGAAAATTCATGTTGAATTTTGCTCATCAGTAAAATCTAGTGGTATGACAATCCGCTTACTCCTAGGTAGGACTCGGCAGGACTCCAGCCTCCTGGTGATGGGATTGCACCTGATCCTGCTTCCCTGGCCCAGATCAGACCCAGCAGTTCAGGCTTCTCCTATCAGTGTGCCCAGTCACTCCCCACCAAAATCCAGGTGGTGATAAAGGGGGCACATGAAACTAGTGTAGATTCAGGTAGTGTGTGCCAAGTAATCACTCCAAGTCTCTTCAGGTATTTTAGAAGTATATTGAAAGCATAGCAAGATACAGGATACCGTCCATCAAAAGATCAGGAAGCATTTCAAAGCAAGAAAATAAAGCAAACTGGTTCTCTAAGGGTTAGCCCATGGGCCCTCCTTTCTCTCAAGCATCTACATTTTTGCAGCTTAAAAGCACCGCATTCCAGAGAGTGTCTGAGTGTGTGTGCATGCATCTCTGGGTTATATCTCCTCCCATAGGGTCTACCTTTGGCCCTCCCCCTTAGGGATTCCAACCAATTATCTTACAATAAGACTTGTCAATCACAACATAAGTTTCATTTCTTCTACACCATGAGGCTCATATTGTTTACATACCAGACCTGGTGTGAATGGACTCCTACACAAGAAATTTCCCATCTTGGATTTAGCTAAAGCAAAGGGTATACCTCATTCCGTCACAAGTGGCTACCTTGAAATTTGCAAAACAGATCTCTCCACCCTGCTATAGAGATAAGCTTGTTTGTGTTTGTATATTTTATTTGGCTTCCTCTGATCCTTAGGTGTTTCCCCTGAGGTAGGAATATCTAAATGGAGGCTGTAGTGGCTAAAGTTTTCTGGGAGTTGTGTTCTAAAAAGTTACTTTTTCATATTCTGTTTAGGCATGGCCCATTTGGTCATATTTGCCTTGGGCCTAACCTTTGGGTTCATGGGAAGTAACAGCCAATGTGGTTTATCAGCTAGTGTGCTGGACATTAGATAGGTGACAGTTTTAGACTATAGCTACGTTTTAGGCCTATAGTTCCCAGAATTCTTCAGTCATCATTATTTATTTATTTATTTATATTCATATTTATATAGCCGCCCAACTCACAAAGACTCTGGTCACTGGTTTCAATCGATGGAAATGTCTGGGAGTTGTAGGTTCAAAAATGAAACGTTGGAAACTCTGCCTACCGCAGGGAACATAACAGTGAACCTGTATAGTGGGAAATTGTTAATTTGGGAAGTGACCCAAATTATTAATTAGGGAAGCTCGTTTTGGTAGTGAAAGCAAACCTGTCAGTGTAGACTGGTGCGCTTGAGGGCTAGTGTGAAGACAAACAGCTATAAAGTAAGAACTCCTTAGGATGTTCAAGAAAAATATTTATCCGCTCGTTCCTCCCCTTTCCTGCTGCCGTCCCATATTTGAACGGTGGGGAAAGGGGTTACTGCGCATGTGCGCCCATCACAATGGGCTCTGTGTATGCGCAGAGGGGTTCTGTGCATGCACAGATGAGTTGTTGCGGCGCATGCGCACCCGGGCCAGAGCAGTTCCCGTATATCCAAGAGCCGCGCTTGACGGGTATGCATGCTAATATATGAACAGAGATGCAGATTTAGAAATTATTAGTAAAGGTCATCCTTGTTTGAAAGCCAATCATGTCCAACTCAAGGATTTTTTAAAACCAAAGCGCCAGCACTATCTGCATCTGCAGATGTTTCTGTGATCACGTGGCAGGCATGACTAGATGCCAAAGCACTCAGAATGCTGTTACTTTTCCTGCCAAATTGGTACCTATTTATCTACTTGCAATTTCTTGCTTTTGAACTGCTAGGTCAACAAATACAAGTAGAATTAAAATTGTGGAATGAAAAACCACGGTGAGCTTAGATGTGTTGAGGGATTAAGAGCCATTTGGCTTTCTCAGGAAGACATAAGTGTTAGAAGGCCAACTCTCTATGGCCTTTCATCACTAGTCAGCATGATTTAAAGCCCATGCCTCCAGTGTTGGTATGGAGCAGAATAAAAAAAAAAAACCTAACACAAAAATACCCATGTTAGCAGAGCTTCGGTGGTACACTGGGGAAAACAATCAAGTGAAGCCAAGTTGTGAGAGTTGTCTAGTGCTTGGAGGAAACCTTGAGGAGCTTCAGTGCTCGCCTCTTTTGGTGATATTTCAGTGGTCCAGTGAATACAATTTTCATGGACACTTAACCCCCATGAAATTCAAAGAACTGTTGGGAGGGGAGGTTCTTCTACAGCCAGACTCTCTAATGCGGGAGCAAAAAACATTGTGAAAGAACTCATACCATTTCTGCATGGGAATCTTATATCCCACTAGGCTGCCAAAGGGTCCACAAAGTAATTTCCCACATGGAAGACGCAGGAGATTTTGAGGTAAATCTTTTGGGTGTGTTTGTGAATTTCATACAAGGCTGATGAGATCGTGGACGTTCACACGATGAACTTATGAACCTTTCGTTTGGGGGATGAGTTTGGATCCATATGGACAGCTGTCTCCTGTTGCCTATGTAGCCAAATAACACGAGCCTAGAGTCCATCAACTCCTCTTGCCTCTAACAGTGCCATAAACTATTATCTTAGCTGTGACCACTTGGGACAGCACGGCTTTTTCACCCCCTCTAAGGAATTGGGGAGTTTTCTCTAAGAAGATGAAATGAGACAAGTTCGTAACAACCAGAGCACTAATAACAACTGTGCTTCTCCAAGAAACAGGAAGACAGAGTATTTGATGTATATCATTGCTGATTGCCAACATCTGGTACGGATGCTACAAAGAGTGGTAACACAACGCATTTGGTTTTTAGTAGGAGAACCAAAGTAATATGGAGGATTCCCAGCGCTCCGTGTCCTTGCTATTTTAAATGATTCATTTTTCTTAACAGAAATCATGCTACCTTATTTGCAGTCAAACACCAGCATCCATATGCAATCTACCCAGAAGTCGCCCTGCTCATGCTAACCGTTGAAATAAGGAAAAAAGAAGCTGAATGCTTCATTTGTTTTGATATAGCTTGCGCAGGAGAGCTTCCTTAAATGGGTTGTGTCTTTTAGATTCATTTGATGTTAGCCAAGTGTGCTTGGATTCTGTCAATATTAGAAGAGAGTTAATGTACTGAGTTAATTGTTATACCAAAAGAACGCTTCCAAAGACAAGGTGATAACCTTCTTATTGGAAATCGAAACAGACTCTTTTACATGCATTGCTTTTCTCACAGTATCTGAACATTAAATGCAAAAAATTCTGCTTCCTTGAACGTTATCTACAAGGACAACCATATTAGAGCTGACGATGGAATAATATATATGTCAGAGTGTTAATATAGACCTCCAGATGTGCCAGAGTAGAAATCCCATTGTTGTAAAGATTACAGTCTGTTCATTCACCTGCAGCCTGTTAATTCATCTTTCCAATTTACCGGGGTGGGGTGGGGGTGGGGTAGAAAAAAGGCAAACATATTCTGCAGAATGGGGGGGCACAAAGACATTTTAGATCTCAAACCAGTGCCCTTTATTCCAGAATTAACACAGTTTATTTAGAGTTGAAAGGAAGCCTTAGATAAGAGGTTCCCAACCTTTTCAAGCTGGGGGCCAGGTCACACTCTCTCAGTCAGTTTTGAGGGCTGGTTGATGGGGTTAGCCATTTTGTCCCAACAGCTTCAAAGGGGGTGGCCATTTTATTTCTCGGATGCCCTTGGAGTGGTGGGGGCACATGAAATGGTGCCATGGGCTGGATCCAGCCTTAGGTTGGGAACCCCTGCCTTAGATACATTGGAAAATGTAGGAAAATGTTGGGGGGAGTTTTTCCAGACAATACATACATTTTTACAGTACATCTTGAGTTTATAGTCATCCAGTTACATAGATTTCCCCTATTGTCCTATCAGCTTGCTACTGGCAAAGAGGGTAGAGACTGATTGTTCAAAACAAGGTAAGTCAAAGGCCTGACCCTTCTTACACAGATCTATATTAGAAATTAGTTATAAATGAGAATCTCCAATAGCCAGTACAATTTTTACTACACCGTCACCCTGGCTATAGGTACACACAATCCCAATCTGTATACTCACAACAGGGGTCGGGGTCGGGTATGAATATCAAAACGAAATGTTCTGATGACTGAGAAGATTAAATATGGGGAAAAAACACCCTGACACAGAGAGGATTATCTTTCTATTTAAAACCATCAGAACTAGGAGAAGAAAAAGCACTTTAGAAATGGACTTCAAAAATTCGAAATATGGAGGCCACACTTCCCTGAAAAACTCTTAACAACGATTTGAGGGCAGTTGTTAAAAAATCAGTTCCTGCTGCCTTGCATTTTTAAAAAAACCACACCAACCCTGACTTTTGTAGGAATAGCATGGCACTTTAATCCTCAGATGATTAAAATGCTGTTTTGCTTACCAAGTGTAGTGTTGTGATGATTGCTTGCAGCCTCTGATATGTTATCTGGCATATTAATACACTGATAAAAGTAATACAGGGGTAGACACCCAACCTGTCTCCTAACAGCATCCAGGAGGGTCCAGTTTGTGTTCTGTATTGATGAAGGGAAGGGTTCTCACGCCTAGTCGTTCTCCCAAAAGAAGAAGAAGAAAAAGAAGGGAAATAAATATTTTTAAAAGGTTTGCACATGTGTAAGACAATAGTTAAGATGCTGAACTTGATGACTGGCAGGTCGGCAGGTCAGCAGTTCGAGACCCGTGTACTGCATGATAGAGTGATAGGTACCACTTCAGTGGGAAAGTAAACAGCGTTCCGTGCACTCCAGTGTCTGATCATGCTTGCCATATGTCCACAGAAATGTCTGCAGACGCAGACAGCGCTCGCTTCTTGTCTGTAAACTGAGATGAGCACCAAACTCTAGATATGACTGGCTTTCGAGCAAGGGGGTTGAACTTTATCTAAGACAAATGCAGAATGGAAGGGACATTGTGTGAGCAAATTCTGCTGCTCTGGCAGGCTAGCTGTCGCATACCTGCTCTTTCATTGGTTGCAAGAGTGTTCGCACAACCCATCACACAATGGGGAGCTTCCTGGAGTGGGAACAACATTTATGTTACTTCCAGCCCATTTTTAGGCCACACAGTTGTAGCCCACACATTTGTTTAAAAATTAACTCATTTTGTGGTTATAACTGAATTTCATTTACCATAACAAAGAGTAATGGGTCTATGGAGCTGTGGAGGCTTAGTGGTTAAGATGCTAAGCTTAATGATGGGAAGGTCGGCATATATCAATGGCTATAATTATGGCTACCTAAGGACAACCTCCGGGTTGGAGAGATAGGCAGGATATCTCTCAATGCCATTTCCAGGGAATCCTAAGCAGGTAAAGGCATCTGCTTGGGAATACCCTGAAGCAAATGGTGAGCCACAATGTGTGACAGAATGCTGGACTGTTTGGGCTCCTGTGGCCTCTTCCAGCAAGGCTGTTCTTATGTTCTTATGTATGTTCTTATGTTGGGAGTTCAAGACACAAGTGCTGGCATGATGGAGTAAGCTTCCATTGCTGCATATACCCGACAGCTGCACTTGGGGACATGAAAAGGAGCCTCATTCAGGCATCCCCTAAAAATCCTTTCAACCCAGAGTAATTTCTGACAATTTCTCACACTATCTCCTGCCGACCTAGCAGTTCGAAAGCAAGAAATTGCAAGTAGATAAATAGGTGGGAAGGTAACAGCATTCTGTGCACTCTGGCGTCTAGTCATGCCTGCCACATGACCATGGAAATGTCTGCAGAAGCAGACAGCGCTGGCTCTTCGGCTTTGAAACAGAGATGAGCACTGAACCCTAGAGTCAGATACGACTGGCTTTTGAGCAAGAGAAACCTTTACCTAATCACACTATACCAGTGTGACTGGGTTTAGGCCATTCTGGGTAACATATGTTGGCTCCCTTTCTCTCACAGGTCTGACATAATAATATTTTATTTGCCCACAGTTTCCTGTGATATTTGAACTGGGGAAAACTGTGGTTTGACCTCTGATTTAAGGCCATGTTTAGGAACATGCGGTCATGCCCTTGAAGCTACATCTCACTTCAGTACAACTGAAATGCTGTTCCATTTGAATGTTCACACTTTTTCCAAATGTTGTGACAAAAAGGTGGAATTTCTTCTTAGAAAGAAAAGACATTATAATGATTTTTTTAAAAAGAAAGTCAGGCTTCAAAGAGGGCGAAACAAAAAAAAAAAAGATAAATAACAGAGTGACACATTACACTGGCCCTGAGCAAACTGCAACAAGAGGAGCCATGTTCTGGACGTAGGTTTAGAAATCTTATCCAAATGGATTTCTAATTGACAGACTGACCTGTCTGGCAATTCTGTTTCTGCACCACTAAAGTGAAATCATTAGAAAGATGATCCATCAGCCTCTGTTGCTATGAGTGAGGATGGTAAAAACCCCTCTTCCTTTATTGCAATGCATTTCTTCAAATGCTACCTGCTCCTTGCTTCGGTTCAGATCAGATTGCCTTCAAGTCTTCTTTTTTTTAAAAAAAAAAAAATCCCACATTGAAATTCGTATGCATTTTTAATCTATTTTTCCTAATGGGCACGTCTATTTAGGCATTTAATGTTTTCCTCTCTCGAATAAAGTGTGTTTGTGCATATTTTTCAGTTGTATGCAGTTTTCACTGTTTGCTTTTTGAAATTGCATGCTTGGTTTCTCATACATTTGCATATTTCTGGGACAAATCTGAGGAGCTTTGAAACGGTTCCTCAGACAAATCTACCAGAATGATTTTTTTCACCTCCCCACCTGTGAGGTGTTGTGAAAGCCCTCCTGTAAGGCAAAAGCTCTTCAACTGCCTGACTTCACCAAATCCTTTCCCACATCGAAAAACACTGCTATGGGGTTTCCTCTGTAGAAGAGGAACCTGGGAAATGTTTTAGGCTGTGTGGTCAACTTAGCTGACCATTGCTTATCCCTTATGCAAAGAATAGTCTGTCATGTATTGTGATGGAGTACAAACCTTGCACAACAAAAACATGTTTCTAGACCGCAGTGGCTCAAGTGGCTAAGATGCTGACCGGGAGGCGGAAGGTCAGCAGTTTGATTCCCGAGTACTGCAGGACAGAACGAGCTCCTGTCTTTGTCCCAGCTCCTGCCAACCTAGCAGTTCGAAAGCAAGAAACTGCAAGTAGATAAATAGGGACCACTTTGGTGGGAAGCTAAACAGCTAAACATGTCTAGTCATGCCTGCCACATGACCACGGAAATGTCTGCAGAAGCAGACAACACTGGCTCTTCGGCTTTGAAACAGAGATGAGCACTGAACCCTAGAGTTGGATATGACTGGCTTTCGAGCAAGGGGAACCTTTACCTTTACCGTACACATTTTCCAGTAGTAACTGGCAGGCCAGCAAATGAGCCTGATTCTGTATCACCAGCAGCCCTCACTTGAGCATCTTGGTCTTGCATTTAGGGACTCCAACCCTCAGCCTATTCAGGGTCTTCCAAGTGACGTAGGGGAGTCCGAGTTCCTTACATGCTCCTTTAATGTTATTCCTTGTCCAGTGAGCTCTGTCCTCCATCTTCCAGTTTGTTTTGCTCTTGCGCACCCTCAGGAATGTTTGTTCTTACCAGAAAGCTCTTCCTGGATCAGAGTCTGTGATTTGGTAGACTAAATGATAGACTGGAAAAGCTTAATATGTTCATGGGGTGCCAACCTCTAGAACCAATTTACTTTCTTGGAAGCTTCTCTGTCTTTACCGGAACTTGCATGCTTGGTTTCTCATACATTTGCATATTTCTGGGACAAATCTGCAGGGAAAATGTACATTTCTGGACCACAACTCCCAGAATCTTCTGATTTAGCCAATAGCTATATGAGCTGGAGAATTCTGAGGCTGGTTGTTCAAAACAGTAACTTTTCTAAGTAACTTTTCCTCTTCTCATTGAGGAACCTCGTATCCCTAATAAACTTCAATGAAACCATTGGGAGTTTCTCAAGAATAGCAGATCTGATGACTGCCTTATAATTTTGGAAGTAAAAAGCGAGTCAATGCAGCCAGCCATATCAAATTTGATCAAATGTTAGCATATATCCCTGCTTTTTGTTGGTCATGGGGAGAAGGGTTCTCTGTTTTGCTATGTTCTTAGTAGCCCAATTATCTCTAATTTAACAAAAACTGATCTTGTCAAAAGCTGAGGGCCAGGGCTTGTTTCCTGCCACCCATGGAAACACTAAGAAATTCGGGAGATTTCAGAGTTTGATAATTTTCCAACCAAAGTTCCAGTGCTGAAATTTGAAATAACGTGAATCCAGATATTTTCAGAACTAAGGCATAAACAATATCCACCAATAATAGTCTCTTTGTGTCTTGTATGCATGGGCCACACTTAGATGGCAGCCACTCCCCTGTCATAAAAAGTTCTGTATGATGTCAAACAAACCATAAATGTGCAAATTGTACTAGTGAGCTGCATTGTATGCAGAGCAATACAGACCCACAAATTGTGTTTCACTCGGATTTCAGCCATTTTGCCACCATCTGATCCTTAAAGTGATATGTTCTCAAGTAATTATCTTTTTAATCCTGATTAACTAGAAGGCAGATTATTCAGAGCCCATGACATTTGCCCCACTGATATTAATGGGGTTGAATTGTATTAGTAAAGTGGATGATAAACTGATAGATCAGATAGTAAGGTTGAGATACTTTTTGCCTTACCAAAAGATGTGCCCTTACCGTGCTTGAGAAATTTCACCAGTTTTATAAACATTTTTGTTACTTTCTTTGTATGGTTTTGTTCCACTAAAAATAGTTTTGCCTGAATTGAACCCTCCTAATTGGCTCTGAATTTCACTTTAGGTGAAATTCGATGGGAACTCTACCTTTGCCATGCATTTTGCAATTGGGAAGCAATTGGGGTGGGTGTCTTACAGATGCTGCGTCTAGTAGACTGAGCAGTAATCCTCAACTGATGACTCTATGACAGTGATGGTGAACCTTGGCACTCCAGGTGTTCTTAGACTTCAATTCCCAGAAGCCCAAGTCAGCACTCCTGCTGATCAGGGCTTCTGGGAATTGAAGTTCAAGAACACCAGGAGTGCTCAGGTTCGCCATCACTGCTCTATGCAGTTGGATTTCACTTTGTAAATATGTTTGCCTTTTCCCTCTCTTTAGGTCTGAAAACCATCGTCGGTGCCCTTATCCAATCAGTTAGGAAACTTGCAGATGTGATGATCCTGACCGTTTTTTGCCTGAGTGTTTTCGCCCTCATAGGGCTCCAACTCTTTATGGGAAATCTGAGGCATAAGTGTGTCCGAAACTACGAGGGATTTAACTCTACCAACGGCACCTTTGCTTCAGATCAGAAACTATGGCCATCCTTGGACGACTTCCTAAACGATCCAGGTAAATTGTTCTCCTTTCCGCTGTTTGCTAAAGTTTGGATATGTCCACCTGCTGTTGACATGAATATGTGTATCGACAATTTTTTCAACAATTAAAATTCAGGCTGTATGGAAGAGCTCAAAGAAAAAACAAAATAGAGAGAAAAGCACATTTTAGCATTGGCCAAAGTCATGTTGCAAAGTGAGTCTGATAGAACAGCAATGGTGTAACTCGAAGTAGCAAATTAATATTAATTAATGAATTACTTCTTGGTTTTCCCAGAGGGTCTCACATCATTCTATTTCATTCAACTGTCATTTGGCCACTCTTTAGCTTTTTGATTTCAACACCCAACAACCCACTTGTTCATGCTTCAAATGTCACTTCTTTAGTTACTGGCAATCAAAATTTTAGATGAAAGTATTGAAGGGTGGTGGTGGTGTTTGCTTATGTCCTTTTGCCTTTGATTTCATCAACCCCATAATGTGGCTCCCAGGAATTTTCTCAGTCATGAGAAGAGGTTGGAAGAGTTTCTTTTTCTTTGTATCAGAGGGCAGAAGATGACAATTTAGCAAGGCTTGTTAGATGGGAGAAGTTGAGGGGACTGCACTTTATCCCATAAAACTGGTTTCCCTAACCCAGCCCCCTTTAGATGTATTGAACGACAACTCTCAAGTATCCTGCAAATATGGACAGTGAGGACTGCAGTGGCTTAATGGTTAAGACAGTGGACTTGATGACTGGAAGGTCGGCACGTCAGCAGTTTGAGCCCCAAGTACTGCATGACAGAGTTAGCTCCTGCCTTTGTCCCAGCTCCTGACAACCTAGCAGTTCGAAAGCAAGAAATTGCAAGTAGATAAAAGGGTACCACTTCGGTGGAAAGGTAAACAGCACAGCACTGCTCTTTGGTTATAAACAGAGATGAGCACTGAGTCAGATACGACTGGCTTTTGAGCAAGAGTGACTTTTACCTTTACCTTCCTTTTAAAACAGTGCAGGGCAAGCTATCATGAGGCATAGCAGCCAGCAGGCAAAGGAGAGCCATAGGCAGTATTTTTGGGCTATGTATGCTAGAGCCAAAAAGGGACTGCGGTGACTTAATGGTTAAGATGCTGAGCTTGTCAACTGAAAAGTCAGCAGGTCAGCAGTTCGAGACCTGAGTGCTGCATGACGGAGTGAGCTCCCATCTCTGTCCCCAGCTCCTGCCAATCTAGCAGTTTGAAAGCAAGAAATTGCAAGTTGATAAATAGGTACTGCTTCAGCAGGAAAGGTAACAGTGCTGGCTCTTTGGCTGTAAATGGAGATAAGCACCGGTCCCTAGAGTCGGTTATGACTGGCTTTCGAACAAGGGCAACCTTTACTATGCTTGAGCCAGGGCTGCACAGAGCCCGGGCTTGCAAGATCAAAGAGCCAAAACTCCTTGGTTAGCATAGATCTGTGATGGAGAACCTTGGCACTCAAGATGTTCTTGGACTTCAATTCCCAGAAGCCAAAGCACCCTGTGAATCCACACAAATGTATTTACTGTGATTCATCTGGCCCGCGCTGCCCTCGTCGGTGCCCTAGTTTACTGCGATTCATCTGGCCCACCTGCCCTCCGTACAGGTGCATTTTACTTCTGCTTCTGGGAGCGACGAGGGCAGCGCGGGCTGGATGAATCGCAGTAAATCCATTCGTGTGGATTCACAGGGTGCTTGGGCTTCTGGGAATTGAAGTCCAAGAACATCTGGAGTGCCAAGGTTTGCCATCACGGGCATAGATAGTCATATCATCTCCTGCTATCACCAGCTAGCTTCACAGTTTCTTCTGAATTTAGTTGTAAACCCCTCCCCGCATTAGCTTCAGGGAAATTTTGGTGAGGAGAATGGATTTCTCAGGAAACAACACTTTTCTTTTTGTTTGAAAGCTGTGCCTGTAATGTAGAGTATTCTTGAATGGGGAATTAAGATCCATTAGGTTTACAAAAGTTCTGTGCCTAGTGCAAAAGTTTATTTGCTTATGTGGATCAATTCTGCTGCTGACTTGTTTTGAATCAGCTTGACTATACGCGGCTGTGATAACAGTTGTGATGAATGCCTTGCCTTTTAGCATTTTCCATTGCAACACTAGCTTGGACAGCATTCTTTGATACTAGAATCGAGCTACTATTAGTGTATTCCTGGCTTTAACCCTGTAAAATGAAGGGGGAATAATGATGGGATGGGGAGGAGCAGGAGGGTGTTGCTTTTGTGAGCACATGAGAGAGTACACTGAGATTCATTATGGTCAGAAAATTCCTAAGAGGGAATTTCTGTTGTTATTTCTGGTCATGTGATTCTTACACATTTAAAAAAATGTTTCAAGCCAGATATTTATGTCACTGCTGGAAAAATCAATCATTTTGTTAGATATTATGCAATGCTGAATGACTTAACATCATTTGAGGGGTATTGATCACGCCACATAATAAGATTGCACATTTCAATTGCTAGGAGATTGATGCTATGCGTGCAGATAAAATGAGGCTTAGGAATGCTGAATTTGATCCAACAAGGACTAGATTAAGTGAAAGCTTGTCTGTTGTTCATTAGGAATTGGGGTCTCAATGGAGGCTGCCGTACAGAAATGTGGCATGTTGCTAAAGCGTATGAAAGATACAATTTAACTACATGTTCCAAAATGTTCATGGGGTCCAGTGGGCCTCTGATAAGTAACATGGAAGCCAGGGGTGATTCACCTTTGCCTTCCTCTGTTGCTTTGATACAACCAGTGGTGGGCATCAGAGGGTTTGCACCAGTTCGCCAAACCGGTAGCAGAAATTCTGGCCCATCCAGGTTTTGAAATAAAGTAGTCCTAATTTGGGTGCAACGGCCTAATTTGGCCATGCCCACCATACCATGCCCACAGTGTGTTAGTACATTTTTGGAGCCCACCACTGGATACAACATTGTGCCAAGCATCATGGAGAAGTAAAACAGGGATGGAGGCGAAGTTTGCTCACTTTCTCCTTACCTTTTCTTGCTTCTGGTACTGGGTAGAGAAGCCAAGACCAATTCAATGGAGGAGAGACCTTGAGAGAAGTGGGTATTGGCAGTGGAGAAAGGAGCATTATTGCTTTACAGTAGGAACTCTATACATATGGAGGCATCAATAGAGATGGATAGTTATAGCAACATGACACTTCCCATCAGTCTGTCCTGTCTCTGTCTTTGGTATAGACTGATACTCTTAAGGCCACCTTCTCTTCAACCTTCCTCATTAGGCCTCTATCAGTTCTCTCCCAGTGCAGAATGAACTGTCTTCATTTTGGCAATTTTCATATCTGGACTAGACACAGAAGAAGGCGTTCTCTCCCATACATGTAGTAAGCATGACAAAGAACGCTAAGTAACTTTTGTATCTTAAGTGGAGTTCCAATAATAAAGCCTGTTTTCTTTGATTCTTCTAAACTGAGTCTGTTCCTCCATCATCATGCCTCACAAATCATAACCTGTGAATAAGCAGCTCAGAGACGTTTTGATGCACATTATGGGGGTGTTGTGGAGGGGATAAATGGATGCTTTCATACTTCTAGGGACATCATTGTTGATGAAACGATCTGAGGTAGGCTTATCAGTTGGGTTTGGAAAACCCAGAATAGTTTGGAGGTAGTTTCAGGGAGTGATTACCAGTCCTAAATATTTTTATCACCAAATATTTTTTTTTAAAATAAGCATTTTGTTCCATTTAATGAACAATAGTTGGGAGAGCATGATTATACAGTATGTGGGCATAATGGTACTTTGATCCATGATTTGCTTCTTGAAATATCCTAACGTGGCCAACCAGCTTATCTGTCTTTCAACTAGACAGAGAAATAAAGCTATGTCAAAGTCATAGTTAAAAAAATAATGGCCAGAATGTCACTGATGTTGTTTAGTTAGTCATGCTTGGAAGGCACTCTTTAGATGGCAACAAGGTGTATCTCTGTGGTAACAGAATCCCTCAGTAGAGGTGAGGACCTCAGGCACTGGCCCTTGATGTAAGGCTATATGAACAGCTGGAATGTCATTGTTTTTATTTGTGCAATGTTGACGAGGTCATGGTTCATGAGAAGGTGGACGGCTTTTATTTCTTGGTGCATAAGGACATTTAGAAGCATAAGTCCATTTACTTGTCCTAATTAGAGTCCAAATGAATCAGTTACTGAGTGACATGTCAACAAGTATGTCAATCCTGTTGCTTTGATGGCGTCTACTCTGGTTGGATTTATCTCAGTGTACAAATACAATGTTAGAAAGACTTGCCACTTTATGGCAGCAAGTCTTTACGGAATGGGAATTCAAGTAAATGCATTTTAGGATTCCAGGATGCTGTTTTCGAGAACCACAGTCTGATTGTATATAACCTGAGGCAACTTTGAGCTGATGAATTATATATATCTATAATTACCTTTGGCAAATGGATACTACTTGAAAAATGCTCTGTGAATCACACAGACACTCAACTCTGTATACTTATTTTTAAAATGTGGGTGGACATTATAGTTTCGCACGAGGGGGGGGGGAGTTTAAGTTTTCAGGCCTGCAAACCTGACCATGGAAAATATGTCTTGATGGAGATAAGAAAGGTACACTGAGTAATAAAGTGCAGTTTAAGAGTTATGAGTCAGCCTAGATTTATGGGATGTAAATAGTAATAAGCAATAAGCAAATGCTCTGTCTGCCTGGGAGGAAGGAAAGGAGATCCATATTTAGATGCATTTTCCAGAAGCTGGAGGAAAAAAAAGAAACGTGGAGGCCTGAAAAACACCAATTTTTTGAAGTCCAGGTCATGCGTGTGCCCTGTCAGCTATAATCTGTTGTCTGCCAAAATGGTGATACAGTATAAGGTCCGTTTCCTATCCTTAATGCAAAAGAGCCACTATTTTGGTTTTGCCTCTGGGTTTATAATCAGAGGGTGAGAAATTTACTTTTTTTGGCTACAACTGCCAAAAGTAAATTTTCCAAACTCTGATGCAAACACAGCACTCCACATGCAAGTTCTCCATGATCACTTAAATACCTTACCTTGGATACCTTGGAGTCGTTATTCAGAGAGGAGTACGTGCATTGGTAGATGTCTCTGCAATGACATTCCACACATGCAAATGGATCTGAGAAATCAAGTCTATTTGCATGCAGTTTTTTAACATTTGGATATCACACCGTGGTGGTCTTGGTGAATTGACCTTTATTTTTATTTATATACAGTGGTACCTCGTTTAAAGAGCATAATACGTTCCATGGGATTGCTCTTTAAGTGAGTTTGCTCTTCAAGCAAAACACCATTGTAAGTGACCAATTGTGAATTCTGGGGGGGGGGGGGGCGTGTTGCAAACCCCGATTTAGTTGTTAAGTGGGTTTTTGGTTGGTTTTAGTTGTTAAGTGAGGTGACCATTCAGAGAAAATTCTGCTCTTTAAGCAAGTTAGTCTCTAAGTGAAGCGATCTTTATGCAAGGTTTTACTGTACGTACATACGTACGTACGTACGTACATACATACATACATACATACATACATACATACATACATACATACATACATACAGTAGAACCTCGGATAAAGTCCAATCTCCGTTCCACAAGTTTGGACTTTATCCGATTTTGAACTTTATCCGAATCAAATGGGCAATGCATCGGATAATGTCCAAAAATGGACTTTATACCAAATATCTCAGATAACGTCCATTTTTAGTGGTTTTGGACTTTATGCAATGCATCACCTGTGCATGAAAAACGCTACTTTATCTGAATCGAACTTTATCCAAATCGGACTTTATCTGAGGTACCACTGTATGTACATACATACATAGATACACACATACACACATACATACGTAAACCTTTATTGGCATTGCAACAACACTATAAATGCAAGTGGTATAAAAATGATTAAAACGAGGAAACATGTAAAATCAAGGATCATCAACTCCCGCCAAATGGTTGAAGTCAGATGGCACATGACAGGAAGGTAGTAGACTCTCAGACCCCTCTAGATATCGCATCACCCGCTGGCTAGGTGGACCATGACGTGTTCACTCTGCTTTCGCCTTGCCCAAGGGATCCAACAGAGGATGCTTAGATGAGTTTTAGTCCCAACCTAACATCATTGACAAGAGATGGGCAACACTGCCTAGTTAGACCGCTCAAGCCCTTGGGCCTCGACAGGGCTCTAACCTAGCGGGCAATCACTTAAATCAGGGATTCCCAAACTAAGGCCCGCAGACTGGATTCAGCCTCCGGTGCCATTTCATGTGAGCCCCCACCCCTCCAAGGGCATTTGAGAAACAAAATGGTCACTCCTTTGAAGCTGTTGGGTCAGAATGGCCACCCCCCATAATGTAGGCAGGGCCAAATGGCCATCCGGCCCTCAAAGCTGACTGAGAGAGTGTGACCTGGCCCCTGGCTTGAAAAGATTGGGAACCCCTGACTTAAATATGCTGTGAAATTTGCCTATTGACTTTATTATGTTATAGATTGGAGGCGGTAATGGTGAGGCTGGAGATGAAAGAGAGAAAGAGAGGGTTTCCCAGGAACAACCAGTGAGTAAGAGCAGATGTGAAGAAGATGGATAAGGGAAATTCTGCCAGTTGAACAGGCTTTGTTGACAAGCAACGGGAAGTTTTTGTCCCGATTGCCTTGCGATGCGAGATCCTTTGCCATCTCAAAGGCCATCTGGTCTCTCACCTACGTAATTTCCTCTCTGGCATCATTCTGCCTCGCGCAAGGCAGTCAAAACGTTGTGACTCAGGCTCCTTTGTCATTTGAAAAGCGGGCTTTCGAATCCAATTATTCTTATGGTTGGAAAGATGTGCCGACAGATTTTACACCTCTGCTTGAGATGAGCCTGAGTTATCTGCCGGAGGGAATGAGTGTTCTGCGATCTGTGGGATGGCTGTTCCCCATAATCCATCTGGAAAGGTAGGCGGCGCGCTGAAGGCCAGAAGCGGAAGAGAAAGTCAAAGAGGATCTCCTTAAAAGTCTGGCTAGCCTAGCCTGGCCTGCACCTGTGGGACTATATCCTTCTGACCTGACATGCACCCCATTTTTAGAGCCTTAGAGTTTTAGAGCTTTTTAGGGGTTAAATGTGTAAGTATGGAGTGGGAATATGTTGATAATTTTGTATAGTTGTATTTTGTTTAGGTTTTGTTGAGTTGATAAGTGTTTTTCCCCCCAATCTCGTTGTTCTGTGCAGGACAATGACAATAAAGATTTATCTATCTATCTATCTTAGGGATTGTGTTCTTTACCTGCTTTCTTGTAAACCCTAGCCCTTCTTTTTCCCTTTCAAAGCAAGGTCACTGGTTTCTGTAAGAAACAAATGTTAACACTACGTTCTGGATCAATATATTTTCAATGAAGACAGTATTGTGGACTGTGGTCAGTACTGGGCGGTTGCAAATGGTGAAGTAGCGCATTGCTACCATCAGTCTCAGAGTTACTCCCAAGGTTTTCTCTGTAGCAAACAAGATTTGAGCCACATAATAATAATAATAATAATAATAATAATAATAATAATAATAATAATAATAATAATAATAATAATAATAATAATAATAATAATAATAATAATAAATTTAATGTCAGAAATTATTCTAGGTTGAAAGGATTTTTGTGGCAGAAACTCTGCTCAGGGAATGCCCAAATGAGGCTCCTTTCATGTCCCCAAGAGCTGGGGCAGAGACGAGCGCTCAATCCGTCATGCAGTACCTGGGTCTCAAACTGCTGACTGGCCATCCTTCCAGCTAACAAGGTGAGCTTCTTAACCACTGAACCACTGCAGCCACTTGAGTCACATGGTTAGGAAGCAGGAGAGATTGCACAGTACCCTGGGACTATTTGAGGCATGAGTACTCTGCAGTCCTCTTTGCATGCACTGCTCGTTGAATTCAATCTCAGTTGGAAGCTTACTTTTGAAATGGGTGATTACAGTGTCAGAGCCTGCACAAAGTACAGTAGGTTAGTTATCGTTATACTTACTTTAAAAAAATCTGAAGTGTACAAGCTGTTGCCTGTGGTACTAAACTCATCTAAGCAGTGCAATTGTAAAAGTAGCTAAAACAGTTATCATCACACCTCTGTTAGTGTTATAATTGCATGAAATGAAAGAGTGAAAGTAGCCTATTAAAATGCATTCATGATGTCATGGCTCTGATAAAAAAGAAATTAATTGCAAGTGCTTTATTATTTGTTTCGGACGATCTCCAAAGTTTCAGTGCAATCTAATGAATGTACTTGGTTTGAAACTGATCCTGCCTGTGTCATTGGTGCATGACGTAGAACAGGGATTCTCAACCTGTGGCCTGTGGGCCAGATGTGGCCCACAGCATCATTTCATGTGGGGCCCCCACCACCTCCACCACACCAGGAAGTGCCATGTGGTGGAGGAAGGGCAAAATGGCTGTCCAGGCCCTGAAGCTGCCTGAGGGAGTGTGACCCAGCCCCTGGCTTAAAAAGGTAGAGAACTCCTGACTTAGAAGGGCGTCTATGGACTACAGACGGAGCTTGTGAATTGCAGGGAGGAAATGTAGATAGGGAGGTGCATTATCCTTACACTGTCTGCTGCTTTCTCCCTGCAATCCGTCCAACTGTTGCTCCTCCAAACTGCCCTGGTCACCAGCTGAGAGCCCCAGATCGGTGTTTTTGACCCTGGCAGGAAAGGGTTAAGGACTTGATCAACAGATTGACACAACTTACCTGTGCAGTTAGGGAGATGGGTGTGCTGTATTTTACAACACTCTTTCAAGTTGTTGTTTTTTTTAATAAAAATCACATCCATGCCTACAGGATAGCTATCAAGTGCCCCGTTTTGGCTGGGAAACTACCGTATTTTACCCCTCTTTCTCACCACCCTCCTGTAATTCTCCTGTATTATTATTATTATATTATTATTATATTATATTTTTATTTTTTATTATGTAAAACCAAGATGTTGAGGTGTATGTTCCTCATACCAGAGCCAGGGAGGAGGAGTGTTGGGCTTCCCGGCTGGAGGAGGAAGCACCCCCTAGGCACTCACCTTAGCACCACTGCTGCCCCTCATCGGGAGCAATTCAGCAGGCCAGCCCCAACAGGCCAGCCTCAGATGCAGTGGAAGAGATAAATACTGTAATAATTCTATTTTAAATCTCTTTCACAATATGGTGATTTTTCATGGAACTGTTTTTTACATTTATATCACTTAATTGTCTACTGTCTAAGCCTTGTGTACCTCAATTTCATTTTTTTAAAATCTGTGTTTAAGACAAAACCACTGAAATATCCTCTTTATGTTGTATGCAATTATACTTGAAGCCAATTGGCTCATTGTCTCTTCTCTCTCCTGGGAAAGAGGGTGTTAAATGGAAGCCCTCTCTGTGGGCACATGCACCATCACCCCAGTAAGGTGAGGTGACCAGATACACACACAAGAGATAAGCAAGGGTCGACAAATGTCCATGTCTTCCTTCTACTCCAGTGTGATTTCCCCTTGAATGATAGCATTCTGGGCTGGGGCAGGGAGGAGAATGTGTGGCCCTTTTTATCATCTATCTTTCCTGTAGCTGCGACAAGGCAACTTGTTCCACATTCTTTCCTGCCGTGATCATGCTGTTTTGCTTTATAGGCGCCTTGTCATAATCAGAGGCGGTTGAGTTTCACTCAACACCATCACACCCAGTGCCTCTCTGGTGGAGAGGAAAGATAGATGAGAAGAATAGTTGTTGTTGTTGTTGTTGTTGTTGTTTTAAAGTAGTTTCCCTATATTGATTATAAAACAATGGTACTTCTTTGAAGTAAGAGTCTCATTGGGTGCTTGTGTACTATTCATGTTGGAAATGGTTTATTGGTAGTTCTTTCAGTTAAAAATGAGAGATGTGGAGGATCTACAGTCCAAAAAAATGTCCTCAGTTTTCTCTCTAGCTCACTTTTCAAAACGCAGGCACTTAGCAGCAACAGCTAAGGCCGTGATGGTGAACCTTGGCATGCCAGGTGTTCTTGGACTTCAATTCCCACACAAATGGGTTTACTGCGATTCATCCAGCCCATGTCGCCCTTGTCGCTCCTGGAAGCGGAAGTAAAACGTGCCCGTCCGGCATGGGCCAGATGAATCGCAGTAAACACATTTGTGTGGATTCACGGGGGCTTCTGGGAATTTAAGTCCAAGAAGATCTGGAGAGCAAAGTTTCACCATCACAGAGCTAAGGCGTTTCCCCAGCATCTTTCTTGATTCTGCCTACCATGCATATCTATGCTTGCCCTTTTGCAAGCATAGATTACTATATATATATATATATATATATATATATATATATATATATATATATATATATATATATATATATATATATATATATATATATATATATATATATATATATATATAGGTAACAGAATGCTGTTACCTTTCCCGCTGAAGAGATACCTATTTATCTACTTGCAATTTCTTGCTTTCGAACAGGAGCAGGGGCAGACAATGGGTGCTCATTCCATTGCGCAGCACTCAGGTCTCAAACTGCTGACATGGCAATGTTCTAGTCATCAAGCTCAGCATCTTAACCACTAAGCCACTGTGGCCCCTCTATGACTAGTGTATTTCTAATCAATTCCTTTTAAAACACAATTGAACTTAAAAGTTTGCAAAAAGTTACTTTTTGGGCTAATAATAATTAATAACTTAGTGTCTGGGTTGAAAGGATTTTTAGGGAACGCCTGAATGAGGCTCCTTTCATGTCCCCAAGTGCAGCTCTTGGGTATCGAAACCCGACCTTCCAGTCTCTAGCTCAGCACCTTAACCACTAAGCCACTAGGGGAGCTACTTTTTGGATGGTTACTCCCAGAATCCCCCATACGGTACATTTCAGTTACTTTGGCAGTTGCTTAGATAATAATAGAGTATGCCCACATCAAAAGGTGGAGAACAAATAGAACAGTTTTCAGGTTCTACCTGGTGCTGGTTCTTTGTACTCAGTTGGGTGTATCAAAGTGGGAACATCTTTTGACCCATAAGCCAGTGGCTGGTAGCTATCACAATTTTTTTTTCCTGTTTGAAAATAAGCTCAACTAAAAGGTAACTCATTGGAATTACTTATGGGAAACGGGAAGATAAAGCATGTCTTGAACTGACAGTGAACTAAATAGGAAGTGTGTTTCGTACCACACAATGGACTGTAACATTTAGAAGTTTTTCTTCATGTAACTATCTTAGAAGAAGATAGTTACAAAGAAGTAACTTTGGAAAAGCAAAAAATAAATAAAAATAAAGAGTTACGTTGCAGCTGCCTGTTTGTGAAGACCTTGGAACTATAGCTGCAATACATTATTTAGAGGAAGATGCTTCTGGGAGTACCAGTTCTATTCTCCCAAGGTAATATCACGTAGCAATGTTGCCTGCGGCTATGAGATACGGTAGGGTTTAATAGGAGGTTGCCAGCTTATGGAATGCTTGTGTAATGTCATCAGGAAGTCACTGAGTGAGATTAGTTTTAAAAAAGAAGGGGAAAGAAAATAATTCTGTCAAAATTCAAGTGGGTGATATCTGGTAACACTGCCCTTAACCCATCTCAGAGCGACGGCTGGGATTACTGTGTTCTCCTGTGAACAATTTTCCCTGGAGAAATCATGGTGGCCTCTACAATATCACTTCTCAGGAACCTCATTTTTCTTTCATGTCCAGATGAAACTTTGAACTGCCAGAATGAAGCCACTTTCTTCGCTTGGCCATTGGCCAAAATTAAGTCCTCATTGGAACATGTTTCTACTAGTAACCCGGGGACCAGCAAATGCGCCGGATTCTGTATCTCTCCACCATCACATAGCTTGTTGTCCACCAGCAGCCATCACCTGAGCATATTGGTCTTTCTTTTAGGGACCCCGGCCCTCCAAATGACATATGGGAGATTGACTTCCTCAGCCATATCCTCCTTTAATTTAAAAAAAAAAACACACCCCACAACAATATTGTGGCACTTTAAAAACAAACTGTGGTGTTTTAATGTTAGCTTTTGTGGAAGCTAATATTAAAATACAGCAGTTAGTCTTTAAAGTGCCACAACATCTTTGTTTTGTTTATTCTCTGATATGTTTGAAACACAGACTAATGCAGCTACTATTCCAAAAGAAAAACCTCCTTTAATGTTATTCTTTGTCCAGTAAAAATTAAATTTGTGTCAGAAATTACTCTGGGTTGAAAGGAGTTTTGCTGGAGAAACTCTGCTCAGGGGACGCCCAAATGAGGCTCCTTTCATGTCTCCAAGATCTGTCATGCAGCACCTGGGTATCAAACCCTGACCTTCTAGTCTTCAAGCTCAGCATCTTATCCACTAAGCCACCATGTCCAGTGAGCTCCTTCCTCCATCTTCTAATTTGGTTTTGCTTATGCATTTCCTCAAGAGTGTTTGTTCTTGCTGTACAGCCCTTCCTGGATCTGAGTTGGGGGGCTTGAGGATCATATCCATTCAAGGGTGTTTAGGGTCGTTCTCTTGCTTAGTTCTCTCGGTGTCCGCTGCTACCTCTCTCCTTCTCTCAGGTGGCGTGGCTCACTTGTTTTAGTGTCTGCAAATAAGTGGGTAGCTTTGAAAGGAGAACATGTTGGTCCTGATGCTTTTAGTCACAGTCAACAAGATCTATAATGGATCCTTGGGATAGAGATGCTATGGGTGGCAGGAAGGGTTACTGCCTCCCCCCCCCACCCTTGTTGTCGGGTGGTTCCAAAACTGAGTGAAAGTGTGGCTTGAGGGCAGAAGCTCTATGTGGAGCATGTGGACTGTGCAACTCCAACTTTCTTCCTGGTTCTCAAGTAGGTTCCTCCTGGTGCAAGTGACATGCTGCAGCTGGTCTTTCCTTTAAACAGGAGGGCCCAACCTGTGTTTCCCAGTGGAACCGAGCTCATTTTCTTTCTTAGGTCACTCTTGCTTGAAAGCCATATGTAACCGATTCTAGGGTTCAGTGCTTATCTCTGTTGACAGCCAAAGAGCCAGTGCTGTCTGCGTTTGCAGACATTTATGTGGATATATGACAGGCATGCTTGGGCATGGAAATGCACAGAACACTGTTTACCTTCCAACCAATGTGGTCCCTATTTATCTACTTGCAATTTCTTGCTTTCAAACTGCTAGGTTGGCAGGAGCTTGGACAGTGACAGTAACTCACTCCATTGTCCAGCACTTGGGTCTCAAACTGCTGACCTATTGACCTTCCAGTTGTCAAGTTCAGCATCTTAACCACTAAACCATCACATCCCCACTTTTCCTTCTTAATGCCCATCTAAAGACTCTGTGCATGAAAGCCTGCCAACTGGTCCTTGATGTGAGCAAATGCTTTGGAATTATAATTTCATAAAAGTTTTCGAATTTCCATCTAGTGAACCCTAGCTGCCTTCTCCTGAAACTTGAACTTCTTAAAGAAATTATTGTCAAACCTGTTTAAAATTCATAGGATGTGTCTTTCCTCTGTGATAGGATGATCTCAGTTTTCATTTCTTCTCCCACTTTTCTTCTTTTATAAAACAATATTTTGGTGGCCTCCTAAAGGTATTATCTAATCTCTTCGCTTTTAAAAAATTTTTTATTGTGGACCACGGGACAAAGCTGCTCATTGTTAAAAGCTCTTCTATGTTAATCAAATTCAATCCCAGCTGGTAGAAAACTAGTAGATTAGGGAGGAAGTCCAGTTTCATTTCCTATGAACTAGCTTTCTATGTGAATACAAGTTTGACTAATTTGCCAGCTAGAGATAGAGAGCTAATAAAACATACCAGCTTCCCTGGCATTTAATCATTTTATTAAAGTGCTAGAAATTAATGAGAGTCTTCTTTTTATTGCAGACAATCACTTCATTAAAGAAGGCTCTAGAGATCCGTTACTGTGTGGGAACAGCTCAGATGCTGGGTGAGTATTATTTAAGATTAGTTGATATTTATTTAAGATTACTTTTCTCTCTGGCCTGCCACCCTCCTCTGGTGAAGATGCAAAAGGGGGTCTTCTTGGTTACTAATCAATGAAACTCCTTTCCATAGGAGGATAGGGTGGACCCCTATTCCCTGCATTCCTTCCACTGGCAGGCAAAAGCATACTTACACAGATTTGGCCACTAATCAGGACCCTTTAATAGTGGGTTTTATCATTTTATTGTCATTGAGGTTGCTTTGAAATAGTTTTAAAATGTTGGTTTTCAATATGATAGTCTGTCTAACACTCTTTTAACAATGTAAAACTTACCGTCTTTGTTGAATCTTCTTTTCAAACTTATGTTTGAAAAGAATGTGTGATGCATTTGTTGTCTGTCCCAGCTCCTGACAACCTAGCAGTTGGAAAGCAATAAATTGCAAGTAGATGAATAGGTACCCTTTCATCAGGAAAGGTAACAGAGGTCTGTGTACTATGAGGTATATTCATTCATTCATTCATTCATTCATTCAGACAGACAGACACATCCTTCTCCTCCCCTACCCCAGTGATTTCTTCTTCTTATGTCTCGATTGCTTTGTAGACTTCTCCATTGATAATAATATTATTGCTGTTTGGAATTAAATTTTCAAAACAATCAAACAAAAACTTAGAAAATTTTTTTTTGAAAGAGTTATGAAATGGCCTTGTTTTGGGATTTGGGAATATCTATTTTCATCACTTCCTGGGGGGAAATGGGGAAGAAGTAGACGCAGTGATAGACTATATTCTAAGGATCCAAGATTACTGCAGATGGAGATTGCAGCCATGAAATAAAAAGGTGACTGGTTCTGGGGAGACAAACTATGAGAAACCTTGGGAACATAGTCAAAAGTAGAGACATCACTCTGCAAACAAAAGTCTGCATAGTCAAAGAAATGGTATTCCTGGTAGTAATGTATGGTTGTGAGAGCTGGACCATAAAGAAAGCTGAGCACAGAAGAATAGACACATTTGAGATGTGGTGCTGGAGGACGCTGACTGCTCCATGGAAGGTCAAATAGTAAAGATGAGGCTAAAGTACTTTGGTCATCAAATGAGAAGAGAGTATTTACTTGAGAAAGCCTTGAAGCTGGGAAAGGTTGAGGGCAAAAGAAGAAGGGGATGGCAGGCAATGAGATGGCTAGATGGTATTGTTGACACAGTGGGCACAAAATTGGGTGGGTTGAGGAGGATGGTAGAGGACAGGGATGCCTGGCACATGATGGTACATGGGGGTGCAAAAGGTCCGACTCGACTATGCGACTGAACAATAACAACAATTTTCATTACTGAAGTATTTTCAATTGTCTCCCAGCCCACTTTACAAATGTAGGATTAAGTGCAGACTCATGGAATTGAATTTAGTTGTCATTGATGGTGATGGGGCCCATGTTTAGTCGGCATGATGGTCTTGCCATGCAGGTTTTGATGTGAACGTGCAGCACAATTTAAGGGCTGTATTTTATCTGAAGTGCAGCTAACTTAGAGCATGCCATCTTGTCCACTCATTGGACTCTCTTAACTGATGCTGCACTACAACAATTAGCTGGAAGAGCGGAAATAATCATATTTTACCCGCTTTCCAAAGAAGAGCAAAGAAAGTCTTCATTTCCCTGAATCGTGAAGTGGCTGGTTAGCCACTTCACCAAACAAGCTAAGACCACTTGTGTTGTTTGGACAGGGGGAGCAAGCTAAATGTAATTTAGTCCTTCCCCTTATGTGATCTTGAAGCAGCCTAGCATGCTCTTAGTAAGGACCCAACCCATGACTCAGTGTGTTCAGCTGTATCCTGGCTGCAAGTATGATGGGAATCTCCCCTTCGAAGGGTCAAGCACTAATCGCTTGATGATGATGAAACTTGTGAGGCATGATAATATAATTTTACAAACAGCAGGGGAGAAAATATGATGCATCTTGCTTGTTCAAAGCCACACTCTTTCAAAGTCTTATTACTAGTTCTTTCTCAAGCCATTAATTCTCTTTTTCTCTCTCCTTGGAAATGTGATAATATGGTATTGTAGATGAGTGCTTTAAAAATAGAGGGAGAGAGGAAAAAAAGAAAATGGAAGTGGAGAAGAGAGACAGATCAGAAACACAAGGAAGAAAACTGATTGATGATTAATTCTACCTTCAGAAATGGTAGAAAAGAACTGTGATTTAAAAGTTCTGTGGGTCACACTCAAGTGAACAGTGAAGATCCAAATTTTATAGGCAGGCAGGAGACCTCTTCAAATGTTTACACAGTCTTCTGCATGTTCAAGGAATGGACATAAGTCAGAGAGGGAGAGATAATGGAAGTAGGAATCCCATTGCATCATAGAGAATATTTTCTGTCCTATGTCTTAAATGCAAGATGTTCTTGACCCGGCTCCTCGTGGTACTGTGCATGCCTGCCCCTGCAAGGTGGGGGAAGTTGGCTAGCAGCGCTGCACAGGGATGAGAGGTAGGGAGAGAGAGACACACACACACAAGGTCTTGCAGAAGACTTTTGAGGATTTAAGCAAAAGCGTGGTCGAGGGAGTTTATCAGAGTTCGTTTACCAGTCAGATGTCGTCTAAGTCCAAAGGGAGATACAGAAGCATAATCAAAAGTCCAACAGAGTAATCAGGCAGTCAAGGTTTAAAGACAGGTAACGAAGTACCAGTGTCAGGTGACAACAAAGTTGTTCTGACGGATTGGCAACAGTAACGAGCCCCCTTAAGAATGCTTCCCAATCAGGGCTTCTCAACTGGCAACATTCTCTGCAAACGAGCTCTGGCTAATCTTTGGCGCAGCTGGAGCTTGTTATGCAGGTGTTGTCAACAACGTTCTGAGGCTGAAGGTTCAACCTCATCGCTGTCAGACACTGAGTCAGCAATTGCTGGGTCCGAGTTTGACATTTCTTGATCGGGGTGAGGCAGTTTCACGCTAGAAACAGGCTCAAGCACTTGTTCCCAGCTGTCATTGTCTGAATCCAAATCTGGGGCCATAACAGGTGCCAGAAACCCTGCAAAATCAGAGTTCTGGTAATGGATAGGGGTGTTTGCATGACAGGGTCGCTTAGTGGTTAAGATGCTGAGCTTGACGACGGGAAAGTTGGCAGGTCAGCAGTTTAAGGCTCAAGTGCTGCAGGACAGAGTGAACACCCGTCATCTGTTCTAGCTCCTGCCAACCTACCAATTCGAAAGCAAAAAATTGCAAGTAGATAAATAGGAAGAAAGGGTAACAGTGTTCTATGCACTTTGGCATCTAGCCATACCCACCACGTGACCACGGAAATATCTGCAGATGCAGACAGTGCTGGATCTTTGGCTGTAAAGGGAGAAGAGTACCATTCCCTAGAGTTGGACATGACTGGCTTTCAAGCAAGGGAGACCTACCTTTACCTTGCACATATAGTATACCTGTTAAATTTCTGCCTGTTTTGCCAAGCTCACAGAAGCTGGAATCCACCTCCCCCATCCCTCCAGAAAGAATGGAAATCCTTCAAACTATTTCTATTCAACTTACTTAAAATACATTTGTCTTCTCCTTCCTTCGACATTGTAATTATCCTAAAACCTGGTTTGGCAAATACCAAGGAAGGACATCAAACCACTGGGACAACCAGAAGAATTGCAAAGAAAATACCTTTGACTGCTGTATCCTACTGATAGTTGCTATAGAAACCTTAATTACCTTTATCCTTGCTTGGACCCTAATTTTCATTTACAGATTGAAACGAAAGTAATTTTTTAATGCTCTATACTAAGATGATGCAACTCTTTTTTGTGAGTTTTATTCTTTCACCTCAATCTATAAATATAAGTAATTTAGAAAGGAGAACAAGGCTTTAGAAGGTTCTCCAGTAAATCTCAATGCTATTTTTGAAACCTCTTTAGGGAACTATTTATGTTGTTGCTTCATTAGAAAATCCCTGTAAGCATATTAAAACAAAAGACAAGAGAGAGAAAAAAATCTTCCAGGCACCTGTTAGACATTATGCAAAATGAGGTTTGTTCTTTAAAAGTTTGCATACAAAATGCTTTGATTGCTAAAAGCCATCAAAAGATACAAGATATGTGAGGTATTTGCATGGGATGTGCTGGCTTTAATACTCTAAGATTCTGGTGACAGAGGTTGTGGCATTACAACCACCAGCATCCCCTGCTCTCTTCCAAGTTCTAATCTAATTTAACACAATTTTGTGGCACTTCGGTGGCTTAGTGGTTAAGATGTTGAAATTGATGACAGGTTAGTAGTTTGATACCAGAGTACTGCACAACAGAGTGAGCTCCTGTCTCCGTACCAGCTCCTGACAACTTGACAGTTCAAAAAAAATTGCAAGTAGATAAATAGGTACAACTTTGGTGGGAAGGTAACAGTGTTCCAGGCACTCTGGTGTCTAGTCATGTCTGCCACATGCCCATGGAAACGTCTGCAAACACAAACAGTGCTATAAACAGAGATGAGCACTGAACCCTAGAGTCAGACACGACTGGCTTTCGAGCAAGGGTGACCTTTCCCTTTACTAATACTATTTTGCTGCCTGAAGCTTCCAAGAAGCTAACAAGTATAGCGATGGAGATCCCCTCTTGTTTGACCCACAATGCCAGGATATTCAGAGGTATACTGCCACACAACATGGAGGTCACTCTATGTCAGGGGTTCCCAACCTAAGGCCCATGGGCAGCATCCAGCCCGCAGTGCCATTTCATGTGGCCCCTCCACCCCTCCAAGGGCATTTGAGAAACAAAATGACTCCTCTTTTGAAGCTGTTGGGAAAAATGGCTGCCCCCATCATGCAGGGAAGGCAAAATGGCCATCCGGCCCTGGAAGCTGACTGAGAGAGCGTGACCTGGCCCCTGGCTGGAAAAGATTGGGAACTTCTGCTCTATGCTTTTTCACTGTTAATGCCTAGGAAGCTTCGACCTTCCATACGTTTGTACTGTTTTAATGGAAAACCCTGTAAAGCTAATCATATCTGCTCCATAGCTGTTGATGTAAGGGATGGCCCGTCTCTGCTGTTCCCTTGACAAAAAAGCCTTTTCAATGTCTCAAGCTGGTGCCAGTCTGGGCTTTTGTGTGTGAGCCTGGAGGGTCACGAGGTAGATTGATGTTATTACAACTGTCCCTAATTGATAGCACCGCAATCTTTATTGTGATTAATTCTATGGCGTCCTGTGGATATTCCTTTGGAAAGATGTTTTATGCTAATGGAGTAGGTAGGCCCTCCGTATAAGCAGAGAAGTTGATAACTTGACAGATGGACTCCTCTTCCCCAGACTTGAACACTTTCCAGACAAGATTGGACCTTTAATCCACTTCGGCTGCCTCTACCACCAACCCCTCCCCTCTCCCCGGTGCTTTGGTTCAGGCGTGGCGGACCCTGGCTGCTGGGATGTGGCCTCCGACTTCCGCCTCCCTGCCTTCTCCCTTGGAATCTTACCCGCCACTGCCTCTGCTGTCACGACCACCACAAGCCATGAAGAAACCCAGTGGGTCTTTCCCATCCACTGAAGCCATGAGGGGCTGGGGCTGGTTGGTGCATGGTGGATATCACTGTGCACCAACCAGCCACACCCCCATGGCCTCGGCAAATGGGAAAGACCCACTGGGCTTCTTTGAAGCTTGTGATGGTGCCGGTTGGCAGCGCCGATGCCGGTTTGAATTGGTTGGTGCACAACTATGCCCAACATGCACCAACTAGCCATGGTGGGGGTGGGTATGGTTGGTGCACAGCAATACCTGCCCCACAGAAATAGCGTCTCACCGCCTGGAAGGTTCCGGCTTGGTGGGGGGCTGTACCAGAAGTCTAGTGTAGCTGCCAGGTGACATATCTGCCCGCCTCTGGGGACGCCAGTCACTGGGGCGCACTGGGACTTGTCCCTGCGTCCCAAATGGCCAGCACGG
The DNA here is from genome assembly GCA_035047345.1 of Bradypodion ventrale. Classification (NCBI taxonomy): domain Eukaryota; kingdom Metazoa; phylum Chordata; class Lepidosauria; order Squamata; family Chamaeleonidae; genus Bradypodion; species Bradypodion ventrale. The sequence goes on along the minus strand of JAWDJE010000006.1, from coordinate 131,452,185 downwards.
ACCTGTATTTTATCCTTGTATGTCATTAAATGCTGGTGGTGCCTCTGACACGAATAAAGATCTTGGACCTTATAGCATTGAGGAGTGGGGGCTGGGGAATATTTCCAGTTGTTAAATGAGGGAAAGGACAAGAAGTTGCTTTTATTACTCACTGACTCTGCATCTGGGGAAAAGGTTGTCCCAGTTTACTCCATGTGAGCTGGATTTCCAGTATGAGCACAATTTAGTTTTTTAAAGTGCCAGGGGTTGGGGTTGGGTGGGGTTGACATGGGAAATGGACGGCACATTGAGTAGCTGTGGAAAATGACACAGCAATGAAATGAGACACAGCCATTGTTTCAAGCTAATCCATAGGTATTACAGAGATTGGAGCAGTTCCTTAAAAAAATAATAATAACAACTCCCAGAATCCTTAAGCCAGTACAGTTGATCTTTCATAGATTTCCTTGTGCGGCAGAAAAAACCAGGTTGCTTAGCCAACAAAATTTAAGGGACAGATGGAGGCAAGCATTGCAAGTAGTGTGACCAGACCTTTTGAAGTAGAGACCCAGCGGTGCATGTATGCAGCCTGTGGACACACAGGCATTAGTGTTTTGCAGGGCTGCCTTATATTCCTCAAGCAATTCCTGATTATGTACTGATGATACCACCACTGTTTCTTTATATGTGTGGGCACCCAGAGTTAAATTTTGTTTGGCTGCAGTTTCTAGAGAGATGCAGTATTGAGAGAAAGAGGGAGATAGAGAGAGATTTAAAAAACCCAAGGAAACAAAAGAAGACAAACAGGACTTTCCCAAGCACTGTCTCACCAGAAGTAGGTTTACGATTAAAACAATTATTTTATCCTTTTTCATTGATTCTCAATACGTGGCGTGTCTGTTCTGTATTAGATTGTTGTACACCAGTCTTGACCACTCTGCATTCTGATCTTCCTTCCTCCACAGAGCATGTCCGAAAGGGTATCGGTGCCTCAGGGCTGGCAATAATCCTGACCATGGCTTTACAAGCTTCGATACTTTTGGCTGGGCTTTCCTTTCCTTGTTCCGCCTCATGACGCAGGATTATTGGGAACGCCTCTATCAACAGGTAGAAGGATTTCTCTCCTTGCAAGGAAATTAAAGTTGCAACTTTCTTTTAACTGGTGGGTGGGGGTGGGAAACCAACCCATGCGCCTAGGTATGGCTCCTTTTAGGACAGGTGCTTCCTTATATTTGAAACTATGAAAGGGTGTATAAATAACATAGCTCGATGACCAAGGAGGTTGCATTTTGATCCACTTTCCCACACTAAATTAACATTACAGCATAACCCTGATTTGAATATGAGGAAGAAACCTTTTATGTAGAAGATTTGGGCTGACAGGGCAATTTCATCTCTGAATCAGCTGATCGGTTTGGATGATGGGTTTCTTTCATTTGCAAGATGAAAGGCTAGATACAATCTGCCAGATTCTGTGGAATTCACTTACAGGATATGCTGATGTCTTGGTATGGCTCGACTATTCTGAGCGCTTCAAAGACTCTCACTTTTGGAGGCGCTTATTGAATCAGTGCGTTTGAGCCTGTTTGCATGGTTGCATCCATTTTATGTGGAGCTGGAGTTATGGGAGCTCTCTCTGAAGGAGCCATTAAGTGACTGCATGTGAGCAGGTCCCGGTCCTTGTATATAGCTTTATCATCATCAGAAAAACATTGCTAATCCAGACATCAGCCTTCATGGTAGAACTCAAATGAATAAAATATGGTGTTCCCAGCCACAGTAAAATTATACACCTCCATTCCATAAACCCCAAATACATCACAATACAGAAGTAGTGGAACTTTGGCATACAGGCAAATATAGCCAAATACAGTACAAATAAATAGGGTACTGCAGTGGCTCAAGTCGCTAAAACGCTGACTGGGAAGCGGAAGGTCAGCAGTTCGATTCCCGAGTACTGCAGGACGGAAATGAGCTCCCGTCTTCATCCCAGCTCCTGCCAACCTAGCAGTTCGAAAGCAAGAAATTGCAAGTAGATAAATAGGGACCACTTCGGTGGGAAGGTAACAGCGTTCTGTGCACTCCGGTGTCTAGTCATGACTGCCACATGACCACGGAAACGTCTGCAGAAGCAGACAGCGCTGGCTCTTCGGCTTAGAAACAGAGATGAGCACTGCACCCTAGAGTCGGATACGACTGACTTTCGAGCAAGGGAAACCTTTACCTTACCTTACAGTACTGTACTTAAGGACAGGGGTCCCCAACAACTGGGGTGCGGACTGGTACTGGGCTATGGGCTGTCCTCAACCAGGAGGCCACTGGGGTGGGTGGCACTGTGAGCCCCAGTGGCAGCCTTCTGCCCTCAATGTACTCTGCTGGGTCTACCTGGCAAACAGAGCAAGAGCACAGGCTTCAGACATAGCAAATAGGCAGGTGGCCGGGCCCCTCTCCACCTTGATTAACTACAATGGTGCTCCATCCCTCATCTGTGTGCAGTGTGATACCTCACTGCCCAAGCTGAAAGGTGGCTGGGCCCCTCCTCCTTTTTCATATTTTATTATGCACTTGCACCACCCAAACCCACCACCCACACTTACCAGTCTATGGAAAATTGTTTAGCATGAAACCAGTCTGTGGTGCAAAAAAAGGTTGGGGACCCCTGCTTTAAGGCATGCCTTGCACATCAGTGAGTCCAAAATGCAGATGTTTGCATTAGGGAAACAAAGAAATAAATAGGTATGTGCACATGCTATTGGCAAAATTATGGCACACAGGCCATAATTGCATGCATTGCATAGTTATTTTCCCTATGGGATGCATCGTACAATGATTTTTTTCACTATTTGTTTTTCCCATTGAAAAATTGTTGTATTATTTTTTTCCATAGGGAAAATTGTTATGCGGGACACCTTTCCCCCCAAAAAACCTAATTGTTATGTGATTTCCTTGCTATGAGGTTCCACTGTACCTTTCTTTAAACTATAGGGGGAGGCATATCTACTCCAAGGATATACAAAAAGCCTCTAGAGCAGGGGTGCCCAAACTACAGCCTGTGGGCCAAATCCAGCCCACAACACCATTTCATCTGGCCCACACTGCCCTTGTCATTCCCAAAAGCGCAAGTAAAACACACCCATATGGGCTGTAGTTTGGGCACCCCTGGTTTAAGCTGAGAAAATGGTGGCCTAAAATCTATCTCATCCTGTTGCAAAATAGATTGCAAAGCACGTTTAGCTTCTGCTTCTGGTGGGAGGAATCACATGACTGGCCCACTGAACCACATGACCGGCCCACAGCCCAAAATGTTTGGGCAACCCTGTTCTAGACCAGTGGTTCACAATGTGGGGCCCACACCCCACAGGGGGACTTCAATTCCCAGAAGCCTAAGTCAGTACATTGGCTTTGGGGAATTGATTTAGGCTTCTGGAAATTGAAGTCCCAAAAAACCAAAGGTTTGGAAACACTGGGCTGGGTGTTTGAATCCCTACTCTGCCCTCTGGGAGAAGGGTCAGCCAAGACCATGAGAGACTGATGGAGTTCAGTGTCCTATCACTTGTGGGGCCTTGGGTAAGCTGCACCGTCCCGGAACACTACAGAAACCACTTTTGAGTATACCTCACAAATGGTGGGAGATCACCCTTAAGTTACAACTGAATTCACATCAATGCTTGTGCATGGAAAAAATGGATTTCCCCCAAAGAATAGCTGCTCTTGCCTTACAATAAACATGGTACAGCTGGTGTAACTTACTCTCAGTTTTCAGGGATTCAGCTAAACAAACTGCTTCTGCTGAGATCACAAGTATAGCTTTCTAGGGCAGGGCTTCTCAACCTTGGAGTTCCAGTTTTCTTGGATATCAGCAGCCCAAGTCGGCACACCTGCTGAGCAGGGCTTCTGGGAATTTAAGTCCAAAAACATTTGGGAACCCCAGATTGAGAAACTCTGTTCTAGGAGATAAACCCTTGGACTGATGGAAGAGTTCCCAGACACTAAAGCCCATGCTCTGATTAGTAAAAGCTCCCTCATAACTAGTATGGGATGTCTGTGGGTAGAAGCACTGGGGTGCTCTCTCAGTACAGGAGCTTTGATAAGCAGGAAAGCGATATGCTTTAAATAAACAATAAAATATCAGAACTCACCCAACTGCATGAAGGATGGTCAGTATATGTATATAGAGTGGATCCTCAAAGTCCATGAAGGAGAGAATAAAACTCTTCTTGCATTGCAACCCTCCAGAGAAAAATAAGACTAGGAGGCCTCTTCTGCCACATTTGCATCTGAATATTGGCTATCATCATAGCGATCAGCTATGAAGATGTCCTGAGAATATAATGCAGTGGCCTTTCATCTGCCTTCTGTATCGCAGTGTGACACTCATACCACTGATCTAGTTCCGTGAGTTACATTTGGGTCCTGAGCCCTTTTGGCGTGCAAAGTCCTCATCATCCCCAGGCCAGTATTGATGAAGCTGCTGCCTTCCATCAGGATGGATTCAAGTGGGATTTAATCCACTTGGGGACCATCACCCTTCCCTGTGGACTTCAGCACCCAAGCCATTAGTCCCCAGGGTGATCAGGTTAGTTAAATGCCACCTGACACTTGGCATTGAGTTGCTGGCAGTATGGTCTACTCTATTACCATTGCAGGATAACCTGGCCAGACTGGCTAGGGGGCTTAGGGAGGAGAAATTGTACAAATTAGGTGGGCTTTGCCTGTGTTGTACCATTTTTGATCTGCGTTTCACCACATTCTCATCCTTTATCCAAAACCTGAAGGTGCCAAGACTGCAGTGTCTTCTTTACCCTGACTTTGTCTGTTATTGGCCACATTTAGAAGACACACAGAAGGCAGAGTAGGGATTCAAATGCCCAGTGATACCACTGCTCATCCACGTTTGCAGCAAAAGCCCTTTTAAGTAACTCAACATTTCTCTTTTTAAAATCTATCCAGACCCTTAGATCTGCTGGCAAGATCTACATGCTCTTCTTCATGCTGGTCATCTTTCTGGGCTCTTTTTATCTCATCAACTTAATCTTGGCTGTGGTGGCCATGGCATACGAAGAACAGAACCAAGCCACTATTGCTGAAATGGAAGCAAAGGAGAGGAAGTTTCGGGAAGCCATGGAAGCACTGAAGAAAGAGCATGAGGTTGGTACGCTTATTCTTCTTCTGCTGCTGCCTCTTCTGCTGTCTTCAATTTGTGTCTAAGAGTTGGTTCCATCAAGTCACTTCTGACTTATGGTCACCCTATGAATTATTGTGCTCCAGAAGGTCTTACTATCAACAGCCTTGCTCAGGTCTTGCTTGCTTTCTCTGGTGGGATGCATCCACTTCATGTCACGTCTTCTGAGGGAGAAGGTGCATATTCACAATATGATCTACTCTTCTGAGATTGGGCCATTCCTCCAAAGGCACTACTAATTGCTAACCTGTCCTATTGCAAAGAATTGTCTGGATTCACTTGTGCTATAGCCATTATGCTTTTCTTTCTTGACAGTTCTGACATTCGAGTAATTCCTAGACATTTGGGTGAAGAGCTGGGCATTTGTACAATAACATGAGAACAATAACTCCTGCTCCGTGTTCCCTGGGGTGAATTCAACATCTGATATGTTGTTGAAAAGACAGATGGTGGTCAGGAACCAGTTGCTACTAAATATTACCAAGAAATGGCCCCTAAGGGCCATGGGGCCTCCTCAAGAGCCTTTTCAATCCACACACCAGCCTTGCTTCAAACTATGACCATGTTGAAATGTTTCAATGCTCTCCCCACCCCACCCCTTACTAAGCCTAATAAAAAGTTCAGCACATCACGGAAACAGGACCCACACTTGTCTCTGATATTAAATTTTTCTGCGAACAAAGCCTTTATGGACTCTGTCACCTGGAGTAATTTTGATGCCTACCTGGAATGTTTAGCTTCCATTTAATAAAATATGTTTTTATTTCTGGCCCTATTGCTTGTTTAGATGAAAGGTAAAGTCTGCATGTAGTTTTCTTTGATAAAGTTAAACTTCCTCTGATTTTCCAGTTTTCTGTCCAAAGCCTGCAAAATCCATGGAATAAGCACAAACTGAATGTATTTTTAAAAATATTCAATATAATTAAGTATCAGTGCAAACATTTCCTGCAATTTACATTTATGTTCTGACTATTCAGTGATGGTTCCTTGCTCCCTATGGTCAAACATTCAGCTCAGAAAGAGATACTAGAGATGTTTACATGTGTGGGGAAATCCACCTTTTTCTTCTCAAAGTCTGAAGGGGAAGGAAGTCAAGATTCAGAAGGACTGTGCTGTGATTCAACTCTTGGTATGGTTCGGATGACAAATAAGGAGTCTATGTCTTGAATATACATTTTCAAGGTTGTATTTTGAGGATATCTTAAGGCATGTTTACAGCTCTTTTTGCTGATGCAGTCACATCTTTGCATGCTGTGATGCTTGAAATATTCCCCCATGCCTAAGGGAAATAGAGATAGATGTCATTCAAACATCTGCATGGCAGGCGTTTAATGTTTCCCAGCTCTTTCTTTGCTCCTGCTTCTAAATGTTCCCTTCTGATCCTTCTCTCTCCAGACCCAGTGTAAACTCTCTGATCCCGTGAGTGAAGAACTCATAGAGATCAATGAGTTTACACTGCTTTGCAGAAGGATTGGGGCCCTAATCCAATGCCAGTGTCACAAGAGGACTCGAATAGTGCAACTCCATAGCACAGTTGAATGTTAGAGGTGGAAGTGATCTATAACATTCTGCAGATTCAGTTTGATGCTTTAGAGATAACGGTGTGGAAATTGTGGAAGAGCAGAATCCCTGGCAGATGGCCTCCCAGTCTTGACTGAAATATCCCAAAGGAGGCTGTTCCACTGCCAAACAACTCTTGCTGTCAGAAGTATTCTCCCTGATGTCTCTCTCAGATATCCCTCCCTATTTTCCACTCATGCATTTTAGTTTTATATGTTTGTTGCAACAGAGAACAAATTTGCCCCGTCTTCTTAGGGAGTAAGAATGTGATTCTCTGCTTATCTTGTTCTCACAATAAGAACAAAAAAAAATCTGAAAGGTTCCTATCCCACCGCTGGCTTGGCAGGATTAAAAGAAGGTTGTTCGTTTGTTTGCTCGTTCGCTCGCTCGTTTGCTCGTTCGTTCATTTCTCACATTTAGTAACCTTTTTGTGACAAGTTCACTAAAGTGCTTTTAAAAAAAAAACACACAAAAAGGCGTTTTATGCAGAAACCTTGTATATTGCGCGGAAAATCTTGTATTTTGCCTGAAATCACATTTTTAATGTGCAGGCTTCAAATGCAAAAACAGGGAGGTTCCTCCAAGATACTGTTTCTTGTGAGAAAAGTTGTTATAATCTTTTTGTAGGGACTGTGGTGGCCTAGTAGTTAAAACACTGAACTTGATGCCTGGAAGGTTGGCACGTCGAGGTCCAAGTGCTGCGCTCACATAAAAGGCGAAAGATTTATATGATCTGAAGAGGAACCAGAGCATCATTCATCTGTCCCAGCTCCTCCCAACCCTAGCATTTTGAAAGCAAGAAATTGCAGCTAGATAAATAGGTCTGTGGTGGTTTAGATGCTGAGCTTTAAGACTGGAAGGTCAGGGTTTGATACTTGAGTACTGCATGACAGAGTGAGCTCCCATCTCTGTCCCAGCTCCTGCCAACCTAGCAGTTCGAAAGCAAGAAATTACAAGTTGATAAATAGGTACTGCTTCGGCAGGAAAGGTAACAGCGCTCCATGCACTCCCGTGTCTAGTCATGCCTGCCACAAGACCACGGAAATGTCTGCAGACACAGATAGTGCTGGCTCTTTGCTGTAAATGGAGATGACTCGATTGCCATTCAAGTAAGGGATACCTCTACCTTTACTTTTTAAAAGCTCCCTACCATTAGGTTCCACTCTGTGTAATCTCTGGTTGTCCCAGGAACACAGAATTAAAAGCTTGTGCTATTTCTGCTGATGCAGATTTTTAGATTGAGGTTTTTTAAAAAAAAAAAAACCACAAGCAAAATCTTATCCCGCAAAGTGACAGAACCTGCTGTGACCAGGGATCCAGAGTGATAATCCACAAACCACTCGTTCAAAGAACAACAAGCTACACATATGTAACAGATAGATAAGATGGAATTTTTGCCTCCACATGCCTGAGTTGCATGCTCTATGCGCCAGCTATCTGGAGGGATCACTGCAGACTGATAAACACCAAGAGGTGCTAGAAACAGATCTGAAGCCAAATTGGAGGGTGGGGAAGAGAGAAAAAACATGTTATATCATGATACTATGACAGGATGTGGAAACAACAAAACACTAGCAGTGATCATACACAAAGAAGCTGTGAGTTGAAGAGGTGGCAAAAACCTAGTGTGTTAGGTTTAGAGGTAGAATGCCCCTTTTTCCCCTATGGGAAAGGGGAAGGGGAAGCCACATAGAACTAGACTTTACCAAGCAGAGACTATTTGTCCTTTGCATTGCATTGTAGAGCCACAGTGGATTAGTGGTTAAGATGGTGTTGTGTATTCAAGTAAATTGCAGTTTGCGCCAGCAACGCTTTGCAAAAGACAACATGGCGATCTCCTGCCATCAGAATCGAAAGCAAGAATTGGCGCGTGTTCTTTCCTTCTTGGTGCGCTGTTTATGTTAATTAGAGTGCTATGATTGCGTACAGTTTAGGATCCTGTTCCTGATTGGTTAAAACTGATGTATCATGGTTATAATTGGTTAGTTAAGGTTATCCAGTGGGTTACTGCATTGTATCACAGAGTGCCCACCGCCGAGACACTATATGTGCCACGGGTAAACAAGGGTGTGGCTGGGCCGGATCTATGCTTCCCAATATCTCTGCAGGTTAGACCTCGACAGGTTAGCCATAGATCCTCTCCATACGCTCACACCCAGGTGTAGCTCAGCTCGTACCACTAGGGTAGACTTCGGAGAGACCGATTACTTGGGACTTGTGTAGCCATCTGTTGTCCAGATATCCTTGTAATTGTGGCCTGCAAGACTTTATAATAAACCATTGTTAGTTGTTCTGTTCATTGTTTGCTGGACTGTTCTTTACAAGGGCCGGACACGACAGATGGTGAACTTGATGACTAGAAGGTCAACAGGTCAGTAGTTGGAGACCTGAGTGCTGCGGAGTGAGCGCCCATCATCTGACCCGGCTCCTGCCAACCTAGCAGTTCGAAAGCAAGAAATTGCAAGTAGATAAATAGGTACTGCCTTGTCAGGAAAGGTAACAGCATTCTGTGTGCTCCGGCGTCTAGTCAGGTCTGCCACGTGACCACAGAAATGTCTGCTAACACAGACAGTGCTGGTTATTTGGCTGTAAACAGAGGTGAGCACCAGGAGAGAGACAGCTCAATTAATTCAAATCCACTCACAACAGCCATAGTTACTAAAGATCACCCATCCAAGAGCAGATAATTGGATCTTCATTTGTATGAATCAGATTCTGTTGTATTGCATTTCCGTTCTATTGTACTGAATCAGACCTGATGTATTGCATTTCCATGCTTGACATGCTTGATGGATAGTTTAATTTACAGAATGGCAACATGGGCAATGCTTAAACAACTGACTCCTCCCCACCCCTCCATTCTTTATTCCACTTGTTGAATAATGGGATACTAATGGCTGTTTGAAGTTGGAAGATCAATAAGGCCAATTTGAAAAGAATGCTAATGAACTTGAACTAATGGCAAAAGCTGCAAATCTTGAATGAAAAGACATTCATTCCTCCAGTAAGCATGAGAATATTTTTGAAAATTATAGCAGCAGCAACAGCAAGAATTTAATAATTAGTAAATAATTAATAAAACAATAAAAGATAATGGAATAGAGGTGTGTTATTTTGAAACATAAATTCTTCACTGATGTAAAAAATCTATCTATATTGACACTTTTAAAACCCGTTTGTCCCTATGGCTCCCCACCTATCTATGGTTTGCCCCCAACATGAAGAAGAAACTGGGCATAATATCTAATGACATCACAATAATTTCAGAAGACCAGTGACTACAAACATTGTTGATTTGTAGATTGCAACATGGCAGATCAAATGGAGTATGTTTGTTTGTTCATTTGTTCGTTTGTTGGAAATAATGCTATGTCATTATATAGTATCATTTCTGGAGGGATTTGTGGTCAGATGGCAGCTGCCATTCCCCATCTAATAGAAATTAGTGGTACATCCTGAAATATTGGTGGCTTCACAGCAATTCACAGGGGAAGCCATTCCAGATGTGTTTTCTCTTCTTTCCCTAAATTTCAAATATAAAGTTATTTTTGCAGAAGTTTCAGCTCTCATCTTAGTTAAAACTCTGTATGAAATGAGACCTATCAGCAAAGTCTTGGAAACACTCAGTATTTTCTCAAATCTCATGTGGCTTTCTTGACCTTCTCCATATGTTCCCTGAGATGGGAGCCCAGAACTGCTTTAAACTTTGGCTCAGTTCAGAATATACAAGGGTACCTGCCTGGTATGATTAAAATTCTGCATAGAAGATAATGTCAAAGATAGCTTATGTTCTACTTTATCCCCACATTTTCAGGCATTCGCTCGAGAAATCGATTCCCTGTCGCTTAGCTCATTTGAAATGTCACCTCTGGCATCCAAAACTTCCAGAGAACGGAGGAGCAGAAGAAGAAAAAAGAAGTCATCAGGGGCAGAAGATGATGGTGAAGACCAAAAGGCTCCAAAATCTGAATCAGAGGAAGGCCAACGGAGGATGGTTAGTCTGTGCCTAAAGTGAAAATTAATAATAAAATTCCACTGAAAATAAGAATTGTTCTTCATTGAAGCAGGATTTTCTTTGAACTGGATTAGCCATGTTCAATTAACAACCAAACAAAATGCTCCAGATAAGGTTTAGGAACGGGAGCTTTTGGTTTTAGGTTACTTAACTGAGAGCCAGTAATAGATAGAGTATAGATAGAGTATTGGACTGAGGCTCAGGAGACCTGGGTTCAAACATCTGCTTGGCCATGGAAACTCTCTGGCAGGTAACGCTGGTAAATCCATATCATAAATACATTATGTACCTTGAAAACCCAATGAGGGTCTCCGGTAGTAAGAATCAACTTGACAGCACAGAACACGTATCTTTATACAAGTACATCACTTACTTCTTTACACATCTAAATCTGGATTCTGCAGGCCTTGTGCTGGTCTTGTGCTGGTGATTGCGCCACAGTTTTTATTTATTTGATAATGATGGGGAACCTTGACTCTCCAGAGGATTTGGAATTCATTTTTCAGCAAATCCTGTGTTGACAGATTATTGGATACATTTGGAGGACCAGGGTCCTTCAACCCTGATTTAGGATGCCTGTGTTTTATACAGAAGGCCTTTAGTTGCAATGGTGGATATTTCTTTCTCTCCAAAAGAGGATCTCACATATCAGGAATAAGGAAGATCATTCTCTATCTGAGGATTAAACAATGTAAATCTAGATAGACCAGTTCTCTATCTAAGCATAGGCTGCTTGATATCTAGCTGTAATCCCAGAAAGCGAAACTGTGCAATCCAAACCATATGAACAAGAGAAAAGTATAGTGCCAAGAAAGTGTAGAGCAGGGGTGTCCAAACATTTTGGGCTGTGGGCCAGTCATGTGGTTCAGCGGGGCAGTCACATGGTTCCTCCCACCGGAAGCAGAAGCAAAATGTGCCTTGCAACAGGATGAGATAGATTTTTAGGCTGCTGTTTTCACTGCTCAAACCAGGGATGCCCAAACTATGGCCCGGGGGCCAGATCCAGCCCCTGACACCAATTCATCCTGTCCGCACCACCCTTGCTACTCCTGGAAGTGGAAGTAAAATGTGCCCATACGGGCACATTTTACATCCACTTCCAGGAGCGGCAAGGGTGGTGCGGGCCAGATGAATTGGTGTTGGGGGCTGGATCTGGCCCCTAGGCCATAGTTTGGGCAACCCTGGTATAGAGGGTCAATCAACTTCACAATAACAAAGAGGTATAGACACTTCTTTACTGCTGTTTCCATGTGTTCAGGGTGGCCATACTTCATAATTCTCACCTCTTTTCTCAATAGTATCAGCATAGAGCTTTGCAGTGTTGACAAATTATTCTTTTATTGTTAGTGCCAGAGTGGTCATGCTGAAAATATGTATGGGAGAGAAACCAATATGATCAATACATGACATAAGGCAAACGTGCAACTATGCATTTGGAAAATCTCCTTTGTAACAGGAATACATGAATGGGTTTTGTATTGTTTTGTTTCTTTCTGTGGAGTCTTCTTTTTTTGTAAGAGGGCTTTCTGGTTGCTTAATTGAGTGTGTTGCCATGCTAATTACAAGATTGCCTGTGCCAAAACGATTGACTGAGATGTTGTGCTCTGAATGGGTTTTGGCATGCTCAATAAAAATAAAGTCATGCTGTACATGGAGTGAAGCAACATGCTTCCCAGCGTGTTCCTCTGATAAGTAAGTCATCTTTTCATTTTGCATTCATACATTTGTCATTCGCACAGAGATGGTGGCAAAGAGAAGGACTGGACTGATGATGCACTGAGCACCTTTTGAAAGAACTAAAGCATTGACCCTCACTTATTCTACTGACAAGAAGAGTCAGCTTCAATTATTTGATCACAGAAACCAGATTGTCTGTTGGCATTCAGAAGCATTTGCTTTCTGTTCTTTGCCATTATTCTTTCCTGGGTCCAGTCCTGTTCCCTTTGTTGTCATCTATCACACTGGGTCTTCATGAACAAAGATATAACAGTCGGTACAAAGTTCATGGTACACCAAGCTGTTGTTACCTCATCTTTATTGTATGGCTGTGAAACATGGACCCTCTTTTGCCAAGACATCAAAAAGCTTGACAGCTTTCACCAACAGAGGCTAAGGCCCATCTTGAACATCAAGTGGGATGACTATGTCACCAACATCGCAGTTCTCAGAAAGGCACATGTAAATAGCATTGAAGCTTCCATCATAGGCCATCGTCTTAGATGGATAGGGCATGCCCGCTGTAGGAACAGTTTGTTTGTTTATTATTTTATTTTTCTGATTTATATTGCCGCCTAACCCCAAGACTCTGGGCGGCTCAGAGAAAATAAAACCAATATCACATTTTAAAACCAATTTAAAAAAAACTATTAAAACTGCTACCAAAAATTACCCCAAACCCTACAGATTAAAAGAGATTAAAAGAGGGAGAGAGTGTTCTTATTAAATCAGCCAGCAGGCAGCGGTCACCCCATTGCTGGTGCCACACACCTGCTTTGCCAGCCAGGTTTTTAGCCCTTTCCTGAAGGGGAGCAACTCTGTCTGGAGTCGGAGCTCAATTGGCAGGAGGTTCCATAGGGCCGGAGCAGACACTGAGAAGGCCCTCTTTCTGGTGCTAGAGAGACGAGACTCCCTAGCGGATGGCACAATGAGAGAGCCTCTCCGGTCTGCTCTGGTGGGACAGACAGATGTTCTTGGGGTGATGTGGTCTCTTAAGTATCCTGGCCCACTACCATGTAGGGCTTTAAAGGTAATTACCAGCACCTTGAATTGTACCCGGAGGCACATTAGCAACCAGTGCAGTTCCTGAAGCAGTGGCGAGGCACGGGCATACCGCCCGCACTCCATCACCACCCGAGCAGCCGCATTCTGGACCAATTGCAGTTCCAGGTTTCCTCATCAAATTATTTATGGGGAACTTAGCTCAGGTACAAGAGCTCATCGATCAACCTTGAAGCATTACAAGGACCAGCTGAAACAAACCATGAAGGTGTCAGGTATAAACCCAGAAACCTGGGAGGCAGCAGCTGTAGATCGCCCACTTTGGCACCAAACCATCTCTACTGCTACCAATCACTTCAAAGGAGAACACTGCAGACATGAAGAGGCTAAGCGACAAGCATGAAAGCTTTGTGAAACTCAACTACACCCTCCACCATCCATTCAGTGCATAGTATGTGGTCGCATGTTTCATGCCAGGACCGGTTTATTGAGTCACCAGAGACACAACCATCAATGGAGAAAATAATGACTATCAGAGGAAAATGTATGCTCGGATACGAGTAGCAGCCGATGGCAATGACAACGTTCAACTGTGTTTTATTTCCTCCGTGTTTCCCTGTGTGGGCCAGTCTGCACGTGTGGATGGAAATATTACCCACTATTGGTTGCCATGGACCTGGTGGAGAGTTTCTTCAACAAGGACAAGTTTATGTCCCCAGAAGCTGAGGAAGAAGAAAAAACTGCATCATAAAAAAATGAGCTAGGCAAGGAAAAATGGGTGAAGAATGGCAAGATCAAGAAGAAACATGTAAGAGTCCTACTAGGGAGGAAAGTAAACCAAGTGAGGAATACCCAAGCAAAAAGGCCAGCAACAATTTAGCATCTACTTCAGGGGTTCTCAAGGTTTTCCCACCACAGGCTGTACCACTCACCCTCAGACAGATGTGGTTCCCCCCGTCATAAACGCTGCCGCAAACCATGGTGGGAGTGTTTGCGCATGCATGTTTGCATTTACGGCTGTCATAAACACTCCCACTTCTGGGGTTGTCGCTGTGGGCTGGATGGAATGGCATTGGGGGCTAGTTTCAGACCGCAGGCCATAGGTCGTGAACCCCTGATCTAACTATCCCGTTGCTTATAGCAGCAAACAGGTGGAGGAGTTCATGAAACATAGTAAAGGCAATGTAAAGTCAGGCAGAGTCGGATATAGATATACAGTACTGTATATGAAATATGCTGGGTGCCCCCAAAGCTACCATACATAGGGGAAATGAGAAATTATAGCTAAATGTACCTAATAAAATAATAAAATGTAAATTTTATTATTGACAAAATATTCATTATAAAATCTTACAAAATATTTATAAAACATTCTCTCCTTGTTGGCCACCTCTTTCTAAACATGAAGTCTTCTCCACTACTCATGGTAAATACGTTCCAAGAGATCTGTTGTTATGTACGGTGACTTTGGAGACACCCTGTAGATCAAATTAAAATGATTAGACTATTTTTTTTTTTTTAACCAGAAGCGGGCTACTTCATTGGGTTTCTTTCTGCCACTTACTAGATCTTATTTTGTATCCGTAGCGGGGAATAAATTTTAGAATGGAACATTATGGCTCTGGCCAGGTCTAAAGCCTGTCTGCTCTGTAATTAGAAGAGGTCCAGTTTCAGGAACTAGATGGCTAAATATAATCCATTCATATACTTTGCATAAGTACTGTAACATAGTAGGGAGTTTGGCTTGTAGCTTTTGGGATCTGATGTTTCTTTGCCTGGTTTCAGTATAGCAATTACTTTAATCTTCCACCATATTCGGTGAGTTTGTTTGCTCATCCAGCCTTTATTAAAGAGATGAAGGAACCATTCCTTTGTATTTTGCTTAAAAAATTTTAATTTGCTCGATCCAGATATCAAGTCCCACTGTTTTGCCATTCTTATATCTTCTTATGCCTTCCTTTAATTCCACCAATATGAAGGCGGTGAAAAGTTCATTGGATTCGCTCTCAATATTCCTTTGATGTTTTATTTTCATTATGCATTGGCTGATCTTCCCTGCCAGGAGCAGTTGGTGTGATATTTGGTTTGGGGTTATATTTGCATACAGTGTCCTTTTGTTTGGATCATTGTTCAGTCTTTTCAGTAGTCTCCAACTTTCTGGCTGCTTCTTGCCATGTCAAGTTCTGTTATATCGTCTCTCCAGTGAATTCTTTTTTGTTTCTGCCAGCTTTTATTGTATGTTTACTAAAATGATTTTCTTCCAAGTGTGAAATGTAATCTAAATATTGAACGTTGTTTTGGGCCCCTCTTGGAATAGAGGCATGAGGAACTTCTTAAATTGCAAGTTACAAACTGATCCTAGTTCTTTGGTTGAGGGACACTTTGAATTATGGCTGCATCTAGTAGTGCTATAAGCATTTCTCAGTTGCTTTCTTTCAATATTATGCCTCTGGTATAGATTGAGGCTGGACAGAAGAGAAAGACCTGACATAGAATGGGTCTATGCTGTGTGTGTGGCATTAGAGATCACCTATGATCTTAATGCACTGTTGAACTACAGGCTCATTAACAAAAATTAGACCTGTTTGTAGCTTTTCTGTCACCTGAAACTGTTAATGAACGAAGTAGTTCAGGATCATGTATAAGGCACATTGAATGGGATTCTGCCCATTTCAGAACAGCTTTGCTGTTTGTGTTATTTTGTTCGTAGCTCCAAATGTTGTTATGGCTTTTGAAATCTCGAACTAGAAAGTAAATGTTTTGGTTTCCCATATTGGTCAGCTTCTTAAAGCAGAATGGTGTTTTACGTGGTTTATAATCCAATGTTGCTGTACACATAGGCAGTTCAACCTTCAAGATATTGTCCTCTTCATATACAGTGGAATCCCACATAACAAATGCTTTGTATAATGAAAATTTCATACAACAAAGTGTTTGTGCGGTAATCGCGATATCCCACATTACAATTTTTTTTATTATACAGGGTTCTTGTTAAGCAGGGTATACCCCAGTTAATGAAAACCCCTTATGATGAACATTTTCTTTTCGTTATGTGGGGTATCGCCCATTTGATCCGCATAGCGAAAAAAACATATAGTGAAGAGCTCCGTGGAATGGATCTTTTTCGTTATGTGGACCGTTACTTCATTGAGAAGACTATAAGATCTGGTGTTTTAAACAATTGGCATTTCTGTATTCTCATTTCTATATAGGGCAACAGCTCTGTTTGTGGGATCTCTCAGCAAATAGACACATCCCAGGTACCTTTGGTTGATGCCGCTCAGTTTATTAGATACAAAGCTTGTCGCATTTCCATTCACAGCAAAGTGAATGAAGTGATGCCCTCTATATTAATATGAATTATTGCCATCTGTGTCCCAAAATGAAATTTTGTGTCATTTTGCTGATCATCAGGTTTACGGTGCAATGCTTCTGGTTAGGAAGGATTAGTCAGCTGCATTCCATTGCATGGGGGATGTCCAAGTGTACTCACAATGCTTTCTGCTCTTTAGGGAGGTCCCTTTGTGTTCCCCAGTGTTCAGTCATTGTCATCCTACTCTGACTCCAGAGTTGAGTTGACCTTACCTGCAAGTTCAGCCTCTTGTACTGCAAGGGTCGCAGGTATGCATTATTACTGACAATAACTTCCTCTCAATTCTCAGGTTTGGAGATTCATCAACAGTGGGGATTTCTCTGGTGGGTCCATGAAACCAGTATGTCAATGATAGGATCTTCAGCAATGACCAGTTGCTTTCGTTAGCCATTATCCTGATCATAGGAGTTGCCATGTCTCTATCTGTATGCTGCCATAGGGGTAGCAACATGAATCAGGTTGGGATTTTTTTTTATGGAGTAAAGGAGACACCATGGGATCCAGTCTATGGAGGTGACTCATTTTGGATTATTTTGGACAGGAACTCAACATAGAGCAGAAACAGATGTTATATATAGCTGTGATTAGAGAGGAAACATGTTGGAGAAATTGGAGTCAGGAAGACTTTTGTGTTGGACAGATCAAGCTTCAAAGAAATCTCATGCTTAAGTCTTGAAGATCAGTCACAAAACAAGCAAATTTACAAATTAGCACAGATGAGAAAGAGCTCTGATTATGCACTCAGTTGGCTTTCAGGAGCAAAGAATCCCTTTTTTTTCCAATTATGAAGTACAGGTATCTGTAATGTCTGTTGCTGCCCTGAGTGAAAGGGTCAACAAACTCTTTCATATCAAGGGTCAAATTCAGTTATGAAGAAGTTCTTAGGAAGTGCATTCTGGTGGAAGGGTACCAAAGAAACCTACTTCTTGTTCTTACTAAGTAAAAGGCTCATCATCTGTTCCTAAGGCTACTTCCATGTGATGCTAAGAACCACACAATGCTCAGATGGCAACAAAGGCATCCAGTCTACTCAGTAGAAGCAAGGTGGTGTACCAACTTTCTCAAAGTTTTGATTTGAGCTAGCATAGGCTGTTAACTTGATAGGTTAAAATGACCTTGATAGGTTAAAATGACCTTGAGGCCTCCATTCTTTTGTGCATCAGACAGTCATTCATCGGTAGCTTCCGGAATGTGGCACCATCAGGATAGGATAGCCCTGAAAGCAGCAGTAATTGATAATCACGAGTTCCTTGAGAAAGCAGTGTAGATGTTGAATATCCCAGCAGTTGTAAAGTATTTTTTTCTGGATTCCAGGAAACTGGCTAGCTGTTTTAGAAAAACGTTGATGTTTCCTACAAGTTTGACCTGTCACGAGGCAAACATAATGACACACGTGAAATGCATATTGAGCAGGTGATTAGAGCTTGTTCAGATATGGCTGGCTGTGGTGGCTTTACTCTGGTTTCCTTAGAGCTCAAGAGACAGACTGTCATCCTCAAGTTTTCCCAGCAATGTGTCACTGCAGAATAGTATTGGATGCAGTCTAAGGCACATTGTCCTCACATTGCAGAAAGCGAGAGCTAAGCACAGAAGGCTTTACTGGCACATAGGACAAACAGAGAGTGTGTGTCAGAGCTTGGGAAAATGACTTGACATAAACAAGCTGTGGGGTCTGGGAGCTGCAGTTCCCAATACCCAAATCTGAGCATGGATCAGAATTTTCTTTGATATCCTGGGGTTCCATGGCAGGCAAGCATAATTGCCACCACGAAGCAGATGGTTTTTCCAAAATGGGACATAAAGAGAAACAAAATATGACCTGTACTCCAGTAAGATTTAATTGTTTGGGTTGTTTTTTAAATTCTGGGCTCATGGTTGGAATCTGTAGTAGTAATGAAAAGGACTGGTAAGTTGACCCATGTGGACTTATGAGCAATTGCATGTAGACATGAGAGGTTGGAACATGAGAAGGGAAAGCTAAATGCACAGAAATGGCATGAGCTCTTAAAATAACAGCATCTTGTTTGGGGTGTTCAGGAGAAGTTAATACTGTTCAAAATATCTGCAAGAAGCAGTAGAATATGGGCCAGAAACATGTAACCTATTGATGCAATTGGGATTTAGCTGCTATCAGCCTTAGCCAGAGTAGCCTGTGATGAGCGATAATGAGAGCTGCAATCCAGGAGCATTTGGAGAGCCACATGGCCCCCTTTTCTGGTGTCTAAATACATCAAAAGCAATGGAAAAACCAGTCTTGTCCCAGGACATGACTGATAAAACAATTGAACGCCACACAGATAAAACTGGCCTCTTGCGCACTTTCTCTTGTTCATGCAGGGGAAGGAAAGCATTCAGCACAATGGCTGACCGTTGTAGTGGATATCCTAGCAGTCTGTGATTAAGTTGTTGCTTTGCCTTCTCATTCCCTTTACCTCTTCTGAGTTACTTTACCATAAAACAGAATGATTAGGAAGGATGTGCTGATGCTAATTTATGAGAATAGACTAAACAAATCTGTTGTTAAAATTAACTTTTCCCCTCCCAATCCCTCCTTGTCATATCCTTTCACCATTGTTTTTGGGCTCCTTCAAGACTCTCCTTGGTTTTACGTCTGGTTCCATGGAAAATTCAGTGAAGCGCAAAGCCAGCCATGGAAGTGTCTTTAGCTTCCGGTTGCGTAGCAGGGACCTTGGTTCGGAGGCAGATTTTGCCGATGATGACATCAGCACCGTTGGGGAAAGCGAGAGCCAACGAGGGTCGTTGCTGGTTCCGAGGAACGGGAGACGGCTGAGTGTGTTAAGTCAAGTGAGCCATAGCTCCCCGAATTGCACGCTCAATGGCAAAAGGAACAGCTCAGTGGATTGCAATGGGGTAGTTTCACTGATCGGAGGTGGAGGGAATCCGGACCCAACGACTCCCACAGATGTGCTATTGCCACCAGTGTTTACAGAGAAGCCTGGGGGAGAAGACACGGTAGGTTGGCTTTTTTGGTTTTTGATTGATTGATTGATTGATTGATTGATCGATTGATGTTGCATTTTTATACTGCCCATTTGGGACATTTCCCACTCTGGTGTATGTACAAATATCAAATAACATAATAAAACACACAACAAATTAAAAATAAACCAACCAAATAAATTCACAATTACACTTAGTGCACAATTACTTTCACAATTCACAGTTACTCTTAGTGCACAATTACCTTCACAATTTGCTTAGGGTACAATTACCTTTGCAATTCACAATTACGCTTAGTGCACAATTACCTTCACAACTCACGGTTACACCTAGTACACAATTACTTTCACAATTCACAATTATGCTTCATGCACAATTGCCTTCACAATTCACAAGGCAATTAGTATTTTGCCTCTAACTTGCTGGGTGGGACTCTTTTCACTGATCTTGGAAGGATGGAAGAGGCTGAGTCAACCTTGGTTTCAGCCAGGATCGAACTAACAGCGTTTTGGCTGTTTAACCCCTGTGCCACCAGAATAGCGGCAGATGACTGCTAACAGTTGCAATGACTAATTGTATTCAGAATCTCAGGGATGGGATAGGTCATGTTAGCCTGTTTCAACAAAAATCAACAACTCATGTGGTAGCATCTTAAAAATGAACAAATTTTATTTTCCATAAGATTTCTTTGTGGACTCTAACCCACTTCTTGAGAAGCAGAGATGGATATTTCCTATTGTTACTCCAGTGGCAGATTACAGCTTTCATCAGCCCTCACCATGGCTATGCTTTTATGGTACAATGAGAGTTGGAGTCCAGTGACATCTGAAAGTCCACACTTTTGCCATCACTGACCAAAGGAGATCATAGGTTAAGGTAGTTATAACAGCTAGTTATAACACCAGCAGGGACTGGTAACTATGATGTCTCAGAAGAGCTGAACCCACCCTGAGTTTTAGTCTGAAAGACAAAAGAGCTCACCAACATGTTGAGTTTATTTTGGGAGTAATTAGCAATCTTTGAACTAAAACCTGATACATATTTACTAGGGCTATGATTTTTTAGAATTTTTTTTACTACTAATCTCATCATTCTCTATTCTGGGAGTTCTACTTGACAGACACCTTTCAAACACTTCAGTGTAGTTCGCTTGGCAGAAAGGCCTTAACTGGAAGGCTTAGCTAAGCCTAGATGTACCAAGGTTCCTGTTCAGAAAGAAAGCTGCCAGCTAATACTAGGGTAGAACAGTGTGGGCAGAGTTAGACCTAACTAAGACTCAGAACCTTCTAGTTGACCCCTCTCTTCTAGGCAAGTCACATTTTGGTGTCTGTGTAGGGTGTCTTGCAGGAAGAACTCCCAGAATGGAGAATTATGGGGTTTATTGTCCAAAAAATTCTGAAAATCCTTTCCTCAATACTTACTATAACCTTGATATCAGAGTCACCACTGTTTATTAGTTTACAACCATCTCTGAGTGAGGCAGAAGTGCTGAGCAATAGCAGGAATGAAAACATCCTTTCTTGCATCTGAAGATACCCACAAAAGGTTATGCCATATTAAAATAGGGATCTGTGTTGATACTAGTCTTAAAATGGTTATGTTTCTTTAGTGTCTTGCACGGAAGACAAAGAAGGAGCCGCAGTGAGGGCTAAAACACAGCTTTATTGCATGATGGTCAGGATGAACATGTGGTAATGGCGGAGGTACAGCTCCTTTTATACTGCAACAATACATTTGAAAAGGGTTACACGGTAGCTTATTGGCTGCTACCTCCGTGACGTCATTCTGAGTCAGCCCTTCTTCTCCAGGTGCTCCTTGTGCGGGAAGGTTTCCGTGGTTTCTGGTGATTGGGGGAATTTGAACCATGTGAGCTGAACGCTCGCAGCTGCCCTCTATGGGTAGCTAGGTCACGTTCCTTTAACAGCTGAGTTACATTGTGGTCATTGTCAGGTTACATTCATACATTCTTAAAGTGATACAGTTACATACACAACACTCCTCCCCCCTATGATGGGACGAAGTCCCTCAACCAATGTGGCTTCCCGCATGTGCGCTTGGGGCGTACGACTGCTTGGCTGAGCTCAGGGGAACTAGGGGCTCCGAGTTCCGCAGACTCTCATCCTGCAACGGAAAGGAGGGACTCATTAGTCGTCTGCCGGGGACTCTGTGGCAACCTTGTGTTCTGAGAGGGGAACGGAACATGTAACTGGGATGTGAACCCCTGCCTGTCGCTCGTGGCACCTGGTGACCCCCCCCAGCACGAATCTCGGGACCGATGAGGAGACCCTTGTTGTCTCGCCCCGGTTTCTTGCGCCTGCAACTGGCGTACTTGTGCTACCCCCTGCTGCCTGACTCGGTGGTCTTGGGGATGGAGAGAACGAACTTCCCCCTGCTGCCTGGGTTGGGGGTCTTGGTGATGGGGTAAACTCTAGAAGAAAAGGACTGGGAGGGCTGGAGATACCAGGGGCTGAACTAAAACCCCTCTTCTCGCTTGGACGGGTGGGGGACCACTCCACGACATTCCCCTGGTATGGCAACATAAAATCAAACTCATCCCACTCTTTCAAAGTATCCTCCTCCTCGTTTGAGAATCCAGGGTATGCATTTGTACCTGGGGATGTCCCCGTGTCTCCCCCTTGGGCTAAATGGGTGGGGGAGAACCCTAACGCTGACTCTCTTTCACTGGTAACTCGCCTTCTGAGCTGGTCAGCGTGCCTTCTCCACAACAGACCTCTGCAAGTTTCAACCCTGTAAGACACTTGCCCCGTTTGCTCAATGACCGTTCCTGGAACCCACGTTGATCCCAAGGTTGCGTAATTCCTGCAGTGAACCGGGTCCCCTACCGTAAAACTTTTGGAGCTCTCTATCTCTATATTTCTCCCCTCATCTTCCACCCTGGTCGGATCCAACCGATCAAAAAGTGTTACCGGCTTCCTCCGCATGAGGAGCTCAGCCGGCGACAGTCCTGAAGCTAGGGGAGTTGCCCTATAACAAATGAGGAATTGACACAGCTGGAGGTTCAACTCACCCATGCGCCGCAGTGCGTTTTTCATAGTGCGCACTTGGCGCTCTACCTGACCGTTTGTGGCGGGGTGAAACGGGGCAGAGGTAATGTGCCGGATGGCATTCCTCTCGATGAACGCCTTGAATTCCGCAGACGTGAAAGTACTGGCTCACAAGGATGTCCGGCAGGCCGAAACAACTGAACACCTTGCGCAATTGTTTAATGGTTGTGGCAGATGAGGTGTTGGACATGGGGATGACTTCTAGCCATTTGGAATATGAATCGACTATCAGCAGAAACATGGACCTGCAAAAGGGGCCAGCGAAGTCGACGTGTACTCGGGACCATGGCCCGTGGGCCGTGTCCCATTCCCTGTGGGGCAGCCGGGACTCCTTGGGCCGAGAGCTCTGGCAGCTCTCGCACATGCCCACCAAGTGCTCTATATCCGCGTCTATCTGGGGCCACCAGAAGTAGCTCCTGGCCAGTGCTTTGGAACGCACTATTCCCGAGTGGCTGGTATGCAGTAGCCTCAGCACCTTTGCTTGTAGCTTCTCTGGGATGACCACCCCCTGGCCCCAGAGGAGGCAGCCCCTTTCAAGGGAAAGCTCTACTCTGCGCCTGAAAAACAATTTGAATTCCTCCTCAGGGGGAGTTGTGGGCCACCCTTTTCTCACCCAGGAACTGACTTGGGACAGGATTTTGTCAGCCGCCGTGGCTTTGGCGAGGTCTACGGGAACTATGGGGGGTGAGTCGAGAGACTTGATCAGCAGGACTTGGTGGTCCTGCTCTACCTCGCATTTGGGGTTTCCTAAGCTAGGGAGGAGAGATCGGGACAGCGCATCTGCATGGGAGATCTCCTTCCCTGGGCGATGGACCAGCTCGTACTGGTAGGCGTTGAGGAAAATCGCCCAACGCAGCATTCTGGGGTACAGGATTTGTGGGGTGGGCTTGCCTGTAGTAAAGATTCCCAAAAGGGGCTTATGATCGGTCACAATTGTGAACTCGCGGCCATACAGGAAATCGTGGAACTTCTTTGTTCCCGCGATTATGGCCAGGGCCTCTCTATCTGTTTGCGTGTAATTGCGCTCCACCTTTGAAAGTGACCTGGAATAGAAGGCAACCGGGGCTTCCCGCCTGTTCTCTAACACATGGCACAGCACAGCCCCCACCCCCCACTGGTGATGCATCACAGACCAAAACTACCGGTTTCCTCGGGTCGAAATGGGTCAGGATGGCGTCTGAGGACAAGCGCGCCTTGAGCTCTTTGAACGCTTTCTCCTGCCTATCTCCCCACCACCAAACCGCGTCTTTCTTAAGTAGCCAATGCAGTGGCTCCGCAACGGATGGCTTCCTTGGCAAGAAGGAATGGTAAAAATTCAGGAGCCCTAGGAATGACTGCAGCTCCGGTTTCACGGTGGGGCGAGGGGCGTTCTGCACAGCCGCAACCTTGGACTCGGATGGCTTGATGCCCTCCGGGGTTATTTTGAACCATGTGAGCTGAACGCTCACAGCTGCCCTCTATGGGTAGCTAGCTCGCATTCCTTTAACAGCTGAGTTACATTGTGGGCATTGTCAGGTTACATTCATACATTCTTAAAGTGACACAGTTACATACACAACAGTTTCCAAGCTCTGGGCTGGAAGCATGAGCTCACAGCCACATACCAAGTGAAGGGAATTATGTCAGGAGACTATGTGGCTCCTAGATTAGGAGAGTGAGATCAGATGAAGGAGCCAGTTTAGAAGGAAATGGTTGGCAGGACCAGGTTTCCCTCCACCAGCTTACAAACTTAGCTAACCATGTTTAGACTACACAGTCCTTTAGTACAGTAAAACACCGGGTTACGGAGTTACTCTGTTCTGGAAAGTTTTCCGTAAAGTGGTTTTTCTGTAACCTGAAGCACAATTTCCCATAGGTATGCATCGAAAATGTTCCTGACCCTTCAAAAATATTTTTTTTAAAAAAATGCCAGACACGATTCTCTCCCCAGCTGGGGTGGAGAAGGGGGGGTTTCTTAGAGATCATTCGAGGTATGGGAGAGAAATAGGAATCCTCTAAGAACATCATCTCCTCTCCCCACTAGCTGACCACTAGCTGGGAGATTGGTCAACCAAAAAAAGGGCAAAAAATGCAGAGCACCCAATGCAAAAGACGAAGCTAAGCTCCTTACAGCATCAGGAGCGCCTCCCTGTCCAGGAGGGTGATGAACAGGAGTGATTTGTCCGGCCACCATTTTAAACTCTCCCAGACTCTAAAAATGGCACAGGGACACCATTTTAAACCCTCCCAGATGCAATGTATTCTGGGGAAACCCATTTCATAACACGAGTTATTAACACGGGATGTGATTTCCCCAGAATTTCCTTATGTGTTGAGTTTTCCATTACTATATTTATGCTTAGTCCAGCATGATGGCCCAGGGAGAGTCCTGGTCTCTCAGAACTTGGTCATTCAGGCTGGAGGAGAGCCCAGTCTACTCATTGCAAAGGGATGAAAGAGTTTAAGATTGACTACTAAAGGTCCTGATTTGAGGTCAATTCAGCCTAAGGGAAGGCAATGAATGGCTTTCCAGATGTTGTTGTGCTGCAACCTCCACTGCCAAGGGCTGTGCTGGCTAAAGTCTATAGGAGTTGCTGACCCAACACTTCTTCCAAGTTACACATTCAACGCTTCGCCCTGGAGCCTCATGTTCTTTCTCTGTGACATGTTTTGCTTGTGAGCCATCTTTTATTAATTTGTTTATTCACTACAGTGATCTCCAAACCACATATGAGGAACACTTGCAGCTCAGTCACAGGGCTTTGTTTTGCTCATTTATTGCTGTTGTTCCTCAAAGCTGAGAATTATGCTCTCATTTTCACTGCAAGGAGATGAGAACACTCAGCCTTAGCAAAGAGGTGTATTTGTCTAAATCCCATAGAACTTGGTAGGGATCATCCTTTTAATCTTGACATGCATCTTTTCAATTTTGAGCCCTAAAGCCATTACTAAAGCCTCTCCTCTGTACTACCTTCTCCCCCCCTTTTTTTTATTTAAAAAAAGAAAAGTCTTTATAAATTACTGTAACTGGAGTGGGCGGTCGGGAAAGCACTCTTAGCACCTCTGTGGTCGTCTAGGAAATCTCACAGAGATGCTATAGCAACAGATGCTCACTTCGGTGAAAGAGGAGGAAGGATGCTCTTGTATCTGCTAAGCAGGTTTGGAATTGTGTCTCCTAAAGCCATTGGAAATGAGCTAAAAGCTAATTGTTTGCAAGCCTGGAGTACTATAGTTCCAAATCCCCCCTCCTTTTGTGTGTGTGAAAAAAAATGAAAGCAATCTACTAGGCAGGGAAATATATTTCAAGGTGAATTGTATTAATGCTACAGAATTTTATTTTATTGTAATTGGTTTTTCAAACAGCCATGGTCACTGATGTATCTGTATCTACACCATGGGTGCCCAAACCTTTTGGGCCACGGGCCAGTCATGTGGTTCAGCAGGCCGGTCATGTGGTTCAGTGGGCCGGTCACATGGTTCCTCTCACCAGAAGCAGAAGTAAAATGCAGCTTGCAATCTGTTTTGCAACAGATATGTTTTGCAACAGGATGAGATAGATTTTAGGCAGCCATTTTCTCTGCTTAAAGCAGGGGTGCCCAAACTATGGCCCATGGGCCGGCCCTGACGCCAATTCATCCTGACCATGCTGCCCTTGTCACTCCTGGAAGCGGAAGTAAAATGCGGCCATCTGGACGGGCGCATTTTATTTATTTATTTACTTAATATTTTTCTGATTTATATTGTTGCCCAACTCCGAAGACTCTGCCCTTGTCGCTTCTGGGAGCGACAAGCGCAGTGCGGGCCAGATGAATTGGTGTTGGAGGCCAGGTCCAACCTGTGGGCCATGATCTACACTGTACAAACACTAGGCTAATGCCAGCAAAACAGTTATGACTTTTTACAGAGGATATTGGGTACTGTAGTCTAAAAATAAAGCTCTGAGTGGCCACAGAGCTGATGGCATGTTTGTATCGCTAGTAGAGAGGGCACATCTGTATTATAGATTCAGAATACTTGAATGTTTCCTTCCAGTTTGGATAAATTCTTTAGTCATGTTTAGTCAAAGCAGACTCCTGCTCTATTGGAGTTCCTGACTGTCCACTTCGTAGGCCTTTCTTATGTTACTGTCATGACATAATTGTTAACTAGTTCTGTGGCTCAATGGGTGGCCAAATAGAACAAGGTAAAAGTGTCCCACTGCAGAGCGTTGTTAATTCTCATGCGGCCGGTTGAAATGTCAGGGAATTCCTATGCTTCTTTGGGTCTTTGTTCTCTTGAATATCTCAGGATGAATGGTGCTGGAGAGAGAGAAACACAGCAGCACCACAGAATTGAAGAACTTCCTTGGATTTTTGTGCGTGAGCGATAATTTTAAAGCTCACGTGCCTGTTTAAAAGCCTTTTTCTCCCAACTGATGCCATTATTCACTTCTCCTTCTCCTTCTTCTACTTCTGCCGTCTCTGGATCCAAATATTGGCTATCCTCATGGCGGTCAGCCACTGTCCTGAGAATATAATGCAGTGGCCTTTCATCTGCCTTCCACATTGTAGTGTGACACCCGTACCACTGCTTCAGTTCCACGCGTCACTTTCAGGTCATGAGCCCTTTTGGCTCACAAAGTCCTCATCGGTCCCAGGCCAGGATGAATGAAGCTGCTGCCCTCAATCAAGATGGATTCAAGTGGGATTTAATCCACTTGGAGACCATCAGCCTTTCCTCTGGACTTCGCCACCCAAGGCCATTAGTTCTCAGGGTTGTCAGGTTAGTTAACCGCCGCCTGACACTCAGTGTTGAGTCACTGGCAGTATGGTCTATTCTATTATCAAAGCAGGATAACCTGGCCAGACAAGCCATTGTTCATTGGGTCAGCAAGATATTTTATATAGGTGTGGCACACATAATAGCTATTTAGGAGAAAATAAAAGAAATTGCTTTTTTCCCCTCTCACACACACCCCACTCCCATACACACATGTAGAACAACACATTCTTTGTGGTTGTTGTGCAAAGACCTAGCACCTAGCCTGATTCCTTTGGCCTTAAAATCTCAAGGACTAGAGAGGTTGCTGGTTTCTTGCCCCTTAGAACAAATGGAAATATCATCTAGCTATTTGAAAGTGTAAGAGAAGGATAATTCCACCTGGGGCTTAATTTAGCAGGACCAGTCTCAGCCCTCTGAATGCATCAAGCAAACTGATGTATGCTGTTGGCCTCACTCCTCAGTCAAGTAGCCAGGCCTTTGTCTCTTCCTTCGGCTTCAAGAGTCGCAAAAATGTGCTCCCTTCTCATGTGAAGCCACTTCTCATTGTCAAGTGTTATATCCTTGCAGAGAAACATAAGCCAGGCCAGACAACAATTGAAAGGGATCCCTGCCTCACCCATTCCATGAAGATGTGTGCCCATTAATATATCTGTGGTTGGACTCATACCACAAACTCCTTAGTGCAAAAGTTCATGTTGAGAGTGGAAGTAGATGTGGTACAGGGCTGGCAATGGGATGAGTGAGAAAAGCAGCACTATGCCATTTTCTTTATCGGATCATGTGTAGCCCTGGGAGCAGGTCCTTCAACTGCAGCCTCTCATTCTATGGTCTATGGAACTCCCTGCCAGAAGAAGTGGTGACAGCTGTCAGTCTTGACAGCTTTAAGAAAGGATTAGACAAGTTCATGGAGGACAAGGGTATCCATGGCTATAATTATGGATACCTAAGGACAACCTCCGGGTTGGAGAGATAGGCAGGATATCTCTCAATGCCATTTCCAGGGAATCCTAAGCAGCTGAAGGCATCTGCTTGGGAATACCCTGAAGGAAATGGTGAGCCACTGTGTGAGACAGAATGCTGGACTGGATGGGCTCCTGTGGCCTGTTCCAGTAAGGCTGTTCTTATGTTCTTTGTGTCACAGTAAACCATAATGTTTACTGGGTTTTTTAAATGCCCACCGCTCCCTTCACCTTTGCTATTAAATACTTTTTTTATTGTGTTGCTTACTTGCTTATGCCCATCCCATTTCTAAGTGTGAGAAGTTCTGTGGTTCTCTAATGCTCGTCCACACTTTGGTCTCCTTAGAAGGAGGTCATGAAAGACCTGCGGCATTTCTGTTGTATAAGATTTATTTACATATATAAACAGGTTGAGCGTAAGATGAGTGTTGACAGCATCAGCTCTCCAACTGACTCCTGATCCCTGTCAGATGTCTGGGGGAACCAAGAGTATTATCAGACTTCCTGAAGAAGAAAAGTCAATTCTCTGCCTCCTTTTGGACTGGGGTGGGCAACTTGTGGCCCTGCAGATACTGTTGGGCTTCAATTCCCATGATCTTTCCTCATTGGCTGAGCTGGCTAGGTTTCCTAGGAGTTGCAGTGTAGCTGTATCTGGAGAATCATAAATTGTCCAACTATATTTTAGTACTAATTCAGTTACTGGCTTATTTCAGGCCACACACAGAGACTTTAATGACCTATACCAGTGATGGTGAACTTTGGCACTCCCAAGTGTTCTTGAACGTCAATTCCCAGAAGCCCTGATCAGCAGGAGTGCTGACTTGGTCTTCTGGGAATTGAAGTCCAAGAACATCTGGAGTGCCAAGGTTTACAGTCACAGACCTACAGTCTTCATCCAAATACTTAGAGGAAGAAACATGAGTTATCTAGCCCATCCCCTATGCTTTCTTGGACCATCCCAACTCCCAATGGAACACTTTACCAGAATATTACCAACTTAATAAAGTTAATATTGTTTGGTCTTAAGTAAGAGATAATGCTTAAGGGTATTCTCACAAACAGCTTTACTTACCAAAATCTTGAGGGGCTCATTAGGCAAGATGCGGGTTCTTTGTCTACCAACAGTACACTGTTTAGAAGAAAAAGCTGTCTGTTTATTCTAATATGAGCTGCCCTCAATATGCATTTGGTAAAAATTATCTGGGAGATCACTTAGGTTGGTCGCATGACAGATGTTTCAGGTATGTAGCACATGTGACCTGGCTTTACCTTCAAGGATTGCAAAGTTAAAAGGAGACCTAAGTTCTTTTGCTATCAGATGAACTGGGCAGTAAAGGACCCCTGAAAGATTATTTAGGCTAATCTCACATTTCTAACAGTTATTCTAACACATTATTTCTCTGTGATCCGCTTTCTCCTCCTTTTTACAGAGATGGGAAACATGGTATGTGTGTGTGTGTGTGTGAAACCCCCACAACCTGACAATTCTGCCTGCAGTTTCTGGGAGTTGTTGCTCAAAACCCCAATATATTCCATCTCTCTCCTTCTACTGTTTTGTCTTGACCCTTGTGTTGGAACAAACAAAGCTGATTTGGACAGTGTTTCTGATGGCCACTCTTTTAGTCCCCTAAAATATTCTAGCCATCACATTGTTCTGGAACAAGGGAGGCCCACATGAAAAAGGCACATCATATGGGAATTTCCCTTTTTTATTCTTTGAAACGCCCTGGAACAACACAACATCATTTTAGGAAAATAAAACGGCAGCTTTTAGGAGCCATTACTGAAATAATTTCTGTTGCTGCCTCTGAAGCCAGAGAAAGAAAAAAAACTTCATTTCACAAATGAGTATTGAATGTGATACTGAAAACTATGCACATTCATAATTTAATGTGTCACTTTTGGCACAAATGAACATTCAATCTGGTTCAAGTTTTCATTCATCCCTGAATAAATGTATGTATTTGATGCATTTTAAGCTCATATTTAGGACTGTGGTCTACTAAATTATATACTGAAGAAGAAAGAAACACAGTATGAATTCCAGCACATTTGATCAGGAGATGGCTTATGTGATTCCACAGTTGATGTATGGTACTATGCAAAAGTGTTAAGCCACCACTAGCTGATTTAAGGAAAATTCAGTGAGTGATTGTGGGTGAGGGTACCTCTGCCCCTGAGCCACCTAAACACACCACAACTGGTAAGAGTCTTTTGCTGGCTCTTATCTCAACCCTCTCCAAATTTGGTGAAATTTGGAGTTAGAGTGTCTAAATTATGTCCCCCCTACAATCACTCAATGAATTTTTCCCCAAACAAGCTGCCGATGGCCGGAGACTTTTGCCCAATACACAAAGGCCTGTATTAAGGTCTCTTTGAAAGTTAGAGTTGAAGGGGGAAAGTTACAACCAGTTGCGAAAGATTTCAAAATATTTGGGACTACCACTGGAAATGGGCCATTCAACAATTACGTGATCCTCAAAAGGGGGGGGGGGGTTGCCATCTGAATTATGAAAAATTACATGGGGGCCGGGGGGATCAGGTCAAAGATTACGTAATCCATTTGGAGCTGTTGTAGTTTCGAAACATGGCGCTTTTTTAGGTTTAAACATGATCTCTGGGAATTTTGACCCGATTTGAGATTATTGAATTGCTTGTGCAGTCTATTTCTAACCGACAGAAATTTATAATCCTTATAAAGAAGAAAGTAGAAGAACACTATCGGATACATGCTGATACGTTCTGCATTAGGCACCAATAGCGAAAAGCTCTAAAAATTAGAATTTTGATACAAAAGCTCTGGGTTACGTAATTTTAAAGCGGGGGGGGGGCGTGTCGAAGCAAAAATTACGGTCAGATTACATGGGGGGAGGGGGTCAATTTCCCCCAAAAAATGGATCACGTAATTGTTGAATGGCCCCAAAGTAGTAGTCTCAAATGCACACCAACCTTACTAACCTTCATAGTTTACATTCAAGTAGGATTTCCAAAGTAGGTTGTAGCATATGAATAGGATTATATGGATAAAACTGGCCCTTTAGACAATCTGGTGCCAACTCAGACTACTAAGGCCTTTAAGACCGGAACGCTTAAGAGGCTTGGAAATCTATAAGGGGCCAGATGTGCTGGCATGAGATTGCTGAATTTCATATAGGTTTTTTCATCCTTAGCTAGCATAGTGGGAGACCCTTCCCCCTTTATACAAGATGAACTCTTTAGAATAATCTTCAGAGGCAGCTCATTGTTTTTTTAAAAAGGCTTTGTAGCTATTTATTTTGGAGATAATTGGAGCATATGAGCCTTTAGGGCCTAATGACCTTCTGAGTTTTCACTAATGCAAGTCCCAGACCTAATGAAATATCTTCCTTGAAAAAGCACCTTCGTGATTTGTCCCCATGAAAGATACGACTTTCTTGATCCTGCAGAATTTATTAAAAAGGGCTGACACTGTCTTACTTCAATGAAAACCCACACAAAAATAAGCCATTATTTCAGTTTCCTGGAGTAGATTCATGGTAGATTCATCCCTCTCTCTCTCTCTTTCCTTGCTGATAGAGTTAGCCTGGTAAATCTCCATAGTTCCTCTCTGCATGTACATATGTTTGGGTGGCAGTATGTAGTGGCTTAGTGGTTAAGATGCTGAACTTGACAACTGGAAGGTCGGCAGGCCAGCAGTTCGAGACCCAGGTACTGCACAATGGAGTGAGCTTCCGTCTCTGTCCCAGCTCCTGCCAATCTAGCAGTTTGAAAGCAATAAATTGCAAGTCAATAAATAGGTACCACTTCGGTGGGAAGGTAAACAGCCTTCCGTACAATCCAGTGTCTAGTCATGCCTGCAACATGTCCACAGAAATGTCTGTAAATGCAGAGAGTAGAGCACTGAACCCTAGAGTCAGATACGACTGGTTTTCAAGCAAGGACGGCCTTTACCTATGCCTATGGCAAGCTGTTCTGCCGTTTGATTGCTGCAGTCCCACTATGGATTTTAATGGTCAGTCATCCAGAGTACAGTTTCATCAGGAGATACAGCTTCATGCTCTGCCGGAAACGTCTTCCTTCTCTGCAGAAAAGCAAAACCGATCCATCACAGATTTGTTCTCGTCTTCATCACACCTGTTGGTTTCTGTGTGTTGCTGAAAATATTAACAAAGTTTTGGACTAGAAAACAAAAGAGCTCAGGCCTACCAAAGATAAAGGATGAAAATCCTTTGCACATCTGTGAGAGGTACCAAAGTGGTACTTATTTATCTACTAGCAATTTCTTGCTTTCGAACTGCTAGGTTGGCAGGAGCTGGGACAAAGACGGGAGCTCACTCCGTCGTACAGTACTCGGGAATCAAACTCCAACCTTCCAGTCATCATTTCTGCATCTTAACCACTTGAGCCAACACAGTCCTAGCTGTATAGTTTCTTACAAAAAAAAAACCAACAAAGAATCTCCTTGAGATGGGAGGTTTATTGCTATATAAATACTTTATAGCCTAGAACAGATTTCAACAGAGGCATAACGGATTGCCTAATGGAAGCTCCCTGGTAGTGTCAGCTGAAGGCAGGAGGCTTGTAGCAATGTGTCTTTTTCCTCTTGGAGCATGTTCTTATTGGCATATCTACTCTCTGCTTCTGGAACAGGTTCTAGGTTGGGCTGTCTTCTGTTGTAGTACAGCTTTGCCTTTCGGCAGCCACTTCAACTGTTGACCTTTAGGATGGCACATTCTGTATAAGACACTGCCATGTGTGTGTGAGAGAGAGCAACTTATGCACTTCTCACATAATCAGCTCTGTGTGTAAACACACCTGACAGATAAGTGCCTAAATCCAATTGCTAATCCCAATCTGGGTGTACCTTTTGAATCGATGGAATTACAGAAATGTTAATTTTACTGTTAAGTAGTTAAATTACTAGGTCTAACTGTAGGTTATTCTAGCAACTCAAATTGGGTGGGGCATAAAGCTCCAAAAATTCTACCTACCTTGGTTAAAAACAGATTTAGGCTATTTCAAAAACTAGTTGTAGAACTAGTTCTATCTATCTATCCATCCATCTATCTATCTATCCATCCATCCATTAATTATTTACTTAAAATATTTTTATTCCATTTTCTCCTATAAAGGACTCCAGGTGGCTCACATTGTTAAAAATATAGTGCAAAATCTAACATTATTGCAATATTAAAAGGGAATTAAATAGATATCATCTTAACAATAGTGCATAAAGGGAATACTTAATATGTATTTAAAAGCAATTAAGCACCTGCAATCCCATTTTAAGAGTTCCCCCTTTAGACAGCCAGTCATTGAGCGTACACAGAAAGAGCCTCTGAGATGATTGTGGTACTTTTTAAACCACAACCGGGTGTACCCCGGGCAACAGCAACCTTGTGTTGCCAGCTAATCTTTCTCACACTAGGTCAGGCAAAAGGAACTGCAGAATGAACTCACCAAAAGGTGCCTTCATTTTGGCAGCTTCACATCTGGCCTAGACACAGAAGAAGAAGAGTTGAGGGAAATGCTCCAACAAGCTAAGAGGTTGAAAATTCAACAGCCAGAGTCTTATTGTGAAGTGCCACATAAGGAAAATTGTGCAAAGCATTTTGTAGTTTTGGGGTTGTCTGTCATATGCCCAGGTGCGCAGCTAATTGTGTGACTTTGATATGCGTGAGCATGTAATAAACAACAGCATTATCATGCAAACCACTTATGCAATGTTGGATTCACGCTGTACGCAGAGCCAGTAGAAGCCTGGTTGTTGTTGTTGAGATTTCCTAGTGAGAACATATTGAGATGCCATCTTGAACACTTCAAGCGAGTCATTCATTATATACACATAAGATCATTAAAAGTGTGTGGTTGCTTTGTTTGGCAGATGCCTATCACTTATGTTATGGCCTGCTCAAACTATTTTTGATGCTTTAGAAGATTCTCAAACTATTTTTGATGCTTTGGAAGATTCTCAAACTATTTTTGATGCTTTGGAAGATTCTCAAACTATTTTTGATGCTTTAAAAGATTTAATTTACATGGTAAATTAAAGCCTTTTTAAAGGGATGAGTGAACTCTTCCTGGCTGAGTTAATAATGAATCTCACTTTTTCCCCTGAGGTTTCTCAGAGAATTTTCAGAGGGGGGAAAGGACTTTTTCTTAGTGTCTTCTAAGGATACAGAAGAAAAGAACATCAGGAGACATTTGACTCCTATTTCCACTGTCACTCTGCTCCCTTCATATAAGTTACGCTGCATGATCATGAATGACGTTTCCTGCAAAGATGCATAGGAAACTATGCATTTCCAGTGTCTCCCAAATCGAGCAGAGAGTTGTTTCATGTCTTCCAGTAGTAGATTAAGCATGTTTGGAAATATCCAAACTTTTAGGAGGAAGACTTTATGGTGTCACTGTTTTCTGGCTCACCCTCTCCTCCCCCTCTTCCAGAAACAATTTGTGCAGGGAGTGGGGAGCTAGTGGCAGTATGGAACTGATTACAACCTGGGCTTGACTATCCAATGCTTAGGATGGCATGTGGATTCTCAAGTCCCCCGGTTCTGAAATGTTCCACCATCTCTAATCTAGACAAGTTCCAAAGTAACTTGTAGAACACAGCTTAACTTTCTGTTGTAGTCACTTTTAAAGAACAGCTCTTGAAAGCCATTGATAGAACTGTTGGTCTTCATTTATATGTCAATGGTAAAACAATATATATTAGTCTCCCTTGAATTTGGGCCAACCCAACATGGAAAATTTTCCAATCAACTGAAACTGAGTGAAAAACAGTGACTGTCCATCAGCACCCACTCCTGGGTCCGTTTCTCTTCAGCTCAATCTTTTTGATGATTTTTATTACCCAGAGTTTCAGGGCCAGCCCTAACCTTAAGCAGAAGACAAGAACTGGCTCAGGTGTCAGATGCTAGTGGGTCATCTTTGGGAGCCCAGTTATCCTCCTCCATTGTTGAAGCTGTTCTCCATTCTCTGAATTAACCTTCTGCTCTTGGTGTCATGGAAGACTGTGTCCTATGCCCAATGTTGAAGTAAAATCAGTTCCTAGCACAGCCAGCCCTAGGCAGCAAAATAACTTGGGTAGGTTCTTCTGGTGAATATTATCTTTAAACACATTTTGAAGGGGTGAAGGGGGGTAGAACTATGGTCTGTTACAGTTGGACGTACTCTCCATATGGAGAGGTGATCATTTCAAGTAGACACCCTCAGTGGTGGGATTCAAATTTTTTTACTACCTACTCTGTGGGTGTGACATGGTGGGCATGCGCAGGTGGCCATGTGACTGGATGGGCATGCCTAGGTGGCCATGTGACTTGCTGGGTGTGGTCATGTGACTGGGATGCAGGTGATCAGAGGTAGGGATGCCGCGCTGCCTGGGCGGGAGGCAGGTGCAGGCCTTCTACCCGAGGCTCCAGCAACCGGATGGATGGAGCCAGTCAGAATTTCTACTACCAGTATGGGCATACCAGGGTATTCCGGTTGAATCCTACCACTGGACACCCTTTCTTACTGAAACATAAAGCCCCTAAAGTACATAATATTGTGCATTGAACCCACTCAATGTACAAATAATGGAATGGAATGAAATGAAGGGCACATAAAATGCTACTTTCAATTTCAACTATGCCTCTTTCTTCTTCTGAAGATACAGAGCCAAATCCAATCCTCTGCATCTTTTGAAAAATGCTGAAAAGCACCATCAACCGAATCCTATTGATTCAAAGTAGCCTTTCCCAAAACGGCACCCTGCTGATAAAAATTGGATTCTAGCTCTCAGCATCTTCATCTAAATGCAAGGCTGACTTAAGGTGTGTGTATGTGTGTGTGTGTTATTTACTGGATGTGTTTGTTCAAACAGACTTCTCCATCAGAAGATGTAGTCAAGAAACAGCTTTTGTCCCCCCACCGCCTTTCAGTAGACCAGCCCGAGGAGCATTTTCAAAGGCAGAGAGCAGCAAGTGCTGTCAGTATCATCACCAGTGCCATGGAAGGTAGGATCTTATTACATCTAAGTACACACTCTGAGTGTGCTTTGGGGGTGGGGGACCACCACCCCTGTATGAAAAGGGGGACAGTGTATGGTTCCACAAGAGTTATTCAATGAGCAGCAATAGGTAGCAAGGACAGTGTCGAAGGCCACAGTAGAAGCATTGATCTCGTTCTGGGGCAGTAAGATGGAAATTCAAAAACCATAATGAAATTATGATTCCAAAGCATTTGCTCCCATCAAGGAACCAGTTTGCAAGCTCTGTCTAAAGCAAGGGGTGCCCAAACATTTTGGACCACGAGCTGGTCACATGGTTCAGGGGTGCCCAGACTATGGCCTGTGGGCCGGATTTTACCTCCAATGCCAGGTCATCCGGCCCATGCCACCCTCATCACTCCCAGAAGTGGAAGTAAAATGTGCCCATACGGGTGCATTTTACTTCCTCTTCTGGGAGTGATGAGGGTGGCACAGGCTGGATGAATTGGCATCAGGGGCTGGATCCGGCCCACTGGCTGTAGTTTGGGCACCCTGGTTTCTAAAGGCTCTCTTGCACAGAGTCTTTAGATGGGCATTAAGAAGGAAAAGTGGGGCTGTGGTGGCTTAGTGGTTAAGACACTGAACTTGTCGCCTGGAAGGTCAGCAGGTCAGTAGTTTGTGACCCAAGTGCTGCACCACGGAGTGAGCTTCCGTCTCTGTCCCAGCTCCTGCCAACCTAGCAGTTCAAAAGCAAGAAACTGCAAGTAGATAAATAGATACAACTTCGGTGGGAAGGTAAACAGTGTTATGTGTACTCCGGTCTCGAGACATACCTGCCACATGTCCACGGAAATGTCTGCAAGACACAGACAGTGCTGGCTCCTTGGCTGTAAACAGAGATGAGCACTGAACCCGAGAGTGGGATAAAACTTGCTTTCGAGCAAGGGTGACCTTTAACACTAACAATAATAAAAATGTCAGGGTATCATCCAGCCTTTCCTCTGCCCACTGGCCACAACTGGGTCACAATGGTTTCAAAAGGAAATATTCTGATCTTGAAATTTTGGGGTTTCAGCGAGTTATACCTGAACAGTACAATGTAAGCAATCCTAACCATTCTCTGCTCAAATACTAACAAAATAAAGCAGGGGTGCTCAAACTATGGCCTGGGGGCCAGATCCAGCCTCTAACATCAATTCATCTGGCCCACACCACCCTTGCCGCTCCTGGAAGCAGAAGTAAAACACACCCATATGGGCGATTTTTACTTCTGCTTCCAGGAGCAGCAAGGGTGGCGCGGGCCAGATTAATTGGTGTAGTTTGGGCACCCCTGAGATAAAGAGAGACACACACAGAGAGAAAGAATGCATTCTTTGTTCAGTTTTGTATCAACCATGAAGAAGCGAGAGATGGCCGTGATCCAAAGTTTCTGCATGGGTCACCTTTAACAAGCACTGTCATGTCTGCCATTGGTTTCAGAAATGAAAGCTAGTAGGAAAGAGACATATAGCTGATGCAGACGTTTGCCTTGTTACACTGTGGTGCTGAAGTTGGCCAACCAAGCAAGAAGTGAGGTTGCTTAGATAAAGCTGAATTCCACTTTTGCTGGAAGCAACCAGTAGTGGAAGTTGTAGTCTGCCATGCCATCCATGGGTCTCAAACTGCTGACCTTCCAGTCATCAAGTTCAGTGTCTTAACCATTAGAAAATATAAAAAATAAAATAAAAATAAATAAATCAAAAATTTCAGATGTGGGTGATTATTGCCCCAATTTGTCTAACACTGTAAAATACTGGAAGAGGCAGAACCCACACTCAGTCCGAACAACAAGATTGTGTGGTGTGCACCAAGGTAGATCATAGCTTGGAAATGTTATTTTTCTGGGTGATTACGGTACTCTCAAAATTCCACTCCAGGGGTTCTCAAACTTTTCAAGCCGGAGGGTGGGTCACGCTCTCTCCGTCCACTTCAGGGGCTGAATGGCCGTTTTGCCCTACCTGCACGATGGGGGTGGCCAGTTTGTCCCAACAGCTTCAAAGGGGGGTGGCCATTTTGTTTCTCGAATGCCCTTGAAGGTGGTGGGCACATGCAATGGCACCATGGGTCTTAGGTTGGAAACCCCTGTTCCACTTCTTTAATTTAACCCATACTGGCAAAGGTATTCTGAGAATTCTGGTGCAAAAAGTAACTTCTCCAATCTTTCGTATTGTCACCATCTTTTCCTGGCACTCTTTGCTTTGGATGATTTTGCATCTGTTCTGTAAAGCTCCATAGCATAGATTCTCAACCTTGGACCCCAAATGTTCTTTGACCTCAATTCCCAGAGGCCCTGATCAGCAGGTGTGCTGACTTGAGCTTCTGGTAATTAAAGACCAAGAACACCTGGGGGCTCTAGCATGATGCACAACACATGAGAGAGGCAGAGAGGAAGTTGGGTTTGATGTGCTACCAGGCTCCTCCAACTAATGGCCCATCAGTTGTTTTGGACCATGACACTTATCAGTTCCAAATTTCATAGTCAATGGCAGGAGGTCACAGTAGTCCAGACAGCTGGAGGTAATCCATCTTTTTAACTGGAGGTGGGTTCAGTCCTACAACACTTTATGAACTTGAAAGCATGTGCTTTACCATTTAGTTATGAGCAATTCTTGCTGTGAATAAATATGAGGTTTTAGTATTACTGTCATTAGCTGGGAAACCATCACCATTATTTAATAGCCTTTTAGTGACTGCACAAGTGTTCAGATCTCTTTGAGTGTGTGTCTGCACCCACTGACCTGTGTCTTTTGTGCTCATCCTTCTTTCTTAGAGCTTGAGGAGTCCCAACAGAAATGCCCCCCGTGTTGGAACCATTTTGCAGTGAGGTTCCTCATCTGGAACTGCTCTCCTCTGTGGCTGTTGATCAAGGAGAAAATCAAGTTCATCATTATGGATCCTTTCAGTGATCTGACCATCACCCTTTGCATTGTAATGAACACTCTCTTCATGGCCATGGACCATTACAAGATGACAAAAGAATTTGAAGATGTGCTCAATATTGGTAACCAGGTAAGGGGATTTCTCTGTGACATGTAATGTGTTCAAGTGGGAACGGGGGAAATTGCTGTGGTGGACCAGAGCAAAGGTCTGCCTCGCCTAGGAGACAGTACACAACCCTCAATGGTCTGAAGCATGACATGGACCCAGGGGCCTTGCCAGGTTGGTTGTTCACAGTCTTCGCTGTGGAAGGCAGAGGCACATAGAGTCTGTTTGTTCCAACTAAGCATATTCTACTCCTCTAGGAATTTGTCTAATCATGCCTTTCCTGCCCTTGGTTCCCAAATGGTATTGTTTTATATCTTTGGTCATCTAGCACTATCAGAAAGCTGCTGAGCTAGATGGAGGATATTGTCATGAACAACATCTGGAGTCCCAAAGTTGGACATGTGTGGTCTTATTCTGTGTAGCAACCATCAAAGGCTTGGACTGCCTCTGGAACATGGGACTACAGTGGCTTAGTGGTTAAGACGCTGAATTTGACAATCTGAGGGTTGGCAGGTCAGCAGTTCAAGACCCAAGTACTGCAAGACAGAGTGAGATCCATTTGTCTGCCCCAGCTTCTGCCAAGCTAGTAGTTTGAAAGCAAGAAATTGCAAGTGGATAAATGGGTCTGTGGT
Organism: Bradypodion ventrale; assembly: GCA_035047345.1. NCBI lineage: Eukaryota > Metazoa > Chordata > Lepidosauria > Squamata > Chamaeleonidae > Bradypodion > Bradypodion ventrale. The sequence continues at coordinate 131,412,026 of JAWDJE010000006.1, read as the reverse complement.
GGCTTAGTGGTTAAGACTCTGAGCTTTAAGATTGGAAGGTCAGGGTTTGATACCTGAGTATTGCATGACAGAGTAGGCTCCCATATATGTTCCAGCTCCTGGCAACATAGCAGTTTAAAAACAAGAAATTGCAAGTGGGTAAACAGGTATCACGCAAACAGTGTTCCGTGCACTGCGGTGTCTAGTCATACCTGCCACATGTCCATGGAAACGTCTAAAGACGCAGATAGCTGGTTCTTTGGTTATAAACAGAGATGATCACTGAACCCTAGAGTAGGATATACCCAGATATGGTAGTGTGGCCCGTATATCGTACTGAGACTGCATTGGTCACACTGCTGGATGATCTCTGGTGAGAACTGGACAGAGGTCATCCATCCATCCTTGCTCTTCTTGACCTCTTAGCGGCCTTTGATGCCATCGACCATAGTATCCTTCTGGGATGGCTCAAAGGATTGGGGATCCAGGGCACAGTGTGGTCCTGGTTTTCCTCATTTCTGAAGGGTTGGACCCAGTCGGTGTGGTTGGAAAGCGAGAAGTCCAGCCCTAGGCCTCTACAATATGGGGTGCCTCAGGGCTCGGTGCTCTCACCTCCCCTATTTAATATCTACATGAAGTCTCTCGGGGAGATCATCCATTCCCACAGGGTGAGGTATCATCAATATGCAGATGATACTCAGCTATACATCTCGGCCCGTGGTGATCCAAGCAATGCAGTTGAAGTCCTATCCAGGTGTCTGGAGGCTGTAAGGGTCTGGATGGAGGACAACGGGCTACAACTGAATTCTGGCAAGACTGAGTGGCTGTGGGTCAGGAGCCCCGCGTTATCCCGGGAGCTACCATCTTTGGAGCTGGATGGGGCTTTTTTGGGGTCCTCCTGGACTCACGACTCCTGCTCGATGAACAGGTGACAGTTGTGGCTAGGAGGGCTTTTGCACAACTTTGTGTCATCCGCCAATTACGTCTGCTCCTGAACCGGGACTCCTTGCTTACGGTCACACATGCTCTGGTCAACTCCAGACTGGATTATTGTAATGCGCTCTACATGGAGCTGCCCTTGATGACCATCCGGAGGCTGCAGCTGGTTCAGAATGCAGCTGAACATGTAGTGATGGGGTATGGGCATTATGTCCGTACCTCACCCCTGCTACTGGAGCTGCATTGGTTGCCAGTGTGCCTCCGGGTGCAATTCAAGATGCTGGTAATTACCTTTAAAGCCCTGCATTGTAGTGGGCCAGGATACTTAAGAGACTGCATCACCCCAAGGACATCTGCCCGTCCCACTAGTGCGGACCGGAGGGGCTCTTTAAAAATACCAACTGCTAGAGAGGCGAGCCTCTCTAGCACTAGAAGCAGAGCCTTTTCGATATTACCAGAGTCGGCCTTGTGTTGAGTGGGCGGGATATAAATTGAATAAATAAATAAAAATAAATATCCGCTCTGGCCCTATGGAACCTCCTGCCACTTGAACTGCATCTCCATATGGAGCTGCTGCCCTTCAGGAAAGAGCTGAAAACTTGGCTAACAGGGCAGGTATGAGGAGGTGGAGAAGAAGCAAGCACCACCTACCACCCACTGGCTCATTTAGAGGAAGATCACCCATGCTTTTTAAAGTTTTTAACTAGATTTTTAATTGGTGTGGGTGGGAAGTAGTTTTTCAGTGTTTTTAGAAATTTTAAGGGTTTCTATAGTTTAAACATTGGGGGTTTTATGTATGCCACCCAGAGTTACACGTCGATTGGGCCGGCTATACAAATTAATTAATTAATTAATTAATATGCCTGGCTTTCGAGTAAGGGTGACCTTTACCTTTACCTAAATAGGTCCTGCTTTGGCGGGGAAAGTAACAGTGTTCCATGCGCTCCGATGTCTAGTCATGCCTGCCACATCCACAGAAACATTTGCAAGCACCGACAGTTCTGGTAATAATAGCCTGGGCTGCATCTTCTTAAGAGTCATTTTATCATATGAAGCAGAAACCTTAATAAACCACAACAATCTGATTCTGAGGAGAATGCCAGAAAATCTGTGTTTTGATGGCCACAACAAGTTATCGTTGACAAGGGAATACAACTTATGGCTTGCCATCCTGTTCCTTTTTTTTTAACAGATCTTCACTGGGATTTTCACAACCGAAATGGTCTTCAAGCTTATAGCTCTGGATCCATATTATTATTTTCAGCAAGGCTGGAATATTTTTGACAGTATTATTGTCACGCTGAGCCTGATGGAGCTGAGTCTGTCCAGCATGGGAAATGTATCTGTGTTGCGCTCCTTCAGACTGGTGAAGTATTTTTTTCTCTTTTGTCCTTGCCTTTCTATCTATGTCATTCTCTGTCTCTCTCCCTCTCCCTCCTTCCCTCCCCACCCTTCTCTCATACACAAAGGGACCTGTTTCAGATGCTGTCCTATAGATACGTGAAACAATCATGCTAGGTCAAACCAAAGGCCTATCTGATGCAGCCAACTTGTCCCACAATAGGATGTTCACACCAAATGACTCGAGGCGTCCTGACTCTGAGATTGTGGGGGGATAGAAATCACATCTTCCATGAAATAAGGTGTCTCGACACATCAAGGCATGTTGTCAAAAAAGATTGTCAGGCTCTGAGATACTTTTTTTGCTGCCAGATGAGAGAAAGAAAGATCAGTACCTTTTCCAATACAGTAGAACCCCGCATAATGAAAAAACTCTGTTCCATGGAGCTCTTCGCTATGCGTTTTTTATCATTATGGGAAGCTAATGCGAGATGACCCAGATAACGAACAAAAAATGTTCATTATCAGGGGTTCCCATTGACCGGGTATGCCCAAGTTACCAAACCCCCCCCCCCCCCCCCACATAACGGGGGAAAAATTCATTATGTGGGGTATCGCCATTGCCTAACAAATGCATCATTATGTGATTTTTTCCGTTAGACGAAGCATTCGTTATGCAAGGTACCACTGTATAAGGAAACGCAACAACAAAAACCTGCTTTCTGTGTAAAAATAATCTTTGCATTTTCGTCTTTAAAATGTTTTATAATAAAATACAGGGTGTTTCGTGCAATTTTTTTTTAAAAAGGCCAGTTGTGCTATTTTATTTTTACAAAAAAAAAAGTTGAAATGCAATCAAATCAACCAATCAAGGCATACACATAATCTCACCCAGTGGCACGGAGAACTTTGAATCCTTTTGTTCACAACTCTAAAATTGAAATAAGCAAAGGTTGGCATTGCAGCCAATATATATTTAATGGCCGTTGGCAACCTTTTGCACCAAAGTCATAAAATGCATGACAGAGCTGAATTGACAACATTCGTTGTTGTTGCTTTTAAGTGATATGGGGTTTTCTCCCTGATGAAGAGCAGTGAAAATTTAAAGATACTTGTTTGGGTCAGGCTGATTTTTATTTTATTTTTTCCTTTGTTTTTGTGCATTTTCTGCCGCCCTTTTCTGGTGGAAGCAATTTTTGGCACTAGTCGTGAGTACGTTCATATTGCTTTGATGCTGATCTTCTCAGCATTCTCTTCCATCTTCCACTCTTTCGCTCCTTTGCTAGTCTGCTGTCCTCAGTTGCCACGTCTTCCGATGAGCTGCAGTGATCAATGTGGCTTTGATACCAGTAATAGCATCAACATTCTTTAAAGGTGTTTTGTCTTGGGTGCACCTGATCACCCTGGAAAGAGTCATTTTTGCAGGGAGTTGAATGCCCTTTAAACAACCCTTCCAACTACTGAGGAATCATTTTACTCTGACTCCCAAAAGTAGTATCCCTACAGCGGGACTGAAAAGATCCAGCTTGGGCAAGCTTTGGCATTGGGGTGGAGTTCTCTATTCCAGCTCCTGGCAACATAGCAGTTCAAAAGCAAGAAATTTCAAATAGATAAATAGGAACCACTTCGCTGGGAAGGTAAACAGCATTCTGTGCACTCAGGTGTTCTAGTCATGCCTGCCACATGTCCACGGAAACGTCTGCAGATGCAGACAGCACTGGCTCATTGGCTATACACAGAGATGAGCACTGAACCCTAGAGTCAGATGCAACTGGCTTTCGAGCAAGGGTGACCTTTACTTTTACCTAAAGCGTTAAACAAGTGTCTCGATCCTTTAAACAGAATATTCTGCAATAGTCTTTTCTCTGAAGAAACCCCACTGCAGTAAAGGAAACAGCTTAATTGGAGGAAATAGCAATTACACTTCTGAACCGCCCCAGAGCACTTAGAGCACTCTCTGGTCAGTTCATAATGTTGCTAGCATTTTTGCCCTCAGCATGGTGGGTACTCACCATGGAAATCACTTAGGTGATTTCACAGCTTTGAAATGCTGGAAATTTAGGGGATTATAGTTAAAACACACACACACACCTCTGGGTGATTTGTAGGTGGAAACACAGAAGTGGATGGTTTGAGGGTTGCACAAATCTCCAACATTTGAGCTTTGAGCCAATTTTCTACTCTTCTGCTCACACCTAACTTAATGCTTGACTTTTGTATCGGCAGGAGGGGAGCATAGCAGTTTGAACTGGGATGTATCCAGCACCTCTTGTACCCTCTCCCCTCTCATTCAACAGTTGTTTAAATGCATTGTTTATTTTTCTTGTCCAGAGGCAAAATTGTCTACTTCTTTTCCTTCCTCTTCTGCAAGATCTCAGTGACGGCCCTTTTGGTTTGTTTTACAGCTGAGGGTCTTCAAGCTTGCTAAATCTTGGCCGACTTTAAATACTCTCATCAAGATCATCGGGAACTCTGTGGGCGCACTTGGAAACCTCACCTTGGTTCTGGCCATCATCGTCTTCATCTTCGCTGTGGTTGGGATGCAGCTCTTTGGGGACTATTACTGCAAAAACGTCAACAGGATCAGCACCACGGGCGAGTTGCCACGCTGGCACATGAAGGACTTCTTTCATTCTTTTCTCATCATCTTCCGCATCCTCTGTGGAGAATGGATTGAAACCATGTGGGATTGCATGAAAGTGGTTGGGCAGCCTTTATGTCTTCTGGTCTTCTTGCTGGTTATGGTTATTGGGAATCTGGTGGTGAGTATTTCAGAATAACAAAAAACACTGCAGCACTTTAAAGACTAACTGCTATATTTTTATGCGAGCTTTCATGGATCAAGTCCACTTCATCAGACATAGGAGTGAAACGTCAAAGCATGAACTTATAGATACAGATGCATAGAGTGATTAATCAGCATGACAGATAAGTATGCAAATCAATACAGCTTCCTACCGCTGGCAGTAGCCAATGATCTTTGGTTGTTATTTGGATTAGCTCAAATTTCTCCTTTTCAGTTGTAATAGTGGGAAGATACAAAACAAATACAGTAATACCTCATACAAAGTCCGCTTCGTACAACATCGAATTCATACAACACCGCCTAATTCCTTGAAAAAAGTTGCCTCATACTAAATTGCTGCGACTTTGTATGAGGCATTGGAGTTTTTCCCAGGTTGCGTTGTGCCTGGGCAGTATAAAAGGCAGGACACATGCGTGCATTGCTGTTGTGGGTTTTGCATGAGACGAAGAATGTTTAGGAGTGGTTTTGAGAGTGATTTTGGATGTTTTTGAATTTTTTTGTCAGAATTTTTAGAAGCATTCCTGGGATTTTTGCAGCATTCTTCAGGTTGGACAATCAGGGTTGTTTAACATGTTTTTGTAATGTATTTAGCCTTTAAACAATGATTTCTTAAAGTTCTGTCAGTTTCCTGTCAGTTTCCTTGACTTTGCCCTGAAGTCTGTGCTGTTATAGTACAATGTATCTCTATGGAAACGATGTTGTACGAGGCATCGCGGCAAGGATTTGGATGTTGTATGAAGCATCGCAGCTAGGATTTTGCATGCCTCATACAAAGTCCAAATCTGTATAAAGTTCAGACTTGTGGAACCAAGTTTGGACATTGTATGAGGTATCACTGTACCTGGCATTGAACATATGCTAATAGGTTTAATCTTTGTGTTACTGTGGTGAGTAGTTTGTTTGGTTTTAAAAGGGATCTTTCCTGCCTTTCTAATATGTTGTCCAATGTTTCAAAGACTCCAGGGTATAAAATGAGAACATCATAGAAGCATAGTAGCTGGGGCCTGGCCCACAGGGAGCACGGTGCTTGCTCAAGACTCATGTCTCCTTTAGATTCGTCACTGGTCTTGAGATTGGCAAGCAGTGTAAAGGACTTGAAGGGTGTCATAAGAAATCGATCAAGGGAGCTTGCAAACACGAAGTCCTTTGATTGATTGGCCATGAAGAAGGTTGAGATGAGCTGGCTTGGTCTAAGGAACAAATCAGGACTGTGTCTGATCCTCAAGTTACTTCCATTGTTGCCTTTTCCTTTCCCCTAATCCCAAAAACTAACCTCAGAGAGAGGAAAGAAGAGCCAGTAGTTCTGGAAACAGAAAGCGCTCTACGCATGAAAATGCTCAGAACGTGGTTTGCTTTTCAATGTGCCCAGAAGGCAAAGGAGATATTTGTCTCAAAAGGTATGATGATGATGTTCAGAATTTGGAGGGTTGTGCCTTCACCAAGGATCTGATGTAATTGGAGAATGGGTAGTGCAAAAACTCAGAGGAGAGTTTTGTTACATGAAAATGAATAGTATGTTTTTCATTTTGTGCCATAATATAGGATTGGGCACTTTGGATCACCTTCCAGGGACCATAGTTCTCAGTTGAGTACCAAGGACAGGGTGTACTTGAGATTTAGTGCTTACTTGGTTTCTTCCACCACATGGCCAACATGTGATGGGTTTAGAGGCACTTCAACACATTCCTGTAACCATGTGGGAGATAGCTTATGCTAGTGCTGTCCCACATGATTGTGGTATGCTTGTGTAACATGTGCTCTGAGTTGATTGTCTAGATCCTTGTATCCTAACCTAGTGCCCTTCAGATGTGTGTGAGAATAACAACACTTCCAGCCAGCATGATTGCTCTTGGATTCCATCTTCCCAAGCCAGCATGCCTGATGAGAGTCATAAGTCAACAACATCTGGAAGTCTAGCCTTTAAGATACATTAGGAGTCATGATTTGGTTATGCTTCTGCAAAGCCATATGTCTATCAACAAAGCTTTAGCAAAGTATTTTGGGTATAAAGTAACTTATCTGAGCATGGGTTTAAGATACACATGATTACCTTGGTGTTTACATTTGTGGATAGGAAAGCATGTCAGCTGTCCCTAAGTCTCTGGCATAAGCTTATGTTTCCTGAAATGTATCTTGGCATATCACAAAACTAAGACAAAGCTGCCAATTTCCAGTCATATGACATTAGTCATCATGTAGAATTGAATATCTTGACCACAGCCTCAGATTAGGGTGTGCGTCGCTCTTTTTAGCACCATTATAACGCACCATTATAATCACAACGCATTGTGAATGGCATTGATGAATGCTGTCAAAGGTCTGATGGAATCAGAGGATGAATGGAATGAGGCTCCCACATATTGCATGGAAACAGGTTGGGACTATCCAACCTGTATAACGATGTTTACTGTAAGATTTTGCAAAGTGGTTCAGCGGATTTTCAGATGGAAATGAAGGCCGTGAAGGTTAATACAACAAACCACAGGTTGGCAAGTTATTAAGAAACGACAGAGTGCCTCGTTAACAGCACTTTATCAGGCTTCCCAGTAGCTGCCAACAACGTGTAATTGTACTCCATATTGCATCATGAGAACTGACACCGAAGAGCTGTGCGATTCCACCTGCCTCTCAGAGGAGAGGTTTGTGGTGTGATTTTTGAAAACAGTTAATGTGTTTGTGTGCTCGGGAGTGTGAACCTAGCTACTGAAAGACAGCGAGAAGGTATGAGGAACTATGACCTCTAAACCACAGTTCTAGAGTTTTTGGCCAGAAGACATAGTACATTATAATAATGCTGCAGATTATATCTCTGAACAAGGTAGCAGATAAACAGGGTCATCAGAATACCTGTATAGTGATGGACAAGCTGGGAAATTCAATGACACCACTTGAAGTGGTTTAAATGTTTGTTGGAAGGTCGTGCCTTGAAGGCCCTGCAGTGAAGAAGCTACAGCTGAGAAAAGCAATTTTGCCAACGAGTCACAGATGCCCTTTGTAGGAAAACATCACCAAAGCGAGCCACAGCCAGCTGCCCAAGTTGCTCCAGTGTGACAAAAGATGTAGTGTGATGTGGCATTCTAAAGCTTCAGGGCATTTCTGTCATCAGATCTGGGCACCAGCCTGTTTCTGACCTCCAGTTACACAGACTACGATCATCATAAATCAGCAGAAAAAAGTATCTCCCAGCTTGCTGTCTTCTAGCCATCACTATCACCACACTTGAGGACCAGGGTTTATGCATGTGTGTACATGTGTATATGTGTGCGCATATATACACCAGACTTTGGGAAAATGCATGTCTGCTTGTCCCAGGGAATGGAAAAGTAACTTCTATTGGACAACAGCTCTCAAGATTTCCTAGCCAGCATCGGCACTGCTTCATGGACAGACACACATGCGTATGTGTGCGCGCATACATACACCAGTCGTTGGGGAAATGCATGTCTGTTTGTCCCAGGGAATGGAAAAGAAACTTCTGTTGGACAACAGCTCTCAGGATTCCCTAGCCAGCATGGGCACTGCTTGGTGGACGGACACATGCGCAGGCACACAGACAGAGATGCTGCCCGAGGACAAAAAGTTTGTGGCAGTGTGCGACTTTCTTAGTTATGCTCCTGGCATATAGATCAGATGACTCACTGACTAATCAGCAGGATGGAGCCACAAATAGACATTAAAAGGAGGGGGGAAGGAACAGACACAATTGGGCCCTCTGTCCAGAACATTCCAGTCGAATGTACTGTCCCAAATTCCCCACCTGCAGATCTTCTCCCACTTATTATTTACAAATCACAAATAATTGGTGGCATGAGTTTTGTAAGCATCCAGAGGGGCAACATTTTAGGGTCCAACAGTGCCAACTCTATCTTTTGTCAGGGACCAGTCCCTTACGACTGAAATTCCCCACCATGAGGAGGTCCCCTTTTAATCAAAGAGCACATCTTGCTTTAGGAGGGAGAACCTCTGTTTTTAGCTTGGGAAAGGGCGTGCAGTAAAGATACGAGAAGACATTCCCCCAGGCCACTAAGAACCCAAATATTTGGCATATACATCAGGGTCATTCTTCCTTGTGTCCTTTACAGAGATTTCCCAACCTGCTTTGATCTGAGTCCATGATATTAAATGCCCATTGGAAAAATATGTTGAATGGAGGGGAGACACAAATAGCTATGAGCATCCTGTACCATTCTTTTCAGGGACATAGTAGACCTGTGATGGTGAATCTTGGCACTCCAGATGTTCTTGGACTTCAATTCCCAGAAGCCCAAGCCCCCTGTGAATCCACACGAATGGGTTTACTGCGATTCATCCGGCACACGCCACCCTCGTCGCTCCCAGAAGCGGAAGTAAAACGCACCTGTACGATTAAGGCTCTTCTAGGTTAACCCTTCCTCCGTAAGGCGCGTTTTACTTCCGCAAGCGACGAGGGTGGCACGGGCCATATGAATCACAGTAAACCCCTTTGTGTGGATTCACCAGGGCTTGGAAGATGTTCTGTGCATAGACCAGTACCTATTGTCAGTGATGTTCTGGATGAGGACTTCAATTCCCAGAAGCCCAAGCCCTCTTCAATCCACACGAATGGGTTTACTGCGATTCATCCAGCCCACGCTGCCTTCCTTGTGTCCTTTATAGAAATTTTCCAACCTGCTTTGATCTGCGTCCATGATATTATATGCCCATTGGAAAATATGTTGAATGGTGGGGAGATACAAATAGCTATGAACATGCTGTACCATTCTTTTCAGGGACATAGTAGACCGTGATGGTGAACCTTGGCACTCCAGATGTTCTTGGACTTCAATTCCCAGAAACCCAAGCCCCTGTGAATCCACATGAATGGGTTTACTGTGATTCATCCGGCACACACCGCCCTCGTCACTCCCTGTACGGTTAATGCTCTTCTGGGTTAACCCTTCCTCCGTATGGGCGCGTTTTACTTCCGCTTCCGGGAGCGTTTTACTTCCGCTTCCAGGAGTGAAACTTAACCAAGACAAGGAAGAGGTGCTCCTGGTCAGTCACAAGGCTAATCAGGGGATGGGGTTTCAACTCATTCTGGATGAGGTTACACATCTACTTCTTCTTCTGTGTCTAGCCCAGACGTGAAACCACCAAAATGGAAGACACCCTTTGGTGAGTTCATTCTGCAGTTCCCTTCGCCTGACCTAGTGTGAGAAAGATTAGATCACCCTTGCTCGAAAGCCAGTTGTATCTGACTCTAGGGTTCAATGCTCATCTCTGTTTATAGCCAAAGAGCAAGCGCTGTCTGCATCTGCAGACATTTCTGTGGACACATAGAAGGCATGCCTCAACACTGGAGTGCACAGAATGCTGTTTACCTTCCCACCGAAGTGGTACCTATTTATCTCCTGTACTTGCAATTTCTTGCTTACGAACTGCTAGGTTTGCAGGAGCTGGGACAGAGACAGGTGCTCACTCCATCATGCAGTACTTAGGAATCAAACTCCGATGTCCAGTCGTCGAGTTCAGCGTCTTAACCACTTGAGCCACCGCAGCCCCATGAGAAAGATTAGCCGGCAACAAAAAGGTTGCCATTACCAAGGTATGCCCGATTGTGGTTCTAAAATGCCACAATCTCCGAGGAGGCTCTTTCTGTGTACCCCGCACTCCCACTGAAAAGACAAGCTTGCAGTTTGAGTATGATCTTGTATTCAACTCTGAGCTTTGGTGCACAAGTCTCAGTACTGGCCAGGAATGCCTTTGTATAGTTAAATCTGGTATTCTTGCTGTGTCCATTCCTTGAGATGTCAGATCTGTGCTCCATGTGGCATTAGTCCAAAATAGTAACTTTTCCAAACTCTGGCTTTGGTAAAATTATATAAATGGGCGCATTGAGATTCTTTTCTGAACAGGGCTTTGCCAGTGTTGGGAACCAGAGGTAAACATCTGTAAAGCATGTGACGAGAGACATCATGGTGGAATCACATGAAGGTACAGCACATAAAGATCAATAGTGATGTAGGAGGAATTGGTTTACAGTATTTTGCTCCTGCATATAAAGAAGAGAAGAAATACACAGATGAACTGAAGGAGATGAGGGGAAACTATGCATGATCCATTTGTGAAATGGATACTAAAATTACCCACCCTGTTTGGCCAAAAATACAGGAAGAATGTTAAGATATTCTTTGAATCCACATAACTATAGACAAACCCAATAAGAAAAGGAAAAAGCTTCTTATCTCAACATGTAGGTCAGGTTTTCTGTACGGCAAGGCATTAACATCTAAAATGATGTTTACATTTTAATATACATTTCCTTCCCAGGAGGCAGACTTTATTCTCACAACCAGAAGAAACTTTTTGAAATAATGTGAGGGTTTCTTTCTTGAATTGGAGATGAAGGAAAGGAAGAATTTAAATTTTTAAAATGCATTTTATTTTTTATTACCCGGCTTCAAAAAAATAATAATCTAAAGATGATGTTGGTCTTTTATATCAACGATATCCCCCCGGCTTCTAAATATTTAACCGACACAAAGTAGTTAGAAGTGTATTTATTCAAGAGATCAAGAGCAGTAATTTTTTTTTAACAAGCGCAGTTAACTGTGGGAAGGATTAGCTGATGAAGGCAGGCATTTCTTCGGCTCTGAATAAAGCATCTGATAGTTATGCTATTAAAACCAAGAAAATAATTTGAAGTATAAGAAAATGAGCAAGGCCTTGTAGTCTGCTAAAGATGCACATGAAGGGTGGAGGACAGAGAATCTCAGCTGCCATTCATATTTTTAAAAAGGAAGTTTCTCTGGGCTCAGAAATACTGATTTTTAAGTTATTCCCGAATGTAAGTAAAATAAACCTGAGATGTTTGGCGTCAAATTAGAAGGTTGGCAAATCAACAGCTCAATACCCGACTGCTGCGTGATGGAGTGAGCTCCCATCGTCTGCCCCAACTTCTGCCATCCTAGCAGTTAAAAAGCAAAAAATTGTGCTTAGATAAATAGGTACCGCTTTGATGGTAAAGGCAACAGTGTTCCGTGTACGCTAGTGTGTCGTGGGTGATGGTTTCAAGGTCATAGTGTGTGGGTCACTTCATGGCAAACTGGGATCTACCTTAAACAGGACATTTTTCCTGATTCAGGGGGGAAATGCATTCTCAGATATGAGTTGTAGTCGACAACAATGCTGAGGAGCATCTAGTCCTGTGATGGCGAACCTTGGCACTCCGTATGTTCTTGGCCTTCAATTCCCAGAAGCCCAAGCGTCTGTGGATCCACACGAATGGGTTTGCTGCGATTCATCCGGCCCATGCCACACCGGATTGGCTAGGCCCTTTTTCTGAGCGGGTCCCCACCCAATGAGCAGCTAGGCCCGTCTTTCCTCCTGGGGACCCTGCAGTCCTCCCCCCTTTTCACTATGTTCCCCAGGTTTCTCATAGCTTTTCTCCCAAGAATCAGTCGCCTTTTTATTTCATGGCTGCAATCTCCATCTGCAGTGATCTTTGGATCCTAAGAAAGTAAAATCCGTCACTGCTTCTACTTCTTCCCCGTCTACTTTCCAGGTGCTGATAGGGCCTGTTGCCATTATCTTGGTTTTCTTGATATTAAGTCTCAAGCCAGCTTTTGCACTCTCTTCTTTCAACCTAATCAGGAGCTTCTTTAGGTCTTCCTCAGTTTCTGCCATTAGGGTGGTATCATCTGCGTATCTCAAGTTGTTGATGTTTCTCCCAGCAATTTTGATCCCAACTTGTGATTCCTCCATCCCTGCATTGCACATTATGTGCTCTATGTACAAGTTGAATAAGCAGGGTGATAAAATGCAGCCTTGTTGTTGTGTATGCAAGGACACTGTTGCTTTAAGTAAATGAATGTAACCAACCCCATTCACAATGTATCACAGCTGCTAAAGGAACGCGAGCGAACCGCCCATCTAGGGCGGATGCGAGCGTTCATACTCACATGGTTCAATCCCCAAATCACGGACAGCCGCGGGAACTTCTCCGCATGAAGAACTACAGAAGAGGGGGGCGTGCCCCAAGTCGACGCCCCCAACGGTGGCAGCCAATGAGCCACCGTGCAACCAGATTCAAATGTGTTTCGTTACTGTATATAATGTGATGTACCTCCGCCATTACCACATGTTCAACCTGACCACCAAAGAATAAACCTGTGTTAGTCCTCATTGCGACTCCTTCTTTGTCTTCCCTGCGAGACACCAAATTGGCGACGAAGGTGGGATTATGGCGAATCCCAGAGTCAAGACGTACCAGTTCGACGTCAGCGAGCCTGAGCAGTGGGAGCTCTACGAGTGCCAGTTTCGGCACGCGATGGAAGCAGCCGGCGTCGACGACGACGCGCTGATACGCTCCCACTTCCTGGCCCAGGTGGGACCGGCCACGCTGCGCATCCTAATGAACTTGGTGGCGCCTAAGAAGGTTGAGGCAGTGCCGATCGACCAGCTCCTGGAGCTGCTGAGGGCACACTTCCAGCCCCCAGTATCGATTTTTCCGGCCCGGGTCGCGTTCCACCGGCGGGACCAGCGCCAAGGCGAGTCCGTGTCCGACTACGCGGCGGCCCTCAGACTGGCGGCCGTACATTGCAAGTGGGACGATCTGAACCAGGCCCTGCGAGACCGCCTGCTGTGCGGCCTGCGGGACGAGGAGCTGCAACGGAAGCTCATGACCCGCGACGAACACCTCTCGTTCAATGAGGTGTTGCGAGAGGCGCAAGCGGCTGAGGCGGCCAGGAGCGGGGTCAAGGTGTTCAAGGCCCGTGGCACAACGTCCGAGCGGGCCAAGTCCCCTGTCCAAGCGGCCCGGCGGACTCCGGCGAGGGCAGCCTGGCGGGCACCGAAGTCGCCCGCCGGCACTCCAGAAACCTCCGACGACTCCTCCGTAACGGCAGACTCCTACACCAGCGATGACGACGGCGTCCAGAAGGTACGGAAGCATGGGGAGCGGCGGCAACACCGAGAGCGGCAAGACCGCCGCTGCGACGGCTGTGGCGCGGCCCACGACCGCACGAGGTGTCCCTTCCGCAAGGCTGAGTGCCACAACTGCGGTCGAAAGGGACACATCGCCCGAGTATGCAGGCGCGGGCGACCCGAGGAAAAAGGTGGCTCCAGTCATCCCCAGCACCTCCAGCGGAAGGCGGCCGGTTCCAGGAAGGTTTCCACCGTGCACGGCGAGGACGACGTACGCCGCGTGGCCCTGGAGCACCGGCGATTCTACGTGGAGGTACAGTTGCAGGGGCGCCCCGTAAAAATGGAGATAGACTCAGGGTCGTCTTACTCTATACTGTCCCAGCGGGAGTACATGCGCATTCCCCCCGAGGCCCGGCCCAAGCTGCGGGCCATGCGGTCCCATTTGCGGGACGTACAGGGGAACGGGATCCCAGTGTTGGGGGTGGGGAAGTTCAAGGTGAAGTTCAAGAATTTCTCCGAAAGACTGCCCCTAGTGGTCCTCAAGGGGGGGAAGTGTTGCCTCCTAGGAACGCAGTGGTTTGCCCCCCTGGGAATAGAACTGTCCGGCATCCACGCCACTGAGACTGACCCAATGCAGGACGTTTGCAATGCACACCCGGACGTTTTCAAAAAAGGGCTCGGTACTTACAGGGGGCCCCCAGTTTCATTCGAGTTGGACCCAGAAATCCGGCCCATCCGCCTTAAACCAAGGAGGGTGCCTTTCGCACTCAAGGACAAAATCGAGGCGGAACTGGACAAATTGGTGGGGCAAGGGATTTTGGTTCCAGTTGATTCGGCCGAGTGGGAGACGCCGATTGTAACGGCCCTCAAGTCAAACGGGGAGGTCAGGATTTGTGCAGACTATAAATGTACGATTAATAAGGCCATTCGGCCAAATGCATACCCGGTCCCCGTAGTAAGCCACCTGCTGGCCACACTTCATGGGGGGAGGTGTTTTGCCAAGTTAGACCTGGCCCAAGCCTACCAGCAGCTCTCGGTGACCCCAGCCGCTGCAGCTGCGCAGACCATCGTGATGCACAAGGGGGCATTTAAGGTAACGCGCCTTCAGTTCGGCGTGAACTCGGCCCCCGGGATTTTTCAGTCCCTCGTGGAACGCCTGTTAAAGGGGCTTCCAGGAGTTCTACCATACTTCGACGATGTGCTGATAACAGCGGGGAGCGAGGTAGAACTAGCCAAAAGACTAGATGGGGTTCTCTCGGTTTTCGAGAGAGCGGGGCTTCGCCTAAGGAAAGACAAGTGTGTGTTTTTTGCGAGGGAGGTTGAGTTCCTAGGTTTCAAAGTAACCCCAGAAGGGATCAGACCCTCAGAGTCCAAGGTTGCAGCCGTACAGAACGCCCCTCGCCCCACCGCAAAGCCGGAGCTGCAGTCGTTTCTGGGGCTCCTCAACTTTTATCACTCATTCCTGCCGGGGAAAGCGTCGGTTGCGGAGCCACTGCACGCCTTACTAAAAAAGGACGCGGTTTGGCGGTGGGGGGACAAGCAAGAGAAGGCCTTCCGAGAACTAAAATCACTCCTCTCCTCAGATGCGGTCCTAGCACATTTTGACCCAAGGAAGCCAGTAGTTCTAGTGTGTGATGCGTCCCCGGTGGGGGTGGGGGCGGTCCTGTGCCACGTGTTAGAGAGCGGGCGGGAGGCCCCGGTGGCATATTACTCCAGGTCCCTTTCAAAGGCTGAGCGCAACTACGCGCAAACGGATAGGGAGGCCCTGGCCATAATTGCAGGGACCAAAAAGTTCCATGATTTTCTATACGGCCGCGAGTTTACGGTGGTGACGGATCATAAGCCGCTTTTGGGAATCTTCACTACCGGCAAACCCACTCCCCAAATACTGTCCCCCAGGATGCTGCGTTGGGCCATATTCCTCAACGCTTACCAGTACGAGTTAGTCTACCGCCCGGGTAAGGAGATCTCCCACGCGGACGCACTGTCCCGATCCCCCCTTCCCAGCATGGGGGACCCGGCATGCGAGGTAGAGCAGGACCACCAGGTCATGTTGATCGATTCCCTCGACTCACCCCCCATTGCCCCGGCCGACCTCGCCAAAGCCACGGCGGCCGACAAGATCCTAGCCCAAGTTAGCTCATGGGTGAGGAAAGGGTGGCCCACTACTCCCCCAGAGGAACCGTTCAAGCCGTTCTGTAGGCGCAGGGTGGAACTTTCCCTAGAAAGGGGCTGTCTACTCTGGGGCCAGCGGGTGGTCATCCCCGAAAAGTTAAGGGCAAGGGTGCTGAAGCTACTGCACACCAGCCACCCAGGGATCGTGCGGTCCAAGGCCCTAGCTAGAAGTTTTTTTTTGTGGCCGCAGATAGACGCGGACATAGAGCGTCTAGTGGGCACGTGCGAGAGCTGCCAGAGCTCCCGGCCCGAGGAGCCCAGACTTCCCCATAGAGAGTGGGACACGGCCCGCGGACCGTGGTCCCGTATTCATGTCGACTTCGCGGGGCCCTTCCGTGGGGCAACGTTCCTACTGGTTGTCGACTCCTACTCCAAGTGGTTGGAGGTAATCCCTGTGAGCAGCACTTCCTCCGCGACAACCATAAAGCAGTTGCGTAGACTTTTTGCGTGTTTCGGCCTGCCAGACGTCCTCGTGAGTGACAACGCGAGTTGCTTCACGTCGGCCGAGTTCCAAACCTTCATGGAGAGGAACGCAATCACGCATCACGGCTGCCCCATTCCACCCCGCCACAAACGGTCAGGTAGAGCGCCAAGTGCGCACTACGAAAGACGCACTGCGGCGCATGGGCCCCGGCGACCTGAACCTACACCTGTGCCAGTTCCTAATCAGCTACAGGACCACCCCCTTAGCTTCAGGATTCTCCCCAGCCGAGCTGCTTATGAAGAGACGCCCGGCAACGCTGTTTGACCGGATGGATCCGTCCAGGGTGGAGGATGAGGGGAGAAATATAAACTTAAGGGGGGGGAACTCCAAGAACTTTGCCACAGGGGACCCGGTTTACTGTAGGAACTACGCGGCCTCGGGGCCGGCGTGGGTACCGGGGTCGGTCATCGAGCAGACAGGACCAGTGTCCTACAGGGTAGAGACTAGCTCAGGGCTACTGTGGAGACGGCACGCCGACCAGCTCCGAAGAAGGGTCACCAGTGAGGGGGAATCAGCGTTAGGGTCCTCCCCCACCCGCATTACCCAAGGGGGAGACACGGAGGCACACGAGGGCGAAATTAAAGAGAGGAATCAGTTTGTCCCCGATTATGACCAGGATCACGAGTTTGACTATGATTTTCCGTACCAGGGGGAGTTAGCGGAGTGGTCCCCCACCCGTCCTAGCGAGAAGAGGGGTTTCAGTTCAGCCCCTGGTACCTCCAGTCCCCGCAACGCGGGCATGCTAGAGTACACCATAGTCCCGGCCCCCAAGAGACAAGCGCTACAAAGACAGGCAGCCCGCGGAATCTCGCCAGCCGCAAATCCCCAGACCCCCGAACAGGCAGCGGGAGACAGCGGGTCCACGAGGGTCTCATCGTCAGTTCCGAAGTTCGTGCTAGGGGGGTCCCCGGGCCCTGCAGGCGGTAGGCAAGGGTTCACTTCCCAACTGTTCATTCCATTCCCGTCCCCACAGGCAAGGTCACCGCAGCCTCATCAGAGAACCACTAACGGGTCCCCACCTTACATTGCAGGACAAGACCGCGCGGGACCAGGACCCACGGGCTCCCCTGTGTTAGGGCAAGCTGACACACGCCCCAGGCGCACGTGCGGGAAGCCACAATGGTTAAGGGACTTCGTCCCATCCTAGGGGGGAGGGATGTTGTGTATGCAAGGACACTGTTGCTTTAAGTAAATGAATGTAACCAACCCCATTCACAATGTATCACAGCTGCTAAAGGAACGCGAGCGAACCGCCCATCTAGGGCGGATGCGAGCGTTCATACTCACATGGTTCAATCCCCAAATCACGGACAGCCGCGGGAACTTCTCCGCATGAAGAACTACAGAAGAGGGGGGCGTGCCCCAAGTCGACGCCCCCAACGGTGGCAGCCAATGAGCCACCGTGCAACCAGATTCAAATGTGTTTCGTTACTGTATATAATGTGATGTACCTCCGCCATTACCACATGTTCAACCTGACCACCAAAGAATAAACCTGTGTTAGTCCTCATTGCGACTCCTTCTTTGTCTTCCCTGCGAGACACCAAACTTGTCTTACTCCTTTTCCTATTCCAAACCACTCCATCATTCCATATTCTGTCCTAACTGTTGCTTCTTGACTCATGTACAGATTTCTCATGAGGCATATGAGGTGTTCTGGTATTTTCTAATCAAGACATTTTCAACCTTGAGTCCTCAATGTTGCTGGATTGCCACTCCATCCTATCTGTCCAGCAACTCCCCTGATCCCTCAGCTCTGAGAGCCCCTGAGAATGAGGTGTTGAAGAACCTCCAGCCATGGGCAGATTCCCATAGTGGTGACTCTCCAATGGACCAGTGGACCTCCTGAAGTAAGAGGCAGGAACAGCAAATGTGCTACTCCTGGGGCTCTGCCATCTCAGGTGACTGTCACGTCCATTCTAACTAATAAGGCCAACTCAGGCTAAGCAGTGTCTCTTGCTACAATGCAATTGTTGTCAGATGCAGCACTGTTCTTTTCTTTATAAAGATGAATAGGAACTATCTGTGCATGTGTATGTAGAGGGGGAATAGAGGAATACTTTTATAGTAAAGGCTAATATAGCACTTCCTACCAGTGATTCTAACCACTTCCACTCAAGCGTGCATACTTGAATCCTTCTACTGTTCACTATCTCCTGAAGAATGACAGAAGGGAGTAAAGTGTGAAAATGTGTTTTCAAAGGACAAAATCAGGACTTTTATTTTTGCAGGGAAACATGAGTTGTGGGTAATGGAAGGAGAGATAATTTAAGATGACTCTGAGAGACGTGGCCCAATCCATGCATTCATTGAGTCCTCATTTAAAACCACCCAAGTCCCACTTTACAGCCACAAAAATCCATAAACCAATCAGCCCGTGGGAGACCAAGGCTTTTGCCCCAAAAATGGAATTCAAAGGAAGGAATCCAACTGTCAAATTCCAGCTGGAGTAGACCTATTGAATTATTGCAGTTTACTAAAGTGTTGACTTATCATTCTGCAGTTGATCTATTCTAAGGGGTCTGTTTCAGCAAGGACTAACAACTGGATTCAGGGCCAACAGTTTTACAAAGTGTGCTCCTTTACAGGTTCATAGACTAACTTTCAAATTTGTCTTCAGGTTGAGCCTTAAGGATTAGCCTTGCACAGGGTTTAGGTTTTTAAAATTGTGATGGCAGGACAGATTCCCATTTGGCTTGGTTCTGCACTCACCACCGGTTCTCCTACATTATCTCTAGCTCTTTTTCAGCCTGTGCACACAGGTGTATCTGTAGGAAAGGCGCACTCACAGGAATTGCTGGGAAGCAGCCAGAAAGCCCAGGGCAGTGTCTGAGATAAGGGAAGAGTTGAGTTGGAGTATATTATATCACCTTGGACACCTCATTAAGCAGAGTGAATTCATCTCTAGACACGTCCTGCTTAGCCAAGCAGATGAATAAGCACATTTTGAGACACAAGCAAGAGACAATTGTCATCCCATTTATAATCCTACTAGCTGATTACCCAGCTTCGCTCGGGTTTTTCATTTTTTTAACGTAGACCAGCATTTCCCTCTTGGAAACCTCGTGGGGTGTATGTGGGTCACTCCTGCTTCCCTTCTTCCATCTATCTCTTCCCCCACCTGTCCCACTTCTCCATCAACAGTCACTACCGCCCATACATGTGTCCGGCCACCTGGTGAGAGAGCGGCACACAGCCGTTGAGGAGCCCTTGGACCTTCCCTCCCTCTTCGGCTTCACCCACCGTGGCCGCTGCCGCTGCCGCAGAGGTTGGGTGGCCATTTCCGGAGGGGTGCCAGCCTCCTCCATGGCACCCGCACCCTCCCGGCCCTCTCAAGGGCCTCCATCGCCACCACTGTGCCAGCACGATCAGGCCCCCCACTCTAAAAACTACAGCTGAGCACAGAGGGCTACAGCTGAGCTATTCTGATGATGTCATAATCTCAACCTACCTGGGACATCAGCTCAATTACATCACTAGGAAACACACACATTGTATAGATCAATTGGGATGCAATTTGGGGGACGTATGCCCCCCATGGGGCTTGCGACCCCCACAGTGCTGATCTCTCCGGCCCAAGGTACGTATGTGCCAAATTTCAGTGGGATTGGTCCAGGGGTATGGGAGCCTTTGGAGCACATACAAGACCACACCTCTGTTTTATAGATATAGATTTTCTTCTATTCTGCTTGGGAAGAAGCTTGTCTGATACTGTGCTAAAATGTACCTTCTTCTACTTCTCCTCCTCCTCCTTCTCTTACCCTTTTGGGTGTTGAGGAAGATCCAAGGTTCTGGTTCTGGCACTTCTGTGACCCCCACCAGAGTTATTTGGTGTTCTTGTAATGTTTCTCTGACGCTGTTTCTCCACTTTCTTCTGGGTCTGCCTCATGGTCTTGGTCCTTCTCTTTCCACATATGCCTTGTATGGTATGGAATTCCAAGACATTTTCTCCAACTGGGAAAACCACTTTATTTGTTTTCTTATATGTACCCTCAGTACTCCATATTTCCCCTCCAGGTCCTTCCTATTTTTTTAAAATAGGATTTATATAGAGAGGCCCTATGTTATGTCACATTCAGTGTGCTCAATTTGCACAATCTGCATTCAAATCCCCACTCAACCAAACATACCAGGTGCTCTTGGATGTTCACTGTAGTTCAGAATTGAAGGTAAAAATGTAGGCCACATGAGCCCACCTCTGAGAAAAAGACCATAGATCAGGGATAGCCAGCCTTGGCATCCCAGGTGTTCTTGGACTTCAAATCCCAGAATCCCAAATCAGCACTCCTGTAGATTAGGCTTATGGGAACTGAAGTTCAAGGACACCTGGAGTGCCAAGATTGGCCATCCCTGGCATAGATGATAAAACCGCCCTTTCAAATAAAATGGCAAAATTTAACCACTGGTCTGCATTTTACTGGAAAGGTGAGGAATCATTTTTCCATTGAGAACTGCAAGGCACCGGTGGTCAAGTTTATCAGAGTTACTTCTTAGAATGCTTTCGCCGGCAGGGCCACATGCAATCCTTGGAAAGCAACTTTCCCAAGTTTGAGCAGCGGGCAGGGCCAGAGCTCAACGTGGCTTCTCCCTTCACCTGCTCACAACTTTGGCCTCCTTTTTCTCACTGTGTAGTTGGCTTCCTCTGGAGTTGTCCCCCTTTTTGTGCCTTTGAAAAGTGCACAATTAGAAGTACGTAATAGATAATATAACAGCATCGACTCTTCCCAGCTGTATATTTTTAGTTTTGAAAAGCCATCACTAGCTTGGTCTGCTGTTCCCAATGTCACTTCTGAGAAAGCCCTTCCCTGCTTCTCTTTGTAGGAAGGAGGGACACGTGGATGGGAAGTTCTCCCTCACATCACAAAAGGTCACAGAGTCCAAAGCTCTATTATCCTCCACAGCTCACTGTTGTTACTTATGCTTGAATTCAGGCCTCGGAAAGTTACCGCTAAGAAGAATAAATTTGATGATGTGTTCAAGCTAGCCATAACTTAGTAATGCAAGCATACACTAAGGCAGGGGTTCTCAACCTATAGCCCATGGGCTGGATCTGGCCCACAGCACAATTTCATATGGCTCACCACCAGAAGTGGCGGAAACAGCCGCAAACATGTTGTCCATGGCTGTCATAAATGCGTTTATGACAAATGTTAATGCGTAAAAACATGTTTATGACAGCCACACCTGCATTTTAATTCAGCGTTTATTGCGAGGGGAACCACCAGTTCAGCCCGCTCAACTGTCTGAGGGAGCGCAACCCAGCCCATAGCTTTAAAAGGTTGAGAACCCCTGTACTAAAGGCTCTATTTAAACTTATGTATGCATTTTAATTCTATGAATGGTCTCTATAATTCAGAATGTACTTGAAAACATCTTACGTTGAATTCTGCGTACCCTTTTAGTAAATACTGTAATGGGTTATTGGCATCAACTGATCTACGCCTGGCATGAATTCAAGGGATGCTACGGTTCTTTGAAAAGTCTGTCCCATGTGATTTTTAATAAGAGTTCTCTAATAGAAAATGAGGGGCCATGGTGGCTTAATGATTAAGATGCTGAGCTTGTCAACCAAAAGGTCGGGAGCTCAGCGCCTCAAGACCCAAATGCTGCATGACGGAGTGAGCACCCATTGGCTGTCTCAGCTCCTCCCAACCTGGCAGTTTAAAAGCAAGAAATTGCAAGTAGATAATTAGGTAGTGCTTCGGCAGGAAAGGTAACAGCATCTGTTCCATTTGCTCCAGCATCTAGTCATTCCTGCCACATGACCATGGAAATGTCTGCAAACGCAGACAGCACTGGCTCTTTGCCTGTAGATGGAGATGAGGACCACCTGCTAGAGTTGGATACGACTGGCTTTTGAGCAAGGGTGACTTTTACTTTTACCTGATAGAAAATGAAAGGCCGGCTGAAGTTTTCTCGTGTCCAAACACTGCTTTATGTCCCCAGGATCACTATATCAGAACAAGTGCACACAATGTTGAATGAATCCGGTCTCTCAGCTGCCAGAATTTAATTTATCAAATTAAAACAACCCTAGAACTCAACTAGAAGAAAGTGGTGTGGAGGTTTTCCAAAAATCAGATGGATATAAGATTAAATGTGGAATGATATGAACTCTACTCTCCCTCTTCTCAGTTTGGGACTCTCAAGAAATTGCCAAATTAAAACACATTTTTATCAATCATTGCAGCAATGACTGACATTTGTTTAAGTGCAAAGCATGGCTACTTCAGTTGCACTGGTGTAAAACCATTTAGCATTAATACTTCATTTTCCTGACTGTTCAGAGCAACTGAAGATCCTTAAAACAAGGATGTAAGACAGGGTCTAGATCAGTGTTTCCCAACCTTTCATACCCGTCAAGCGCGGCCCTGGAAAATATGGGAAATTACTGTGCATGCGCACGCACATATGCTTAGTAACCCATTTGCACATGCACAAAACCCCTTTGTGCATGCACAGAACCCCTTTACGATGGGTGTCCATGTGCAGTAACTCCTTTCCTTGCCATTCAAAATATGGGACAGCGCCAGGAAAGGGGAGGAATGAGCGCTAAAATACAGGAAATCCTGGCCAATACGGAATACTTGACAGGTATGCAACCTTTTGTTTTTGGACTTCAATTCCCAGAAGCCCAAGTCTGTTCCCCAAAGCACTGATCAGCCAATGTACTGACTTGGGCTTCCAGTAATTGAAGTTCCCCTGTGGGGTGTGGGCCCCATGTTGGAATCCACTGGTCTAGATTGTCATCCTCCTTTTAAATCCAGTGTAGTTTGCCCAGATTTGCCAACTGGTAGGGGTCAGTTTTCTACATCCTGCAAAGATGTTTACTACCCCCACCCTTGGCGTGGCTAACTCTGTGGGTGTGGCTAACTCTGTGGGCATGGCTAGCTCTGTGGGCCATGCCCACTTGGCCGGCCATACCATGGTCTGGGGTAGGGAGGTGGGTGCGGCCAGCCAAGTAGGCATGGCCTGGGGGAATTTTTGTTACCCGTGCCCATGCACCTGTGGGCACCGGGAGCAGCGCATCACTGATCCTGCCCCAGACCAGCTAGCAGCATTGGGAGTCCAGAAACACTTGTGCAGCTCCTCAAGTTCCAGAGCAGTGTCTCCCAACTTTTGGTTATTGGACTTCAATTCCTAGAAGTCTAAGTCAGTACATTAGCTGATCAGTGCTTTGGGAAATCGACTTAGGCTTCTAGGAATTGAAGTGCAAGAACCAAAGGTTGGTAGTCACTGTTCTAGAGACATCATTCCTTCCCAAGATTTCTTTCCAGGAGTAGAATATGACAAAGTGGATTCCATTCTTTCAGATTACTTTGGGGTTATTTTGATTTGAATGTGGTTTCTGAGCCTCAGGTCATTCCCAGAACCCTAATCCATTCCTAAGGCTATTAAGACCAATTTATAATGATTGTTATGACTGACTTTGTATTTACTTGCTGTTTTTATTAGATTTTACATTGATTGTGAGCTGTTTTGAGCATTACATAGCAATGTGGAAGAATCTGATATTACTGTTGGCTTTTGACTGGCTTTATTTTCGATTCTGTGCATGGGACGCCTCTGCTACTATAAAGGTGCACGAGGCTGGGTTGCAGTTCGAGGACCAGTATGGTGTAGTGTTTAGAACAGGACTTGGTCCACAAAAGCTCACATTTAAGTACAGGAGTTAGTCTTTAAGGTGCCACAACATTTTTTAGTCTTTTTTTGCTGTTCTGTTTTGTTTGCTCTGAGATATGATTGCATAGACTAACATGGTTATCACTTCAAACATTTCTACTTTTAAAGAGTAATTCAGTTTTGTTACTTGATGTAGCAATCTATTATTGTTCGTTGGCACCATACACACATGGTATCTTGTGTCATTTTCGTTTTCTTTTTTATAAAAGACTGGATAAATTCAAAATACCCTTTAAAAGCAACTCTACAAATAATTACAAAACATAATGTATGATGAAGTAGCTTGGTTCCCATCCAATGGCTGAAATGCTATTGTTCAGCTACAATTAGAATAACCCCGTTGAATTAGTCTGGACTTAGTGTGTCTGCTCCTCCACAGGTTCCATTGATTCAATGGGCCTAAGACTGGTTGTGGCTTACTATGCTAAGCAACAAGAGTTTAGCCATTGTGTTAAATTTTAAAAGTAAGTTCTCATCATTGTAAAAAAAAAAAAGGCAACTTGCTACAGGTAAATATAGTATTCTCAGCTTATTGTTTTTCCAGATTGTGCTGTGGAGTATTGGACTAAGGCTGCAGAGAAGTAGTTTTGAAGTCTTTGCTCTGCTAGTGAGAGTTATCGTACCCTCAGTCTGTAGCTCTGGTCCGAAGCGCTGGAAGCAGGCTGGTGAGAGACACAAGCTAGGAAACATGAATTTTAACATAGGTCAACAATCAGTGTCAAATGGTCAGGACTGAAGGAAACCCCAAAAGTTGGTGGCCAAGAGCAAGCCAGAAATCAAGATAAAAGAATAAGTAGCAACACCAGTATGTATTCCAGTTCTTGATCATCCCAGAGTGCAGGACATATAATAACAGGCTCAAACTACAGGAAATCACATATAGCAGTGGTGACAAACCTATGACATGCGTGCTAGAGGTGGCACTCAGAGCCATTTCTGCGGGCATGTGTGCTGTCGCCCCAGCACAGAGTTCACCCCGCCCCTCTGCCCAGAAACCCAATGGGAGCACTTCCTTCCCCAACACAGAATTCACCCCACCCCACCTCTCTGCCCAGCAGCCCAATGGGGGCACTTCCTCATTCCCCCCAGCACAGAGGTCACCCCGCCCTCTGTGGTGCAGATGGCAGCCTGGTGAGTTTGGGCACTGGGTCTCTAAAAGGTTCACCATCACTGATATATAGGCTGAATATCAGGCAAAAATTCTTAACTGTAGCATAACAATGGAAACTATGACCTTGGGAGGTGGTAGTGCTCCAGTGCTGGAGGCACTCAAGAGAAAGTTGGATAACCATCTGTCGGATATATTTTGATTTGGATTCCTTGCCTTGGGTGGGGGTGGAGGGGCAGACTTGAGGGCCTCATAGGCCACTTCCAGTTCCATTACTCCATGATTCTAGTGATGCAAGAACACACAATAGCTCACAAAGATGACAACCCTATTGAAGTGTTAACACAATCTGCGATTGAGAACAAGCCACAGGGTGGTGCCTAGCTCTGTCTCCCTCAGGTGTTACTTTCTTCATACCTTCAAGTGCCAATGGCATAGAAGAGAGATTCCTGCTTGTATGTGGGCTCTATGTGTT
Source organism: Bradypodion ventrale (assembly GCA_035047345.1). Taxonomy (NCBI): domain Eukaryota; kingdom Metazoa; phylum Chordata; class Lepidosauria; order Squamata; family Chamaeleonidae; genus Bradypodion; species Bradypodion ventrale. The sequence continues at coordinate 131,386,153 of JAWDJE010000006.1, read as the reverse complement.
GGCAAAACCCTATGAAAATCTGAGTTCTTGCTCGCACAAGTAGGAATCTCACTTCGTCAGATTCAGTGTCAAAAGCAGGAAGAAAGTGGAGATGAGGGTGGAAATGAGCAGGCACTCCCTTTTACGCTTGTTTTCAGTGGTGGATTGTGTAACACTTGAGTCGCTTCTGTTGTTCAAACAAGGATGAAGTGGGACAGGGGAATGAATAAATCCTTCACCAGTCTAGAGGGATGCAGAGGTTAGCTAGTAGGAGTTGAGCCATTCTATACCTGGAATAATTCCATATAGAAGCTCCCTCCAGCAGGTCAGGTAAAATGGTCAGCTCCTTTGTTGATGTATGCCTGGTGGGTATTAAACCATGGCCCAGGTGTGGGAACTGTGCATCCTGGAATCAGTGGAACCCGGCCCATTAGGGCGGATGGGATGCTGTACCAACTCAGCCTCAAACCACCTCTAGACAGATTTTGTCTGCTTGCCAGGTTTCCCAAAGGCAGAGGGTTTGAATCCTCCATGCATTTGCCTTCTGCTAAGCTCCAGGCTTCTGAGTGAAAGAAGGAGGGAAAGTCAAGGAGGAAAACAATATATGTGAAAATGACCCGAAGTGAGGAAACGCTCCAAAAGCCTAGTACTAGAATCAAGTGCAGATGGAGGCAGCTACAGGAGATATATCTAAAATGGAGGCGAGGTGCATTTTTCTGCTCTTCTCAGCTGAACAATGGAGGAAATGCATGAGGCACATGTCAGGCACATGCCTCTCAGCCTGTCTGCACACATTTGATTTTTGTCCTGGCTAGAGAAAGGGGACACAATGTTCTCAACTTGAACTGGGTAGGAATTGTACCCAGGTGGTATTGTACTACCTTGCTAGCAGCAATGGGGACCACATATAGGCATACACCACTGCCTACGGGTCACAAAGGCCCTTTATTCATTTCCCAGAAGAACATTCAGCCAGAGAAAAGGCATCACAATTTATGTATATATCTGTTATTTATGGTGCCTTATATAGATATTTGGAAAGCTCACCTGACTGCATATTGAACCATAGCTGGACTGACTGTGAAGTTTATTTTCATGCTTCCCGTGTCTATGAGCTCATATCTGTAGTTCGTGGTTTGTAATGAATTCTCAAAGGTTGCATAACTGGAGCACTCATTTGAATTCTGGGTATTGTCTTTTGCTTAGTGCGCCATCCTTATCTCATGTCTGTGATGTCCAAAATAGGTAAGGAAGTCCTGGCTCAGGCATCCGTATCTCCCATGAAGTGGACATCATGTAGGACCGTCCCCTAATAGGGGCTAAAGATGGATCTGGTCCATGCTTCTCCACGGTTATGAAATGTTTATAAAGTGAAGGACCTTGTTATTGATTTCCTAATAGCGTAATGAGAAAGGGAACACAATGTTCCGGAGGTAATGCAGCGTGAACCAAGAAGCCGTGACATGATAGGGCTTAATGTTACACGTTGCCTAAAGCAAAGGCTTTTGATATACTTAATGGTGAAGGGGAAACCCATTCCCCCTTTTTTTGAGAGTAATCTGCCTGTTATGTAGCCTTAATACTTCAAATGATGGCAGTGTGTGCATTATTTTTTTAAAAAAACAACACATTTGCATTAATGCAAAGCAGTGAGACAATTATATGGTAATAATGCAGGGAATTATCTTGAATGTGTCTAATGGAGTTCATGTGAATCTCTATGGCAAGAGACTCTGCCCTGGTCAGAATTTGAGGGTGTGTGTGTGTACATACTCTCTCTCTCTCTCTGTGTGTGTGTGTGTATATATATATATATATATATATATATATATATATATATATATATATATATATATATATATATATATATATATATATATATATATAAAAACTCCAACTCTCAAATTCCCCCACCCAACTTGGCTAGTCACCATCTTGGCAGGTTGACCTTGGTAGCAACAATTTTAAAAAATAACTTTTTTGGCATTTTTCGCTGTATTTTTGCTGCATTTTTGCAACAAAAAACATGGCGTTTTGGCACTTCTGGTGGCAGGGGGAGCTTCCGGCAGTGCCTAGGTTCCCACTGTGGGCCAGATTAATTGATGCTGTGGGCCAGATTAGGCCCATGGGCAATAGGTTGGGAACCCCTGATCTAAGGTCACTTGAGAGGCTTTGATTTTGGTCACTGGCACACCAGCAGAAGCAAAGCAAAGCAAAACCAATTGCACCTATATACCGCCCCATAGCCTTCCTTCTAGACCAGTGACTCACAATATGGGGCCCAAGCCCTACAGGGTGACTTCAATTCCCAGAAGCCCAATTCACTGATCAATGCTTTGGGAAATTGACTTAGGCTTCTGGGAATTGAAGTCCAAAAAAAACAAAGGTTGGGAAACCCATCTCTAGACAGAAGTAAATCTGTTTGAAATTCTCAAAACTGAATCGAAGCAGCCTGTCACATACAAAGAGCAAATAAAACAGGGCTGGAATGAGGTGCATGGCTAACCCCAGCTGTTCTTCATTTTAGAACAGGTAACTATGTTTTGATGGATAAGGTGTACATCATACAGCTGTGATGGCAAACCTTGGCACTCCAGATGTTCTTGGACTTCAATTCCCAGAAGCCCAAGCCCCCTGTGAATCCACACAAATGGGTTTACTGCAATTCATCCTTCCTACGCTGCCCTTGTCACTTCCTGAAGCGGAAGTAAAACGCGCCTGTACGGTTAAGGCTCTTCTGGGTTAACCCTTCCTCCGTACGGGCGCGTTTTACTTCCTCTTCCGGCAGCGACGAGGGCAGCGCGGGGCAGATGAATTGCAATAAACCCATTTGTGTGGATTCACAGGGGGTTTGGTCTGCTGGGAACTGAAGTCCAAGAACATCTGGAATGCCAAGGTTCGCCATCACGGTCCTACAGTCTCCCTTCCATATACAGGGAGCAGAATACGGAAAGCAGGTGGAGACTACATAGAAACAGGCTAAGTGGGTTTCCCCATGGGAGACTAAGGCGGCAGGTAGTTAATGCAGCTACAGGCACAGTTATAGCCTTGAGGGGAAACAAGTTGTTAACTAAGGGAATTTACAGTCAGCTGGGAACGCTGGATGGTAAGTGAAAGAGACAGTACTCCTTTCAAATTGGCAGAATGATATGTTTCCTTGTAGGTATCATTCGTTATGCCCTTTCTCTGGGCCGTGATGCTCAAAGAACTCCCTGGATTGGGAAGCACGCAAGAGAGATGTCAATTCATCCTTTATTTTAGATTATATTTTCACCACGGTCATATTGTATAAATTGGAAACTGGGTATATGGATAAATTGGAAACTGCTAACTGCATCCCAATAGTATCCATGCCTGATGGGATTGGCAGGGGCATGTTCCCCACTGACTAGTCAGGAATAAATATGTTTTTCACCAAAATGCTTCATGTTTCCCATTTTGTGCCAAACAGTCCTGGGGAAAATATATATCTGTCTGAATCTGCCATGCTGGAAAAACTCCTGGAACTCACCTTATATGTTTAGGCAATCACACTGAGAAACTGAGGAGGGAACAGGGTTGTTGCTGCTTAGATGGGAGCCCTTGAGGGAATTATTGAAATCTCCACCTAGGGCTGATAAGGAATAGTATAGAGAGTTGCACCAGGTAAAAGTAGCAATGCTTGGCTAGATGGTCCATTAAAACAACATCCTATGTTCTCACACTTCTTCTCACACTTCAAAGATGCTCTAGGACACACTTTGCACACTTAGTACATGATGGTGGCTGAAGCAAAATGGACTGTCAAGTACAGCCAGGCCATAGTGTGACCCTATTCCTCCTCCTCCTCCTCCTCATGTGAGCATTACCACCAAACCCTTTTCCTACTACCCTTTGGGTTTTCTTTCCACTTGGCTGGGTGGCCCACCACTGGCTATTGAATTTATGAACATGCCATCTTTCCAAAATCAACAGCATAGAATGTCAAAAGCATGGGATTATGACTTCAACGCAGGATCAAGGAGAAAGTGGGCTGGGAGAGATGGAATAAGCCTCTTAGCCCAGCACAAATAGCTGAAATAACCTCAGAGGGAACAATACGGCAGATAACTGGTCATGTAAATTGCTTTTGGAAGGAGTGCATCCTTTTATAAACTTTACTCTCAGTTGAAAATGGACAAAAAGAGCTGGAAAAATACACTTGTGTTATAGGAAACTGTTCTCTGTTGGCAAAGAGAAGATGGATTCGATGGTAGGGTGCCTGGCTTTCTCTTCCTAAGCTCTGACATTTGCCGAGACAGTGAAATTGCCTTTCTATGCAATCTCTGTTCCCCGCCTCACTGTTTCCAGTATTTCAGAAATAAATTGATTCAGTGTCTTAGGTTTCTAGAAAACACGGAGGTGAGATAGTGTTTTCACATAGAGCTCGTATATCATATAGTGGTGTGTGTTGTAGTACTGCCTGGTTGAGTATCACGTTTATTACAGTTTAGCATTAGAAAGAGCCCGATTCTTGGGTTGAAATAAATATTTTAAATTTGAATATTTTTTGCTATCATTTTGCTGTGTATGTTTAATATGAATCAACCCGATATTTTATTTTTAAAACCAAAACTTGGACCGGAAAGGAAATGTCTTTTGTTTTTCACCCTTTCCTGAATTTTATAGCACTGCTCACTAAACAAAGAGGTTTGCAACAAGAAGTACATTATGGAAGACGGTATATTAAATGTGTGCATGAGAGAAGAGAACATACAAAAGGGCACCTGTTAGGGGAAAGTGCTTGCAAAAATAATAATAATGACTATGGATTATGCAGACAAATGTACAAATGCACATGGGCTTTTTCATAGACATGAAGCTGTTCCAAATGCACAGAAATGTCTGTGTGCACATTTCAAAGCCAATTTGCAAAGTAATGTAGAAATGAGATGAAACTAATTTATGTTTGATGAAATGCAAATGTAAAAAGTGGAACAGATTCATCCATCTCTGCTCCAATATTCTTGTCCCCTGTCCTCCTACGGATCATAAACTAGCCATTTTCATTATCAAATTAACACTCCAGGGAGTCACATTTGTGTGTCTTCAGTCATAGTTGGTGCCGCTGTAAAACAGGAGGCTAGAATTCTTGGTGGCTGCTCAATGGCTCACATATAGCCTAGGAATCCAAATGCAATACAAGAAGATAGTTTAGAGCAGATTCTCAGCCTTTAATGAGAATCATCCAGGCATGGTAACCCGAAAGACATGTCTACTGGTCAGCAGATAAAATGGTGACTTTGTCCCAAGTCTGTTGCTCCCCATTTATAAGTTATGCATTCAAAAATATTTTTTAAAGAGATTCATGAATGTTGATCTGTTTATGAAATCATTTTTTACTGTAGAAGTTGATTTCTGAAATGCAAAACTGTGTTAAGGTTTTACAGCAGGGGAAGGAATTTCAGCCTCAGGTTGAAATATGCAAAATTGTTTCTTTAGTGCAGTGATGGCGAACCATGGCATTCCAGATGTTCTTGGACTTCAATTCCCAGAAGCCCAAGCCCCTGTGAATCCACATGAATGGGTTTACTGCAATTCATTCGGCCCACGCTGCCCTAGTTACTCCCAGAAGCGGAAGTAAACGCGTGCATATGGGTGTGTTTTACTTCCGCTTCTGGGAGCGACAAGGGTGTGTGGGCCAGATGAATCACAGTAAACCCCTTCGTGTGGATTCACGGGGGCTTGGGCTTCTGGGAACTGAAGTCGAAGAACATCTGGAATGCCAAGGTTCGCCATCACAGCTTTAGTGCATAGCCCCATAGAGGATAGAATGTGTACTTGTGTGCTGTATTAGAGGGAGAGATTGGTTCCTATTATTTGGCTTGTACTACACGCGGTCTCCCTTTTTTTTATTTTAGTGACTATGTTATATTTTGGTGTCTGGCCAGGTTATCCTGCTATGGTAATAGAGTAGACCCAACTGCCAGCGACTCAATGCTGAGTGTTAGGCAGCGGTTAACTAACCTGACCACCCTGAGGATTAATAGCCTTGGGTGCCAAAGTCCATAGGAAGGGGTGATGGTCCCCACTTGAATCCATCTTGATGGAGGGCAGCAGCTTCATTAATACTGGCTTGAGGCTGATGAGTACCAGGGCTGCCATCAGGGCAGTACTACCAGTACTGCCATATAGGGCCTGGAGCTGACAGGGGCCCTGCCGCCACCTGCCATAACTGTGACATTACTGTGTGTGTGTGTGTGTGTGTGTGTGTGTGTGTGTGCGTGCGTGCGTGCGTGCGTGCGTGTGGTGGTGGTGGTGGTCCCCAATAGGATTGCTCAGTATAGGGACCAGAAATTTCTGATGGCGGCCCTAATGAGGACTTTGCGTGCCAAAAGGACTCAGGACCAGAAAGTTACTTGCAGAACTGGATCAGTGGTATGGGTGTCAGGCTGCGATATGAAAGGGAGATGTTAGTTATTTAATTTGTCGGTTTTTTTTTTAATCAGGGAGGAGACATTTGTAGGGTTTTCTGCCTCTTATGCCAAAATAATTTGAAGCACATGAAGGGCCTCACACCTTGGACAGTGAAATGTCTTTTGTGTCGCTTTTGTGTAGATTGTTTGGCCACTGCTCCAGGGAAGTCCATTTTGTTAGTGACACTGTGCAGCTAGAGAATTGCCTCCTCTGAATACCCCTAGGCCAAGGATGGCCAACCTTGATGCTCTAGGTGTTCTTGGACTTCAATTATTGGAAGCCCAAGTCAGCACACTTGCTGATCAGGGCTTCTGGTAATTGAAGTTGAAGAACATCTGGAGCACCAAGGTTGGCCATTCCTACCCTAGGCAAATGTGTTGAGTTAATAACAGCAACACTCCCTTGTCACCATTATGATTTCTGAGATGGAGCCCTTAGGATTGGGTAAGAAGATGGATGGATGGATGGTTTCATTTCGAAGGCAAGAGTGAATTCTCAGTTAGCCATTGCTGCGTATTTCTCATGCAGATGTCGAGTTGTCATCTGTGTAGAGAAAATAGAAAGGGATTTTTGTGCGGCAGTGGAAGGAGATGAATTCAGATGTGAAACATATGGCTGTTCAAATGGAGACAGTAACCACAGCAACAGAGACATTGCCTCTGTTTTAACTGAAAGTCCAGTGGCAATATTAATTGCCAAGTGTTAGAACCTATGAGTCCTAGTATCTTACACAGTGACTCCCCAACCAGGGTAGCCACATACCCTGCTGTACAGAAATCAGACCTTCATTTGAAGGGATTTCAGAGGACATTCCTCTCTTGAAGATGGAAGGTGTCTGCTGTATGAAGCTGTCCCTCTTTGAAACATATCCCCAAACAGGCATGGATGATGTCTTCTGTTGCAAAGGTGTGCCCTGTTTTTTAGGACTGTCCTTACTGCCAGTCATCAAACTCAGCATCTTGATTTTACACACCCACAAATAGCATCAGAGTTCTTTGTGAGCAGGTAAACCAGCCCACTATCCAAAACAGGCACTTGCATTATAATTGTGTTTCTATTTCTTCTTTTTTTTTGTTCTGCCATGTCCAAATCCAAATATGGTGATCCTCATTGTGATCAGCCATGAAGACTGTCCTGAGAATATAAACCAGTGGCCTTTCATCTGTCTTCTGCATCGCAGCATGACACCCATAGTACCACTGATCCCGTTCCATGAGTCACTTTCTGGTCCTGAGCCCTTTTGGCACACAATGTCTGCATCAGTATTGATGAAGCTGCTGTCCTCCATCAAGATGGATTCAAGTGGGATTTAATCCACTTGGGGACCATCACCCTTCCCTGTGGAGTTTGGCACCCAAACCATTAGTCCTTAGAGTATTCCAGTTAGTTAACTGGCGCCTGACACTCGGCATTTAGTCGCTGGCAGTATGGTCTACTCTATTACCATAACAGGATAACCTGGCTAGACACTCATGCTTCTATTTAAATTTTTGGTATTAATTCTGGACTTGCATCTTCTTGTGCCAAATACTGTTGTCGTATTTTGCAAATCTGTGCTATTTTGACTTTTGTCCTGGTGATTCACTTTACCTTTTTATTGGCAAGGTGTAAATGGTATACAACTGGAAACTGAGTACCAACTCATTTGGCAAAAAACAAATCTTGAAAAGTTTTTTTTTTTAAGAAAATGAACTAGGTAAAATTATTTTTACTCAGCTTTTTCTATTACTTGTCATCATTAGAGGGGTGGGTGGGATTCAGCTATAAAAGTAAAATGGCCATAATATTGTTGTTGTTGTTGTTTTGTTAAAGATACCATTCACAATAATTTTGCATCTTAAAAGAAATGTTGCTTGTAACAGGGGAGGGTAATAGTGTTGCCAGTTAAAATGAGCATTACTGTCCTAAGGGGAACTTGTTCCAAGTGACACTGTTAATATGAACTCCAGAAGCCTTGTTCAATGCAAAGTATTCCTGTGCTGGAAACACTCTGAGTGTTGTTAAAAGTCATTCACAGTGAAAGCAACAGAAGGTAACAACATTAAGTGAAGTGATATGAATCAAATGAGCATTGTACAGAAAATGGCTAGCTTTGTCTAAACTCTAGACTGTATGTCTCCAAGGCAGGCTATTGGGAAATAATAGCAAGCAATGATACCTGAGGTTCAGTTTATTTTGGTTAACAGCATGGACTCCTAAGTGTGTTCAAGAGAGTGGGAGCACCCATGCATTTATATGTTTTGTAAGGGTTCCATCAGAGACACAAATAGCCTATGATAAATGATACCCGCAAATGAAAAAGTATTATTTATACAACAGCATGTGTGCTGGGATAAAGTTACAGAGCTTTGAAAAAGGCAACTCTTGAAAGGCTGAAAGGGAGTCACATATACAGAAGGGGATGGAGCTGTTGCATAAATGGATACATTAGTGGCACTGGCTTAAAATGTGTACCGATCTTGAACTGTTTGCACTTTACTAGAGAAAAGAGCAGCTGCCCACCTACTGATTTCCTCTGTGTTGTGCGCTCAATGGCTTTCTTCCATTGATTGAGTTACAAGGGGGATGTGTTAGGATGCAGAACTTGACAACCGGAAAGTCGGCAGGAGCAGTTTGAAACCCGAACGTTGCACGGTGGAGTGAGTTCCCGTTGTCTGTTTCGGCTCCTGCCAAACTAGCAATTCAAAATTAAGAAATTGCAACTAGATAAAGAGGTAGAGCTTCGGTGGGAAAGGTAGCAGCATTCCCTGCACTCTGGCGTCTAGATATTCCTATCACAAGACCCTAGAAATGTCTCCATCCGTTGAGACAATGTTTTGTTGTAGGTCTGAGTTTGATCCAGAGTGATGCTTCTCCATTCTTTATGTGGAAGCCACAGACCTGTGATTTTAAAGGGCCATGACATTTGCTTTCCTTGTGACGTAGGCCAGGGGCTGTCATATTATTAAGGCTGGCAAACAAGAACTGACTAGGATGCGAGGTAAACGCAGTAATAGAGGTCTGGAGTCCAAAGCAATCTAAGTCCAGCCAGTCCAGTAGCTATGGAAGTAACAGGGAAAGTCTAGAAGCATTGTCAAGCAGTCTAAAAGAAGTCAACAACAAGGTACAAGAGATCACAAACCAGGAGTGACACTCTGTCCCAGAGTTCCTCAAACTTGGCTCTCCAGGTGTTCTTGGACCTCGAGTCCCAGAAGCCCAAGTCAGCACTCCTGCTTATCAGGGCTCCTGGGAATTGAAGTCCAAGAACATCTGGAGAGCCAGGTTTGAGGAGCCCTGCTCTGTCCCATGTCCTGCAGAACCAAAAGAAGATGTTTTTGGCCTGCTGGAGCCCCTCCTATTATGCTTTTGCAAGTGATTCACCAGCTGGGAGAAAAACTCACTTCCAGAGTTTGACCTGTGGACCTCCCTAGGAGGAAGAGTCTCCTTCCAAGAAGATTATCTGCTCCTGATGAGGCTCTTCCTCTGAGAAAGTCCTCCCCTGCAATTGAGTAATTTATATTGCGCATATGTCTTGAACTTTCTGCATTCTTGTAGATTGGTCCCATCTCCCTCAGCAACTCTCTATCACTGTCTCTGTCCCTGAGGTTTCCTGGGGGTCCAGGGTTTACTGGGCTTGTTGTGTTCTAATGGTTTTACCTTCCACTTGGATTACAATGTATCTGAGCCAATGTAACCGTGCCTATAGCAACAATGTAACCTACAGCTGTGTCATATAAACCCTGTAAGAGGACGCGAGCCAATGACCACCAGCTGGCAGCAGCGAGCGTCCAAGCTCTCTTGGTCCGAACTCATCAAAGGCAACAGCGCGGGAAGCTTTCCCGCCACCACCTACACCTGGACAAGAAGGGCGTGACTCGAAATGACGTCACGCAGGCAGTAGCCAATAGGCTACCATGGCACCACGTTCAAATGTATTACTGCAGTATATAAAGAGCTATCGATCCGCCATTACCTCATGTTCCCTCTGTCCCCGAGGATGCTGAGGTGGGCTATTTTCCTTAACGCTTACCAACATGAGTTGGAATACCGGCCAGGAAAGGAGATCAGTCACGCAGATGCGCTCTCGAGGTCTCCTCTACCATTGACGGGCAGCCAACAGGCAGGGATAGAGAAGGACCGTCAGGTGTTGCTGATAGAGGTGTTAGAGGAACCCCCGATAGTACTGGCCGACATCGCCAGGGCGACAGGAAAAGATAAGACGCTGGAGAAAGTGAGCTCGTGGGTACAGAAGGGGTGGCCGGCGTCTTCCCCGGGTCCAGAATTCGACCCATTCTTTAGGAAGAAGATTGAGTTGTCCCTAGAAAGGGGATGCCTGTTGTGGGGTCAAAGGGTGGTGGTCCCCACATCCCTGCGATCGAGGGTGCTCAAGCTGCTGCACGTCAGCCACCCGGGCATCGTCCGCTCCAAGGCGCTGGCCCGGAGCTACTTTTGGTGGCCCCAGTTGGACACTGATATAGAGTACATGGTCGGCACCTGTGAAGCCTGCCAGGCCTCCCGACCGGAGGCGACCCGACTTCCGCACAGGGAATGGGACACAGCAAGGGGGCCATGGTCCAGAGTGCACATTGATTTTGCTGGCCCGTTTCGAGGAACCCTTTTTCTCCTAGTGGTGGATGCGTACTCCAAGTGGCTGGAGGTGATTCCGGTCAAGAGCACGTCCTCCACCACTACGATAAATCAGTTAAGGCGAATTTTTTCCACGTTCGGTTTACCCGACACTTTGATCAGCGATAACGCCAGTTGTTTCACGTCCACGGAGTTCAGGGCATTCACCGAGGCTAATGCCATTCGGCACGTTACGTCCGCGCCGTTTCACCCGGCCACGAATGGCCAAGTGGAACGGTTGGTGCGCACGACAAAGGATGCGTTGCGGCGCATGGGCCCCGGGGACCTAAATCACCAAATTTGTCAGTTCCTACTAGCGTATAGGGTGACCCCCTTAGCGTCAGGATACTCACCGGCAGAATTGTTGATGAAAAGGAAGCTGACCACACTTCTGACCAGGCTAGACCCGACGAGGGTCGAGGACAAAGGGAGGAACGTGGAGCTAGCAGTATCGAAAAGTTTTGCAGCCGGCGATCTGGTACATTGCAGGAATTATACTAGCGGAGGGCCGGCCTGGGTGCCAGGAAGGATCGTGGAACAGACGGGACCGGTGTCTTATAGGGTAGAAACGGGCGCCGGCCTGCTCTGGAGACGGCATGCCGATCAACTCCGCAGCCGCGTTCCCGAAAAGCAGTCCACGGACGGCGCGGAAAACGCCTCAGCGTTAGGGTCCTCCTCCACCCGTTTAGCCCAAGGGGGAGACAACGAGGGGCATCAGTCCCAAACAAGGGGGGGGAAGCAGTCGGACTCATATCCTTTTGATACGGCAGTTCTGTCAGGGACCGGGGAAGAGGGAGATGAGTCTGCGACAGATGAGTTTGCGACTGCTGCCCCCGATTTTGATTTTCAGTTACCGAGCCGGGGGGGGGGTTTGGGAGTGTTCCCCCACCCATCCAAGCGAGAAGAGGGGATTTTCGTTAGTCCCCAGTGCCCCCGGTTCAACCACAGCCCAGCGTTCACCTCCCCAAGAAGCCGCAGAACCGCGGCAAGTAACTAACAAGTCTCCCTCTCCAATTTCAGGACAGGAAGACAGGGGACAGAGTGAAGGTAGCAAACCCGGAGCAGGGCAGCCCGCACCGAGGCCCCAGCGTGTTCGAAATAAGCCATCTTGGCTGAGAGACTTCGTCTCATCCTAGGGGGGAGGGGTGTTGTGTTCTAATGGTTTTACCTTCCACTTGGATTACAATGTATCTGAGCCAATGTAACCGTGCCTATAGCAACAATGTAACCTACAGCTGTGTCATATAAACCCTGTAAGAGGACGCGAGCCAATGACCACCAGCTGGCAGCAGCGAGCGTCCAAGCTCTCTTGGTCCGAACTCATCAAAGGCAACAGCGCGGGAAGCTTTCCCGCCACCACCTACACCTGGACAAGAAGGGCGTGACTCGAAATGACGTCACGCAGGCAGTAGCCAATAGGCTACCATGGCACCACGTTCAAATGTATTACTGCAGTATATAAAGAGCTATCGATCCGCCATTACCTCATGTTCCCTCTGTCCACGATGCAATAAACCTGAGTTAACCCAGCCCGAGGCTGTGTCCTGTGTCTTGGTTTTCATACACTAAAGGGCTTATGGAGTTCTTCTGCCCTATTGAATTCTAGAGTGTCAGGTCCATCCTTGTGAAGGAGTCCTTCGATGGAGACAGAGCAGGTACACACACACAGAGAGAGAGTAGCTTAAAGCAATTCAGTGACTAGCAGGGGTCAGTGGGGAATAGCACATGGACCTCCCAAGTGCCTGTTCATTATAGGAAACACTACACCATATTGAGTCTCATTTACGGCATTGTTGCCTCTCATATTGTGTTTCCATGTCAGTGCTTCTCAAATTGAGCACAGTAATTAAGCAGCTGAATATTTAAGGCAACGCAGGAGGAAGAGTTAAATGTCATAGTACTTGACTAAATACATGAATCTCTTATCAAATATTCAATCCTCCAGCTCCAAGTCCTTCTGCAATTCATCTCATGTCAAGTTGCTAGAGAACTTTGGTCTTGGAAAATACACCATGTTTAAGAAGTGTGTTGTGCGACAAAAATGAGTTAGGGATAATGATCACAGGGCAATATCTAATGGCAGCCTTCAACTGATAGAATGACAAAAGCCAGTGAGAAAAGGAGGCTTGACTGTGGTTTTATTTTTCTACCCGGCGGCATCCCCGGCCCGTAAACGTTAAGTTTTGTCAAGCCGTGGCCTCCTTTGGTCAGCAAAAGGAGCCTGCGGCTTGACAGAACTGTACGTTTATGTGCAAGAGACCCCACCACTGAGGAAAGCTGTGGCTGTGATTAGTGGCCACAGCTTTCTTTAGCGGCGGCATCTCCCGGCGGAAAATTGAAGCCACTGGCTTGGCTGTGCTGCACGTGCACAGTACGGCTGTTTCGTTGCTACTTCTCCAGCCGGTGGGGGTGTCCCCTTTGCATCCCACTTTGCGGGGGCATCAACCCCAAATGGGTTTTGAGACCCCCACAGTGCTGATCTCGCAAGCCCAAGTTATGTATGTGCAAACTTTCAGCAAGATGGGTCCAGGGGTGTGGGTTCCTTTGGAGCACATACCAACCCACACCTCAGTTATATAGATGGTTTCTTTATTTGTGTTAGATGCACCACTGGCATATAATAACATAGGCAGCAGGGTGATAATGCAGGAAAGAAGAAAGAGAAGAAAGTGTGTAAGCACTGTGAAAAACTGGATTTGGCCTACTCTATTCCCACCATAAAGGGACTGTGGTGGCTTAGTGGTTAAGATGCTGAACTTGATGACTGGAATGTTGACAGGTCAGCGGTTCGAGGCCTGAGTGCTGCATGATGGAGTGAGCTTCCGTCTCTGTCCCAGCTCCTGCCAACCTAGCAGTTCGAAAGCAAGAAATTGCAAGTAGATAAATAGGGACCGCTTCGGTGGGAAGGTAAACAGCATTCCATGCACTCAGGTGTCTAGTCATGCCTGCCACATGTCCACAGAAACGTTTGCAGATGCAGACAGTGCTGGCTCTTTGGCTATAAACTTAGGTGAGCACCAAACCCTAGAGTCAGATACGACTACCATCATAACAAACAGGGGCTAGAAGTGGGGGTGGTACTGGATAGAGTGACAGATTAGGATTCAGGAGGCCTGGCTTCAAATCTTTGCTCAGCCATGGGAGCTAACTGAGAGACTGTGTATATGGAACTGTTAAAACCACTCCTTAAATATCCCACTTACCCTAAACATCCTATTTGGGTCAGTGGAAGTTGGTTCCAACTTGACAACATGTGACATAAAGAAGGTACCACGGTGGCTTAGGGGTGGTGTTGCCGTGGCTTAGTGGTTAAGATGCTGAGCTTGCAACTGGAAGGTCGGCAGATCAGCAGTTCGAGACATGAGTGCTTTGTGACGGAGTGACTTCCCGCCATCTGTCCCAGCTCCTGCCAACCTAGCAGTTTGAATGCAAGAAATTGCAAGTAGAGAAATAGGCACCACTTCAGTGGGAAAAGTAACAGCATTACCACACATGACCACAGAAATGTCTGCAGACAAAGCTGTAAACGGCTGTAAATAGAGTTGAGCACTGCATATGACTGGCTTTTGAATAAGGGGAACCTTTACCTTTTACCTTAACATAACAAAAAAAAGACCTGTACAGGAAGGAAGAAGTAATGATCGATGAGTACAGCATGATAAGCAGTATTTTGGTGGAAATTAATACACAACAGAAGCACTTCGGCTTTTCCTTTTTTTGAAAAACCTTGAGTTTTTTTTCTTTTCCCCATCAAACTTGTGGGGCTTTCTTGGGAAATTGTTAAAAGATAGGTATAGCTGTCACATCCTCTGATATGTCCAGGAAGCGCACTAAGCACTATGGGGTGGTATATAAGTGTAATTGCTATTGCTATGCAAACAAATAACTTTATTTAGTTGGGCATTCGAACTCCTGGAGGGAAATGGAGGCAGGAACCCCATCAGGTCCACACTAGTTCTTGCCCATTCTTTTACCTGTAATGTTTCGTGCTATTCTACATTGCCAGGGATCGGGAAAATCATTCTCCTATTGTATAATTCTGTGCCTCCAGGGAGAAGAGTCAGCCTGTGCAACCCTGGACAATCTGCATAGTCCCAGGTGTCCCCAAGTCAAAATTGACAGCACACAATTATTAAATTGGGTAATTCACTTGTTTCCACATCTACGTTGACCTTGACTTTTGCCTAAGCATTGAATTCAAGCAGCTGTCTATTCTGTTCTGCGGATGATGGAGGGATTTTCACTGGATGATAGGGACTCATTCTACTGATGTCCAAGTGCATTCAGGCTAATCATGGCAATTATAGTGTAGGCCTGATGGATTAATAATGACAGGATGCTTCAAATTCTAGCAGTGTGATGCCGACTTGTGGGGTTTCTTAGGTGAAGATTTTAGCTATTAAACCAACTAGAATAAAGAAAGCATGAGAAACAATAATCATATATAGAATGCCACCCGGAATTCACTATCTATCTATCTATCTATCTATCTATCTATCTCGGAATTTTTCCCATTCTGGGCAGTGTAAGGTTTCCCTTGCTCGAAAGCCAGTCGTATCCGACTCTAGGGTGCAGTGCTCATCTCTGTTTCTAAGCCGAAGAGCCAGCGCTGTCTGCTTCTGCAGACATTTCCGTGGTCATGTGGCAGGCATGACTAGACACCGGAACGCACGGAACACTGTTACCTTCCCACCGAAGTGGTCCCTATTTATCTACTTGCAATTTCTTGCTTTCGAACTGCTAGGTTGGCAGGAGCTGGGATGAAGACGGGAACTCATTTCCGTCCTGCAGTACTTGGGAATCGAACTGCTGACCTTCCGCTTCCCAGTCAGCGTCTTAGCGACTAAAATTACACCTTCTGTTTCTTCTTCTGCCGTGTCCAAATCCAAATATTGGTGATCCTCATGACGATCAGCCATGAAGACTGTCCTGAGAATATAATTCAGTGGCCTTTCATCTGCCTTCCGCATCACAGCATGACACCCATTACCACTGATCCAGTACCAAGAGTCACTTTCTGGTCCTGAGACTTTTTGGCACACAAAGTTCTCATCGGCCCCAGGCCAGTATTGATAAAGCTGCTGCCTTTCATCAAGATGGATTCAAGTCATATTTAATCCATTTGGGGACTATCACCCTCCCCTGTGGATTTTGCCACCTTAGGGTTGTCAGGTTAGTTAACTGCCGCCTGACGCTCGGCATTGAGTCGCTGGCAGTATGGTCTACTCTATTACCATAGCAGGGTAACCTGGCCAGGCTTCAATGTATTACACATTTCTAAAAATCTGCACTGGCAAGGTATGAGGTAAAAAATAGATTAAAAATCAACTAAACTATTAAGTAGTATTAGGGAGGACATTACTAAAATTCTCTTTTAAAACAAAGGTCTTTAGTTGCTTTTTAAATATAGCCAAGGATGGGATTTGATGTAGCTCCATTGGTGGAGCATTCCACAGGGTGGGTGCTGCCACTGAGAAGGCCCTTGTTGTTGTTGTTGTTCAGTTGCATAGGTGGCCCTAGTCATAACTTTTCTCACCATCCTTGTTGTCAGCACCTGGAGCTGGGGTGTTTGAGAGGACCACATGATGTGGGCAGCCTTTCCAAAGAAGGTTTTATGTGTTAATGTTAAACCCTTATATGAAATGAAACAGGAAGGCAGTGCAGACTTGCCAAGGCTGGGGAGAAATGCTCTATTTGTTTTTGTTACTGTTAACAGCCTAGCCACTGTATTCTGGACCCGTTGTAGTCTCCATGTCAGGGACAAAGGTAGTGCCATGTAAAGAGCATAAGAGTAGACAATTTGTGACATTACCAATGAATGGACCAGAGTTGTCAGGGAACGTCTGTTCAAGTAGGGACACAGTTGCACAATTTGGTAAAGTTGGGGAAAGGCAGCCTTACAGACTGCCACAATTTGTGCCTCAAAACTCAGAGCTGGATATAAAATGGACCCCCAACCACCCCCAAGCTGTGTACCTGAGCCCTATTGGTGAGAGCCATACCACCAAAAGTAGGGACCTGGCCACCTAGTTGGGCAATGGTAGGACCTCCATCTTGTTGAGGCTGAGTTTCAACTCATTTGTTTTTGTCCATTCCATAATCACGGTCAGGGCCGCCATCAGGGGGGGACCATCAGGACTCCCGTCCTGAGCCCAGAGATGACGGGGGCCCGGCGCCACTGGGAAACCACTGTTCTACGCATGCACAATCAAACCACGCATGCGTAGAAAACCATAGGGGCATGGCGGTGCCGGGAAACCACTGTTCTATGCATGCGCAAACAAACCACGCATGCACAGAAAACCATAGGCCAAAATGGGGGGGGGGGCTGCGTACCAGGCCCAGAAATTTCTGATGCCAGCCCTGATCACGGTTAACAGTAGTCAAAGTGTCGGACAACATCCACTGTAGAAATTGAAAAGGAGATATAGCATTGGGTGTCATCCCCTCCCTCCCACCATTTTCAATTTTGTTCCATAGGAAGTATTTCCACCAGTGGAAGAAAGTGGAGGGGAAACCTCTGAATCTGGAAGAAAGCTAGGACTGGACAGAACCAATGACTTTGGTTTTATAGGACAAAGAGGAACATTCCTTTCACTTAGAGTTTAATGCAAGTTTTGGGTGCCACAACTTGGGAGCTGTAATTCTTAGTCTGGCTTGTGAAAGGACAGAGGTGAATTCTGGGGGGAAAGACAAGGACTTTCCCATGCTAAGTTTTGTTTTGTGGTGGAAGATAAAAAGATTTGTCATGTCAGAATAACAAGATCTGTACTTATGCTGTGAGATATAAATATAATAATACAAACAACATCTCTCTTGCTTGCTTCTTTTTAAAAGCTCCTAATTTTGGAAGCACTTTCATTAACTCTGAATCACAAGAATAAGTGCACCTTTTGGGAAAACAAGATTAAGATTGCAGTGGTCAAAAGCATTCTCTCAACATATGTCAAGATAGTCCTGAAGTAAGTCATTCATTTCCCAAATGGGTGCCTAAAAGGACAATGGCAGAATAGCAATTGTTTAGGGGCTGGCGCAGGTCACAAAAAGCAGGATTTTCCCTTTTCTCCTATGAAAATACATGAGTGGGAAATATAAAACATATATGAAGCTTACATAGTTGTGTTGTCCAGGTACCATAATTTCATTGGGGTTTGCAATATTTATTTATTTAATTAGTTCGTTAATGGGTTACTTATAGCAGTTGTGTCCCCCTGTCCATTCCCAAAGGTTCTGTGGAGTCTGATTGCATGGTAAAAATGAGAATTTTGGAAGTGAGCTCAAGAAATCTTGTTTTGTTGAATATTTTTATAATGTTTTTGATGGTGATTAGAGGGCCTGGACCTGGGACACTCAGGATTCAAACCCTATTCCTGAACATTACAAAGTGTCTGTCTGAAATGGCCTAAGGATCTTCTATCCCAGTCCTCTGCTTCTAATGCTGGGTGTTCGGTTTTCCTCCTAACCATGAGTAGAAGATGGACACCACCTAGCCTATATTATCTTTCACCAGGTCTGTGATGGAGGTTCTCATTATATGCTTTAGCTCAAAACTACTGATAGACTTTTCCCTCTACGGACATGTGCAATCATCTCTTCTGTTTCTGGTCCATATCTTCCTATGTTTGTGCAATTGGAGCCAGATATTCAGCACCCACACATATCTCCTGGCTTGTGTTTTCCATAGATAAGACTATGATTATTTTAAATTGTACTGGAGAGGAGAGTGAAACAGAAACTCAAAATAGTCCCAGAATAACTCAGTGGCATGGAAAAGTGGATAGGCAAGATTCCCCCCCCCCCCCAAAAAAAAAAAAGAAGAAGAAGAAGAAGAAAATCTGCTATCCAGCAGGAATAGAAAATGGAATAGGTAATTTGTGAAAGGAGAAATGAGGAAGTGAGCAATAAATATTAATTAAGTGTGGAAAGAATCGTCCTATTTCACAGTCAAGTGATTTCCAAGTTGAGAAGCTGTTTTAAAATGAACCCAAGAATGGACCAGAGAGTTGTCCATAGATGTCAACGCAGAGATAAAACAATTAAATATAGATGGGATTAAACACAATGGTGTCTATCACACATAGATACACACATATTCACAGTCACCAGTTGAGACTAGTGGTTCTGCTCTCAGTGGGATAGGTGAATTCACTTCAGGTTTTAGTCTGACCTTCAAAGGAGCTATCCATAGTGCTTGAGCATAGGGTTCAAAACCTTGGATGTCTCTTCCAAGATCTGGGCTAAATATCAAGAGCGGATAGATTGCTCCACTGACACACATTTTTTTAAAAATGGAGGTGAGGAAAGTATTCCAATGACACCTGAACATGTTTAGTGGACAACGAAAGCTGCCTGAATAAAGGAACATGCATACCTGTCAAGTTTTGGATTTGAAAATAAGGGAAATGTTGGCCACACCCCTCTGTGGGTGTGGCCAAATCTGTGGGCATGGCCAAATATAGCCATGTGACTTGCTGGGCTCTAGTCATGCCTGCCACATGGCCATGAAAATGTCTGCAAACACAGACAGCACTGGCTCTTTGGCTGTAAATGCAGATGAGCACTGCACCCTAGAGTTGGATACGAGTTGGATTCCTTATGGCAGGAAAGAAAAAGAGAAACTACAGAACGCCCCCCCCCCCACCTTCTCTCTCTCTCCTTCCACAAGCGAAAAGCCTGCCACACAGTGGCCTCTGGTGGCTGGAAAAAAATACTGCAGCTTCGCCTGTGAGGGCTCCAGTCAGGATATTTTTTTAAAAAATAAGGGAAAAATATGGGGAAATTAATAAAACGAGAGGGGCGGGAAGAGGGGTAAAAATAAGGGGTTTTCCCAGGGAAAATGGGATAGTTGACAGGTATGGAACATGGGAGGCTCAATAATAAATTGGAGAAGCTGTGGCCCCCAAATGCAAAAATTCCAGAGCACTGCAATATTTTATTGTAAAATCCTACTTATTCTTCTTTTAATATCCATCAAAGCTTGTGCTTGGTTTCATATCATGGAAAGAAGTGCTTCCCTTTTTTCTATCCCAGGCAATGATTAACATGATCAGCATTATGTTAGAACGAGACTCTGATAAGTGTATGAATTCCCAATAGGAAAGAAGATGAATATATGAATGATAACTTTCCGCATGATTAACACACTTGGATTTCATTTCAGGTGCTCAACCTGTTCCTGGCCTTGCTGTTGAGCTCATTTAGTGCTGATAACCTTTCTGCGCCAGACGAAGATGGGGAGATGAACAACCTGCAACTTGCCTTTGCGCGTATCAACAGGGGGCTTAATTACGCCAAACAAGCCATGTGGGATTTCTGCTGTAACGTCCTCTGGCAACCCAAAGCATCAGCCGAGAAGAAAGCCATGCTGAAACTGGCAGCCCAGAACCCAACCGTTGTCCACAATTGCATCAACAACCACAATGCAATGGAGTTTGGCAAAGAAGAGGACAACCGACCCAAGGAAAACCACACAGATGATGACGGGGCTGAAAGAAACCAGGTGACACAGCAAGAGGCCAAGGACCACAATGATGACTTTATGACTAACCCAAACCTATCCATCTGTGTCCCCATTGCCGTGGCAGAGTCTGATATTGAAGATGATGAGCAGAGCACATTTACGGAGACAGACCAGGTAAGCGCCTTATATAGACGTCTCCGAGGAAATGCAGCTGGGGTTGCAAAAATCCATCACTCTCAATTTTGTTGTGTTTCTCTGAATTTGATCCTATATATGATTTTTATGGAGGTTCTCAAGTTGCTTTTGGCATTGTAAAACTGCCCTTCCATTAGCCTTCATCCAGCCTGCAGGCCATATATTATCCACCTCTTGGACAGAAGGCTTATTTTTTTCAGTTGTATGAATTTTGGGTATTTACATTTTAAAATATACAGAACCTTTTCCCCCCCACATTTTCTTATTCCCAACGTATCCTGCTAAGTCTTGCCAATTTGTGCATTCCTGAAGGGAGGTGCATTTCTTCTCAGTGCAAATCTTTAGGAGATGCCTGTTTCACAGAGATAGTCAAATCCAATGTAATTGTTTTTCAACCATACGTAAAAGTCAAATCCAAGACAAAAGTCATAGCAGACATCAGTAGTTTTAAACTCTGAACTTCATGATCTTATAGGTGGCCCATCTTCCGATGGTCATCTGTGTTCCTTCACTCACGCTGTGACATGGAAAGCCAATCTGAGCTATCTTGCCTGTCCTGGAGCTGCAGATTTCTCCCTCACCTCCTATCCTGATATCCCTACTGGATATGTGAAAGTAGCACATTAGCTTGATGACTAGAGGGTCAGCAGGTCAGCAGTTTGAGACCCGAGTCCTGCATGACAGAACGAGCTCCCGTCTCTGTCCCAGCTGCTTCCAACCTAGCAGTTCAAAAGCAAGAAATTGCAAGTAGATTAACAGGTACTCCTTTGATGAGAAAGGTAACAGCATTCCATGCACTCCGGTGTCTAGTTATGCCTGCTACATGACCACAGAAATATCTGCAGATGCAGACAGCACTGGCTCTTTGGCTGTAAACGGAGGTGAGCACTGTGCCCTACTGTGGGATACAACTGGCTTTCAAGCAAAGGTGACCTTTGACCATTACCACATTGCCACTTAAAAACTCTCTAATTACCACATGCAACAGTACTTGTGACTGTTCCTATGGTGGAGATGTCTAGGTTGCTGAGCCACAGAGTTAGACTGTAGTTCAGCACCGTCAGAAGAGGCTGCTGGGTAGTTTCCAAATCTATACAATAGTTAAACTTGCAGTAGTTAAGCTTGCCAGGAAGGCTCCAGACTTTGGTGGCTCTAAATCCTCTCGTCTTCCATACTCCCAACCAATGCTAGATCCATATTAGTGTGTGTGCAATACATATGGCATTTGTTTAGAAAGTGCTGCAGATAATCCATATTGTCGTTCTCTCTTGACTTTCCCACCCTCTCTCTTTCTCTCATTAGCGCACACACATGCAAACTCAAAATTGTGTGATTTTTATTAGAGAGAAATGACATCTTCCTTCAGGGCCCCCCTGTCTCAGGAACAGGGCCTGAAACCACAGGGAATGAAGCTGCTGATGTGGCATCCCTGCATGGTAAGAGGGGGGAGCAGAGAAAGATGTCACAGTGAACATTGATTTTTAGTAGTATTTTGGGAATGTTTTCTCTTTGTGAGCAATTATGGTAAAAGCGGTTCTGAGTAAGCAAGTCATAAAATGTAGGAAAGGTTCTGTATATGAAAAGCCGAAAAGTGCTTTGGTTCCAGTCGTTCGAGCTGAGGTTCAACATTATGAAATTCTTTTTAAAGATCCCAGGAGACTGAACTCTTACTTGGAGATAATAGACAAGGGAAGGTCAAGGAAGCAGGCATTAATCCAGCAAGTCTAGGCAGCCAATGAGTTCCTAATCTTGCCGTTGTTTCCAACATCTTCCTCTGCTTTCAGTCTTGAAAAAAGAGACTCATGGATAGAGACGCATTGAAATGAGAGCCCGCATAGCATTCTGTGGAAGAGTGTCTGGGTCTCTTTTCCAGATGGTAAAAAGTTCATTGTGGAATAGAGCCGGACCTAGATCTCAACCTGCGTTTCCCAACCTTTGGCTTTTGGACTTCAATTCCCAGAAGCCTAAGTCAATCTCCCAAAGCTCTGATCAGCCAATACACTGCCTTAGGCCCCATGTTGGGAACCATTGATCTCCAGACTAGGGGTGCCCAAACTATGGCTTGTGGGCCGGGGCCAGCCCGCAGCACCAAATTATCTGTCCCTTGCTGCTCCCGGAAGAGGAAGTAAAATATGTGAGTGCACAAAATGCTGCCGTAAATAACCCATGGTTGTCGTAAATGCATTTACAACAGTCATGGGTGCATTTACAGCAGCATTTTGTGCATGTGCATGCATGTTTTATTTCCGCTTCCAGTGGAAGGAAGCACATGACCGGCCCACTCAACCACATGGCCGACCCATGGCCCGAAACGTTTAGGCACCCCTGCTCTAGACTGTACTTAAAAATAAAACACATCTTTGAAAATCTGCTTCCCTTTTGGAAAGCTTTTAAGTGTTTTAGAGGGGAAACTACTTAGAATTTGTGAGATTTTGAATGTGCATTATATGTTTTATAAGTTGAAAAATATATTTAACACTGTTAAAGAAATCATTTTTTAAAAAAGAAGAAGGACAAAAGAGCACCCATCAGTAAAGTAAAATGCTTTTCAACAGCAACCCAGTTGAAAGGGAAAATACCCCCAAAAAATGGAAAATTAAAATTTACCAAATAAAAAATTTGGTAAAGATTAGACTGCAGTGGCTCAGGTGGTTAAGATGCTGACTGGAAGGGGGCAGGTCAGCAGTTCGAGACCCGAGTACTGTATGACAGAATGAGCTCCCGTCTCTGTCCGAGCTCATGCCAACGTAGTAGTTTGAAATCAAGAAGTTGCAAGTAGATAAATAGGTACCACTTTGGTGGGAAGATAAACAGTGTTTCGTGTCTAAGCATGTCTGCCACATTTCCATGGAAATGTCTGCAGATTACAGGCAACGCTGGCTCTTTGGCTGTAGACAGAGTCGAATATGACTAGCTTTCAAACAAGGATGGCTTTTATCTTTACCTAAAGATTAGAGATGGGCAGCCTATGAACTCTACTTCCTTACACATTACCAAGGTATGGGCAGAGGAATCTTTCGCCTTTCCTCCCTAGTACAGCCAGTAAAGAAAACTTCTGCAAAGTTTCTGCTTCTACACCTTTCCTTCTTAGCCTTTTCTTTTTGTGCCGCTGTGCCAACATGCACAATATCACAATGCCCTACCTAACTTTAGCAGACTAAACCTTACATTATGAACAATTTATTCATGTATTCCTTCATCAGTGAAGTTGTGCTGCATGATGAAGAAGTTGATAATAGTAACTTTTCCAAGCTTTGGGCACAATGTGCTGCTTGTTTACTTTTGTGAATTTTCTCTGCATGGATCCTCTCAATCTGATTAGCTGATGAACTCTGATGAAGTCCTGATGAACTTCTGCCAAGCCTAGTTTGGAAACTACTGTCCTAATTGTACAGTAATGGATTACCATTAATTATACAGCTACGGGCTTGATTTCAAAAACTATGCATGTTCAGAGTCCCTGGATTTGAGCATTGATATAGCTTCAGCTTCTTGTCTGTTTTTCATCCAGTATTCTGGAATTGTTTGAAGAGCACTCAAAAAGCCACTCAATATTATTGTTCCCATGAAATGTTAGTCCTGTCATCATTACCCCTAAGGAAGGAATAAATGGATAATTGTTCATAATTAGTTTTCTAAAATGTGTGTTCTGTGAAAAGAAAAGGAAGACTTTTTAATTTAGTTTACCGACTGTACTGTTAGGATTGAGTGTGTGTGCACATGCATGTGTGTGTGTGTGTGATTGCATAAGGGTGGTTGTATGGACTTTGAGTGATTAGTTCATACAACCTGGGCACTGTGTAGCACCACTCAGTCATAGCTGTTTCTCTACTATTTATTTATTTATTTATTTATTTATTTATTTTAAAAATTGGAGGTCTAGAAATGCACCAAAGATGATATGGACCTAAAGCTGAAGTGAACTGGAGGATTCTGGGAGTTGCAGTTTAAAATGTTTTGCATTTCTGATTCTTCTTTACTTTAAATGATATTACTTGCCCAGATATAACCCATTGCCCATAGATCAACGCACTGCACTCTGTGCACTGTTAATATTTTTTTCCTTCCCAACATCTGGCAATGACTTTTGTCAGAGCTTCTGCGTCCCTCTGATAAGAAAAACAAACCTAACAGCTTGATTGCTTGTTTTGTTTGTTTTTGTATGGCTCCATTAACAGATTTTGTTGTTCAGTCGCATAGTCAATTCTGACCCTTTGCGACCCCATAGACCATTGCCCTCCAGGCTCCTCCACCATCCTCCTCAACCCACCCAGCTCTGTGCACATGGCATCTACAATACCATCTAGCCATCTCATTTTTGGCCACCCCCTTCTTCTTTTGCCCTCCACCTTTCCCAGCATCAAGGCTTTCTCAAGTGAATCCTCTCTTCTCATTTGATGTCCAAAGTACTTAGCTTCATCTTTGCTATTTGACCTTCTAAGGAGCAGTCAGGGTTGATTTCTTCTAAGATTGACCTATTTGTTCTCCTCGCTGTCCAGGGGACTCTCAAAACTCTCCTCCAACACCACATCTCAAAGGCGTCTATTCTTCTGCGCTCAACTTTCCTTATGGTCCAGCTCTCACAACCATACATTACCACTGGGAATACCATTGCTTTGACTGTGTGAATTTTTGTTTCCAAGGTGATGTCTCTACTTTTTTAGTGTATGAGAACCAAGACACAGGAAACAGCCATGGGCTAGTTTAACTCAGGTTTATTGCATGGTGGTCAGAGGGAACATGAGGTAATGGCGGATGCAAAGCTCTATATATACAGTGGTAAACATTCGAATGTGGCTCCACGATAGCCGGTTGGCTATTGTCTGCGTGACATCATTGTTGGTCACGCCCTTCTTGTCCAGGTGTAGGTAGTGGCGGGAAACTCCGCGCTGTGGCTATTGATGAGTATGGACCAAGAGAGCTTGGACGCTCGCTGCTGCCCACTGGTGGTCATTAGCTCGCGTCCTAATACAGGGTTTATAGTGATACAGCTGACGACTATATTGTTACTTGTAGGAAGGGTTACATTGTTAAGATACATTGTTATCACATGAAGAAGGTTACACTATTAGAACACAACACTCCTCCCCCCTAGGATGAGACGAAGTCTCTCAGCCAAGATGGCTTATTTCGAACACGCTGGGGTCTCGGTGCGGGCTGCCCTGCCCCGGGTTTGCTACCTTCTCCTTGTCCCCTGGCTTCCTGTCCTGTAATTGGAGAGGGAGACTTGTTAGTGACTTGCCGCGGTTCTGCGGCTTTTTTGGAGGTGTGTGCTTTATTTGGGAAGAACCGGGGGCACTGGGGGCTAACGAAAAACCCCTCTTCTCGCTTGGATGGGTGGGGGAACACTCCCAAAAACCCCCCCGGCTCGGTAACGCAAAATCAAATTCGGGGGCAGCAGTCGCAAACTCCTCACCCTCTTCCCCGGAATCGGATAGAGCTGGCGTGTCAAAAGGATCTGAGTCGGGACCGCTGCTTCCCCCCCTTGTTTGGGACTGTTGCCCTTCGTTGTCTCCTCCTTGGGCTAAGCGGGTGGAGGAGAACCCTAACGCTGAGGCATTTTCCATGCCGTCCGTGGATTGCTTCCTGGGAACCCGGCTCCTGAGCTGATCTGCATGCCGCCTCCAGAGTAGACCGGTGCTCGTTTCCACCCGATATGACACTGGTCCCGTCTGTTCTACAACTCTCCCTGGTACCCAGGCTGGCCCTGTGCTGGCGTAGTTCCTGCAATGCACAGGATCACCGGCGGCGAAACCTTTCGACACCGCTACCCCTACGTTCTTCCCTTTGTCCTCGACCCTCGTTGGGTCTAACCTGGTCAGAATCGTGGTCAGCTTTCTCCGCATCAGCAGCTCTGCCGGCGAGTATCCGGATGCTAAGGGGGTCACCCTATACGCTAATAAAAACTGACATATTTGGTGATTCAGGTCCCCCGAGCCCATGCGCCGCAGCGCATCCTTTGTTGTCCGCACCAGCCGCTCCACTTGGCCATTCGTGGCCGGGTGAAACGGCGCGGATGTGACGTGCCGAATGGCGTTTGCCTCCATGAATGCCCTGAACTCAGCGGACGTGAAACAACTAGCGTTATCGCTGACCAGAGTGTCGGGTAAACCGAACGTGGAAAAGACTCTCCTTAGATGGTTAATTGTAGTGGTGGAGGACGTGCTCTTTACCGGCATCACCTCCAGCCACTTGGAGTACGCATCCACTACCAGGAGAAAAAGGGTTCCTCGGAACGGGCCAGCAAAATCTATGTGCACTCTGGACCACGGCCCCCTTGCCGCGTCCCATTCCCTATGCGGGAGGCGAGCCGCCTCTGGTCGGGAGCCCTGGCATGCTTCACAAGTGCCGATCATGTGCTCTATGTCTGTGTCCAGCTGGGGCCACCAGAAGTAACTCCGGGCCAGCGCCTTGGAACGGACGATCCCCGGGTGGCTGACGTGCAACAGTTTGAGTACCCTCGGTCGCAGGGATGCAGGGACTACCACCCGTTGGCCCCACAAAAGGCACCCCCTCTCTATGGACAACTCTATTTTCTTCCGAAAAAATGGGTCGAATTCCGTACTTGGGGAGGACGCCGGCCACCCCTTCTGTACCCATGAGCTTACTTTCTCCAGCGTTCTGTCCCTGCCTGTCGCCCTGGCAATGTCGGCTGGTACTATTGGGGGTGAATCTAGGACCTCTATTAACAATACCTGGTGGTCTCTCTCTACCCCTACCTTTTGGTCGCCCAACAAGGGCAGAGGAGACCGTGAGAGTGCGTCTGCATGGCTGATCTCCTTTCCGGGCCGGTATTCCAACTCATGTTGGTATGCGTTGAGGAAGATAGCCCACCTCAGCATTCTCGGGGACAGGATCTGTGGCGTGGGCTTATTTGCAGTGAAAATTCCTAACAGAGGCTTGTGATCGGTCACGATCGTAAACGGGCGACCATACAGAAAATCGTGAAATTTTTTGGTTCCCGCTACTATCGCTAATGCCTCCCTGTCGGTCTGTGCGTAATTCCGTTCTGCTTGGGACAGGGACCTTGAATAAAACGCTATCGGGGCCTCCCTTCCGTCGTCCAACACGTGGCAAAGCACCGCCCCCACCCCCACCGGGGACGCGTCACAAACTAAGACCACTGGCCGTTTGGGGTCGAAATGAGTTAGGATTGCCTCGGATGTTAGGAGTTGCTTTAACTCTTTAAAAGCCCTCTCTTGCTCGTCACCCCACAGCCATGTTTCCTCCTTTTTAAGCAACCGATGGAGCGGTTCGGCCACAGACGCCTTCCGTGGAAGGAAGGTATGGTAAAAATTTAGGAGCCCCAGGAATGACTGTAGTTCGGTTTTGGATGTGGGGCGAGGAGCCTGCTTGATGGCGGCTACTTTGGATTTGGACGGCTTAATTCCCTCGGGTGTGACACGGAACCCTAAAAACTCAACCTCTGTTTCGAAAAATACGCACTTGTCTTTTCTCAGTCGCAGCCCCGCTTTCTCGAACACAGTCAGTACTTTATCCAATCTCTTTGCCAGTTCGGCCTCACTCCCCCCTGTTATCAATACGTCATCAAAATAACACAACACTCCCTCCAGCCCCTTCAGGAGGCGTTCCACAATCGACTGAAAAAGGCCGGGTGCCGAGCTCACGCCGAACTGTAACCGCGACACCTGGAACGCCCCTTTATGTGTAACTATAGTTTGTGCCGCTGCCGTGGCGGGAGTTACAGGGAGTTGCTGGTAGGCTTGTGCTAAATCGAGCTTAGCGAAACATTTTCCCCCATTCAGCCTGGCCAGAAGGTGGCTGACCACCGGCACCGGGTATGCATTAGGGCGGATTGCCTTGTTAATTGTACACTTATAATCAGCGCAAATGCGCACCTCCCCGTTAGCTTTTAGTGCTGTAACAATTGGAGTTTCCCACTCCGCGGAATCAACAGGAACAAGAATCCCCTGGCCCACCAGTTTGTCCAGTTCCGCCTCTATTTTGTCCTTTAGTGCGAACGGCACCCTGCGTGGTTTGAGTCTTATCGGGCGGACCTCCGGGTCTAGGTCGAAGGCTACAGGGGGTCCCTTGAACTTTCCCAGTCCTTTTTTAAAAACGGCGGGGTGCGCGTCGCACACCGCTTGTATTGGATCCGCACCCACAGCATGCACCCCCCCTATGAACAAACCCAAAGGCTGAAACCACTGAGTCCCGAGGAGGCTACAATTTCCCCCTTTGAGAACAACTAGAGGGAGTTCCGCAGAATGTTTCTTAAAACGGACCCGAAATTTCCCGACCCCCAACACTGGAATGCTGTTCCCCTGCACGTCTCGTAGCGTGGACCTCAACGTTTTAAGTTTGGGCCGCACGTGGGGGTCGATTTTCAAGAACTCTCTCTGGGGAATTATAGAATAGGAGGACCCCGAGTCAATTTCCATCCTAATAGGGGCCCCTTGTACTAGTACCTCGACGAAGTAATGGGGTTGTCCCGCGGACACGCTGAACACGGGGGCGTCGTCCTCGCTGTCGTCCGAGATGCGGCCCACGCCGTCCTGCTTCCTCGTGGTCCGGGCGCCATCTTTGGACCTCGCTGGACGGTCCGGTCTGGCCGAACGGTCTTGTGAGTGCCTCCGGCCCTCTTTCCGATTTCTGCACGCCTTGGCGATGTGCCCCCGACGGCCGCAGTTGTAACACTCGGCTTTTCTGAATGGGCACTTCGCGCGCTCATGGGCCGCTCCGCAACCATCGCAGCGGCGCCCTCCTTTTCGGACCTCCTGGACCTCCTCGCCGTCGCTGCCTTCCGTAGACGACTTCGAGGTTCGTCGGGTTGCGTGCACCGACTGTCCGGACTTGCCGTGCACCGAATTTTCCGCTTTGCCGGCCCTAGGACGCCACTCACGCCACTGGTGCATTTCGTCTACCCCAGCATTCGTGGATTCCGCGGATTCCGCGGCCTCCACAACCTCTGCCAGCGTGGGTGGCGGCTCCTTGTTCATCAGGCTGCGCTGCACGTCCTTGTCCTTCAGGCCACACAGAACGCCGTCCCTTAGGGCCATCTCTAGGTTGTCCCACCTGCAGGGGGCGGCGGCTATTCTCATGGCTGTTACGAAGGTCTCAACCGACTCATCCGGCGCTTGGACTCGCCTCCAAAACGCGCTCCGAGCGGGAAACATTGCCCTCGAGGGTCGGAACCGGTCACGCAGCAGTTTCATAATGTCCTCGGCTTTGAAGTCACTCATCTTCTTCGGTGCAATAATGCTCACCAGCGTTCGCTTGGTTTCTATCCCAAGCATTCTGGTGAGGATGGCCCTCTTCCTTTCCTCGTCGTCTTTGACTTTGAGTTCCACCAGTGCCGCCTGGAAGTCCATCTCAAAGAGCTCCCAGTCTTGCGGTTTGGTAATGTTGAAACCGCTCTGTGCCCTGGCTCCTTGGGGATCCATCATCCCACCTTCGTCGCCAATTTAGTGTATGAGAACCAAGACACAGGAAACAGCCATGGGCTAGTTTAACTCAGGTTTATTGCATGGTGGTCAGAGGGAACATGAGGTAATGGCGGATGCAAAGCTCTATATATACAGTGGTAAACATTCGAATGTGGCTCCACGATAGCCGGTTGGCTATTGTCTGCGTGACATCATTGTTGGTCACGCCCTTCTTGTCCAGGTGTAGGTAGTGGCGGGAAACTCCGCGCTGTGGCTATTGATGAGTATGGACCAAGAGAGCTTGGACGCTCGCTGCTGCCCACTGGTGGTCATTAGCTCGCGTCCTAATACAGGGTTTATAGTGATACAGCTGACGACTATATTGTTACTTGTAGGAAGGGTTACATTGTTAAGATACATTGTTATCACATGAAGAAGGTTACACTATTAGAACACAACAACTTTTCACTATGTTCCCCAGGTTTCTCATAGCTTGCCTCCCAAGAATCAGTCGCCTTTTTATTTCATGGCTGCAATCCCTATTTACAGTGATCTTAGATCCTAAGAAAGTAAAATGCTTCTACTTCTTCCCCACATATTTTCCAGGGACTGATAGGTCCCATTGCCATTATCTTGGTTTTCTTGGTGTTGAGTCTCAAGCCAGCTTTTGCACTCTCTTCTTTCATCCTAATCAAGCGCTTCTTTGGGTCTTCCTCACTTTCTGCCATTAGGGTAGTATCATCTGCATATCTCAAATTGTTGATGTTTCTCCCAGCAATTTTGATCCCTTATTGTGATTCCTCCATCCCTGTGTTGTGCATTATGCGCTCTGTGTATAATCTGAATAAGCAGGGTGATAAAATGCAGCCTTGTCTTACTCCTTTTCCTATTCCAAACCACTCCGTCATTCCTTATTCCATCCTAACTGTTGTTTTTTGACTCATGTACAGATTTCTCATGAGGCATATATGGTGTTCTGGTATTCCCATCTCTTTAATTACTTGCCACATTTTGTTGTGGTCCACACAGTCAAAGGCCTTGGTGTAATCAATGAAACAGAAGTAGACTTGTTTCTGATATTCCTTTGTTTTCTCTATGTTGAAATCTTAGCCATGAGAAGGGGAAAGCTTAAAGGGGAAAAGTGTTGTCACAATTGATAGCACACATTACTTGTGTATGTCTTTGTTGTGAGTGTTGATTTCTTGCTGTCTTGTCAGAAGACTCACTAGCTAAAGATTTTGGAGGGTTGGGGTGGGTGGGTGGGTGGGGGGGTTGGGTGGTGATGGGATGTAACACACATATTGTAGCCATACCAGCCAACTCTCAAATGAAGCAAAAATAGAGATCAGATTTAATAGAGGACACTGAGGGCTCCGGATGAAAGAGAAGTTCTATACAAGTCACAAAGGCACAGCAAGAAAGCTTTCCCTTGAGAATGCACTCCAAACCAAGTAGGTCTTGATGGAAAAAGTCCTTTTCTTGCACATTGCTAGCAAAAGGCAGGGGAAACCAAAAAAGGGCTGCTGATGAAGGTCATTATGCCCAGACAAGATTGTTCTGCAAGAGGTACAGTACTTAAATCTTAAGTGCAGAACTTTAAAAAGCAACAACATTGTGCTTGGGGAAAAGCTGGCAGCAATTTTAAAAAGGGCCTAACGTACTGTGGTTGTTCATGTGCATGGGTAATTGATACAACTACTGTATTTTGTACTTCTTCTTCTGACGTATCCGAATCCAAATACAGTATTGGCAATCCTCATGGCGATCATCCATGAAGACTGTCCTGAGAATATAATGCAATGGTCCTTCATCTGCCTTCCACATCGCAGCATGACCCCCATACCACTGATCCAGTTCCGCGAGTCACTTTCTGGTCCTGAGCCCTTTTGGCATGCAAAGTTCTCATCGTCCCCAAGCCAGGATTGATGAAGCTGCCACCGTCCATCAAGATGGATTCAAGTGGGATTTAATCCACTTGGGGACCATCACCCTTCTCTGTGTACTTTGTCAGGTTAGTTAACTTCTGCCTGGCATTTGCCATTGAGTTGGTGGCAGTATGGTCTCCTCCCGTGATGGTGAACCTTGGCACTCCAGGTGTTCTTGGACTTCTATTCCCAGAAGCCCAAGTCTCTGTGAATCCACACAAATGAGTTTACTGAGCATGTTCTTGGGACTTCAGTTCCCAGAAGCCCATGTCTCTGTGAATCCACACAAATGGGTATACTGCGCATACACACAGAGACTTGGGCTTCTGGGAATTGAAGTCCAAGAACAGCTGCAATGCCAAGGTTCACCATCGCTGGTCTACTCTATTACCATAGTAGGATAACCTGGCCAGACAGGCATATTTTGTACTAACTGAACTAATCACTCAAAGCCCATACTGTCACCCTTCCACAATCACACACTATATTAAAGCAGCAAAGTGGGATGTAACCAGTTCACAGATAACTACAGCCAAGCTGTCTCTGTTTGGAAGGAACAGAATACAACCTGTCATACTCACCGTAGCTGGTGGGAAGAGGCAAGCACTAGAAAAGGCCTACAAGAGGATGCACAAGTTGACTCATTTGGCCTGGACCTCACACGTCAGCTAGCCAAGGCTCAGTGCTTAAAGATAAAGCCATGCAGTCTGTGAATAAAATCCTTTGTCTTACATGTCATGTTTTGTGTTAAAAATGTTTCTACCTCTTTCCCAAAAACTGAGTGGGGCATGCAATGTGAAATGGCCTCAGCCAGAGTTTCTAAACCTTGGCCTTCAGTGACCAGGAACCTCAATCAGTAGGTGTACTGATGTGGGTTTCTGATCATTGATGTCCAGGAACATCTGTGTGGGTGGGTGAGGGAGCAAAGTTGAGAAACCCTGGTCTGGGCCTCATTTGATCTAATGAAAGCCAATTAAACAGTTAGGGCAGATTAGGCCATGTGGCTCTCTGAGATGCTGCTAGGCTGCTAGATATCCTAGCCCAGGGGTCTGCAAACTTGGCTCTCCAGATGTTCTTGGACTTCAGTTCCCAGAAGATCTGATCAGCAGGAGTGCTGACTTGAGCTCCTGGTAATTGAAGTCAAAAACATCTGGAGAGCCAAGTTTGCAGACCCCTGTCCTAACCTAAAGAGGCAGCCTTTATAGCCCTTCCCGAACATAAAAGACACCTGGTAGTTTCTAGCACTGGTGAGCGCACACAGTATGGCATTACTGGCCGTCAGATTCTGGGAGCTAGAGCTTCCCAAAGTAATTCTTCCAAGTCTAGAATCTCCTTTACTGTTCAACAAAGGTAAGGGGGTCCCAATATAACCCCCAGCGGTTACCTACGTTGTAGAGCTGTGCATAAAATGAGCAGGATTGGTCTATGACCGGGGTTCCCAATCTAAGGCCTGTGGACTGAATCTGGCTCGTGGCACCATTTCATGTGGCCTCGCACCCCTCTAAGAGCACTCAAGAGAAAATGGTCACCCCTTTGGAGCTGTTGGGACAAAATGACTGGCCCCATCATGGAGTCAGGGCAAAATGGCTGTCCGGCCCTCGAAGCTGACTGAGAGAGCGTGACCCGGCCCCCGGCTTGAAAAGCTTGATAACATTTGGTTATCTGAGCTCTTTTGCTCAGCCAGGATGCAAATCTGAGACAAGTGGCACAGAAGGCAGTAAACATTTGTCCCTGGAAATGCAACACTAATAATGCCGGTAAATCATGCGGATAGCTTTAAAAGGGATTGGATGACAACTTGAATTGTTTTAAATTGTTCTACTCTGAACGGTTTGAAAGAGCTTTGGTTCAGTGGGTGTTTCGACATGATAATATTTCAATCACTTTCAAATGCTATGATATTTCATCTTTTTGAAATGAGCCTCTCTCTTTTTTAATGTATTTTGTATATTGGGAGAAAAGGAGGATAGTAAATGAATAGACAGAGATGATCAGTGGTTACTAATCATGATGGATACGTCCCCTCCTCCCAACCTGGGAGCGGAGGCTGTGGGTTTCTTATGGTTGCCGGGAAACAGTGCGGGAAGGTGTTTGTGACAATTGTGCACTGTTTGTGAGCATGCAGTGGACAGCTGGCTGGCCAGCGCATGAATGGAATGCTTGACCAGACAGCCTTTGGTCTAATCTTGCAAAGCTTTTTTTCAGTTCTTCTCCTTCCCCTTCATGATATATATATACCCGTCAAGTGTCGCTCCAGAAAATGCGGGGACTGCTCCGGCTCGGGTGCGCATGCGCAGCAAAAAAATCCCTTGTGCATGCGCAGAACATGTTTGCGCATGTGCAGATGGGTTCTGCTCATGTGTGCGCAGTAACCCCTTTCCCCGCCATTCTAAATACAGGACAGCACCGGGAAAGATGAGGAACGCGCACCAAAATACGGGATTTGCCGGCCAATCCGGGATACTTGACAGGTATGGACATATACAGTAAGTCCACACTTCTACCCAATGATGGAACTAGTCCCAGAAGTCCCATTACCAGAACCTAACTCTAAGATCAAATTCAGGATGTTCGGGATGCAAGAAGCCGTACCAGGAAGCGGAAGGAAGGCTTGCATAGCAAGTGCAAACATCTGCTCAGCTGCAATTTACCTTTTGCAATGTGGCCAAAGCCACATTGTATTGCTTCCTTTTAGGAGTAGAATTTCCTGTCATTCACCCAAGAAATGAGGCAGAGGCAGTAGACAGCCCAGTGTTCGGTAATGAATATTCCTGTCTCATCCATCTTAGGGAAATCCACTTGTTCTTCCCTTGGATTCCTTCCCGGGAGATTCCTGTAATGAAGCCGAGTCAGTGCAGATATAAATCAGGCAGGCGGAAAGAAATCCACATGCCATGTGACAGATAAGTCCAGAGTGAAACAGCAATTCCCTCTATCTGCAAGAATTCATTGCATTCCACATTCTTAACCCTCTTATGCTGGGGGAGATTAGAAAGTCAGCACACTTATTTATGCTTTTCCCCAAAGTAACCCTAATGGGCCCAAACCAATACCCAATTAATGGCCAAATTGGAAGCTTGATTCAGTTTTGTTGACAATAACGTGATGCAGCATGTTAATAATAGTGTTTAGAAAGTGAATTAAGGCCTATGCGGGACCTCCCAGTGTCAGGACATCTGGGGTTGCTTGAGGACAAGAGGAGGGAACTACATGACATTTAGCCTGCTTCCTCCATTCAAATAGCAATTACCTGTATCGTGAAGCAGCTGAGATGCTGCTTCACAATAACGGGCAGATTGAACACTGAATTAAATTGCAAAAATTAGATGTACTATTGTATGGGAAACATATTCAAACTCTCCTATCCTCTCCCCCCCCCCCCCCCCAATTGCCTCAGAGTTTTAAAAGCACAGATTATGGACAAAAATAATCTGCTTTCTATACAGCAGAAATGAAATCCTGTTTACTCAATATGTTATATAAATTGGACACATTGCAAAAATAATAATAGCAATTCAACATTTGGGCCATTTTCCATAAGGAGCCCTTGTGGCACACTGGTTAAACTGCTGATCTTCTTGTTGTTGTGCCGTTCTGATTCTGAATATTGGTGATCATCATGGTGATCAGCCATGAAGACTGTCCTGTGAATATAATGCTGTGGCCTTTCATCTGCCTTCCGTGTCACAGCATGACACCCGTACCACTGATCCAGTTCCATGAGTCACTTTCTGGTCCTGAGCCCTTTTGGCATTCAAAGTCCTCATCATCCCCAGGCCAGTATTGATGAAGCTGCTGTTCTCCATCAAGATGGATTCAAATGGGATTTAATCCACTTGGGGACCATCACCCTTCCTTGTGGACTTTGGCACCCAAGGCCTTTAGTCCTCAGGGTGGTCAGGTTAGTTAACCACCATCTGACGCTCGGTGTCAAGTCACTGGCAGTATGGTCTACTCCAGGTGTGCTGAACCTACAGCCCGCAGGCCATTCCCGGCCCCCAACACCATTCAATCCAGCCCATCGCTGTCTCCCCCGCTCCCAGAAGTGAAAGTGAGTACATTTACGTCTGCCACAAAACGTGCCAGCACATGTGTCCATAGCTGGCATAAATGTGTCCACTTCTGCTTCCGGGGAACATGGTCCATTCAGCTATTCCGGGGGCATGGTCAGGCCCCTGGTGCAAAAAGGTTGACCACCCCTGGTCTATTCTATTACCATAGCAAGATCACCTGGCCAGACTAGACTGCTATACTGTAGCCTAATCATTGTGAGTTCAATCCTGACGAGACACGAGGATGACTCATCCTTCTGAGGTTGGTAAAATGAGTATCCAATATGTTGGGGGGGGGGAATGCTAATTACCTTGTGAACCATCCAGAGAGTGCACTAAAAGTTATGGGGCAGTATATGAGTGCAATTGCTATTGCTAGTTCTGTCAGTCTTGGACAAAGCAAGGGGCTCTAGTAGCTACTAAACTCACTGTCCTTTAATCAAACCTACCATGTCTTTGCTTTCAGCAGGCTTTGCCTTCCCTCCTTGCAGGCTAGAAACTATGCAAACTTGCAGGTGAAAATGGGGATCCTCCCAAAATGGCACTTTGCAACTGACATTCCTTGCTGTCCATTTTTTCTGTGTTTTTACTGTATTTTCTATATGCTGTTAGCCGCCCTGTGTGATGTTTTTCATCAGAAGGGCGGGACAGAAATTTTCAAA
This sequence comes from Bradypodion ventrale, assembly GCA_035047345.1. NCBI lineage: Eukaryota > Metazoa > Chordata > Lepidosauria > Squamata > Chamaeleonidae > Bradypodion > Bradypodion ventrale. The sequence goes on along the minus strand of JAWDJE010000006.1, from coordinate 131,349,454 downwards.
TAAATAAATAAATAAATAAATAATTTTTTAGTGATTTGGGGGCACTGTTACCAACCTGCTCCTGGCCAGAATCAAGGTGGATTCCAAGAGTCAGCCCTTTCCTCCTGTAAAGGTAAAGGTAAGGGACTGCAGTGGTTCAAGTGGCTAAGGCGCTGACTGGGAGGTGGGAGGCCAGCAGTTCAATTCTCGAGTACTGCAGGATGGAATGAGCTCCCGTCTTTGTCCCAGCTCCTGCCAACCTAGCAGTGCAAAAGCAAGACATTGTAAGTAGATAAATAGGGACCACTTGGGTGGGAAGGTAACAGCATTTCGTGCACCCAGGTGTCTAGTCATGCCTAACACGTGACCACAAAAACCTCTGCAGAAGCAGACAACTCTGTCTCTTCAGCTTTGAAACAGAGATGAGCACTGAACCCTAGAGTCGGATACAACTGACTTTCAAGCAAGGGAAACCTTTACATTTACCTAAAGGTCACAATTGCTCAAAAGCCAGTCATATCTGACTCTAGGGTTCAGTGCTCATCTCTGCTTATAGCCAAGAAGCCTACGCTGTCTGTATCTCCAGATGTTTCCATGGTCATGTGACAGGCATGACTAAAACACTGGCGTGCACGGAACACTATTTACCTTCCCTCCAAAGTGGTACCTATTTATCTACCATTATTATTATTATTATTATTATTATTATTATTATTATTATTATTATTATTATTATTATTATTATTATTATTGCTTTCAAACTGCTAGGTTGGCAGGAGCTGGGACAGAGATGGGTGCTCACTCCATTGTGCAACACTCAGGTCTTGAACTGCTAACCTGCCGGCCTCCCAGTCGTCAAGTACGGCGTCTTAACCACTAAGCCACAACAGTCCCCTTTTTTCCTGCTACTTTAGTGCAGTTTTGTTAGATGGCAAGCATCAACAATTGCGATCAATTTTTTGCTCAAGAGCGGTAAGTCCAGCCGAGCTCCAACTTCAAGGCTAGGATTGAAGTATGAAAGAAACCCTCAGAGCTGCAGGGAAAGCCAGTGCCTATTGTGCCTTTGAGTACACCATTCGGAAAGTTCAGACAGTGTGGTAACATTTTCTCCTGCGCGGTGTGGAGGTGCAGAGCTTTCACAGAGAAGAATTCCAATTTCCACAGGCATTTTTGTTCTCCCTTACAGGGTTGGGATATCAGCCACCCTGACCGAACAGGTGCCGGGCTGAGCTCAGCATAGTAATGTATTACACTTCTCTGTGGAGCATCCCATGAGAAGCCCTGCTCTGACACAGGAGAGATTTGGCAGAATTGAGATTTATTGGAGCCCAGCAAAAAGTACTGGTAGCTTTCCCATTAATGTTGTGAGTACAGTGGTACCTCATACAACGATTTTAATCTGTTACACGGGGCTCGTTGTTGTACGGAACAATTGCTATACGATGCATACATCGTATAGCGCTTTTCCCCTATGGGATGTATCGTACAATGATAGTGGTTTTTCCCATTGAAAAATTGTTGTACGATTTTTTCCATAGGGAAAATTGTTATGTAGGACACCATTCCCCCCCCCAAAAAAAAAACCCTAATTGTTATACGATTTCGTTGCTATACAGGGCGATTGTTGTATGAGGTTCTACTGTATTGTGAAAGGGATAGACTGAGCTCCTGTTGTCTGTCCCAGTTCCTGCCAACTGAGCAGTTCCAAAGCAAGAAATTGCAAGTAGATAGATAGGTACTACTTCAGCAGGGAAGGCAATAGTTTTCCATATACTCCGTGTCTAGTCACGCCTGCCACATGACCGTGGAAACATCTGCAGACGCAGACCGTACTGGCTCTTTGGCTGTAAACAGATGAGCACTGCACCCTAGAGTTGGATACGGCTAGCTTTCAAGCAAGGGAAACCTTTACCTTTACCTTTACCTAATATTACGCTACTTTAAAAAAGTGGAACTATAGCAGGCCAGTTGGTCATCTCCATTGCCCATGGAGATGCTCCACACCTTTGCATTTAGAGTCAGATTAAAATGAAAAGAAAAGAGGGTGTATAGTCACTTTTGGGTTGTTTTAAACCAGGGGTGGGCAAAGGGTTTGCTTGAATGCAGAATTCACACATTCTTTCTCTTTCTCCCTCTCCCTCCATCACACACACACAAACGCACGCACACAGACTCACACCTTGTGTTGTGCTTCGTTGCAATTCCACAGTACCATTTTTTAATTAAAAAAGGGACCTTTCGCCTGCCATTCTTTGCAACATGGTACTCAGGGCTGTGCTAAACCAGCAGCCTTTGCTCAGTCATCTTTGGAAGTTGCCTATATACATTTGTTATGATGGGCTGACTAATTGGGTCATATGGACAGGAGTGCGCTGCCAGCTGCTGAGAGGGGAAGTCCCAACCTTTCGCTCAAGCAGACAAATGTAATTTCTAATTCTGACAAGCATGCCGACACACACACACACACACGGATTATTTTTTTAGAGCCTTGTTCAGTTCTGCATCTGCTTCAGGCTAACATGACTTAGCAGAGGTGAAAAAAAGGAGAGGTATATGCAGAGCTCAGAACACGGCATTTCAAAAAGATCTTCGCAATTAATCTGCTGCATTAGATGATATAATAATTTCATATCAGAAATTTTTCTGGGTTAAAAGGATTTTTGCAGGAGAAACTCCACTCAGGGAATACCCAAATGAGGATCCATTCATGTTCCCAAGAGCTGGGACAGAGGCAGGCACTCAATCGGTCATGCAGTACCCAGGTCTTGAACTGCCGACTTGGCATCCTTCCAGCTAACAAGGCGAGCTTCTTAACGGCAGCCGCTTTAGATGATGTTGACTTGATGTTACTACAAGAAAAATACATAGAAATACTCTTTAGCTCTTTCTAGTGGCAAATTGGGGTACACAGAAACAGCTCCCTGGAACATACCTGTCAACCTTCCCGGATTGGCCGGGATTTCCCGGTTTTCGGCGTCGATTTTTGCCCTTTCCCACTCCGCGATGCCGAAACCCCGGATTTCGGCAGCGGGGGAAAGGAGGCACTGCGCAGCGCATCTACACTTCCGTAGCTCCCTTCCACACATGCGCAGAAGGCTACGCCACATGCGTAGAAGGCTATGCAAGCGGCGTAGCCCTCCACATGCATGCGTACAACGCGACCTGCGCAAACCCGGTCCGCGCAGGTCCCAGATTCGCCGGAGCCGCGGTTGACAGGTATGCCCTGGAAGATTGTGGTATTTTTAGACCACAATTGGGAGTACCCTGGTAAAAGCAACCTTGTTGTGCCGGCTAAGCTTTCTCACACTAGGTGAGGCAAAAGAAACTGCAGAATGAACTCGCCAAAAGGTGCCTTCATTTTGGCAGTTTCATGTCAGGCCTAGACATGGAAGAAGAAGACGTGGCAAATTTTGATGTTGTACCCTGGAACTATTTATTGCTGTTTCATCCCATATCAAGCTCCTTCCAGATGATAGTAAATATCTTTTGTCGCATTTTCAAAATACATGAGATGTTTAAGGAATGGTTTAGCATTGACACTCTGTGCGTGGGGATTTGAACCCGCATCACCTAAGACCTATTTTGACACTCTAGACTACACTCTTATCTATAAAAGTATAAAAATACAAATCAGACAATATTTCCTTTGCCCCTTAGGATCCACAAGGCAATGGCAGAAAACCTTAAAACATTCCTGCCTAGTGCCTTCAATGCCCATTAAAAACAAGCTAGGTTTAACTCATTACACCTAAGTAATCTAGGTATTACTTATTATGCCTAAAAGATAACTTTGCAATTACTAGCTCATACCTGTCGACCTTCCCGGATTGGCTGGGATTTCCCTTTTTTCGGCACCGATTTTTGCCATTTCCCACCTGGAGCTGCCGAAACCCTGGAATTTGGCAGCGGGGGGAAAGGCATTACTGCGCATCCCTTCTGCGCAGCTCACTTCTACGCAAGCGTAGAAGGCTTTTACACATGCGTAAAACCCTTCCACGCTTGCGTAGAACCCTTCCACACATGCGTAGAAGGCTTCTGTGCAGAAGGGGATCGTAGAAGCCTTCTACGCATGCGTAAAAGGCTTCTACGTATGCATAGAAGTGAGCTGCACAGAACGGTTCTGTGCAAGTCGCTTTTACGCATGCGTAGAAGGCTTTTACGCATGCGTAAAAAGCAACTTGCGCAGAACTGTTCTGCGCAGGTCCCGGATTGTCCGGAGCTGCGGTTGACAGGTATGTACTAGCTATATCAATGTTATCCAAGAAGTAACATAGTTACATATAGCCTCTGGGTAGGTAGCAACATAGAAAGATGTGTCATAATAAAATAATTCAAATGGAGGTTCACTTCTTTTGCTGTGATTTAACTCCCCAACATAGTCATACTCTTAGTCTAGTTTTGAGGGTGATTTTTTGCTTTCTGTTAAACTGGAGAAATTCTTCATTACCTGCCATAGAAGTAAGAGCTGAGTGTAAATGACATCTTGAAACTCTCCACTTTGTTTGTAGGGACAGAAATTTGGTAGTAATGAAGGAAATACATGTTTTGTTGAATTTCATTTCAAGAGAATAAATTCCTTAGATGCTTCTCAGGAGTACCACTCTCTGTTGGCAATAGAAGTGATATAGCATTATCTTTTGTTTTGAGCCACTAGAAATGCTGGCGGAAGCAGCAAATGCTCATTTGGGATTCCAGTCACCATTTTGTGTCATCTCCAGTGCCATTCTCACAGCCTGGAAAAGTTATTTTTTCTGGTCTATCACTCCTAGAATCACCTGGCCCTCTTGCCCAGTGTCCATAACATATGAGAAATTCTCAGAATTGTAGTCCAAAAAAGTAACTTTTTCAACTTAGATCATTCTGTGATGTTGTTGAGGACAAATGAGGAAGGTGGGGTCAACACATAGGAGCATAGAAAATATTTGGAGACAATTCTGCTGTGTGGACTTTATTTCCTGATAGGTGAGCAAAAAAATACACTCAGAAGTGCCTAGCTCCATGATGGTGAGCCTTGGCACTCCAGATGTTCTTGGACTTCAATTCCCAGAAGCCCAAGTCCCCTCTTAATCCACACAAATGGGTTTACTGCGTGTTTTACTTCCACTTCCGGGAGCGATGAGGGCGGCGTGGGCCAAATGAATTGCAGTAAACCCATTTGTGTAGCTTCACAGGGGGCTTGGGCTACTGGGAATTGAAGACCAAGAACATCTAGAGTGCCATCAAGGGCCTGGCTATTGAGGAATGCAGAATTCCAGTTAATGTGTTTTAAAAACAGCAAGATTGCAAAACAGCAGCAGTTTTCAATGCCAGTCTTTTCCCTCGCTTTTACTGGATATGATGGTTCAATCGTGGCAAAAAATATGAAGACCTTCATTGATTGAAAAACATTTTCTGTGGTTATTTCAGTCCCTGCTTGGAATCGGCCTGGCCCTCTGCAGTCGACGTTAGAAAGCGAATGCTAGCCTTTCAGAGACAATGTTTGTCAACACAACCCATTGATTTTTCATATTGCATTGTGAAGAGAAGCCAATTACCAAGAGGAAAATAAAGTGTGCGCTGATTAAAACACAGTTGATGAGCAATTTCTATAAAAGATAGTGGCTTTGAGTCTGTACAGTGAACACTTACAAAGCACTTTTGTGCCTTTTGAACTGATAACGGGTGAAATTAGCATTGCCAATGCTGCCCTTGGCCAATTTCTCCCACTTAAGACTATTTTTTAAAAAACAGAACCCTTAGAGGGATGAAGCTCTGTACGTTTTATCTCTCCATGAAAGAAATCATGTTGAGCAACGGAGCAGTGTGGAAATGAGACTTGAAGGTCCAGCCAATTTTGAGAGGAAAGGGCTAGTGGGGGGTACCCCCAGTTGTCTACCCAGTTCAGCAGGGGCCAAACTATGGCCCGCAGGCTGGATCTGGCCTCCAATGCCAATTCATCCAACCTGCACCACCCTCGTCGCTCCCAGAAGCGGAAGTAAAACACGCCTGTATGGGCACTTTTTACTTCCACTTCCAGGAGCGATGAGGGTGGTGCAGGCTGGATGAATTGGCATCAGGGGGCGGATCCGACCCACGGGTCATAGTTTGGGCAACCTTGGTCCAAGCAGAGAAAATGGCAGCCTAAAATCTATCTCATCCTGTTGCAAAACACATCTGTTGCAAAACAGACTGCAAGGCACGTTTTACTTCCACTTCCGGTAGGAGGAACCATGTGACTGCCAATTTGATGTTTGCAGATTGATACGCGGTAGGCAGCATTCATAAGGCCAAACACATCTTTATTGTAGAGTAAGCAATCTGAACATGAGGTAATGGTGGAGGCGCAGCTCCCTTTATACAGCATGGTACATTTGAAACTGGTTACACAGTTGCTCATTGGTTACTGTCTCCGTGACGTCATTGTGACGCACGGCGTTCTTTATCAGGTTTACCTGTGGCGGGAATATTTCCCGTGGCTGGCTGTAATTGGTTAACTTGTATCATTTGTGTAGATCGCTATCAGCTGCCTCTCGATACCATCTAGAGGCAGCGGTAGCTCGCTGTAACTGTTGCAATATGTTGGGTTACATTGTTACATTCCATCTTAAAGGCATAGTATTCCATACATAACACTGGCCCATTGAACCATGTGACTGGTCTACTGAACCACATGGCTGGCTCGCAGCCCAAAAAGTTTGGGCACCCCTGCTGTGCAGTGATTAATCACCTTTTGTTTCCTTCTCTAGACATGTAAAACAAAGCAAAATTTAAAAAAGGCAAAGCAATCACACTTATATACCACCCCATAGCACTTAGTGCACTCTCTGGGCGGTTGACAAGTAAATTAGTATTTTGCCCCCAACATGCTGGGTACTCATTTTACCGACCTCGGAAGGATGGAAAGCTGAGTCAACCATGAGCCCTGGTCACATTCAAACTCACAGCATTTTGGTTGCAGTACAAGCAGTTTAACCACTGTGCCTCCAGGCTTGTCTTATCTTCTTATGGAAGGATGAGAAATTTCAACATTTTCCTCTTCACTCATAGGTATGACAAAGAATCTGACATTTTCAGCACCTTCTCACACTAAAGAGAAAGGTGTTTTGTACGCCCGATCCACTCCCAGTTTTTTGCACCAAAAAAAGCCGCAATTTTTGCATAATTTGTTATAATTATGCAAACGGTATGAATTTGCCCCAAACAAAGATGACTGCTATTTTCTTAAAGAACACAAAGCACTAGATGGGTTGTTGACATCTTTCTTAACCATCAGCTAGTTCTTTTACACTTCTGGTGTGTCTCTGTTCTCAACGGGAAAGAAGGCCTTTTGAACTGATAACGGGTGAAATTAGCATTGCCAATTTCTCCCACTTAAGACTATTTTTTTTAAAAAACAGAGCCCTTAGAGGGATGAAGCTCTGTAAGTTTGCCTTGTGCTTGACTAGAGACGAGATATTTCACAGGACTTTAAAATTCCTCCTTGAGGTCTCTTGTTATATTGAGACAGACCACAACTGACAAGAACTGGGCGTTTTGTGCATAATCTTTCCATTCCTATACTCTCTGGGTATTCTTCTTCCCGGAGTCCTGCCAGATAGTTAAGGAACACTTGAGAGAATTCAGTGACACCGCAGAACTCTGTAAACAATCCAATTTGCATTGTGACCATGTTAAAAAAAAAAGGTGAAACCATTATTTTACCACCAGCCATTTCAAGTTTTGAAGATGTGCATTGCAATGCCACGTAGTGAGTCAAGTGAGCCTCAGCATTTCAGACAAGAATGCATTTTAATTCTTCATGAATGTTTTTACACACTTTTGAACTCCTCCACCCCATTCCAGTTGCCAAGAAGGAAAGTCTTTTGGAGGGTCACATGAATCTACCTTCAGCAATGTTAGGATGCCAACGAACAGTTTCCCACTCCTGGCATAAAACAATGTATTCATTCTGGCAGGTGGCGTGCTGGGTGGCCCAGGGGTGGTCCTGCTGCAGCAGGTGGTGGTGGTGGTGGGGAGTGGGAGATCTTATGGGTGGTCCTGCTGCCACTGGCAATGATGTGGATGGAGTGGTGGCTGGCTGGGGGTGGTCCTGCTGACACCACCGGCAGTGGGGGGAGTGGGGTTGGCTCATGGGATCCCACTGCCACTGTTGTCGCTTATCCAGCCCACCAACAGTCTGAGGAGGCATGTTCTGGCCCCCAGCTTAAAGAGGTTGAGGACCCTTGCTTTAAAGAGTCAGTCCATCTCATGTTTAGTCTTCCTCTTTTCCTACTATCTTCCACTTTTCATAGCATCTATATCTTTTCTATGTGTCACGGAATTGCTGTAAATTTTTAAAGTTGGACTAAATAGAATTGCTAGTCTCAACTAGCGAAGGCCTGATGCGTGAATGGAACTGATTTTAGTGCTGACTGAATAGCCCTATTTCTTTGCTGAATTACATCTGGATTTAAGCAGAAATCTCAGAGCTGCAATCTCATAAATCCATGGTGGGGCCATACCATACCTGTCAACCGCAGCTCTGGCAAATCCGGGACCTGCGCAGACTGGGTCTGCACAGGTTGCATTGTACGCATGCGCGTGGAGGGCTATGCCACTTGCATAGCCTTCTACGCAGGCGGCGTAGCCTTCTGCGCATGCGTGGAAGGGAGCTATGGAAGTGTAGAGCCCTTCCACGCATGCGTGCAACGCGACCTGTGCAGATGAGCTGCGCAGTGCCTCCCTTCCCCCGCTGCAAAATTACAGGGTTTTGGCAGCGCAGGTCGGGAAATGGCGCAAATTGGCGCTGAATTACGGGGTAATCCTGGCCAAATCGGGATGGTTGACAGGTATGGGCCATACTGTTTCAGATTGAAGTGTACATTTATTTGGATGAATTCTTGTCCAATCTTAATTAAAACTTTTTTAGAAATAAAGTATTGCAGGGTTACCACTAGCTAAAATATGTGTCCTTAATTGCCTGCTTTCCATAGGCAGGACTTTTCTGTTCGGTATATAAAATAATCTACTTTGAGATCCATCAAAATCCATAAGGATAGAATGTAAGGTGAAGCATTCAATCATATAAGTCTCCCCTGGCTACCTATGGTTGTCCAGCTGATACAAAAATTAACTGTTTTGATAAACATTGGAGAATAAGTGATGGTGGGGCTGAGCTTTTGTTCAGCTTGTGCCATGTGATAACTCCATCAGCCACCCTAGAATTCAAGCTGGATTCTCTCTTTGCCAGAAGGTTCCTGATATTTTTTGAATGACCTCACAGCAACCTACTAAACAGGCTTAATTCCAGTTCAGTCTTCAAACTCTCAGAAATTTCGGTGTGTTCAGGGTACTATCTTTACATGGCTTAAGGTGCAATCCTCTACTCCATCATCTAGACCAGTGATGGTGAACCTTGGCACTCTAGGTGTTCTTGAACTTCAAATCCCAGAAGCCCTGATCAACAGGAGCACTGGCTTGGGTTTCTGGGAATTGAAGTCCAAGAACACCTGGAGTGCCAAGGTTCACCATCACTGATCAACTCTAGACAAAACCCAAGTAGGCCCAGTGGACAGAATGCTCTTGGTGTTTACATAATGTTTTGTGTAACTTACTGTGTCTAACTGAGGAGGTGCTCACACATCTGATTGTACGACCACAACGTGCCCTGGTATCTATACATTAAGAAATTTTCACCCACCTGCACTGGCTGATACATTCAACTTTTTCCCACATGGAAAGGACAATGTTGCCAATTGTATGTTGCTCTTAAAATTAAGGAGCCTGCCATTAAAAACCAGTTCCATACCTCAAAAATAGATGCATACTTTCCAAACCAGGCTTTTAATGTCTAAACACTCAAAATTCTCTGCCTGACCAAATGTATTTATAAGCTTTGCTCCCACCACCCCTAAAGTTGTGTGTGTTGTCCGGGAGTATGGAGATTTCAGGGTGTTCCCATTTTGTTTATGATGAAATGTGTGCATTTTTTTTTTGTTGTTGTTCAGTCGCACAGTCGATTCCGACCCTTTGCGACCCTATGGTCCATTGACCTCTAGGCACCCCTATCCTCCACCATCCTCCTCAGCCCGCTCAGCTCGGTGCAGGCTGCGTCCACAATGCCATCCAGCCATTTCATCCTTGGCCGTCCCCTTTTTCTTTTGCCCTCCACCTTTCCCAGCATCAAGGCTTTCTCAAGTGAATCCTCTCTTCTCATTTGGTGTCCAAAGTACTTCAGCTTCATCTTTACTATTTGACCTTCTAAGGAGCAGTCAGGACTGATTTCTTTCAAGATTGACTTATTTGTTCTCCTCGCTGTCCAGGGGACCCTCAGAACTCTCCTCCAACACCACATCTCAAAGGCGTCTATTCTTCTGCGCTCAGCCTTCCTAATGATCCAGCTCTCGCATCCATACATTACCACCGGGAATACCATTGCTTTGACTATACGGATTTTTGTTTGCAAGATGATGTCTCTACTTTTCACTATGTTCCCCAGGTTTCTCATGGCTTGTCTCCATAGAATCATTTCTAGGAAGCATTTAGTAATTTCTTATCAAACATTGACTGCATGACTTCTCAACTGGTCTTCGAATAGGATTTCACAATTAAACTTCTATCTCTAAATTGAAGCCCACACCAAACTCACTCTCATTTGTGTATGTGTGACTTTATTGCCTCACCTCATGCTTTGTTCTTTGTGAATCAGGAAAACCACTGGCTCAATAAATATTAGCATAATGAGGCCTGCCTAGGCAACACATCGCGCTTGAGATAAAACAATTACAAACAGATTACATAAACTTGCCACAGCGGGGATCTTTGCTGTCAATAAGCTACTATTGTTTAGGCAAGCATAACAGATTGTACTCAAACACAGACAGACTGTGTTCTATTTTTGGATTATAGCTCCCAGAATTCCCCAGGCAGCCTGGCCACTGAGGAATTATGGGAACCGTAATACAAGCACAAGTCTGCAAATTAATGCCGGAATGGAAACTGCCTCTCTCTTCAGTCTCAGCATCAACATAAACCAGGACTGTGGTGGCTCAGTGGTTAAGATGCTCCCCCTTGTTAGCTGGAAGGTCAGCAAGTCGGCAGTTTGAGAGACAAGTACTACATGACGGAATGAGCGCCCATCATCTGTCAGTCCCAGCTCCTGCCAACCTGTCAGTTCGAAAGCAAGAAATTGCAAGTAGATAAATAGGGACCACTTTGGTGGGAAAAGATCTTGGGGACACGAAAGGAGCCTCATTCAGGTGTCCCCTGAGCGGAGTTGCTCCAGCAAAAATCCCTCCAACCCAGAAAGCACCTTTGAGTGCTTCTGACACAATACAATAAATCAACATAAACTCAAAAGATCAACTTTTGCTTTTTTACTTATGGATGTTACTACAGTTTGCAAATACAAGGTCCCCCCCTCCAATATTTGTGGGGGATATATTCAGAGACCTATTGTGGATACTTGAAACTGCAGGAAACAATGCGCCTTATATTTTACATTGCAGACAGCGACCTTTAGTGGCCAGACCTGGTAATGCACCACAAAAAACTGATACATTATGTATCTCAGGATTTTTATTGAATATTTTTAGATCTGTGGATAACTGAAACCATGGATACTGAACCTGAGGATAGGGGGAGCGACCTGTAACTGTGTGTGTTTGGTGGTTAGTAAAAAGGGAACCCCCTTTGCTTGATTGCTATTATGGGCAATGGAGACTGATCAGCACTTTGCCGCTAGTTACTTTCAGCTCAGAAGTGAACCCTTTCCCCCCAGGGTCCATCAGAAAGAGTACAAACCTATAGATTCTCAACTGCAGAGATGCATCCTGAGATGAAGGCCCCTGTTCCCATCCTTTCCTGTTTTGAATAGATTCTGTGACACATCATCTTTTATTCTTCTTGTTGTTCTGCCGTATTGGCGATCCTCATGGTGATCATGAAGACAGTCCTGAGAATATAATGCAGTGGCTGTTCATCTGCCTTCAGCATCACAGTGTGACCGCACACCCACCACTGATCCAGTTCCACAAGTCACTTTCTGGTCCTGAGACTTTTTGGCACGCAAAGTCCTCATCGTCCCCAAGCCAGGATTGATGAAGCTGCTGCCCTCCATCAAGATGGATTCAAATGGGATTTAATCCACTTGGGGACCATTACCCTTCCCTGTGGACTTCAACACCCAAGCCATTAGTCCTCAAGCTTGTCAGATTAGTTAACCTACACCTGACACTCAGCGTTGAGTCGCTGGCAGTATGATCTACTCTATTACCATAGCAGGATAACCTGGCCAGACACCCATCTTTTATTACATTATGTAAAATATCTCAAGTCTCAACAGTACAGTTATATTTCATGTAAACCCCTAATTAATGCAGAGGAACCCCATAAATAATAGTATTTGTATTATGATTGCAATTCTTAACATAGGTGGGGAGGAACTGTAAATTTTGATGGAAAATAAATGTTTATATGGTTCATTTCTTGCATGGAATTACAGTCTTTGTTGCCTATTACAGATTGTTTCTGGTGGAGACATAATTCCACCTCCCCTGATTATAAAGTGATCTTTTGGCCTGCTGAGAAAAGAATCAAAATTATTGCCCAGCAATTATATGCAGCAGATTCTTAAGCACAGGGTGCTTTCTCGGCCATAAGAAATTCAATTTATTAGAAGTTAAAATATATATTGGGTCCGGTGCCCTCTACAGCAGGAAATCAGTAATTTAATTTTAAATTAATTTACTGTGAAATCAAAGTGGCATTTAAAAGGGGGTAGATAATGTGAACATGACACACCAAGAACATTTTATACTGCACCTCCAATTACTTAACCAAGGGAAGGAAATCAGTTTTCTTTTTGCCTTCAAATTTTGTTCACTTTGAAGTAAAGCACTTTTTCCATTTCTCTTTTGCTGTTTCCAGCAGTGAAGTAACTCTACAATCGAGGCAGGTGGGCTATTAAACTGTGATACAGAAGCTTGGAGGTGAAAGAATTGTATTGTAAAAGCACCAATAATGTTATATTAATCAAGAATATGAGAAAATGTGGAGGAAAATGCAAAGAGATGAAAACAATAATAGTTTGAAAAGCTTATGTTTATTTGTAATTTTTTTTTGAAACAGCAGGAAGGTCTCTTCTTAAGTCTATCCTTGACAGACCTATTAAAAAGCAAAACAGCCACACTTTATTAATGCTTTTATTGTGGAGTTAATTAGTTTTATGGCTTACTGTTCCCATGAGAATGTGCATCAGTTACCAATAATGTGCTGAGAAGTCATAAACATGTTCTTAATGAAATTACCTGACCTACCTGGCAGGTCGTTGTTAGGATGAGGTAGGGGGAGAAAATCTGCTTTGAACTCATTTGGAGAAAAAGTGGGATATAAATACAAACAAAAAACAAAAGCAAATTAAATACACGGAGAAAAGGAAGAGTTGGCCAAAACAAGAAGGTGGCAAAATCACTAAGAGGTTCTGTTTGTTATTATTGTTCTTCTTGTTGTTGTACCTATGATTGTTGTGACCTGACATTTCTGAAAAAAGTTTCAGACAATGCTAAGGAAATCATTATATCCTTTATGTAACTCCATATTCAATTATATGGCTGTTACAATTGATTCCTTATATGATATTTCAGCTTGATTAGCTTACATAGGTCTTATACTTTTGAGTGTCTGGCTGGACATCTCACTACAATAATGGAGTAGACTGTACAGCCAGTTACTCAATGTTGGGCGGTGGTAAATACCCTGTCTCCCTAAAGAGGCCAATGGCTACAGGCGGATGAGCCCCTTTAGGTGGGGTGGTGGCCCCCTCAGTGGAGGAAATGCCACTGGAAACCATTATATTGGGCTCAATAGGGAAATGAGCAGAGGAGGAACCATTTCACTGTTATGATTCCCAATGGTCATGGAGGCAGAAGAGGCCATGCCAGAAAGGCTGGCTGTGAAGGCGCACCTTGATAATATCCTCAACGCTGTGGCAGTCCATTGGAGTCCCGGTGTTAAATCTTGCATGTCTCATTTTATATGTGCTGCAGAAGATGGCTCCATCAGGAGATGGCTCCATCAGGACCACAGTGTGTGGATCACTTCATGGCATGCTGGGATCCACCTTCAACAAATTCACACCAATGGCATTTTTTCTGAGAGACACATCCATCAATTGTGAAAATGATTCCCAGGGGGAAAATTTATACTCGGATACGAGTAACAGCCAATGATAACGACATTTTACTTTTGTTTCGAACTTGATTTAGTTTAGAATCCATTTATTTTTCTTTCTTCTAATCCATGATATCTATAGAGTTCTCCTCAACACACAACATAGAGTTAATCATTTTCCTGTAACCTTTCCTCATTGTTTAGCTTTTACACCCATACACAATAACTAAGAATACCATGTATGGATGATTTTATTTCTGGTCTCCTTCCATATCTTTCCATTTGAGAATCTTTTTTTATTCCACCATAGCTCAGTGCCTAAGTCTCTGTCTTCTGCTAATTTTTTGGATGTGTTTTCATTTTGATTGACAACTATACTGAAGTACAGAAAATTCTTAACAATTTTGATTTCTTCCTTGTCATCATTAAAGCTATTCAATAATTCTCTTGTCATTACTCCTGTCTTTTCTTCTTTTTTGTTATTCTTTTTGTTTTTCTTTGCATTTATTATTATAATCAGGTTTTTGGGTCAATACGGGTAAATTACTGAAAAGTAATTTGGGATTTTAACCCTATTTCTGTCACCTTTTACTTCAGCTCCCCATTCTCCTTCTTTGCTTCGTCCTTTACTACATCAGGTGTCTAGAACTCCCCATTTGTTAGTAATTTTGAAAGTTTCATCTGTCATTGAATTAGGTTTTTTTCCTCTTGTCAACCACAGAAATGATCGATTTGATTTCTCCATTGGTCATCCAGTTACAATTATATAAAATCATCTGCTAAGTTGCCTAAACAAATTGTTCACTTTGCACACCTCTATGAGTTTGCCTTTTATTTCTGAAACCAAAGCCTCTTTAAAGGTGGTTTGGTTTTTCTTATGTCCTGAGAGAGAGAGGGAAAAAAGAGAGATGGAGGGAGATAGAAAGATGAAAAGTTGAGTATTGCAAATGACATTGAGCTATATATTTCTTAATCACCTATGCTTTGTTGTTTTGGTATGTGAAACTTGCGTAAAATCAGTCAGTTTCTTCTTTTTTCATTGTCTGCAGTTAAGAATATAGACTTGAATTAGGGTTGTGTTGATAGGATTTTCATGAAGTCTGATTGATATTATTCAGGCAGACTTTGCATTAGCCTCTAGCTATTCATGCTGTGTTTCTGCAGACTGTGACAGCCATAGTTTCCTGTGTTATTTCCTGAACACTTTACCATTGTCAGATGGAGAATGTCTTATTCCAGTCTACTTTAATTCGCTCCCCTGAAGTATTACAGTGTTTAAACATTCAGTTTTTTGTTTTAGACTTTCAAGCTTTCCTTGATTCATCTGTTCTTAGCACTGTGGATTGCAAAGGTCTGGATTTTTCTTTTTGCCTGTGTGAATATCAGCAACTAGACATCTTTTTCACATCAATTCAACACTTTGCTCTTCCCCAATAATTATGTGAGTGACTTTTGAGTTCAGGATCTCATCTTCTAGCACTATCTCTTGTTTTATTCTGGACTGCCTTTTCATTGGTTTCGCAAATTATAAGTCATTCAGAAGTTATTTACCAT
The DNA here is from genome assembly GCA_035047345.1 of Bradypodion ventrale. Taxonomy (NCBI): domain Eukaryota; kingdom Metazoa; phylum Chordata; class Lepidosauria; order Squamata; family Chamaeleonidae; genus Bradypodion; species Bradypodion ventrale. Next base: position 131,333,794 of record JAWDJE010000006.1, on the reverse strand, counting down.
CGCCTTCTTCTGCACAATACTAACAAGAGTTAGCTTGTGTGCCTCCACCAGTGTCACCTTTCACTGCTGCTGACGCCCAAGATTTGCCCTTCAAGAATTTCTCTGTCCCTGTTTCCATTGGAGGTATCAGTTTTCTTCTGCTGTTGTGAATGCTCATTTCTGAATATGTATTTTACTCTGGAGTCTTGTCTGTGAGCGTTCTGCCTTGGGTGATTCCCCTCGTAGCCTAGACATGTAACACACTCTAGATTCATGACAGCATTGCACTCCCCTTCCCTGGCAAACTCAAACCACACAAAGGTGTGAATCTAAGAATGGGGAATGTGGCTAGCATAAAGATTTATCTATACTTACTAGCAGTGATGCTCTGCAAAAAAATTTACTACCCCCACCATGGGTGTGGCTAACTCTGTGGGTGTGGCTAACTCTGTGGGTGTGGCTAACTATGTGGGCCATGCCCACTTGGCCTCCCTACACTATGGCCTGCGGTAGGGAGGTCGGTGTGGCCGGCCAAGTAGATGTGGCCTGGGCGAATTTCCGCTACCGGTGCCCAGGCACCAGTGGGCTCCAGGAGCAATTCAACACTGCTTACTAGAGAGTAGAGATTGGAAGAAAAACCCAGCTGGCAGAAAAACCCAGAAACCTGTTGTTAGCCTTTGGTGTTCAGAAATTGGAGACAACAAGCATTGAAAGTGAAATAGAGCTCTTTATTTGGAGGGTCTAAACACAACTTAGATGGGGCAAAACACAGACTTTTATACACATAGAGAAAGATATATTTACAGCAGGAACAATGCTGATTGGTCAATTAACCTATGTACACTTCTTAATCCCTTCATTTGCATTAAATGGACACATAGTGCACCTGTCAAACTTAAAACTGTGCGCTCTCTGAAATCTCGTGATACTTTGCGATTTGCCGAGATCTTGCGGCTGTCAAACAGCAACGCTGTTTGACAGCAGTTTGCTTAGGAACTCGGCGGTTTGAATATTTGACATGTTGGTAAAACACAGTTATCATACATGACATAGCCCCAAAAGTAAACTTGAGCAGGTTCACCTATAAATCTCATTCTCCTACTATATTATAACTTGTGGCAGTGTGTCAAAACAGAAGCTACTAGACGTAGAAGCAAATATGTCAAGGTGCCACTCTGAACTGGTGCTTAATTTGGTCTGTGTATATAGAGGAAGATGGGGACAGTGGTGGCTTAGTGGCTAAGATGCTGAACTTGATGACTGGAAGGTCGCCAGGTCAGCAGTTCAAGACCTGAGTACTGCATGACATAGTGAGCTGCCATCTCTATCCTAGCTCCAGCCAACCTAGCAGTTTGAAAGCAAGAAATTGCAAGCAGATAAACAGGTAACACTTCAATGGGAAGGTAAACAGCGTTTCGTGCACTCCGTTGTCTAGGCATGCCTGCCACATATCCGCAGAAACATCTGCAGACGCAGACGGCGCAGGCTCTTTGGCTATAAATAGATATGAGCACTAGAGTCGGATGCAACTGGGGCAGACAGAAAGAGGAATGAAAAGAGGAATATAGCAAAGAACATTGAGCTAAGATTTTTTTAAACTTACAATAAACTTATAATAAAATATTTAGTCTGAATCTAAATAAGGAAATCTGATGCCACTTGTGTGTGTGTGTGTGTGTGTGTGTACACGCGCGCGTGCGCGCATGCGCGAGCGTGTGCGCGTGTTATGATGGAATTTTTTTGCCCATTTTGGGCTCTCCGCCACCCCTGCTGCCTCTGGGAGGGTCAGGGTACCCGATCCGGGCTGTTTCCGATGTCCCTCGACATCCCCAGGTTGTACTGCAAGGCAAAACATGCAGCCAACGAAGAAGTTTTCCCCCGGCCTTTTGCCTTTTGCCTTGCCCAGGGACCAGCCGCCTCCACCGCCACCATGGTAAGTCACTTCTTGAGACTTCTGGTGGTGGAGGTGGGTGGATTTTTAGTGATCAAAATGGCAGCAGCGCCATTTTGATCTCTAAAGACTTATGTCAGGGTTTTGCTGAATTTCGTAAATTGGGGCATTTTTTAATGCAGGGCATGAAATTCAGCACAAAACCCTTTCATAAGTCAAATCATTTGTAACTCGATGCATTTGTAAGTTGGGGTTTTACTGTATATTCACCGTCAATGTACATCATGGCTTTACATGGTTCCCTGGTTATATATAAAATATGTTTGATGGAGAGGCACAGATTGTCCTAAGGACACCTAGTAAGCTCTGAGATGAGGAGGGACATCAAATGAAGTCTGCTCTATCGCTCTATCTATTACTTCCTACTATATAAAGCAGGGGTTCCCAAACTTTTTATACCATGGGCCTGACAATTACCCCAGACAGCTGAGTGGGCTGGGCCATGTCCACCAGAAGTGGAAGTAAATGTGCCTGCTTCTGTGTTTATGACAGCCACCGGCACATTTACGACTGACATAACCATGTTTGCGCATGCATGGGTGCATTTTATGGCTGTCGTAAATGCAACCACTTTCACTTCTGGGTGCAGTGGTAGTGGCAACAGGCTGGGTGGAATGGTGCCATGTGCCAGGGCCGGCCCTTGGGCCATAGGTTGGGAACCCCTGATATAAAGGATGGCAATGCTGAAAGATATGGCTAGAACAACAAAGCAACCATTAATATTCTCCATCTGCATCTTATGCATATTTGCATATTAAACAAATGGGGCTACCTATTTGGAATATTATGATATGACAACCATATGCTTCATGCCATTCTCTAATCAATGTAAGTCCCCCCCTCCAAGCAACAACTTTGTAATGAGTAAGAACAACAGATTACTCTTCAAACGCCATAACGAGGATGAGAGAAGAATGATGTTCTTAAAGCAATTCCTCCCTCCCCAAACTTTAGGCTTTTCAAAGAAATGTACCTATTCAAACATCTCAGTTTGGAATCTGCCTAGATCAAAGGATGATTTTCGAACAGGTTTTGTACAAATTATTGTAATAGTGTCCCTGGTAATATGAATATGCAATCTTGTTCACTCTTTGTCGCCCTGAGCGAAATAAGGAAGTAAGCACATTTTAGGATTATTTCCACCAGGACAAACAGCAGCAAATCGACGAGCCACACTACACAAGCCCAGGCATCCGAAGTCAGGCCTCTGAGCTCTGCGAGGAGTTAAGTGAATTGCAGACGGACAAGCAGTCGAAATCTGAGCCTCCCCTCCCATCCACAGGGCAGCAAGAGGTAAAAGGTTATGGTGCTTGCTGCCTGCTGCTTTGCATGCCATTCAGTTGCCTATGAGCTCATCATCAATGCATGGAGTAGGAACTGAGGGTTGCATGGGGTACACGCATGCCATTTTATTTTAAACAAGTGCATGGAGAACTGGAGAAATACAGATGCCTTAGGTCCATGATGGTCAACCTTGGGACTCCAGAAGTTTTTGGACTTCAATTCCCAGAAGCCCCCGTGAATCCACACGAATGGGTTTACTGCGATTCATCCAGCCTGCGCCGCCCTCGTCGCTCCTGGAAGCGGAAGTAAAACGCGCCCGTCCGGGCGCGTTTTACTTCCGCTTCCAGGAGCGACGAGGGTGGCGCAGGCTGGATGAATCGCAGTAAACCCATTCGTGTGGATTCACGGGGGCTTCTGGGAATTGAAGTCCAAGAACATCTGGAGTCCCAAGGTTTGACATCACGGTCTTAGGTGTTGTGGCTACCAGAGGTGCTGGGGGTGAAAATAAAAAAAATATGTAGAGGAACTTAGAAACAGAGAAGTGAATTCACTATTTGAGACAGGACGATTGATACTGCTGGGTATCAGAGGTCATAGGGACGGTGGTGGCTTAGTGGTTAAGATGCTGAACTTGATGAATGAAATATTAGCAGGTCAGCAGTTCAAGACCCTAGGGCTGCTTGACAGAATGAGCTCCTGTCTCTGTCCCAGCTCCTGCCAACATAGCAGTTTGAAAGCAAGAAATTGCAAGTAGATAAATAGGTACTGCTTCAGCAGGGAAGATAACAGCAGTCTGTGCTCTTTGTTGTCTGCTTATGTCTGCCACATGACCACAGAAATAGATGCAGACACAGACAGCACTGGCTCTTTGGCTGTAAATGGAGATGATTACTGCACTCGGATATGACTGGCTTTTGAGCAAGGTCAACTTTTACCTTTACTTTATCAGAGGTTAAGACAGAAATTGAGTTCTGAGAATCTGCCTATTTCACCTATATGTGCACATCTCACAAAAATGAAAGCAACCTTCCTATAAAAGCATGATAACATACAGATTGTGATGACATGTCTAGCTGTATCCTGCAATTTTGTTAGTACAAAAATTAACGCTTGGACCACATGTCCCAGAATCCTTTAGCCATGTTCCTGCTGATGATTCTGGCCATTGATATCCCAAAAGCAGTGTTCTGATGCTCTGGTGACAAGTATTCACAAAGAGAGCCATCCACAAAGAAATTTTCATGTGGAAGAAGTTTGCTTAAATAGAAGTACCTGAGCTTTCTGCAGGAGCTGGTCACCCTCCAGCTGGGGGTCATGCTGCAATGCGGAAGGCAGATGAAGGGCGACTGGTCACCCTCCAGCTGGTCACCCTCCAGTTCCGTTCTCAAAAGATGGAGCCCTGGTTTCTCAGAGTGTAACTCACAGTGGCTTGTGTCAATCCGGTAGACCAGGAGTTACCAACCTAAGGCCCGTGGGGTGGATGTGGCCCATGATGCCATTTTATGTGGCCCACCACCCTTCCAAGGGCAGTCGAGAAACAAAATGACCACCCCCTTTGAAGTTGTTGGGACAAAATGTCCACCCCATCGTGCAGGCAGGGCAAAATGGCTGTCCGGCCCTCGAAGTTTACTGAGAGAGCGTGACCCGGCCCCCAGCTTGAAAAGGTTGGGAACCCCTGCGGTAGACCTTTTAGGTAGGATGGTCATTAAGAACACTGGAGTGGTGAAGGAGCAGATGAACAGAGCTTGTACTGCTCACTTGTCACTTACAGTGATACCTCATACAATGTCCAAACTTGGTTCCACAAGTTTGGACTTTATACGGATTTGGACTTTGTATGAAGCATGCAAAATCCTAGCCGCGATGCCTCATACAACGTCCAAATCCTTGCCGCGATGCCTCATACAACGTCGTTTCCATAGAGATACATTATACTGTAACAGCACAGACTTCAGGGCAAAGTCAAGGAAACAGACAGGAAACTGACAGAACGTTAAGAAATCGTTGTCTAAAGGCTAAAAACATTACAAAAACATGTCAAACAACCCTGATTGTCCAAGAACCTGAAGAATGCTGCAAAAATCCCAGGAATGCTAAAAAATCTGACAAAAAAATTCAAAAAAATCCAAAATCGCGCTCAAAACCACTCCTAAACACTCTTCGCCGCATGCAAAACCCACAAGAGCAATGCATTCATGTGTCCTGCCTTTTATACTGCCCAGGCACAATGCAACCTTGGAAAAACCCAATGCCTCATACAAAGTCACAAGACTTTGTATGAGGCAATTTTTTCAAGGAATTAGGCGATGTTGTATGAATCCGATGTTGTATGAAGTGGACTTTGTATGAGGTATTACTGTATCTAATGTTCTCATTAGTTGTGCAGTTCCAAAAACAGTATCTGATTAGTTGTGGCCTTCTTTGTACATAGGAAAAAAATCTTTCAACTAAGGTAGTGTACCAGCACAGCCTTGAATACCAAACAATTGCTTCTGTTGTTAGCTAGGTCCAGCTTGCGAAAGCTATCATTCTTCTGGCATTGTCTGGAGACCTTCCAAGCTGTTGTTGGGCAGCAAGGACCAAGGGTTTGCCCAATAAAGGTCTGCTCTTAGAACTTTCTGTTGACCCTTGGAATGATATGCTGATTGGAACGACAACGGCAAACCCTTTTCCTTTCTCTACTTTTAAGTGCATCCATCCCTGGAGACAAGTGGTGCAAAACACAATTAATGTCTGTTTGCTTAAGAGAAGATCAAAGCACCTGGCATCTTTCCAAGGAACAGTGAGAAAGAGGCTCAAGTTCGCATGAGGTGATGAATGCCAACATGAAAGGGCAATCGCCCAAAGGGTGCTATTTTCGAAGAGTCAGCTCTCTATGGGATAGCACATCTATCGCTTTGAGACAAAGTTCAATGTGATACCAGGACAATACACATACTAGGTCTATGAAAGTTTTATCTGATGACCATAGGGACTGCAGTGGCTCAGTGGTTAAGAAACTCATCTTGTTAGCTGGAAGGCCGGGAAGTTGGCAGTTCGAAACTCGGGTACTGCATGATGGATTGAGTGCCCATCTTTGTCCCAGCTCTTGGGGACATGAAAGGAGCCTCATTTGGGCGTTCCCTGAGTGGAGTTTCTCCTGCAAAAATCCTTTCAACCCAGAATAATTTCTGAACAAAATTATTATTATCTGATGACCATCTGAAGAACATGTTGTCAACTGACTCAAGCCAATCCTTAAGGAACTTCTAAACTTGGCAAGTCACTGAAAGAGGAGTTTAAGGGAGGAAACCCACATCACAGATTTATAAGATTCCTTTACTTTAAAGTTTCATTGTGTTTACTTACTTAGTTATTTCTTTCCAACTGGTATACCACCTCACAATGCATAGAACTCTCTGGATGGTTTACAATAAAATTAATCAAATGAAACAATGTAAACAAGTATATAACTCATAAATAATAATTAACTCCCTGCTACAATAAATAAACATTAAACTACATTAAAATAAACAGTTAAACAACATTTAAAACCCCAGGACATCCTAATAGAAAGCTGCTTTAAAAAGTTACACTTTTCCCTATTTCTTAAAATGCTTGGAAGAAAGGGTTCTTTCAGAACTCAATCGGACGTTTATTCCAAATATACAGGAAGACGACATACAGCAATACCAAACTTCCATATGGTTTCTCCCAACTGCTTCATCTAGGTGTCAAATAGCATGGAGGACACAACGGATAACAAAGACCCCATAATAGAGCCCTTCGGGCATTTTTCCAAAAGCTCTTTCAGAATTTTTCTATCTTCCATTCTGAATCCATTCTGCAGTTCCTTTGGCCTGACATAGTTTGAGAAAGATTAGCTGGCAATACAAGGTTACCATTACCAGGGTACGCCCAATTGTGGTTCAAAAATAACACAAGCTTCAAGGAGGCACTTTCTGTGTACCCGTACCATGAAGACTGTCCTGAGAATCTAATGCAGTCGCCCTTCATCTGCCTTCCGCATCGCAGCATGACCCCCATACCACTGATCCATTTCCGTGAGTTACTTTCTGGTCCTGAGCCTTTTTGTCACACAGATACCTCCTCAGTCCCAGTCCAGGATTGATGAAGATGCTGCCCTCCATCAAGATGGTTTCAAGTGGGATGTAATCCATTTGGGCGCCATCACCCTTCCTTGTGGACTTTGGCACCCAAGGCCTTTAGTCCTCAGGGTTGTCAGGTTAGTTAACCACCGCTTAACACTTTGTGTTGAGTCACTGGCAGTAGGGTCTACTCTTCTACCCTACAATGTACTTCTTCCAAGATCATTCCTGAGCACATCAATGGATATGGTGGCCACTGTTTCCCAAGAGGAGATACAAAAGTTCCATCATTGCATGCTACACAAGTAATGATGAAGCAACAGGTGTTGCTGGACCTCTTTGTTAAGAAATACCCACAAAGTACCCTTTTTGGAACCCTCTCCTTCGTTAATCAAATATTCTCTTCCACTTTGGCCGCTGCTTTTCAACGAGTTGCAGAAGCCTGAGTCATTTTCGCCTGGGTGCCATTCTCATTGACTGTAGGATGGGGAAAGCATACGGGATATCTTTTCCAGCCTCAGTACAAGAATCTTGAAATATTGATGCTGAATGAGGAGACAGAAATGCTAAGGCAGGGAAGGCCTTAAGATAAGCTAGAGGAAGAAGCAATGGTATATCAGCCCCAAGTGACTAACACTTCACTCAGAATAGTCCAGCCAGTTTAAAGCTATTTGGTTTATTAACTACAATTAAATAAAATCTTGTCATTCACTCGCTGCCTCTGGCAAAAACATGAGAGCCAAGAGCAGCTTCCTTCTTATTAAGCAATGGGAGCAAATGCTATGCCCATATTCTTTTATGTTTCTCAAAGTAAGAGGACTAGAGGTTTACTTTTGTTTCCAAGGTAAGCTGAAATTCCCGTGCCTTTCCCTCTTGTCGCTGAGTCATAATGAATCACAGTCCTGCACTATTTTTCTGTTGATTTTACAAAACATTTATTTTCATTCGCCAACCTCCTTTTTTCTTACACAGGTGGCTTTTTACTGTAAATAGATCCTTTCTCTCTCACGGAATTGTTTTAATTGGATTGCTTCGCTTTTGGCTCCTCAATCCTGCTTCCTGCAGCTAGACAGCTGAGTTGTGCAAATGTTTTCTTTCCTTTTGTCACTGTCTGATTATCAGCCTAGGCAAGTGATGGTGAACCCTGGCACTCCAGCTGTTCTTGAACTTCAATTCCCAGAAGCCCAAGCACCCTGTGAATTCACATGTACACACAGTAAACCCATTTGTGTGGATTCACAGAGACTTGGACTTCTGGGAATTGAAGTCCATGAACAGCTGGAGTGCCAGGGTTCACCATCACTTGCCTAGGGTGTCCAGACAGGCAGAGGAGGATAATGCTTCTTGCAAACATCATAATTTTCTGCTTACCTGCAAAATTGATCTCTCTGTCTTCTTTTTCTGTTGAATTCTTTGCTTCAGCATTCTCAAACTCAGTCCATTGATCCGGGATGGGGTCCCCCCCCCCCCCCCGCCCTTGTTCTTAGAAGTCCCATGTAGATCCATCACATTGTGTTGTGGGGCCACTTTTTCTCCTCAATGCCCTTTTCTGGAAGAAATAAATTGGAGAAAAGAAGGAAGGAAGGGCTTTCATTAGCCATGGAAGGGGCTTGGTATATCAATTTGTTAAATATAGTCCATGGTGGCTTAGTGGTTAAGACGCTGAACTTGACGACCAGAAGGTCGGCGTGTCAGTAGTTTGAGACCTGAGTGCTGTGTGATGGAGTGAGCCCCCGTCGTCTGCCCCAGCTCCTGCCATCCTAGCAGTTCAAAAGCAAGAAATTGCAAGTAGATAAATAAGTACCGCTTTGGTGGGAAAGGTAACAGTGCTCTATGCACTCTGGCATCTAGTCATACCTGCCACATGGCTACAGAAATGTCTGCAGATGCAGAAAATGGAGATAAGCACTGGCCTCTAGAGTTGGACATGACTGGCTTTCGAGCAAGGGAGACCTTTATCTTTCTTCTTCTTGTGCCGTATCCGGTTCTGATTTGGCCATGAAGATTGTCCTGAGAATACGATGCAGTGGCTTTTCATTTACCTTCCACATCGCAGTTCCATGAGTCACTTTCTGGTCCTGAGCCCTTTTGGCACACAAAGTCCTCATCAACCCCAGGCCAGTATTGATGAAGGTGCTGCTGTCCATCAAGATGGGTTCAAGTGGGATTTAATCCACTTGGAGACCATCACCCTTTCCTGTGGACTTTGCCACCCAAGGCAACTAGTCCTCAGGGTTGTCAGGTTAGTTAACTGCCACATGAAGATCGCTGTTGAGTCGCTGGCAGTAGGGTCTACTCTAGTGCGTTAGCAGGATAACCAGGCCAGTCACGTTGTTAAATATAAGACGGCACAACACACTCCACTATGAATGTGGTATGATGTTTTGTTTGTTGCTGAGTTTACGTCTTCCTTTTGTTACAAAATGTTGCTTAACCCTTTTACTTTATATATTTTTCCCCATTTGCTGCATGCTTTATCCTTTTCATGAGGGTTTTTGGATGTCAAGAGAAACGCACAGCAATGCCTTTCTTTTCTTATTTTCCCCCAGTTGGCTGAGTCACTCGGTGTCTGTTCCGTCGTGTGTTTGGTTTTCGAGCGCAGAGACACTTCTGAGTAATTTTCTTCCTCTCCTCACCTTTGCCCTGTCTCTTTCCCATAGAAGTTTGATGAAATCAGTCTGTCAGAAGGAAGCACAGTGGATTTGGCAACCCCCCCAGATCTGCTGGAACAGATGCCTGAAATGGCAGAAGAGATGATGGACCCGGAGGACTGCTTCCCAGAACGTAAGGATGAGTTGACTAAAATGAATTATCACATACAGTAGATGAGCTTTTATTGGGGATTTTCCTCTGAGCTGAGAAACAGCTAGATGCAAATAACTTGTTGCTTACAATTCATCCCTTTCCCTATAATGAAGGTACATTCTGAAATGTCCTTGGATCCCATGCCTTTCCTTGTCAGGTCTGCTTAAGGCTGTAGTAGACCATCATGACGGCAGTTGACAGGATGATGACGACACACATACTGCAATTGTTTGCATGCTTGTTTTTAAATATCTCCTGTTTGTCACCAGTAAGTATCCCTCCCCACTGTTTTTGGTAGCTCTCTATAGCGCAGGGTTCCCAACCTTTGCGCCACCCCACCTCCAGTGTTCTTGGGCTTCAATGACCAGAAGCTCAAGTCAGCACACCTGCTGATCTGGGCTTCTGGGAATTGAAGCCTAAGAACATCTGGGAGCCCAAGTTTGGGAAACCCTGCTCTGTAGTGGGAAAATTGCTTTTTAGACTGTATGGCTCAAAAAAAATCACCAAGACTGTCCTGGTACAGTAGTTCGAAAAAAGTAACATGTCCAAACTCTATATTCCATTAGTCTCCCAGTTCTGGGTTTTTATAGCTGATGTAGATTATTTCTCCATTTTATTCTGTCTTTATTTGCTTTTTAAGACAGAACCAGCATCGGTTGCCTAAATGGACAATCTACCTGAAGAACTGGACTGGGGTCTTGCATCCACGTAATTCTTTCGGACACCCCAGCAGTTTCAACCAAAATTCTTTCTTTACCCTTTAGGGGCCATTCAACAATTACGTGATCCATTTTTTGGGGGAAATTGACCCCTTCCCTCCCCTCATGTAATCCGACCGTGATTTTTGCTTCGGAACCCCACCCTCTTTAAAATTACGTAATCCAGAGCTTTTGTATCAAAACTCTAATTTTAGATCTTTTTACTATTGGTGCCTAATGCAGAATGTATTGGTGAGGATTCAATAATCTCAAATCGGATCAAAATTCCCAGAGATCATGTTTAAACCTAAAAAAGTGCCATGTTTTGAAACCACAACAGCTCCAAATGGATTATGTAATCTTTGACCTGACACACCCACCCACGTAATTTGTTCATAATGCAGTTGGCAGACCCCCCGCCCTCGAGGATCACGTAATTGTTGAATGGCTCCTTATCATGATCTGGTGTTATAATGGCTTCAGTCCTTTAGGGAGTAGTTTGATCAAAATGGAAGTGCTGTGGGATTCCTAGAGTGGGTAATCCTTGTTTTAGGGCAGCCACGGAGAAATTTTTCCAGCCCAAGGACTAAATTATATGTGGCCACATTCCAATGATCAGTAGGGCTGAATGTAAAAGGACACCTGGCCCCAAATATTTTAGCTGAAAGGTCTTATCTAACTAAGCCACAGGATACATATTTCTATCTTTAGCATGAGGAAGGAAGCTGGACAAAAGCTGGGAAGCCACCTTTCAAAACCATGATACCGTGGACAAGAGTACATGGCCAGTATCTCAGATGGAATCTCATATAGTCAGAATGGGACTCCAGAAGGACTGGAGTCAACATGATGTCCCTACATGGCAGAGTTTTGCAGGGCAAAGTGACATTGGACTCCAACTTCCATTATCCCCAGCAACCTGTGCTGACTGTATACAGGGAATTGTAGTCTTGCTGGATAGCTCCATGGTTTAGGTATCTGGCTATGGAGCCAGAGGTTGCGAGTTCAATTCCTCACAGAGAATCCAAAGAGAAGACCCAACCTGAGTGTCCATGAGCAAGCTACAAAGTGTTAGGGTTCCCCCTACAGAAAGGGAATGGGAAATCATTTCTGAAGTATTCCCACCTAGAAACCCCTAGATAGTGTTGCTATAAGACTGAATTCAGCCCACAATTATTAATTACATAGTCTGGGGTGCCCAAACATTTTGGGCCGTGGACTGGTCACGTGGTTCAATGAGCCAGTCACTTGGTTCCTCCCACCGGAGGCAGAAGTAAAACAAACTTTGCAATCTGTTTTGCAACAGGATGAGATAGATTTTAAGCTGCCATTTTCTCTGCTTAAACCAGGAGTGCCCAAACTATGGCCTGAGGGCCAAATCCAGCCTCCAATGCCAATTCATCTGGCCTGAACCACCCTTGTTGCTCCCGGAAGCAGAAGTAAAACATGCCCAAAGAGGGCAGTGCAGACTGGATGAATTGGCATCGGGGGTCGGATCCAACCTGCGGGCTGTAGTTTGGACACCCCTATTAAGTTCAGCACATCTGGTGGAGAGTCCCCAGTTGAATAAGGCTTCTTAGAATATTTCTATAAAATGTATGATCAACTGTCCATTTCCCCACAAGCAGTTCATTTGCTAAACATGTATTTTTTTCCCTGACCGAACACTCCCACACTGTGGCAACCTGGTATTATCTCCCACTCCTCCCAGAGGTAAATGCCTGCTGTTTTACGCTCAGCTATCTCTCACACACACTTACAGACACACAATGAGCCATTGTCACATCACAGATTGTATCATGGTGTAATTTAGGACTTTGTCATAAAAAAAACCTAGAGCTGGATGAGTGGGAAAACTCACCCGCTATGAAAAGAAAATGACTGTGCTGGAGAAAGAGGATGGAAATGCTTCCTATTCAGGTAGTGGAAGCTGGGGAGGAGTTGTCACTCTCTGTGGGAATGACATGCATAGTTTTCAATGGCATTCAAAGCATCACCATTGTTCCTGGAACAGATTAGCCAGTAGAGCTGAATGGATGCTGGCAAAGTTGTACCTGTTATGTCAGTGACTCACACGAAATGCTGGAAGCAGATTTCGACAAGCAAAGACAGGAGCTCCATAAGATATTATTCATAATTTCTTCTTCTTCTGCCATATCCAAATTCAAATATTGGCAATCCTCATGGTGATCAGCCATGAAGACTGTCCTGAGACTATAACACAGTGGCCTTTCATCTGCCTTCCACATTGTACAGTACCACTGATTCAGTTCTGTAAGTCACTTTCTGGTCCTGAGCCCTTTGGGCACACTAAGTCCCCATCAGCCCCAGCCCAGTATTGATGAAGCTGCTTCCCTTCATCAAGATGGTTTCAAGTAGGATTTAATCCACTTGGGGACCATCACCCTTCCCTGTCAACTTTGGCATTCATGGCCTTTAGTCCTTAGGGTTGTCAAGTTAGTTAACCACCACCTGACAATTGCCGTTGAGTCTCTGGCAGTATGGTCTACTCTGCTACCATAGAAAGGTAACGTGGCCAGGCACATATTCATAATTTAAATTGGTGTAGCCAGTTACAGCCTTTGCCCATAATCTCTCATAGGTTGTTATTTTACATAACTAGCTGATTACCCGGCCTTGCCCGGCTTTTTCTTTTTTTATCGTAGGCAAGCCTTTCCCATGGAAACCTCATGAGGTGTGTGTAGGTCACTCCTACCTCCCTTCCTCCATCTCCCTCTTCCCTCACCCGTCTCCTCTCTGCCTCCCTCACCCATCCCTCTCTGGGACTGTGACATCCTTTCCTCCATCTCTCTCTTCCCTCACCCATCCCACTTCTCCATCGACGGTCCGCCCTTATCCTTCCCATACATGTGTCCCTTTCCGTCCCTACCTGGAACTGTGACATTAGCTGGCTCAATTACATCATGATGATGTCACAATCAGGTGACCTACCTGGGGATATGACATTAGCATCACTATGACATCACTTGGACACACACATGCCTTCCTGTTGAGTATACTTCCCTTTGCAGATCAATTTAGGGGCATACACCCTGACATGGGCTGCCGGACCCCCCCCCCCCCTGCAGTCATGTTCTCGCACACACAAGGTAGGCATGTGCCAAGTTACAACGGGATTGGTGCAGGGGTGTGGATTTGTATGCAGAATGAGAGTGTGTGTGTGTGTGAGAGAGAGAGAGGGGGGGGGGATTCCTCCATTGGAATGAAGTGCCAGAAAGTGATCCTCATTTTCAAGGTGAACTTCATTTCAAGGACTCCTTGAGTTTGGACTTAAACATAAATGATTCACAAAGAGAGAGATCGGGGATGCTCAAATTGCCCATTCATTGACAACACCCAGACAAACAACCCAAAGAACTTGCATGTTACCTGGTGACTGCCTACTCCATGAACATGAGATGCATCGCGATTCTGTACAGATTATAAAACAAATTCTGATTTACCTCTATAAGTATAATGAAACATTCACAATTTTATGCAAATTGATACCCTACTTTGTCCTCCTTTTGGTGGTATAGGAAGGCAACAGTTTCCCTCTCTCTCTCCTCCACTTACACATTACATGGCTTGAATTGATGTGGACTGCAAATGTAGTCTCTTTTGCTTATAGATCTGGAACTATCTACTCATACCAAGTGTCCAAGTACTTGTCAGTGAGTCTCATGGAATTGACTAGCATTGTCAACTTTGTCTGGTTCCCGCAAGAAAGTGGGAAGTAGGAGAAGAAACCATTGATTTTGTGTGCATGTGTTTTCATATTGAATAACCAGCCTCATTCAAAATGGTTACAATCTGGTTTAACAATGAATTTATCTGATTTTTGCGAATGTAGAGACTATAAGTCAATTATCCCTTTGAATGTTCTCTGCAATGGTGTCTTATCAAGTTGTAAACCTTTGTAGTCTTAGAGACATATGATCTGATCACAGATAGATATTTGTGTGAGGGTGTGTGAGCTATAAACATATCGCTCTCTAAAAACCCATCGGTTAACATGGAAATAAAGAAATGCCTGGAGGCAAGATAAGATTGTAAAACAAACGTCTCCTGCTCCTTCCTCGCTCTGGCAGCCCTCTTCAGAACACTGCCTTTAAGAAATGTGCAGTGCATCGAGGTTGCAAATGTGTAACAGGCCAGAAGGCAGAAAATCTTCTTCCCAGGAGCTTCCTTAGGTTAACTTAGTTTTGCATGCAAGCACAGTCTTGACCAGTTCCTTCCGTTCCCAAGAGGTCTTCCTGACTCTCTGGATCAGATGATGAGGGTACACCTGGGTGCTGAGTGCGAGGAAAGGCAAAGAAAGTCTCCTTTGGTTAACTTTTTAAAGTAGCCTTATCTTAGCATCCAAACTAAGCAGGTAAAAGTCATGAAAGCCACTGGCCAGAATCCTGTTTGTCCTGCCAAATGGGCAAGCAACTGTTGGGCATGGAGTTGGGCTTTTCCCCTAACATACTCTAGAAGGCATTTTTGTTACAGTGGGGGTAATTTCTCACTTGTATGATAACAAGCTGAAGGCAAAGCAGGTGGGATATCTCCACCTCCTCCTCGTCCTTCCTCTCCTCCTCATCATCATCATCCTTCTTTTTCCTCTTCTCCTCCTCCTGCTTCCTCTCCCTCATCTTCTTCTCCTCCCCCGCACCCCATCAGGTGTTGAGGGAGATGCAAGGTTCTTGTTCCGGCACTTCTAGTGTCCTCCACTGGCATTATTTGGTGTTATTGGAATTAATTTAATTTAATTTAATTTTCGCACTTATATGCCGAAGAACATAAAAGAATATGTCTTTGATGTTATCTCTCCATGTTCTTCTGGGTCTGCCTTGTGCTCTTTGTCCTCTCTTTCCACATATGCCTTTTAAGTATGGAATTCCAAAATATTCGCTCCAAATGGGCAAACCACTTTATTTGTTGTCTCTGTGTGCAGTGCAAGATTGGTGGGATATTTCATCTGTGTTAAAACAGGACACAGCTGGGGGTTATTATGTGCCATCGTTGTCCCTTCTCAGTTATGGTGACACTAGTAGGGTTTTCTGAGGCATATGAACTATGCAAGAAGTTGCTTACCATTGGTACCCTTCCCCAGTGAGTTTTCAGGACCAAGCAGGGATATGAACCCAGGTCTCCTGAGACCTGATCCAACACTTGTTCCATTACACCACATTGGATCTCACTACAAAATACTAATCATGGGTAACGCTGGGTTCAGCATTTTTAACCAGAGGTGTGTTCTTCCCCCTCTCTTCCTCCCACCAGCTTGTATTCCTTTATTATTGTGTGAGTTGTGTTCACTCTTCCCTATGTTCTATACTTTCTGAATCTTAGCATAAAACAGGGGTGCCCAAACTTTTCAGGCCATGGGCCGGTCACGTGGTCCAGTGGGCCAGTCACGTGGTTCCTCCCACCGGAAGCGGAAGTAAAACACACCTTACAATCTGTTTTGCAACACGATGAGATAGATTTTAAGCTGCAATTTTCTCTGCCTAAACCAGGGGTGCCCAAACTATGGCCCACAGGCCGGATCAGGCACCTGACACCAATTCATCCAGCCCGCGCTGCCTTTGTCACTCCCGGAAGCTGTACAGGTGCATTTTACTTCTGCTTCCAGGAGTGACACAGGTGGCGTGGGCTGGATGAATTGGCATTGGGGCTGGATCCGGCCCACAGGTCATAGTTTGGACACCCCTGGCTTAAACAAAAGTTTTTTAAAATAATTAACTATAGAATTGAAATGCAAGCTCTTTGCTTTTGTTTCCTTCTGGAAAAATATTCCAGTAATTTGATGTCAGATTCTTTTAGATCACTTGTGGGGATGGACCGGTTAGGGTATTAGATACAGTTGCATAATGTTGCTTCTTTCTTTTTAGAGGATAAGATGATTCATAGCTGGAAGGACTTTATCCGAAGGACAAAGCATAAAGTTATGATCTTAGCATTAAACATTTCCCTCTGGTTTGTCGTTTCAGTTTGTGTCCGACTTTTCCCATGCTGTTCCGTGGACATCACAAAAGTTCCTGGCAAGGTTTGGTGGAGGCTGAGGAAAACCTGCTACCAGATAGTTGAGCATAGCTGGTTCGAGACTTTCATCATATTTATGATTCTTCTCAGCAGTGGAGCACTGGTAAGGTTCAAGCATCGTGTTTCTACCCTTTCTCTCCCTCGCTTTCTTAAAGACATTTTGTTGTCATGTTGAGGGAGGAGATTATAGGGAAGCATGCCACATTCAGAACAAAGCATACATTTTAATGGTCTGCCATGTTTGTCAGAAATAAAAGAACATCAATTGTACTTCAAAATTCTTCTCTTCCTCAGGAGGAATCCAAACTACAGAAGAATTTCTGATGTAAACATGTGCAATATGGATTTGTTTTGATGCTAAGTCCGAGAATTTTTCATTTTGAGAGTACCACCTGACAGACTCAGATCTCTACGCTTCCCTTGTTCGAAAGCCCACCGTGTCTGACTCTATGGGGTACTCATCTCCATTTAGTGGTTAAGATGCTGAACTTGATGACTGGAAGGTCTGCAGGTCAGCAGTTCATGTCCCAAGTGCTACACGATGGAGTGAGTTCCTACCAACCTGGCACTTTGAAAGCAAGACATTGTAAGTAGTTAAATAGGTGCCGCCTTGGAAGGAAGGTAGCAGCATTCCATGTACTTTGGTGTCTAGTCATGCCTGCCACATGACCATGGAAACATTTGCAGGTGCAAACATCACTGGTTCTTTGGCTGTAAATGGAGATGGGCATAATACCCTAGAGTCGGATATGACTGGTTTTCAAGCAAGAGTGACCTTTACCTAGTAACTAGTTTATGCCTCACCATATGTACAAAAGAAGACTTAATAAATGGCATAAGTAAAACCATTGAAGACGTCTGCTTCAGGTAAAAAATAATCTAATTGTGTAATACTGTACTTTGATACAAAGAAAGAAAGTCTGGATTCCACCAAACATTTCAAAATCTGTACTCAGGTGAGAGCTTTAACAGGCCCACCACAAAGGTCTAGCAAAGCTATGATCCTAGTATGGATTTCAGAATTTCTCTGGGTCACCCTAGTAAAAATAATATTTCACTACCAATTCTGCAGTATGTTTGTGCATCTAACCCTGCTTTGGATCGTGTGGATAAGCTGCACATTTTTTCCAGTAGAGCATTAAATAGCTCGCAGGCCAATTATGCAAATTACTTCTCATAAAATCTTTAGCATACCCAAAAAGGTTGGACCCATGATGGTGAACCTTGGCACTCCAGATGTTCTTGGACTTCAATTCTCAGATGCCCCTGTGAATCCACACGAATGGGTTTACTGCGATTCATCTGGCCCATGCCGTCCTCGTCGCTCCTGGAAGCGGAAGTGAAACGTGCCCGTACGGAGGAAGGGTTAACCCGGAAGAGCCTTAACCATATGGGCGTGTTTTACTTCTGCTTCCAGGAGCAACGAGGGCAGCATGGGCCGGATGAATCGCAGCAAACCCATTCGTGTGGATTCATGGGGGCTTCTGGGAATTGAAGTCCAAGAACATCTGGAGTGCCAAGGTTCACCATCACGGGGCTAGACTGTGAAATCATTTGTATTTCTAAACACCAGGTGACCATGCCAATTAATTAATGATAGATAGATAGATAGATAGATAGATAGATAGATAGATAGATAGATAGATAGATAGATAGATAGATAGGCAATATTCTTATTATTGTCATAATTGTCATGTCCCATCATTTTCCATACAGTGTTTTTTTCCCCCATCTGAGGGAACATCTGTAGTATGTAACATGCTAATATTTTGTTTTATTCCTTTCAGGCATTTGAAGATGTCTATCTGGAAGAGCGAAGGAACATTAAAACTATGTTGGAGTACGCGGACAAAATCTTCACTTACGTATTTGTCTTAGAAATGCTTCTGAAATGGGTAGCTTATGGCTTTAAGAAGTACTTCACCAATGCCTGGTGTTGGCTTGATTTCCTCATTGTAGCTGTAAGTATTGTGTTTCTCTTCAGGTTGGATTACACTGCAATATGGATTAAGTTCAGTTTTGAACCATGTGAACCCAGTTCAGAATTTGAATGCGGATTAAATTACATGTGGCTCCTATTTGAAGGAGCTTAAAACCGGGGGATAACTTAAAAACCATTCTTTTCAGTGTGAAATACTTTTTTGGGGGGAATTGCCATTCTTCTCCCTGTGGAATTAAATGTATAGATCCAGAAATGTCACCTCTCGGTGATCTCTTTACACCAAAGCTGAGACCATTTCACTCCGTTCTATATCTGACCGTAGAAAGAATAGTGGGCTGTCGAACCGGGAAGGTTTGTGATCACAATCCTCTTGTTCAGATAAGCTATTTCCAAGCAAAATCTTTCATAGTTAACGTCAGTTTCAGTGACAAACGCATACTACAGGCATTTTTCAATGTCTGTTTTTGCAAAGCTCCCTTGCCACCCCGAAGCTTTGAGAGTTTTCTGCTGGGGTTTGTGTTAAG
Organism: Bradypodion ventrale; assembly: GCA_035047345.1. Classification (NCBI taxonomy): domain Eukaryota; kingdom Metazoa; phylum Chordata; class Lepidosauria; order Squamata; family Chamaeleonidae; genus Bradypodion; species Bradypodion ventrale. Next base: position 131,314,493 of record JAWDJE010000006.1, on the reverse strand, counting down.
ATGGAAGACACGGTCACAGATGAGCTACTGGGAGAACAGCAAGAAGCAGCCGGTTCACATATGAGTCAACATATAGGGAAATGTGTCTCTCCTAACTGGCAGGCTGTTTGGGTGATAGAACTTAGCACAGTGTCTACCTCACATGGGATTGTGAGGATATAGCAAAGAGATACCAAATTCTTTTTTCTTGTTAACTTGGGCTGATGAGGAATTTTTAAGCCCTATGAGATTCCTCTTCTTCTGCTGCTGTATCCGAATATTGGCGATCCTCATGGCAATCAGCTGTGAAGGCTGTCCTGAGAATATAACGCAGTGGCCTTTCACTACCTTCTGCATCGCAGCATGACCCCTGTACCACTGATCCAGTTCCGTGAGTCACTTTCTGGTCCTCCTTTTTAGCATGCAAAGTCCTCATCAGCCCCAGGCCAAGATTGATGAAGCTGTTGCCTTCCATCAAGATGGATCCAAGTGGGATTTAATCCACTTGGGGACCATCACCCTTCCCTGTTGACTTTGCCACCCAAGGCCATTAGTCTTCAGGGTTGTCAGGTTAGTTACCAGTAACTGCCATCTGATGATTGGTGTTGAGTCGCTGGCAGTATGGTCTACTCTATTACCATAGCAGGATAACCTGGACAGACTGGATTGAGATTCCTAGCCAGCCCAAAAAAATGAGAGAAGAAATGATGTTTTCTGGTTTGGTTAAGGTCTCTATCAATGGTGTGAATTTCTTGTCCATGGCTGTTTGTTAAAATCAATATAGTCATCCCTAACAATGTTTCTGATACTTCAAAATCTACGCAACAAAACAATCATATCTTTTCACAAGTTGCAGTATTTTCCCTTAAAGCATTGGTTTAATAGTTATTTTGTGCAATGTTGCTTACTTTGCACAAAACCTCATTCACTTTCTTTGTTGAGAGGGCAGCAAAATACTTTGACTTCCTGTAGGGCAAGGACAATAATTTTGCATTCTCGCAGTTTGACACCCGAGCACTGCATGACGGAATGAGCTCCCGGCTCTGTCCCGGCTCCTGCCAACCTAGCAGTTTGAAAGCAAGAAATAGCAAGTAGATAAATAGGTACCATTTCAGTGGGAAAGGTAACAGCATTCCATGCACTCCGGTGTCTAGGCATACCTGCCACATGTCCATGAAAATGTCTGCAGGTGCAGACAGTGCTGGTTCTCTGGCTGTAAACGGAGAAGAGCACTGAACCCTAGAGTTGGATATGACTGGCTTTCGAGCAAAGGCAGTCTTTACCAGTTGCAGCCGTGATGTGGACAGTGGCAAGGATCTGCACTCTTTGGGAAATCTGTGGTGTGGCCTTGCCATACCTTGTAAAGTGTTGGTCACCATACCTGAGAATAGCATCATAGCAGAGCTAGGAAAGGTGCAGGAAAGAGCAAACAAAGAAGGCAAGCAAGAGATGCATCATAGAGATGCATGAAATGATGGCATGGGATGAATAAAGTGGATGGAAAGAATGTTATCTTCCTTTGTCGCAACTATGGAAACCAATTGAATTATCCACAAAAGCAGGCTGGTGGAAGTGGTGGGGAAATAAAGGACTTCTTCACACTGTCTAGTTAAACTTGCTGTGAAATTTGCTGTCACAAGAAGTGGTAATTGTGAACTTGGCTGCTTAAAATAGGAGACTGGAGAAACTCCAGTCTATAGTTTGCTTCCTTATCAGAGGTATTACACCTCCGCACAGGTGGGTCCTGGAGCAAAACAAGCCTGAACTGTCTCTGGAGGCAAAAATTATAAAATGGAAACCAGCCTCCTTTGGGTGCATATGAGAAGGCAAGACACTATAAAGCAGGGGTTCCCAAACTTTTCAGGCCAGGGGCTGTGCCACGCTCTTCAAGTCAGCTTCGAGGGCCAGATGGCCATCTTGCCCTACCTGCACAATGGGGGTGGCCATTCTGTCCCAACATCTTCAAAGGGATGGCAACTCTGTTTCTTGAAGGGGTATGGGGCCACATGAAGGAGTAGGGGGCCACACGAAATAGTGCCGTGGGCCAGATCTAGCCCATGATCCTTAGGTTGGGAACTCCTGCTATAAAGGTCAAAGATGCCCTTGCTTGAAAGCCAGTCTTATCTGACTCTGGGGTTTAGTGCATGGAGCATTGTTTGCCTTCCCACCAAAGTGGTACCTATATATCATCCTTTGCAGCAGGAAACGAGGAAGGCCAAAAGCATGAGGAGTTGAGCAGGGCAATTGAGGACAGGACATTTTTGAGATCTCGGATTCATAGGATCACCATAAGTGATGCACCACTTGATGGTGCATACCAACCAACAAACCAACAAACAAACTATGAGTTGTAGAGCATGAGGGGACATGGTAGAGTTCATATTCTGCTCTCAGGTTTCCCCAAGGCCATGAATTATCCATCATATGAGCAGGATGGGGGCTTTTGTTAGGCTTTTGGTGTGATCCAGCAGGCCCATCATCTTGCATTATGTTCTTAAGTACCCATTGTAGGTTGGCAATAGCTTTCTCTTCTGCGGGAGGGTCTTTCTTCCATACAAAGACTTGTGCACAACCCTAGCCTGCAGCAGGCCTATACTGTGGGGATGGACAACTCAGGAGAGCCACAGATTCTTAGGACTCACCACAGCTGTGTTAGGAATGCATAATGTAAGAAATGTTGGGGGTGGGGGGTGGGGTGGACAGCCACTTCTGGTTCCTGGAATTCTACTTCCATTTAATTCTTCTTCTTCTTCTTCTTCTTCTTCTTCTTCTTCTTCTTCTTCTTCTTCTTCTTCTTCTTCTTCTTCTTCTTCTTCTTTAAGCAACGTATCCAGTTCCCAATATTGGCTATTCTCATGGTGATCAGCCATGAAGATTGTCCTGGGTACAACATGCTGTGTGAATGTGGAGAGATACAGAATCCGGCTCATCTGCTGGTTTGCCGGTTACTACCATAAACATATATATATATATCAAAATGGCACATCCCTAGCTAGTATGTAAGAGCCAGAATTTGACAAAGTAACATTTTGCAGACTAAGGCTAGAAGATAAAGGGTGAAGGATGATATATTCTTCTGTGTCCACTATATACCACTATATACCACAAGACATGTCCTTATGTCATTGTGCAAGCCCACTAGAATGGAATCCATAAATGAAATGTTTTTGGATCTGTTGTCCATTGTTCTTGCTGCAGCATGGGGGAAGCCATAAATCCCCCAATACTACCGGTCCCATTTAGCTTGTTAATTACCTCTGCCAGTGATAATTAAGTGTTTTGAAGATGAAGAAAGCTCTCAACGTGTGAGGTATTACCACAACTATAAATAGAAACTTGTTGGGCTATTAGAGGAAAGGACTTTGCACTCCACATTGTTTTCAAGAGGCATAAATTGTCAGGAGCTCTCAGTTGTAAACAGTCTTGGTGACACCCTCCAGTCATTAGCTTACTAAACCAGGATTCATGATTATTCACACTCAATAGAGGGGTTGCGGTCGCTTAGTGGTTAAGAAGCTGAGCTTGACAGCCAGAAAATCAGCAGTTCAAGACCTAAGTACTACACAACGGAGTGAGCTCCCGCCATCTGTCCCTGCTCCTGCCGACCTTACAGTTTGAAAGGAAGAAATTGCAATTAGATTAATAGGTACCTCTTCAGTGGGAAAGGTAACAGCATTTCGTGTGCTCTGGCATCTAATCATGCCTACCACGTGAGCACAGAAACATTTGCAGATGCAGACAGCACTGGTTCTTTGGCTGCAGACAGAAGTGAGTACTGCCCTCCCTAGTGTTGGACATGATTGGCTTTCAAGCAAGGGAGATCTTTAACACTTAATGGAAGTGAGTGTGTGATAGGAGTTTGGTGTGATGTGTTGTGATGTAGTGCGGTGGTTAGAATCAGTGATGCTCTGCAAAAAAATTACTACCACCACCATGGGTGTGGCTAATGCTATGGGCGTGGCTAACTCTGTGGGCCATGCCCACTTCTCCCTACACCATGGTCTGGGGTAGGGAGGCAGGCATGGCCGGCCAAGTGGGTGTGGCCTGGGGGAATTTCCGCTACCGGTGCCCGGGCACCTGTGGGCATCGGGAGCAGCTCAACACATGTTTAATTGAGACACAAAACATTCAGTATCTAATCCCCACTGTGCCACGACATTCACTGGGTGGTTTTGAACTAGTCTCTTGCTCGCTCACTCTCATTTCCCATTTTCATATTATGGCTCAGTTCTGATCCATAGAATGTGCCTTGCCTACCTTGTTTATCATCTCTGTTGGGTTACATAGACCCAAGCAACCCAAGCTTCCAGATAGACGAGCATGTCCATGCTTGCTGGATAATTCTGGCATATATGCTTGATTTGCTAGTCTTATATGCTTTTGCATTTAAGTCCCTGTGGTTAAGCTACAGTACTGTCTGTGGTCAAAAATCTTCTCAGAATCTGAGTTTGATTCTGATGGGCTCCAGGTTGACTCAGCCCTCCATCCTTCCAAAGTTGGTAAAGTGAGTAACTAGCTTGTTGGGGGCATAATTATTTTGTAAACTAGGTAGAGCAGTGATGGCGAACCGTGGACACTCCAGGTGTTCTTAGATTCCAATTACCAGAAGCCCAAGTCAGCACTCCTGCTGGTCAGGGCTTCTGGGAATTGAAGTTTAAAAACACTTGGAGTGCCAAGGTTGGCCATCACTGACATAGAGTGTGCTTTAGCACAGTGGGGCACTATATATAAGCACCTTCATTTGCATTACTTAATTGATTTTTAAGTAATAGCTGGTTTAATTGCCTTTTAATCTTTTCACTGGGAGAAAGGGGGCTTATAACTCAGGCACTCTAACTTCAGATTTCACCAAACTTGGAGAGGGTTGAGAGAAGGGTCGGCAGAAGATTATCTCTAATGTTGGTATGTCTAGCTGGTTCGGATGCTGTTATATGCCCCCCACTCGAAATCACTCGTTAAATTTTTCCCAAATCAGCTGGGAATGGCCTCAGACTTTTGCTCAGTACTGCAATTTCTCCTAAAAAAGGAACCAATGCAACTTACAGAATTAAAAGAACAATATTAAAAGCCTAAAACAATAAATACTACATTATTTAAAAAGAATTAAGCAAATATATTAAAAACTAGTAGGTAAAAGCAGTATTAGGTAAAGGTCACCTTTGCTCAAAAGCCAGTAATATCTGACTCTAGGGTTCAGGTATGAGTAGTACTCATCTCTGTTTATAGCCAAAGAGCCAGTGCTGTCTGCATCTGCAGATGTTTCCATGGACATGTGGCAGGCATGACTAGACACCAGGGTGCAGAGAACGCTGTTTACCTTTTCACCGAAGCAGTACCTATTTGTTGTTTTTGTTCAGTCGCACAGTCGATTCCGACCCTTTGCAACCCTATGGACCATCGCCCTCCAGGTGCCTCTATCCTCCACCATCCTCCTCAGCCTGCCCAGCTCAGTACCCATTGTGTCTACAATACCATCTAGCCATCTCATTTTTGGCTGTCTCGTTCTTCTTTTGACCTCCACCTTTCCCAGAATCAAGGCCTTCTCAAGTGAATCCTCTCTTCTCATTTGATGTCCAAAGTACTTCATCTTCATCTTTACTATTTGACTTTCTAAGGAACATTCAGGGTTGATTTCTTCTAATATTGACCTATTTGTTCTCCTCGCTGTCCAGGGGACTCTCACAACTCTCCTCCAACACCACATCTCAAAGGCATCTATTATTCTGCGCTCAGCCTTCCTAATGGTCCAGCTCTTACACCCATACATTACCACCAGGAATACCATTGCTTTGACTATGCGGATTTTTGTTTTCAAGGTGATGTCTCTACTTTTCACTATGTTCCCCAGGTTTCTCATCACTTGTCTCCCCAGAATCAGTCGTCTTTTTATTTCATGGCTGCAGTCACCATCTGCAGTGATCTTTGATCCTAAGAAAGCAAAATCTGTCACTGCTTCTACTTCTTCCCCATCTATTTCCCAGGGACTGATAGTGCCTGTTACCTATTTATCCACTTGCAATTTCTTGCTTCCGACCTGCTAAGTCAGCAGGAGCTGGGACAAAGATGTGAGCTCACTCCGTCATGCAGCACTCGGGTCTTGAGCTGCTGACCTGCCGACCTTCCAGTGATCAAGTTCAGTATGCTTATGAAAGGACAGCAAAGTTGAAGCCAGCCTGGCCTCCCTCTAGTGGCAGGGAATTCCAGAGTCTGGGAGTAGTGACAGAGAAGGCTCTGGGCAGACAGCCCGCTGTCTTATTTTTGTTTTCTTTTACTTTCTTTCTCACCTTTTTTATGGGTGTGAAGATTCAGCTCTCTTCACAACCCGTTTCCTGGAAAGCCCACATGAAACCGAGAAGGCTTTGGCAGCCTTACAAATTTATTTTATTGTATTGTTTTCAAGGCAGCCTTTCAAATTCGATAAATGGCACCCAAGTCTTGAGCAGGAAAAAAAATGCCAATTTATTGTGCGATGATCAGGTGTCTAGTACAGGGGTGCCCAAACTTTTCGGGCTGTGGGCCAGTCATGTGGTTCAGTTGGGCCGGTCACGTGGTTCAGTGGGCCAGCAACATGGTTCCTTCCACCGGAAGCAGAAGTAAAACACACCTTGCAGTCTGTTTTGCAACAGGATGAGATAGATTTTAAGCTGCCATTTTCTCTGCTTAAACCAGGGGTGCCCAAACTACAGCCCATGGGCCAGATCTTGCCCCTGACATCAATTCATCTAGCCCACACTGCCCTCGTTGCTCCCAGAAGCGAAAGTAAAATGCGCTGTATGGGCGTGTTTTACTTCCGCTTCCAAGAGCAACAAGGGCAGCGTGGGCCAGATGAATTGGTGTCGGGGACCAGATGAGCCGTATGGCATGTTTTACTTCCACTTCTGGGAGCAATGAGGGTGGCATGGGCCAGAGGAATTGGTGTTGGGGGCCAGTTCTGGCCCACGGGCCATAGTTTGGGCACCCCTGGTCTAGTAGGTTAACAGCATCTTATTCAAGAGAAAGACTGACTGCCAGCCTTCCTAACAAATCATCTGGGAAAAGATGTTACTGTATGTCGTTACTATATTGATGGCTTGTAATGACTTTAATTGTTTTCTGGATTTCTTTTTTCTCGGTTGATTAGCAAGATGGAAGCTTTGCATTGCTTTGGCAGTAATTGTGCAATCTGGTGTAATCAGTTGTTCCCAAACAGCTCCTACTACCAGGCTCAAATCATATGTTACTGCTGTTGTTGTTGTGTTAAAAACTCTTATGTGTAGGTATTGAATTTCTAGCACATTTATATGGTGTGAGAGAGAGGGAGGGAGAAAGGTATCACAGATTGCCTCCATGGATGACATTGAGCCTGCTTTGAAGGATATGAACATCATAAGAACATAAGAACAGCCTTGCTGGAACAGGCCACAGCCCATCCAGTCCAGCATTCTGTCTCACACAGTGGCTCACCATTTGCTTCAGGGTATGTGTTTGGCATGTAGCGAGACAGGGAAAGCTAATGAGTAAGGGTGAAATAAATACCCAGTTTTGCTTATTTAGCTTATTTCCTACGTAATTCTTCTTTGGTGTCCCAATCAGACCCTGGACTGCCAAAATGAAGACACTTTCTTGGGTTAGTCATTGGCCAAACCTAAGCGCTCATCAATGCATGTTTCTGGCAGTAATTGGCAGACCAGTAAATGAGCCGGATTCTGTATCTCCACATTTGCATGATGTGATGTTGTCCACTAGCAGCCCCCACTTAAGCATGTTGGTCTTACATTTAGGCACTCCGACCCTCAGCCTATTCAGGGTCCTCCAAGTTATGTAGGGAAGTTTGAGTTCCTCAGCTATATCCTCCTTTCATGATGTTCCTTTCCCAGTGAGCACCTTCCTCCATCTTCTAATTTAGTTTTGCTTCTTGCCATAAAGCTTTTCCTGGATCTGAGCCAGCGGACTTGAGGCTCATAGCCGTTCAGAGGGTGTCGATGGTCATTCTCTTGCTTAGTTTTCTAGGCATCTGCTGCTACTTCTCTCTTGATCTTAGGTGGAGTGATAGCAACAAGAGGGTATAATTTCACAACTAGTGTAGGTTTGAGGCATCCTGTCACTCTGCACATGGCTTCATTAACAGCAGTTTCAACTTGTTTTGCATGTGCGGATGCGCTTCATACTGGAGCAGCATACCCTGCTGCAGAGACGCTCAGGGCCAAAGCTGATGTGTGCAACATGAATTGTTGAGAGACATGAACAAGTAATTTTAAAGCCCAGAGGCATCTCATGCTTTTAACTGAATATGAGACAAAGCTGTTTTTCATTCAGGGTCTCAGTAATTTGCACTGAATGATATTGAAGTCCTTTTCCTTTGTGAAGCAAAGCATGCATACATAACAAACCTAGAAAGACCAAATGATGGTTCAGACATATGCAAAGCCTCAGATTCTCAAATGCCACATGCCATATTTGTATCCCAAGCCCCCTTCCCCCCAAATAATAGTTTTAAAGCCTCCAAAATTCAGAGGAACAATCTGAGACCAAAAATCCGCAGCACAGCCCTACGGTTGCTTTCTGGACTTTGCAGCAGCTTTTCCCAAGCCCGTTTTAATTTATTTTTAACTTATTGTAATTTATTTGGCCAATAACAATTATTTATCACTTTTCTTTTCACATAAAACTGCATTTCTGCGCCTTAATTGCCTTAATTTACATCAGGAAGCCTTCCGCTGAAATATTTACTTGCTCTTAATGGGAGACTTTTATTCCCTATTGCTTGCCTTTGTGGTTAGGGACTGTTTGAATCTCAGAGAATTGCAGCTCCTGGGGTAAACAATAAAAAATTCTTGATCATTTAAAAATGCCTTATAGTACACTTCTAATAGCTATTCCACTTTCCTTCATAACCTCCTATGGTAGCCATTGCACACCTGAAAGGGCCTATCCTTTATCAGAATTTCAAAGCAAGAAGGCAGCAGTGTTATTTGATCCAAAATCATTCATGCTATTGTGAAGACTCTAGTCAAGGCTGACATAAACTATGTCATTCTTTTTCTCTAGCACAGTGGTGGCGAACCTATGGCACGCGTGCCAGAGAGGGCACTCCCAGCCCTATCTGTTGGCACGCACGCTGTTGCTTCCTCCTTCCCCCAGCACAGATGTTGCCCCGCCCCTCTGCCCAACAGCCCAATGGGACTGCTTCCCCTCCCCCCAGCACAGAGTTCTCCCACCCCCTCTGCCCAGCAGCCCAATGGGAGTGTTTCCTCCTTACCCCCAGCACAGAGTTCGCTTCTGTTTGGGCACTCGGTCCCTAAAAGGTTAGTCATTGCTGCTCTAGACGAAGGGAGAAGATTTTTGCAGATTCTAGTTCTCATGCGCGAGAAGAAGGAAAACCCTCTTGTACTCTTTGGCAGATCAGCCGATACCCGCAAGGGTATAATCCAAAAATTGCAAAGCTAATTCTGAATCACTCCTCTGAGCAACATGTCTCTGTCACAAAAAAAAGAGCTAATTTCACAGTTAACGATGCTAAAAGTAGCTTTTACTAATTAGCCTCCAGGGAATACATGTTTCCTGCCAAGACATTATTAGCAGCAGGTGATTTAACAAAATCTGATGTTACTCCAGAAAGTGCTTAATCGCAAATTGCAAGATTTACCTTCTGAGTTCTGTTGTGTGTCACAGCGGGTTAGCAATACTGTAGTATTTTTTTTTTAAAAAAATTAATTTGCAGATCAAATTTGTTCTGCATATTTTCAGTAAATGCAGAGACCTTTTTTGGTATGCATTAGAATGAGCTGCTCTGGGTTTTCCCCCCAAAACTGAATTTCACGGGGGCCATCTCTTCTTGATAATGTTATTGAAAACCACAACCACCATCCCTCCCAGGACCTGAGAGCATACCTGTCAACCGTGGCTCCGGACAATCCGGGACCTGAGCAGAACGGTTCTGCGCAGGTTTATTTATTTATTTATTTATTTATTTATTTATTTATTTATTTATTTATTTTTCACGCTTATATACCGCCCACTCAGGTACAACCCAACTCAGGGCGGTTTACATAGCGGACAGTAAATACATAAAAAGACACATGATAAAACAAAGTTTAAAGTTTAAAAAACCCACCCCTAAAAGGTGCGCAAGTACCGAAGAGACCTTGGGGGAAGGCACACTTCTCTATACCAACCACCCAACGGTACCCCCATCCCCACCCGCACCCCAAACTTGGCCCGCTAGCCAGGTCTTTAGTTCCTTCCTAAAGGGCAACAACTCCGTCTGGAGACCCAGTTCCACAGGCAGGAGGTTCCAAAGGGCTGGTGCGGACACGGAGAAGGCCCTCCTCCTTGTGCCAGAGAGGCGAGCCCCCCTGGCTGATGGCACAATTAGAGAGCCCCTCCGGTCCGCTCTGGTTGGATGGACAGACGTCCTTAGGACGATGCGGTTTCTGAGATACCCTGGCCCACTACCATGTAGGGCTTTAAGGGTCAAAACCAGCACCTTGAATTGCACCCGGAGACAAACTGGTAACTAGTGCAGCCCCCAAAGCAGTGGTGAGGCATGGGCATAACGTCCACACCCCATCACCACTCGGGCCGCCGCATTCTGGACCAGCTGCAGCCTCCGAATGGTCATCAAGGGCAGCCCCATGTAGAGCACATTACAGTAGTCTAGTCTGGAGGTCACCAGAGCGTGAGTGACCATGAGCAAAGAGTCCCGGTCCAGGAGCGTGCGCAACTGGTGAATCACCCGAAGTTGGGCGAAGGCCCTCCTGGCCACAGCCGCCACCTGTTCTTCTAGCAGCCGCCGCGAATCCAGGAGGACCCCCAAGTTGCGCACCGGGTTGGTCTGGGGCAAAACAGCCCCATCCAAAACCAAAGATGGTAGCTCCTGGGATAACGCAGGACCCCCTATCCACAGCCACTCAGTCTTACTAGGATTCAGCTGTAGCCCATTTGCCCCCATCCAGACCCCAACAGCCTCCAGACAGCTGGAAAGGACTTTGACTGCATCACTGGGGTCCCCACGGGCCGAGATGTACAACTGTGTGTCATCTGCGTACTGGTGGTACCGCACCCCGTGGGAATGGATGATCTCACCCAGCGGCTTCATGTAGATGTTAAATAGGAGAGGAGAGAGTACCGAACCCTGAGGCACCTCATATTTTAGGGGCCTAGGACTCGACCTCTCACTCTCCAACCACACCGACTGGGTCCAGCCCCTCAGAAATGAGGAAAACCAGGACCACACCGTGCCCTGGATCCCCAATCCTCAGAGCTGATCCAGAAGGATACCATGGTCAACGGTATAGAAGGCCGCTGAGAGGTCAAGAAGAGCAAGGACGGACGGATGACCGCCATCCCGCTCTCGCCAGAGATCATCCATCAGCGCGACCAATGCAGTCTCAGTACCATATCCAGGTCTGAATCCTGACTGGAATGGGTCCAGATATTCCGCTTCATCCAGTACCCCCTGCAGCTGACGTGCTTTTTACGCATGCGTAAAAGCCTCCTACGCATGCATAAAAGCAACTTGCGCAGAACCATTCTGCACAGCTCACTTCTACGCATGCGTAGAAGGCTCCTACGACCCCCTTCTCCACAGAAGCCTTCTACACATGTGTAGAAGGGTTCTACGCATGCATAAAAGCCTTCTACGCATGCATAGAAGTGAGCTGTGGAGAAGGGATGCGCAGTAACACCTTTCCCCCCACTGCCAAATTCCGGGGTTTTGGCAGCTCTGGGCGGGAAATGGCGAAAATCGGCGCCAAAAACCAGAAATCCCGGCCAATCCGGGAAGGTTGACAGGTATGCCTGAGAGATCGATGGAAAGGTCATTATCTTTCTACACACCTGAGAGCAACATTAATTGATGCCTTTCCCTTTTCTTCCAACAACAATCATAAAACCGGAAGTATTTCTGATGCTTTTACGGCTAGAAAATATTGAGCGCTCATGGATCACAGTCCATTTCTTCCGAGACAGGAAGACGTGAATTAAGTCTAGAAAGAGATTGTAATCCATGAAATCTCACACTGAAGTCCATCTATTAATCTGGAAGGTGCCACAGTGCTTTTAAATTTGTAAGCCGCCCTGAGTCGCCATGGCGAGTGGGTGGCGATATAAATCTAAACAATCAAATAAATAAATTTGATTGTGGTTCTTGTGGTTGGAGAAATAGACCCACATGGTTAGCATAAAAATTGAAATAAATAAATAAATAAATGGCTAGCTCTAGATCTCCAGCAATCTTTTTCTTTAATTCGCAGCCCCAGCTTGGCTTTATTTGTGCAGCATTGACAGTGAGATATAGGCAGTTACTGAAAACGGGCCATGCAAGGCAAGGACGGGTATCTCAGGAGCCAGAGCTGATGAAGGGAAGAGTCAAAGAACAAACCAAGATTCAGAAAACAAGACCAGGACCGCTCCTTATTGTTTATTTATAGGCTTTGTACCTTCCTGTGGCTGGGAAAGCTTTTGATATAGCGGTAAAAATAAAATAAAAGACAAAGCAGCCATCCCAATTAAAAAGATATCCTGGCAGAGAGAGCCAGGTAACTTTAGCCCAGTTTTCCCTAACATTTGGTTTTTGGACTTCAATTCCCAGAAGTCTTGAATGGTTTGGGACCAAGCTATTTGAGGGAGCGCCTCTTCCTCAGGAGGCACACCTGAACCACCCAGGCATTTACGTTCCAAGTGGTTACACCTAGAGAGGCAAAAATAAAAGGTATAACCACGTTGAGAGCTTTCTCCACTGTAGCTCCTACCCTACGGAATGAATTGCCAGTGGAGATTAGAACTGCCCCAACCTTGTTAACATTCAGTAAATCACTTAAATCACTACCTATGTCAGCAAACTTTTTAAGGTCTCTAAGATCATGTTGACCTTGGACTCTTTTTAATTGAGATTAACTCCTTCTACTGCTGCAGAATAGTGTGTTAATTTATTATGATATTTTATGCCATCTGCCTTTGTTAGATAGATAGATAGATAGATAGATAGATAGATAGATAGATAGATAGATAGATAGATAGATTGATTAAAAAGCCCAAGTCAGTTTCTCAAAGCACTGATCAACTATTGCACGGACTTAGGCTTCTGGGAATTAAAGTTCTCCTGTGGGTTGTGGGCCCCATGTTGGGATCCACTGCTCAGGGTTCCCGCCCTAAGGCTGAGGACGCCTGCCGCCCCACCCCCGGACTTTGTTGTTTGTTTGGGAACTTTTCCATGTGGTTGTGACTTATCACTATATTATAGTATTGTGTTGTTGTATATTATTATGTGCTGTTTTCCAGTAATGTAGCTTGAATTTTGTATATTGTATTATTGTGTATTTACTGTGTATATTGTTTAATTATCATGTGAACTGCCCTGAGTCGGGTTTCCTGATTGGGCGGCATACAAGTGCAAAAATTAAATTAAATTACTTGCAGTTAGAACCATAAACATTTCTGTAGCACTGCAGTGGCTCAAGTGATTAAGATTCTGAGCTTGAAAACTGGAAGGCCAGGGTTCGATACCCGGGTACTGCATGACGGAGTGAGCTCTCGTCTCTGTCCCAACTTCTGCCAGCCTAGCAGTTCAAAAGTGAGAAATAGCAAGTAGATAAATAGGGACCACTTTGGTGGCAAGGCAAACATCATTCCATGCACTCAGGTGTCTAGGCATGCCTGCCACATGTCCATGAAATGTCTGCAGACGCAAGACAGAGCTGGCTCATTGGCTAATAAATAGAGATGGACACTGAACCTTAGAGTCAGATATGACTGGCTTTCAAGCAGGGGTGACCTTACCTTACCTAGCACCTTAAAGACTTGAGATGTTTTGTTTGGCGTGCCCTTTTAAAGGCTTTCGCCTGGCATGTGCGTAGTGAAGTTGTCTGCAGGCGATGAGAAATGTGGGCCAAATGGATCTCTTTAGTCTCTACCACAAGATGCTTTGCTGAATCTATAAAAAGTACAAAGCGAAAAGGAGGATAATGTTCTGCTAAAACAGTGCCCTTGAAAGTGGTCAGAGAAGTTATTGGCCCTATGCAGCAGAGTTAATCTTGTTGAAGGTCCCTATGCGCCTCTTCACCTGGGAGTGGAGGGATGAGATCTTGCCAAGACACAAATCCTTCCATAATCATCATTCTTTGCTAAGAATTATGTTCTGAGACTTCTAGTCCACCTACAAGGGGGGGGGGGTGATTGCCAAATTAAGGAGACCAAATCCCAAGTGACAAAAATAACATTTTGAAGGTGCTTGTAACAAATATTATAGGACTGCGGTGGCTTAGTGGTTAAGACGCTGAACTTGACAACTGGAAGGTCAGCAGGTCAACAGTTTGAGACCCGAGTACTGCATGGCAGAGTGAGATCCCATCTATGTCCCAGCTCCTGCTAACCTAGCAAAATAGGTACCACTTTGGTGAGAAGGTAAACAGCATTTCATGTGCTCCAGTGTCTAAATATGCCTGCCACATGACCACAGAAATGTTTGTAGGCGCAGACAGCGCTGGCTCTTTGTGTATAAACCAATGAGCACTGAACCCTAGAATTGGATATGACTGGCTTCCGAGCAAGGGTGACCTTTATCTTTACCTATAACAAATATGTTACCAGCCATCAATGAAGGCAACTAATGCTATTCTCTGTAAACCCTATTATTTATTCTTTAAAAACCTCTTAATTTGACTAACAAATACTGCTAATTGAATAAAATTATGTATACCATTTCACACTTGACAGCAAGGGATTAAATAAACCTCCGCCATTTATAAATGTCAGCACCAACAAATTAATTTTCAGACTCAATGTCTAAACAATGCAAACATTGGATTTATATAGACACACCCTTGCATCTTCATGAAGGAACAGAGATGCTTGTAGGATACTGAGAAACTGATCAAGAATAACCCAGCAGGATTTTTGCATCCTTATCAAAGAAAGGAGTTATGCAAGAGCTTGGCATTGGAAGGGAGGTTGAAGTAGGGGGCAGGCACAGTGTTGCTGGCTCCATGGGGCATTTTCTAGGCTGATGAACTAAGCTATCATTTCAGATGATACCCAAGACTCTGGCTGCTATCTCTCCTCTTGGACACAGATCTGAAGAACAAGGGAGACATGCTGTTGGACAGCTCTCAGATCCACTGGTGCTGTTGGACAGCTCTCGGATTCAAGTGCCCAGGTTGCTCAGACGCCAAAAGGTGTTGCATTTTTGACTTGGTGAATTGAGTCAACAACCAGTTCTCTTTCTGCTGCTGCTGCTGCTGTATCCGAATCCAAATATAGGCAATCAGCCATGAAAGACTGTCCTGAGAATATAATGCAGTGGCTTTTCATCTATTTTCTTCATCGCAGTGGGAAACCTGTACCACTGAATTCAGTTTTGTGAGTCACCCACTGGTCCTGAGCCCTTTTGGTGCTCAAAGTCCTCTTCAGCCCCAGCCCAGTATTGGTAAAGCTGCTTCCCTCCATCAAGGTGGTTTCAGGTGGGATTTAATCCACTTGGGGACCATCACCCTTTCCTGTTGACTTTGGCACCCAAGGCTTTTAAGTCCTTAGGGTTGTCAAGTTAGTTAACCACCACCTGATGATTGCCATTGAGTCTCTGGAAGTATGGTCTACTCTTCTATCATAGCAGGGTAACCTGGCCAGACACAAATTCATCATTTATATTGGTGTAGCCAGTTACAGCCTTTGCCGATAATCTCTCGCAGGTTGTTATTTTACATAATAGTGGAACTATTGATACTGAACAGACTGAACGATCTGTGGTGTGTGTGTGTGTGTGTGTGTGTGTGTGTGTGTGTGTGTGTGAGAGAGAGAGAGAGAGAGAGAGAGAGTTTGGATTTAAACATAAATGATTCACAACGAGAGAGATCGGGGATGCTCAAGTTGCCCATTCGATTGGTACCTTGCATGTCATCTTCCCTGACCCATACTACAAGCCTGATCCCTGGGACCAATAATAGGAAGTCTTTAATAATGTTTGGCCTGGAATGCCCCGTGGCTCTGAGCTAATCTGCATCTGGATTTGGAATCAGCAGCATCAAACTAGTCTGCCAGTGGTTCTTTATTGCCTCTACCCCACTGTTAGGAGTAAATAGCTATTCCTTCTGTTATTTATTATCACACCCATTCTTCTGAGATCAGTTCAGAAAGCTGCCCAGTTGGCTTTTATTTCTTTTACCTTAGGTGCTCTGCTTTTCTTTTGTCCAAACCAAATTGTGTTGCCTCACTTGACCAAGACAAGTGTGAAGTAACTGCGAGTGCAGTAAATAGCAAGAGAACATTAGTTTGAGGACATTTGGGGTCAATGAAACAGAAGTCTACTTCTGCTTCAATGACTACACCAAGGCCTTTGATTGTGTGGAACACAATAAACTATGGCAAGTAATTAAAGAAATGGGAATACCAGACCACTTCTTGCTCAGCAGGAATGGGGCCAGGCCCATGGGTTCATGATGCTATCAATATTTGGAGTGAGAACTCTTAATTGTATGGCCTGGGAAGCCTGGATGGAACACTTAGGAAGAGGCACTCTGATAGGTAATGAGATTCCAAACCATCACAGTGTTGGCCAAACTTGGCACTCCATGTGTTTTTGGACTTCAATTCCCAGAAGCCCAGGCCAGCACAGCAGCTGATCAGGGCTTCTGGGAATTGAAGTTCAAGAACACCTGGAGTGCCAAAGTTGGCCACCACTGATAAAGGCATTATAGATCTATACCAAAAACTTGAACCTGACACAGAAGGTAACCCAGTCTACAGTGTAGTCAAGCCAGTATTGGGGAAATGTGGCTGGACCTACTTACATTTGAAATTAGTCTGACTGCCCCATTCTGGACCTGCTGTAGTTTCCGTAACGGCTTCAAGGGTAGCGCCAAGTAAAGAGAATTAACGTAGTCGATCCTGGAACCTAACAGATCAATGTTGTTAGGGACATGCCATCTAACAAGGATACCGTAGGGCAACATGGAAAGATGGAAAGAGGCAGAACGGACCACCGCAGTTACCTACTGTTCCGAATATAGTGCTGTATCCCAGGCTGTGCACCTGACTCTTAAGAATTAATAATTGTGTGCCATCAAGTCGATACTGACTTATGGTGACTATTTCTGGGGTTTTCTTGGTATAGAATACTTTCTGTGAATACCACAGGCTGGCTCTTCTATCAGGACGCACAGTGGGGAATAAACCTCCTGACCCTTGGACTCTACAGTCAGGCAAAGAACTTATTGAACCCCTTGCTCTTCTAGAACAGGGGTGCCCAAGCTTTTCAAGCTGTGGGCCGGTCACATGGCTCAGTAGGCCGGTCACGTGGCTCAGTGGGCCGGTCACTTGGTTCCTCCCACCAAAAGTGGAAGTAAAATGCGCCTTGCAATCTGTTTTGCAATAGGACAAGATAGATTTTAAGCTGCCATTTTCTCTGCTTAAACCAGGGGTGCCCAAACTTTGGCCCGCAGGCCAAATCCAGCCCCCAATGCCAATTTATCCGGCCCACACCACCCTCATTGCTCCTGGAAGCAGAAGTGCCATATGGACATGTTTTACTTCCGCTTCCAGAAGTGACAAGGGCAGCGTGGGTGGATAAATTGACATCAGGGGCCAGATCCAGCCTGTGGGCCATAGTTTGGGCACCCCTGTTCTAGAAGCATAAAACCAGTTCTGTATTGATAGGAGAGTTTCAGATATAAGGTGAACATTTTTTTAAAAAAAAATCTGTAATGTGTGGTAGTTTTGAAATTTAGACTTCTGCTATGTGACATTCCATCAGGATAGGATTATGGGTGTGACATTTATAGGCAGGGAGAGGATCACGCAGATGTGTTGGAAAGAATCAGGTCTTAACAAGCTTGTACGGAGGAACTGTCAGAAGGAAGGAAGGTAAATCTCTCTTCCAAAAATGCTGAATTCCACTTTTGGTCTGGGTTATGTGGGCCAGTCAGCAAGGATTTTGAAAGCTGTTTGATTATTTTAAAAATATCTTCCCAGGTCACATTTAATCAAGTCCACAACACCAAGCCTATACTGTTGAGGTTTCTCTAATAAATAACATTTGAAAGGGAGAAACAAAAGACCTGCAAAATCAACAACAGAGATGTTGGAGAACATGCCTACACCTATGATCCCTCTCCCTTCCTTGGAAAGATGTGCCAACTCTTGTAGGCTTCACTGACCAAACCTCGGAGCAGATGCTTAAATCAATACACATCTACTACAAGTTGACTACAGTACTCATGGTGTGTTTGGAAGCATGAATCACACGGTGACTGTCATGCTAGATCCAATATTTGAGTGCAAATTGTAGAGTTTTTTATATACATATGCAGCAGCAGCACACCAGTAGCATACTTGTCAAGTATCCCAGAATGGCCAGGATTTCCCGTATTTCAGTGCTCCGTCCCCCTCATTCCTGCTGCCATCCCGTAATTTTGGACGGCAGGAAAGGGGTTACTGTTCACACGCACCGCTGCCTCTGATGGCCATGCAAGCGCAGTAACCCCTTTTCTGGCCAAAGGGGTTTCTGTGTATGCATGCAGAGGTTTCTGCGCATGCACGCCGCTGCCTCTGATGGTCACGCATGTGCAGTAACCCATTTCCTGGAAACTTACTGCGCATGTGTGGCCGGCCTGTGAAAACATCTGCAGTCTGCGCCATTCCCTTTGATCTCTCTCCTCCTGGGCAAACTCAAGGTCTCTTGCTCTGGGAGAGTAGCAAGTCCCTTCACTTTGATAGCAAGTTTATCTCGACACTTTTGAACCCAGAGTCATGATTCACAAAACAAAGACGTCTAGTTGTCTTTTCTTATTTTTTTGTAGAAGTGATGAAATCCAAGAATAATCCACTTAAAAAGGCAAACCAATAGAATAGCTAATAAGCTCAAAACACTTTCCCTAGAAAATGAAAGATTGCCCCTTTCAGGGTTCCTAATCTACTCTAACTCTTAATTTATACTGAAAATAAGAAAGCACTCAGTTCCTAAGTTTTCCTGAACCGATCTCGCTATGTTCAGTCTCGATGGAAATTCAGCTAAGAGTCAGCCTGGGCGAGATTCTGGCTCTCTCCCCATCCATGGCCTGTTTCAGCCCCATGGCTCGAATAAAATCAAAATCCCATCTCCTCTTCCGATTAGATGTTCTTCTGACGAGAGCTTTCGCTGTCTTTGAAGAAGTCTGTCTTTAACTGATCAAAACCTGAGGGTTTTATACACAATTTCCCCCTCATCTCCCTCCTTAAGAATGAAAAATATCCCAAGGTGAGATCTTTATCTTCTATCTTTCCATGACCTTGGGAACTGATCAAGCTGATAAGGCTTATCACCCCAAAAACTCTCAAGGTCAGGGCATGTTGGCATGATGCCCAGCTCTCATTCTGGGTCCCCCCAACTGGTTGGCAGGGTCAATGACCATTTGTCTGTCTGTCTGTCTGTCTGTCTGTCTGTCCGTCCGTCCGTCCGTCCGTCCGTCCGTCCGTCCGTCCGTCCGTCCGTCCGTCCGTCCGTCCGTCTGTTCGTTCGTTCGTTCGTTCGTTCGTTCGTTCGTTCGTTCGTTCGTTCGTTCAATTTGTATAGCCACCACTTTTAAGAGTCATTAAAAGTAATTGAACTCTGGAAGCAAAGTTTATTTCTGGTCAAGTGAAAGTTTGAGAAACCCCTCTCTCTCTAACTTCAGGTGTTCTCTGTCCACTAGGGGCACTAATCCCAGTGATGTAATGTTTCAGGACAGCACTTTGAATCGTTGCACTTGGCAACAGAAAAAGCCCCGTTTCTCAACCTTTGAGAAACGGTAGAAAGTAACTTAAATAAAGTAACTTTTCCAAGTTCATGACAATAGTCAACACATTTTTCAAATATTAGACTCTCATTCTAGCCCAGCAAATAAAAACTCTCCACATATTTTGTAGTACAGTATAAGAAATAACAGTTCTTTACTTACAGTTGCATTTCTTTAGCTAGAAGAATAAACATTTGCTTTGTTGAAAAATAGTTCTATATAATAACTTTAGCAGATTAACACACTTTGCTTGTAAGGCAAATTTGAGAGAGGGGGGAGAGCAATAACATGATGACGAAAAATACCTTAGAGACCCTATCTGAGAAAAAACAGAATAGCAAGCAATCTAATACATGTCAGGTGACCCTACATGCAGGGAAATAAAGAACTCTTCTGATTGGTTGGTTATGCACATAATTTACATTGACCCACTGCATTGTGGGGTTGCATTAATATATTCAACACAAATTTCATCCAGAAATAAGAGTTGTGTGACTGAAACTGGCATATTTGCCAGAGTAAATCAGCAGTTTTCCCACTTTAAGGGAGACCTTTTTTCTTGGAAGCTCCATAGAGGTTGATCAGGAAGGGGGAAACACTTGCCATGAGAGACAAGCTGGCTATCTACTATCAGTCATCCTTTGCAAAATAAACTTATAGAGGGGCTGTTGGCTAGAGAATGGACCCCAGGAAACTTTGCAATGAAGAGAGATATGTGGCTATGTTAGCTTTTTTGGAGTACACTTCCCAGAACCCTGCCGCCAGAAAGGGCCACCATGAAAGTAATTTAAAGATGTAATTTTGAGAGTTGCATCCTCCCAAAAAGCTATTTGCTATAACTGGGAGTTATGACTTTTTCCCCCCATCAAAAGCACGTTCCAATGTTTATTTTTTTCCTGTCTAATATTGAGTTAAATATGTTCTGCGTGGATCTCAAAAGGGATGATGAAACACAAAAGAAATTGAGATATTGAGACCAGGACCCATGACAGTGGAAATACACTTCCCTTTTTCAAAATAACCTAAATCCTTGCCACATGTGAAGATAAAACCTCTGTTGATGGTCCTTTAAGGCAAGCCATTTTGCTTCAGAAAGACATGGTGTCATTGATGTTAGATGATGATGAATGAATGAACAAGAGTTGTCCCAGACACATTCTTAGGAGAGAAATAATGACAGCTCACATTGATGATTGCAAAAAATAAGATATTCCCCTTTATTTAGACTACCAGCTACCAAAACCTATAGACAGCAAGGCCACTGGAGACAGTAACATTGGGAGTTTCTGTGAAAAAGAAAGGAATTTCTCCCATTTTAGCCACTTGTCTTAATAAGCCCAGGACTTCAGTGGCTCAAGTGGCTAAGATGCTGACTGGGAGGTGGAAGGTCAGCAGTTCTATTCCCGAGTACTGCAGGATGGAATGAGCTCCCGTCTTTGTCCCAGCTCCTGCCAACCTAGCAGTTAGAAAGCAAGACATTGCAAGTAAATAAATAGGGAAGGAAACAGCGCTCCATGTCTAGTCATGCCTGCCACATGACCATAGAAACATCTGCAGAAGCAGACAGCACTGGTTCTTCGGCTTTGAAACAGAGATGAGCACTGGACCCTAGAGTCGGATACGACTGGCTTTCAAGCAAGGGAAACCTTTACCTTTACCTTAATAAGCCCTCTGCCATTTCCAAAGGCCTGTCTTTCTATCCCACCCCCGCCCCACCCCATAAGTCTGTTTTTCTCTTTCCTGTTTGACCTGTTGGCTGAATTCCTGTTGCGTAGCTAAGAAGGTATAACTCAACTTTATGTTGGCAGTAGCTACAACACCATCATGGTGCAAGAGCTATCCATCAAACTCTTCTGCTGTCAAATTGCACAGTTGGTCACAATGGGAGCTGCACAACTGATCGCATGGTCAAACTGCACAATCTGCATTGTCTGAACACAATACCCAGTAAAGCCTTGCCTGCAACACTTTGCGTCATGCAGCAACAAACCAGACTGCGGCCAGTGTCTCCAACTTTTGAATAAAACATTCAATTCTGCCTTAGTTCAATTTCCTAAGCCCACTTTTGTCAGCTATGTCAATATGGCCTGGGCTGCATGTGGTTTTGTGGAAGAATAATTAATTCATAATGAACACAACCTACATTCATTTGTGAATCACTGTTGGCAGTCCTTCAAAAATGATCAAGTAAGTCTAAGCTGCTTGTTGGAATCTTTCCTAAAGTTGCTGTTTTTTATTTCTTCCTCGGGTCGAATGAAGCTATATCTGCACCATGCTCGTAATGGCAATTTGGTACTGTTTTAACTGCTGCAGCTTCTTCCTATAGAGTTTCCAATTTTCCAGTTGTTTACTAAACAGGTTTGGTTCCTTTTCCCCAAAGTGCAGCAGAGACCTCTGAATTCATGTCACTTGTCCCCCAATTCTTAGGTGAAGACATGATTATTTTATCAAGTTAATTTAAGTGTATAGGGCAGTCACACAGTAGGGGTATGAGAGGAGGTGCCTATATATGTTTGCGTGTGAGACAGAATGAGTGACTGACTGTACCCCTTTCCTTTCTCATTTTTTATCAATAATTTCAAATTCCGTTCGATCTGCACAGATATCAGTTATTTGCCAGATAGCAACTATTCTCGGTTATGATCACCTGGCCGCTATGAAATCCCTCAGGACACTGCGGGCTTTGAGGCCCCTCCGAGCTTTATCCCGATTTGAAAGCATAAGGGTAAGGTTGGCATCTTTCCGTGTCTATGCCATGTGTGCATCTGAATTAACAAACACTTACTCTTTCTTTGTCTCTCACAGGGAATGTGCAACCAAATCTTTCCTTAAAGTGGCACATGGTGGTTTCACAGACTAATCAAAAGAGCCCCAAACAAAGACTGGATATCATTCTCTTTTTTTCAAAGAGACGATTTCCACCCTAGTATATACACAGACCGAGGAACAATGTTAAAAATCTGACATTGTAGAGATATGTGATTACATATTTGAATGACACTTTAATTGGCATAGGTAACGATCTTTTCATAGCAGGAGTAATAATACATGTTTAGGTCTTACAGAACACACCTATGATTCATCTTGACAGCACAAAATTAGTGTTCGCATAATTTAATAAAGAGAGAGACGCCTACATTTCTTCCAGGTCCCCCCCCCCCACTTTTATACACACAGTGTTATATATATGAAAAATCAACTTCCCAAAAGTTTACACTGCATCATTTGGGAAGTTTACTCCATGCTGCCACATTGAGGAAAGCAAGCACTACTTAAGATGGTTATTCGAGCCTGAATGATATAGACATATAACCTGCACATGTTCCTTAGTGTTATGGTGTCATGTTGCATTGGAAATTAATGGAGCAAAGCATTCAAAGAAAGGGTTTTTATATGTGTGGCTTCTTTTCTGCCCCCCCTCCCAAATCTCTGCTGGGTTAATCCAATATTTTTCTTCCACTAGGTTCTTTCTTCACCCGTTGGTTAACCATGTTTATCTTTACAGGGCAAACCCAAAGAACAGAAGATGAGTGGTAGGATATGTGCTAATAGTTTGGACTCTTTTTTCCCCCATTTGTGTCTCCATTCAGGTCTCATTAGTAAGCCTCATAGCTAGTTCACTTGGATACTCCGAAATCGGTCCCATTAAATCCCTTAGGACCCTCAGAGCTCTGAGACCCTTAAGAGCACTCTCACGATTTGAAGGGATGAGGGTAAGATTCAATTTAACCCCCTCCAACAAGATCCATCGTTGAAGCCCATGTATCAGTGAACATCCATCCGCATGTCATAAGGGCCATCGCCCATTCATTCATTCTTTGCTTTGGTTTTGCTTTGGCTTGCTTTCTCATGTCAAGCTGTACATCAGACGACTGGATAATGATGCCATATGTTGCAAAATAGCGTCTTGACCCTCCCTCTTCCTGCTGTAAAATCAATCTGCTGGCTCGGAGGAAGAGCTTGAGTTTTGATTGAATCCCTTCTCTGTGGATCCCATTGTGAGCACATACAGAGCCTGGATAAGTCCCAGCATTCCTCCCAATCTCACACACAGAGAGAAAGAGACAGAAAGTAGCCCAAAAATCATCCAAGCACAAGGCAAAAATCCGATTTCAAAAATATCTAAATTCTCAGACCAGAATGCAAGCTGGCTCTTGCCTTGACAGAAGGTGGATTGTCAGCATGTCCAAGAAGAGAAATTTGACTTTCCCCAGACAATGTCTACAAAAAGATGGCCTCATTCACTCCCTCTGCAGCCTCTCAGCCTTCAGTACCACCTGAAATTTTATTTTTGAGAGTTCCTCCATGCTGGCAAGCAGTGTCGGGACTGTATGCCCCATGTATATAGCCCTGTGCAAGAGACACATTTCCTCAGTGCTAAGGTCCAACACCATCCTAGACTTTAAAAAAAACAGTAAACAAACAAACACATTTTAAAAGGGTTCCCTCCAAAGAAACCTTTTTAAAAGAGTGACAGTGATGCACTTTTTGGCAAAGAGTAACAAGCTGCTCTTTTCTGCTTCCCTGCGGTCTTCTCTAGGTGGCTGCGGTGGCTTAGTGGTTAAGACGCTGAACTTGAGGACTGGAAGGTCAGCAAGTCAGCAGTTTGAGACCCGAGTGCTGCATGGCGGAGTGAGCTTCCGTCTCTGGCCCAGCTCCTACCAACCTAGCAGTTGGAAAGCAAAAAATTAGAAGTGGATAAATAGGTACCACTTCGGTGGGAAGGTAAACAGTGTTCCGTGCACTCTGATGTCTAGTCATGCCTGCCACATGTCCACTGAACCCTAGAGTTGAATACGACTGGCTTTCAAGCAAAAGCAACCTTTACCTATAGTCTTCTCTGCCCTTTACCTTAAAACACAGACAAGACACTTGCTTTTAAAGAGGGTTAAAGACCCGAAAGTGACCTAGGAGAATATGTAATTCATTTCCTTTTGCATCTACTATGCAAAAGAAAAAAACCCTCCTCTCATTTACCATGCATGCAACTAGTGGAAACGGTGTTAACTTTACACCGGCCCTTGGCCCTAAGGAAATCTCCCTGCACTATGTTGTATATGACAATCGCATTTAGAAATGAGCACAAAGGAATAACCAAATGCAACATTTCTCTTTGGACGCTTCCCATTCCCTGTGTTTGTGAAGTGCCGTCTCCCAATGTCTGCCTTCCCTACTTCACATTTTATTCCCCACATGAGTCCTTGTTGCGTAGAGAGAGCTTGTGCATGTTAGCACGTAGGCAAAATTTTGTGTGCAGAAACTTGCAGCCATCAGCTTGACTGACCCCTCAAGGAACAGCACCTTGTGCATGTTCCTGGTCTTGTGCTTGTGACATGCTACGTCTAAGGGGGAAATGCTTGCTTGCACCTGCATAATGAGTTCAAGATCTTGTCTCATCAGATTGAGAGATGGAATTTTCCCCTTCCTGATCCTGGATCTCTGTATTGCAGTGTGTGAAGTTACTCTCTGTTTTACTGCAAGTAAACAGAGGCGATAAAAGTTCAAATTTACCAACAGACACACAGATTTCCACTGAATAAGAACACTGTTAATAAAGGAGAGGAGGTTAATATTAAAAAAAGAGGTATTTTCAATGAGAAAATATGGCATCCCTTTCCATCTTTTTAAACCATGCTACCAATCCTGCTGGATATCCTTGAGAACTCACCTTTTCTAGCAATCATGTGTACAGTATGGGTGAGAGAATTTGCATTGGCAGCCAGAGAGCTTTCCTGCCTGGCCATTGTTTTGCACCCAAAGACATATTCATTAGTACGCTTGCTTACCAACTCACTTGTTTGTGTTAGCAACATGGCATTTGTGTTCTGCTTGTGCTAAAGTACCCCAGTTTGCATTTTGTGATTCTTGTGCATGATTATACTGTATTTGCATGTATTGTTGTTTCTCTAATTGCAGTACATTTAGTCCGGCCTTGTTTGTGTTTTGTTTTTTAAACTGTATTCTTGTCAGGAAAATATAAAAGAGAAGGATTTGTTAGCTGACAGAAGAAGCTATTGATTCACGAATTGATTTCTATTTTCTTTTAAGTGTAGTCCTTTGCTCTCGAGAGACAACTCAAAGAGCTAATAAGGGGCAAGCTAGTTGTGACTGTCATAAACCCTAATTCTTTCAATGACACATCAGTGGAAATAACTTTTAGAAGGTTAAGACCTGGCTAATCAATTCCTAGTCCTCATTAAAGGAAGTTATTGAAGGCTGTTCTAAAAAGAAATCTCTCTTCCCCCCCCTCCCAATTTGTCTAATAGCTTTCTATGGGGTGGGGAAACTGTGAGCCATCTAGTAGATCAATGCAAGAAAAGTACCATAGCAAAAATTCTGCCTAATTTAACTTTGTAGTAGAGCTGCATCAGATCACATAAATGGAAGGGTGTTCATCTATCAGGGGTCATGAGGCCAGATACACCCATATCTGGATTTTGGGGTGGGGGGACACTCCTATAATTACCATTCGGAAAGAAACCTGCCTACGTTGCCTAGTATTCCCCTTCCTCATTTTTAAGGATTATTTTAAGAAGGAGATGAGCAGGGCTATTGGGGAGCTCACAAAATATCCCCTTTAAGTGGATAAAAAGGACATGAAAACTGAAGGTGCTTAGGGCAAGCCTAGAAATGCAAATCAAATGGAAGAACTTGGTCTTCCTAGGCCAGAGGTGGCTAACCTTGGTACTCCAGATGTTCCTAGACTTCAGTTACCATAAGCCCAAGTCAGCACACCTGATGATCAGGGCTTCTGGGAATTGAAGTCTGAGAACAGCTGGAGTGCCATGGTTAGCCACCACTGTCTTAGGCCATGTAAATCTCATTTTATCTTCTTCTTCGCCAGCCCCAGAATTTCTGTTACTTTGGCTTTGTTTCTTAAGGCGTTGCCAAGGTCCAAATGCTTTGGAACACAACTTATTTATTAGCCTTCTCATCACCTCTTCTGCTGGTGTAAAGGAGGAGGGGATCTAACAAATACGAGAATCCAGCCACTAGAAGTAGAGTGCTCACGTGGCCTCTTTCATAGAGGATAGTTCCTCTTTTGGGAGATGCCCTCTCTTGGAAGAGCTGTCCAGACAAAGACTAGCTTGAAGTTGAACCGTAAGAAGGGATTAATACAAGTGTTGAAATTCCCAGCCAAGGTGGAACAAAGCAGAACACAAAGGTAACCTGGTCATAACTTTCCCCACTAGAGTTAGGTATACTGTATTTCTGCTTGATTATGGAAGTAGTTCTAACTGCATATAAATTAGAATAAGCAAATTTTATGCAGATGTGTTCTCTTTTCTCCCCCTTTTTAATTGATGAACTAATAGCCATCCTCTCTAGAATGGGGACATAGAGTTTGCTTGTTGAGGGCTTCCCTAAACCCAAGGATGCAATGAACATTCATGGCTTTCCTGGTCCTTGCCAAAAAAAAATATGGTATCATGGCACTTTGAGATTCTTCATCAAGAGGACCAATTTATTCCTGATCTAGTATCCGAGGCAGGTGCCTCTGTCTAAATCAGGGTGGCTCAGTGGTTAAGAAGCTCAACTTGTTAGCTGGCAAGTCAGCAGTTTGAGACCCGGATACTGCATGACAGATTGAGTGTCTGTCTCTGTCCCAGCTCTTGAGGACACAAAAGGAGCCTCATTTGGACATTCCCTGAGCAGAGTTTCTTCCACAGAAATCCTTTCAACCCAGAAATTATTATTATTATATCAGAGATGGAAAAAAATCACTTGTTTGGACTACAGGTTCTACAATACCCACACAGTATGACTATCAGCTATGCTTACCAGGATATTGTTGGAAGTTGTAGCTTCCAAATATAACTTTTTCCTTCTTTGATACGGATCACTTGATTCTCCATTTGTTTGACCCTGGTTCTTCCTTTCTAAGGGCAGAAGCGAATTTTGTAGATAAGCTATAATTAGAAAAGTGAATTATTTAAATGTTGAAAGTATCTGGCTGCCCAAAAGGCAGTCTCCCATTGTCATAGCTTGCTTTGTTTTGTGATTGGTCTGAAGAACTTAAGCAATGGGATGTTTTGAAGTCTGATTTCTTGAACTCCAAAGCCTGCCAGATTCACACCTCTCCACTAGCATGCTTGTAGCTCTAATCGTGATCTATCTGTAACATCTGTTTCTGCCTTTAGGCTTTGATTTTCTGTACTTTTCATTCCCTAAACATTTCTGTCTACCCTACCCCTTTTTCATACGTGAACAGATAGCTTGTGAATCCCTGAAACACCATGTTTTGCTCCTCCTTTTGATGCTGGTCAATCAAAAAGATAGACAACAAATGGGGCATCATACAGTCCTTCAGGTGCACTGATTATGAAGTGCAAATAATCCACCCTGAAAATCCTAAATACAGTTCAATATCTTGTGGGTTCTAGTAGTGATAAATTTTGTGCAAAGATTATATTATCAGTCAATGTTTAAATAGCCAAGTCCTTTTTGACTTCTGGATCTACTTACAGGTCTTTACAATTTTGGTTTACAATTGGAAACCGTAAAACAGTGATGGCAAACCTGGGCACTCCAGCTGTTCTTGGACTTCAATTCCCAGAAGCCCAAGTCCTTGTGAATCCACGTGAATGGATCCACCCATTTGTTTGGATTCACAGGGACTTGGGCTTCTGGGAATTGAAGTCCAAGAACAGATGGAGTGCCAATAAACCCATTCATGTGGATTCACAGGGACTTGGGCTTCTGGGAATTGAAGTCCAAGAACAGCTGGATTGCCAAGGTTCACTTTCATGACCCTAAAAGAATGCTTGTAAGAGCTCTTAGTTCAGCATGAAGGTTGAATCTTTACAATCAGAATAAATCAAATCACTGTTCTTGCTGAACTGTTCAAAAGCTATGCATTTAAGTGACTGTATTTTATTTCTTTTAGTTGTTTTTAGTCTATGGTTATAATAGTAATGTGTTATCAAACCAAATTATGGTGACCCATTCCAGGGTTTTCTAGGCATAGAATACTCAGAAGTGATCTCCCATTCCTTTCTGTTGGAGAGCACCCTGAGATACAGTAGAACTCCGGATAATGTCCAAACTTGGTTCCACAAGTCTGGTTGTTAACCGTATTTGGATGTTATGCGGTCCCTATGGGAGACACTCCGGATAAAGGCGCAAAAATGTCCAAAAACCGACATTATCCAGGATCATGCTCCGGATAAAGTCGCAAAAATGTCCAAAAACCGACATTATCCAGGATCATGCTCCGGATAAAGTCGCAAAAATGTCCAAAAACCGACATTATCCAGGATCATGCTCCGGATAAAGTCGATTTTTAGCCTTTTTGCGACATTATCCGGAGCATCGTGTGGTGCATAACCAACATGACATTATGCGGATTTGACATTATCAGGTACTGACGTTATCCGGAGTTCTACTGTACAAGGCTATTCTCCTAGAGCCCTGGTGGTGCAGTGGTTAAACTGCTGTACTACAAACAAAAGGTTGTGAGTTTGATCATTACCAGGGCTCAAGATTGTCTCAGCATTCCATCCCTTTAAGGTCAGGAAAATGAGGCCAGAAAAATGAGTACCCAGCATGTTTTGCGGCAAAATACTAACTAACTTGTGAACCACCCAGAGAGTGCACTAAGCCCTATGGGGCAGTATAGAAGTGTGATTGCCTTTTGCTTTTGCTAGGAGGCACAGTGGGGAATCAAACTCCCAGATTCCTAACTCTCTGAGCTACCTGGCTGTTTTTATGCCAACCCTGGCATTTTCCAATCTGTGCATCAAGAACTACAGAAGGTCAAGGCATGTCCTTTTGAGGCAGAGTTGAGTGAGGCTTATCACTTACATAGTTCTTGCTGATGAGGAACAATACTGTAGTAATTATAGTAAATTGGAACTTGTAAATGTTGTGGGGGAGTTTGGTTGTAGTAAGGCTGCAATTTCCACCATCTCTCAAACACCATGGTAACTGGACCATGATACTTTTAGATAGCAATGTCTCCAGACAATTTGGGTGGAGAACTTACGGCACTCTAACTGAAAAAAGTAATTCCCCAAGCTCTGCAATAAATTCATTTTAGTTGCCATTACTAACGGAGGTCCATTCATTTCAATGGTTCCCCACTCTATATATGATATAAGTCTGCATCCAGGCCATTATTACTGTGCTTGTTTTCCAAATGAAGAGCTAGAAGTCAAGTTGAATTATACTCAGCATGTTATTTTTAAAAGAAGATACTCCTTCACATGGTGACAAATATGTTGATCATATACTGCAGTTAGTATGCTTAGTTTGTGGTTATTAATTGGAAAATGAACGTAGCTTAATTTATAAGTCTCATTGCTGAGAGACACATCTCTGAGGAAACCCTATTGTGGGAACAAAACCAAGCTAGTGCAATGGTTCCCAACATGAGGCCCACGCCCCACCAGTGGACTTCAATTCCCAGAAGCCTCAGTCAGTACATTGGCTGATGAGTGCTTTGGGAAATTGACGTAGGCTTCTGGGAATTGAAGCCCGAAAACCAATGCGAAGAAATCCATATCCCTTTTAATGGTTATTTTGACTCTGAAGATAACTTACAGTGCAATCCTATAATCAGTAAAACAACAAACAAAGCCCCAACATTAAATTTATTTCCAGGTAAACACATTCAGGATTGCAGCCTTAGTTATGATTTGAATCCAGAGCCTCTCTGCTCAGATCACTCTAATTCACCATAGAGACCAACCAGGTTTTTGTGTGCCTACATCAGAGGTGCCCAAACTTTTTGTGCCGGGGGCCTGACCACACCCCAGAACAGCTGAGCGGGCCTGACCACGCCCCCCGAAGTGGGCATGTTTGCACATGTATGTCCAGAACCACTTCTAGGAGTGGCACAGGCATGTTTGCGCATGCACAAATGTGTCCGTGTCACTCCCAGAAGTGGTTCTGGATGCCCCCGCGCATGTGCAGATGCATCCACACCATTCCTGGAAGGGGTGCAGGCACATTTCCACATGCACAGGGGCATCCCCATCCACTTCCAGGAGTGGCACAGATGCATTTGCACATATACAGGGCACCCAGAACCACTTACGGGAGTGGGTTCCAGATGCACATGTGCATTTGGTGGGCGCATCCCCCATGCACTTCTGTGAGCAGCGAGGGTACTGTGGGTCAGATGGAATGGTGTCAGGGTCTGGATCCGGCCCACAGACCATAGTTTGGGCAGCTCTGGCCTACACATTCTCCTGCTAGGCTTAGCTGGGCTGACCATTCTGCTCCCAATCCTGAGGAATAACATTATTTGTTTGAAATTATTCCTCACTCTAATAGACAAATATGAACCTCATGCAGACCCAACTCATTTTGATTTTAGTAAGTTCCCCACACTGAGCCATGTTCAGGGACAATTAAGGTTTTCTGGCTGCTCCTACACTGCAGACTGTACAAGGAAATCCAACCCCCATAAGAGATGCGTTAAGTACTTTTAAACACTTAGGTACAAAATACATATAGCGGGAAAGGATGATAATAGCTAGTTCCTCAGGGAACACATTTAGAGACAGTCTCATGCTGAAATGAATGGATTTAGTGAAACGTCTTTGAAGTTAATGGAGCCTGTGATGGTGAGGTTGATTGACTGAGGCATCAGGACTGAAAGTGAAAGGAAGACAACCTGGTGGCAGAGTTCAAACTGGGAGGGAGAGCTTGAGAAATGTCCAGTTTTTTGGTCTATAAATCCCAGAATCTTTCAGCCACCACCACTATAGTTTTCAGGAGGAGGTTGATCCCATGTTCAATCTATCCTTGATTACTACAGAGACAACCACTCAGGTGGTAGATTCACTTCTTTGCTTCCTAGGTTGATGGTCACAGTGGCCAGAATGCCTTTCATCATGTATCTATCTATACCTATAAAGCAAAGGTGTGGATCCGGTGTCCGGAATGGGCTGCCGCACCCCTTGGCCACACCCCATGAGATTTGGCACACATTTACCTTGCGCACATGAGCAGGTCACTGTTGGTTTCCCAAAGCCCATTGGGGGGGGTTGCCCCCTAGAATGATCTGCAAAGGGGGTATATTCGACAGGAGGTTTTGTGTCTGCCCCAGTGCTAGGCTAACCATGGGGGGTTGTGATGTCATTGCCAAGCTCACATCACAGGCCTACCCCAGGCTAATGGGTTTCCTGGGCAACACTAGCACTCAGCTAGCAAGGTTGGGACCACCCAGGCGAAGCCGGGCACCCCTGCTAGTTTGATATAATGACTGACAGAGACAGACTGTGGGATCCAAATTGATGGAGATCTAATTGCAGCACAGGCTTTCCATAACCTGAAGCAGTGTTTCCCACTCTTTGGTTTTTGGACTTCAATTCCCAGAAGCCTAAGTCAATTCTTCCAAAGCACTGATCAGTCAATGTACTGACTTAGGTTTCTGGGAATTGAAGTCCACCAGTGTCCAGCAGAACATAGTTTGGGAAACACTGGTCTAAAGAGTCAGAGATAGATGACATGTTCTGAGTAGAAAAGTGTTGGAATGGGACACCAAATAATCTAAATAAGTTGTGGGGGAATGAGTGGGGTGGCCAGATAGTTACTACAATGAGCCCACATTTCTTCTTCCTTGTTTTTGATATATCTACATCTGTGAAGACCGGCAACTGGTTTTGCAGGAGCAGTGAATTCACTCACTGTTTTATTCAGAACTTTGTAGGAGCTTTTAAAGGTGCTCAGCCTTGTACTCCAAATCAGAGTCACCAGCTTTCACTGATCTACCTAGAGACCCTTAGGTCCCTTCCTCCTCCTGCCTCCAAGGCATTTCATGTTTGTTACTTCTCCTTTTTAAAGAGAGGCAGAAGCATCTCCCTAAGGGCTGGTGGCAAATCAGCAAATTGAGAGACCAGCTCTACGCACAACTGAAAATAAGCTAAGAGAGCCTTTCCTTCTACTCCATCCATGAATGTGTTTCTCAAGACAAGAGTTAGTTTTCTTCCTTTTGCCCAATCACCACTCTCTGGCATGATCATTTCAATTCACTGTCACAAATTCAGCAAGTTGGCCAGAATGCAGTGATTCCAGAGGCTTATAATGTGATCAGCCTAAAAATGGGGGTGGGTGAGTGAGTGGAGAAACAGTCATCCTGAACGGAAATTGCCAGAGATGTAGTTCAAGGGTATCCTCCCCAAGGTCTTGCTGTCCCCGGGGATCAACACTAAAGAGCCAGATAAAGTGGGTGGAATCTATGGAGACCGATGATCAGGGGCTGCAAAATTAGCACTAGCATCTCTTGCATAATGTTCAGTAGCTACTGTTATTCAGTGTTTTAAAATGCACAGGGATCATCTAGAGCCATGATGGTGAACCTTGGCACTCCAGGTGTTCTTGGTCTTCAGTTACCAGAAGCCCAAGTCAGTACACCTGCTGGTCAAAGCTTCTGGAAATTGAAGTTCAAGAACAGCTGGAGTGCCAAGGTTCACCACCACTGATCTAGATTTAGACCTTCTGGAGGTTGTCGCTTCCCTTCTAATGCAAACTGTATCTACAAGGAGGTGCAGTCTATGTTAGGATTTTTAAAAGGTTTGGGGGGCACTCACAAGCACTTCTCCAAGGACAGCCCTGCCACTGAGCAACACAAAGTGGCTGCCTCAGGCAACAGACACTCAAGGGCAGAAAAGGAGGCAAAATTGCACTTGCTATGCAGTTTAAAGTGGTTAATCCATGCTAAACCAGGGGAGGATCCTAGCCCATTTCTGATGGCAAAACCAGCTTCAAAAGACTGCTTGGCTGGCATTTGTCCATGAAATGGAGGACGCACCCACCCACCCCGCCAGTTAGTTTTTTGCCCTGGGCAAAAAAATACCTTGGACTGGCCCTGCCCTTCCCAGAACCCAAATCTAGATCACATAAAAATCCACAGACCAGTTAGTCTCATTTGATTTGTCCCTCAATTAGCAGTCATTGAACTGAGCACAGGACCCTTTGCCCTGTATGGCGGGTGGGGTGTGGGAATTACTAAGAATACAGATCTTCCTTTTGTGGGTAGAAATGGAGAGTTTACAGCTTTCACAGATTCTTGAATCTGTAGACCAAAAAAAGGGGGAGAACTGTTTCCATTTCTGTCCTTGACATAGAGGACAAACCATTTTTAAACTTGCATGAATTTGCATTCCTGGAAAAGAAAAGGAAGTCCCTTTGCAAAGAAGCCAGCCTTGCTCCCTGAGCTCTGATGAAATTAGCTTTATTCAGTTTGTTCTAATACCTTACCTTAAATCACTGTAATAACATTAGCTCTTTTTTTTAAAACCCATCTGCTGGCATCAAAGAGAATCATGCCAGGATATACTACATCTGGGAGAAATTACACTTTTTCTAAAATCACCTGAAGCGGTGCTGGCTGCTTTGCTCTACGTTTCAGTGCCTTGTTATTTGTGCTAGTAATTTTCTGAAGAGTGCTCTGGGAGCTGCAAATGAATGGAAGGGAATCACGCATGGCCTGTTCGATGCTCGGCATTTGCCTTTCCTTGCATGACATTGTGTGCTGGTCCCATGCATGAGCGCTATTCCACGGCCTTTCTCATTTGGAAATCCACCCTTCTAAATTTTTTAAGTCCTTCCATTTGCAACAGTACTGGGCTGGCACAGATGGACATTGGGTAGAAGGGCTCTCGGCCAAAGAAAAATTTCTCTTCTCCTGTCAGTCGTTGACCAAAGTGTTCATTTGGACCACTCTGCAAAAAAAAAACCCAGAAGTTGTTCTTCACCATTTCATTTTACCTACAAATTGTTCACTGAATCAATTTAAAAAACTCACACAAATAATTGAAGCTGGGACCTGCTTGTTAAGGCAAGAGGCACCAAACCGAAAGGCTTCCGAGGTCCTTGGACACTTACCTCACGTGAAAATGTAGGTGTGTGCATATACGTACACACTCAAACCAGTAACTTTCCCATGTTCCAGCTCACATCCACCATGACTTCCTTTGCTGAAAAAAAATATTCTGTGATATAAAGAATGTGAGGAACATGGTCAGTGGTCTATGGTGATGAAGAAAATGGGAGCTAGAGGCACAACATTGTTGAAGGGCCCTTGGGTGTAGAGATGCCATAATTCTCTCCCATGAAACCGGGACAGAAGTATTCTTGACAAAAATGGGTGGGTTATCTACAAATTAGCCTTTTTAAAAAAAAAACTTCATATAATGACAGCTATAAAACACTTTCACATTAAATATATCAATACATAAATGAATTTATTTACAACATTTATTTATTCTTACTGTAAGATGATCTGTTGTACTTCTGAGAAGTCATGTCACAGTCAACTCTTAATGTCCTCAGTTCCAGGAAACACACTGGTCACACTTATTGGGCAGTGGTGTGAGGGGAGGACGTTAAGATTTGTCTCCAGGTATAGTCCAATTCCAATGTGGCAGGAAATTGCTCGTTTGATGGTGAGAGTTCGAATTTATTTTAATGGTGTGTTATAATACACAATCAATAAATTTTTAATATCCGGGACTTTAACATGATTTGTATTGAACTGGCTGGGATAATTTTTCCGACCTTGAATGCGGGACAATCCCAGTTTTCTGGGACGTATGGCCATCCTACTTGAGTGGGTTCCTTCTGTTCCAAGCCAAGAGAAGAACACTCATTGTAAACACTAAGAAACATGCACACACATATGAGTGCTTGGTCTTTGCTTTCAGAATTTTTTAAAACAGTATTACAACTCTTTTTTAAAATGTACCAGAAAAAAATCACCTCTCACCAAGATTGCCAACTGAGCAATATCCCATTCTCTAAGATTTTAGGGCCAGTATCCAAGAGCTTGGAGAAGGCTGTTCAGATATCCTGGCAGGAGGAAAGCCATTCACTAAGGAATTCCAGATGCAGCACTCTTGGCAGATGGGCACTCTAGGGCTGTGATGGCAAACCTTGGCACTCAGGTGTTCTTGGACTTCAATTCCCAGAAGCCCGAGTCCCTGTTAATCCACATGAATGGGTTTACTGGGCTTCAGGGAATTGAAGTCCACTAACCTCTGGAGTGCCAAGGTTCGCCATCTCAGCTCTAGGGACTGCACGGTTAATTTAATGGCAGATATGCAACTGCCAGTTGTAGAGCATGCAAGAGGATGGAAAACAAAGAATGCTTCTGAACACTATGTGTCTTGAAGCTATGCGACTCTGCCCTAAAATCTGGGTTGCCAAAATGACAGTATCCCATCCTCTGAGATTTCAGACCCAAAGTCTGCAGATCTGAGTCTAAAAACGGTGTCGTGAAGCTAAAATGAGTGACCTGGCAACCTTTCCTCCCATTGACATAACAGTTTTGAGAGTTTTGCTGTTTTGACTTCTCTTGAACATGCAAAAGGAAAGGTGGGGTGGGAGAGGGAAAGAAATAATGGTAGAGTTAATGGTTGTATTATTGGCTTATTTAAAGAGTCAGACAGTGATCTATTAAACAAATGACATTTTCTGTAGCTCGATTCAAACTTGAATCAACAAATGTTGTTCTTTCGAGATCGATACCATTTTGTCTCCATTTCAAATTCACAGATGACCAAAGCCTCAATGAGTAGAACTGTGATTGATCTGACAGGGTTGTCAGGGTCTGCTGCTGATTTAGAAAAGATTTCCAAAGCTTTTGATGTGTTTTGGTAATGATCCACCTGAAGGTGGCCATAAGTCCCAGCCAAGTTTGGAAGAAAATTAATTTGAGGGTCTCTGACTTCTAGAATTTCCCCCACCCCCAAAAGCCAATATAGCCAATAATATTGCAGGAATGGTTGTCCCCAGAACTGAAGATTCCATGCTCCAGACATGAAATAATTACAAAATAAATCAGCTGAGCACACCATAACTTTTAAAACATGACTGCCTTTTGCTGGGTCAAATCCTGTGTCCTGTTCCCCCACTATATAATGCTCTGCATGTGTGAAACTCCTCCCTCTCTCCCTTATATGGTGATACAAAACATGGAGTGATATATATGTCTGTAATTTGTCATATTGTCCACTGAAATGCATGTAGATGTTATAGTGACTATTTTCTGCCAGTGATGCTGGTGGTATGTGTTGCTACATAATCCATCTCATTTCATATAGAACTAGAGTGGTTGATATTCCATCAATGTGACCCCAAGCCTTTCTGAAATCAACCAATCTCAACCCACTTGGTATCACTGGATTCTTGACCGGATCTTGCATTATTGGGTTGTATTATTATGTGTGCCTACTGGTTAAACATGATATATTCCTCACTGATCTTGTTTGGGCCTTCTGAGAAGACAGAATTCTATAATGCAGGAAATGAAAGTATGCAAAGATTGGGGAAAGAGGTACAAAGTTGGAGTTAAAACAAGGATTAGATCAGGAATGAGGAACGAACCTCTAGCCCTCTGCATGGTGGCTGGACTTCCAGCACTCATGATCCCTCGCTGTTGGCTAAGAGTTGTTGTTTTTCAAATTCCAGAGGACCATGCATCTCCTCCACCCTCTGGATCAAACACTGGCATACCGTGTTCACATATGGACCATGGATGGTGATGCAACACTAAATCTAAGCCTATAGGGACAAGCATGTGTCCCTTTGCGCCATTGTATATCTCCAGTAACATATGAATTAATATTTGAATAATGGCCTTACAAAAAGAAGGAAGGGTTGGATAAAGCTGAGCATCATGTGCCAGGCTGGTCCATGGCTTTCCCCCCATTCACGACAATATGGTGCCTTCCACCATTGCTTTGCACAGAACTGACCCAATAGCTCAGTTAGTCTTATTTCCACAATGCATTCTCCACAGCATCCAAGGAGAGATGGCTAGGATTCTTTAGAGAACAGATTCCATAGCACACAAGGATCTGATCTGCAACATCTGCTAGATGTTTCCTGCTTCCTACACTGGCTGCTGGCAACATTCACTTAGCTCTGACTGTTGATAGGGTTGTCGTGATAATGGGTAGATAAGCTTCCACATGAATAATCTGTCTCCTATTTTAGTTCAATGTGCCTAGGAGAAAACTAGCCACTTCCTCTGCCACATGAGTTGGATCACTAATCCTATAGTTGCCTGAACTAGCCAATAGCTGTCACATTACAATTGTCATAGGTCTTCCAGTATTTCACCAATCCACTATTCTCTAGTTTGTTGAACTTTGTTCCAAACTATACTTAGGTTTCCTATGACATTAGAATTTGGATTATGACCTTGGAAAGGAGGACACCTGCCTTTTCCTCTACCACATGAGTTGGATCACTAACCCCATAGTTGCCTGAACTAGCCAATAGTTGTCCCATTACAATTGCCACAGGTCATTTTGATTATGACCTTGGTCTTCAGACAAATTAAGCCAGTGAAAAGCTGGGTTGGACCCCAACTATGAATCCAAAGGAAAGAACTGCATGAAATATATAATGTAATTTATCAATACAATGTGGCTCTCAGAAAGGCTTGGGGAAGAGCACATCATTTTCATCCAGGTTCAGTTTGGAAGGTTTCTCCCCTCCTTTCTTTAATTTTTGAACTCTAATTTGCAGAATCCCTCAGCCACTACTATGACCCATGCTGGATCAGCCATTCTCCAAAGCAGTAGCTCCCCAAAACTCTGGTTCAATTCCTGGTATTCTCAAACACAACCAGGGCACAATCCTCTATGCCAGTCCGTTATCAATACTAGGCTAGGTGATCTGAGTCTTAGTCAGTGTAAAACAATGTTCTATAGTTCCATCGTCATGAAATTCAGCTAAAAGTACAGTAGAAATGTTTTCACTGGATTTGTGTACTGGTTGAGCCGTCCCAACCATCCTGAAGCACATGTTCATGTGAAACACATATGATGGGTAAATCAGGCGACTACAAAGGTAGTTGCTAGCACTGTCCATTATTGTGATTATGGGGGGAGGGGAGCCCCTACAATTGCCCATAATAAATTATGTCAGTCCATGTGAGTTGACACTCACACAAGGTTGGAATTGTTCGTACCTAAAATGATTTGTGTTTGTTTATATACACTGAACCTAAACTTCAAAAGATTAGGACTTTAGATAATGTTAATTAGTAGGATCCCAGTCTCCTTTATGTCTCCAGAAGTCCTAGCTGCCCTGATAGTGTATCTGAGACTGATGAGAAAAAAAGTCAATGCTACTTACCAGGAGATAGCTAGTTCTCATTAACAGATCCCTAGCCATTTCCATTCAAAGGATTTGGGGCTAGTAAGAACATTCTTCAGAGCCTGAGTAAACTAGAAATCAGACCACTAAGTTATTTGTGTTTCCCTTGGAGGTGTTAGAGCTAACTGGTATCCTCCAGGTGTTTTGGACTATAACTCCCATGCTCCCTGACCGCCATGTTGTCTATGGCAGATGGGATTTATAGGCCGAAATCAACTAGAGGGCACCAGATTGTCCACCTTTATGTTAAAGGAGTGACACATTGTCTCTGGACTAGGACCTCACAACCTGGTCTCCCAAGTGTTAAGAGCAGCCTGGGGCAAGAATACTCAATATAATTTAGCATCACCCAAAAGTATTAAGTTGGATTGCTATGAGAACTTGAACTGGTATTCCTCTGGTTGACAATTCCATGTGGGAAATTCACTGACACACAGTTTTCTTTTTAAAATGAGCAACCAGATGGACCTCCCATTAGTATTTCACAAACATGTTGAGTGTTAAGCCCATTTCCCTGCAGGAGTCTTGGCTGAGTTAGATAGTCTTGAAAGGAGCCATTTGGGGGCTGTAGCTTAGCAGCAGATTGCCTGTTGTAACTGCATGCTTTCTTCTTGTCCGTCCAAGGTGGTGGTCAATGCCTTGGTAGGGGCCATCCCTTCCATCATGAACGTTCTGCTTGTCTGCCTCATTTTTTGGCTCATCTTCAGCATCATGGGAGTCAACTTGTTTGCTGGGAAGTTTGGGAAGTGCATTAACAAGACGGAAGGGGATGAGCCTTTGAACTACACAATTGTCAACAACATGAGCGATTGCCAAAGTATGAACGAGACGGGCGAGCTGTACTGGACGAAAGTGAGAGTTAACTTCGATAATGTTGGTGCAGGATACCTGGCGCTGCTTCAAGTGGTGAGTTTCATATTCCTTCATATCGTTGCAGTATTAGGATTCTATCCTGAATAGGGAAAGCTTGCAGTGGTTACTCATATGAACTATAGCCAATCAATCTGATTGGTTAATTAAGGCAATCTTCATAAAGGTACCTGAGGGGTAAAGAATAATAGTCCAAAAGGAGGGCAAAGTAAAAAAAATCCTTTGTTTTTACATTACATTTACTGTAGAAGGACCCAGGGAAGGCATTCCCTGCCTCTTCTGAAACTATGTTTCCCATCCAAAGAGTTTATAACCTTTTGTACTTAATTAAAATATTTTCAAAAAAATAAAATCTAATGTCCTTTTAAAGAACTTGCTGTCTGATACATTGAAAAATAAAATAACAAATGATAACTTCATCCCATTTGTTCCTTCTGTTAGTTACTTCTACAGTTACGGGTGTGCAGCCTTACTATACGATAAGGGAAATATGGTAATTGGCTGGGTTTGAATGTTATTCCTTCTAATTACTTTTAATTGGCCCACCTCTGAGAAAAATGCTGTTTTCTTTTCCACTGAGTTCAACCTGTGATAGTCTTGTTCTGTTGATTTATCTTCTTCTGTGATGTCTGCCAGCAATGAGCAATTTGTGACTCGCCAGATGTTGCTGAACCTAAATTCACATCAGTTCTAGCTATCATAGCCAGTGGTGTGGCATCATGGGAGACGTAATTCAGCAGCATCTGCCTTGTCTAGCAGAGAAAACAGAGTAAAAAGAAAGCTCTTATGCTGGAGGTCCTTATCTCGATCCTGACATTTGTGTGCACTGAAATGTATGCTAAATAGTATTGCATGCACAAGTTCCCCCTTTCATTTCATTGATGGGAGTTGATTTGCACCCTACATGAATACACCTGAAGATCACTGGTTTTCTGTCCCAGCAATGAATTCTCTCTACTCAGTAGGATTCTTGCCATCAGAAGCAAGAATTAGAATAGAGGATTCATCTTGTCCCATTGTATCTGGGACACCAGATGTGTTCAGATGTGTTCATGTTCCCAACACCTGGTTTCTTGGTTTCTAGTTTCCCATTCCACACTAAAAGCTGAGCTAGCAAACATATACATATATCATTTTGATACAAAGCAGTCCCTTTTGAATAGAGGAACTATTTTTGCAGCACTGCAGAATCCAACCTTCTGTTAAATTTCCTAAGGCATTTCATAGATTGATATCATAATACACTGCTGTCCCCCCCCAGATATTGCACAGTTTTGGGAGACCAACATTTTTATCTGTTTGTTTTTCCTCCTCGTAATTAGCAATATTGAGACAAAGGGATTTAAAATAGCAACCAGTGCTCTAAAATAAAATAGGAAGCAAAAAATATATGTGCAAAGTCTTGAATGGGCTTTTGATGGATCACCTGCAAGTTTCCCTTTTAAAACTCAGTAAAATTGTTGGATACAACATTAAGTCTGAAGAAATGTTCTAGAGAACTTAAAACCTTGTATTGTTTCCTATTAATGATACACTTTAAGGTTAATCCAGAATTATATTTCTATTCATGGCTACTTTATTCTGCCCTCCACGACAGGGAGTACTCTACTGACTGATCCACCTTTCTACCCATCTACTCACTTTTCATCTTGGAAAAGTGACAAGTTTGAACCATAGTTCCAAATTACATCCATATTCTTTGTGTCCCAAGCAAGTAATGGCAGTCACAATAATCTTCCGCACTGCAGTTTTCATCAGAAAAACAAGTTTGATGCACACACTTGGGAACCATTGCCCAGATCTGTAACCCACTCATTGGCCATCATGTGTTGGTCACATATGAAGTGCAATTCAGATTGTCTCAGCTTTGTGTTAACACTTGGCATCTTCTTGGCATGTCACAACCTGTACATTCAGACATATCCCACTAGTGGTGCATGCCCTGGCTACAAGCCAATACAGTATTTAACAATTCCCACAGTGCCCTTGAGCACTGATGCAGTAGCCGACAGGAGGATCATTCTTCTTCTTTATGTGCCATATCCAATTCTGAATACTGTTTATCCTCATGGTGATCACCCATGAAGATAGTCCTGGGAGCAATATAATGCAGTGGCCTTGCATTTGCCTTCCACATCACAGCATGACACCCATACTACGGATCCAGTTCCATGAGTCACTTTCTGGTCCTGAGCCCTTTTGGCACGCAAAGTCCTGATTGGCCCCAGGCCAGGATTGATGAAGCTGCTGCCTTTCATCAAGATGTATTCAAGTGGGATTTAAACCACTTGGAGACCATCACCCTTCCCTGTGGACTTCGCCACCCAAGGCCATTAGATCTCAGGGTTGTCAGGTTAGTTAACCACCACCTGATTATTGATGTTGAGTCACTGGCGGAATGGTCTACAGTGGTGCCCAAACTTTTTTTGCCGGCCAGTCACACCCCCTGTGGGGGTGGTCCACAGTGAGCCCAGGTACTCACCACAGGCCACATTAATGATATGCAGGGGCCTAATTGGGCCCGCGGGCCATAGTTTGGATGCCCCTAGTCTACTCTATTACTATAGCAGGATAGCCTGGCCAGATTCTGAGAGGATCATTATA
Source organism: Bradypodion ventrale (assembly GCA_035047345.1). Classification (NCBI taxonomy): domain Eukaryota; kingdom Metazoa; phylum Chordata; class Lepidosauria; order Squamata; family Chamaeleonidae; genus Bradypodion; species Bradypodion ventrale. Next base: position 131,272,200 of record JAWDJE010000006.1, on the reverse strand, counting down.
AAGATAAAATGGATGGTGCCTGCCTGCTGTTGATGAAGGAGGCAGTAGCCCATCACAAGAACCTTGTTGCGAAAGCCTAATAGGGCAGCTACTGAAGAAAGAAACAGGCCAGTGAGCCAAAGAATGGCTGGTATTTTCTCCCAGATTTAGAGCTAGTGTCATGTTGGCTGTTTCTAGCAGATGAAACCCAATGTGGACCAATTTGACTACAGAGCATCAGCCTGAAGTCTCTTGTACTGGAAGTGAATTAGCAAACCCTACCAATGCAGCACCTCTGGATTCTAGGAAATGCACACAGAACGGTCTCTTCTGCATCTAACCTCTGGCCACCATGCTTTGGTTCAAGCTCTCGTTCCTTGCTATATGCCCAGCTTTTGTGGATGAAAATGAGGGCGCCCCTGTGGACTCCCAGTTCTCGATGCCAAACATGATGACCTGAGCCTTTGGTTCTCAATCCCAATTTCATGCAAGGTGGGAAGTGGTGCGCTGCCTCTAGGACTGATGCTATTTGAAACTTGAGACCTGCAAAATAGCAGCACATGCTCTCCACTCCTCACTCCCGCCCTTCATGGCCTATGGCCCACTTCTGCCAAATCATCACATTCCTACTTCTAAGCCTGGACTTCAGAACAGCTGTGTGCCTCTGTTCCTTCCCCTCTTTTATTCTCCTTTTTATTTTTCTTTATAGTTAGCCACAGTCTGCTGCTTTAAAGCCTTGAGCGCATATGCCACTCTCCCGTTCCAAGCAAAGGCCTAATCATCGGCTGTAAACTTGCCTTGAGATGAATTTATCAGCTTTAATCTCACCCCGCCTCCCTTACTCTGCCTCCCGACAGAGAGAGAGAAAGAGAGAGAGAGGGGTTTTAGGAGAAGATATTATTTTTGCTGGATTGTTTCCAGGCAGGGATAATATCACACAACACTCCAGTGAAGATTTTACCACCTCCAGATCTGGGCTATAAGTGGCTACTAATTCCCTGATAATTTGCTTGCCTCCCCCAAACTCATTTTTCCTGCCCTTCGTGATATCATCGCCTCTCTGCAGAGTGTATGGTGAAAGATTCCAGAAGTCCCACCAGAGCTTTGGGTTATTTTGCAGTTAGGTCCCCTGTTATGCCCAGCCCTTGCAAGCAATAATCCAGACAACGATGAACAAAACAGCAACAAGTCTTTATTTAACAGTCTATTCAAGGCGTTCCAGACACGGAGATGGCTATACAGTCCCATGGAAACAGTCCCTCCGGAGTGTGCCAAGGAAGGAGGCAATACCTAGCTACTTTAGGATTGTAGCATAATGGAGGAGACCCAGGCTAGCCGTTGCTGGCTACCTGAATGGAGAGGGAAGTATAGATCCAGTCTGGACCCACCCTTGTTTACCTGTAGGGTTTATATAGTGTCTCCCCAGCGGTGGCTTCTTGATTGAAAGTAGCGACCCACTGGACAACCCTAAGTAACCAATCATTACAGGGAATATATATATTTAACCAATGGAGAACAGGATCCAAAACTGTAGCCAATCACAGGACTTTGATTAGCATAATGAGTGCGCCGTGTGCAGGGGTTTTCGTGCCACTTTCTATTCCTAACTAGGATGGCGGGAAACCACCATTTTCCTCTTGCAAAGGCGCTGCCTGCGCTACTTGCAAAAGTGCCTGAATACACAACATCCCCTTGATCAGGTGTGCAGACAGGCTGAGAGAGAGAGAGCCTTTTGCTTGACGATTGCGCTATCCAAAATATCTTCACCACAACCCAATATGTTAATCAACTGCTGAGGCTGGTGTATGTGTGTATGTGCAATTTATGCTAAATGCCTCCTTTTTGGTCCAACTGGAATCCAGCCACATTTTATCCCCAGGATAGAAATATCATGCAGAGACACAAAATTGCTTTACCAATGGGAGAGAGGCGCAAGGAAAGGTTTGAGCCATTTTGAGACCATGTCTCTGACACAAGTATAACCTCTTCCTTCCTCTCCTAACCTCATCAGGCAAGAGAAATGACTCTTAAGTAGAGAGAGAGAGACTCTAACAAGGTTCTGATTGGCTTCAGTGGGATTAGAGGAACACCAGGAGGCATTTGGAAGGGCTGGGGAAAGGATGATTAAGCCACAGATAAAGGATCACTGGGCTTCTCCATTGAGATTGTTAACATAATGAACAAGCATGCACAATTCTCCAATAATCAGATGGCAAAGACAAGACACATTCATATTGTAGCCATGCAGGTAGAAAATACATATCTGCATGGTCACATTACAGAAATACATACCTGATGATGAGTATTTTTGGGAGGAAAGGTGCCTTGGAGTCAAACTAGATGCCATGGTTTGGTGTTAAATGGATCCTTTAATTTTGATTCATCTAATTAATAGGACAAAGGGAGCCAGACTGCTATAAAAAGTAACCTGTTGTCGTTAAATTAATACACATCACTTGGGCCATGGGTGCCCAAATGTTTTGGGCAGCAGGCTGGTCATGTGGTTCCTCCCACCCGGAAGCAGAAGTAAAATGTGCATGCACATGCGCAGAAGGTGCCTGCATGTGCGCAGAATGCTGCCATTCTAATCCATACTACTCTAATTGATCTTTTATCATCCATCCATCCAGTTTTTAGTCTTCCTTTCCTCCTCCTTCAGATCCAAAATTGCTACTGATATATTTCTTTATTCTGCCAGACTTCGGCTTTTTTCCTGCTGTGGGATTGCCCATCTCCTTTTTAATGATGCCATTTGTTCTTTTGTGTCTATCATTTTGGCTTATCTTGGATTTCTGGATTTCTTACTTTACCTATTGATCTGATACTTAGCCATTGGCCTTTCAATTTTTGTGAGCTTCTCCATCTTTTGACTGTCTCAAGAATGCAACCTGAGTCTCTTTCTTGTTTTGAGTGGACTCTACACATGCACAATTGACCATGATGAAAGGTTTACAGTCAGATACAGTCATGCCATTAGGCTGAGCGAGGTGGCTACCTCAAGGGGCAAAAGCAGACGGACAGAGAATGCTGATGGGGTCAAAGGATGGCACCATATACAGTATTTGAGATTTCTGTGCATGAGGCTTTGTTGCGCCCCGAAATATCACTGGCTTCATTAGAAGTAGTAATCATATTTTATGAGCAAAATGACACACTGTACAGGATTGTTATAATTCCTGTACAGGGTGGCATTTTGCCTCCACAGGATTCAGTAGAAAGTCCATTAAACTGTACAGAATTTGACAGTTTCCTGAACAGAGTGGTGGTAAAAGACCAGCAAAATGGGATGGGATGGGACAGAAAAATGAGACTAGTCTCATTTTTACAAGAAACCAGAAAATGTTGCCGATACAGGGAGAAGTCTCAGCTGGGAGGCTGAGTATGGTGAGATTTGGGGGATGAAGAATTTTGCAAGTACGAGACATATCTCGAATCCGAGCCAATAACTCATTTTAAACCATGAACCAGAGTTTACTGTAAGAGAAAGCAATCAATTCAGTATCAAAATAATTCCACACTTTCCTGCAAACCCAGCTCCATGGGGTGATATTGTAATTTTTTTAAACAGCCATCAGAAATATTTTTCCCCCTACACACATCATCTTGCCATGAAAGCTCACAAAGCAATTAAGTCACCGTTAAGAAATGCTTGTTGTGATTATCCTAATTACAGCTGTTGCTTTTCTCTTTTCCCAGGCAACTTTTAAAGGTTGGATGGAAATTATGTATGCCGCAGTAGATTCACGAGAGGTAAGCTGTTCGAGCTAAGTGCATTTGTCTAATGTCTTCCTCCACCGATTTTTTTTTTTTGGGGGGGGGGGGTTGAACTTGCTGATGTTGGGCAAAATCCACTGCAAAATCCTCTCTCAAAGGCAAGGCAACAGAACCCAGAATACTCCCACCCTGCCCCTTTCTTTTCTGAAGGTCCAGACAGACAGCTACATTGCCCTCCTCCATTAGCTCAGTATCATATATAAAGTCATATGAAAACAGAGATAACTTCTCCAAAGTTGTAGGATAGGCATGGACAACCTCCAAAGAGCCGTTACTTCATGTTGGAGGGCTACACATGATCCTATGGCCTCATCCCACCCAAAAATTCTTACAGAAATTGGAGGAATACTGACTGATTCTGCCCATCAGTGGCTATAACCGAAAAGATTTAAGAGGGATGTAGGGACCTTGGGGCTCCTTAAGACAGGGAAGAATTGTCCACACATCTAGAGGGATCCAGAGATTGAGAGATTAATTCCTCATTGGGCATCTCAGAAGAGCTTAGCCAGTAGCCACATGGTCCTAGGGTGCTCCCAGAAGAAAGGAATGCTCTATATCTATAAGAGAGCAAACAAAACAAAACAAATACATTGTTTAAAAAAACTGCGGCACCTTAAAGATTAACTCCTGTATTTTAATGTTAGCTTTTGTGGATCAAGTCCATTTCATCAAATATAAGAGTAGATATCATGGTATACATTTATAGATATTTGGTATAGAGACCCAGAGTGGAAGGTTGAATTTGTTGGTACAGGAGATGGGCATGCAACTCTATGAGTTATTTACAACTATATATATATATATATATATATATATATATATATATATATATATATATATATATATATATATATATATATATATATATATATATATATATATATATATATATATATAGAGAGAGAGAGAGAGAGAGAGAGAGAGAGAGAGAGAGAGAGAGAGAGGGGGGGGGGGTCAGCTGTCCTGAAAAACAAACAATTACCGCCCTCCATTCTCCCACCCGACATTTTTTAGTCTGCTCTGCAAAATGAATTTGGCCCTTTAGTTGTGTCATTTTTTATTTTTTATTTTTTTTTAATTTCGTTTTTTGTTTTATAATTTTTATTTTATTAAATTTTTATTAAATTTTTGACAGACATACAAGAAAAGAAAAACAGTAACGATACAATGTGTCATTTTTAAATTTGATAATATCCCAGAAATCCCTGGCTAATATTCAGACCTTTTCGGTGAGTGTCCAGCATGTGTATATATTTTATCTCTGCTGTCTCTCTCTGAATTCTTGTCTTGTAATTTCCCAGTTCCAGGATCACATCTTTCAGGTCCATTATACAATGTCCAGGAGAATTAAAATGTTTTGAAACAGGTTTCAGTGTGTTGCCGTTTCTGATGTCTTTAAGGTGCCACTGGAGGGGGGGTGGTTTATGTTTTTGTTTTGTTTGCTCTCTGATATGCTTGCACAGACTACCACTTCAAAAAAAAAATCTGCCTATAAAGCTCACATCTGTCTGTCTGTCTGTCTCAGTCCAATGGCAAAAAGGTTCTTGTGATCTGATGCAATGTTCACAGGGTGGGGTAGTCAAATTAGCAAATTAACATATGCTTTGTAGTTTTGGATGCCAATGGACTTTTATCATTCTTTCCGTTTAAAAATTTGCTTTTCATTTTGCAGCGTGAAGAGCAACCTATCTGGGAATATAACTTGTACATGTACCTCTACTTTGTGATCTTTATCATCTTTGGTTCCTTTTTCACTCTCAATCTCTTCATCGGTGTCATCATTGATAATTTCAATCAACAAAAGAAAAAGATAAGTAGCTCTTTGTTCAATGTTGAAAATAACAAACATCTGTGTAAAAACAAAACACAAAAAATAAAACTATGAAGGCAAACACATAACCAAAAATATTAACATAGAGTGGGGGAAAAACCAGGAGCTAAAACCATATTGGAATCAAACAGGAGTTAAATAACCACCATGTAATGATAGACTGCAGTGGCTCAAGTGGTTAAGACACTGAACTCGCTGACTGGAAGGTCGGAGATCGATTCCCGGGTGCTGCATGATGGAGTGAGCACCCGTCTCTTTCCCAGCTCCTGCCAACCTAGCAGTTCGAAAGCAAGAAATTGCAAGTTGATAAGTAGGTACCATTTCAGTGGGAATGTAAACAGCATTCCTGGCACTCCGGTGTCGAGGCATGCCTACCACATGTACACAGAAATGCCTGCGGACACAGATAGCACTGGCTCTCTAGCTATAAACAAAGATGAACACTGAACCCTAGAGTTGGATACGACTGACTTTCGAGCAAGGACAACCTTTACCTTTACTAATGATAGATCAAGATCTGGATAAACAAACAAGTCTTAACCCAAAGATGAAAATAAAGCAGTGTTTGATAGCAATAACCTAATCTCCCTAATATCTTTTTTTTTTGTTTTCATCTAAAATAATATTAGTTTTATATTCTTATACTTAGGTGGACAAGATATCTTTATGACAGAGGAGCAGAAAAAATATTATAACGCCATGAAAAAGCTTGGCTCCAAGAAACCCCAAAAGCCCATCCCAAGACCACTGGTGAGTTGCTAAAAATATCTTTGAATTTCTGTAGTAGACAATGCAAAAAAAGAGGGGGGTAGGAAAGGACAGATCTATTCAGATCTTCTCCACATATGCTTATTCATTAGACTTGGTTCATGCTACTCTTCAATTACATTCCAGTGAGTGGAATGCTGACCATAGACCCGTGAGGGAATTAGAATGAGTATAGGCAACCTCACAAGAACACATGCCTACTTTCATGAGACTATTATGTAATTTTGCCATGTAGCTGAGGAGGATATCCTGTGAAACCCTGCCACATCAGCATCCCATCATTGGTGCCACTGCTGATTCAGCATGGCTCGTGGTTTTGACGCCCCTGTACATTTGTTGAGTAAGCAGAGTCTCATCTTTCTAGAGCAGGGTGCCCAAACGTGGGCCGGTCACGTGGTTCAGTGGGCCGATCATGTGGTTCCTCCCACCAAAGCGGAAGTACAACATGCCTTGCAATCTGTTTTGCAACAGGATGAGATTTTAGGCTGCCATTTTCTCTGCTTAAACCAGGGGTGCCCAAACTACGGCTCATGGGCTGGATCCAGCCCCTGACACCAATCCATCCGGCCCACACCACCCTTGCCGCTCCTGGAAGCATCTACCATACGGGCATGTTTTACTTCTGCTTCCAGGAATGGCAAGCGCAGCATGGGCCGGATGAATTGGTGTCAGGGGCTGGATCCAGCCCACAAGCCATGGTTTGGGCACCCCTGTTCTAGAGTGCCAGTGCATAAAAAACTTTCTTCTCCGCAATGGCTATCAGAGCAAAAACAAATATAAGATGTCATGTGCCTCTTGAAAGCTGTCCTGAATTTTCAGGTTCAAGTAGGGAATTGTCTTGACTTGGCTACCTCAGTCTGCTAATGCTGGCATCTCCTTAATATTTCTAGAACAAGTATCAAGGCTTCCTCTTTGATGCTGTCTTGAATCAAGCCTTTGATGTTTTCATCATGCTCCTCATTTGCCTGAACATGGTTACCATGATGGTAGAAACAGATGATCAGAGCCCTGAAAAAGTGAACATCCTGTATAAAATCAACCTGGTCTTTGTTGCCATCTTTACTGCAGAGTGTATGTTCAAATTGCTGGCTCTGCGTCACTACTATTTCACCAATGGATGGAATATATTTGATTTTGTCGTCGTCATTTTATCAATTGTAGGTAGGTACAGCTCAATGCAGACTTTAAAACTGTGTTTTACCTAGCACTACCCAGAACTGCCTTGCAGTGGTGCAATTGGAGGGATCTACCGTATTTGCTGGCATATAAGACACACTCCTCCCCTTTAAAATACACTGGAAAAACAGAGTGTGTCATATACAGTTAAACCCCAAATTACAGAATTAATCCGTTCTGCGGGGTTTTCCTTATAGCGAAAATTCCTTATCATGAAGCGCCCATAGGAATGCATTGCGCGGTTCCCCATAGGAATACATTGAAAACAAAAATTCCATAAAGCAAAATGTGGTGTCCCATAGGAATGCATTGGAAACCAAAAATAAATAAATCCGTAAGCCTAGGCATTATTTTCAATTGATTTCTTTCCATAAGTCGAATTTTCCATTACCCAAAATGCCCATAACTCAGGGTTCCACTGTACTCCAATGCATCTACCATATTTGCCAGCATATAAATGTACTTCCCCCCTTAAAATACAATGGAAAAGGGGAGTATGATTTATGCTCCGATGTGTCTTAAAAGCCAGCAAATACGGTAATTCAAAACACTTGAACTTGGAAGTGTTAGTGCAAGGGAAAATACATTAATCAGTTAACGTTAAACCAGCCAGCAAATTTAATAAATTGAATTTATCAATTGGTTCACTGAACTGTTAAATTTATATATATATATATATATATATATATATATATATATATATATATATATATATATTCATTCAAAATTACAAAGAAAGTCCATAAACTAACAGGAAGTGATGGGAAATGTTAATTGTTACTCAAAAAAATTTGTTGCAATAACAATTACAATAATGATTTTTTAAATCGCTGTTGACAATCCTAACCCATTAAATATGCTACCATTCAATGGGAAAGGCACTTATCGTATCACCCTGGAAAGATTCACTTTTGGAGGGAGCAACATCTGTCAGGGAATTCATTTCAGCCCAGTCCCCAAAAGGAGTAGCCATATTCTTGGACCAAAAACATCCAGTTTGAATTCAGTGACCGGGGCTGAAAATCAATTCCTCATATGTTGTTTGGTCACTGGGAAATAGACCACACTGGACTTTTCTACAAACAGTCTGATACACAATCTATTTCCCTGTGCGATCACACCCAAAGAGTAACACATGTTAAACTAACGATCCCCAGCTCTGCATGTGAGTGGTACAATTGTGTTTTAGTCAAACATATTTGTGGCATTGACACAACATGTCCCGTTTCGGCCTCCTGACCATGGCATGCTGTGTCCCCAGTCTAACTTAGATAATCATTTATCATTTCCTAGCTCAATCCACAGTTTCAGTTTCCAATAACGACATGTCAGGTGTGTGGTGGGACATTTGCATGTGTGATAACTGTGCCTAAACATGAAAAATCATAGCAGTGGCCCTCTCAATTAGGTTTGTTAACTAAATTTAGCACAATATCCCCATAGAGGTGTTTTTTAAAAAGGAGGGTGCAGAGAATCTATCAGCATAAAGGAAAAATAATCAACTTTTCCATGGAGTGCTATCCTCTGGGCCCGTGATGGTGAACCTTGGCACTCCAGATGTTCTTGGACTTCAATTCCCTGAAGCCCAAGCACCCTGTGAATCCACACGAATGGGTTTACTGCGATTCATCCTGCCTGCACTGCCCTCATCGCTCCTGGAAGCAGAAGTAAAACGCGCCTGTAGTATTGTAAGGAGGAAGGGTTAACCCAGAAGAGCCTTAACCATATGGGCGCATTTTACTTCCGCTTCCGGGAGTGATGAGGGCAGCACAGCCTGGATGAATCACAGTAAACCCATTTGTGTGGATTCACAGGGTGCTTGGGCTTCTGGAAATTGAAGTCCAAGAACATCTGGAGTGCCAAGGTTCACCATCATGGCTCTGGGCTGATTTTGACCTGATTTTTAATTGAAGCCCAGCAGTCTTTGCTAGTCCACTAATTGAGCCATTGGGTTTCTCTCTCCCTTCCTGTCCTTCAAGGTTCTGTGCTGTCTGATATCATTCAGAAATATTTCTTCTCCCCCACCCTCTTCAGAGTCATTCGCTTGGCTCGGATTGGTCGCATCCTGAGACTTATAAGAGGGGCCAAAGGAATCCGAACTCTTCTCTTTGCCTTAATGATGTCCCTTCCGGCACTGTTTAATATCGGGCTTCTCCTTTTCCTCGTCATGTTCATTTATGCCATTTTTGGTATGGCGAACTTTGCCTACGTGAAGCACGAGTTTGGGATCGACGACATGTTCAACTTCCAGACTTTTGCCAACAGCATGCTCTGCCTCTTCCAGATCACAACGTCAGCTGGCTGGGATGGTCTCCTCAGCCCCATCTTGAACACTGGCCCGCCCTATTGTGACCCAAGCCACATCAACACCAATGGCTCCAAAGGAAACTGTGGCAGTCCTGCCATAGGGATTCTGTTCTTTGTGACATATATCATTATATCCTTCCTCATTGTGGTCAACATGTACATAGCCATTATTCTAGAGAACTTCAGTGTGGCGACTGAAGAGAGCACGGAACCTCTGAGCGAGGATGACTTTGATATGTTTTATGAAATCTGGGAGAAGTTTGACGCCGAAGCCACTCAGTTTATTGAGTATTCTGTACTTTCTAATTTTGCGGACACTTTGTCGGAACCTTTGCGCATCCCCAAACCAAACACACTCAAGCTCATCTCAATGGACCTGCCCATGGTGAGCGGAGATAGGATTCACTGTTTAGATATTTTGTTTGCATTCACCAAAAGAGTGCTGGGAGAATCGGGAGAGATGGATGCCCTTAAAATACAGATGGAGGAAAAATTCATGGCTGCCAACCCCTCCAAGATTTCTTACGAGCCCATCACAACCACACTCAGGCGAAAACAGGAAGAGGTTTCTGCCACCATCATCCAGAGGGCTTACAGATCCCATCTTTTCCAACGCTCTCTGAAGCAGGCCTCTTATATATACCGCCAAAAAGCTTGTCCTCTCGGGGACAACGCACCAGAAAGGGAAGGCCTGATCGCCTCCATGATGAGCGAGAACTACGGGAGGCCGATAGACCGATCAGAAACCCTGTCCTCAACCTCTTTCCCCCCTTCCTATGACAGCGTCACCAGAGGAACCAGTGACAACTTCCAGTTACGGCTGACGGACTCTAGCAAAAGCGAGGAACATCTAGACGACCAGCTGTTAGCAGACAGAGATAAAGAGTCAATCGTTTAAAGGCACGAAGGGTGTTGGTTTGGGACATTTTAAAAATATTGTTTACAGAATGTAATGCTGTAACTACACAACAGTTGAAGCAGCCTTTATCTAAACATGAGTTGCAAAGGAAAGAAGAAGGGAGATTACACCTTAAGGAAGGGTCGTGTCAATGTGTTATGTATGTATAACCTTTGACCTGGATCTTTTTGACTTTGCTCAATGTTTATAATTTATATATGCACAGAGGAGGGGAGAGGGTATCCGTTGTGGGGTCACAGCAGTTATAAGCAGGGGTGTGGTGATGGAGACGCTCGACTGTAACACAGTAAATATTTTATATCTATACACAGATTAAATCTGATGCATACTTTCATTTTCAGGTCTTACTCATATTAGTGCATTTACTTACGGCAATGTATGACCTTGCATTCTATAACGAGAACGTGAGAACAAAGCGGGAGGGAGGGGAGGGAGGACGGAAGGAAGGAAGGACGGACGGAATCACGTAGCTGCTGTAGCAACAACGTACCACTTAATGTATATGTTGTGAATGGTCTTTCATAAATTTATTATATTTGATATTTTTTTACTTAAAAAAAAGATATAATTGTCTCCTTTTCCATGGAGATCGGTGATGCTAACGTTCTACGTGATGAACCAGCACCAGAAGACAGGTTTCCCCCAGAGAACGGGAGGGGCTACAACCTGTTGAGGAAATAGGTTGCAAGGCAGAAATGTTAAGTCAACAACAGTCTCACCATATAGGACAGCAAAGACACCCACTCACGATGTGCAGCTGCTTGCCAATGGTTTAACCCGGAGAGAACGGAAGGAAGGAAGTGATGTCAACGAAAGTGTGACATGAGTTGGATTTTATTTTTATTTTTCTTCTATACCTGCAGGATATTAGACACAAATGGGTTCTGCTTGTAAACCTGCCAATAAAAGCACTATTTTTTTACTACAGTTCAAGGATCCATTTTATTTGCACACTTTTGAGTACTTCTCAGGAAAAGCTTCTGGCTTTTGGATGTTCCACGCAAAGCACCATGGCCATAGAGACTCCCAGAGGGATGGAGCCTTGTTTCTTTGATCATAGCAAAGCGTTGCAGTTTGAAATTATAGACCAGTGGTGGCGAATCTATGGCACACTTGCCAGAAGGGGCACACAGACCCTATTATGTCGGCACGCACTCCGTCACCCCAACACAGAGTTTGCCCCACCTCTCTGTCCAGCAGCCCAATGGGAGAGCTTCCTCCCTCCCTCTAGCACAGAGTTTGTCCTGCCCCTCTGCCCAGCAGCCCAATGAAAGCACTTCCTCCCTCCCCCTAGCACAGAGTTGGGCACTCGGTCTCTAAAAGATTTGCTATTACTGTTATAGACGTATATGAAATACAAATAAATTTCAAAACAAACTAAAATATTCAAATGAATAGGCTATTTTTAACCAGGGGTGTTATCAAATTCAATGGCATTATCTCAGCCATTTACTAGATCTTCTTTTGTGGTGGGACACAAAAATGATGCATTGATTGCATTTTTTCAACCTTCACAGAAAATGAGTTCTGTATCCTTGTGGCCCAGGGGTTCTCAACCTTTTCAAGCTGTGGGCTGGGTCATGCTTCCTCAGGCAGCTGAGAGGGCTGGATGGCCATTTTTCCTTCCTGCACAATGGGAGCAGCGGCGGCTGCAGGAGCGAGGGCAGCGGGCCACATGAAATGGTGCCACAGGCCGGATCTGGCCCGCAGGCCATTGGTTGAGAATCCCTGTGGTAGCCCAATTTTACTTTATATATTTTTTGAACTTTCTACTTCATTTCAAAGTCAATTAAAGTGACTTCCAGATGGTCCAGCCAAAGTCTTATCCCTGTGGGAGATGCTCTTTGGCATTCATCCATTTGTCATGGTGTGTGGTTTTTCCTCCCCATAGGTTTAGCCTAGTCTCTTCTAGTTTAACATTTAGAGCTTGCGATGTATGCATTAAACTTTTCCTTGATTTGAGCTGTTGTCCATGAAGTGGGCAAAGAAAAATCAGGGAAGAACATCCCTCCTCTTTCTGTTCCTTGATGCTGTTACTCCTCATTCCTCCTGCCCAAACTGGTGAAGTCTTTGTCTGTCCTTTTTATGCCGCCAAAGAACAAAACTTTTCTCTCTTGCAGTTTGGGTTTTCTTAGGCCTTGGCCACAGCTAACAATATGAAGCAAAACCAGACTGAATCTGCAACGATTCCTGTCATAGCACACGGTGCCCAGTGTTGAGTGGGTGTTTGTTAAAATGGCACCGACCCAATATGGTTTCTGCTCTAGTGTTTACACAAGCACCACAGTTTTGTACACACAGTACGGAACTACTCCTTTCCATGACACCAGTTGTCTGCCTGTCTATTTTTCACCTCCTCCATTCACCGCCTCTTCACTCCACCTATGACTAGAGTCTTTGATTTTTGTTTCTCCTATATGCCTCTGTTTGCACATGCAGATGCATGATTCCTTAAAATGGGGCTCCAGTGGCTCAGCGGTTAAGAAGCTTGCCTTGTTAGCTGGGAGGGAGGCCAGCAAGTCTGCAGTTTGAGTTCCAGGTACTGCATGACAGCTTGAGCGCCCACCTCTGTCCCAGCTCCTGCCAACCTAGCAGTTCAAAGGCAAGAAATTGCAAGTAGATAAATAGGGACCACTTTGGTGGGGAAAGATCTTGGGGACAGGAAAGGAGCCTCATTTGGGCATCCCCTGAGCAGAGTTTCTCCAGCAAAAATCCTTTCAACCTAGAATAATTTCTGACATGAAATTATTATTCCTTTAAATGAAATTTACACCTGATGATGTACATAAATCCCTATTTTTAAAAAACTACCTTTTTCTGCCATATCCGAACATTGGTGATCCCCATGGTGATCAGTCATGAAGACTATCCTGGGGATATAATGCAGTGGCCTTTCATCTGCCTTCTGCATCACAGCATGACACCTGTACCACTGATCTAGTTCCACGAGTCACTTTCTGGTTCTGAGCCCTTTTGGCACACAACGTCCTTACCAGCCCCAGGCCAGTATTGATGAATCTGCCACACTTCATCAAGATGGATTCAAGTAGGATTTAATCAACTTGGGGACCATCACCCTTCCCTGTGAACTTCGGCACCAAGTCCATTAGTCCTCAGGGCGGGACAGGATGGGGTGGATGATTTGGCACCAGCCCATGAGGTGTAGTTTGGGCACCCCTGGCCTACTCTATTATCATAGCAGAAAAACCAGACAGTCAGTACCATGGTGGACGGTGAAAAATCATCCACTCCTTGCCTTAGCATCAAGCAACACTTTCCATCTGCCTGCACTGTTGGTGTTCTGAACTACCACTCCCAGGATCCTACAGCTGACATAGCACCAGCCACATTGTCTGTGGAAACCTGGGAGGTGTAGTTCGAATAACAATTCCCCATCTCTTTGGGTAGCAGAGAAAGGCGAGTCACCTGCCTCCATTGTTGCCTAGGCAACAAGAAGATGCCCTCATTTCCCCCATGTCATTACCACCACGAAAGATGAACTCTGCCCATGCAGAGGCTTCCATCCCTAGCATTTATGAAAGCCAGGCAAGGGAGATTCATAGCCCCAGCTGAGTCTAAGTAAAATAAGTTGATGCAAGACAGGAAAGGGCAGCTCAGTAACGTTAACTAAGTACTGTAAATGCCTCTTGTGCCTATGTGTATGGCTCATTCCCACAGCTGTGGTAATTCCTCCATAGCTTCCTTTCCAACAAAATGGGGGTCCAGCCAATACTCGTGCCTTAAAAGAAAACGAATCATCGAATCCTACCCAGGTAAGCCATTTATCCGTAGGTTAATTGCTACATTTTTCAAGGCTTGCTCTGAAGTGTGTAGTAAGATCTAGAGAAAAGACTTTCATTAATTTTAGGTCATGCTTGTGAAGGATTTCTCTCACTCTCTGGCTGCTATATCTGTATAATGAGGGTATAGGACCATGATGGTGAACTTAAATTCCCAAAGGCCTAAGTCCCTATGAATGCACACAAATGGGTTTGCTGCACATAGGCAGGACTTGGGCTTCTGGGAATTGAAGTTCAAGAATAGCTGGAGTGCCATCACTGGATGAAAGTCAAGTATCATCTAGTCCAGAGCCTGAAAATGAATAAGAGTTGTGTGCAAGTCTAATAAGAAGTAAGACCCAACTGAGTTTAGTGGGACTTGAACTACTAAATAAACATGTTGATGACTTGATTAAACGTAACAGTGAAATGAGGGCGAGGGTAGGTGTTTTACAACGCTTTTCCCGAATTTCCCGACACTTTTCCTGACTCAGATTGGCAGGCCAATTCTATGACATTTTGGACAAAGCACTGTTTCTTGACAGCTCTGATAGCAGGATGATCATGCTACCATTGCTATGGTAATAAGCACCCCCAAAAAGGTAGGATGCTGTTATCTACTTTTCCTCCTTCCATCTAGAGCGAACGTCCCCCACAATTTCTGCAACTGAAGTGTGTGTGTGTGTGTGTGTGTGTGTGTGTGTGTGTGTTTGTGACTTCAGGAGATGGTCCTTTGAAAGGCCAGGTTTGTGATGCAGGTAGGACCGTAGAAACTGTCAGACTTTTCCCTCTCTCAGTCTGTGCTGGATCTTGAACCCACTGTGGAAATTATGCAGAACTCATGCCATGCAGAGCAAAGAAAGTGTGTCTCTTTTTTGTTGTTTAAAAAAAGAAACCTTCACAACAACAGCATAGGATTAACCGCCACTGGCAGAAAGCAAAAGCCAAAAGAAAGGGGAGGGGAGTCACTTTCCTCCATCCGGGCTGATAACCCGGGAGTGACAAGCAGAGATGTTGGACTACAAAGCAGTAGGTAAGCTTTTGTCAAGGAATTTGTGGGGAAGCTTTCCTGGGATCAAAGATCACGGCAGATGGGGATTGCAGCCATGAAATAAAAAGGCGACTGATTCTTGGGAGACAAGCCATGAGAAACCTGGGGAACATAGTGAAAAGCAGAGACATCACATTGCAAACAAAAAGTAGAATAGTCAAAGCAATGGTATTCCCAGTGGTAATGTACGGATGTGAGAGCTGGACAATTAGGAAAGCTGAACGCAGAAGGATAGATGCCTTTGAAATGTGGTGTTGGAGGAGAGTTTTGAGAGTACCCTGGACAGCGAGGAGAACAAATAGGTCAATCTTAGAAGAAATCAACACTGACTGCTCATTGGAAGGGCTAATAGTAAAGACGAAGCTAAAGTATTTTGGACATCAAATGAGAAGGGAGGATTCACTTGAGAAGGCCCTGATGTTGGGAAAGGTGGAGGGCAAAAGAAGAAGGGGGAGGCCAAAGATGAGATGGCTAGATGGTATTGTGGACGCAACGGGCACAGAGCTGGGAGTGCTGAGGGGGATGGTGGAGGACAGAGGTGCCTGGAGAACAATGGTCCATAGGGTCGCAAAGGGTCGGAACCGACTGTGCGACTGAACAACAACAACTTCTTTTCACAGCCTGACAGGGCAGGAACTCGAGTCACTTCACCTGCCACTGGTCTAAGGACCAGCGTTTCCCAACCTTTGGTGATGGAGCTTTGTATCTTTGTTCATAGCAGAGCGTTTCAGTTTGAAATTACAGACCAGTGGTGGTGAATCTATGGCACACATGCCAGAAGGGGCACACAGACCCCATTATGTTGGTGTGCACCCCATCACCCCAACACAGAGTTTGTCCCACCTCTCTGCCCAGCAGCCCAATGGGAAAGCTTCCTCCCTCCCTCCAGCACAGAGTTTGTCCTGCCCCTCTGCCCAGCGTGTTTTACTACCGCTTCCAGGAGTGACAAGGGCAGCGCGGGCCGGATGAATTGCAGTAAACCCATTCATGTGGGTTCATGGGGGCTTGGGCTTCTGGGAATTGAAGTTCAAGAACATCTGGAGTGCCAAGGTTTGCCATCATGGTTCTATAGCTAGGCTTTGGAGATAGAGTTAAACATTTACCTCTGTTAAGATGTAATCTTCTATCACCACTCTTAAATTCCTGCAGTCCCAATCTTAGATTTGAGTGCCCGTCTCTGTCCCAGCTCTTGAGGTCATGAAAGGAGCCTCATTTGGGCATTCCCTGAGTGGAGTTTCTCCCACAAAAATCCTTTCAATCCAGAATAATGTCTGGCACAAAATTATTGTTATTAATATCTGACCAGATGTTTGGATTTTTCTATTCTTCTCCCCTTCCATCTTTTATAATATCCAGAGTTTTGAAGAACATAGAGGATCGTCTTTCCAGTGATATCTTAAAGATTGTAATAAGGGCATTAAAGGTTTCCCTTGCTCGAAAGCCAGTCGTATCCAACTCTAGGGTTCATTGCTCATCTCTGTTTAAAAGCCGAAGAGCCACCGCTGTCTCCTTCTGCAGACGTTTCCGTGGTCATGTGGCAGGCATGACTTAGACACCAGAGCACATGGAATGCTGTTTACCTTCCCACTGAAGTGGTCCCTATTTATCTACTTGCAATTTCTTGCTTTCGAACTGCTAGGTTGGCAGGAGCTGGGACAAAGACGGGAGCTCATTCTGTCCTGCAGTCCTCGGGAATCGAACTGCTGACCTTCCACCTCCCAGTCAGCGTCTTAGCCACTTGAGCCACTGTAGTCCTAATAAATGCATTACCCACTTCCAATTGTTCTTTCTTTTATTTTATTTTTTAAAAAAACCATTGGTTTCAACCTCTTTGAGATGTGGAAGAGATGCATAAGTCTTCATTAGTGGAAAGGTAGGATATAAAGTTATTGTTGTGTCCTAATGGTTTGATCCTCCACATGGATAACAATGTATCTGAACCAATGTAACCTTGCCTATGGGCAACAATGTAACCTTCAGCTGTATCACATAAACCCTGTAATAGGACGCGAGCTAATGACCACCAGCTGGCAGCAGCGAGCGTCCAAGCTCTCTTGGTCCAAACTCATCAAAGGCAACAGCGCGGGAAGTTTTCCCGCCACCACCTACACCTGGACAAGAAGGGCGTGACCAGCAATGACGTCACGCAGACAGTAGCCAATGGGCTATCATGGAACCACGTTCAAATATGTTACTACCGTATATAAAGAGCTATTTGATCCGCCATTACCTCATGTTCCCTCTGACCACCATGCAATAAACCTGAGTTAACCCAGCCCGAGGCTGTGTCCTGTGTCTTGGTTTTCATACACCAAATTGGCGACGAAGGTGGGATAATGGATCCCCAAGGAGCAGCCAGGGCACCGAGCGGGTTCAACATCACCAAACCGCAAGACTGGGAGCTTTTTGAGATGGACTTCCAGGCGGCGCTGGTGGAACTCAAAGTCAAAGAAGACGATGAGGAGAGGAAGAGGGCCATCCTCACCAGAATGCTTGGGATAGAAACCAAGCGAACGCTGGTGGGCATCATTGCACCGAAGAAGGTGAGCGAATTCAAAGCAGACGACATCATGAAGCTGCTGCGTGAGCGTTTCCGTCCCTCGAGGGCAATGTTTCCCGCTCGGAGCGCGTTTTGGAGGCGAGTCCAAGCGCCGGACGAGTCGGTTGAGGCATTCGTAACAGCCATGAGGATAGCCGCAGGCCCTTGCAGATGGGACGACCTAGAGACGGCCCTCAGGGACGGAGTGCTGTGTGGCCTGAAGGACAAGGAGGTGCAGCGCAGCTTGATGAACAAGGAGCCACCACCCACGCTGGCGGAGGTTGTAGAGGCCGCGGAAGCCGCGGAGTCCACGAATGCTGGAGTGGACGAAATGCACCAGTGGCGTGAGTGGCGTCCTAGAGCCGGCAAAGCGGAGAATTCGGTGCACGGAAAGTCCGGACAGTCGGTGCACGCAACCCGAAGGGCCTCAAAGTCGTCTACGGAAGGCAGCGACGGCGAGGAGGTCCAAAGGGTCCGAAAAGGGGGGCGCCGCTGCGATGGTTGCGGAGCGGCCCATGAGCGCACAAGGTGCCCATTCAGGAAAGCCGAGTGTTACACCTGCGGCCGTCGGGGGCACATCGCCAAGGCGTGCAGAAAACGGAAGGAGAGCCGGAGGCAGTCACAAGACCGCTCAACCAGACCGGACCGTCCAGCAAGGTCCAAAGATGGCGCCCAGACCACGAGGAAGCAGGACGGCGTGGGCCGCATCTCGGACGACAGCGAGGACGGCGCTCCGGTGTTCAGCGTGGCCGCGGAACAGTCCCATTACTTCGTTGAGGTACTAGTACAAGGGGCCCCTATCAGGATGGAAATTGACTCGGGGTCCTCCTATTCTATAATTTCCCAGAAAGAGTTCTTGAAAATCGACCCCCACGTGCGACCCAAACTTAAAACGTTGAGGTCCACGCTACGAGATGTACAGGGGAACAGCATTCCGGTGTTGGGGGTCGGGAAATTTCGGGTCAGTTTTAAGAGACATTCTGCGGAGCTGCCCCTAGTTGTCCTTAAGGGGGGTAGTTGTAGCCTCCTAGGGACGCAGTGGTTTCAGCCCTTAGGTTTGTTCATAGGGGGAGTGCATACCGTGGGGGTGGATCCAATACAAGCGGTGTGCGACGCGCATCCCGCCGTTTTTAAAAAAGGACTTGGAAAGTTCAAGGGACCCCCTGTAGCCTTCGACCTAGACCCGGAGGTCCGCCCGATAAGACTCAAACCGCGCAGGGTGCCGTTCGCACTAAAGGACAAAATAGAGGCGGAACTGGACAAACTGGTGGGCCAGGGGATTCTTATTCCTGTTGATTCCGCGGAGTGGGAAACTCCAATTGTAACCGCTCTGAAGGCTAACGGGGAGGTGCGCATTTGCGCTGATTATAAGTGTACAATTAACAAGGCGATCCGCCCTAATGCATACCTGGTGCCGGTGGTCAGCCACCTGCTGGCCAGGCTGAACGGGGGAAAGTGTTTCGCTAAACTCGATTTGGCTCAAGCTTATCAGCAACTCCCTGTAACTCCCGCCACGGCCGCGGCACAAACGATAGTCACACATAAAGGAGCGTTCCAGGTGTCGCGTTTACAGTTCGGCGTGAACTCGGCACCCGGCCTTTTTCAGTCGCTTGTGGAACGCCTCCTGAAGGGGCTGGAGGGGGTGTTGCCTTATTTTGATGACGTGTTGATAACAGGGGGGAGTGAGGCCGAACTGGCAAAGAGATTGGATAAAGTTCTGACCGTCTTCGAGAAAGCGGGGCTACGACTGAGAAAAGACAAATGTGTCTTCTTCGAAACTGAGGTTGAGTTTCTAGGGTTTCGAGTCACGCCAGAGGGTATTAAGCCATCCAAATCCAAAGTAGCCGCCATCAAGAATGCCCCTCGCCCCACATCCAAAACCGAGCTACAGTCATTTCTGGGGCTCCTCAATTTTTACCATACCTTCCTTCCACGGAAGGCGTCCGTGGCCGAGCCACTCCATCGGTTGCTAAAAAAGGAGGAAACATGGGTGTGGGGTGATGAGCAAGAGAGGGCGTTCAAAGAGTTGAAGCAACTCCTAACATCCGAGGCAATCCTAACGCATTTCGATCCCAAACGGCCAGTGGTCTTAGTCTGTGACGCATCCCCGGTGGGGGTGGGGGCGGTGCTTTGCCACGTGTTGGACGACGGAAGGGAAGCCCCGATAGCGTTTTATTCAAGGTCCCTGTCCCAAGCAGAGCGTAATTACGCACAGACCGACAGGGAGGCACTAGCGATAGTAGCGGGAACCAAAAAATTTCACGATTTTCTGTATGGTCGGCCGTTCAAAATCGTGACTGACCACAAGCCCCTATTAGGAATTTTCACTGCAAGTAAGCCCACGCCACAGATCCTGTCCCCAAGAATGCTGCGGTGGGCTATTTTTCTCAACGCATACCAGCATGAGCTGGAATACCGGCCCGGGAAGGAGATCAGCCATGCCGACGCACTCTCGAGGTCTCCTTTGCCCTTGTCGGGCGTCCAAAAGGAAAGGGCAGAAAGAGATCGCCAGGTTTTGTTAATAGAGGTTTTAGACTCGCCCCCAATAGTACCAGCCGACATTGCCAGGGCCACAGGAAAGGACAGAACGCTAGAGAAAGTTAGCTCATGGGTACAGAAGGGGTGGCCGGCATCATCCCCAGGTACGGAATTCGACCCATTTTTTCGAAAAAAATAGAGTTGTCCCTAGAGAGGGGCTGCCTTTTGTGGGGCCAACGGGTGGTGGTTCCTACGTCCCTGCGACCGAGGGTACTCGAACTGCTGCACGTCAGCCACCCCGGCATCGTCCGGTCCAAGGCGCTGGCCCGGAGTTACTTCTGGTGGCCACAGCTGGACGCGGACATTGAGCACATGGTCGGCACTTGTGAGGCATGCCAGGGCTCCCGACCAGAGGCGGCCCGTCTTCCGCATAGGGAATGGGACACAGCAAGGGGGCCATGGTCCAGGGTGCACGTAAACTTCGCTGGCCCATTCCGAGGAACAATGTTTCTCCTGGTGGTGGATGCATTCTCCAAGTGGTTGGAGGTTATTCCAGTAAAGAGTACGTCCTCCGCCACTACAATTAGCCAGCTAAGGAGAGTCTTTTCCACGTTCGGTTTACCCGACACTTTAGTCAGCGATAACGCTAGTTGTTTCACCTCCGCTGAATTCAAGGCATTCATGGAGGCAAACGCCATTCGGCATGTCACATCCGCGCCGTTTCACCCCGCCACGAATGGCCAAGTGGAACGGCTGGTGCGAACGACAAAGGATGCGCTGCGGCGCATGGGCCCGGGGGACCTAAATCACCAAGTATGTCAGTTTTTGTTAGCGTATAGGGTGACCCCCTTAGCGTCAGGTTACTCGCCGGCAGAGCTGCTGATGCGGCGAAAACTGACCACGATCCTGTCCAGGCTAGACCCGACGAGAGTCGAGGACAAAGGAAAAAACATAGGGCTGGCAGTCTCTAAAGGTTTCGCCGCCGGCGATCCTGTTCACTGCAGGAACTACGCCAGCGCAGGTCCAGCCTGGGTGCCAGGGACGGTTGTGGAACGGACGGGGCCAGTGTCGTACCGGGTCGAGACTAGCACGGGTCTCCTCTGGAGGAGGCACGCGGACCAACTTAGGCACCGAGTGAGTGGGGGGCCGGTCAGTGGAGCTCAGCGACAGGACTCAGCGTTAGGGTTCTCCCCCACCCGTTTAGCCCAAGGGGGGGACAGCAACGGACAACGGTCCCAAGCAAGGGGGGAAAGCAGCGGCCCCGACTCATACCCTTTTGATACGCCAGCTCTATCAGAGGCTGGGGAAGGGGGAGAGGAGTTCACGACCGCTGCCCCCGAATTTAATTCTGATTTTGATTTTGAGAGCCGGGGGGGTTTTCGGGAGTGTTCCCCCACCCGTCCAAGCGAGAAGAGGGGTTTTTCGTTAGCCCCCAGTGCCCCCGGTTCTTCCCCAATAAAGCACACACCTCCCAACAACGCCGCGGAGCCGCGGCAAGTCACTAACGAGTCTCCCTCTCCAATTACAGGGCAGGAAACCAGGGGACAAGGAGAAGGTAGCAAACCAGGGGGAAGGCAGCCCGCACCGAGACCCCAGCGTGTTCGAAATAAGCCATCTTGGCTGAGAGACTTCGTCTCATCCTAGGGGGGGGGAGTGTGGTTTCGAGACTTCGTCTCATCCTAGGGGGGAGGGATGTTGTGTCCTAATGGTTTGATCCTCCACATGGATAACAATGTATCTGAACCAATGTAACCTTGCCTATGGGCAACAATGTAACCTTCAGCTGTATCACATAAACCCTGTAATAGGACGCGAGCTAATGACCACCAGCTGGCAGCAGCGAGCGTCCAAGCTCTCTTGGTCCAAACTCATCAAAGGCAACAGCGCGGGAAGTTTTCCCGCCACCACCTACACCTGGACAAGAAGGGCGTGACCAGCAATGACGTCACGCAGACAGTAGCCAATGGGCTATCATGGAACCACGTTCAAATATGTTACTACCGTATATAAAGAGCTATTTGATCCGCCATTACCTCATGTTCCCTCTGACCACCATGCAATAAACCTGAGTTAACCCAGCCCGAGGCTGTGTCCTGTGTCTTGGTTTTCATACACCAAAGTTATTAAATTGTTGAATAAAAAAGTGTCACCTGCTCATTGGTATAGGTCGAGCTGCTGTTAAAAGACACCCTAATGTCATCAAAGCCACGAGTCCTCATTGCTGCTTGCAAACAACAGCCGCTGGGATGAAGCCCACAATCCTAAATGAGCGGCTTCGTAATCCCTCTATCTGCTTCCGTCTGTTTCAATTTAATGCTATTTGCCAGTCACTTTGGAAAGAAAAAAAAGGGGAGAGAAAAATAGCGAAAGAGGGTTATTTTTAGCCTCCTGACCCATCTGACACACAGGACTTATTTTTACCAATAATCCTATGGTCTCATTGTTTGGAAAAAAAATCTTTTCCTGATTTTTTTTTTTTAAACCCCTCTTGCAACCTTTCTGTGAGTGTGCATGGACATCTCCAAACTTTGTAGCTCATGGCTAGCACCCAAAGATACAAAAAAAAATCATTTTTGAAAGAGGCTCTGGAATGTAATCCTGCTAAAGTAGAACACCCACGCGCCAACTCCCGGCCACCACTGTTGACTATGCTCCAGAAGCAATCGTGGGGAGTGAAAAAAAGAGCTTGCGATAAAATCCAACTCAGATAGCAGCAAGAGAATCTCTACAGGGGTACTCAAACTATGACCTGTGGGCCTGATCTGGCCCCTGACACCAATTCATCCAGCCTGCGCTGCCCTCGTCACTCCTGGAAGTGGAAGTAAAACGTGCCCGTATGGGCGCGTTTTACTTCCACTTCCGGGAGCGATGAGGGTGGCGTGGGCTGAATGAATTGGCATTGGGGGCTGGATCTGGCCCACAAGCTGTAGTTTTGGCACCCCTGGTTTAAGCAGAGACAATGGCAGCTTAAAATCTATCTCATCCTGTTGCAAAAACAGATTGTAAGGTGTGTTTTACATCCGCTTCCGGTGGGTTGAGCCACATAACCGGCGCACTGAACCATACGACCAGCCCGCGGCCCAAAAAGTTTTGGCACCCCGATCTATACTCCTGGAATATGGGTTGTGTAGTTAAGCCCACTGCTCCCCTTCGAAATCCAAAGATGTATCTCTCTCTCTCCCCCATTTTTACTCCACCTGCAGTTTTAACATATTCCACTGCAAGCCAATTCTGGTTATATAATACTGGCTCCGAAACAGATGCTACCATGTTAGGGATGGGGGATTATTAACGGGAATGCAAAGCTAATGGAAGCTTTTGGACAAATGGAAACCCTCCTGCCAAGATACTAGGGGGGGGGGGGGGGGAAAGTGGATTGTCCTCTTTCAACTGTCTCTTTTTAGAAATCTAAAGAGACGGCACAGATACTTCATCTTTACAAATATACTTACATGACATGGAATGCCGGGGTTAAACTATCTCAATCTGACAAGATCAAAAATGTCCTATAACAGGGATTAATACAGCTGAAATAATTTTTGAGGGCATGGGAGGAAAGGATAGAAAATTCCTCAGACATGTTTTGCGAGCTGATATTTGTTTATACAAAAAAGAAAAAAATAGATCAGGAAGCATTAAAGGGAAATGATGGAGTTTGCCAAGCTGGTACTTCACATGATTGTCTCCAAATTAAATCTGCAAGCCTTTGTCAAACAAACAAGCAAGCAAGCAAACCAGCAAAAGCAAGGAAACAAACACACATTTTCTGCAAATCAAAAGGAAAACATGATGAGGTCCTAATTTTTCCAAACAAAACTATAGAAATCATGGGAGATGTAACCTCAGTTTTAGCAGTTAATGTCTAAGGACATTCTGTGTTCAAGCACATTCTGCTGCTCCAATGATACTTTGCCCCAAGTATTGTATACTCTCAAAAGCTGGCAGGGTAGCTGATTTCTAACTGGTCACATTGGCTAGGGAACACTGGGATATGTAGTCCTAAGAAGGCTTTTATTCAAACTGTAATGGTGGTAATACATGTCTGCCCGGACATCCCGCTATGGTAATGGAATAGACCGTACGCCAAATGTTCGGCGGTGGTAAATAACCTGAGTCCCTAAAGGGGCCAATGGCTATGGGTGGATGAGCCCTTTTAGGTGGGGTGATGGTCTCCTCAGTGGAGAAAATGCCACTGGAAACCATCATATTGGGCCCAACAGCAAAATGAGTGGAGGAGGAACTCCGATTTCCAACAGTCATGGAGGTGGAAGAGGCCATGCCATATGGACTGGCTGTGAAGGCGCACATTGTTAATATCCTCAAGGCTGTGGCAGGCCATTGCAGTCCCGGTGTTAAATCCTGCATGTCTCATTTTATATGTGCCGCAGGAGATGGCTCTGAGATCATAGTGTGTGGGTCACTTCATGGCAAGTTGGGATCCCACAAATTCATGTCAATAGCATTTTTCTTGCTTCAGGAAAAAATGCATTCTCGGATACGAGTTGCAGCCGACAATGATGATAATCATATAGGTGTTTCTAAACCCACTTGAGATTTTTAGGTGCGTCTTAGGTGTATGCTTTTTGAAAAGTAGTGGGTCAAGGAGAGACTTAAAAGACCAAGCTGAGCAGGTGGCACAGATAATGACAGGTGGCGCAGATAATGAAATCTGCCTTGTTGCCACTCAGTCTGATCTGGAAACCTCCTTGTTGCATTGGGATGGGTGGGGAGAAGAGGGTGGGTCACTGGGCTTTGGTTACCCATGACAGGAAATGCCATCTGCACATGCCTAGAGATATGCCCTCTTTATTACAGCTTCACAGCTGAGCTCTTGAACTGGAAACCCTTTCTGGGACTGAATCCCAGACAGCATTTTCAGTTAAGCCCCTGGTGTGGAACTGCCTCGCATGCTCACTTCTAACCCATGGATGGAATGATAATGGGCCATTCACCTGCTCAGCTTGGTGGAATGTTTAAGCAGGTGGCAGCTAGGAGATTTTATGGGTTTTATTGGAAACCTGATGGATTGCCACATGTCTGGGCTGGGCATCTCTCATCAGTACATTGGTCATAGTTGATGAGGTCACACGTGTGGCTTCCACATTCAGAATACTGTATTTCTACTGGGTTCTTTCTTTGTTTATGAGTTGCATTTTTGATGTATCAATTAGTGATGTGCCATGGGCCGGATCTAGCCCATGGCACCAATTAATCTGGCCCATCCCGCCCTCATCACTTCTGGAAGCGGAAGTAAAACGCACACACAGAGTGCACTGAATGCAGCCATAAATTACCCGCAGCAGTCATAAATGCATTTACAACAGCTGTGGGTAATTTATGGCAGCATTCTACACACACATGGGCATGTTCGGTGGCGTGCATGCACGTTTTACTTCCACTTTTGGGTGGGAGGAACCGGCACGCTCAACCACGTGACTGGCCCATGGCCCGAAAAGTTTGGGCACCCCTGTTTTAGATCCTATTCTTCTTCTTTCTGGGACTCCCATGAGCAGGACCTAAATTGTGCTCACCTGGTGAGAGAACCCAGGCCTTTGATAGCTCTAACTCCCTGTTTGAAATGGAAGCTTCCCAGCAACCATTGGGGTAGTTTCCTTTTTCAACAGGAATTTAGGTCTTTTCCAGGCTGGGGATTCCTTTCCTGTAAGCATTTTTATTCATTTATTTTATTTACTTATTATTTGCATGTATTCCCCACCCTTCTGGCTTAAGCACTACTCAGGGCGGCTTCATCGTCGCCAGCAGCTATTTGTGTTCAAGCATACATATTTTCCTGAAAGTCATTATTTTCTCCATTGATGGATGTGTCTCTGGTGACTCAATAAGCCAATCCTGGCATGAAACATGCGACCACGCACATTACACTGAATAGATGGTGGAGGGTTTGGTTGAGTTTGACGGTGCCTCCATTCTTGTCGCTTAGCCTCTTCATGTCTGCGGATTTCCTCTTCAAAGTGATCAGTAGCAGCAGAGATGGTTTGGCACCAAAGTGGCTGATCTTCGGTCACTGCCTCCCAGGTTTGTGGGTTTATACCTGACACCTTCATTGTTTGTATCAGCTGGTCCTTATAACACTTCAAAGGAGCTCCATGAAGTCTTATACAGGAGCTAAGATCCCCATTTAAAAATGGCGAGGAAGCCTAAAACCATCCATATGGTGGACATGCCCTATCCATCTAAGACGATGGCCTATGATGGAAGCGTCGATGCTCTTTAGATTTGCCTTCTTGAGGACTGTGATGTTGGTGACATAGTCATCCCACTTGATGCTCAAGATGGATCTTAGCTTCTGTTAGTGAAAGCACTCAAGCTTTTTGATGTCTTGGCGATAGAAGGTCCATGTTTCACGGCCATACAGTAATGTTGAGATAACAACACCTTGGTATACCATGAGCTGCGTTTTGGTTGTTAAATCTTTGTTCCTGAAGACCCGGTGTGATAGACATCTAAAGACAGAATGGGCAGCAATTCACCACATCCTGTTCACAGGTGCAGTTTTTAGACAGGATGCTACCAAGGTAAGAAAGCTAGTCTACCTGTTCCAGTGTCGAATCTGAGATGGTGATACTGAACTCTGAAAGAGCTGTCCTTGGGGCAGGTTGTATAAATACCTTGGTTTTCTGAGCATTTATGGTGAGGCCAAAACGATCACATGCATTCTTAAAACACTCTTACAATCATATAAAAACATGAAGAAAGAAAAGCAATTATAACAAACAAACCAATGTCACAAACTAATATACAGAGAAAAACACAGTAATCAATCCAAAAAGAAAAACACAAAAGCCTACTAACCTTAAAATCCAATTAGCGTCATGCAACATTGACATCATCATCAAAATCCACATCCATACAACAACAACAATAATAATATATTTAGGTGTCTTTAAAGTAGGGGGGCTGTGGATAGGTTCCCAGAACAGAGAATTATGGGATTTGTGTCACTGTAACCATAGCTGTCAAGTATCCCTTATTGGCCAGGAAAACCCCTTATTTCACCCTCTTTCCCGCCGTCATCCCTTATTAATTAGACTGCAATGCCCTATTGCCACCATTGGAGGGCAGTGCAGGATAAGCATAACTGTCAAGTATCCCATATTTGCTGGGAAATTTCCCTTATTTCCAAATCCAAAACTTGACAGGTATGCTGTAACACAGACCCGCCAATCACGACAAGAATTTTGCTGGATAATATTCTGCTCTGTGCCAGGGAGGTGCTCCGATTTAAGGAGTGTCGCTGTCAAGAACACTCCACAAAACCTTTACCTTTGCAGCTGTCATGGAATCAGCTATTCTTTTGTGGCACATATCTGAGCAAAGCCCAGAAGGTGCCCGAAGAAAGAGCAAGTGTTGGGAGAAAATGTTCACACTCGGGCTGAACAATGGCAAACGCTCCATTCTTGAGGCTCTCCGTCTATCTGGAGCTCAGAACAGGCAAACGTCACACCCTTCTGTTACCCCAGTAGCAACAAATCCTAGCCAAACCACGCCACTCTTTAATATTGTTGCAAAATAGTTGAGTGGTAGGGCTGTTTCTAGCCAGCACTGCAGTGGCTTAGTGGTTAAGATGCTGAAATTGACGATTGGAAAGTCGGCAGGTGAGCAGTTCAAGACCCAAGTGCTGCACGACAGAGTGAGCTCCCTCCTCTGCCCCAGCTCCTGCCAACTTAGCAGTTTGAAAGCAAGAAATTACAAGTAGATAAAGAGGTAATGCTTTTGGTGGGAAAGGTAAAAGTGTTCCATGTACTCCAGTGTCTAGTCATTTATTTATTTATTTATTTATTCTTCAAATTTCTATTGCCACTCAACTCGGCAATGACTCAGGGCAGCTAACAACAATTAAAAGCAACATCAAACTAACTAAAAGCCCTTAAAAACCTTCCACATGTCATGCCTGCCACATGTCCACATAAACATTTGCAAATGCAGACAGCACCGGCTCCTTGGCTATAAACAGAGATGACCACTGAACCCTAGAATCGGATGTGAATAGCTTTCGGGCAAGGGCGACCTTACCTTTACCTAAGGCTGTTTCTGCATCTCACATTCTGTGGACGTATAGTAATGCATTAACTCAACATAGACCCCTGAACAAGTTTGATTTTGGAAGCTGTAGTTTAGTCATACCTGGTTAGTACATGGATGAGAGACTTTCATGATTCTCCAGGTAGGGCTAGAAAGGAATTCTTCCTGTAACATTGGAGAGCCACCACTGGTCAGATTTGAGGGTTGTAGTGCAGCTGAAACAGGGGTTTGATTCCGCATAAATTGACACAACTGCACATATTTTTCAATTGCACGTGTGATCAATCAATTGCATGAGTTGTTGTTGTTCAGTTGCACAGTCAATTCTGACCCTTTGCGACCCTATGGACCATTGTCCTCCAGGCAGGTTCTTTTAAAATGGTTGTTGCATTTATTTTTTAATTATTTATTTTTTGAAATGTTTCCACCACCCGATTGGCAGCAAACAGCATGCTGAGTGGTTTTCAACATCTAGAGCAGGGGTTCCCAACCTAAGGCCCCTGGGCCAGATTCAGTCCATGGTGTCATTTCATGTGGCCCACCCCACCCTCCAAGAGCATTTGAGAAACAAAATGGCCACACCTTTGAAGCTGTTGGGACAAAATGGCCAACCGCATCATGCAGGTTAAGATGCTGAACTAGATGACTGGAAAGTTGGCAGGTCAGCTGTTCGAAACCCGAGTGCTGCATGACAGATTGAGCTCCCGTCTTTGTCCCAGCTCCTGGCAACCTAGCAGTTTGAAAGCAAAAATTTGCAAGTAGACAAACAGGTACCACTTCAGTGGGAAGGTAAACAGTGTTCTGTGCACTCAGATGTCTAGTCAGGCCTGCCACATGTCTACGGAAACATCTGCAGATGCAGACAGCACTGGCTATAAGCAGAGATGAGCACTGAACCCTAGAGTCAGATATGACTGGCTTTCGAGCAAGGTCGATCTTTACCTTTCTCTCTCTCACACACACACACACGTGAGAGAGAGTGTGTGTGTGTGTGTGCGTGCGTGCATGCATGTGTGTGTACGTGCACATGATGGACTTAAATCCAAGTGTTGCACCCCACAAACCAGACCCACAAAATTGATGGGAATTTATGCAAGACTTCTGTAAATTCCAACAAGTCAATGCACCTATTCCAGTTGGGAATGGTTTACACCTGAGTAAACTTTTTTTTTTTGGGGGGGGGGGGTTGAGAGGATGAGCCAATGGGTAGTGAAACATGAAATACCTCCATGTTTTCTCCACATATTTGAATATGACCCACCCTATAGGTAGAGGTGAAAAATTACAGACGCAGATGATGTTCCACGACTTTAACAACAGAGAATGAATACTGGGTGACAGATAACTATGAGAAAGACCACACACTTTTATGCTTAATACCCGTGGGACCAACTTGAGCCTGGTCTTTTCACACAGTTGTGTGTGACACCAAAAGAGGTTGCGTTGTCAGCACAACACAGATGCTGGCTCAGTATGGATTTCAGGTAAATGCCTTCAATTTCCCCCTGGCCTTAGGATAATATTTTAATCCCTTTTGTCTGGTTTTATGTTTGACTGGATATAGTTAAGCTACTTATACAAATATGAGGCAAATGTTTATGGTCAGGCTGCTGAGATGGTGCGGAACAAGAGGCAGGTGCGGCTTTCAGTTCTGATATGAAAACAATGCCTAGTTCTAAAGATAAATATGAACACCGGCCACATTCTTTTGGAGAGGTTTATGGGGTGCGCCAAACCCCAAGGGATGTCTTGGCAATCTTCAGGCATTAGTGAATTATGTACCTCACATGAAGAGAGGTATGATACAGCCCTATCTCTGCCATCGTTTCCTTTCAGGAGGCGTGGAGAAATCTGAATGTAATTTTTGTCCTATGCTTTTTCCTGTGCTTAACCTCCATGAACACAAATGACTCTCATCCTTGTGTGAGGTCAGAGTTCGATTCCCATCTCCTGCCAACCTAGCAGTTTGAAAGCAAGAAATTGCAAGTAGATAAATAGGCACCACTTCATTGTCTATCACTGCTCCCGACCCAGTGACTTCATAAGTTACTACAAGCTTTTGAAAGAGTTGTGCTGTATTAGGCATTATTGTGTGCTCATGCTCGTCTGCATCCATCTTGGAATCCTAGATTTCAGCCACAAAACTGGCAAACCATTCCTTGTGTGTGCACATATAAATACAGTGGGTACCAAAAAACGTATACACATTTTAAGGGCTGTTATCTACACTTGCAGTGTAGACTGCAGTGGCTCAAGTGGCTAAGACACTGACTGGGAGGCAGAAGGTCAGGACGGCAGGACGGCATGAGCTCCCGTCATTGTCCCAGCTCCTGCCAACCTAGTAGTTCGAAAGCAATAAATTGCAAGTAGATAAATAGGGACCACTTCGGTGGGAAGGTAAACAGCATTCCGTGTGCTCCGATGTCTAGTCATGCCTGCCACATGACCATGGAAACATCTGCAGAAGCAGACAGTGCTGGCTCTTCGGCTTTGAAACAGAGATGAGCACGGAACCTTAGAGTTGGATATGACTGGCTTCCAAGCAAGAAAAACCCTTATGTTTACCTTTTCTACACCTTGCTTTTTAAAGTTGAATTGAGTTATGGTAGCAGTGTGTAGTGTGACATTAT
Source organism: Bradypodion ventrale (assembly GCA_035047345.1). Classification (NCBI taxonomy): domain Eukaryota; kingdom Metazoa; phylum Chordata; class Lepidosauria; order Squamata; family Chamaeleonidae; genus Bradypodion; species Bradypodion ventrale. The sequence goes on along the minus strand of JAWDJE010000006.1, from coordinate 131,240,926 downwards.
CCCAAAAGAATGAATGCTAGCATCCCCATGCAACAAACAGGCCAGTCAGAGAAAATGGCGGAAGCATGGTTGTCGTTGGTGGAGCCGAAGACCATCTTGTGAAGAGGTGTGACTGAATGTCCTCCATGTTCTTCTGACTCAACACCCTTTGATTCCCACCTTAGGGGGTGGGGCTTAAAGGATGTGGTGTACCATAGAAAACCAGCTACAGTACATTGGTGGCACATTGGGAAGGAATTGAAATGACATGCACAGCAACACAAGTGGACACTTGGTTCAATGTTACTCAAGCAGCAGTTTGCTGTAATCAGAAGTGTCTGGGTGCTGATGGCAACCACTTTCAGGCTCTTTTGTATGTGCAGAAATCAAATATGATTTGTATTCATCTTTTGTTATTGCTATAAACCAACGATGGCGAACCTTGGCACTCCAGCTGTTCTTGGACTTCAATTCCCAGAAGCCCAAGTCCCTGTGAATCCAAGGTTCGCCATCCAAGGTTTGCCATCATTGATATAAACATACAGTGGAACCTCATACAACAATTGCCCCATATAGCAACGAAATCGCATAACAATTAGGGGTTGTTGGGTTGTTGTTGTTTTGGGGGGGGGGGGAATGGTGTCCCGCATAACAATTTCCCTATGGGAAAAATCGTACAACAATTTTTCAATGGGGAAAACCACTTAGCAAAAAAAAATCGTTGTACGATTCATCCCATAGGGAAAATCACTATACGATGCATGTATCGTATAGCAATTGTTTCATACAACAACGGGCCCAGTGGAACGGATTAAAATCGTTGTATGAGGTACCACTGTATATACAAAGCTATCGCATACTAAGTTACACATTATAGCTAATGTCTACTTTGCCTGGCAGAAGCTTTCCAGGTTTCAGGCACACAACAGATATCTCCATGCTTGCTCTTTGACATACAAAGCTTAGAGCAGTTGCTTTTTCTGGACTACAGTCTAATAGAAGCTAATGACGGGTTTTATGCAGAGAGTGAACCTGCTCTGAGTTTTCGCATACCTGTCAAGTTTTGGATTTGGAAATAAGGGAAATTTCCTGGCAAATAAGGGATACTTGACAGCTATGCTTATCCTGTGCTGCCCTCCAATGGCGGCAATAGGGCATTGCAGCCTAATTAATAAGGGATGACGTGGGAAAGAGGGTAAAATACGGGGGTTTCCCGGCCAATAAGGGATACTTGACAGCTATGGTTTTTGTCTGAAATTTGCTGGAGATGTGCTTAAGGAGAGGCTTTAAAAAATCCTATCTCCATTGGCCCTGTAAAACTGGAGCTCTCACCTTTTCCATTCAAAGCATGGCCTGGTCAGCTAGACCACTGGGATTTGTAGTCCCTCAAAAACAACCTTCTCAAGATCTGCTGAGATTTTGTAATCTAATGGGCTGAAAACAGAACCTGAGGATTTCAGGATCCAAAGCTAGTACTAATGATTTCTGACGCCTTTCTCAGTCTTCCTTCTAGTGTCTCATTGTCCAGTGAAAGCATGGAAAACTTTTTTTTTTGCTTCCCTGTTTTGAGAACGGGACTGTGATGGCTTAGTGGTTAAGATGCTGAACTTGATGACTGGAAGGTTGGCAGACCAGCAATTCGAGTCCCGAGCACTGCACGACGGAGTGAGCACCCATTGTCTATCCCAGCTCCTGCCAACCTAGCAGTTCAGAAGCAAGAAATTGCAAGTAGATAAATAGGTACCACTTCGGTGGGAAGGTCCCACAAGTCCACACAAATGTCTGCAGATACAGACAGCGCTGTCTCTTTGACTATAACTGGAGATGAGCACTGAACCCTAGAGTCGAATACAACTGGCTTTCGAGCAAGAGCGACCTTTACCTTTACCTTTGAGAATATTCTACATCAATAACCTAGACTGCATTCTTCTAAAATGCAAGTTTTTAAAAAAACTTTTCAAGGTTCATTGTTGTGGAAGAGCATGGCACAAACATCCAGACAGGTCTCATTGCTTGTTCTAAACCAGGGCTGCCCAATCTTTTTGGGCTGTAGGCCGATCATGTGGTTCAGGGAGCCGGTCACTATGGCCCAGATGTGGCCCCTGACACCAATTCATCCGGCCCAAGAAGCCCTCGTCGCTCCTGGAAGCAGAAGTAAAATGCTCCCACATGGGTGCATTTTACTTCTGCTTCCAGGAGTGACGAGGGCTTCGCGGGCCAGATGAATTGGTGTCAGGAGCCACATCTGTAGTTTGGGCACCCCTGTTCTAAACCATTGTTTGTTCTTGCAGATAATAGGAGGATGCTGTTTTCTCACATTCCATGCAGCTGAACAACACTTTTGGAGGGTGGGGAAGATAATGCTTTGTGACAATGTCCGCTGGACCCTGAACCTCTTGTCCCAGCCCAGGGATCACTTTTAGCCTGCAGTGTCATTTGAGAATTCCTGCCAAGTGGGCTGCAAAGATTTCTTGCATGCCGTAGGAAAGGGGCAGCTGCAGTCATGCGAGATGGGCCCAAGCATCTTTTTATGGCTCTGAGTTGCAAGTGACAGGGCATCTGTGCATGTGTCTATGATGTGTTACTGCTGAGTCAGACACTGTCCCTTGACTCCTTATGCAGGGTTCCAGAATAGACCTGCCAGGAAGAAGGCAATTGGCTACAAGCATCTTGCTTGTCACGGAGAGCCAGCAGCCAGCCTACATAATAAAATACCATTCATTGTCAAATAATCTGATGGCGCCCAGCCTTGTCCCTCATCTTCATCTTTTGTTTTGCCAAGCCTCTGAGAAGTTAAGTCCAAAACATCCAGAGAGCCCAACACTAAAGATCTCAAAAGGTGCCAAGCTCTACCTATAACATATAAGAGGTCAAGTAGGAACTTAAAACCAAACATTTGGGGTGACACTAGGTATTAAGTAGAAAAGTTTCTCTCATTCCCGATTAACCCATTCTCCGTCATATACACTGGTATTTCCTCCACATGCAAATGAAGCTTCTGTTCACCTTCCAATGTCCAATCACAAAACAAAACATGCTAAATGGAAGAAACAGATGATTAAAATAATGTGTCACTTGATAGTGCTAAGTGCTGTATAAATGTTTGACTCTTAGTCATGAGACTTAAGCCACAGGTTTGAAAGAGACAGGACACCACTTAGGGATTTGAAGACTGAGCTTGGAGAAGTTTAATAAACTTCACCACAAAAAGAAAAATCTTCATAGCATTTTTTTTGGGGAAGATCCAAATGTACACTTTGACTAGAACCGCTTCAATACACTGAAAAAACATTTTGTGGTCCAGCAGGCTGCTCTAGTCTGTAGCCCAACAGCTGGTGCAGCTATTTACAGGCCATGGGTTTCTTGTCAGTGGTCTTCATTTTAATGCCTCTCTTAAAGCACAACCTTTAGACCTCAAAGGTATGGTGCTCCTTTGCATTTGTAGCTCTGCCTCGGGCAGCCACAATTAAACAATCTTGGTCTGGGCCTAACCTTTATTACAACTTTTGCTACAGCCATTTATTGTCTTCTTCTTGACCCTGATGTACAATATAACACATCTGTAATGTTCCAGTATGGTTGACCCCTCCCGTTTAAATGGTAGTTGGGCTGCTGGGATGTCTTTTATCAAATTTGTTAGTGAGCCCCGATGGTGTTCCTGAGGCCTGAGTACAACCAACAACTTGTTTTGAAGGAAACTTTGCCATGACTTTATTAGTTACAACTGCCAAATGTACACTAGTATAGGCGATGGATCTACACCAGCCACCTTGCCTAGTCTGACGCAGACCAGTGAGACAGACACATAATTTAGCTGATGGACTTAGTGTATTCTGTAGCTCTGGCCATCTGCCAGGGAGTTGGAGGCACACAATAGCCCCTAAACTGGGCATGCATGGGACCTCCCTACAGATGAACCCTAGAGGCCATCCCTCACTCGCAATGCTCAACCACCACCACCACCTAGATCTGTCCGTGTGCTTTCAAAAGAACCATAGACACTTAATTCTGAACTGTTAGTACAGATTCCTCCCCTTCTCTTTCCCCATAATTCCCTGTCTTCCTTCCTTTTTCTCCAACTTCAGCCATTTAAACCCATTGGCCTGCTATTCTTTTGGGGAATCACCAAGATGTGGCTGGCTACAGAGTGGGCGATGTCCCAGGGAAACCAGAAAGCTGCCTGGTTCAGCGAGCAGGGAGCAGTTTCCTACTTAAAAAGTGATTAATCCAAGTGCTCTTCAATTTACAAGGCAGAGATCAATCAATAATTATCCCATTTAATCCCAACATAAATCCTTTTTTTTTAAAAAAAATTTTTTTTAATTAAAAGCAATCAAGCACCACAAAGCTGTGGCGTGTGCCACCCTCCGTTAACCCCCTCGAAGATCTGATCCTCAGACAGCCCTCACTGGCCATAGAGGATTACTCTTTGTTATTGTTTTCCTTGTTAGAACAGGAATTGCAGAATAAACAAGCATTGGGTGAGATCCCAGTGGCTGTTTCCTGAACCATTGCAAGAAGCATCTCTCTTGTTATAAATGCCCACCTAAGGCAAAGTGACATCTCTATTAGACCGTTAATTAGACACAATCCACAGCAGACATCTTTGTGGCAAACTGGTCTCCATTAAACAGCCTGTTTGAATATGAATTGGATCAGCTTAACTGCAGCCAAGCGTGTTTTAATTAACAGCACTGTCACTGAGATAAGTGCCAGAAATCTAACATTGGCAGGCTTGGATTAAATACAAGTCCTTGTTCTGTGTTGCCCAGTTGTCCAGTATCAGCAACCACACTGTTTGTCTGGGAAATTGTTAAAGGAATTTAAAGCTGCACATGCCCATCTAGGCTATGCCAAGGATGGGAAGCCAGGAGCTTTGACTCGGGACATTGAAATTTAAGAGATGCAAGAATTTTCTGCTGGAAGGGTAGAAGCCCACCTGTTGGGGTATTTGCCACCAGAAGGGGATGAAGCTGCCCACCTGCACCATGCAAGATGGGCAAAGTCAGCATGGCAGAGTAAGGGTGAGTCAGCCTTTCGGCTTCAGTAAAATGAGTACCCAGCATGTTGGAGGTAAATTGTAGCTTGCACAATTACCTTGTGCACCACCCAGAAAGTGCTTAGCACTGAGGAGCAGTTAACAACAAGAAGAAGAAACAACAAAAAACACACCTGATATAAACTGATGTGAAAAATAAGAAGTCCCTGCTATACTTGGGGGATGCACAAACTGAGGACAAACAGCTGGAGAAAATCACAAAATATGATTTGCAAATTGAAGTGGAGCATTTATGGGAAAAGAAATCTGTTGTCCTACCCATAATGATCAGAAGAATCCTTGCAGCAATACCTAAAGGACTCCCTAGATATTTGGAAACTTTGAATTTATTGACTTGAATATCCTAACTTTACAAAAACAGCTTTACTAGGAAGTGCCCATGTACTGAGATGTTACCTTAACACTTCTTATGTCCTTGGTTACGTCTTGAAACTGTTAGTTTTATACCAGTCTTTAACTGTAAATATAACAGATCTTAATAATAATAATAATAATAATAATAATAATAATAATAATAATAATAATAATAATAATAATAATAATAATAATGATGATGATGATGATGATGATGATGATGATGATGATGATGATGATGATGATGATGATGATGATGATATGGCCATTGTTTACACAGACTGGCTGTTCTGCCTTATTTTTTTTAATGCAAATCTCATGTGACCCAAGTGGACCAGTAGAGCAACAGACCTCAATCTGGTAGTTCTGGGGCCAACCCAAGACATCTTGCACATTGAGGCAAAGAACATGATGATGATATCCTCCATGTTGAATATGGATGCTAAACAACCTGGCTTGGGATCCTCTTCAACCCTGAGGCTGCAGGTTAATTTGGGGTGGGGCATAATAATTCTGTCATTTGAAAGAAGAGAATGGCCAGGAGGACACAATCACTTGACAACAACTGCTTCACTCTGGCTAATAGAAAGGCCAGGCTACACCTAAAACGGTATCTGAGAAGACCATGGGCAAAGCATCTCTAGAAGAGGCATTCATACTGAGATGCCATTGAGGGCAACATATTCCATGATCCTTCACCACCCATCTGGAGAGATCTGGATCCAAGTCCCCCCATTCCATCACGAAGTTTGTTTTGGCATAACTGTAGCACATAGTGTTGGCCATTACAACCTACGGGCCAGAATGCTAAGTGCGCACCTAGCAGTGACTGACACCAGTAGCTGCCCAGAATTCGTCACGGTATGCTATCCAATTAAGTTATGCACGCATAAGTCACCAAAAGGGCTCTGGAAGATGTGTCTGTCTTTGTACATTAAACTACCAACTAAATTTAGGATTCAGCTGCTTTGCCCTCCCCTCCTCCATTGCCACCCACAACTACAATCTCTTTTCCAAACAGAAATAGAGATGACATTCTTGGGAGAAGAAAAGTGTTTTTTCCCCCTGCTAAACTGTGCACCTGTGAATACGCAGCGCTTTAACTACAAGTGGATCCCGAAGATTGTGCCACCACGTTCTGGGTGCTTTTTATGTTACAGAGATTCCCTTCTGATTCTGATGTTCACAGAGGCATGTTTCTCTTCTGCCACCGCCTCCGATCGCTAATGCTCGGGGATTAGTTTTTCTGCCGACTCACAGAACAACTCTGGAATGTCACAGGGACCTGCCTGCAGCTGCCGCTGCTGCTATCACAGAGGAGATAGGCTGTAAACTCATTAGTTGTCCTTATCGCCATGACAGTTCTCAGCGCTCCAGCGAACAAGAGCTACCGTGGCAACGCCTGGGAGTACATTTCCCAGCACATGGCCTGAGTTGGCGTCCTTTGCATTTATGGGAAGGAAAATGCAGCTCTTGGACAGAAGTTACTCATTTAAGATGAGTAAAGAAGAGCGGGGAAGAAAGGCATCCATATAACCAAGCCACAAGGATTTATAGTCAACAGGCCAGTCAAAATTTCTCATGCGCATGCACACAGCCATTTTTGCAGAATAGAAATTAACCACAAGGCTCTCTTCTCTTCCGCTGTCTGTCTCTGGCAGCAAAAATAAAAACAGGAATATATAACATAACAATAGTTTTTTTCTGCCAATTATTCAAAATCTGCTGCCCTGAGGTAGCAGCCTGGGACATTCTACCTAATGGTAGGGTGGGCCCTAAACTATAAACCTGTGATGGTGAACTTTGGCACTCCGGCTGTTCTTGGACTTCAATTCCCAGAAGCCCAAGCCCCCTGTGAATCCACATGAATGGGTTTACTGTGATTCATCCGGCCCGCACTGCCCTCGTCGCTTGCGGAAGTAAAACGCACCCGTACAGACAGCAGTGTGGGCCAAATGAATCGCAGTAAACCCATTCGTGTGGATTCACAGGGGGCTTGGGCTTCTGGGAACTGAAGTCCAAGAACTTCTGATGTGCCAAGGTTCACCATCATGGCTATAAGCAAACCTCCATCTTGGAATGAGGCTGAGCCCAGGTACAAATCATACCCCGACTAACATGCTGTGTAGAGAGGGTTGTGTCACCATGCATCTTCAGCAGGATGTCTACCAGAACTTGACCTGCTGAAATGACCAAAGAGAAGGCTTCGAAAGCCCAGCAGACACACACACACACACCCCACACACACCCAACACACACACATGAGACTGCCCCCATTCTTTACAAGTCACGGTGAAGCCTCATAACAACTTTGACAGCGCTGTTGAAAGGTGTCATGTCAAGCACGGCTTCCAAAGCAATTTCACAGCAGCATATCTTTAACACAACTGGAGTCTCTCCCCCCCCCCCCCCCTCTTGGTTTGAGGAGCAAGAGACATTGGACAGATTCCTTGTTTTGCAATGCTGGCATTGGTCCAGCTGGAATGGAGATCCCTCTTAAATTGGAGGTTAAGGAAGACAGAAAGAGCACAAATGCTCTTTGGTTAGACAGACTAGGAAGAAGAGACAAAAATGCATACCTCATTGTAGAAGGGATGAGATTCTGGGACCATTTATCCTCAAACCCTCATAAAGAGAGGAACCTGGGCATTGGCTTTCTGTCTCATAACCCATTGAATTTAACAAGTGCACATTTCTATAGGTTTGTAGATGCTGCCTGTAGCACATTGGGAAATGTAGTCATAAACCACAAATATGTGCACCCCAAGTAGTTTTCAGCCCAGGTCAGAGGAAACAGATAGCCAGCTTCTTGAGTAGAAGCAAGATTGAGGGACGTGAGAAGAAGAAATGATAGAAAAAGACACAAGCTATTTAAAATAACTTTTGTTGTTGTTCAGTCGCACAGTCAATTCAAACCTTTTGCGACCTCATGGACCATGGTCCTCCAGGCACCTCTATCCTCCACCTTCCTCCTCAACCCGCCCAGCTCTGTGCCCATTGTGTCTACAATACCATCAAGCCATCTCATTTTTGGCCACCCCTGTCTTCTTTTGCACTCTACGTTTCCCAGCATTAAGGCTTTCTCAAGTCAATCCTCTCTTCTCATTTGATGTCCAAAGTACTTCAGCTTCATCTTTACTATTTGACCTTCTAAGGAGCAGTCAGGGTTGATTTCTTCTAAGATCAACCTATATGTTCTCCTCGCTGTCCAGGTACTCTCAAAACTCTTTTTTGTTGTTGTTCAGTCGCACAGTCGATTCCGACCCTTTGCGACCCTATGGACCATTGTTCTCCAGGCGCCTCTGTCCTCCACCATCCCCCTCAGCACTCCCAGTTCTGTGCGCATTGTGTCTACAATACCATCTAGCCATCTCATCTTTGGCCTCCCCCTTCTCCTTTTGCCCTCCACCCTTCTCAACATCAAGTGAATCCTCCCTTCTCATTTGATGTCCAAAGTACTTAAGCTTCGTCTTTACTATTAGACCTTCCAATGAGCAGTCAGGGTTGATTTCTTCTAAGATTGACCTATTTGTTCTCTTCGATGTCCAGGGTACTCTCAAAACTCTCCTCCAACACCACAACTCAAAGGCGTCTATTCTTCTGCGCTCAGCTTTCCTTATTGTCCAGCTCTCGCATCTGTACATTACCACTGGGAATACCATTGCTTTGACTATTCTAATTTTTGTTTGCAATGTGATGTCTCTCCTTTCAACTATGTTCCCCAGGTTTCTCATGGCTTGTCTCCCAAGAATCAGTCGCCTCTTTTTAGATATCAAAATTTTTATCAAAAAAACTCTTTTTAGATATCAAAAATTTTAAATGCCCTGTGGTAAGGTAAAGGTAAAGGTTTCTCTTGCTCAAAAGCCAGTCGTATCCGACTCTAGGATTCAGTGCTCATTTCTGTTTCAAAGCCAAAGAGCGAGACATTTCCATGGTCATGCGACAGGCATGACTAGACACCGGAGCGTGTCCTGTGGTAGGTGGCAATTAAAACTAGTTCTTGACTCTATAAAGTAGGGGTGGCCTAACTATGGTCGGCCTGTGGCAACACTTCATGTGGCCTGTGGCCGCTCTTCCGGAAGCGGAAGTGGGTGCATTTATGACAGCCGTAAAATCTGCCCACACATGCGTAAACGCGCCTGCCGTAAACACTGCCATAAATGCACCCGTGGCTGCCGTAAATGTATTTATGACAGCCGCAGATGCATTTTACGGCAGAAGGAACCACGTGACTGGCCTCCAGTGCGAAAGGTTTGGCCACCCTTGCTATAAAGTCTCTGTGCTGATATAGAAGTGAAAAGTGTGTGTGTATGTGTTGGCAAAATGAAAAGGCAAAGAAATGTCAAAATACTGCAGCATTTAAAGACTAAGAACATTTCCATGGGAGCTTTCACGGATCAAAAACCACTTCTTCAGACACAAGCATGCAAATACATGTCCCTATATTTGTTCTATGGTGTTGATGGTGAGCTTCATGTCCAGGTGACAGATACGAAAGTGACAATGGTGTGTTAACATGGGAAAGTGACTATCAAGCTATTCATTAGCAGATCCTTGCTGGGGTGGCAAGCTAGGTAGGCGTTGCTGTTGCAGGGATACCAACAGAGGTCAAAATTGTGTGCCAAGAGAGTCAACTATTTTATACCCATAAGATATCACTGAAAAATTCGTTGCTAATATAAGCAGCCCTGTAAGAAGACTTGATCTCTCTACTGAGGCCTTTAGAGAGGCACTGGAACTTGTTTATCCCGTTGATTTCTGCTGTCTCCTAGTTTAGTCTCCCGTTTTAATTCCTTTGTTCTACAGTAGTGACTTTGTGATCCACAACACTGTCCCAGGAGGCTTCTCTGTGTTGACATTCTTGATGTCAGATTTGCATTTGAGAAAGGGCAGGAGACATGCCACACAACTAAACCCCTTTAGTATTATCCAATGCATTTATTTAATAGCTAATTTTAATAAATACTGAGCCTTTTTTCCTAGGCTCTCAGACGGATCTGATTTCAGCCACCTTGGCTTCTGTCTAAGTGGAATGTGGCAAATAAAACCTAATAGATCTGCCTGCTTTGTTTCCATGTAAGAGATTTTGAATATTTTAGTGCAAGGGTTCCCAACTTTTTCAAGCCACACTCTCTCAATCAGCTTCGAGGACAGGATGGCCATTTTCCCCTGCCTGCACGATGGGGGTGGCCATTTTGTCCCAACAGCTTCAAAGGGGGTGGCCATTTAGTTGCTTGGAGGGGTGGAGAGGCCACATGAAATGGCACCACAGGCCGGATACAGCCCATGGGGCTTAACTTGGGAACCCCTGTTTTAGTAATCCAGATGTGAGCCTACTGCAGGAATAATTTTTAAATGTACTAATTGATGCTGCATGCATGTAAGGAAGTATGCATTCTGGGTCATAGGACAACCACCATTTCGAAGTTAAAGTGGCTTTCTTTTATTTCATTCCAAAATTCCCAAGGAAAGTGACTCCTTCCTATTGCTCTGTTCAGTTTGGTTCTTAAGAGCAGTGATCTACAGTTCCATTGAATATTGTGGAGCCAGATAATGGAAGAGCATCTTCATGATGGCCACCATATTGCTATGGTAACCTAAGATGACTGGTCCTTGCTTTGCCAATCTTCAGTGCCTCAACATTGGAGCGGGGTGGGGGAGATAATTTGCATTAATGTTCACAAGAACAGAATTTCTTCTTCCATGTCTAGGCCTGATGTGAAACTGCCAAAATGAAGGCATGTTTTGGTGAGTTCATTCTGCAGTTGCTAGACAGCATTGTCTGTTTTCTACTAGTTTGTCATTAGAAATAGAGGTCAACACCTTCCATAGATTTGGGAACCAAACCTCTCAATTATCACTTCACCAGCCCTGTGTTTTCATTCTCCCAAAACACGAAATACCAGAACAGCTGCTACTGTCTCCATCTCTGCAAGCAATTCATAGTGGATTCCCCCCTTTTTTCCCTATCTTTCCATTGACAGTGATGATTTAATCCGCGTTGAACTCTAAACTCCTAAATATCAGATGGTTGCTCTGTGGAGTAAAGAGGCTGCGCATTATGCCTCTCTGTGCATTGCCACCGTTTCCACAAGGTGACAGAGATGTCAGGCTGGCATATTCTCGGGAGCCCCAATAAAAATTAAGGGACACGGAGTAGGCAGCTGAAGTTGGCACGGGCATCCGAGATGAGGGCAATGAAACTTGCGCTGTATCAGGTGTTAAAATGGCAACAATGCCCGACACATCCTGGGAAAATGTTGGCAGATGAGAGAAAGAGGGTTGGAGCAGTCGGGGCATTACAGCACTCGCATTCCTTTACTAAACAAAGTCATGGTATCTTCAGCTTCCCAGGGAAGAAGGCCATGGGCCAAAAGGCGGGGCGGGGGACATCTTTCAGCACAAGAGCTGAGTTCTTTTTCAAGAAAGTTATCGGGGCTATATTCTGGTGACGGATGGGATGGAGGGCAAAAGGGATGGAAATGCCAGGACTGGCTAGATTTTTTTCTCCCCCATCAGAAGCACACAAAGGTGCTTTCTGGGTTCAAAGGATTTTTGCTGGAGGAACTCCGCTCATGGGATGCCCAAATGAGGCTCCTTTCATGTCCCCAAGATCTTTTCCTACCAAAGTGGTCCCTATTTATCTACTTGCAATTTTTTTGCTTTCGAACTGCTAGGTTGGCAGGAGCTGGGACAGAGACAGGCGCTCATTCCGTCATGCAGAACTCGGGTCTTGAACTGCCAACTTGCCGACCTCCAAGCTAACAAGGTGAGCTTCTTAACCACTGAGCCGCCACAGTCCCTGCTGGTTAAATTAAAGCTCATATGGCCAGTTCAAAAGCCAGAATAAAGGCAATTCAACCGTTGTATGAGAAAAAAAACCATTCAAAAGCTAGGAGCCTCCCAAACACTGTTGTCCTGAGAAAAGGAGCAGAATGAAATCAAAGGAGAGCTAGATTTTGCCCCAGGGTTAAAGTCCCTCAGCCTCTATTCTAGGTGAACGTCTGTGTGCTTCTCACATCGAGATGTGGCTTAATCTGCAACACTTGTTCCAAGCATCGAAACCGAAGTGAAGCTATCTTCCGTCTGCTGACAGGCAAAGGCATTTTTCATTAGATGAGTTTGTGGGTTTTGTGGGTTTTGGACTACAAGTCCCAGCACTCCCCAGCTGCTACAGGATCTGTCTGGTGAATTCCAGGCATCTGAAGACACAAATCTGCACACTTCTGGGTAACGATCACCCTTGCTTGAAAGCCAGTCGTATCTGACTCTAGGGTTCAGTGCTCATCTCTGTTTATAGCCAAAGAACCAGCACTCTCTATGTCTGCAGACGTTTCTGTGGACATATGGTCATAAGAGGCAAAAATCCAATCTGCCTTTGAACCAGCTTTGTTAAACCCTCTTCTGCAAATTTGAAGATTTGGGGAGGGGAGGCGGATAAGGCAGAGAGGAGACGGCACTTCTACCTGAAAGCCACGCATGCAATTTATATTCGGCCCCCAGAACTCAGGTTTCCCTTGCTCGAAAGCCAGTCGTATCCGACTCTAGGGTGCAGTGCTCATCTCTGTTTCTAAGCCAAAGAGCTTCTGCAGACATTCCCATGGTCATGTGGCAGGCATGACTAGACACCAGAGTGATCAGAATGCTGTTTACCTTCCCACCGAAGTGTTCCCTGTTTATCTACTTGCAATTTCTTGCTTTCAAACTGCTAGGCTGGCAGGAGCTGGGACAAAGACGGGAGCTCACTCCGTCATGCAGCACTCAGGTCTCGAACTGCTGACCTGCTGACCTTCCTGTCATCAAGTTCAGTGTCTAAACCACTAAGCAAGCAATTCTGTGTAATTGACAGCATCCTGGCCATTTCCAGAATTTGTCTGCAAAGCCCATTACGACAGTGGTGAGGGGAGGATAAGTTTTCTAAGAAGCAGAAATCTCCTGGGAGAGCAGTAAAACAGCTCCATCTGTCTACTTCTTGTCACATCCCACAATCACAGAGCATTTATTTTGTCATAACTAGACCAGAGAAGTCCCTCCATTTTGGCTGCTCAAGAGCCGTTCTGTTCTCTTCCCGTTTGTCAGAACAAAAAGTCAGGGTAGGACGGCTGGGCTGAGCATAGGTCCTGAGTGCCTGGGAGTGTCTTGTCATGTGTGAGACAGCCCGGAGAGGGTGCTAATGACCTGAAGGTGACATGGATGGTGGAAAACTCAATAGACACAAGTTGATAGTATTCTGCTGAATGTTGCCTGTTGAATGAATGGTACAGAAGGAGAAGCACAAACAATTTGCTTCTTTCCTTATTTATTTTTTTTAAATTGTATTTCGTATTTTTTGGGTGGGCTGCAGTGGCTCAAATGGCTAAGACGCTGAACTTAACAACTGGAAAGTCGGAGTTCGATTCCCAAGTACTGCACGATGGAGTGAGCTCCCGTCTCTGACCGAACTCCTGCCGGCCTAGCAGTTTGAAAGCAAGAAATTGCAAGTAGATAAATAGAGACCACTTTGGTGGGAAGGTAAACAGTCCTGTGCACATGTCCACGAAAATGTCTGCAGACGCAGACAGCACTGGCTCTTTGGCTATATACAGAGATGAGCAATGATCACTAGAGTCGGATATGACTGGCTTTCAAGCAGTAATTTTGTATTTTATTTTAATTCGTTTGTTTGTTTTTGTGTCAGAGATTCCTCTGGGTTTAAAGGATTTTTGCAGGGGTCGCCCGAATGAGGTTCCTTTCATGTCTCCCGTTGTGCAGTTGAAAGCACATCAGTAGTGGACTCAAGGGCAGTTTAAGCTGGTCCCTCCTGTTTCATGAGCTAATTCTCAACATTACCAATATCGTATTTCCAATAACTTCTAGTAAAGTGTTTACTCGATATATTAAAGATAAATGTTCAATTGAACCGCCTGACCCTTCTCAACAAACGTGATAATGATGGTTAGAATAAATCTTGGAGGTAATAAAATAAAATTGAAAATTACTTCACACTCCACCTATAAAACCGTTCTATGCACGGAAAGATGGTGGGGAAATATATATTTGAGCAACATAATGGGAAAAAGTTCTCCTACCAGCAGAACTAAGACTTCAAAGAGAACTGCTGCCCTTCAGGAAAGGAGTGAAGACCTGGCTGGCAGGGCAGGTGTGGGGCCCGAACGGGACTATGGTCCCCGCCGGCTGGTTTTTATAAGAACTTTCTCTTCGTCCTTCTTGTGCGGTGGGTGGGTTGGGTGAGTGGGATATGGGTTTTTAAAAAGGGGGTGGATGTGGGTTTTATTGGGTGGGTTTTATAAGATTTTGTAATGTTTTTTATGTATTTTTTAGAGTGTTGTAATGCCGCCCTGAGTCGGGTTCTGCCTGAGTGGGCGGCATATACAAATGTGATTAATAAATAAATAAATAAATAAATAAATAAATAAAAGACATTTAACTTGAGAGATAAATTGGCTGAGCTGAGACATCTTTTCAGAAACTACAAGAATGCTTTATTTGTGAGGCTTCAAGATACCCGCCATCTTCATGTGACTGATCTCTGTTCAACACAACTTTCTTCATTTTTGCCTTATTCTTTGAGACTGTGCCTATCCTTACTGTCATGACAAATGCTTGCCCATCAAATTTTACCACTGACCCGCTGATATCAGTCCTGATACCATGAGTAGCGTCTGTACCACCTGGCATCTGAATAATATAGGTTAGGGTCACAAATGATCACACCATCTCGTGCAAATGTGCAAGTAATCAGAAACTGGGCGTATGAATAAACTGTTATCTTATGGTTATTAAAATAATAGTTTAAACCTGGTTTAATAATTCAAGATGGGCTTAATTGAGGTTAGTCTATAAACTGGTAAAGTTCACATCCTTGCAGTTCCTTCAAGAGTTCCTACTATAGTCCTACTTCTTTTTCATCAGATGCAGTTGGGAGATGGCGAGCAAACCAAACCGGGCTATAAAAATGTGGTTCTAAGCATATTTTTTATAGATACAGTTGCAAAACAATGCTGATGCACATCTGGAAACAACTGCCTAGCTTTTCCTTTCATCAGGGCTGTTTTTCTTTCAGTCACACTCTGTTTGGGTTATTATGACCTTCAATATATTGATCCCATCAGATATGCCATTTCCCCTACAGTTGGCTTTGCTCATCAGGACTGCGTTGTTATTTCCAGTCTATTTTAAACTATACTTACCTGAACTTAACTTCTTGTATGAATACCATAAGCCACCCACTAGGGCCATACCAAAATATTTTGCTGCCTGAGGTATAGCAGCAAATGGTACTCCTTCCACACTACCACATACCCAAGGCAAGTTGCTTAATACTCAAAACCAGCTATGTTGTTTTGGCACAAGAGGCAGAACATGAGGCAGTCCTAGGCGCATGCTTCTTCAGGGTGTTAAAAATATAACAACAAGCAAGACAAACGTTTTGTTTATCTTTCACATTGATCTGGAGGTGTGCTGGCCTTGTTTTACTTAATGGGACTCAAGATCAAAATACAGCTTTTTGTGAGATCTGAAACCTTCTGGGCTTCTTCTAGAAATCATGAAAATCCTGTTGGGCTGCTTTTGTAGATGTGGTATGCCCGCGTTCATAAATTGGCCATAACCCTTCCCGATGGGCTCGCTCACTTACGCACATGGCTTGAGGACCAACACGGGCTTTGATGGAAGGGAAATTGGGATGCGGGCGAGATTAATGATTGGAATAAATTCATAAGACCTTGGCTGAGGAATTGCGGAGGAAATAGGACAAAAGGTAAAAAGTTGCTGACTCCAGGGTTGAACTCGCTCTTCCCCTTCTGAGCCCAGCTAAGGTTGAGTAAGCACACTGAGTCAGTGGCTAAGGAAGTTAGTCCCGGAGACAGTTTACATGGTCTTCCGAGATAGGGTGAGAATAATGGGGTTTCGCCAACCCAGATCTTAGATAACTGCGGGTCTATCCATTAATCACAAGACAATGTCTGGAGACAGGTGTTATCTTGACCCACCAGAAATGCCACGTTTGCATCAGCCTTCTGTGATGAAGTCCCGTGCGCCTTTAGCATGCAACTCTCAAGGCAGGGTAATAAATATGCCACCCGACTTAGGTCAGGACTGGACTTCACCGCACATTTCATCTCATGTGCCTTCCTTGCGGCCAGTCACTCCGAACCTCCGTAGGCCATTTCCGGACCAGGTGGCCCTCTCCGTCGGCTCTTGCAACACCATTGCAACATGTAGACCCTCAATGCTCTTCCTTTACGGCTTCCTTTAAGAAAGTTGAATTGTTTCTCTTAAGCTCTAGTCTGGCTGGCATCCCCTTATATTGAAAATCCTCTCTCTCCTTACTATTGCTGATGCATCGTTTAACTATTATTCCAATAGCAGATACTGTAATAGCAAAAACTTTAGGTAACCATGGGTAGTATGGACCAGCTACTAGTCCAAATTCTCTCTGCTTGAGAAGCTGAACAGCACTGATGATTCAACGAATAATCAATGTTGCAGATTAATTAAAATACTCCTTCTGACACTATCACGTCATAGACCTTCTGTGTTCTGTCTCCCAAAGATGTCTGAACATGCATCCAGCTTTGGCAGCACAGCAAATCTAAACTGGCTGCACCGGAAGAGAATTTAAAAGAAAAAGTCAGCCAAGTGGATATATTTTAGAAAAAGCCAAGCAAAGATGCAGAAGAATTAGTTCAAACTGGGCTTTTTAATCAGATTCCCCCCTTTAAAAAAAATCCTAATTTTCTTCAAATTCTAAACTTGAGAGCAATATGTGCAGGAGAAAACAGACTTACAGTTTCATTCAGCAAGGCTTGAGATTTTGAAGCACTTAATTTTAAAAAGTCTACTTTCAGTCCCTGAGTGTTCTGCCATGTTTGCAATGCTTAATTAGGGTCACAACCTATTCTTTTATTACAGTTTCCTCATATCTGTATGGCAAACTAGCTACATGAGCCTCTCCAAGTAGTTCTAAATGTTACAGTTCTTAATATAACATTGCAGATAGTGGGGAAAAATCATTTTTCTTTTGGTGTTGTTGTTCAGTCGCACAGTCGGTTCCGACCCTTTGCGACCCTATGGACCATTGTTCTCCAGGCACCTCTGTCCTCCACCATCCCCCTCAGCACTCCCAGTTCTGTGCCCGTTGTGTCTACAATACCATCTAGCCATCTCATCTTTGGCCTCCCCCTTCTTCTTTTGCCCTCCACCTTTCCCAACATCAGGGCCTTCTCAAGTGAATCCTCCCTTCTCATTTGATGTCCAAAATACTTTAGCTTCGTCTTTACTATTAGCCCTTCCAATGAGCAGTCAGTGTTGATTTCTTCTAAGATTGACCTATTTGTTCTCCTCGCTGTCCAGGGTACTCTCAAAACTCTCCTCCAACACCACATTTCAAAGGCATCTATTCTTCTGCGTTCAGCTTTCCTAATTGTCCAGCTCTCACATCCGTACATTACCACTGGGAATACCATTGCTTTGACTATTCTAATTTTTGTTTGCAATGTGATGTCTCTGCTTTTCACTATGTTCCCCAGGTTTCTCATAGCTTGTCTCCCAAGAATCAGTCGCCTTTTTATTTCATGGCTGCAATCCCCATCTGCCGTGATCTTTGATCCCAGGAAAGTAAAATCTGTCACTGCTTCTACTTCTTCCCCATCTATTTTCCAGGAACTGATTGGGCCTGTTGCCATTACCTTGGTTTTCTTGATATTGAGTCTCAAACCAGCTTTTGCACTCTCCTCCTTCAGCCCAATCAAGAGGTTCTTTAGGTCTTCCTCACTTTCTGCCATTAGGGTGGTATCGTCTGCATATCTCAGATTGTTTATGTTTCTCCCAGCAATTTTAATCCCATATTGTGATTCCTCCATCCCTGCATTTCGCATTATGTGCTCTGTGTATAGATTGAATAAGCAGGGTGATAAAATGCAGCCTTGTCTTACTCCTTTTCCTATTCCAAACCACTCTGTCATTCCATGTTCTGTCCTAACTGTTGCTTCTTGGTTCATGTACAGATTTCTCAGGAGGCATATGATGTGCTCTGGTATTCCCATCTCTTTAATTACTTGCCACATCTTGTTGTGGTCCACACAGTCAAATGCCTTAGTGTAATCAATGAAACAAAAGTAAACTTGTTTCTGGTATTCCTTTGTTTTCTCCATGGTTTGTTTTCTCCATGGTTTGTTTTCTCTTTTGGGCAATTTATTAAACATTCTCAAATCATGAAGTTAAGATGGGAAGAACTTCAGGTTTGAAAATTTTTGAATAGCAAAGGAATGGAGCAGACTGATTTCCCCAAAGCTAACTAGATTCCGCTACTATCACGAGAAGGTTAAGTAAACCACCAACTGCATTATACAACCTGGTTTGGCAACAGAGTTGTATCTACCACTGTACCCAACACCTCTGCATTCTCTATGGACAGCGCAAGATCTGGCTTCATGTTTAGCCCTCTTAACTCCTGGCCCAGAGGGTCTGTACCGAATGCACGCCCTAAGTGAAGCTGATAAGACTGGTGTTCCAGAATGTGTATCGCTGAGAAAGCTTGCTGCCCTTTTATCAGCCAACTGAAAAACTTTCCAAAGCTTTCAGGCCACAAGCTCTGACACCCTGATGAAGACCAGATGACAGACAAGACATGATATTCAACCCCTTGTTGGCCCTCCGAGTGATACCAGAGTAGTCAAGTCAACAAAAGGACTCATGCTCCAATGGCATGTGACCACATCAGTGGTACAGTTCTCTCTCTCCCAAGGGAGTAAACAGTAACTCTCTCCTTCCTGACCTCAGCTTTTTTAAAAAATATATATTTATTTATTCAATTTGTATAGCCGCCCCAATCGACGTGCGACTCTGGGCGGCTTACATAAAATCCCCAACATTTAAACTATAGAGACCCTTACAATTCCTTAAAACACTGAAAAACTACCTCCCACCTGCACCAATTAAAATTCTAGTTAAAACTAGATTAGGAAAAGTCGCTAGCTTGGAAAAGTTACTTTCTTAAACTTTGCCTCCCAGAATCTCCATAATTTTTGCTTGTGTCAGAAGCATCACAAGACAATAAAATAAATATTTCAGATAATTTTTGCTCATGGAGCATTTGGGGCAAGAAACATCAAGTCTTTCATAATACACGCTCGTCTTCAATCATGTCAAAAGCAATCCAGTGGCGCTTCCAAAGGGGAAGCTCTGGTTTCGTTTCTTGCCTTGGAAATTTAGTGAGAAATAAAGGGAAAGGATTAACTTACTCTAGTCCTCACTATCTTTTCAAAAATTGGATAAAGCCATTTTGATGGGGAAACAGTTCCCACAGTCTTGCAGTGCCACTGATATTATCCAGAATGGTAGCTAATTGCTTTTCACAACTCTGCAGGATATTAACTACCTGCACTCACCATGTGCAGGCTGAAACCTGCAGATATCCAGCAGGATTTCCGGAACAGCATCTTCTGCACATTTGCTGCTAGGGCACAGATGCTCAGAGAGGCAGTTAATGGCCAAGGCCTGGTGGAAAGCTGGACAGGAAAGGCCAGAGGCACTTCCCAACACCAATGGGCAGTGGCAGGTTTTAATAACAAAAAAACAAAGGCCTGGAATGTGTTTGTGGGTCCATTTAAGAATTGTGAAAGACAGTCACTGGGGTAGTCCAGTAACACTGAGTTTTGCATTAACAAAGCATGTTTGGAGTGGAGAAAGGAGAATAAGAACGCTGCATCTTCTTGTCTTTGTTGTTTCATTTAAAACAAGTCTTTCAAGCAGCAGTGATGTATCCAACACTGCATTGATGTTGAGTCTTGAAAAAGCCTCCCTAAAAAGGGTCCCTAATGCATGGCCACACTGAGTATGCACACTTTATATTGTAGTTCACAGTGTTTTGAACACACCTGTTGTCATCTGAATTTGGAAGCTAAGGTGAATCAAATCTGGTTTATACATGGATGGAAGACCACTTGGTTACATAAGGAACCTGCAGATAGGTCTTGGGAAGAACCCCATATAAAACCCTACAGAACTAATACCATGGGTTTTTGTAAACAGAGCAAAATAGTAAATGTGTGCAATGATTACATTTCAGTGATTACTTATAAATTCTAGCTCTCCACACTTGCTCGAAAGCCAGTCATTTCTGACTCTAGGGCTCAGTGCTCATCTCTGTTAATAGCCAAAGAGCCAGCATTGTCTGCCTTAGCAGACGTTTCTGTGGACATGTGGCAGGTATGCCTCGACACTGGAGTGCACTGAATGCTGTGTACCTTCCCACTGAAATGGTACCTATTTATCTACTATTTATCAAGTTCAGCATCTTAACCACTAAAACACTGCATTCCACAGCATTAGGACTGAGTAGTTTGCCTAAAGTGACATACAGTAGCTGGCTCTTCTCCATGATGGGGAATTGAACTCCCAGATCCAGCACAGTCTGCGTCTCCAGATGTTTATGTTGTCATGTGGCAGACACGACTAGACACTGGAGTGCATGGAATGCTGTTACCTCTCCCACCGAAGCGGTACCTATTTAGCTACTTGCAATTTCTTGCTTTCAAACTGCTAGGTTGGCAGGAGCTGGGATAGATGACAGGAGCTCACTCTGTTATGTAGTACTTGGGTCTCAAACTGCTGACCAGCTGACCTTCTGGTCGTCAAGCTCAGTGTCTTAACCACTAAGGCATTGTGGCCTCCTAAATTTAATATACTTCCTTCTAAACCTGCAAGTCACATTTTGCAGCAGTGATGAAAGGGTCAAAATAAAACAATGAACAGAAATAAAACGTCTGGTATACACAGTGTGGTAAATGTTTGAAATAAAATATACTTTGAATTCAGGTTGTTGTTTTTTTAATGGCTAAGTGCTTGTCATTCCTCCACGGCTTTTATACTCACTGACTTTGTAGTGAGCAATAGGCTGAAATCACCATCTGTGCATTTCCTTTTCCTTTTGTATCAGATGTAAAAGGGGAAGGAAGCTGTTCCATGGAAATGTGTGGCTGTGAGCAGAATCAGTTCCCAGTTTGCACACGCAGGCTCCCTATCCATTCATCTCACTAACCCTTCTGGTCAAAGAAGCAGTGCAGGTTTTTGAAACCACAGACTGCCAAAGCCTATCAAATCCACCTACCTCAGGTCATAGTGAAATGGCCATTTCTTTGTTCAAATCCATGTTTCATATGGCTTCTCCTAACTTACCATATGTTTTTGTATAATGCATTGCGCAACCATCTGTCATATCTGCTTTGATTCAGATTCCTGCATTGAGCAGGGGGTCCGACTCGATGGCCGAAAAGGCCCCTTCCAGCTCAGTGATTCTATGATTCTATAATTATAACTGAAAATCCAAGGACAAGATCTAGAATATGCTCCTGGATGGTACATTCCCAGGGTTCACAAGGACAATTCTCAATTGCAGCAGAGGAGAACATGTGGCAAGGATAGGTAGGGCAGAACACTGGGCAGAAGCAGACCTCTGAGATAGGATTCCTTCGACGGCCAATTTCAATGTTACATTTTGTAAATATCTCCGATATAAAAGGCAAAACCAAAGAAGACTTCATTTACCATTTAGGGTTGATAAGAGAATGGTAAAGGTTAAAGGCCACCCTTTACTCGAAAGCCAGTCATATTTGCCTCTAGGGTTCAGTGCTCATCTCTGTTTAAGGCAAAGAGCCAGTGCTGCCTGTGTCTGCACACAGTTCCGTGGACATGTGGCAGGCATGACTAGACACCAGAGTGCTCAGAATGCTGTTTACCTTCCCACTGATGTGGTACCTGCTTATCTACTTGCAAATTCTGGCTTTCAAACTGCTAAGTTGGAATGTGCAGCACTCGGGTTTCGAACACATGTCAGCTTTCCAGTCATCTAGTTCAGAGTCTTAACCACTAAGCCACTGCAGTCCCTGAGAATGACATGCGTCTTAAAAAAAAAACAAGGTTTGAAAAGCAATGTTTGGGAAGAATTAGGTGTTACTTGTGCAACTACTTTGATGCATTGTGAAAAACAGTTAAAATGGATTAGCCAAGCTCGAGTGGCTACGAAGCAGCGTTCAGGTGGGAAATAAAGTTAGAAAACTGTAATGCTCGTCTCTGCCCACAAATGCTTCCTGCCATGGAAATCTGTACTTAAGTGAGGGGCGGTGAGAGAACATCCACAGAGAGACGGAAGCCTTTTTGTAGTATCTGAGTGGCTTAATAATGGAAGAGAGTGATAAAAGAAAAGCCCATAGACAAAACAAATTTCTCATTCCCAAACCCCTTTGCTCTCCATTAATAGAACAGCTTTGTTGCATGTGGGGTTTTTTTATATATAAAAAAAATATTATTAAATATACACATTATTCGTTACAGAATTTCATTCCCCGCCCTTTACGTCCTCCTTTTGTGTGCTGGCCAAATAGCATAAAAAGCCAGCAGGCAATTAAAACGGATAGGATTTTAAAATTACAGGACAGCTTCTGTGAGACTGGGTGGTAAAAGGAGATTAAAGTGGAGAAGAATGCAAAATAGCTTTCAGGTTGGAAGGTGTAGCATCCAGGACTGCAAACCAGCATTGGGGAGTCTGGCTCTTGATTTATGCTCTCTCAGGCAGTTGTTTAATTTCTGCTCTAAAAGGAGAAATGCAATTCAACTTTTGAAAACTTCTGATTAAGCCAGCTATTTTATCTTTTTAGGATTAAACAGTATAGGGTTGCTTAGTTCCTTCAAATTAAAATGTGTCGTTCAAAGTAAGGGAAGAAGCAGAGCATTAGACTTACAAGCCTTCTTCTTCCTCTTCTGCTGGAGGTCGGCAAGTCGGCAGTTCAAGACTCGAGCGCTGCGTGACGGAATGAGTGCCCGTCATCTGTCCCAGCTCCTGCCAACCTAGCAGTTCGAAAGCAAGACATTGCAAGTAGATTTTAAAAAAAAAAACGGGGGAAAAGATCTTGGTGACATGAAAGGAGCCTCATTCAGGTATCCCCTGAGTTCCTCCAGCAACAATCCTTTCAACTCAGAGAGCACCTTTGTGTGCTTTCTGGCATGATTTAAAAAATCTTGGTGAGAAATTCCCTATTGCCTGCCCTACCTCTGTGACATTGCAATAGTCCACTCCCTGGCCTAAATCAGCTAACCGCTATTCAGAAAGGTGACAGGACAGGGATCGTGGCCTGGGTGTCAGCCACAGAATATCTGCCATGTTCTTTTTCTTCTTTTGTGTCCCGGTCAGACTTTGAATTGCCAAAGTGAAACCACGTTCTTGGCTTTGTCACTGGCCCAACTTAAATCCTCAAGTTTCCTATAGTAACCAGTAGACCAGCAGATGAGACGGATTCTGTATCACATTCACACAGAGTATTTTTGTCCACCAGCAACTCCCACTTGAGCATGCAGTTGGCCAGGTACAAGATGCCCCTCCAGTGGTGCTTCAGATTGCCACAGAATGTCAATAAATAGGGGGTACCTATAGTAAAGTGATGGTGAACCTTTTAGAGACCAAGTGCCCAAACTCACCTTTGCCACAGACTCAACAGACTGATTCCACACCACACCCTCACGCCACATGTGAGCTGGGGGTAGGGAGGAAGGGCTCCCATTGGGCTGCTGGGGCAGAGGGGCGGGGTGAACTCTGTGCTGGGGGGAGGAAGGAAGCACTCCCATTGGGCTGCTGGACAGAGGGGTGGGGCGAACTCTGTGCTGAGGCAACACCACGCGTGCCCACAGAAAGGGCTCCGAGTGTCCCCTCTCTCATGTGTGCCATAGGTGCGCCACCACTGCTATGGTAGAATAGCAAAGATAATTATGGCACAGGAAGGAGAAAGTCCCACAGCCAGCAGTTTTAGCAAAGTAAATAACTAACAATTTTGTTCACTTTCATCTAACACAAGATCAATTTCTTAAGGAGCATGCCTCACTCTATCTCATGCTAGGACCAGCCCCAACAATAAGTCTGCCTGTTGCATTTATTATTGTATCCATGTGTTTCCCTTTCACTGAAAGAAAAGAAATTTCCATTCTCGTTTAGATTGCGATTGATTACTCTTTTGTTGCTAACATCTGTAGAAGGTGTTGGAGGCTGTTTGAAAAATGCCGGCGTAGGTGTACATCCCTCTAATTCAGCCCTGGCTGAACTCTTGTGAACTTTTACTCAGCCGCTATTATGTGTGAGACACACATTTATGGGACGCTGCCTTTTAAAGGAAGTTGTCATTTGTCTTCTATTGTGAGTTTTACTAAGCAGGCCTTGAAGACAAGGTCAGATGGGCACTGGGCGGGAGGCATCTGATTTTGCGGTGCTTCTTCCCTCTCCATCTTGCAGAAAGAAGAAGAGAAAGAATAAAGAAAAATATAAAAGAATAAAATTAAAAATACTTCAAAGAGAGGCAGGCCTTTGAGCAAAGAAGAGCCCAAACCTCTTCTTCAGGACACAGACTCCGAGTCCCAGAATGCTGTTAGCTTGGGGATTCAGAGATTTGTAGTGAAAAAAGTAATTTTTCCCAAATCTGGGCTGGGGAATGGTTGGGACATAATAAGGGTAACAAGGGAACTGCCCCAAAATGGGAAGCATTGATTGGTGCCATTTATTTTATTATTTATTTAGATTTTTTGTTGTTGTTGTTGTTCAGTCGCACAGTCGATTCCGACCCTTTGCGGCCCTATGGACCATTATCCTCCAGGCGCAGTTCAACTTACATTGCTCCCCAATTGACAGGCGACTCCGGGTGGCTTACAATATCGTCCCATAAAAACATATAAAACCCCGCTAAAATAATTGAAACTTTGTAATATTAAAAATGTTAACAACATTTTAAAAACCCACCCACCCCATCCATGAACCAGAGACAGCGAGGGAGGATCATGCCCATTCAAATAAGCCAGCAGCCAGTGGTCACTCTACCATCAATACCCCACACCTGCCCCACCAGCCATTTAGAGAGCTTTCCTAAAGGGCAGCAATTCTGTCTGCAGCCATAACTCTATTGGCATGAGGTTCCATAGGGCTGGTGCGGACACAGAGAAGGCACTCCTTCTTGTGCTAGAGAGACGAGCCCATCTAGCTGATGGTACAATTAGGGAGCACCTCTGGTCCACTCTTGTTGGACGGACAGATGTTCTTGGAGTGATGCGGTCTCTTAGGTATCCTGACCCACTACCATGGGTAGTATGTATGTATGAATGAATGAATGAATGAATGAATAAGACAAGAGAGGTGGGAGTTATGGCAGGTGAGGAGGTCCAGAGCAGGTGTTCAGAGTCAGGGGTGATGAGCAGAACTGGTGCAAAAGTGGGCATTCAATCATGCAGAGAGGCAAACAGACATTCAGAGGTGCATCCAGTGAGACTTATATGGAAGATCCTCTAAAGCAGGCAGGAATGAACAGGCTGGAGTGGAATATAAGAAAAGGAAAGAGTAGGAAAGAGTGATGGGAGAGAGGGTGAGAATATGCAGGCACTGCAGTGGCTCAAGTAGCTAAGACGCTGACTGGGAAGCGGAAGGTCAGCGGTTCGATTCCCGAGTACTGCAGGACGGAATGAGCTCCCGTCTTTGTCCCAGCTCCTGCCAACCTAGCAGTTCGAAAGCAAGAAATTGCAAGTAGATAAATAGGGACCACTTTGGTGGGAAGGTAACAGCATTCCGTGCGCTCCGGTGTCTAGTCATGCCTGCCACATGACCACGGGAATGTCTGCAGAAGCTCTTTGGCTTAGAAACAGAGATGAGCACTGCACCCTAGAGTCGGATACGACTGGCTTTCGAGCAAGGGAAACCTGAGTTCTGGGGGCCGAATATAAATTGCATGCGTGGCTTTCAGGTAGAAGTGCCGTCTCCTCTCTGCCTTATCCGCCTCCCCTCCCCAAATCTTCAAATTTGCAGAAGAGGGTTTAACAAAGCGCCGGTTAAGAGGCTCCCCTCTTTCTGGTGTTATTTAGCTATTGGCTCCAAGGACTTTGAAGAAGGAATTCCCTGCAGGTGGTTCTCTTGCTGCTCTGAGAAAGCCTCCGCTTCAATTAACTAACACCTACACCGGGTCTGTTGGGTGTTCTCGGATGCATTCATGCTGCCCCCTACCAGATGGCATATCTGAGTGGCCGACCTGGTTGGTGGTGGACAACCTATAAACCAAAACAATAGCCCAGAGGATTTCTCAAAGAGTTTTCATTCCAGGATCCTTTGCGGAAGCCATAAACAACTGGAACTAAAACTAATAATGAGATGTACATATATCAAAATCACATTCTTCCATGATGTTCTTCCAAAAAGCCTGAACGTGCAAACATGTCCACATTGTTTGTGTGTGTGGCTATGACAGAATTTGAACCCAGGTCTGCCTTGTTTAAGGCGCACTCTCCACCTACTCCAACATACTGTCTGCGGTCGAGGACAATTCATTATTCTCAAGCATATCAGAGAGTAAACAAAACAAAAACATTATAGCAATTTATAGACTAACTGTTGTACAGTAAAACCCCTACATACATAAAAAGTCTGTTCCATAGGCTTTTATGTAAATCGTGTGGTTTTTTTCATAAATCAAAGCAACCCAATAGGAAAAATGGATTTTTTACGTAACTTGAAGCAAACCCATAGGAAATTACTACTACTACTACTTACTTTATTACGGAAATTGTATTATGTAAATCGGGACATGGTTTTAGTGCAAAAGTCATTATGTAAGTTGAATTTTATGTAACTGGAGGCATATGTAAGTCGGGGTTTTACTGTATTTTTATATTATCTTTCATGGATCAGGTCCACTTCATCAGACATAGGAGTGAGACTTCATGGCATCCGTTTATATACATCAGGTACAGAGGTACAGAGTCATTGGTGAGCATAACAAATAAGTATACCAATCAATAGGGCTTTTTTCCATTATTCTCAGAATGCCATTAGAGGATGATATCTAGAAATTGTATCTTCTTCTTCCTCTGCTCAGGTCACCTGGTTCAAAGTCAGATTGGATTTTTGCCTCTTATGACCAGGAAGGCAGCATCTGCGTAAGACCTGAAACCAGGGCCTGATGGCCAAAGTGGAGCAGTAAAGCACAGCACCACCATACCTGTCAACCACGGCTCCGGACAATCTGGGACTTGCGCACAATGGTTCTGCACAAGTCGCATTCTACGCATGCATAGAAGGCTTTTATGCTTGCGTAGAACCCTTTTACACTTGCGTAGCCTTCTACGCAAGCATAGAAGGGGTCTACGCAAGCCTAAAAGCCTTCTACGCATGCGTAGAATGCAACTTGCACAAAAGGGATGCACAGTACCTCTTTCCCCCCGCTGCCAATTCCGAGGTTTTGGCATATGCGGGCGGGAAATGGCGCAAATCAGCGCCGAAAATCGGGAAATCCCAGCCAATCCGGGAAGGTTGACAGGTATGAGCACCACTGCTTTTAAACTTGCCCATCATAGACTTAGATCCTCCCATGCTATGTGGCATATCGGGCAGCAACACCATTAACATATATTCGGAGAGTATTTTTTTCAGAAGCACTGTGAGATTTAAACATGGGCATTAATTAACATTAATGGGAAATACCTGACTAACATCTGATATGCTGATGGCACAGTGTTGTTGGCCACAAACCTTGCAGATCTTCAATTGATGTTGGATCGAGTTAGAGCTTCAAGTGCAGAATATGGTTTGGATCTAAACACCAAGAAGACGAAATATCTGGTTATAATCCAAACACCAACTCAAGGCAAGCTGTTGGCAGGAACACAAGAAATCGAAGAGTGGATAAAATTGTCTATTTGGGGAGTAAGTTTAATAAAAATTGAGATCCTAAGGTAGAGATTAAAATGCAAATAGAAAAAAGCAAGATCCACCTTCATAAAAATGTGATTATTGTTTATGTATTATTGTTTATTGTATATAATGTCTGGATAATGTATTTATTTCTGTTGGAAGCTGCCTTGAGTCGCACTTGTGTGAGCAAGGCGGGGTACAAATTTAATAATAAATAAATAAATTTTGTCTGGTTAAAATTCCCTAGTCCAGGGAGTTTGAGCTAGAGAGCCACCTTAGTGTTTACCAGTCTTGTGGTGCATTCTTCAAAGCTGATTTGATTCTAAACCACATTTCTGCATCTTCCTGTAAGAATTTGGCTGAGTTTCCATGGGTGGAAGGAAGGGGAGTTTCAACACCTACATGGCCCAAAATGCCCCAACCTCGTCTAAGAGCTTCCCTCATTAACTTCTCAAATAATTGCACCAGTAGAAGTCCCCCCCCCTTCCCCTCCAACCCTTGATATACGCATGTAATTCCCATCAGAGTTCTCCCAACCGCTCTGACAGGAGAATAGACCCCTATTAGGAAAGGTGGCGGCAAAGAACAACACAGTGATTAAATGCAAAATTGAAATTATAATGAAAATTGGGGCACTGAAAAGAAATTTAATTAAGTAAGCAACTGCAAATCAAACAGAAATGTATTCATTATTTAATCAAGTAGTGGAGTGCAAAATCTCTTCTAATCAGGAAAAGTCTCTGAGAGCAGATAAAGAAGGAACGGGAGAAATCAAGGAAACAATTTTAAAGCAGGAGAAAAAATGCCATCCATCTGAAGTACAAAAGACCATTTGTCTGGAAAAAAACACCTCCACCAGCCAAAATGTTTACTAATGAACCTTGACCCCATATAGCGTTTTTCCTCTACCACCATGTTACACGTTTACTTTTGCCATTTCTATTTAATTGTTCTTCTTGCCTTGCTGTCATGCCTTTTTCATGTGCAGGAATTAAGGAAGAGAGGTTGTTCTTTAAGTGGAGGAAAGCTTCATTCTCTGGAATTTTCTACTCTCCCCCCTTCTCTTCTTATTTTCTCACTTCTATATTTCAGACATGCTTTTGTATTTAATTAGCAGCTTAATTTAGTGTTGTGTGAATAGTGACTCACTGTTATTAAGCAAGGGAGGATGAGACTCATATATACAGGCTGCTTGTGAGAAGGAACAATAAAAAAAAATAAGGGGGAGAAAAAGTGACAGAGACAGATGAGTCTAGCACCACTGAAATTGGACATGGGGCCAACCAGAAAAGGCAGCCATGCATGCGCAGCTTCTTGAGGCTGGCCCTACCGTTAAGGCGATTGACATGGCCACCTGGAGCAGCAAATTTGGGACCTCAGAAGAGACATCTGTAAGTGACATCAGTAAGTATGTTCCTGTTCCTGGAGATTTTTATTCCTGCCAGGTAAGAGAAGATGGATTTATTTATTTATTTATTTAATTCCACTTGTACCTGGTGGTCTACCCCACTCTGGGAGGCTAACAACAATGCATTAAGAAAAAAATCTTAAAATCACATAATAAAAGCACCAGACCTTATTAACGATGGAAAAGGCCCAACAAAAGACCTAACACTAAACAGATGTTGACCCTTCTCAAAAGCCTCCCTAAACAGAAGTGATTTAAGCAGCTTTCTAAATGCCAACAAAGATGTAGCCTGTCAAAATCCCATGGGTCGCTATCACCACCAAAAAGGCCATAACCTTCCTTGCCACCAAGAGCTGCCCTGTTTGGGAAGATCCATACCTGTCAACCTTCCCGGATTGGCCAGGATTTCCCAATTTTTGGCGCCGATTTGCGCCATTTCCCACCCTGCACTGCCGAAACCCCGGAAGTTGGCAGCAGGGGCAAGAAGGTACGGCGCAGCCCTTCTGCGCAGGCCGGGTTCTACACATGTGTAGAAGGGTTTTACGCTTGCATAGAACCCTTCTACACATGCATAGAAGGCTACACTTGCGTAGAAGGGGGCTACGCAAACGTAAAACCCTTCTACGCATGCATAGAACGTGACCTGCACAGAACCGTTCTGCACATGTCCCGTATTGGTCGGAGCCGCGGTTGACAGGTATAAAGATCGGGTGATGCGGAATGATGTTCTAAGAGGGATTTTTATTCCCATCTTCTTTTTTTAAATTTTAATTTCTCCCTCCTTGAATTTTTGGTGGCCTGTGAGTGTGATACAATAGGTAGCCTTTAGACATCCAACTCAAATCCTGAGCCGGCTTCCTCCCTGTGGCTATATCGGGAGCCAGCATTATGCCGTCTGGCGGTTACACTGGCACGTTAGGACAGCCAGATTTGGCCTGTCCCAGTAGCCAAGGACTTACCTGGCAAGAACACAAGAAATTGCAGGAAACAAACAACACTCGTGACAAATGGATGAGGTTCAGCAAAAGTATATATTGATTCTAGACTCAGAGATTACTGGAGGAGGAGCGGCTGGGAAGGATACTGTTACGGAGGCGCTCGGTCCGGACTATTTCCCAGAATATGGACACATTTCCAGTGGTGTCCTCTTACTAATCCAAAAGACAAGACTTATTAATCATCCTGAAAACAGGCTAGATCATGTCTATGTCTGTCTCCATCTCCTTTTGTCACGTGCAGATTTGACAACTGGGAGAAGATGAGAGATTCAGATGCTACTTTTTCCTTCTTGTTAGTTCCCATGTAAACATATTTAAAGAGGAGGTGGAGTCACCCTTGCTCGAAAGCCAGGCGTATCTGACTCTATGGTTGGGTGCTCATCTGCATTTATATCCAAACAGCCTATCTGCGTCTGCAGACATTTCTGTGGACATGTCTCAGGCATGACAAGACACCAGAGTGCATGGAACGCTGTTTCCTTCGCACCAAAGTGGTGTACCTATTTATCTACTTGCAATTTCTTGCTTTCAAATTGCTAGGTTGACAGAGACGGGAGCTCACTCCATCATGCGATACTTGGGTCTCGAACTGCTGACCCGCTGACCTTCCAGTCATCAAGTTCAGCATCTTAACCACTTAAGACCTCATCAAATTTAAGTTCCCAAAATTCTGTAGGGTACAGACATGAGGTCAGATGTGATCAATGTTATCATCAACATATTTGTTTATAAGTCAGCTTCATTTACATCCTCTCAGCTGGGAAATCTCTCTTCCTTCCTATTTTACTTATACAACTCTCCTTTAAGGTAGCCCACACTATTTGAGAGTGACTGGCCGAAGGAATTTCATGGCTTACCTGTAATTGGATTCAGAAACTTCCAATGCAGTGCCTAACACTCCAACCACACTGTCTTAGTGTGTGGTCCATTTAGCTCAGGGGTGCCCAAACCTTTTGGGCTGTGGGCCGGTCACGTGGGTCAGTGGGCCAGTCATGTAGTTCAGCAGGCCCATCACATGGTTCCTCCCACCGGAAGCGGAAGTAAAACGTGCCTTGCAATCTGTTTTGCAAGAGGACGAGATAGATTTTAAGCTGCCATTTTCTCTGCTTAAACCAGGGGTGCCCAAACTACAGCCCATGGGCAGGATCCGTCCCCTGATGCCAATTCGTCTGGTCCATGCTGCCCTCTTTGCTCCCGGAAGCAGAAGTATGGGTGTGTTTTACTTCTGCTTCTGGGAACGACGAGGGCAGCGTGGGCCGGATGAATTGGCATTGGGGGACAGATCCAGCCTGTGGGCCGTAGTTTGAGCACCCTTGATCTAGCATAATAATTTCCTAGTATAACAATTATCATGGAAACTTTATCCATGAAGGGACTGCCCACTTGATCCTCAGTTCAGCCTTCTAAATATGTGGATTTTTTGTATTCTATTTTTTATTAATGTATTTATAATGTTCATCTTAATTAATCATTCACTCTTACTATTTACTGCAAAAGGTCAGACTGATCACCTAGAAAACTCTGATTATTTTAATTTGTTTAATTAGTTCTGGACTTTATAATACCTAGGCAATTTACAAGATAATTACGAAAAGCCACAACTGCTCATCTGCTTGGCTTCCTAGTGACTACATCCTCCATTTTTCTTTCATTTACAAAAATAGTTAAGCAATGTCGGACAAGACTCGAAAGCGTAGCAAGCCTGGAGCACACAGAATGCTATTACCTTTCCCACTAAAGTGGTCCCTATTTATCTGCTTGCAATTTCTTGCTTTCAAGTTGCTAGGTTGGCAGGTCAGTAGTTTGAGACTAAGTGCTTCATGACGGAGTGAGCTTCCATCTCTGCCCCAGCTCCTGCCAACCTAGCAGTTCGAAAGAAATTGCAAGTGGATAAATAGGTACCACTTCAGTGGGAAGGTAACCAGTGTTCCATGCATACCTGTCAACCGCAGCTGCGGAGAATCTGGGACCTGCGCAGAAGGGTTCTGCGCAGGTCACTTTTTATGCATGCGTAAAAGTGACTTGCGCAGAACCATTCTGCGCAGCTCGCTTCTACGCATGCGTAGAAGGCTTCTATGCATGCGTAGAAGGCTTCTATGATCCCCTTCTGCACAGAAGCCTTCTATGCATGCGTAGAAGCAAGCTGTGCAGAAGGGATGTGCAGTAATGCCTTTCCCCCGCTGCCAAATTCCGGGGTTTCGGCAGCTCCGGGCGGGAAATGGCAAAAATCGGCACCGAAAAACAGGAAATCCCGGCCAATCCAGGAAGGTTGACAGGTATGGTTCCGTGCACTGTCATATGACCACAGAAACGTCTGCAGACACAGGCTCTTTGGCTATGTGGTGTTTCCCACCAGGAGGGCGGGATATAAATTACATAAATAAATAATAATAAACAAAAATGAGCACTCAACCCTAGAGTTGGATACGGCTGGCTTTTGAGCAAGGGCGACCTTTACCTTTACCAACTTGAAAGATTCAAAGTAGACAAAAATAGTATTTAATCTTGTCCCCAGTCACCTGGTACGAACTTCCATTGTATGCAGTGAAACTGATTTCTGAGTAGACACATAT
This sequence comes from Bradypodion ventrale, assembly GCA_035047345.1. Taxonomy (NCBI): domain Eukaryota; kingdom Metazoa; phylum Chordata; class Lepidosauria; order Squamata; family Chamaeleonidae; genus Bradypodion; species Bradypodion ventrale. The sequence continues at coordinate 131,207,844 of JAWDJE010000006.1, read as the reverse complement.
AGTGGGCACTGTTAACCTCCCCATAGATGTGTATGTCCAGGAGATCCTTAGCTTGCCAGAATACACTTATGCTCAAGTGTCACTCCTTTTCTGAGAACATTGGAGCATGCCCCCCCCCCACTCCCTTTTGTAAGGATCACTGATATGTATGTAACTATTTACCCAAAACAACCTTCCATTCCCACACTCCCAGCCACCTACTTCGACAATTAAAAGTTTCTGAGTAGTGTGTTTGAGTGGTGGCAAATATCCCTGTCAAAATGACAACCAGACTTAGTGTGAAACCAACATTTCTGTGACGCACACACACGATGCAAGCTCCATTTCCCCTTTAAGGCTGCTGATTTCAGACACTGGAGAAGTTACTTTTATTTTATTTATTTTTTGAACTGCAACCTCCCAAATTATCTAGCTGTAGGAATCTGGGACTTGTCATCCGGGAGAGTAAAATTTCCCAGAAGGTGGAAGCAAGACGTCAAAAGAGCACACAAACAGACCCATGTTAAATCTGTGGAGTGTTCATGACTTCCTTGGCCAAGGGCACATTAGTCAGGGATGGGACAAGTAATAATGCAGCTTGTGTTGGCTTCAAACTTCCATGCATGGGCAAAGGTTGCCCTCTGCCTGCTGCTGAGGAAACTCTTATCCCTTGTTTTCCGTTTCCTACACACCAAGGAGATACAAAAGCAGAAAATTCGATCATAATTTAATTCTCAGTTGCCAGTTTAACAGAGTCAATGGGAGCCTGATATTGAATGAAGACCAGTGTCTACAGTGCTGTTAACTTTGCTGCCTTTCTCTCCAAGATCCTCATTAATATATCACAAAGATCTGCAAGGGTTTCGAAAGCTCTTCTTCTTCTTTGCTTCCTCTCTTTTACTCCATGGGGTGTCGAGGGAGATGCAAGGTTCTTGTTCAGGCACTTTGAGCAGCCTCCACTGGTGTTATTCGGTGTTCTTGCGATATTTCTTTGATGTTCTCTCTCCACCTTCCTCTGAGTCTGCCTCATGGTCTTTGTCCTCCTCCTCTTTCCACATTTGCTGTGTACGGTACGGCATTCTAAGACATTCTCTCCAAACAGGCAAACCACTTTATATGTTGTCTCTGTATGTAGTGCAAGTTTGGTTCTGTTCCAATTCTTTCCCTTATAACCTCATTCCTGATTTCATCCCTCCTAGTCACTCCAGCAGCCTTCTTCAGACATCTCATTTCCGTGGTGACCAACATTTGTTTATTGCTGCCGCCACCACCACCACCATCATCATCATGTTTAATTTGCATGCAGCCCACTCACTTGCATGACAGGGTGGCTACCAAAAACAACAGAGCATTGCAATAAAGGTAAAGGTAAAGGTAAAGGTAAAGGTAAAGGTAAAGGTTTCTCTTGCTCAAAAGCCAGTCGTATCCGACTCTAGGGCTCAGTGTTCATCTCTGTTTCAAAGCTGAAGAGCCAGCGCTGTCTGCTTCTGCAGACATTTCCGTAGTCATGTAGCAGGCATGATTAGACACCGGAGCGCACAGAACATTGTTTACCTTCCCACCGAAGTGGTCCCTATTTACCTACTTGCAATTTCTTGCTTTCAAACTGCTAGGTTGGCAGGAGCTGGGACAAAGACGGGAGCTCATTCCATTCTCCACTACTCGGAAATCGAACTGCTGGCCTTCCGCCTCCCAGTCAGCATCTTAGCCACTTGAGCCACTGCAGTCCAACAGAGCATTGCAATACAGTCAACCCTCACATAACAACGCGTCGTTTTAACTTAACAACGCGTTGTTATGCACCACGTGTTTCCCCGCATAACGTTTTTAGTGTCATTGTCCAGACAACAACGCTAAAATAACCGTCATTATCCGGACAAATGTTGTTCCTAAGCATTTAAACTCTGCCACTTGTTTTATGCTTGTTCCCTCTATCTCAATATCTAGAGTGGGCTGCTTCCTTCCAATTGCCATTACCTTAGTCTTCTCTTTATTGATTATCATGATATTTATCTTATATTCTTGGTCCATGGATGTAAGGTGTTGTTGTAGCTACTTTAGCTGGACTTGATATCAATGCCTGACTATCTGCAAAAAGTAATTCATTGATTCGTTTGAAGATTGAGGTGGCTTTTTTTAAAAAATCAGTTAAAATTAACGTGAAGCCATGATTATGCTGCCATTAATTCCATGTAGGCTTTTACAAAATACCCTAATTTCAGGACCTTAGAGTCAAACGCATACTGAAAACACATGCTAGAGGAAGGAGAAAGTGTTAAATATTGCATTTATTTAAGTTGTACATAACAAGTGCGCTCACAGTTTTAAAAAGTTACTTTTTCAGAGTACAGTTCTTATCCCTTCTTGTTGGGAGGGGTTGTTTGGAGCACACCTGTCAACCCGCGGCTCTGGAAAAAACGGGACTTACGCAGATCGCTTGTGCGCAGGTCGCTTTCCACGCATGCGTGGAAGGGCTACGCCGCTTGTACAGCCCCTACGCAAGCAGCGTAGTGCTTCCACACATGTGTAGAAGGGTTTTACACTTGTGTAGAACCCTTCCACACATGCGTGGAAAGCCTTTCCCCCTGCTGCCAAATTACGGGGTTTTGGCAGCGCGGGGCGGGTTATGACGTCAATCGGCGTCAAATTCCGTGGTAACCCCGGCCAAATCGGGATGGTTGACAGGTATGGTTTGGAGTGGTCCATGAGTACACACTTTGCTTACCACAAGCTCAACTCCTCTATGTTGGAAAACCCCCTGTGTCAAGCTACCACTTCCATCATGCCTAGCCAAAATGGCCATTAATTGACATGAGTGTTGACCATGATGGGAGCTACGGAATTATATATCTGGAGAATGCCAGCTTGCCAAAGTTGAAGAGCCTTGGTGGCACAGTGGTTAAACTGCTTTACCGCAACCAAAGGTTGTGAGTTCAGTCTTGACCAGGACTCAAGGTTGACTCAGCCTTCCATCCTTCTGAGGTCAGTAAAATGAGTACCCAGCATGTTGGGGGCAAAATGCAAATTAACTTTTGAACCACCCAGAGAGTGCACTAAGGGCTATGGGGTGGTATAGAAGTGTAGAAGGTGGATGAAAGGCCACTGCATTATATTCTCAAGACAGTCTCCATGGCTGATCTCCATGATGATCACCAATATTTAGATTCAGAAATGGCAGAAGAAGTCATAAAGAAGACAGTCCTCTTTGAAGAGGAAAAGAGGATGACATATGCTTTTCCATTCCAAAGCCAAACATATGCAGCTTTCTGGTGGATGAAGCAGTGGTGCAGCTCCCAGGACATCTCTTTACCAGTCAGTCATTGACTACGTGGCTGATGGTTCTGGGAGATGTAATCCAAAAAGGTAACTTTTACAAGAAGGAAATCTTCTGCTACACATTGTGAGATGAGAAGCAGAATTCAGATGTGCTCTTCTTTTCCAGTAACACTCCCCCTGCAATAACTCTGTTTTGACAATGAAACTTGTATTCAACTAGGTACAGTGATGGCAAACCCTGGCACTCCAGCTGTTCCTGAATTTCAATTCCCAGAAGCCCTGATCATCAGGAGTGCTGACTTGGGCTTCTGGTAATTGAAGTCCAGGAACACCTGTAGTGCCAAGGTTCACCATCATGGAACTAGGACATTTTGGGGCCATCTTGTCAGGCACCTTGAAACAGCCATTTCACAAGGCAGCGGTGGTGTCAACTTTTCCATTCTCACAAAAGGCAAGAAAGTACTTTCATCACACTTCCCAAAGAGGCTGTTCAAGTAGCATTACAACAGCCACCAAACTCAGGCCACTAAACTTTATCTTTGTAGATAAGATAAAGAATCAAAGCAAGTGATTCCTAGCTGTTTATGTCATGGCTAAACATCACCAGTCAGCAGCAGCATATGAAAACTTAGCTCTTGGTTGAGTGTGATGGCGGGTGGAAAACAGATTGTCAAATTCTCGATGTCCTTTTTTGGTTAACTCTATCTTCACGTTGTTTGCAACAATTCCTATGAGGAACTGAAGAGATACGTACAGTACTTTGTGTGTGTGTGTGTGTGTGTGTGTGTTTTCAGCATAGTTTTTATTGGTGTGTGTACATATACACTCTTATGTACCTATAAAATTATGTAAAGCACAAATCAATTTACAAATGGAGCCCTGTTATAGCTGCGTGGCAGTCATTTTGTTGATAGATTCATTTGTGTTTAGCCAAGGGACAGTGTAATTTACATATATTTTACTAGAGAAGTTCCCTAGAAGAACAACAGGGGGAAAAAACATCAAAGCTAGAAAATAGCTAGTTACAAATGTATTACAAATAAAGTAACTATTTATTTGTACCTCTGATTGAAATGGCAGTAGCCTTTCATTGACGTTACTTCAGTGCTTGCGGCAAACTTTTAACTACTGTGTTTTCTGGCGTATAAGACTACTTTTTAACCCCGAAAAATGTGTGCCAAAGTTGGGGGTCGTCTTATAGGACAGGTACTTAACTGCAGCTTGTTTCCCCTTGCTTCATATGTCCGGCGCATATGGTGGGGGGTGCCGCGGCCGAGTCCCTGCTTTGTACGGGGAGTATGAAGCAAGGGGAAGCAAGCTGCACACATCTTCCTGTACCTCGAGGAGGAGAACGTGAGCGTGGATTGGCTCTCCACCAGAACCTGCCCATTCGACTTGGAGGGCTGCACGTCTTCGGGTAGAGTGTGGGTTAATTTTTATTTGGTGTGCATTGGAAGAGAGGTAGTCTTATATGGCAAGTATATTCCAAACTCTATATTTTAACTGGAAAAGTTGAGGGTCGTCTTATACACCCAGTCGTCTTATACGCCGGAAAATACGGTAATTTGAGAAGAATAGGCAGGCATGTACAGTATTAGGAAGTTTCACCTGACCATTTTTTCAAGGTTACCTTTCTCAGTTGATTGGGTTAAGGTCCAGAGGGAGGCCGTAGCTAAAACGCAGATCCATATTATTTCATACTATTTCAGGATTGAGCTCAGAAGTATAATTGATGTTTTCCATAGAGGTTTCTGGAAACTATAATGTGATATAGGTGCCTATCTTAAGAGCTCCTCAGTTCTTCCTCCTTAGGTGCCCAGGGCTCCCATAGGAAAAAGGAAGTAACTATTTAAACCCTTTTAAGTCTCTGATATAATTCGGAACATCTATTGTGGCCTTCAGAGTTTGTGTGGTAAGAACATGTTTTGCCTGACCTTCAGATGGGATCCTGAACGGATATGTGCCTCAAGTCTGCCAACTCCAGGAGGAGCTTTATGGCAAGAACAAACGTTCTTGAGGGTATGCAAGAGCAAAACCAAATTAGAAGATGGAGGAAGGAATTCACTGGACAAGGAACAACATTAAAGGAGGATATAGCTAAGGAACTCAACCTCCCCCATGTCATTTGAAGGACCCTGAATAGGCTGAGGGTCAGAGTCTCTAAATGTAAGACCAACATGTTCAAGTGGGGGCTAATGGTGGATGACAACACACTTTGCGAATGTGGAGAGAAACAGACTCCAGATCCTACAACTGGTCTGCCGATTACTACCAGAAACATGTACCAATTAGGATTTAAGTTTGGCCAATGGCAGTTTAAAGTTTGTCCTGAACATGAAAGAAGAAGAAGTTCGAGAAGTAGTGCAACTGTCCATTGCATTTTGTGAAAAATGGCAACATGGCCCAGTACTAAGGGAAATTGAACTTTCAATTAGGCACTGCGTGTGGATTGATCAAGGGAAGGAGGCCACCCAAAAAAATTCACTCTACACTCTGCTTCCAACTCATTCTGGATGTCACATGACGAGTTGGGAGAATTAACACCAATTGTCTACTTGAGGAACTGTCGTGCAGTGTTTCCATCACCCTCCCCATGTCCTCTTGCTTGTCATCTAGTTTGTGTCATATCAAACCCTTCAGTGAGACTGTGAGGAACAGTATGTCACCATGCAAGCGAACCTTCAGGAAATAAGAACATCACTTATCTGAGCCTGGAATGGTGTGGAGAAGGTGCCGGCTGATGGGAGATAGGCACAGGCACGCCTGAAAGACGTCTGAAAGAGCTCTCTCCTCACTAACAGCAAGGCTCATGGTCCGGCAGCACCTTCCCCCCCCATTTGAGTAGGTGATTTTGAGGTTTCGTTTGAATGTATTCCTATCGCAACAAGTGTGGCGATTTGGAAGCTTGAAACATGAGGACCAAGCCCATATTTTTGACATGTGTGCTGCTCAATGAGGAGACACGATTAACAAATAAACAGGTGTGCTCTTTGCAGAAGAGGTAAGGTAAAGGTAAAGGTCACCCTTGCTCAAAAGCCAGTCATATCCAACTCTAGGGTTTGGTGTTCATCTCTGTTTATAGCCAACTAGCTGATTACCCGGCTTCACTCGGGTTTTTCATTTCTTTAACGTAGGCCAGACTTTCCCTCTTGGAAACCTCATGGGGTGTATGTGGGTCAACCCTTCCTCCCTTCCTCTGTCTCTCTCTTCCCTCACCCTCTTTCCTCACCTGTCCCGCTTCTCTGTTGATGGTCACTTACCGCCTTTATCCTTCCCATACATGTGTCAGGCCACCTGGTGAGAGAGTGGCATGCAGCCGTTGAGGAGCCCTTGGACCTTCCCTCCCTCCTCGGCTTTGCCCACCATAGCCACCCCCTCTGCTGCGGAGGTTGGGTGGCCATTTCTGGAGGGGGACTGGCCTCCTCCATGGATCCTGCACCCTCCCAGCCCTCTCAAGGGCCTCTGTCGCTACCACTGTGCTGGCCTGACCAGGCCCCCCATTTGCCTTCCACTTACTGTGAAAACTACAGTTGAGCTCAGAGGGCTACAGCTGAGCTAGTCATATGATGTCACAATCTCAACCTACCTGGGATTATGGCATCAGCTCAATTACATCACTGGGAAACATACACATCGTATAGATCAATTGCTTCCCAATTTGGGGGCATATACCCCCCATGGGGCTTGTGAGCCCCGCAGTGCTGATCTCTCCGGCCCAAGGTACGTATGTGCCAAATTTCAGCAGGATTGGTCTAGGGGTATGGGAGCCTTTCGAGCACATATAAGACCACACCTCTTTTTTATAGATATAGATAGAAGAGCCAGTCCTATCTGTGTTTGCAGATGTTTCCATGGACATGTGACAAGCATGACAAGATACCAGAGTGCATGGAACACTGTTTCCTTTCCTGCCTATTTATCTAATTGCAACTTCTTGCTTTCGAATTGCTAGGTTGGCAGAAGCGGGAACAGAGATGGGAGCTCGCTCCCATTGTGCAGCACTCGGGTCTCAAACTGCTGACCTGCCGACCTTCCAGTTAAGTTCAGCATCTTAACCACTAAGCCGCTACAGTCCCCGACATGTTCATTAGATTGCCATAAATTGAAAGCTACTTGAAGGTGCAGAAGAACAATTAAGTCCCAGTTTTTCCGGCACAACAGAGAGAGCACGGAAGCAGCCTCCACAATGACAGAACCATGTTGGCTGTTACTTACACTCCGGAGGCATCATTAGATTGCTTCAGGCATAAATGGAAAAAAGATGCATTGGAAAGAATGCCTGCTCAAAATAATGCCTTCTGCTACATGGATAATCTTCAAATGTACACTCTCCCCCCCCCCCTCAAAAAAAATGTTTACAGCTTAATGGAGGTTTAATCAGCTGCAGTCCTTTTAATCAGGCAGGAGTTCAAATAAATTCATATGATCCCATATGTGGAATCGCAATCTGTAAAGCACGCATGTTATTATTTGAATGTTTCTAGTAGGTCAGAGAGTGTGGTGGGATTTTTTTTTACCTCTGGCATCTCAGCGGAAAATGATTTCAATGAAGCCATGCACAACAAAAGCTGTAACCTATCAACAAGGCACCATGTCCCATGTTCCTGACTCAGCTCTGAACTCATCCTCCCCCCTTCTTTGTCAAGTAAAGGGCATTTCAAACATGGTCGAACTGATCTACTTGACTGCTTTGTTTTGCTGAGCTTTTGTCACAGTGTGTTTTGTGCACATCTCAGCATTCTTCAGGCCCCACCAATGTCCAAGTTCATTCGGCCTGACAAATGCACACAATGTCACGATAAGGCAATGCTGCTCAGCCAACTTTGATGTCGCAGGAGCAACCAGCTGGAGAGAGGGGGAAAATGTGGTTAATTGACCTAAGCCTTTGGGCTAATTCAGACATCTGAAAATACACCCAAGCTGAACATCCTGCAGAATTTACATGGTGCAATCATGTGAATGACCTCATTGAGAAGACCCAAGATGTCTGTGAGGATGGAGGCTTAGGTATGTTCTCCAACACAATCAGCAGAATATAAGGCATCTGCCCCTTTCTCCAGTGCCAGCAACGAGGCCCATGACTGAACAAACATCTGGGACGCTTTGCACTGGCAGTGATCCGGCAGCAGCGTTTCCAGGTCGTCAAATTAACATTTGCATCAAGTTAATTTTCACATGAGTCACTACTAGATGATTAAATCTCTGTTTGAACAGCCTTGAAATGGAACTGACCTTTTCCATTCAGCTTGCAAAGCACAGGTAGAGATTTTGAAGTGGGTGGGTGGGAAACTGTTCTTAGAAAGGCCGGTCACATGGTTCAGGGGTACCCAAACTATGGCGCATTTTACTTCCGCTTCTGGGAGTGGTGAATGGGTGGATGAATTAGTGTCAGGGGGCCAAATCCTGCCCCCGGGGCATAGTTTGGGCACACCTGGCTTAGAGTAGCCAACACAGAGTACACCCAAAGAGATCTGCCTGGTCCACCTTCCACCACCACCAGTTTTGATCACTTCTGATCCACTTGCTACCTTATTAAGAAACAAAAATTCCTAAAAGTATGTCAAATAAATACAGTGGCAGACATCAACATACTGTACTGTATTTAAAATATATCTCTGGCAAGCTTCCAGCACAAAACAAAACAAAACCAGGACATTGGCATAAAACGATCATAAAACCTGTGTATAAATTAGTCTGGCCAAGTTATCCTGTTGTGGTAATAGAGTAGACCATAAGCTCAAGCAGCAGTTAACTAACCTGCAGTTAACAAACCTGACGATCTGAACAGAAGCCAGAGTTAAGCACCCTAATTTTAACTTCTGTCCCCTGATATCTTTTAAGTAACCTCATTTTAGCTTCTGTTCCTTTTGCTGTACTGTACTATGCTGTCTTGAACCATAATAAAGATTGATTGATTGGTTGGTTGGTTGGTTGGTTGGTTGGTTGGTTGGTTGGCTGGCTGGTTGGTTGGTTGAACTAACTTGACAGCCCTGGAGACTAATGGCCTTGGGTAGTGAAGTCCACAGGGAAGGATGATGTTCCCCAAATGTATTAAATCCCACTTGAATCCATCATCAATACTGCCCTTGGGCTGAGGAGGACTTTGCGTGCCCAAATGACTCAGGACCAACCAGAAAGTGACTCACAGAACTGGATCAGTGGTATGCGTATCATGCTGTGATGTGGAAGGCCACTGCATTATATTCTCAGGGCAGTCTTAAAGAGCATAATGCATTCCACATAACGCATTCCACAGGATTGCTCTTTAACCCAGTTTGCTCTTTAAATGAAATACTATTGTAAGTTACCAATTGTGACTTCTGGCAGGGGGGGGATTGTAAACCCCGATTTAGTTGTTAAATGAGTTTTTGGTTGGTTTTTGTTGTTAAGCGAGGCGGCCATTCAGGGAAAATTCTGCTCTTTAAGCGAGCTAGTCTCTAAGTGGGGCGCTCTTTATAAGAGGTTTTACTGTAAATATATTTAAACCTTAAAATCTATATCATAATCTTCCATCCCCCAGGCATGCACTTTGCAGATGATAATTGGAAGTCTGCTTGCCATAACACCTGACTCCACATCTGCATATCTTTCATTTAGCGTGCTGTGTTATATGCTTGATTGTTGGACATTATATAGAGGCTTATTTCACAGCTCGGTTTGCTGAGGCATGCAGCTACGAAGGGCTAATGTTGTGGAAGGGAGAAGAAAGGTTATTCAGGAGGAGAATCTAGGCAAGAGAGCATTAAAAGGCCCAGCGGAGACTAAATTCTTGTTGGGAAAAGTTTCTCTGTTCATGAGACTCGGCTTGTAGTTCTGAAAAAGTTGCCCCTCTGATGTCTTCTGTCCTTGGGATTCTTGGTCCTTACCAAAATCTGGGTATATTGTCCTAAATCTTTCTGTACATTCTCCATCACCAATGCTTGGGAAAATTACATTTTTTGGACTAAAAATTTTCTCCACTGGCCAAGATATTTACTGATGGCTGAAGGGGACTGAGAAGGCTCAAGTGGTTAAGATGCTGAACTTGATGACTGGAGGGTCGCCAGGTCAGCAGTTCGAGACCCGAGTACTTCACAACTGAGTGAGCTTCCGCCTCTGTCCCAGCTCCTGCCAACTTAGCAGTTCGAAAGCAAGAAATTGCAAGTACTGTAGATAAATACTGTATTTTCTGGCATATAAGACTACTTTTTAACCCCGAAAAATCTGTGCCAAAGTCGGGGGTTGTCTTATAGGACAGGTACTTAACTGCAGCTTGTTTCCCCTTGCTTCATATGTCCGGCGCATATGGTGGGGGGTGCCGTGGCCGAGTCCCTGCTCTGTGCGGGGAGTATGAAGCAAGGGGAAGCAAGCTGCACACATCTTCCTGTACCTCGAGGAGGAGAACGTGAGCGTGGATTGGCTCTCCACCAGAACCTGCCCATTCGACTCGGAGGGCTGCGTGTCTTCGGGTTGAGTGTGGGTTAATTTTTATTTGGTGTGCATTGGAAGAGAGGTAGTCTTATACGGCAAGTATATTCCAAACTCTATATTTTAACTGGAAAAGTTGGGGGTCGTCTTATACGCCCAGTCGTCTTATACGCCGGAAAATGCGGTAGGTACCACATCAATGAGAAGGTAAACAGCATTCTGTGTCTAGTCATGCCTGCCACATGTCCACAAAAACGTCTGCAGATGCAGACAGCTCTGGCTCTTTGGTTCTAAACAGATGAGCACTGCACCCTAGAGTCAGATAATACTGGTTTTCTAGCAAGGGTGACTTACCTTTACCTATGGTTTCTAAGAGGAGCTATTCCCCCTCTCACACCAAAACACGCGCAAACGCACGCAAAACAAAATGCCCAGCTTTTCCAGGCTCTGGAGTGAACCACTTTGAATTCCCCTTGTAAATCCTTATTCTCTGCCCTTGTCATCTTAGCAAAGGCAGCCACTGATGTGCCTTGAAAAAGTGATCACAAAAGTGGATCCATTCTTTCTCGTGCTCTGGTATGGTTGACACCACTGGAGTTAATGGGATATGACAATTTCCTCTCTGGCTGTTTTGCTTGCTTATTTCTGTAACACATTTTTTATCCCACTCTTTGGGCAAAAACGTTCCCAGAGCAGCTTACGTAAAGGCGAAGGAGATCAATAACATGTCATTAAAAGAGCAGACGGTCGAAAGAGGTGATGCTTCTGACAGTTCACTTCCTCTCCTGCTCACAGGGCAGCTGGCACTTCTGGAGAGCAGGCAAATATCTTGCAAACCATCCCTCCGCTAGAAAACTGCGCCTGGGATTTTATATTTTTACGGGAACATGCAGCCCATGTACAATACAATAGACTCCGTTTCCAGGCCCCGTGTATTTCTTCACCCTTCCAGCCACACCCTCTGTGCTGCTTAATAAATGTTAATTGAATTAGGTAAGCATTTCAGGCCAGACACACAACATACGGCTAGCCCCACTTCCTCTGCTAATCTAATCATCGCTAGTTAATTAACGTCTCCACCCCTCTCCATCTTCTTCTCTTGTTTTGAACTTCACTCAGATCCCACTTTGCAGAAAAAAGCCTCAGTTTCTTCTTAGACAATTTGCATCTGGACCATTAGTAAAGGTCTCTCTTGTTCAAAAGCCGGTCGTATCTGACCCTAGGGTGCGGTGCTCATTTCCATTTACCACCAAAGAGCCAGCGCTGCCTGCATCTTCAGATGTTCCCATGGTCCTGTGGCAGGCATGACTAGACACTGTTACCTTCCCACTGAAGTGCTACCAGTTTATCTACTTGTAATTTTTTTTGTGTGTGTCCATTTTCACATAGTTGCTTGTTCAGCACTACGGCTTTTTCCATTTGCATTTTTTAGCGAAATCTATTCGGAGGTCTATTTATGCCATAAAAGGGAGATTGAATTCAGGGTTGCAAAGGCAAGCAAGACTGGATGGGGAAAATATTTCACAGACAAAAGCAAGGGCGTGGTTGTAACACCCCAGTTATTACCCAGGACGGCTGACCCAAATCCACAAACCCCATTTGCACATTGCTGATTGCTCAGCTTTGCTTGCTGTGCGTATTTTCTACTATGCCGTAGGTCTGACTGAAATGGTAGACTAGTGCTTTGATGGCGAAACTTGGCACTCCAGATGTTCTTGGACTTCACTTCCCAGAAGCCCAAGCCCCCATGAATCTGCACAAATGGGTTTACTGTGATTCATCCGGCCCGCGCCGCCCTCGTCGCTCCTGGAAGAGGAAGTAAAACGCGCCCGTGAAATGCAAAATGTGCCCGTGAAATGTGGGTTTACTGCGATTCATCCGGCCCACGCCGCCCTCGTTGTTCCTGGAAGCGGAAGTAAAACGCGCCGGTGCACCAGATGAATCGCGGTAAACCCATTCGTGCAAATTCTTGGGGGCTTGGGCTTCTGGGAATTGAAGTCCAAGAACATCTGGAGTGCCAAGGCTCACCATCACATGACTAGCAGATCTAAGTCATTACCTATTGCCATTGATAATTCTGTGAAAAGATCATCAAGTAGAGAAACTTTGCAGGTTTTTGTTAGCCAGAACTCATTCCAGAGTCCTGTATTTCCAGTCCAGTGTCAACAGCTGGTTCAGTATCCTCTGTTGCCTTACCTTCACACAGCGAGGACGTACTCATTCCACACTATAATTTTTACCTGCGATGTCAAGTGCCATAGTATCATTGCTATCTCATCTGTAGTGGTCATAATGTAGCATGGTGCAGTGTACTGCTACAGCCGTGAGCACTGGGTTTTTAAAAAATAAGAGGGGCTTCTGCTTGCACTGCAGTGGCTCAAGTGGCTAAGACGCTGACTGGGAAGCGGAAGGTCAGCAGTTCGATTCCCGAGTACTGCAGGACGGAAATGAGCTCCCGTCTTCATCCCAGCTCCTGCCAACCTAGCAGTTTGAAAGCAAGAAATTGCAAGTAGATAAATAGGGACCATTTCGGTGGGAAGGTAACAGCGTTCCGTGCGCTCCGGTGTCTAGTCATGCCTGCCACATGACCACGGAAACGTCTGCAGAAGCAGACAGCGCTGGCTCTTCGGCTTAGAAACAGAGATGAGCACTGCACCCTAGAGTCAGATATGACTGGCTTTCGAGCAAGGGAAACCTTTACCTTTACCTTTACCTGCTTGCACGGATGGATAGAGAATACCCCCTTCCATCACAAGAAAACTTGACAAAGGGAACAAATATGGTTGATGCGGTTATCAGCTGAAGGCAAAGTCCTGTGGGTATACATGTGCTCAAATAGGTGTTTGCCCCACCTTGAAGCAAATGCTGCTAGATCTAAGGCTGGTCTGGGCAGACCAAGGATTATTTGTTTCCCTTTGAATGGCAAGATATTTCCCCAGGTTCCTGGCACTCAGAAAGGTGGATTCCCACCTGCATTCACTTTTTTAAAAAAATGCCCATCCTTAATCCCTCTTTTGTTAACAGTGCCAGCCCTAAACTTGAACTATTGTGCTCCAAGCAAGAGCTATAATCTGCAGAAGGCTTTTCATGAGGCTTTTCCCTCAGCCTTTTGTGTGCACTTTATGTTTTCAGAGGTGATTAAGGGAAGGGAGGCATGTTCTTCCTTTCTTTCTGGTCCTGTTTTACTAGGCCATAGCGCGGCTGGGGGTGAAGGAATCTCTCCAGAAAACAATTTAATCAATCTTCTTTAATGTGCCATAATAAAGCACATTATTTGTGGAAACTGAATGGCCAGGGGCCCCGAAACAGCTGAGCCAAGCTGCTGATTGGGTTTTTTTTTAAGGCTAAAATACATTGTGGTGTGGGGTTTCGTGCAGTGGTGGGATTCAGCAGGTTCGCACCAGTTCGCCAGAAGTGGTAGCAGAAATTCCGGCTGGCCCCACCCATCCAAGTTTTGAAATAAAGTACCGTAGTCCTAATTTGGGTGCAATGCAGGGCTTCCCCTGGCCACGCCCACCATACCATGCCCACAGAGTAGGTCCGTGATGGCAAACCTTGGCACTCCTGATGCTCTTGGACTTCAATTCCCAGAAGCCCAAGCACCCACACGAATGGGTTTACTGCGATTCATTTGGCCCGTGTTGCCCTCGTCGCTCCTGGAAGCAGAAGTAAAACACACCTGTACAGAGGAAGGGTTAACCCGGAAGAGTCTTAACCATACAGGTGCGTTTTACTTCTGCTTCCGGGAGCAATGAGGGCAGCGTGGGCCGGATGAATCGCAGTAAAACCATTCGTGTGGATTCACAGGGTGCTTGGGCTTCTGGGAATTGAAGTCCAAGAAAATCTGGAGTGCCAAGGTTCGCCATCACGGCACTAGATTGTGGTTTGAAATAGAAAGGTAAAGGTAAAGGTTTCCCTCGCTCGAAAGCTAGTCGTATCTGACTCTAGAGTGCAGTGCTCATCTCTGTTTCCAAGCCGAAGAGCCCAGCGCTGTCTGCTTCTGCAGACATTTCCATGGTCATGTGGCAGGCATGACTAGACACTGGAGCGCACGGAACGCTGTTACCTTCCCACTGAAGTGGTCCCTATTTATCTACTTGCAATTTAATAGAAAGGAGTTTATTAAATTGAAGGCACCATTCAATTGAACAAAGTCCACCCACAAAATGAGCCCCTAACTAGCTTGATGTAGAAGAGAGCTACAGAGAGGCCTGACGTCTGAAGTCACAAAGTCTTCTTATACATTTCTACACATACAGACTAACCCTAGTGGCTATCTACCTTGATACAATAAAGTTTACACAATGTAAGAAAAGAACCCACAGCAGGTGGTCATTTCAAAGATGGATAAGTCAATTACAGGTTAGTAAAGGTAAAGGTTTCCCTTGCTCGAAAGCCAGTCGTATCCGACTCTAGGGGGTCAATGCTCATCTCTGTTTCAAAGCCAAAGAGCCAGCTTCCATGGTCATGTGGCAGGCATGACTAGACACTGCAGCGCACGGAACATTTTTACCGTCCCACCGAAGTGGTCCCTATTTATCTACTTGCAATTTTTTGCTTTCGAACTGCTAGGTTACAGGTTACAAAGGTAAATATTTGCGTAAATGTGGTCAAGTAGTAAAAGATTATAATTTCCAGAAAAATAGAAGGAGGAGATTGGAGACTAGGTAAAATAGGTATCAATACAGTAGCCAGTGATAAAGTTCGGTGTCGGGCTTGCCACCAATTGGCAGGCCAGGCTTGAAGAAGTAAACCAATCAGGATTGCAGCACGTCCGAGGAGGGGGACTTGAAGAGCCATTCAGCAATGCTGGATCTTCAATGAAGATACACCCATGCATTCCCCACCCGCATAATTCTAATCTGTCCCAAGGCAGAAAACCCTATTAGCACTATGTACACATGCTAATTTCTTACTCACGAAACAATAGACGCGAAAGACACATGCAAACAGAGTAAAGAATTAATCTCTAAAGCAATCAGGGCTGCAGGGATGATGGTGAAGATTTCAGCATGTGTGGAAATAAGTTTATGGCTTTGGGGCACCAGGTGCAGTGAAAAGCTTCCTTTGGAATGAGATAGGACAGTGGTGGTGAACCTATGGCATGCATGCAGAAGGTGGCACTTGGAGACCTCTCTGTGGGCACCCAAGCAGTCACCCAGGACAGAGTTCACTCCACCCCTCTGCCCAGCAGCCCAATGGGAGCACTTCCTCCCTCCCCCCAGCACAGAGTTCACTCCGCCCTTCTGTCCAGCAGCCCAATGGGAGCATTTCCTTCCTCCCCTGTTGCTGTGTTGGCACTTTGCAATAAATAAGTTGGTTTAGGATGGCAGTTTGGGCACTCGGTTTCTAAAAGGTTCACAATCACTGAGATAAGTCTTTTGGATGTGCCCAATCATTCCCAGGGGAAATGAGAAGATTGATTGATTGACTGATTGATTGATTGATTGATTGACTGATTGATTGATTGATTGATTGATTGATTGATTCAATTTGTATGCCGCCCACTCAGCATACGCCAACTCAGGGCGGCTCACAAAAATCACAACATAAATCAACAATATACAAAAATACAATATACAAAATTCAATCTACAAAAAAAATACATTAGTTAGCACAATAATACAATATAAACAATAATTATACCATATTCATCCTACAAAAGCATATATATCAAATATAAAACAGTCCAACAATGCAAAAGTACAACGACCTCTCTACTCTGGCTGGAGGCAAACCCGAGGGCAGTGGTGGTGAAGTCCTGCCATACACCGCCATAGCAGCCTTTTGTGCCCTGACCCAGGGCAAGCAGGGCCCAGGACGCCGGTGGTGGTGTTGGGTCCCGGTGCCCGTCACTGCAGCAGCCTCTCCATCCCGGCCGCAGGGAGTCTGGGAGCGGCGGCGGAGTCCTGCCGCCATTGCGGCCTTTTGTGCCCTATTCAGAGAGGTTCCTGCTTCAAATATACAAAGACAAAACATGTTAGAATATCTGACAACAATTTGATAATTTTTAGAACATTTTAGGTATAACCGCTAATATAAAATCTGCTGTGTCTATTTGGCAGAAAGGGAAAATGCATTTTAAACCAAACTGCAATTACTTTTAAATCTTCCAGAGCCTTTTAAAGTCTAATTTTACTGTTGCCGCTGCAGCCGCGCTTGACTTTTAGACAGGAGAAATCCATTTTCAAATAGTAAGGCATAGGACCCCTTGCAGTCCTGATTGAATCAGGGGAATAGACACATTGGATCATAACTCCCGTCTTTGTACGTCCACAAATGAGACTCACTTGCTCCTTTGTTGCTTGGCATTACCATATATGGATCTCTCCATGTTATTCAATAGCCCCATTCAGTTACATGGGGCTCTTCTTGTGAATGAGTGCTGCTTTTGTGACTGGCTTTCTTGAAGGCCCTTTTGAATAGTGGTTTCTTTTAAAATTAATTAAAAATTAACCCTTACAGTTGTCTACCTGCAAATGAATCATGGATGGATGGGTGGGTGTACAGTGTGGTGATTGTGGACACATAAGTCTAGTGATTAGAGTCAGGGGGACATGGAAAAAGTAATTTTATTGAAAATAAAAGATAAACAAAAATAAGGGGGCAGTTTCCTGATTTGGGGTAACACTATCCAAGTCCTTCTCTTGGTTCTATCACCCTATCAGGCATGCTTGGATGGTCTTGACTGTGGTACTCCCTGCCAAAGAAGACCACGTTAATTTCCTCCTTTTGGCTGTCTTTCAGGTGGGCCATTGGCACCTGCCAGGCTGGTGAGGAAGGGGCTTTTAAATGAGCAAAGCTCTACTTTCAATTATTTTTTTACTTTTTAGCTGATGACATTTTAAATAGTGTTAAGACCTTTTCATTGCAAAATTGTTTTAAGGTTGCATTGTTATAACTTAATTATGGTTTTAGTCAGAGCTGGGTTTTTAAACGATTTTGTATGCCATCATGTGCCCGTGAAGGAGAAGAAAGGCAAGAGATAAAATAAATTGATTTCCCAAATTACAGCCAAACACTGTAATTACTACATTACAGTGCCTTTCACACGGTTCATGCAGTATTGATGTACATTGAGGTTTACATTGAGTGACATTTTCTCGGACAACCTGTACTCTGTCTCTGATGGCATAGAGAACATCATGA
Source organism: Bradypodion ventrale (assembly GCA_035047345.1). NCBI lineage: Eukaryota > Metazoa > Chordata > Lepidosauria > Squamata > Chamaeleonidae > Bradypodion > Bradypodion ventrale. Next base: position 131,190,033 of record JAWDJE010000006.1, on the reverse strand, counting down.
CTACATTTGTGTACCAACCTACGTTTCACTGTAAAGAGGCATTCTGTCTTTTTTATTGTTTACTTATTAGTCTGGCCAAGTTATCCTGCTATGGTAATAGAGTAGTCCCTACTGCCAGCGACGCAATGCCGAGGGTCAGACGGCAGTTAACTAACCTGACAACCCTGAGGCCTTGGGTGCCAAAGTCCACAGGGAAGGATGATGGTCCCCAACTGAATTAAATCCCTCTTGAATCCATCTTGATGAAGGACAGCAGCTTCATTCATCCTGGCCAGGGGCTGATGAGGACTTTGTGTGCCTAAAGGGCTCAGGACCAGAAAGTGACTCGCGCAACTGGATCAGTGGTACAGGTGTCATGCTGCAATGTGGAAGGCAGATGAAAGGCCACTGCATTATATTCTCAGGACAGTCTTCATGGTACTGGTACACAGAAAGAGCCTCCTCAAAGATTGTGTTATTTTCAAACCACAATCAGGCATACCCTGGTAATAGTAACCTTGTGTTGCCTGCCAATCTTTCTCACATTAGGTCAGGCCAAAGGAACTGAAGACTGGACTCACCAAAGAGTGGCTTCATTTTAGCAGTTTCACATCTGGCCTAGACACGGAAGAAAAAAAGAAATTGTTTACTTTTTAATATAGTAAAGTTAAAGGTCACCCTTGCTTGAAAGCAAGTCATATCCGACTCTAGGGTTCAGTGCTCATCTCTGTTTCACAGCCAAAGAGCCAGTGCTGTCTGCTTCTGCAGACATTTCTGTGGTCATGTGGTGGGCATGACTAGACACCGGAGTGCAGGGAACGCTGTTTACCATCCCACCGAAGTGGTCCCTATTTATCTACTTGCAATTTCTTGCTTTCGAACTGCTAGGTTGGCAGGAGCTGGAACAGAGATGGGTGCTCACTCCATCGTGCAGTACTTGGGTATCGAACTGCTGACCTCCCGCCTTCCAGTCAACATCTTAGCCACTTGAGCCACATAATAGACTATTAAAACAGGTTCATGGAACTGGTTCTTGCAAAATTTGAAAGGATTACTCCTATTGGATCCCAACTCCCAGAACGTTGAAAATGTTTCTGTTTTAGTTTGCACTGTTCTTGCTGGTTGGAGGAATCCTGGTATCTTAGCAGGAGCGGGGAATGAACTTCTCTAAGCTTTGCAAGTGAGATTTGGCTGGCTTTTAGTGACATGTGGATTTCAGGTTTACTACATTTCTGAAAAACTGCACCATCTGACACATCTAAATATGTGGCAGAAAAGAAAGCTAAGCAAGAGTTGACCTATCCCATGGCAATGATAGAGCTGAGGCTAGAACTATCCATGCCTATCAACCTCATTCAATGTCAGCAGAAACTTTTGTAATGCCTCCTCAGCTTGCCAAGGGTGCCTATAGGACAGCAACTAAGCAAAAATGGTTGTGACACCCTGAAGCAGACCAACCACAAGAAGAGTGACCAAAGTTCTATCTAGCTCAGCATTTCACTTGTACAATGGCCAACCAGTTGCCCTTGAGAAGACTACCCGTGGGACACCAGTACCAATGCCCCTTCCCTCTTGTGTTTCTGATATACGGAGGCATACTGGGCATACCTGTCAAGCACGGCTCTGGACAATACGGGACCTGTACAGAAGGCGTCTGCGTATTCCCTTCTGCACAGAACCCTTCTGCGAATGCGTAGAAGGATTCTGCACAGAAGGGGATGCGCAGTAACTACTTTCCCCCACCGTCAAATTACGGAATGGTGGCGGCTCTGAGCAGGAAAGTAGAAAAAGCGGCGCTGAATTACGGGAAATCCCGGCTAATACGGGATACTTGACAGGTATGATACTGGGTCTCATACGGGAGGTGTTGGGTAACAGCAATTTAGGGATGACACCATTCAAAGTAGCAAGCAGTCCTCAGGATGATAAGTCCGGAGCTGGGGAAAATAACCTTTTTTGGAATACAATTCTCAGATTCTAACCAGGTCTGTGTGTAGTTGTAGGATGGATGTTCCCATTCTTTTGCACATTGCTGTAGGGTTGGGACGCAGAGTGTGATAAAATGCATGAAAGAATGTACCGATGAAGAATTATTGTTTCTCAGACAGGCCTTCAGCCTGCCAGTTACTTACAGAGGCTTGTTAAAAATGCAAAAAATGCAGGTGGCAGGCGATACCTTTATTGGATCACTTAAAAATTAATAAAACATTGCATGAGCTTTCGTGATTCTTGATCACTTCTTTGGCCATGCATTAAAATGTTCATGGCACGTTGGTCTGCCAGGCTTTCTTCTTAAGAACAGCAAAAGGTTTCATGGTGTGGCCAGACAAAGGAATACAGAACTCCATGTGCTTTCCATCAGGGGGCAAGGCTGCAATTTGGTTTACACACTAGGCATGCCAATTTTAGTTAAATCAAAGTCAATTAAAAATGATTACCTAGTGATGCTTTGTTCCTTCAATTTGTGGTGCTGTCCTGGTGTCAAAAAGTCCATGCTAGGTGGCGGCTATTTTACAGTATCAAGTAGTACATAGGCAAACAAAGAAGATTAGTCTGGCAGACCAACACGCCATAAACATTTTAATGCATGCCTGAAGAAACTATCATGAATCACAAAAGCTTGTGCAATGTTTTTATTAATTTTTAAGTGATCTAATAAAGATATCGCCTTCCTCCTGCATTTTTTCTTTGCATTTTTTACAATTTGAATATGGATCACACGGCTAATCTTCTATGTTTGCTTATGGAGGCTTGTTTCTGTTAAGATGGCTATCTATATTTTCTGCAAGAAGCCATGCCTGTTCTTAATCCACCTCCTCGGCTGGCACACAAGGTCATATGGTTTATCACACAACCAGTGTTGAAACTTTCTAAAGCTAGGATGGCCAAAGTGCAACCACAATTTTTGTGATTCAATTCTATCAACTATACTGCTAACGGCAGTAATGCAACAAAATCACCATGAATGGATTTTTTTTTGTCTTTTCTGTACTACAAAATAATGATTCTTCATTGCCGGAGATCTATATCTTGCACTCCCCTTCCAAACACTCAGTGTAATGCACCTGGGAGAAAAGCAGTCTCATTAGGCTAACACAAGGATTCTCAACCTGAGGTCCATGGGCCAGATGTGGCCCACAGCACCATGTCATGTGGCCCCCCACTGCCTCCACCACACCAGGCAGGGCCATGTGGTGGAGGAAAGGCAAAATGGCCATCTGGCCCCCGAAGATGTCTGAGAGAGCGTGACCCGACCCCCGGTTTAAAAAGGTTGAGAACTCCTGGGCTAACAGTTTGAATAGATAAGAGAGCCTGCTTCATCCTTTTACATTTTCATCCGGCGCAGTGGTTAAACTGCTGTACTGCAACTAAAAGGTAGTGAGTTCAATCCTGACCAGGGGTCAAGGTTGACTCACCTTCCATCTTTCTTAGGTCGGTAAAATGAGTACCCAGCATGTTGGGGGCAAAATGTTAATTAGCTTGTGAACTGCCCAGAGTGCACTAAGCTCTATGGGCTAGTATATAAGTGTGATTGCTTTGCTTTAATACTTTTAAGTCATGCTGATTTTCTGCTGCACTTCCAAGGAGAAAAAGGATGCAGTTTGGTCCAAACTTCTTGCCAACCATGAGTTTAATAGCCGTTTGGAAAGTGTAATGTTCAGGGGACAAACAGCAGGAAAAGAAAGTCAAAGACTTTTTGAATCTATTCTCTCACAAAGCTTCTGGAGTTGCATTTCCGTTAAAAACGGGAAATGCTCAGGGCAAGAAAGATGTAACTCCATGTCATGAGGAATCTGGCCTTTCATGGTTATAAATTGCCAAAATGCATCTTAACAGTTTTCCATACCTCTTGCTGCTCACAAAAATATTTTTCCCCAGCAATCTTTTGCAGGGACTGAGGTGGCTCAGTGGTTAAGATGCTGAACTTGATGACTGGAAGGTCAGCAGGCCAGCAGTTGGGAGTCCTGAGTGCTTCACGACAGAGTGAGCTCCCGTCTCTCAGCTCCTGCCAACCTAGCAGTTCAAAAGCATGAAATTGCATGCTTGGGATGGTAAACAGCGTTCCGTGCACTCCGGTGTCTAGTCATGCCTGCCACATGTCCACAGAAACGTCTGTGGATCCAGACAGCGCCAGCTCTTCGGCTATGAAACAGATGAGCACTGAAACCTAGAGTCAGATACAACTGGCTTTCGAGCAATGACAACCTTTACCTTTACCTAATCTGTTGTAGACCAGTTCTTTCTCATGCACTGGATTGTAATAATTGCAAAAGGTACCTGGGACAGATGGTTGAAGACCCAACTAGACTGGGACAGATGGTTGAAGACCCAACTAGAGGTACAAGAATCCTTGACTTGATCCTGAGTAATACTCAGGATCTGGTGCAAGATGTTAATGTGACTGATCCAATAGGGAACAGTGACCACAACTCAATTATGTTTAACTTGATCATAGACCGCAAGTCACTGATAAAATCTAACACAGAGACCTTAAATTTTCAAAAAGGAAATTTCCCAAAGTTGAGGAAACTAGTAAAAAAGAAGCTGAAAGGGAAAATTGAGAGAGTCCAAACACTCCAAGAGGCATGGAGGCTGTTTACAAAAACAATAACAGAGGCCCAATTGGAATGTATACCCAAAAGGAAAAAGGGCACTGCCAGGTCCAAGAGGACTCCAATGTGGCTTACAGGAGCTGTTCGGGAAGTGATCAAGAGCAAGAGAAGCTCATTTAGAAGATGGAAGGCTTGTCCAAATGAGGACAGCAGGCAGAAACATAAATTCTGGCAGAACAAATGCAAGGCAACAATCAGGAAAGCAAAGCAAGACTTTGAGGAGCGTATAGCTAAAAATACTCAGAGAAATAACAAAGACTTCTTTAAGTACATTAGAAGTAAGAACCCAACTAGGAAGGCCATTGGACCATTAGATGACAATGGAAGGCAAGGGGTTATTAAAGAGGAAACAGAGATTGCAGAGAGACTCAATGAATTCTTTGCTTCAGTATTCACTGAAGAAGACAGAGGCCACATGCCCAAAACAGAGCCTATCTTCGTAGGGAGGGAAACTGAAGAATTAAGCCAGATAGGAATAACCAGGGAGGAGGTCCTTGCATGTCTTGTTAAACTAAACACTAACAAATCACCAGGACCAGATGGCATCCATCCACGAGTTCTCAGGGAACTTAAAGATGAAATTGCTGATCTCCTAGCCAAAATATATAATCTTTTCCTCAAATCAGGCTTTGTGCCTGATGACTGGAAGGTAGCGAATGTAACACCAATTTTCAAAAAAGGATCCAGGGGTGATCCAGGGAATTACCGACCTGTCAGTTTGACATGTGTCCCAGGTAAAGAGATGGAAACCATCCTAAAAGATAGAATTAATAGGCACATAGAAGAGAAGGCGCTGCTAAAGGAGAGCCAACATGGCTTTTGCAAGGGCAAATCATGCCTCACTAATCTGTTGGAATTTTTTGAGAGTGTCAACAAGCATGTGGATAAGGGGGATCCAGTTGACATTGTTTATCTGGACTTTCAGAAGGCTTTTGACAAGGTCCCACACCAAAGGCTCTTGAATAAACTTACCAGTCATGGAATAAAGGGACAGGTCTTGTCCTGGATCAGCAACTGGCTAAGGGACAGGAAACAGAGGGTAGCACTAAATGGACACTTCTCCAAGTGGAGGGAAGTAAAGAGTGGGGTCCCCCAAGGTTCAGTACTGGGACCCCTGCTTTTCAACCTCTTCATAAATGATCTAGAGGTAGGAGTAAAAAGCAAGGTAGCCAAATTTGCTGACGACACTAAATTATACAGGGTAGTGAAAACTGTGAGAGATTGTGAGGAGCTCCAGAGGGATCTCTCGACACTGGGGGAGTGGGCAAAACAGTGGCAAATGAGTTTCAACATTAGTAAGTGCAGAGTGATGCATGTTGGGGCAAAGAACCCCAATTACATTTATAAACTGATGGGGTCTGAACTCTCTGCGACAAACCAGGAAAGGGACCTTGGTGTCCTGGTGGACAACTCAATGAAGGTGTCAACCCAGTGTGCCTCAGCAGTGAAAAAAGCAAACTCAATGCTAGGGATCATTAGGAAGGGTATAGAAAATAAGTCAGCAAGTGTCATTTTGCCTCTTTATAAATCTATGGTGAGGCCCCACCTGGAATACTGTGTACAGTTCTGGTCGCCATACCTCCAGAAGGATATTATGGAGCTGGAAAAAGTGCAGAGGAGGGCAACCAGAATGATTAGGGGACTGGAACACCTTCCTTACCATCTGAGGCTGCAACGTTTGGGCCTCTTCACTCTTGAATGACGACGTCTAAGAGGTGACCTGATTGAAGTTTATAAAATCATGCACGGTGTGGACAAAGTAGATAAGGAAAAACTGTTTTCCCTATCGCATAACACTAGAACTAGGGGACACTCCATGAAACTTTTGGGTACTAGTTCTCAAACAAATAAGAGAAAGTACTTTTTTCACGCAGAGGATCACTGGTCTAAGGAACTCCCTGCCAGAAGAAGTGGTGACAGCTGTCAGTCTTGACAACTTTAAGAAAGGATTAGACAAGTTCATGGAGGACAAGAGTATCAATGGCTATAATTATGGATACTTAAGGACAACCTCCGGGTTGGAGAGATAGGCAGGATATCTCTCAATATCATTTCCAGGGAATCCTAAGCAGGTGAAGGCATCTGCTTGGGAATACCCTGAAGGAAATGGTGAGCCACTGTGTGAGACAGAATGCTGGACTGGATGGGCTGTGGCCTGTTCCAGCAAGGCTGTTCTTATGTTCAAATCCTGTGTCTTAAATAACATTTGATTATTCCAACATTTGTTCGGCTCCATGCCATGTTGGTCTACACATGAAGATAGATGGTGATATTTTTTGTGTGCTCAGATCCATATGGGCTTCATTTGGTCTTTCATAACACGATGAATCTGAGACTGCTATTCAGCAACTACTAATTTTGCTCTCTTCAAGTGGGAAAGCACCTTGATATAGCTGATTGAAGAGCATAGCGTGAATAGGTTGCAATATTGTGCATTGTTTCGCTACACCAGAGAGCATTCAGTAAACAGGTGAGCTGTGTTTTTAATTTGAGCCTCTCGACCTAATCCACTCAAGTGGATCCTCAAGATATTTTTAGGCAAAGATTTCAAATCAGTGTTCAGTACATTACTGTGACATATGTGAATGGCAGGCATTTTGTTAATTATAGATTACTATAAGGAAATGGCCCTGGTAGGATTGTGCGTAGGTGAGGTTGATTGGACAGGCCTGAATCAAATGAAGGTGCATTTCCCTGCTGATTGCCAACTCTTTTGCAGCACAATGAGGAAAGCTTTTTCTGCGCACTTAACTTAATTCAAAAAGAACACGGTTGAGGAGTGCTGCTTGTTTCTCCAGCACAATCAAAGCACCTGCTGGGCACTTTCAGTGTATATGTTTGTGTGTGTGCATGTGTATACATACGTATGCACATAGTCTCTTTTATACTCATTGCTAAGCAACAATGGCACAAGAAAAAGATTTATCAGACCATACAAACTTACTTTTAAAACTTAGTTGACTCTCCATGAATTAGTTTATCAACTTCTGTTAACTTTTGCAATAGCTAAATGGAATTTCTGTGTTCAAAAAAGTTATTTGGAAAGGAGGCACAACTGCATGGGAACGCAACTGCCATCATGTTCTGCTTGTCAACCACCAGAAGGTATCCACTGGCTGTTTTAAAAAAAGGTCTCCCTTGATTGAAAACCAATCATGCCCAACTCTGGGATGCAGTATTCATCTCTGTTTACAGCCAACGAGCCAGCGCTGTCTGCATCTGCTGACGTTTCCGTGGTCATGTGGCAGGCATTACTAGATGCCGGAGCGCACAAAATGCTGTTACCTTTCCTGCTGAAGCGGTACTTATTTATCTACTTGTAATTTCTTCCTTTCACGCTGCTAGGTTGGCAGAAGCTGAGACAGAGACGGAAGCTAACTCTGTCATGCAGCACTCGGGTCTCGACCTGCTGACTTTCCGGTCGACAAGTTCAGCAACTTAACCACTAAGCCACCACAGTCTCCTTTTGGCTGTGGAGGACTCTACTTATATTCTTACCTAATGAGAGCTAGTGTAGCATAGTGGTTAAAAATCTAAACTGCAAACCATGGGGTCTTCAGATTGAAATGCATATCTGCCATAGGTGTCCCTTCTAGGGCTTTTCATAGTGTGACCAGCCCCTCACTAGATAAAAACAATTCACCACAGAGTTATGCAATTTAACCACATGATTTTGGCCAAAGAGAAATGAACAAACAAACCTACAAACAAAATGGACAGAGCTATCATATCTGAAAATCGTAACATAATTGTAGTTGAAATGACAGATATAAAAATTTCTATTTATTTTATACTTTCTACATAAGCATTTCCCTTTTTCACTGACATGACTCTTTCTTCAGATATACTTCATCAGCCTCAGGGCAGAAATAGCATTGAAGTCATGAAGAAAGTGTACTAACTCTGCATGCAAATATGCACCTCTCCTAATTTGAGCTTGTGAGAGATAGCTCTCCCACCACATTTCTGTCCAACTGAAGCTTTTAGAACACTTCCATCTGGTGAACAGTAATGGGATATTCCTCATCCTAATGACACGAACCATATACCATTATAACTTCTTATTATTATTATTTGCTTTCTCTTTTACCCCATCGAGTATCAAGGGATAATAACCTCACTTTTTCTTCTGTGCCTTGGCCAGACATGAAACTGCTAAAATGAAGGCACCTTTTAGTGAGTTCATTCTGCAGTTCCTTTTGCTTGACCTAGTGTGAGAAAGATTAGCTGGCAACACAAGGTTACCATTACCAGGGTATGCCCGATTGTGATCCAATAATACCTCAATCTCCGAGAGTTTTTGCCATCTATATTTTGCTGCTTAAAACTGCATTATTATTTCTGGAAGGTTACATTCCTTTTTTATTTTTGTGGGGAGACTGACTAAGAAATTAAGAATCACGGGCATAAACCTATAGAAATTGACTGCTCAGATTGTGAATTTAGTGGCATGAACTAAGTGCTAAGCTACCGAAAGAAGCTGTTTTCCATAGCAATGAGAGTAAATTTCCTTACTCATCATTTACCAGCCATAAAGTATACTCCTCCCACAATCTCTCTATACTTGTTGTTTCACAGAATGTATATGGTACTACATAACATTATATATGAGGTCATACATAGACAGTCCTAGACATCTGGAGATTTTTCTTCACTGTGTACCTCCAGTGAGACCATTAAGCTGGTGGGAAGAAGACAGTTGACCCCATCCATCCATCCATTAATTTATTTAGCAGCCAACTTTCTGGTGACAAAGATTCTCATGATAGAGGACCAGAAACATTCAGGAAATGTGTCAGCTTATATAAGTATGTTATCTATGTGCATACCTGTCAAGTTTTGGATTTGGAAATAAGGGAAATTTCCCGGCAAATACGGGATTCTTGACAGCTATGCTTATCCTGTGCTGCCCTCCAATGGTGGCAATAGGGCATTGCAGTCTAATTAATAAGGGATGACGGCGGGAAAGAGGGTAAAATAAGGGGTTTTCCTGGCCAATAAGGGATACTTGACAGCTATGCTTATCCTGTGCTGCCCTCCAATGGTGGCAATGGGCATTGCAGTCTAATTAATAAGGGATGACGGCGGGAAAGAGGGTGAAATAAGGGGTTTTCCTGGCCAATACGGGATACTTGACAGCTATGCTTATCCTGTGCAGCCCTCCAATGGTGGCAATAGGGCATTGCAGTCTAATTAATAAGGGATGACGGCGGGAAAGAGGGTGAAATAAGGGGTTTTCCTGGCCAATACGGGATACTTGACAGCTATGCTTATCCTGTGCTGCCCTCCAATGGTGGCAATGGGCATTGCAGTCTAATTAATAAGGGATGACGGCGGGAAAGAGGGTGAAATAAGGGGTTTTCCTGGCCAATACGGGATACTTGACAGCTATGCTTATCCTGTGCTGCCCTCCAATGGTGGCAATGGGCATTGCAGTCTAATTAATAAGGGATGACGGCGGGAAAGAGGGTGAAATAAGGGGTTTTCCTGACCAATACGGGATACTTGACAGCTATGCTTATCCTGTGCAGCCCTCCAATGGTGGCAATAGGGCATTGCAGTCTAATTAATAAGGGATGACGGCAGGAAAGAGGGTAAAATAAGGGGTTTTCCTGGCCAATAAGGGATACTTGACAGCTATGTCTATGTGACATTATATTTACAAAAAGGAAAAAGAAATCATTTCAGAAGGCTCAGAGGGTTGGGGAATAAAATTGTAATGAAGATTACTGTAAAAAAAATTTTTTAAGGGAAAGGTTATAAAATGCAGTACATTACTGTCTTTTACAAACAATAGTTTTAAAAAGTCATCTGCTTATAATTTCCCTTAATCTAATTGGGTGTGTTTGTATATAAAGGAAACAAACATAATCTCTAAACATTTCTTGTAGAAAAGTAATGTTATATAAAAATACCTTTTACTTACATTCCCTAAAAAACCTTCTAAGACAAATTTTTGTAGCATTCCTAGAGGAGAGTTCAGTTATAGACAGTATTTGATTGACTTAGACAGGCAGCCCATAATTAGAGCTGAATGCATATTAGTGTTGGAGAACGGTTGCTGAGGTAGTCTTTCAATCAGACCTGACAAGAATCCTGTGTTTAAGGCCTGAAGATCAATCACCAAACAAAAAGTCAATTTGCAAACTCCAAAGCTCCTGCTGTGACATTTTCATGATTAGATATTTCAGGATTTTGCCTGTTCTAATCAAGGGCTATCTAAGTTTCTTCTTAGAAAAGTGCACAAATAAGTCACCAGAAGCTCTGTTGCCAACCTGTATCGTTGACAAGAAGTTTTTAACTTTTCTCATGGTGATGTACTATATTTTACCATAGGCACACAGCCAATTGGAAGGCTTACCCAAGTTACACTCTTTATATCAGGGGTTCCCATCCTAAGACCCGTGGGCTGGATCTGGCCCCTGGCATCATTTCATGTTGCACCCCCCACCCCCACAAGGGCATTCAAGAAACAAAATGGTTGTGCCTTTAAAGCTGTTGGGACAAAATGGCCACCTCCATAGTGCAGGGCAAAATGGCCGTCCAGCCCTCGAAGCTGACTGAGTGTGACCTGGCCCCCAGTTTGAAAAGGTTGGGAACCCCTGCCCTATATCCTACTAGTTTCCTTTTAAGGTTTGCATTACTTTTGGGGCTAATTTCAGCTAATGATGAGGTGAACCTGATAAGGTGTACCTCGGCTGTACTACTGGCAATCTGATCGGGTATGAGAGCAAAATGTACCCATGCACCTAATTAATTCAATATGGCAAATTATGCAACCAAAATAAGATTCTGACCACCGGGAAAAATAGAAATGAGTTTATTAACCAGCTCTTCCTTCTCTAGTTTCAACAGGCTCTTGTGTTGCTAATTCTTCTTTCTTCTTCTCATAAACCTTTAGGAGATATTCATCAGGCTTGATTCCTTTTTCCTGTAACTCAGACACAACTTTCTCCAATCTTTCCAGTGTTTTAGCATTTTGTATCTTCCGTGCAGAGATGTATAAAATGAACTCCTCCAGGCCCATCAGCTTACAAGTATCAATCTCACAAATATCTCTAACGTCTTTGCTTTTATTCACCTTTGGGAAGAAAACAAGGCCAGATATTCTCTCCAGGTCTTCAATGTTGACTTGGAATTCCTGCAGCTGGTGGTCAAAGCCAATAGGGATATTGGGTACCACAAATGCTCCAAGGACTAAAGGCTCCGTGGATGCTTCACTTTGTCTGCCAAGAATTACTTTGTACAAGTGTGAAGGTACAGCTACATCATCTTTTCCAATTACCTATCAGCAGAGCAGAGAGATTGTATCACTCAAACCCATCAGAAACTAGGTCACAATCCTCCCACATCTAGAACTAATACTTTGTGCATAATATGCAACTGCCAGATGGGTGAAAGGCAACCATATTTAACGACTTGTCTGTCCCAATATAAACCCAGTTGTAACTCTCTCATGGAAAGTGTCCAAAACAGACTAAACTTGACAATGTTCTCATTCATGAAAGAAATAAACAGGGTAAAAGGGAAACATTTAGCAATCTATATAATTTGACAAGGAGACAAGAACAAATGTCACAGAAACCCTGTAAACTAAAGGGAACCATTCATTTTGTGTAAAGTCATAGCTACACTATAAACAATCTTGATTAAATAACTATGTTCCTTTCCCTGGACCAAAAAATCCTAGGAGCTGTAGCTGTGCATTAATGATAACAAATATGAAATGTGCAACAAAATATGTTCATTGTTATAGCGAGCCATGTACTTTGCAACATAACTCAACACAAGCACCCTTAATTTCTTGGCCATATTTAAGGAAGCCATGACCATTATTCCAATTTGTATGTTGGTGAAGTTATTTCATGAAAACTCTGACATGTTAAACAAAAATTGTGCAAATTGACACCGGTGTTTTGCTTTTACTCCAAGACTGGTCTTGAGTATTGATTGCACATGTTTCTTCTCTGTACAACTGGTTTGTTATTAAACTGATCAAAATGAAGAGGTTAAATTGAGTGTGATTTTAGAAACAGAAAATACAAAGTTTTGCTTGTGACATACAATGATTGTTTTCCTTACCTTATCAGATTGTTACAACAGTTTGTAAAATCAACTAAAACAGAGTCCATCAACAGTGGCCTAGGACCACTGCACATACCCAAACTCATGCACAATCACAGTCACATTTGTGGTAGTTTGTGGATCTCTTTTTATTATATCTATCACATGGTATGGAAAAAGGCACCTATCTGAAGCTGTTCCAAATCTTGAATATATTGACAATACCTCCCTCTTATGTTGGTGGGTAGCCCCCTTGGTTCCCATTCAGATTATTTGAAATTGGAGTCAATTCAATCGTGGTTCCTTAGATCTACACTTAGGATTCCACCATCAATAGCAGGAGCAGTTATGAGATTGGAAGTTGGCTGGCAAGCTTTTCGGCATGTAGCCTGGAAAGCAAAGCTGTGGCTCAAGCTGTTTTAAACCTGTGGGCCTAGCCCCTTTAATATTAAGGGATAATTTCCAATCATCCTGGGAAAGGGACATTATTGATAGGGTTCAGATTTGCGGGTTGTCCCATTTGTCCCTAGAATCCATGATTTACACCCAAGCTAGAGCCATAATAGCCCAAAGGCTGAGTGATGTCGGCAAGCAAGAGGATATTGCTTTTTTGAAACCAGAGATGTATTTGGGGGACCAGATTTGGCAAAGCACTCCAGTTCCATATTTGGCCGAAATTTGTTATGTGGAATATCGCAGGCTTTATACGGCCGCTAGATTGAACGCCCTCAATACAGGTGTTCTATTGGAAAGATACAAAGGTATACCATATGCCCAAAGAACCTGTCTCTGTCTCCAGAAAGCGGTTGAGTCAACTGAGCATATCCTTCTGAATTGTCCTTTCTATGCTGACATTTGACAAATACTCATAGCTCCTCTTCTTTGCCAAATCAGATTTGAGCCTAGAGAAAATCAGATTCGATTTCTCTTGAATAGCGTTGTTGCTTTGTCAGCCATACGAGTTTCTAAATTCCTATTTTTTGGCACTTAAACGTCGCAAGATTAAAATTGACAGTATTGACTCTGGCCTATTAACATAGAGTATGTATATCCTGAAGGTAAAGATTGTTAGTCTTAAATGTTAGTTTAAATCTCTGTGTGTTATTTTGTGCTGACTAACGGTCAAATAAAGATATGTATGTATGTATTGACAATATCTTTTTTTAACACTACTTCATTGTGTTCTAGCTCCATGCATGCATGGAACACAGTCATGTACACACAAAAACAGAACTCATTACCTTCATACACTCCCATGAAGAACCTCTGCAACTGAAAATCAGCCTGGTTGCTCAGTAGGATAGGAATTAAATGCTATTTAAAAATCTTCTTTCTACTCTGGAATTCTCACATTGATTTCCCTCTTATATATCTGCCTCTGATTCTCTTCCTTTCAACATATCTTATAAGTCTGGGACTCACAGGGAGCTCTATAGAAACCATGGCTTTCCTGTTCTGTCCAACATTACAGAATGTTCTTTCTGCACAGTATGGGATCCCGAACTAAGAAGGAACTAAGCAGTTCTGCTTCAACACTCCCACACATCCACTAGAGCCTCTGGAGTAGTTAAAATATAGTTAACGAATGGGTACTCTTGTTTTATCACCTCTGATAGCAAAAAGGAACATCTTCCATACAAGCAGAGATCTAGTTTGCAAACTGCTAATAAACATAACTTGCATGGTCTTACTTCCACAAGCGAATGATACCTTATTTTAAAATGATTTTATTGCATTATTTAAAGAATTAAATTGCAATGGTTAGCATCATTGCTAGGGGTGCACAGAAAGAGCCTTCTCGAAGAAGATTGTAGATACTTTTTACATTTTTGAAGTACAATTGGGCATACCCTGGGCAACGGCAACCTTGTATTGCTGGCTAATCTTTCTCATATCAGATCAAGCCAAAGGATTGCTTGGCTCAAGCAAGCTGAAAAAAACCAAGCCATGTCTGTGTGTCACATCACACATTAAGATAAGAGCGTATTTTCTCCTCTTACATCCTTATTCCTCCAGGCAATGCAAATCTTTCAGAGCAAAGTGCCTGAGGCATCAGATATGCAAGGTACACCATGCTCTCTCCCATCTGACCAATTACAAAAGCAAACATCCAATAAAATTGTTGAATCCGTATTGAGGCAACCTTGTGTTAGAAGGAACAACCTTTTCCTCTGAATAGTGTATTTCTTCCAGGAAGGGAACCAGCATCTCATCTGGCGAAGCCCTCTCTGCGGAGTGGCAATTCGTTCTGAGAGCTGTGCAAGAACCAAATAAGCACATGCCTGAAGGAGGCAAGTTAGGCGGTGGGTCTCTGGATGTTTGATACGCCACTACCACCTAGTGGAACTTCCTGTTCAGCTGCACTATTCAGGACATTTGCATCAATCGCTATCACTTTTTATGTCCAACACCCCACTTCTCTTACAGCTTGCCTGAGACAGAGAACATATGCCATTATGGTAAGTGGATAAAAAGCCTCTGAAGACTGCCCATGCTTACATGTCTCTTTTGATCTGAGATCACAAAGAATGATCAAAGAGTCACCCTTTGCTGTAGATGCTGATATTGCAGCACATATACTGCGGGCTAAAAAGCAATGGCCTTCTGACAGTTAACATGATTTGCTCTAATTAACAGGAAATTAAACAAAATGAAAGAGTGTGATTTTGTCCAACATCACACTCTAATGGGATATGGTTACATTTAGAACAAAACAACTAAATGGTATGTTTTATTTTTCAAACCCCTGGGGAGGGGGTTTCCAGAGGCTTTTACTGCAATGGGAAGGTTTAGATTTATGGTCTATTTAAGAGCGTGTAAGCAAACTGCAGTGGCTCAAGTGGTTAAGATGCTGACTGGAAGGTGAGAGGTCAGCAGTTCAAATCCCGAGTACTGCACGACAAAATGAGCTCCCGTCTTTGTCCCAGCTCCTGCCAACCTAGCAGTTCGAAAGCAAGAAATTGCAAGTAGATAAATAGGGGCCACTTCAGTGGGAAGGTGTACAGTGTTACGTGTGCTGCGGTGTCTAGTCATGCATGCCACATGACCACAGAAACGTTTGCCAAAGCAGACAGCACTGGCTCTTCGGCTTTGAAACAGAGATGAGCACTGAACCCTAGAGTTGGATACAACTGGCTTTCAAGCAAAGGAAACCTTTACCTTTAAGCAAACCCAGAAATAAAATATTGTGGCACATTAAGATTAGATTTATTTCAGTGTGAGCTTTTGTGCCATACAATCCCCTTTAATTTAATTTAATTTAATAGTCATATTAATAGTCATATCCCCTTACTCAAACCCACACATCAGAATTCTACCATCCTTTGTAATTTCAGGACAGTAACTAAACAAGAGAAAGCATTTGTTCCCGAAGCTGTTACATGCCTGTTCTTCACTGAATTGCAAAGTCAACTGTGTGGCTGTTCATGTGATTAACCACATGACAAAAAGCCCAGAAACAATGAAAATACTTGCTCAACTGCATAGGGTTTTCCTACTGGATTTGGCAAGTTTTTCAGTTCACATAATGAAAGAAGATTTAGAATGGCCATTAACACTTCCTTTTAGTCAGCAAAATACAGGAACAATAGATAACTACCCATGTAAGTTGGCATGACCTGTCTCTGCGAAGCTGCTTCTGCGATACAGAGGACGAAGAACTGGGTTTTGCCTGTCAATTTTGGTGATTCAAAATGAAAGTTGTCTAGAAGGGACCTTGCTGTGAAGCTGGTTTCATAAAAGGCAGAAAATTTGAATTCTAAATGTAGTACCTGAAAAAATGCAATATGGGTTACATACTCCAAACTGTACCAGGTTCTGCACATTTCTGTGTATAGCAGCACTGCACAAAATCATCTGGTCGACAAAGATGAATTGTGTCTTGGGGTTACAGTACTAGTGTATCTGACCCTTCCTTTCTAAAACTGCACGAATAAGAACCAGAATGGTAAAAAACAGGGGTGCCCAAACCTTTGGGCCGCGGGCCAGTCACGTGGTTCCTTCCAACAGAAGTGGAAGTAAAACCGCTGCCATAAATGCACCTGGCCTGGAGGGAAGAGCAGAGAGGAGCAGCAGCTGCGCAGTGAGCCCGGCCATAAAACTGCCGCCGCCACCGCCAGATGCCCCACCACCACCTGATGCCCTTGGCCGCCATCAGCCTGGAGGGAGGAGTGGTGAGGAGCAACAGCTGCATGGTGGGCCTGGCCATAAAACTGCCGCCACCGCCACTGGACACCCTTGCTGCCACTGGATGCCATGGGCCTGGAGGGAGGAGCAGCGAGGTACAGCAGCTGCCCAGCGGGCCCGGCCATAAAACTGCCGCCACCACCACTGGACGCCCTGCCGCCAGTGGATGACCTCGGCCTGGAGGGAGGAGCGGTGAGGAGCAGCAGCTGCGTGGTGGGCCTGGCCATAAAACCGCCGCCGCCACTGGACATTTCTTGTTACTGTGGTTATGATGTATACATTTTTCCTTTCTTTTTGAAATGTTTTTGTGATTTGATACTTTGTAGTTGTGATTGTAATTATTTTGCTCTTTGTTAGCCGCCCAGAGTCGCTTTGCGGATGGTTGGATGGTTGGGGCACCAAAGCGGCCTCCATTAGGTGGGCCTTGAGATGGTTTTGGTGGTTCTTCTGTGCAACCTTAGAGTTGTTTGTTTGTTTTGTGCAAAAAATACAGGTATGGACTGGGTGGTTTTTGCCTAGAGAGATGAGGCACTTCTTGTGTCCGTCTGTGCTTGGGAACTTGGCGTTACAGTGCGGGCACCTCTTGAAGGCCACAGACGAGGCCATCCACCCGGGGAGAAGGACCCTGGAGAAGAACTATGATTGCTGGAGGATCATCAAGAAAAATTGTCCCGATCAATTGAAGGAAGAAGATTTCTTGTTTTCCTCCAGACCAGGACTGAAGAAGACGGAGTAGGCCGAGAGGGCAGTGGCCCTCCCGGCTGAGGAAAAAATTCTACTACCTTCTTCCTCTTGAGTTCTCTTCTTCTTCTTCTTCTTCTCTCTCTCTCTCTCTCTGATATCGCAAGGGGGGAAAACCTCCATGCGGACTGCAAATGGACCAAAAGGGAGCGGCCCTTCTGGCCCAAGAAAAAATGTTTTAAAGGCT
The DNA here is from genome assembly GCA_035047345.1 of Bradypodion ventrale. NCBI lineage: Eukaryota > Metazoa > Chordata > Lepidosauria > Squamata > Chamaeleonidae > Bradypodion > Bradypodion ventrale. Next base: position 131,172,264 of record JAWDJE010000006.1, on the reverse strand, counting down.
TTCAGACAAATCGAACACCCCCCAAAAATTATTGAGCTCTCCGAAAAGACTCTTGCTGGTACAGCGGAAAACGAAGAACTGAGAAAAGAAGCGCTAAATGGCACTGAGGGTGGGTGGAGATGGTGGGTGGTCCTAATTACAAACCTTTTGTCCAATTAGCTTTACAGCTCCGATAATGGCTCCATGCAGGCGCAAAACCCATAAGTGTGCATTCACAAAAAACACAAAGGAGAACTGTCCTATCTTCTCCTGGGCTCTAAAATGCACATTGTATGTACAACTGCCAAGTTTATAATTAAGGCATCAGCTAAAAGAATCCAATATAACAATCAAATTGGGGTATCCTGCAAGGGAGATTCACTTATCTGACTATGGATATGCATGTATTAATTGTATTAAGGCACCTTCTCCAGTTTACATTCCCTTTAAAAGTAACTCAGGTATGTACAATTAAGTAGTGCTTACACTATAATACTGTAATATTTAATAATCTAAGAGTTAACCTGAAATAATAATAATAATAATAATAATAATAATAATAATAATAATAATAATAATAATAATAATAATAATAATAATAATAATAATAATAATAATAATAATAATAATAATAAGTTTAATTTCTACCCCGCTTTCATAGCACAAGTGCCACTCAAAGCGGCTTACAACACATATAAACACAATATTACAAATATAATTACATGATTACAAAAACAGATTGAAAATTAACACATTACAAGAAAAAAGAAAAGAAATGGCAGAAGGTTGGTTTAAAAGATTCTTTGGTGCTTTAGGTATACAAAGCATATCAGGGCTTTCATAGGGATGTGATAAGACAGCTATACTTAAGTGATATAACTATACAGTAAAACCCCATTTTACGTAAAAATCCCGTTCCGTAGCTTTTTACGTAATATGTTTTTTTTATGTAAAACAAAGCAAACCCATAGGATCCCAGTGGAAACCCATTACATAAAATGAATTTTTTACATAAAATGGGACATGATTTCCCCAGAATTTTCTTACATAAAATGATTTTACATAAAACGAAGTGTACATAAAATGGGTTTTTGCTGTAACTGTCTATGAGTGTCACTAGCAAGTAGACATGAGCAGCTGGATTCTGAATTAACTGAATCTGGTTTAGACTTTAGGCACACTTACTTTATTTCTTGGCCAAGTTCATAAGCTGACACCATTATGTCATTACAAGTCTACAAACTAGTGTTGCTGAAAATGGTATAAAAGAACAATAACCGAAAGGACACATCTAAGCGAGAAATATCCAACACAATTAAAATCTGTTGATTTAAGACAAGGTGACTTGGGGTTTAGAACAACAGGACTCTGCTGCAGCTTTAATATTTGCTTTGAGGACACTGTCTGCCTATTCCAGCAGTGAGCCTTGCCTTGGGCTGGCCAAAAACACACACAACCAAATCAAAAGTCCATATCCTACCAGAAGACTAGAAGCAATGTCTGTCCTCCTTCAACTCAAGTATCAGGTGTGAGTGACCCACCCTTGTTTAGCAATTACCCATTGTTGTGGTTAAGATTTAGTCTATTACAGATAGACTTATTGTATCGTGACATCATGGATGATATTCTCACAGCTGAATAAAAGTGAAGTAAACCTTTTTCTTTGTTATTCCTGATTGCATTTAACTGTTTTAAGACTATTTAACTGACCAGTGGCATGGCTTACAAGCAAGTGCCTGAAAAACATTGGTAATCACTAAATAAAAGACCTACATTTGTATTTTAGAATATGGTGCTGTAACCGAGAAAGTGCTGTTTATTTCTGGGGCACTAAATCCCAAGGGCTGCCAGTCCCACACTTATTCTGAGCCAATTCTATATACATGTCAGGATTTTGCTGCAGTTTTACTATTCGTTTTGAGGACACTGTTTTTCTTTTTTTCCTTTTTACTAGCCAATTAAAACAGCTGCATAGAGTTAGTAAATCAATGTAGACAGCGGTATGGGGGTGGGGAACCAATCATGACAGACTAGGAAACCTGCTTATCACCATTACTACCAATTACTGGCAGCATATTATTGTTCACATAATTAACTGAACAAAGGTTCAATGTGATTGCTTTCCCTGGTTTTGTACTATAGAAGCTTATCCAGGCCTCATCAAATTTGAATCATTTTGCAAAGTTCCCCAGCAACTGAAATTTCTATTTTTACAAGACAAGAAAGTCAGTACAATAAATGCTTTTATGCGACTGGAATGTACTGTCCCCATTGTTTTACAGTGGCACTGGATTCTGGGAGCAGAACATGTTATCCAACAAAAGGGTAGGTTGGTTACCTGTGACTGTAGTTCTTTGAATGGCCATATGTGAAGTCACACATATAGATTATTTCTGTGCCTGCTTGGAACGATCCAAAGCTAAATAGAAAGATGCATTAGAATATCTTTCGCAATGTGACATGACTAGAAGAGGGGAGGAAGTAACTTCACAGATGACCACTTGAAAAACTACATTCTGCCCTTCTTATTTGTGGTATTTGTGAACCACACATATAGGTGAGTAGTAAGCTCATTTACTGGGCACTGGGATGTTATGGTAGCACTGCAGCAAGTACATTTCATCTGAAGACTATCTTCCTTTTCTCTCTGACATTAAGACAATAGTGCTTGATAAAGGTTAAAGGCTGGGCCGATGTACTCTTTAAATTTCTTGGAAGATCCACACCTTTTAATTTAATTTAATTTTTAAGGGCAGCTTACATAGATATACAGTATACACACCACTGATGAACTGTCAAAGCTTCTCGAAAGGATCTCCAAAATAAATATTTTTAAACCCATAATGGCTTAGCTTGAAAAGACAGGCATGTTCTAGAACCCCTTGTGTTGTTTGCTCTCTTAAACATACATGTATGGATTTCATCTGGTTTTGGTAATAACAACAACACATCCACATATCAGTTTTTGAGTATGTTTTTTTCTTCAGCGTAAATAGCTGATGACTTCAATCATGTAATTCAAAAATGTATTTTGACTGACAGCATCTTGTTTATAAAAAAATGCAGTGGATGTTGCCAGTTTCCTTGTCGAAATGCAATTCTCTTGAGCTAAATTGAGAAATTGGCCTGCTACAGCGCCCAAAAGTTACACCTTGATGAATGCCAAAGACAGAATAGATTCTTTTAAATGTAGTAGACAACAGAGAACTATGAAAAACAACAGTTTATCTGCTTGCTTCCCAAATGACTCTGAATAATAGGTAAATCTATACTATTTGTGTCACTATGAAAACCAAGTTGAAGGTCTAGGATAGCCTTTATCACTGGCAAACCTTCCAGGCTGAGAGACACAGCTTGTACACATGTGGGTTATTGTATTGCCCCTTTATCCCGAGTAAGAATATGTAGTAGCAGAGGTAAACCCTTGACATTTTCTGACATAACTAGTAGTGTGAACAACCAGGGTTGCCTGGGCCCCCAAGTGATAACAAAAATGGTGTTTATCTTTTCCATTGTAATTTTTGAGATTATTTCCTGCATTAACAGAACTGGTGGGAAGGTTTAGAATAATTCGTATTTCCACCTTATTGTGGAGACATCATTGAGAGTACTGGCCTTGGCCTGCTCTTCAAATGTACATTGTGCATTTTTGATTGTGCTCTGTTGCAATAAATCATTGGGTGACCCAGTTTTTTTGCATAAATCCTGACACACAGCATTATCCAATTCCCATTTGTGAATCTGGTAATTTCAGCGACTGAAGGAATCTGCAAGGCAATTCTTCTCTCCTGACAAACAAATTCCCATTGAGGTGATTACAACCTTGCTGATTTATACACCAATGCTGTATTATCTTTAACCATCTAAACTACACTGCAAACCTGAAGCAGGGCCACCAAACCAAAAGGGCATGGGAGATCCATGGCATCTTCTATAGGACCCATTGATTTCTCCTGATTAGGATTGAAACTGTGGTGATGGTGGATACTACTCAGGACTCTGAAATTGACCTCGGAAATAAGGATGGGCCATCACAGGATAATCAAAATGCAATGGATATTTGTTTGCCCTTAGCTGCTTCATTGAGGTCTTTTGCACAGTAGAAGGTTCCTCTTGAACAGTTTGTGCTGAAACTAAGGAAGCCTTGTAATTATCAGTCATGTCCTATGTCAGAGTGTGGGCTGTCTTGTAGCGCAGTGAACTGCAGCATCAACTGATGTACTGTTAGTGACCAGTTCAAAGAAGCACTAAATGCAAGTGAATGCTGCATCCCAGCCTGTTCGCCTTTGATGTTGACAGTAATTATACTAGATAATCATCAACCATAGTGTTAGCAGGGATTGCCCTCACAATCGTGGCTGACTTCAAAGTGTTGCTCGACTTGTGTCCCAATTTACTGTATTATTATTTTGGTGGAGGACTTGAAGCAGTCCCTAGTTAAGGAATAGCAATCCATTATAAAACAATGGTATTCTAAACCTGGAGGGTATCCCCTATATCAGCAAAACTCCAGGGTTTTAATACCACAGTGGTTCAACACGCAGATAAAGTAAGCTGACCTTCCTTCAAATGAAAAATCCTGAGGTTTCACATTGACAGTTTGTACTACTTATCATCTGTATGTCTTCACTATTTTAGAACTAAGTAAATTACCTACAGTACAGTACAGTAATTCAATATTATTGATATTAGAAGTCAAATATAACCAAATAGTTATAATTGAATCATAAAGTGGATATTAATTAATGAGTGTGCTTAATCATCTAATTTACATGCTATATTTTAGCTTTGCAGTACTTAAAAGCCTTTTTAGCTGTAAGGGGCAGTTCTAGACAGAATGAACAGCCAGGAGACTAGAGATGCCTTTTCCCCCTTTATGTTATTACATGCACTTTAAAAGTGGTACGAAAGGCAAAGGCCACAGAGAAATGCAAACCAGGGCATTCTCTACATCAGGGGTCCTCAAACATTTAAAGCCAGGGGGCAGATCACGCCCCCTCAGACTATTTATGGGCCAGACTGGTGGTCCCACTGCCGCTGCAACTGACAGGACCAACCAAAGCCCCAAACATTCCCACCACCGCTAGCGCCAGCAGGATCACCCTGAACCACCAACACTCCCACACACACCGCTTCCCTGCTTACCGGTGGCCGCATGTGTCTGCAAGAAAAGCCGCTCTTGGCCATAGCACCCCCTAGGAAAAACGCAGGCGGTCACATGCATCTGCCGCTTTCTCTTTCTCAATCCTTATCCCCCCCGCCCTACATCCAGAGGATCAATAATATAATATAGACTGTGCCTAGAGGCCATCTTTGTTGGCCAGTCTGTTGTACAAACACATCATTATGTACAGAAAAAGGCGGTATTTTAACAATCAAGAAAAACCTTTAAAAGACTTATGACCTCTTCATGCATGCAATCCCAAGTTTGCATTCAGCAAAGGCTGGTAGAGAATCTACAGGGCAGATAATACAGTACCAACAAAATCAAAAAGATTTGTTCCAAACACACTGGTAGGTGTAAAGAATGCAACTGCATACCTCATAAGTAACTCTTTTCTTCCCATCATCCTTCATCTGTGGTAATGTCAAAGGTCCAGAAACAATCCAGACATCTTCAAATCTTTCAGTCAGTTCTCGGCAATACATTTCTACTCTGTAAATTTGCCAAACATATTGAGTAAACAGATGGATGGGAATCTGAAGGAGAAATTATTCCAAACATGCCTACAACAAAGGAGGAGGGAAAATGGACCTTTTGAGGATGGCAACACTACTGTATTTTTCATGTAAATTAAATTATGCATAATTGGCAATCATATACTAGAAATAGGCAATTTAAACATTGATTTTTAGTTGATTGATACATGGAGGATTAGCTCTGCAACCTGATCACTAATCAAGTTTCTGACTTGCTTTCTATTGTTTCTAGATAATATTTAACTGATATTTATAGCAACTTATCATGTCTGGCCGGACATCCCGCTACGGTAATGGAGTAGACCATACAGCCAGCAACTCAACGTCAAGTGTTAGGCGGTAGTTAACTAACCTGACTCCCTAAAGGGGCCAATGTCTATGGGCAGATGAGCCTCTTTAGGTGGGGTGATGGTCTCTTCAGTGGAGGAAATGCCACTGGAAACCATCATATTGGGCGCAACAGCAAAATGAGTGGAAGAGGAACTCTGATTCCCAACGGTCATGGAGGCGGAAGAGGCCATGCCAGATGGACTGGCTGTGAAGGTACACCTTGTCCATATCCTCAACTGCGGCAGTCCATTGCAGTCCTGGTTTTAAATCCTGCATGTCTCATTTCATGTGTGCCACAGGAGTTGGCTCTGTGATCATAGTGTGTGGATCACTTCATAGCAAGCTGGGATCCTGCTTCAGGGAAAAAATTGCATTCTTGGATACAAGTTGCAGTCGACAATAGCAACTTACCTATTCCAAAATCCAGCATTGTTTTCATAATTCTGAGGTACAATGTTTGACAAATAGAAAGTTTCTGCCATGGCCTTCTATATTAAATAGAAAAAAGCTTTAACTAAGTGTTGGATGGACCAAGACCTACTTAATTATTCAGAATTAGACAAAATAAATTAGATAAGTATTAATGCATGGCTCTTTCACTAACATCAACAAGAACTTATACAAATGACACAACAGTACTCTGTTGTCATTCAGTTATATGGTATACTTGCCTATTTTTCCCATCGCTGTGCCGAGAGTAGCTTTTGATACAGCGATGGGGAAAAGGAGGAGGCGACTGTCAGCTCGCACTTCATCCGGGAACGTGCGTTAGGTCGGTTGGGGGAGAAGGAGGCCATAAGAACAGCCTTGCTGGAACAGGCCACAGTTCATCCAGTCCAGCATTCTGTCTCACACAGTGGCTCACCATTTGCTTCAGGTTATTCCCAAGCAGATGCCTTCACCTGCTTAGGATTCCCTGGAAATGGCATTGAGAGATATCTTGCTTATCTCTCCAACCTGGAGGTTGTCCTGTCTCTCCAACGTGGAGGCCGAGAAGAGAGATCCGCATCACAATGGTTCTCTTCAGCGGTCCTAAATAGCCACCTCGCCGCTTTTTTTCCTCTCGGCCTCTCCTCTCGGCCTCTTTTTCCCCTGGCCGACCTACCGGGCGAACTGTGTGTGAGGCTGCGAAGCAGTTAATTGGGAAATTCTAAGGCGGCAGGCAATGATCTGTAAGGGGAGGCGCTCTCCCTGGCGGATCGCTGGCTGCTGCCTTTCTATTACCCCCACTGCTGTTTTGTGTTAGTTCTCGAAACAGCGGTGTGGGTAATACAAAGGCTGCAGCCAGCCATTCGGCCTCAGCCAACCGAGGGAAGCGAACCACTTCACTCCGGGAGACGAAGGCGGAATGGTGCTCCATTCCGTCTTTGCCTCACGGAGGGAAACTATCGCCTTCCATGGGGGGCGAGCTTTCAGCCCCCAGCCAACTGAGGGAAGCGAACCACTTCCCTCTGGGAGACGAAGGCGGAACAGCGCTTCATTCTCTGCCATCGCCTCGCAGAGGAAAGGGATTGCCTTCCACATTTGGCCCTTGCCTATCGGAAAAGGGGCTTGCTTTCTCCGACAAGCAAGGGCCGAATGCGGAGCTCCATTTCACCCATGCCTGTCGGAGAAATCCACCCCCCTTCTCCGACAGGCAAGGGCCGGATGCGGAGCTCTTCCCCCCCCCTCTCTCTGTACCACACTAAACCACCCCAACCACAAACACACAAAATACACCTGCCCCGCAAGGCCAGGCAAAAAAATGCTAGTATATAATTTAAAGTTGTGTAGGAATGCTGTTCTAATGATTCATACTCCCATGGGAGCCATTTCATGTGAAAATCAGCCAAGGTGCCCCCATCCCTATCCACTGTTTGCATGACTGCAGTGTGTGTATTAAAATACTGTACAATGTTCACTGCTTTCTGTGGGTTCAGTCACTCACAGTCCTGGAATATATTTCCAATGGATATGGGTGGTGGTGGTGAACTGTACTGCTCAGTTCTGGTGAAAACACCAAAATGTGATTGATTTTTAGTATTCTCTCCCTTAAAAAAAACAAGAAACTAAAAAATAGAAAGATATCCTACTGGTGAATATTTGTTATCTCCTGCTGGTGCCATGTGACCTCGTGACCAGCCGCTCCCAATGTAGTCTTCATTCATGGCACTGAAGATTGGAGGGATGCTAGGATCGGGTCTAAACTTACAGTGTTTCCTGTCTGCAGTGCCTGAGAATCACAAAAGATCTGGTAATCCTTCCATCAAAACACGCATACAGATACACACAGAAAGAAAAGTAACTTCAAAACAGCAAAATAACAAAGAATCCTGTGGCACAATTCACATGAAGCACTGGCCAGGTTTATCTAACCTGTGCATCCAAAAATTTCAGCAAGAATGGATTGACACAGCTCTATATGCCAATTACCTTGTGAACTGTCCAGAGAGTGCACTATATACTATGGGACAGTCTATACATTTAAGCATAATTGCTATTGCTATATTCTTTTGGTCATTTTAAGTCAGGGGTGCCCAAACATTTTGCGCCGGGGAACCTGACCACACCCCCAGAAGCAGGCATGTTTGAACATGCACAAATGTGTCTGCACCACTCCCAGAAGTGGTTCCGCAAGTCCCCACACATGTGCAAACATGTTCACTCCACTCCCGGAAGTAGTTCTCGACGTGCACGCACATTGGTGGGTGCATCCCCCATCCACTTCCAAGAGCGGCGAGGGCGTTGCAGGCCTGATGAATTGGTGTCGTAGGCCATATATGGCCCACAGGCCACAGTGTGGACATCCCTGCTTTAAGGACAGTAAAACCCCTACTTACAAAAAAAGTCAGTTCCGTAGGCTTTTGCTTAAATAATTTTTATGTAACTCGAAGCAAACCCATAGGACAAATTATTTTTTTACATAACTCGAAGCAAACCCATAGGGAAATAAATTTTTACGTAACTCGAAGCAAACCCATAGGAAAAAGAATCTTTATGTAACTTGAAGCAAACCCATAGGAAATCATGCAAATCGGGACATGGTTTTAGTACAAAATCATTATGTAAGTTGAACTCGAGGCATATATAAATTGGGATTTTACTGTAGTTCTATAGTTCACAAATATCTGGTGAAGTAAATTAGTAATAATCAGTAATAAAAAACAAAATTAGTAATACAAAACTGGAAAGACACATAAGCTCCACTTACCTAAGGTCTTGTGTTTGGAAATATGTTCTATTACCCATCTAGGTACTCGTTTAGTCTGATCATAAGACAGTGCATGATTGGTATAATATCTGGTCTGACTTCCAGCTACAGGAAATCCATACTTTTCCAACACAGGCACTGGCACAAGGTCTAAGAGATTAACACAGATGACATGTTACTCTCTACAGAATTTACAGAACATACATTGGGTCCATAGGAATAGAAATATTTTTTTTATATGCACAGCTCCTTTTCTTTGTAAAGTGCCACGTCAATGGACAGTAATCATCATCATTATCACTGCCATCTTTTATTATATCTCATTTCAGTTATTTGGACTCAGATTTACCATGTATCTATGACTACTGTAACATCTATTGTTTAAAAAATAAAATATTTTAAATGTGTCATTCTGTGCATCTTTTTAGGAACATATGTTAAAGCATACATGGAAATTATATAAAAAAAGAAACTGGAATTTTTTTAAAGCTATATAGAGTACAATGAGCAGCTAGCTAGATAACTCAGTGATCTGGTTATCTGGCTGTGGAACCAGATTTTGAGAATCTAACTCCCCAATGTACTTACTAAAAGAAGAGCCAGCCCGTGTAAACTTGATATAATTATATTGATAGTGTGTCATCCAGTCAATTCTGACTTATAGTGACTCTTTCCAGGGTATTTTCTAGGTATCAAATACTTGAACACATTTGAGGCTGGCTTTTCCCTTACAAGGCTATAGTGTGGAATTGGGACTCCTGACTTTGGCTCCACAGCCGGATATAAAACTTGAAATGAAACGAGCCTCATGACTATGTGAAGTGACACTAGTAGAAACACCAGACTACAGTACAGTATATGGAAATTCAGTCTGCTGTAACACTACAAAGTCCCAGGATCTAACAGCAGACAGAGGAACCCTGCCAGAAAACAAGAGATGGTGGCGGTGGCCTAAAAAGATCAACAAATACTACAATACAGAATTTCAAAAAGAGGTTGAGGAGAACCTGTTTCATTTACCACCTGACATTTAAACATCAGTATTTGAAAAGTTAAAAAACAGACAATCTGCTGCCTACTATATCCTTCCACCCACCACTTCAGATTGATTTTATGATAACAGTAATACAGACACATTTAAGTCACCATAAAATGAAAAATATGTCATAGCCAGCAATTAACTACTGTTGTGACAGAGCCAGAGAAAACTGCTTTCTCAATACAGTGCTGACTGATTTTCATTGTTCGCAGGGAGAAAGGAGGTGGAGGTTATTTTTAATTCAATTTATATTTAACAATTTACGAACAAACCACAGGTTACTTTGCTTGATTTTTGTGCCATGGTAAAGAGTTTTTGTGCCTACCAAGATATATTATAATGGCTCAAACAAAGGTGAATAACTGTTAAAAGTAATTTATTTCAACTCCAGTTGTTACAAACAGAATGTAAAAAAAGGAAACCTATATTGCGTTCCATTGTGCACCATCAATTCAATGTGTGCTTTAAAATATAACTACAGTACCATAAATCCCAGAGCATGCTAATATAAGGAATATTAACAATAGGTGTCTGAAATTTATTTTATTTTGGAATTGCGAAGACTTCTCAGCAAATCATCTAGAGAAGGGGTTCCCAAACTTTCTATAGCCTACAGATTCCCTGAAAATGCTGACGATCTCAAGGAATGATTTTCTAAACCTCTCCCCCCCAAAAAAATAATAATAATTAAAGCACATATATAACTCAAATGTTAATAATTTGTCTCTTTAGCATTATCATCACCATCAGCTCATGTCATATTATGAAAACCACATGCCATAAGCCAGGCTGCTGAGGCTGGTCTCTTTAACTAACACATTTTTACAAGAAAAACTGATTGTAAAAATGCTCTAAAGGTTGCCTCCCTCCCCATATTTGTGAGTTGGGTATCCATGGGTTTAAAAATATTCAATAAAAATCCTGAAATATGTAACATACAGTACAGTATATGTATTTCTACAGCAGATTACCAGAGCTGGCCACTAGAGGCCACTGTCTGCAATGTAAAATATAGGGTTCACTGTTATCTGTGGTTTCAGGTATCTGCAGTTAGTCTCAGAATATATGCCCCACAGATAGGGGGCATCAGCCTGTAGTATGAAGGTCAGAGATCCTACTACACACCTTAGTAGCCTATTTGATAATCTGGCCATTCCTCTTAACAAGCTCAGTCTCAGCCACCTAGGAGGGGAAATCCAGCTGGAAACTTCATGCCTCTGTCATTTTTATTGTTCCCCAATTCTTTTACAGATTATCTGGATGAAACTCAGAATCAGACTTGTGCTAAATCAGAGGCCGCAACTTGGCTAAAAGTGAACTAATTAACTGCTGCAAGAGGAGATCTGCACCAGCCCCAGGTCAGAGTGGATTGCTGATAAAACAGTATACACTTTTGCTATAGAAAAAGAAATCACATTTAAAAATCAGAAAATGTTGTCCCTTGATCTACAATAATACTGTACTGTGTGAAACAGGAAGCAGATTAAACATGCCTCTGCTTTGATTCAACAGTTTAACTTGCATGGTTTTTCAAATTAAAATAGTTCACTTAAGACAATGAAAATAAAAACTATGAATGCCATAAAACAGCATGGGAAGGGAAAACTCTGGAGGAAATTAAGAGTTCAAAAACAAGTATTCTGTGTATACAACATTCTATAATATATACACAAAGAAACATTTTGATAACATATCTTTTCTTTTGTCTTTTAATGATTTAAGCTGCCATGGATCCTTTAAATGGTGGCTAAAAATTTTTTTAAATAAATATATTAAAACCTTTTACACAAATAAAAATATAATATGCAATTAAAGGTGCAGGCAAAATAAACTTTTTAGTTTGTACCTAAAGCTGGCTGAATTTTTTTAGGTACAAAATTACAATGCCTCTTCATTATTCCAGGGAAATGTCATTTCCCCACCACACCACAAGAAAATAATCATCTCCAGCCTTATACAATTATCTTTTACTGACAGATCTGTACAGTACAGTGCAAATATATTATATACAATAATATATAGAAGAAAAGAATAAATTGAAGTTTGAAGAGGCCCTTAAACGAGGTTGTGTCCCATTTCTATGCACAACAGATAAATGAGATTTGCACGTGATAGGCTTCCTTGCATTTTCACCTTCTCACTACATGTGTAGACATGCACTTGTAAGAGACACACCCTTTCTCCCTCACACATTACAAATGTAGATTGGAGATAAATCATTCACCAAAGGGTATAACTTCGTGCTTCCAATTAACTGGGTACCAGACCTCTGCAAATTTGGCCATAAGGTATCCTTGTCGGACTCCAACTCCCATCAGCCGAGGGTTAAGGGATGATAGGGATTCAAGTCCAACCACATTTGGAAACCCACTTTCCTTCACTGCTGCTTCTAAACCCCACATAAATTTATGCCATGAAGTCTCACTCTTACTATATGTCTGACAGTTGACTTGATCCACGAAAGCTAACATTAAAATACAGCAGTTAGTCTTTATAAAGTGCCACAACTTTGTCTTTTTGTTTTGTTTACTCTGATATGATTAAAACACAAACACAGCTACCATTTCAAAAATTTAAACCCCACCAGACTCCCTTTAATGTGTCTGTTCGCAACAAATTGGACTTTCAAAAATAAATGGTGGACCACTCATGAAGGAAGGTTGCCTCTAGTCAGAACCGAGTGAAGGGCGCACAATTGTTATTATAAACATTAAGGAAGTGTTAGTCTGTGTTCAAGCATATCAGAGAGTAAACAAAACAACAAAAAGGCTGTGACACCTTAAAGACTAATTCCTGTATTTAAATGTGAGCTTTCGTGGGTCAAGGAAGTGGACCTGATCCATGAAAGCTCACATTTAAATACAGGAGTTAGTCTTTAAGGTGCCAGAACTTTTTTGTTTTGTTTACTCTCCGATATTGTAAAATTGAATCAGAGTGTAACGGGTCTTAGTGTTTTTACTTTGTAATCAAACAAAGGCAGGGAGAAATCTCTGGACATTCATAAATTCATCTGGTCTCCTAAGTCCATCATGGCGAACCTTGGCACTCCAGATGTTCTTGAACTTCAATTCCCAGAAACCCAAGCCCCGTGAAACCACATGAATGGGTTTGCTGCGATTCATCCGGCCCGTGCATGCACCCATACCGGTCAAGCACAGCTCCTGGAAATACGGAAACTGCTCCGGCACAGGTGCGCATGCACCACAACTCATCTGCGCATGCGCAGAACGTCTGCGCATGCAGAGCCCATTTACAATGGGCGTGCATGCGCAGTAACTCTTTTCCCTGCCGTTCAAATACGGGACGGCAGCGGGAAAGGGGAGGAACGAGTGGAAAAATACAGGAAATCCTGGCCAATCTGGGATACTTGACAGGTATGCATGCACCGGACAACAAAAACCGCATAACGACGCGACTTGGGGAACCAAGTTTTGTCGTTATCCGGGGTATTACTGTACTGTGATTCATCCTGCCCACGCCGCCCTCGTCGTTCCTGAAAGCGGAAGTAAAATGTGCCCGTATGGGCGCATTTTACTTCCGCTTCCAGGAGCGATGGGGGCGGTGTAGGCCGGATGAATCGCAGCAAACCCATTTCTGTGGATTCACGGGGGCATGGGCTCCTGGGAATTGAAGTCCAAGAACATCTGGAGTGCTAAGGTTCGCCATCATGGTCCTAAGTGCTGCGGTGGCTCAGTAGTTAAGAAGCTTGCCTTATTAGCTGGAAGGCTGGCAAGTCAGACCTTGGTACTGCATGACTGATTGAGCGCTTGTCTCTCTCACAGCTTCTGCCAACCTAGTAGTTTGAAAGCAAGAAATTGCAAGTAATAATTATTTCGAATGGGTTGAAAATATTTTTGCAGGAGAAACTTCTCTGTGGATGCCCGAACGAGGCTCCTTTCATGTCCCCAAGATCTTTTCCCACTGAAGTGGTCCCTATTTATTTACTTGCAATTTATCTGGCTTTCAAACTGCTAGAACTTGGGCGGGAACTGGGACAGTCAGAGACGGGTGCTGAAACCCGTCATGCAAGTACCCGGGGCTTGAGCTGCCGACCTTCCAAGCTAACAAGGCGACCTTCTTAACCACTGAGCCACCACAGACCCAGAAGAATTTTAAGTAGATAGATATATCTTTATTGTCATTGTTCTGCACAGAACAACGAGATTGGGGATAAAGAATGACCACTTTGGTGGGAAGGAAAAGATCTTGGGGACACGAAAAGAGCCTCATTCGGGCTCCCCCTGAGCGGAGTTTCTCAAACAATAATCCTTTCAAGACAGAATAATTCCTGACACGAAATTATTATTATTATTTGGTCTCCTCATATTCTTTCATTAAAAGGATTTGCATCCAAATGGCCGCCTCAAACAAAACCCATTTTCCTTCCCTCAGAACCAGAATCGACTCCCGAGGGAAGGGGGGAGGGGGAGAAAAGCCGGCGCGCCACTTTCTCCCTCCCCCCACTTTCTGGCCCACTGCGCCTGCGCAGTCGCTACTTTACCGTTCCCTTCTTCCTCCTGTGGCTGCTTTGTTAGCGCATCAGCTATGGGGCTGTGTGAGGGTTGAGGCGGGAGACCAGGTTCTCTGAGGAGATTTCTGGCGGCCAGCCCGGAGGCCACGGCTCCTACCGCCGCACCACACACAAAACCGGCGAAAAAGCGGCTCCGGGTGAAACGGAGGCCCAAGGCCTTCGCCATAATAAATTCGGCCGCCGGGCCCGGCAGGCCGTGAGGGGAAAAAAGAGGAGAAACAAGCGCCTCCTCTTTTCTCCTCAGGCGCCGCGCCTTTTCCACTCAGCCTGTTAAATATCTCCTCCGTTTACCTCACCCGTGAGGGGAGAAAAAGCGCGCCAAAATTATAAGCACAGAGGTGGTCCTAATTTACAAACAATAAAGAGCGGGGAAAGATACACATATAAACCCTCCCAGGATAGTTTTAATCTCAGTATGGGAATTTTTTTTTTACTTCGAATTAACTCATTTTTTTAAAACTGCATCTGTCAATTGACACCCACTGTCCTCTGGGAAATTCTCAGGATGATGGGATGGGCGCAAAAGTATTTTATTTTAAAATAACTTTTATAAAAAGATATAAAAATATTGGTTAAAACAAGCTGGTAGTTCCCGGAAGCGGAAGTAAAACGCGCCCAGAAGAGCATTAACCGTAGGGGCGTGTTTTACTTCCGCTTCCGGGAGCGACGAGGGCAGCGCGGGCTAGATGAATTGCAGTAAACCCATTATTGTGGAGTCACAGGGTGCTTGGGCTTCTGGGAACTGAAGTCCAAGAACATCTGGAGTGCCAAGGTTCGCAATCACGGGTATATACTGTATTTAACATTCATTTTTCCACACCCAGACTGAAGAAACAATTATTCCAGTTATACAGAGGTGATGTTAGGGCAGATTCTTTCTAGTCTTAAGTGAGTCTCAAGGCTGCATCTGGCAAAACTTAACTCAGATAACCCAAGACTCATTCCTTTCTCTGCCCTGTGGCTCTTGCACACAACATGTACAAGAGAAGCTTTCCTGTCCAATGCTCCTTCCTTTTGACATTCACCTCTGGATGGAGAATGTCCATGAAAACGTGTACTTTTTTTTCAAGGGAGGGGAGGCTCTTTGCAGTTTTGTAAAATGTTGGTAAGGGGCCACAGTGTCTTTATAATTAAGATGCTGAACGTGATGAGCAGAAGGTCAGCAGGAGACCCAGTGCTGCATGATGGAGTGCCTGTCATGTCTCCGCTTCTGCCAACCTAGCAGTCCGAAAA
Source organism: Bradypodion ventrale (assembly GCA_035047345.1). Taxonomy (NCBI): domain Eukaryota; kingdom Metazoa; phylum Chordata; class Lepidosauria; order Squamata; family Chamaeleonidae; genus Bradypodion; species Bradypodion ventrale. Next base: position 131,156,262 of record JAWDJE010000006.1, on the reverse strand, counting down.
TAAGAAATTGCAAGTAGATAAATAGGTACCACTTTGGCAGGAAAGGTAACAGTCCACTTTGGTGTCTAGTGATACCTGTCACATGGCCACAAAAAACATCTGCAGATGCAGACAGCGCTGTCTCTTTAGCTGTAAATGGAGATCAGCACTATTCCCTTAGAGTTGGACACAGCTGTCTTTCAAA